>CM035145.1:127904539-129203705 GCA_020205605.1 Panax ginseng | reverse complement strand
AGACAACCCAACCAAGGGAGAGCAGCCGACAAAATGATAATACCAATGGTAGCAGTCATTGAAGCGACGAAAATAAACGTGGAGGGAATCAATATGTTAGAAATGGTAACCACTTCGGTGGTAATCATGGCCAAGACAATAAAAGTGGACATTTCAGAAAGAGGAGATTCAACAATGATGGAAAGACGTCAGCACCAACACCCGTTGTTAAGGAAAGAGAACGACCACCTATCATATGCTTCAAATGCGGAGGAGAGGGACACATCAGTCCAAAATATGCGCAGCAGTCCAAAACGTGTTACAATTATGGAAGAGAAGGTCACCTAGCTAGATTTTGTCGTACAAGGAAGCCAAGTCCAGTTGGAAAGGTGACACCAAATGCCGTCCCACACAAGTCAAAACCAGTAGTTCAAGGAAGAGCGTTTGTTGTGACCTCCTAGAAAGCAAGGAACCCGAACGAGGTCATCATGGGTAAGCTTATCATAAACTCTAGCGAAGTATATACCTTATTTGATACCGGTTCTACCCATTCTTTTATTTCTCCTACTTGCGCTAAACGTTTAAATTTGACTCCGGAGAAATTAGACTTTGACTTATCTGTTGAAACTCCATTGGGAGAAACCTTCATTACATCCACTATTTATAAGTCTTGTTTGGTTTAAATCGGTACCCTTACATTACCTGTCGATCTTATTTCCTTAAAAATACTTGCATTTGACGTAATTCTAGGGATTGATTGGTTAACTACTCATCATGCAAAAATTAATTATTTTTATAAGGTTGTTAGCTTTCATATTCCTAACCAACTTATTATGCAAATTCAAACAACCAAACCATTAAAATCAATTACTGTCATCTCAAGCCATAAAGCTATTCGTTTATTGAAAAACGGATGTCAAGCTTTCTTAGCTCATGTCACAGATTTAAACAAAAATACGTCAGTTTTGAATGATATTTCTATTGTTAATAAATTTCCTGATGTATAACCTGAAGAACTTCTTGGCCTACCCCCAGAGCGTGAAATTAAATTTTTTCTTGACCTTGAACCCGGTACAAAACCCATTTCCAAAGCCCCATATCGAATGGCTCCTATTGAACTTCAGGAGTTAAAGACCCAACTCGCAGAATTGTTAGACATCGATTTCATTGGTCCTAAGACGCGTCTCCTTGGGGTGCTCCAGCCTATTCGTGAAGAAGAAAGATGGGAGTATGTGACTTTTTATTGATTATCGGGAGTTGAACCATGTCACTGTCAAAAATAGGTACCCGTTGCCTCGTATTGATGACATGTTTGACCAGTTGCAAGGCGCCAAATTCTTTTCAAAGATCGATCCTCGTTCCGAATATCATCAATTAAAGATTAAAACTGATGACATTCTAAAGACTGCTTTCAGAACTCGGTACGGGCATTACAAATTTCTAGTCATGTCATTTGGATTGACTAATTCTCCTACTGCCTTCATGGATATGATGAACCGAGTATTTAAGGAATATTTGGATCACTTTTTAGTCGTCTTTATTGATGACATGCGCATTTACTCCAAAAGTCATGAAGATCATGAGCAACACTTAAGCCTGATACTCCAAAAGCTTCG
Organism: Panax ginseng; assembly: GCA_020205605.1. Classification (NCBI taxonomy): domain Eukaryota; kingdom Viridiplantae; phylum Streptophyta; class Magnoliopsida; order Apiales; family Araliaceae; genus Panax; species Panax ginseng. Next base: position 129,202,110 of record CM035145.1, on the reverse strand, counting down.
TGAAAATAAGCTTTATGCCAAGTTGAAGAAATGTGAGTTCTGGCTTGAGGAAGTAGCATTCCTTGGGCACGTAGTATCAAGTCATGGAATATCTGTTGACCCGACAAAGATTAAAGTAATTCAAAGTTGGGAGCAACCTAAATCAGTGATCGAAATACGTAGCTTTATCGACTTAGCTGGTTATTATCGAGATTCGTAGAGGGTTTTCTCGAATCGCTATCGCATTAAATCAAATTTGACTCGAAAAGATACAAAATTCATTGGAGCGAGGAATGTGAGAAGAGTTTTCAAGAACTCAAGAGGAGACTCATTTCAAAGACCTATTCTCGACAATATCTCAGAAATCCCAAATTTTACTTAATAAAGATTTAATTTTCTCGAAATATTTTTTTCAAAATTAAGGTGTGAATTTATTATAATGTTATAGTTGTGGGTAATATTTATAAATTTTGCAAAGTAAGCAAGTTGTTATATAATATTCGATTGGTCGGGGAATATTCATTTTAACAAGGAATATTCGTGATAACGACACAATTATTTGAGGTGAACCCTAAATGTAATTATTGTTTGGAGTTAGAAAACGACAAAATTATCTTTTATAAAAATAACGGCGGAAGTTTTACCGTTAACTGTTGAAACACCCGGTGTTAAAAGTACAATAATACGCGTGGTTGCATAAGTAGCACACACCAGTATTGATTATTAATTCTTACGTGAGAAGTCACTCGCTTTTGTTCAATTATTGCTACAAAATTCTTTGCATAGTATCTCACATTATTTGATTCAATTATTGTAGATATTTTATATATTATTAAATCAATAATTGAGACGACAAAGTTATTAATATTATTATTTGCAATATTAACGATGTCTAGAAGTTCGTAAATGGAGAGGTTTGGTCACCTGATTTGCGCTACCAATAAGAGAAATCCTTATTGAAAGCCCCTCTTTCGGAAACGACTTGCCTCGATTAATATTGTGAATTATAATAATGGTGATAAATTTTGTTTTATTATTATTATAAATGTAATAAAATGAGAAAACTTTTTATATAAAATGTAATATTTTTATAAAGTTTTGTTTTATTTGATTATAAATAGAATATATTATATTTTATTATGCATAGTGTTTGCATAGTGATTTGCATAGTAAAATCTTTTTATATAAAAAGTAATACTTTTATAAAGTTATTTGTTTTATTAGATTTAAATAAAATATATTATATTTTATTATGCATAGTGTTTGCATAGTGTCTGCATAGTGTTTGTATAGTAAAAACGTTTTATATAAAATAGAATACTTTTTATAAAGTTTTATTTTATTTGATTATAAATAGAATTTATTATATTTTATTGCATAGTGCAACATAGTGTCCTTTCCATTCTCCTATAAATAGGATGCTTAGTTAGAATTGAAAATCACACCAGAAATTCAGAGAATTCTTTTTCTAGAATCTTGAACGTATTTCTTTAGAGTTTTCAGAAGCTTTGAGCGTAGAAAATAGTATACGTTTTCTTCAAGAATATCATCGCCCTACCAGTCAGAATACTCTTCTTTTTAAGGAAAGGGGTATTATTCTTTCGTATTCATGAAGAGAGTTATTTTCTTTCAATACTCGTAAGGGTTGTTATTCCATTCTTTATTATTATGTTGGAATAACCTGTCTATGCGAAGTACCGCATATATGGTGAAATTCTTCTGTTATTCCATTCTTTATTATTCTGTTGGAATAACATGTCTATGCGGTCTATCGCATGCCTGGTGAATTCTGTTGTTATTCCATTCTTTATTATTCTGTTGGAATATCCTGTTTGTGCGGTCTATCGCATGCCTGGTGAATTCTGTTGTTATTCCATTCTTTATTATTCTGTTGGAACATCCTGTCTGTGCGGATTACGCATGACCTGGTTTCCTTCTTTATTATTCTGTTGGAACATCCTGTCTGTGCGGATTACGTATGACTTGGTTCCATTCTTTATTATTCTGTTGGAACATCCTATCTGTGCGGATTACTCATGACCTAGTTCCATTCTTTATTATTATGTTGGAATATCCTGTCTGTGCGGATTACACATGACCTGGTTCCATTCTTTATTACTCTGTTGGAATAACCTGTCTATGTGGATTATCGCATGCATGGTGAATGATCCTTTGTATTCATTCCTTATTAACTTGTGGAAATGATCTGTCTACGTGGATTACCTCATGGAGGACGAAAATTCATTTGCAGTTTCATATATTCTATTATACTCAGTTGGTTAAAGTTTTGGCTTCTATACTCCATGAAATTAGTAGAATATTCTGGATATTTGCGCTTCATCTAGTATCTTTTCATGGAAATATTCTTTTGAGCATTCTTGAATTTTACTCTACAAAGCAGTATCATGTTGACAATTTGGACGTTGTTGAATTCTGGATAAATTTTATTCTTGAACTTGTTTTATTGAATTCTTATATCATTGTCATCATCCTCATGCTTATATTATGTTGAAAGTCATCTGTGGCCTGTTTTGCATAGATGGACTTGGTATGATTATGACCAGGGATTATTTGGTATAATCATGACCGTAATGTTACAAATGATGTGGTAAAAGTCCTCGTTGGCCCGTAGTGCATTGATGGACAGTTTTTGGTATGATTATGACCATGGATTCTCTTCGGCCAAGGGTGCAAAGATGAATTGTTTTATGGCATAATCATGACCATTGATGAATACACGAATATCCTTGACCCATAGTGCATGGATAATTTATGGTCGTGGTACTAATGAATATTATTGGCCGTAGTGCAGGGATGATGTGGTTTATTTATTAATCTGAGTCTCAGCGATAAAAGTGATGAAAAACCTTTTAAATCATAGAAGATAGTAGTTTATTCTCTACTTGACTCTTCTAATAGATTGCTTGTTCCGCTGCAGTTAAACATGATGTTTGTTATATTTTATCAGTTTAACACTGTTGAAGGCTAACGATAAATTATTCTGCATTATCTTAGTCATAATATTTCTTACTGGGCTAGTTGAGCTCACCCTTTCTTTCACTGTTCTCGTCAAGAAATGAGAATATAGCTGGGACGAGTCAGGGAACGGATTGACGGTCCAGATGGTTATTTTAGTAGTCCTCACTATTCTATAAAATAGTGTGCCAATAAATATAATGAGGACTCCATTGAGTGTGGATATTGTCAAGATAACAATATTCTTATTAAAACTCTTAGATTATGTTTTGTCGTATTTTACACGACTGTTCTATAATTAAGTTGTATTTGAATTTTGTACCATGTATTTGGCGACTCAAGATGGGTGATGTATACCTATTTTGGGGGCGTCACAATATCATCTGGCTCGGAGGGATTTGTCATCTACAGTGATACTTCGGGCAAAGGGTTAGAATGTGTTCTCATGCAACATGAGAAAGTCATAGCCTATGCCTCTCGACAACTCAAAGAATATGAGAGAAATTATCCTACTCATGATCTAGAGTTGGCAGCTGTTGTCTTCGCACTTAAAATTTGGAGGCATTATCTGTATGGGGAGAAAGTGGAGATCTATACGGATCATAAAAGCCTCAAATATTTCTTCACTCAAAAAAAACTCAACATGAGGCAACGACATTGGCTCGAACTGTTGAAAGATTATGATCATACTATTCAATACCATCCTGGAAAAGCGAACGTAGTAGCTGACGCATTGAGTAGGAGATCATATGCAGGTATGAGTGCGTTATTGTCAATGCAAAGGCCCATTTTGTATGACTTTCAAAGGATGGAGATAGAGTTAAAGACTCCAGGGACCCACGTGATGATGGAAAATATACGAGTGGAACTGACTTTAATTGATAAAGTTAAAGTTGCTCAAGATACAGACATGAAGCTGATGCGTATGAATAAGAAAGTGCAAGAAGGTGTTATCCCGGAAGCAAGAATTGATGAAGAAGGAATACTTAGAGTCAACTCCAGACTTTGTGTTCCTAACGACCCTGATTTAAAGTATAAAATCATGATGGAGGCACATATTACACCGTTTGCAATCCATCCCGGGAGTACCAAAATGTATCGTGATCTTCGATATACATTTTGGTGGAGCAATATGAAGAGAGAGATCGCAGAGTTTATCTTAAGGTGTTTAACTTGTCAACGTGTTAAGGCGGAGCATCAAGTGCCAAAAGGTCCATTGCAACCACTTGAAATTCTAGAATGAAAGTGGGAGCACATTACCATGGATTTTGTTACTAGTCTTCCTAAGGTTTCTCAAGGCATAGATGCATAAACGAGATTGTAACACTGCATGGTATGCCAGTATCCATAGTTTCGGATCGAGACCCAAGATTCACTTCACGGTTTTGGGTTAGTTTTGCAAAAAGTTATAGGCACGGATTTACGATTTAGTTCGGCGTATCATCCTTAAACGGACGGGCAATCGGAGAGGACTATTCAAACTCTTGAGGATCTATTAAGACTCTGTGTCCTTGACTTCAAAGGAAGTTGGGACAAGTTTTTGACATTAGTGAAATTCTCCTACAACAATAATTATCAAGTAAGTATCGGCATGGCTCCATTCGAGGCGTTGTATGGACGTAAGTGTCGTTCTCCAGTATGTTGGGGCGAAGTGGGTGAAGCAACGTTGTTGGGACCAGAATTAGTACGCATGACTACAGAAAAGATTCAAATGATTCGATAACGTATAAAAACCTCACAAGATCGATAAAAGAGTTATGTTGATCTTCATCGAAAGAACGTGGAATTCAATGTTGGAGAACATGTGTTGTTACTTGTTGCTCCATGGAAAGGAGTTACGAGATTTGGAAAGATAGGAAAGCTCAATCCTCGATTCATTGGCCCATTTAAAATCCTTGACCGAGTAGGAACTGGAGCTTATAGACTCGCTTTACCGCCAAGTATGTCTCGTGTTCAAAACATTTTTCACATATCCATGTTACGTAAATATGTGGAAGACCCAAACCACATTATTGAGTTAGAACCGGACGAAATAGTGGAAGATTTAACGTATGAAGAGGTACCTGTTAAAATCTTGGATAAGAAGGAACATATTCTACGCTCCAAGGTTATACCTCAAGTCAAAGTTTTGTGGAGAAACCACGATGTTGAGGAAATGACCTGGGAGTTAGAATCTGAAATGAAATCAAGGTATCCTCACCTCTTCGTCATACCAGGTATGTACCAATTTCATTAGAAGGGGAGGTTGTAAGACCCCAACTTTCATGAATAAAGAACATTTTTCTCGAAATACATTTTTTTAATATTAAGGAGTGAATTTGATATAATGTTATAGTTGTGGGTTATATTTATAAATTTTGTAAAGTACACAAGTTGTTATATTATATTCGATTGGTCGGGGAATATTCGTTTTAACAAGGAATATTCGTACGACGACACAATCATTGGTGGACCCCACAATGGAATTATATCTTGTTATAAAAATAACGGCGAAAGTTTTACCGTTAACTGTTGAAATACCCGGTGTTAAAAATACAGTAATACGCGTGATTGCATAGTAGCACATGATTTTGATTATTGATGCTTACATGAGAAGTCACTCAGTTTTACTCAATTATTGCTACAAGAATTACGCCGTGACAAGATCTCACGTTATTTGATTCAATTATTGTAAGTATTTTATATATTATTAAATCAATAATTGAGATGACAAGTTATTCTAATTATTATATGTATAATTAACAATGTCTAGAAAGTTCTGTCGAGGAAAGGGGTTTGTCACCTAATAATTGCTACCAATAGGAGAAATCCTTATTGGAAAGCCCCTCTTCCTAGGAACGATCTGGTTATTAATATTGCGAGTTATAATAATATGAATAAAGGTTGTTAAAAATATTGAGGGGATTTTTATGAAGTATTTATTGTAAATTTTGCTTATTATATAGACCCCCATTTAACCATTTTTCAAAATAATCGGTAGATGTTATAATAAAAGGTGGGTGGCATGAGTGGGACCCACGTTTGGAAGAAAAGTCTTGGTGGGGGGAGGAGGAAATGGAATGGTCGGGAGGGAGTAGAAAACGTTATATATATATATATATATATATATATATATATATATAATAAGTTTTGTTTTTTTATAAAATATAGAATATATTATATTTAATTATGCATAGTATTTGCATAGTGTCTGCATAGTGAATCTTGTGATATCAGCCGGCGCCCGTGAATTTTCGTCGAATTCGTTTACTGTTTGCCCGTGAATTTATTTTCAAATAGTATCCTTTCCATTCTCTTATAAATAGGATGCTTAGTTAGAATTGAAAATCACACCAGAATCAGAGAATTCTTCTTCTATAATATTGAGCATATTTCTTTAGAGTTTTAGAAAGCTTTGAGCGTAGAAAATAGTGAAAGTTTTCCTCAAGAATATCCCCGCTATACCAGTTAGAATAATCTTCTTTTCAAGGTAAGGGATGTTATTTTTGTTCAATATTCGCTTGAAATAATATTTTCTTCCATACTCTGTAGTATGTAAGTAAAGTTTTGGCTTCTATACTCCATGAAATTAGTAGAATATCCTTGATATTTGCGCTTCATCCAATATCTTTTCATGGAAATATTATTCTGAGCATTCTTGATAAGTTTTAACTTTTTCATGCCGGAGTACTATTTACGGGGTTATTATTCCTGAAGTTACTATTCACGAGGTACTATTCACTCAGTTACTATTCACCCGAGGTACTATTCATGGCAAAAATTGATTCCTTTTCGGTCCAAATCATTTTTGATAAAATATTATTCTTGAATTTTACTCCACAAAGTAGTATCATGTTGACAATTTGGACATTATTGAATTCTGGATAAATTAAATTATAAATCTTTAAAAATTTATCATATACTTTCTTTTAATTGAATTCTTATATCATTTTCATCATCCTCATGCTTATATATATTGTTATGAAAGTCATCTTTGGCCCATAGTGCATAGATGGACTTGGTATGATTATGACCAGGGATTATTCGATATAATCATGACCGTAATGTTACAAATGATGTGGTAAAAGTTCTCATTGGCCCGTAGTGCATTGATGGACAGTTGTTGGCATGATCATGACCATCGGTGAAAACACGAATATCCTTGGCCCGTAGTGCATGGATAGTTTATGGTCGTGATACTAATGAATATCCTTAGCCGTAGTGCAGGGGTGATTCGATGATGTGGATTATTCATTAAGCTGAGTCTCAGCGATAAAATTGATGATAAATTCTTTTAAATCATAGAAGATAGTAAATATCATACTCTACTTGACTCATCTAATGGATTGCTTGTTCCACCGCAGTTAAACTTGATGTCTATTGTATTTTATTAGTTTTACACTGTTAAAGGCTAACGATAATTTATTCTGCATTATCTTAGTCATAATATTTCTTACTGGGCTAGTTGAGCTCACCCTTTGCTTTCATTGTTCTCTTCAGGAAATGAGAATATAATTGGAACTAGTTGGGGAACGGAGTGATGGTCCAGATGTTTGCATTAGTAGTCCTCATTATTCTGTGAAATAGTGTGATAATAAATATATTGAGGACTTATTTTTAGTTTAAATACTGTCCAGAAGATAATATTTGTATTAAAACTCACAGCTCATGTTGTATATTTAAGTTTGTATTTGTATTCTGTACCATGTATTTGGCGACTCAGAATAAGTGATGTATACCTATTTTAGGGGCGCCACAACCACCATCGTTTGTGCTGAAGCCAAAATTCTTTTTACCTTCTTAAAGGCCTGTTGTTGGTCTTGCCCCTAGTCCCATTGTGCCTTTCCTTTTAGAAATTTGCCAAAAGGTTATGTGACTTTGGCTAATGCTAGCATGAATCTTCTCATGTACGAAACTTTTCCTAGAAAGCTCTGTAATTGCTTTTGCCTTGCTTTGGTACACCTCTAAACCTCTGTTGTGCACCAAGAAGCCCAAGAATTTTCCTGCCGTCATTCCAAAGGCGCACTTCTTCTGATTCATCCTCAACTTGTAACTTTGGCATCGCTCAAACACTTTCCTCAGGTCCTCCACATGAGTTGTCGCCTTCTTGGATTTCACTACTATGTCGTCCACGTAGTCCTCCACTATATCATGAATCATGTCATGAAATATGGCATTCATTGCCCTTTGATAAGTTGCCCTCGCATTCTTCAACCCGAATGACATTACTACATAGTAGAAATTCCCAAATGGGGTACAAAAGGTTGTCAACTCTGCATCATCTATGAACATCTTTATCTGATTGTAACCCACAAACCCTTCCACGAATGACATCATCTCGTGATTAGTCATTGCATCTACCAAAGTGTCTTTCTTGGGTAATGGGTACATGTCCTTCGGGCATGCCTTGTTCAAGTCTCTGAAATCCACACATATTCATAGTTGTCCATTTGATTTCTTTACAGGTACGATGCTGGATAGCCATGTTGGATGTTGGATAGGCTTGATGAACCCTACTTCCAGTAACTTCTTGATTTCTTCCTTTATTTGAGTTTCGACTTTGGGTCCGTAGTGGCGAGGTGTTTGCTTCACTGGCTTCATTCCCAGGCTTATGTTTAGATTGTGCTCTACAAGATCTTTGTCAATTTCGGGCATTTCGTCATAATTCCAAGCAAAGACATCCCTATACTCTCAAAATAATTGCATGAGCTCCTCTTTTTGGTTAGCATCCAAGTCCTTGTTGACATAAGTTGGTCTTCGCGCTCCTCCATCTGTTGCCAAATTAACTTCTTCTAATTTATTTTGTTGAGGTTTTAGCCTATCCTCAAAGCATTATGGAGCTGGTTCTGCCTTTTGCTGCACAACTTCTTCTTCTTTATTATTGCTGGAGTGGGGGACACCTCCTAAGCCATTGGGTTTACATGCTTCCTTGGGCTCTTCCCCCTTGCACCATCATAATCGAAACACCACCTTCCCGTCGGGTTTAACAACCCTCTCCCATTTCGTCTTTTGTCCATCCTCAGACTGCGCTATCCGCTTGGCATTTAGTATGTTTCTGGCATCTTCAGGATCTGCTAGCCTTTTCTTTTCTCCTCTTCCTTCCTTCTCCATGTCTACTACCACTGGCTTCTTGTTTTTGGAACATTCTCCATGTTCCGAAGTCTTCTTCTACTCTTTTTCTACAGGCACGAACTTATCTTCCTGCACTTCCTTCCAGCTTGCTAGTCTTAGGGAATCAGGCCTTGCAATCTGGTTCTCTCCCTCTTCAACGACATCATCGAAAAAAGTTGCTTCGGTGATGTGTGCCTCCTCTGGTCCAAAAAGTTTCTGAGATTCTGAGTTACTGGTACCTTCACTTCTCTCCCTTTCCAGATAGCTTTCAGGAATTGATGAAAGATCGATGGTATCATTTTGTCAAGCCCTTCCCAGCAAGACATGATATGATGCATCCACCTCTTCAACATGGAACATTACAGGCCCTCGAATCTTCCCAAATTGCATGTCCACCTTGATGTGTCCCAGGGTTCTTGTACTCTGGTTGGCGAATCCTGTAATGTTTGTTTGTTCCTTCATAATCTTCTTCTTTAGTAGGCCTAACTATTTAAACACGGTGTAGGGCATAATATTTACAGACGCTCCATTGTCAATGAATGCCATCCACACTTCAATGCCATTGATTACTGCTGTCACATACAGCGGCCTGTTGTGCGGGTATCTTATCTCTCTATCAACTTTAGAGAATGATATCTTATTTTCTTCTTCCTCCATTGTCTTCATAAATCCTTTGCTTATGGTCATGCAAGTCTCCTGCGTCTCGGCAGCCTTAATAATTGCCTTTGTTGCCTCTATCCTTGCTTCCTTGGCAAATCCTATCTTATCAAAAAAGTTTTTGAACTTGGCTCCGTTCATCAACGCCGTCACCTGCAAGCCTGGATCGTACTCTTCCTTTTCTTCCATCATTATCTCCACTTCCGGGGTTGTGCTGTGGACAACATTGTTACATGTTTCTTTCCCCTTGTGATTCGACAGTGGCTTGTCATGAACGCTGCTTTCCTTTCCAAGTTTAATTTCCCCATTTGCCAGCTTCTCATTATATATCCTCTTTAGGCTGTAACAGTCCATGGTGGAATGTCATGCGTATTAGTGGTATGCACAGAAGTCTGGTCTTCTTTTCATCTCTTCTGTCACTACAAATCTAGGCCTTTGGGGTTTCACCACCCCATGTTTAACCCATTGTTCGTACACACCCCTGAATGCCTTCTCACTACACGTGATAGCCTCCGGGACTGAATTTCTTGTATATTTGTCTCCAGACCTTCCTCTGCTTCGTTCAAAATTTTTCTCATGCTTCTCGCTCTTGCCCCCCTGTGTTTTGACTGAGAGTCAGCCAAAGCCACAATTGTTATCCTCTTACCCTTCCATGTAACCGTCACATGGATAGTGGGTAATGTCATGATTCCTCCCAAGTCTTGTGCAAAAGACTAGAGGTTCACAAATGAACCACATGCCTTTGTAATGAGATGGGGCTTGAAGGCATCTAAGGAACCATTGTTTCAAATACTGACCAAGTTCTTTTCTTCAATCGGATCTGCGCACTTCTGTGCCTGGGCCATGAACCTGTCAACATAATTTGACAGCTCCTCGTTTGGCTTCTGCTTGAATCGCATGAGCTCTATAATGGTTACATGTTTCTGCACATAGAAAAATTTCTTTAAAAATTATAATTTTAGGTCATCCCAATCACGGACTGACCCCTTCTTCAAATTGTAGTACTAACTGAAGGCACTATCCGTCAAAGTCTTATTGAATTCCCGCATCAACAAGTTGTGGTTGTTTACTTCATCATACCCTAGCCACGGAGACATCGACTCTACAAACCTGGCAATATGTTCCCTGACATTTCCTTTCTTGGAAATTATGGGGGATGCTAAATATACCCTGTTGGGTAAGGTTGCCTCCGAATGTGTGCTGGTAAGGTGGAGTAAAGTCTAACTCCGAGGGTCGGGATGTCTGCCTGTGAAGTTGATTGATCACATCGATCATATCATCTTTCGTCACATACTGGCTCGTGGCATGAACTCTCTGGGGTGTAGTGATATACTGTTGTATCGGTGGTGTGTATGGTAAAGAGATTGGTTGATGCACACTTGCATCATATAAAGCTGGCACTTGTGGTAGTTGCTGGCGCACTTGCTGGACATTTGTCGACGTCGGGATTTTTAAATGTCCCTTTCCGTTACTTGTTCTTTGGTGTTCTCATTTTAGGTGAGATTTGTTTGAAAAAACAAGTGAAAAGGTTCGACATGTATAATGTCGACGATGGACTGTTAAGAGTCGCCAGTTGGTTTTTTAAATGGTTGTACCAACACAACCGATAAAAGGTTTCCACATTGACCCGAAGATATGACAATCGCTAAATGGGTCGGTGAAATCAGATTCATTAGGGTCCGGGGACTTGGTTATGCGGAGGGAAGGTGTTAGGCACCCCCCGACATCTGTGTTACCACGGTGACCGCCTCTTTTTAAGAAACTATTATCTGAATGTGTATGTGTGTGTGGGTCAATGTGCTGTTATTTGAAAGTGGTACGAGGCCTCATTCGCACCTATATACAAAGGGTTTGAATTTATGTAAAAATTCAATTTTAGTAAGATATGGCAGTGATGTTTTATAAAAGAGGTTTTTCAAACCCTTATGCTCAATAGTAATTGAGACCTTTTACACTTCTATTTTATTAACTGTTCGGCTTGATTGATTTTATTTTCGAGATGCGAAGCATCTATAAGAAAATAATGTACAACAATAATGCCGATTCCTCGTGGGTATGAAAACCATCACGGGAACCGAATCTAGATCCAATAGGTTGAATCTATGATCACATGATTTTTAGGCGCACATGATACCGCAATTTGTATGAAAGCAGTAAGCAGGTATATATATAAAAGCTGTAAATATATATATACAGACATGATCACCAACCACGAAGCACCTCCATAGGGGATCAGAAATGTAAATAAAGTCAGAAAAGCTATCAACCACCACAGAGGAAACTCTGTGTGGACAAAACGTAAATAAAGTCAGAAGTTATCAACCGACACGGAGAAACTCCAAAGCGGATAAAATGTAAATAAAGGCATGTATTAGTAATCAACGCCATGAAGTGAACTCCAGGCGGAGACTTAAACGTAAATAAAGTCAGTAAAGCGATCAACCACCACGAAGTAAACTCCATGTGTGGGACGAATATATATATATATAGGTGTATATATAAAAGCAAGTAAACACACTTTGGATATAAAATTGTGCTCATCGAATGTAGTCCAATACATGTACTAATATATATATATATATATATATATATATATATATATATATATATATATATATATATATATATATATATATATATTAAAAGCAATAAACGCCTGCATCAAGTTCAGGCTCATCGAACAAAGTTCGACACACGCTTCATATATATATATAAAAGCAAATAAATGCTCCGCATCAAGTTCAGGCTCAATCGAGGCATAACTCGATAATTATAGTCCATATATATATATATATATATATATATATATATATATATATATATATATATATATAGAGCAAGGATCAAGTGCATATTCCTTATCTTTACTCACATGTCACCCCCCTTTAGCGGCGGTTTGGTCAATAATCGTCGCCATACTTTTAAATGACGGACAACATATACGTCATTTAAAAGTATAAAGCGACATTGTATGACCGAAACCGTCGTCTAAAAGGGGGTGAGCACGGGTGAGTAAGATAAGAGGTATGCACTTGATCCGGACCGTATATATATATAATATATATGTATATACAAACTGAAATAAAACTACGGACCGAAGTCCAGGTAAACTCATGCAACACGAATCTCAACGTGAAGAAGGGTGTGTGCAAAGATGAAGAGAAAGACTTTAAAGTGTGTGAGAAGGCTTACAGTGGGCTGCTAAAGAACACTTCTATATCTTTAAAGTGGGTAAACACTGGCTTTTGTAGGTACAAAAGTATCAATATATGAGCTCACAAGTGTTTAAAATGGGAAAACACTCAGTATATTGCAAGTACGGAGCAAATTGGACAGGGCTTCCTCGCTCTTTCTCTCCTCTTAAAATGGCCACCCCAAGCCCTCTATTTATAGAGGGGGGAGCCGCAGGTGTACCTACGGCTGAGCCACAGTGTACCCGAGGTCACGCCTGCCTCTGGTCTCTTGCCCGTCGTCTCATGATGCGACGTGGCGTAGGCACTGCAATGTCCGCTCGAACTTTTAGAATTGCAATCCAGGCATCCGATTGAGGTATATAGGATCTATTTTGGATCGCCGTTCGAGAGTTGTACAATGGCATAAGATTAGACGTTGTACAAAGTCATTGAAGATGGGACGGTGCCCTCTGGTCTTCAAGCTTCAAATTTTATTCGTTACCCTGCACAATAGTCACTCAGGATTGGTTCTCCTGAATTCTTATGGGACATCCGTGTGTAGAAATATATGTATGAGATGTTTAGATGACGTGATGTGGCCTTGAGTCGGCGAGATGATGTCTTGCCCCTCACCGGAGTTATCGCCGGTTTGGGCTAATAAAGAAGACGTTGCTCAGGGTTATCTCTGAGATTGGACTGCTGCAAGTGTTGAAGGTCCTCATTATCATCTCTGAGGTGTGCCTGTCATCCTGGTGTTATCTCCGGGTTGGTACTGGGTGTCTCGTTATGAGCGCCGAGATTGAAGCTTGTTGTATTTGAAACAAGCATTTTCGGAGTTATCGCCGAAACTGCATTCCTTGGGGTTATCACCAAGGTTGGTAGCTATTCCCATGATTGGGACTGAGACTGGATACCTCGGGGTTATCTCCGAGATTAATTGATCTTCTCTGGTATGTGTTCTGGTATTGGATCTGCATACCTCGTTATTATCTCAGGAGGTTGGGCTGATTACTCATATTGTGTGTTTTTTTCTTGATCTTTGAACTTGTGTAGTATCGGCATCGGATATGGACCGCCTTCAGGTTCCCTCTTGAAAGATGAATCTGTATTCCTTCAATGTTAATGACAGGTGTACAGAAAATTTTGAGTGTCTACAACATTGCTTGGGATGGTTGGCATCTGCACTTATGAAAATGCTGGAAAAGCAGTTGGGATGATGTGTGTCTGAGGTTAGCTTGCTTCCAACATGGGTTGTGGCGCGTCACCACTGTCCTAGGGCTCCAAGTTGATGATTGGAACCGACTGATTCTCCTTTGATGGAGGTATAATCTGGTTTTCTTTATTGTTGCTGCCATTGTTGTTGTCTTCCACTTTTGCTTGTTCCCCCTGCGAATTGCTTGGGAACATGGCCTTGAAGGTGGGAATCTGCATCAACTGCTGGCGAAAATTCCTCATTTCCTCTTGCTTCCTCTGCATCTCCAACATCATAGCCATCATCATCCTTTGCCCTTCCCGTGCTTCCTTCAATGCCTTGAGCATCTCTAGTTGCACAACATTCGTCTGCTCTCCGCTTGCACCCTCGCCTTGCCTTCTTGCGTTTGTTTGTTGTTGATTTGCCATATATGGTGATGTTGAACTCCCTTCTGAAGCGTCTTCAATAAGTGCTTGGTCAAGATCCAGGTTTGCGCTTTGGAAAGCTTGAGTTGCTTGCCTTAGAACTAGATCCGGTGAGGTAATGTTCTTTATTGGTGAAGCAGCTCTTCATGTAGTTCTCCCACTTCGAGTTGTCGGTATACCCTTCATGAATTCTACACCTTCCCAGCAGAGTCGCCAAAAAAATGTGGGCAAGGAAATCATGTCTTGCTAGTTAGGGTTTCGTGTTGGCTAAGGAGGAGAGAAATCCACGAAGAGCATGAAATTGGTTGGTTGATTGAAGAGGGGAGAAGAATATGTGGGCGATTACTCCAAGGACACGTGGCAGAACTCCTAGAATCCAGAAACCGTGTTAGGGTAGCAGGGATTCCAAGAGCCTTTTTGAGTGCTTCGAGTTGAGAGAATGTCCAAGCCTTTTAGTGCTTTTAGATGGAATGTCCAAGTCTTAAGCCACCAAAAGAGTTCCCCCTCTTCCTAGAATGGAAGGAGTATTTATAGAGTTTCCTAGAATTAAGTAGTCACATGTTTTTCAGGGAAATTCCAGAAATACCCTTTAGTCATTAGAATAATGCCCATATTGTCCTGTCCTTCTAGCCACCAATCAAATTCCTCAATCAATTCCCAAAACGAGCCGCCTCCACAAGTCTTCTGCCTCGGGACACGTAGAGGCTTCTCCCGGGTCTAGCACATTTATTTCTGAATTTTTCGTCTTTATTCGATTAGGTTATACGAACTCTAATTTGCTCATTTAATGAGGCTATGGAACTATAATTGTGCATTTAATTCAATTAGGTCATGTGAACTCTAATTTTGCACTTGGGCCTACAATACTTAAATTAGTCACATCAAATTAAATTCGGCAAAACTAATGATTTGACCACTATTGTTGGCACGTTTTACTTAATACACTACTAAACTTTTAATTTTTCTGATTACCCCATTCAACTAATTAATATTTTAAAATTAGGTCATTCTGTTAATAAATTTGGACGGACATTAAATTGATTTAAATATTTTCTTACGTGGAAAATACAAAAAAATAAGAAAAAAATGTAAGAATGACGTGGCAAGTAACATTTGACTTGGTCTTATAAAATGAATTTAAAATGTGAATTAATAAAGAAATAATGGCGTACGTCACTTTAATTCAGTAATTCCCAAACGGAAGTTATGGAGTGCCGATCAAATCTCACCAATCCAAACCGCTCCATACATAAACCCTAAATTCCGCCATTCCCCATCTTCAAAATCCCCAATTATCCTCTCTAGCTCTTCAACCTCAAAATACTCCCCAATATGCCTCTCTCACTTCCTCATTTCTTCACCCTCTTATTCCTCTCAAAAAATCCATCAAATTAAAAATCCAAATCCATCGTTCCAATTCCCCAACAATCTCCATGAGTATGGAAGCTGGAATTGGGGTAATGGGTACGAAGCTAGGCATGATGAGTTACTTCGAGGAAATTTCAGCAGTAATATGCTTACTAATATGAGTTGTTCTAGTTAATTGGATCGACGCTCCATAACTTCTGGCGTCTGGGGAACGGTGGTCGAACACTCGCACCCATCAATTTGGAAACCTCTGTAAGAGGCAATGAAGTCTGTCTTGTCCCATCCACCCTAGGTAGCCCAATCATCTGCATTCCATATTGAGCTATACACACCCATGGGTTGGTCCTTTAGGAATGGCACTCCTTTGTGTTCCAAGTTTGAGTGGACTCGAATGGACGTTTCATCCACCAAAAAGACAACTTGACGTTGGTTCCAGAGGATGGAATAGTAATGGAAGTCCTTGGTAGGGTCGAACCAGAGGTTCAACCTTTGTTCTCTATTACCCACGTCATTCACGTACATATTGGTCTGGACCAGGTATGGTTCCCCAGTGCTGATGCCCAAGAACTCAAAATCAAATTATTTGGAAATTACTGGATAAAAAAAATATTCGATTATAAGACCAAGTCAAATGGGTTATAAGCCACGTCATTTTTACATTGTTTTCTTATTTTTTTGTAATTTACACGTAAGAAAATATTTAAATCAATTTAACGTCCATCCAAATTTATTAACGGAATGACCTAATTTTAAAATATTAATTAGTTGAATGGGGTAATCAGAAAAATTAAAAGTTCAGTGGTGTATTAAGTAAAACGTGCCAACAATAGTGGTCAAGTAATTAGTTTTACCATTAAAATTTTTAGTTTCAAACTTGGGTCTAAAAATTTAAAATAATACTCTTTTAGCATAACAGAAATGAAGATTTTTAAGTTTCTTTTTATAATTTCACAAGTCTATCAAATATGAACATGAAAATTCTTTTGCTCCACATAAATAGAGTCAATTTACAAAATGATTTTGTTGAATAACAATAGTCTCTTTTCATTTTAATTAATATAAAAAGTTATTTAATGTAAATTATTTTTAATACTTCTAATAAAAAAATTTAATACTTAATTGAGTCGCATCAGTATTAAATATTTTGTTTCCTCTAATATTTTATTAAATTAATTATAGGAAGACATTAATGAAATATAATTAATTTAAAAATTGGCAAAAATAGCAAAACATAAAATTTTATAGAATATTCATATTCCAATGGACAAGATCCTTCAAAACATACTCGCTGAGCATAAGGCGAAAAGGGAAGCTGCTGGAATATCTAGCTTTGGTATTGATAATGAATCAGGAGGCGAAAATTTGGTTGACGTGCTTCTGGGACTACAGGCTTGTATGGATCTCTCAATTTGTGCCATGGACTATTAGTAGTAAGATAACATAATACTCTAAAAATAGTTGGACCTGAATTCCATCCATAACCATTTAAATTCAAATCACATAATTCATATTAAATATAAGTAATATATTTTTAGTTCTTTAAATGATCATAACTATTTTATGTAACTCAAAACTAACCCAAATCTATTTTTTTTCAAGTTCTCTTCTCCAACGAACCATTGCATAAAGCCTCCATTTCTATACTTTGTTCAGCCTGTACTTATTCTTACACCGGAGCTATCCTCCAGCGGCCCAAGTCGTCAGATTCACGTGTGACTTCATTTCTGTGCAGGATTGGACTGACTTTTGGTGATTGAGGCGTGTGGAAGAATCTTGACGTTAACATTGGCGCTAAAAGGATGACTATAATGCTACATAATTTTGAATCACTCAGGAGTTTTGATGGGTATCATTGTGACGAGTAAGGTAAAGATAGTTTCCGCTCGGGGTCAATCCACGGTTGATCCCCCTAACCAATCACGGGGTTCGGCCAAAAATAGGTTGGCACCATCGTTGAGTGTTGCAAAGACTTGGCTCCTATGTTAATTCAAGGGTGGGCACCCAATGACAAGGCAAATGTTGTTCATCGTCGTCTGTTCTCAACGGCCAAGAAGGATGCTACCAACCAAACGTGTCGAGGACAACCCGTCCCGAACACGGTCCCAGGGAGAACATAATTCTAGACAGGATGAACGGGATGAAAGATGGTTGATTCTGGAGAAAAAGGTTCAAGAAGCCAATAACACGGTACAGGCCCTACTTCTTCAAAAAAAGGAGTGGGATTCTCCGTTAGCACTTTTGGACGGTGAAGATGGTGCTTCTAGCCACAGTCAAAGGCGGGAGCATTAGCCAGGGAATCAGTCAAGGAAAAATTGTCTAAACGATTCTCGGTGGATCAAGAGCAGGCACCAAAGTCACTCTTGGGAAGGGAACATGTGCCTCGAGGTCATCTCAAGAGAGGAGCAGGCATCGAAGCTACTCGCAGAAAAAAGCAGGCGCCGAAGTCGCTCCTGAGAATGTAGATCAGAACGAAGAAGGTAAGATTCGTCCCCCCAAGTAGATGGATTCGAGGCCTTAGCCTAAAAATTTGTGGACTTGGAAAAGAGGTTGACAAAAGGTAGTAGGGGGAAAGAGGCTACGGTGAACTCTTCATCACCTTTCCCACCGGAGATAGATCGGGAAAGGGTCGACCCCTATAAGAAGGCCCCTCACATGAAGAGTTATGATGGCTCGGGGGATCTGTATGAGTACAACCAGGCGTACGACTGGCTGATGAACTACTATGACTATTCGGATGTCGCTAAATGTTTGGTATTCATCACAACTCTCAAAAAAGATGGTCGGCAGTGGATGACGTTGCTGCCCTCGAACTCAATCTCTTTGTGGAAGGAGCTCTGTGATAAGTTCCA
Source organism: Panax ginseng (assembly GCA_020205605.1). Lineage (NCBI taxonomy): Eukaryota > Viridiplantae > Streptophyta > Magnoliopsida > Apiales > Araliaceae > Panax > Panax ginseng. The sequence goes on along the minus strand of CM035145.1, from coordinate 129,183,401 downwards.
CATCAAGTTCGGTAAAAAAAAAGAGAAGAGGAAAGCAGATCGGGTTTTTAGTTTAGATAAAGCAATATCCCAAAGAGACCTTGGGTTAGTATGTTAAAGGGTTTTGGGAGGTGGTTGGCCAAGTCACAGATCTGAACAGGACTCGGGCTCTAGGGTACTTTCAGATGGGACTAGATGTGGTAAAATCAAAGAAGATGGTGAAGGATTTGATGTTTAACCATCCGAAAGACTAGGCCAAAGCATTTGACAGGGTCGAAGGCTTCATAACAATTGAAGAGGCAATAAGCAGTTTGAAGCCAAACACAACGGAGAAACCAAAGGATATGGAGAGGAAAAACTATTCCAAAAAATGACAATAATAACAAATCGGATGGGCAGTAGAAAAAGTACAACAATAATAGGGGTTCGGGAGGAGGTTATCCACCCTTCCTGAACTAGAGGGTCAACAAAATCTATACCCCTCTCAACGCTGATTTGGGCACCATCCAAGAATAGATAAACGATAAACCATACTTTGAAGCGGCCAAGAATAACACTAAGTATAAAAGGGGAAATAAAAACAAGTATTGTGATTATCATGGTTCGGCTGGGAATTCGACCGAGTCATACTGGGGTCTGGAGTATTTGATCGAGAAAAATGTCCAAAGTGGAGAGTTGGTTCAGTACGTCACAGGACATGACGCTTCAGGAGAACAACAAACGAATGTTACCCTAGTACAAAACCCAACCGTCCAGCCCCAACAATAGCGTCAGACCAAGGAAACACGTCGGGTGGTGGATGTGATCACGGTCGGGTCAATCAGAAAAGTTACAGGGAAGAAAAGGCGAGGGTTGTTGGATGTTGTACTCTTTATGTTTGATCAGTCTGTTAGGCGAGAAAGAAAATATTCGGGCATTGTTATATCTTTCACGGACGATGATTTCCCTTCGGAGCCGATCAAACTGCATGAAGGGGCTTTTGTCATTACTGCACAGGTGGGTTCTATGCACATGATAACGGCTCATTGGTGGACATTCTGTATGCCCACACATATCAAAGGATGGATCTGGAAGGAAGAAAATGGAGATTGGGCGTGGTAGCCCTCTACTGGCTTCAATGCTTGATCCCGTCGGGTAGTGGCAGGGATGATTGAACTACCAGTCATTTTTTGGGACAACCCCTCAGTAGGTTAAAATTATGTGCAGATTTTTTTCGATTCATGTTTACTTAACCTACAATGCCATTCTTGGGAGGCCAACTTTAACGATGTTGCAAATAGTTACTTCAATTCCATACTTCAAAATCAAGTTCCCTACATCGAATAAAGTGGAAGAGGTGGTTAGGGACCTTGATTTGGCAATGAGATGATATAAAAATGCGTTGATCTCTTCAGGGGTAGGGATCAACAAGAAAAAATATATCATGGCGATAGAGATTGAATCATTTACCCAAGGCAGTACAAAACCTCTCGCCATGCCCGTCGAAGAGACAAAAGATATTTAACTGATACTAGGGAAGAAAGAAAAGAAGATCAAGATTGGATTGGGTTTACCAGAGCAGTTTCAGATAAGTCTGATAGAGTTGCTTCAGGGTTATGCTGACATTTTTGCTTGGGTTCCTACCATCATACCCGGAGTTGGTGAATCGGTGGTTGTACATATGTTGCATATGGATCCTGCCAAAAAACACATCCGAAAGAAAATGAGGATCTTTACCCCAGAAAGGCAGAAGATCATTGACGAAGAAATAAAAAAGTTGTTGGCAGCAGACTTCATCTTAGAGATCGACTATCCATAATGGTTGGAGAATGTGGTCTTGGTACAGAAGAAGAATAGGAAGTGGCAGATCTGCATTGACTACACATATTTGAACAAGGTGCGCCCTAAGGACTTCTACCCTCTTCCATACATCAACCAGCTCATCGATGCTACTTTTGGATATGCCTTACTTAGTTTTATGGATGCTTTCTTAAGATACCTTCAGATTTCAATGCACAAGATGGATATCCTGAAGATAAACTTCATCACTCATCGAACAATTTACTCTTACAAGAAGATAACGTTCAAGTTATTGAACGCCGATGCTGCTTATTAGAGGATGATGAACTACGTATTTCAGAGACAGTTATGCCGACACATGGAAGTATATGTGGATGAAATGATCGTCAAAAGTATGTCAGTTTGGAGTCATCTGGACGACTTAGAAGACTGCTTCTAGACCGTCAGACACTATAACCTCAGGCTAAATTCGACGAAGTGCACCTTTTGTCTAGTAGTAGGTAAATTATTGGTTTATCTGGTAAGTAAAAGGGGGATCGAGGCTAACCCGGAGAAGATCAGAGCAATTCTAGATATAAAGTCTGCTCAGTCATACAAGGATGTTCAACAGTTGACCGATCGGATATCAGCGATTAAGATGTTTATATCAAAGTCAGCAGAAAGGTGTTTGCTATTCTTTGATACGTTGAAAGGGTCAAAGAACGAGAAAACCTTCCAGTGGACATCAGAATGTGAGGACGCCTTCTAGGAAATTAAGAGGTATTTGTCTTCAGCTCCTTTGTTGGTAAAACTGGTTCCTTCAGAACCTTTATACTTATACTTAATCACAAGTTCTTTGGCGCTCAGTGTGGTATTAGTTTGGGAGATAAAGGAAAGTAGTGCCCAGCGTACTATATGAATCATGCTCTTCGTGATACAGAAACCAGGTATCCGAACCTTAAGAAGTTTTCATATGCTCTAATAATAGCCAGTCGGGAGCTTCAACATTACTTCCAAGGTCGATTGATTGTGGTGTATACTGATCAGCCATTGAATAAGATCCTAAATAAGCAATACATCTCAGGTCGACTAGCAGCTTGGGCAATAGAGTTGACACAGTTTATCATGTAGTATCATCTTTGGACAACAATAAATGGTCAGGCCTTGGCTGACTTTGTGGTGGAGTGCTCATTTTTTGAACCTGATACAATTGACCAAACAAGAGAAATGGTGGGTTAGGTCTCAGTTTCTCAGCCTGTTCAAATTTTGTGGACACTATACTTGGATGGTTCTTCAACTTCAGATGTGAATGGGGTCGGAGTTATTTTAACGAGTCCAGAGGGATTCAAAAAACAATAGGAAATTCGCTTCGGATTCAAGGCGACCAATAACGAGGCAGTGTATGAAGCGATTCCAGCAGGTATTTGACTGGCGAAGAGTCTTACGATATAGAGGTTGATAATTTTTAGCGACTCTCAGCTTGTTTTCAAATAGATTTTGGGAGAGTATGAGGCTCGGGGGGTAAGAATGTTCAAGTATTTGGCCGAAGTCAAAGATCGTCTCTATTACTTCTACTCGTTTGCCTTTTAGGGGGTGGACATGTCAGATAACACCATTGCTGATGCATTAGCGAGGTTGGCTACGACAAAGGCAAACTCATTCAGCGGGTCTGACTATCTTGAGGTTTTGAATTCACCAAGTGTTCAGCATTCATAGGTAATGTGTGTAGAAAGGTCAAACTATTGGCTGGCACTTTATTTAGATTATCTGACTAATGGTGTCTTACCTTCGGATCAGATGATGGCAAAGAAAATCAAATATAGCAGTACAAACTTTATGCTCATCGATGGGGATTTGTATTGAAGGGCTCACTCTTCTTACTGAGGTGTTTGGTGCCATCCAAGGCTGAATACGTTCTTCAGGAGGTTCATGAGTGGATATGTGGTGATCACATGGGTGCTAAGGCATTGGCGTACAATGTGCTTCGACAGGGATACTATTGGCCAACAATTTTTAAAAAAAGCAACAGACTATGTGAATAAATGTCCCAAATATTAGCTAAACAACTATATTCCTTATCAACCACCCGTAGAGTTATATTATGTTCTATCCCCGATCCCATTTGCTGTGTGGGGGGATAGATATATTGGGTTCACTACCAAAGGCGAAGGGTCAGTTTAGTTTTGTTATAGTAGCCATCGATTACATGACTAAGTGGGTGGAGGCCAAACTACTTCGGAAAATTACAGAACAGGAATATCTGAAGTTCTTAAAAGAGTTCGTCGTTTTTCAATTTGGGATTCATATGGTGTTGGTCTCGGATAATGGAAGACAGTTTTTGGTCTCTAAGTTTGAGAAATTTTTAACAGATCTGGGGTTCAACATTGGAAGACTTCTGTGGCTCATCCTCAGTCGAATGGTCAGGTAGAAGTTGTAACATGACGAATTGATTGAGTCGTGATTCTGGGGACATAATCCTTTTAACGGGGGAAAGTTGTGACAAACGAGATTTTTGTAATTTAATTTGAATATTTATTGAATTAAATAAATATTTTTCAATGATTTAATTATTGGGCTAAATAATTAATTGATAAATTTGTGGTAGATTAATTTAATTATATGTGTTACATTGATTAAATTAATGTGGAGAATTTATTATTCAAAAGTATGTATTTAATTGAGCTTATTTGATTAAATGAATTATTTAATAAGCATAATGTTATTCTAATTAATTTAATAATTAATTAGAGATTTAATGACTTGACATAATTAATAAATGAGAATTTAATTATGTGACTATGTGATTTAATGTGGAATTATTCTATTTTATTTAATTAAATTAAATAAGATAGTTAGTTAATTACTTAAATGGGTGTGACATTATTAAACTATATAATAAGAGTTTAATTAAATTAATGGGGAAATAGTATTTTAGAGATAGCTCAATCCTCGATTCATTGGCCCATTTATAATCCTCGAACGAGTAGGAATTGTGGCCTATAGACTCGCCTTACCGCCAAGTATGTCTCGTGTTCATAACGTTTTTCATATATCTATGTTACGTAAATATGTGAAAGACCCGAACCACATTATTGAATTAGAACCAGATGAGATAGAGGAAGATTTAACGTATGAAGAGTTACTTGTTAAAATCTTGGATAAGAATGATCATATTTTACGCTCCAAGGTTATACCTCAAGTCAAAGTTTTGTGGAGAAACCACGATGTGGAAGAAATGACCTGGGAGTTAGAATCTGAGATGAAGTTAAGATATCCTCACCTCTTCGACATACCAGGTACGTACCCTAATTTCGAGGACGAAATTTCATAAGAATGGGAGGTTGTAAGACCCCAACTTTTATAAATAAAGATTAAATTTTCTCGAAATATATTTTTGAATATTATGGTGTGGATATGATATAATGTTATAGTTGTGGGTATTATTTATAAGTTTTGCAAAGTAAGCAAGTGGTTATATTATATTCGATTGGTCGGAGAATATTCGCTTTAACAGGGAATATTCGTACGACGGCACAATCATTGGTGGACCCCACAATGAAAGTATTGTCGTAGTAAGAAAATGACAGAATTATCTTTTTATAAAAATAACTACGGAAGTGTTACCGTTAAAACCGCTTGAACTACCCAAAGAGTAAAAGTACAATGAATACACGTGGTTGCATAAGTAGCACACCAGTATTGATTATTGATGCTTATGTGAGAAGTCACTCAAGAATACTCAATTATTGCTACAGTATTTGATGCATCATATCTCTTATATTATTGATTCGATTATTGTCACAAAGATCATTACAGATAATATGTTATATTATTAAATCAATAATTGAGACGACAAAGTTATTCATATTATTAAATTGCAATATTTACAATGTCTGTAAGTTCATCGAGGAGAGGTTTGGTCACCTAATCATACGTCAATAGGGAGAAATCCTTATTGGATAGCCCCTCTTTCTTGGGAAACGACCTAGTTGTTAAATATTGTGAGTTATAATATTAATGATGAATAAGTTCGTATTGATTAAAGATGAATTTGATAGTTCCATTGTGTTGGAATTATTAGTGTTAGTGGAAATCGACATCTATTCCGATGATAATTGATGTCTGGGGGTTATATTGATAAATCGGATAATTTATCGGATAAATGAGTAATTAATTGCTACTAATTTACATGCTTATATAACTATTTGTTCACATGTGTGTACTATTGAATCACATTCTTGTACTATTAGGGGAGTTGGTGCAAGATTGATAATACTTGCATGACTAAGTTAAAAATGGAGGTATAGATGGAGGTATTATACTATAATTTGTATTTTCACATGATTATAACTATTGATTCACATGATTGAACTATTGATTCACATTATTTACTATTAGGGGAGTTGGTGCAAGTTTGATAATACTTGCAGGACTAAATTAAAAAGGAATGAAAAGTTGGAGGTATTGTACTGTAATATTTTGAGCCCCAAAACGTGCAATTATCGAAAATATATTTTCCTATGAATAGAAGCTCATTCTTCCTTCATTTCTCACCAATTCACTAAAGCTATAGAGCATTTATTATAGAGAGAAATTATAGAGAGAAAGAAGAAGAGAAGTCTGCTACCTCACTACTCCAGTAGCCAGTTTCTTTCTAAGGTAAGGGGTATTATTTCTTTCGTCTTCATGAAGAGAACTTCTGTTATTCCATTCTTTATCATTATGTTGAATAACTCTGCATATCGCAAGCTTGCATATATATGATGACATTCTTCCGTGATTCCATTCTTTATTATTCGCATTGGAACATCATGTCCGTGCGCTTACGCATGACCTAATTCCGCTTCTTTATTATTCTCATTGGAATATCCCGTCCGCATGCGGTTTACGCATGACCGTTCTCGTTCTTTATTATTCTATTGGAACATCCCATGCATGCGTTTACGCATGACTGTTCCATTATTTATTATTCTCGAAGAATAATATGTCGTGCATTTACGCATGACCGGTTCCGTTATTTATTATTCTATTGAATAACTCCGTCTGCGGTCTATCATCGCATGCCTGGTGATTTCTTTTGTTATTCCATTCGTTATTATACTCAGTTGGTTAAAGTTTTGACTTCTACACTCCTGAAATTAGTGGAATATCATTAATATTTACGCTTCATCCAATATCTTTTCGTGAAAATATTCTTCTGAGCATTATTGAATTTTACTCTACAAAGCAGTATCATGTTGACAATTTGGACGTTACTGGTTCCTGGATAAATTAATTCTTAAACTTGTTTTATTGAATTCTTATATCATTGTCATCATCCTCATGTTTATATTTTGTTGAAAGTCATCTGTGGCCTGTAGTGCATAGATGGACTTGGTATGATTATGACGAGGATAATTGATTGTAATCATGACCGTAATGTTACAAATGACGTGGTAAAAGTCCTCATTGGCCCGTAGTACATTGATGGACAGTTGTTGGCATGATCATGACCATTAATGAATACACAAATATCTTTGGCCCGTAGTGCATAGATAATTTGTTGTCGTGATACTAAAGAATATCCTTGGCCATAGTGCAGGGGTGATTCGATGATGTGGATTATTTATGAAGTTGAGTCTCAGCGATAAAAGTGATGAAAAACCTTTTAAATCATAGAAGATAGTAGATTTTATTCTCTACTTGACTCTTTTAATGGATTGCTTGTTCCGCTGCAGTTAAACTTGATGTCTATTGTATTTTTATCAGTTTAACATTGTTGAAGGCTAATGATAATTTATTCTGCATTATCTTAGTCATAATATTTCTTACTGGGCTAGTTGAGCTCACCCTTTCTTTCACTGTCCTCTTCAGGAAATGAGAATATATCTAGGACAAGTCAGGGAACGGAGTGATGGTCCAGATAGATGGCTATAGTAGTCCTCACTATTATATAAAATAGTGTGCTAATAATTATAATAAGGACTTTATTTGAGTTTGTATACTCTCTACGAGACATTATCCGTGTTGAAACTCTCAGCTACGTTTTGTTGTACTGTATCAAAGAAGTTTGTATTTAAATTTTGTACCATGTATTTGGAGACTCAAGATGGGTGATGTATACCTATTTTGGGGGTGTCACAGTTGGTATCAAAGCTTAGGGATATGATCCCTGGCTGAGATGTGAGACAAGAACTAGGAGGGGAGAGACGGGGATTTCCTTCGCTAGTATGACCTACCTAAGTTTATTTGGTTTTTAATTGGTCAGTCAAAGTATAGGGATAATATGTGATATGTTAATTAACCCTTGTTTTGTTGCAGTATTTGAAATGGCATCCAAAAATGTTGAGATAAGCAATGAAGCACATGAGACCATTGAGTCACCAACGATCAATGCCTAGGGTAATGTGCAACATGAAGACAATAATCCTCAGGTAAACAATAACACCGATGAAATGGTGAACGATGGGATGGTCAGAGGCTTTATGCAATTCATGCAACATCAGGCGAAGGCGGTTCCTGTCCAAAATACAGGTGGAAACACTGACAACTCTCGGATAGTCACCGCTAAGCAGTTCAAGGAGTTGGGACCACCGGAGTTTTTTGGAGAGCCAAAACCACTTAAGGTGGAGACGTGGATAAAGAAGATCAACAAGATATTTGATGTCTTGGGATGCTCCAAGGAGAAAAAGGTTCCCTTTGCCACTTTCATGTTATGTGCGGCAGAGGCGATTCATGGTTGAATCAGTAAAGCATGCTCAACCTCTTCAGATCAAGATGTCTTGGGAGAAGTTCCAAGAGCTGTTCAATGACAAGTACTTTCCTAAAAGTATTCATCACATGAAGGAGGTAGAGTTCATCAAGCTTGAGCAAAAAAATATGACCGTGGCGCAGTACGAAGCTAAGTTTGCCGAGTTATCTCGGTTTGCATCCCACTTGGTTGATAATGAGGAGAGAATGACGTGGATGTTTCTAAGAGGTTTGAAACCCGAGATACGTCAATACCTTATCTCTCATAAACTATGTTTTTATTCAGATGTTGTGAATAGGGCTCAGTTATTGGAGCGCGATAATGAGTCAATCCAACCAAGAGAGAGCAACCGACAAGTCGATAATACCAGTGGTAGCAGTCATCGAAGCGGTGACAACAAGCGTGGAGGAAATCAACATGGCAGAAATGATAATCACTTCGGTGGTAATCATGGCCATGACAATAAGAGTGGACATTTCAAGAAGAGGAGATTCAACAAGGATGGAAAGACGCCAAAGACCAAAGACCTATTGTTAAGGAAGGAGAACGACCGCCCGGTCAGATGTTACAAATGTGGAGGAAGGACACATAAGTCCAAACCGCATCGACGCATCCAAAGTATGTTATAATTGTGGAAAAGAAGGTCACCTAGCCCGATTTTTGTCGTGCACCAAAGTCAAGTCCAAATTGGGATGGAGGCATCAAAGGGTGTCCTGCATAAGACAAAACCGGTAGTTCAAGGGAGAGCGTTTGTCGTAACCTCCCAAAAAGTGAGGAATCCGAACAAGGTGATCACGGGTAAGTTAATCATAAACTCTAGTGAAGTTTATACTTTATTTGATACCGGTTCTACCCATTCCTTTATTTATCCTACTTGCGCTCAACGTTTAAATTTGACTCCGGAGAATTTAGACTTTGACTTATCTGTTGAAACTCCATTGGGAGAAATTTTCATTACATCCACGGTTTATAAGTCTTGTTTGATTTAAATTGGTAACCGCACGTTACCTGTCGATCTTATTTCTTTGAAAATACTTGTATTTGATGTAATTTTAGAGATTGATTGGTTAACTACTCATCATGCAAAAATCGATTATTTTCGTAAGGTTGTTAGCTTTCATATTCCTAACCAACCTATCATACGAATTCAAGCAGCCAAACCACTAAAATCAAGCACTGTCATATCAAGTCATAAAGCTATTCGTTTATTGAAAAACGGATGTCAAGCTTTCTTAGCTCATGTCACAGATCTAAACAAAATTACGTCAGTTTTGAATGATATTTCTATTGTTAATAAATTTCCTGACGTATTCCCTGAAGAACTTCATGGCCTACCCCCAGAACGTGAAATTAAATTTTTTATCGACCTTGAATCCGGTACAAAACCCATTTCCAAAGCCCCATATCGAATGGCTCCTATTGAACTTCGAGGAGTTAAAAACCCAACTACAAGGAATTGTTAGACATCTGCTTCATTCATCCTAAAGACGCCTCCTTGGGGTGCGCTTGTTCTATTTGTGAAGAAGAAAGATGGAAGTATGCGACTTTGTATTGATTATCGGGAGTTGAATCATGTCACCATCAAAAATAAAATTTTCGCTACCCTCGTATTGATGATCTGTTTGACCACCAACAAAGGCGCCAAATTCTTTTCAAAGATCGATCTTAGATCGATATCATCAAATTGAAGATTAAAACCGATGACATTCCAAAGACCGCTTTAACTCCTATGACGGGTATTATGAATTCTTAGTCATGTCTTTTGGATTGACTAATGCTCTTACTGCCTTCATGGACATGATGAACCGAGTATTCAAGGAATATTTGGATCACTTTGTGGTCGTCTTTATTGATGAAATCCTCATATACTCCAAAACCCGTGAAGACCATGAGCAACACTTGAGGCTGATACTTCAAAAGCTTCGTGAAAACAAGCTATATGCCAAGTTGAAAAATGCGAGTTCTGGCTTGAGGAAGTAGCATTCCTTCGGCACGTTGCATCAAGTCATGGAATATCTGTTGACCCATCAAAGATTGAAGTAATTCAAAGCTGGGAGCAACCTAAGTTAGTGACCGAGGTACGTAGCTTTCTTGGCTTAGCTGGTTATTATCGGAGATTCGTAGAAGGGTTTTCTTGAATCGCTACTCCATTAACACAACTAGCTCGAAAAGATACAAAATTTGTTTGGAGCGAGGAATGTGAGAAGAGTTTTCAAGAACTCAACAGTAGACTCATTTCAGCACCTGTTCTAACAATACCATTTGGCACGGAGGGATTTGTCATTTACAGTGATGCTTCAGGCAAAGGGTTAGGATGTGTTCTCATGCAACATGGGAAAGTCATAGCCTATGCCTCACGACAACTCAAAGAATACGAGAGGAATTATCCTACTTATGATCTAGAGTTGGCCGCTGTCGTTTTTGCGCTTAAGATTTGGAGGCATTACCTGTATGGAGAGAAGGTGGAGATATACGGATCATAAAAGCTTAAAATATTTCTTCACTCAGAAAGAACTCAACATGCGGTAACGACGTTGGCTTGAGCTGTTGAAAGATTATGATCATACCATCCTGGAAAAGCGAACGTAGTAGCTGATGCATTGAGTAGAAGATCATATACGGGTACGAGTGCATTATTGTCAATGCAAAGGCCCATTTTATATGACTTACAAAGGATGGAGATAAAGCTAAAGACTTCCGGGACCCATGTGATGATGGCGAATATATGAGTAGAACTGACTTTAATCGATAAAGTTAAAGCTGCTCAAGCTACAGACCTGGAGCTGATGCGTATGAGGAAGAAAGTGCAAGAAGGTGATATTTCGGAAGCAAGAATCGATGAAGAAGGAATACTTTGAGTCAACTCTTGACTTTGTGTTCCTAACGATTCTGACTTAAAGTATAAAATCATGATGGAGGCGCACAACACACCATTTATAATCCATCCTGGGAGTACCAAAATGTATCGTGATCTTCGACATATATTTTGGTGGAGCAATATGAAGAGAGAGATAGCGCTGTTTATCTCAAGGTGTCTAACTTGTCAATGAGTCAAGGCGGAGCATCAAGTGCTAAAAGGTCCATTGCAACCACTTAAAATTCCAGAATGGAAGTGGGAGCACATTACCATGGATTTCATTACTGGTCTTCCCAAGGTTTCTCAAGGCATAGATGCGATATGGGTCATTGTTGATAGATTGACCAACTCTTCTCATTTCTTGCCGATACGAGAAACTTATACACTTGAACGTCTTGCTAGTATGTATATAAACGAGATTATAAGATTGCATTGTATGCCAGTATCCATAGTTTCTGATCGAGACTCAAGATTCACTTCAAGATTTTGGGTTAGTTTAAAAAAAGCTATGGGCACAGATTTATGATTTAGTTCGGCATATTATCCTCAGACGGACGGACAATCAGAGAGGACTATTCAAACTCTTGAAGATTTATTAAGACTCTGTGTCCTTGACTTCAAAGGAAGTTGGGATAAGTTCTTACCATTGGTGGAGTTTTCCTACAAAAATAGTTATCAAGCAAGTATTGGCATGGCTCCATTTGAGGCGTTGTATGGAAGAAAGTGTCGTTCTCTAGTATGCTGGGATGAGGTGGGTGAAGCAACATTATTGGGACCAGATTTGGTATGTATGACTACGGAAAAGATTCAAACGATCCGATAACGTATAAAAACCTCACAAGATCGACAAAAGAGTTATGTTGATCTTCATCGAAAGGAAGTGGAATTCGATATTGGAGATCATGTGTTGTTACGTGTTGCTCCATGGAAAGGAGTTACGAGATTTGGAAAGAGAGGAAAGCTCAATCCTCGATTCATTGGCCCATTTATAATCCTCGAACGAGTAGGAACTATGGCCTATAGACTCGCCTTACCACCAAGTATGTCTCGTGTTCATAACGTTTTTCATATATCTATGTTACGTAAATATTTGAAAGACCCGAACCACATTATTGAATTAGAACCAGATGGGATAGAGGAAGATTTAATGTATGAAGAATTACCTGTTAAAATCTTTGATAAGAAGGATCATATTTTACGCTCCAAGGTTATATCTCAAGTCAAAGTTTTGTGGAGAAACCACGATGTGGAAGAAATGACCTGGGAGTTAGATCTGAGATGAAGTCAAGATATCCTCACCTCTTCGACATACCAGGTACGCACCCTAATTTCGAGGACGAAATTTCAGAAGAAGGGGAGGTTGTAAGACACCAGCTTTTATAAATAAAGATTAAATTTTCTCGAAATATATTTTTGAATATTATGGTATGGATATGATATAATGTTATAGTTGTGGGTATTATTTACAAGTTTTGCAAAGTAAGCAAGTGGTTATATTATATTCGATTGGTCGAAGAATATTCGATTTAACAGAGAATATTCGTACGACGACTCAATCATTGGTGGACCCCACAACAGAAGTATTGTCGTAGTAAAAAAATGATAGAATTATCTTTTATAAAAATAACTACGAAGTGTTACCGTTAAAAAACGTGCTTGAACTACTCTTTAGTAAAAGTACAATGAATATGTCTGCGTGGTTGCATAGTAGCACACTGTATTGATTATTGATACTTACATAAGAAGTCACTCAGTAATACTCAGTTATTGCTACAGTAATTGCTGCATCATATCTCTTATACTATTGATTCGATTATTGTCACAATATCATTCTGCATAATATGTTATATTATTAAATCAATAATTGAGACGACAAAGTTATTCCTATTATTAAATTGCAATATTTACAATGTCTAGAAGTTCTGTCAAGGAGAGGTTTGGTCACCTAATTGCGCGCCAATAGGGAGAAATCCTTATTGGAAAGCCCCCTCTTTCCTGGGAACGACCTAGTTGTTAAATATTGTGAGTTATAATATTAATGATGAATAAGTTCGTATTGATTAAAGATGAATTTGATAGTTCCATTGTGTTGGGATTATTAGTGTTAGTGGAAATCGACATCTATTCCGATGATAATTGATGTCTGGGGGTTATATTGATAAATCGGATAATTTATCGGATAAATGAGCAATTAATTGCTACTAATTTACATGATTATATAACTATTTGTTCACATGTGTGTACTATTGAATCACATTCTTGTACTATTAAGGGAGTTGATGCAAGATTGATAATACTTGCATGACTAAGTTAAACATAGAGGTATAGATGGAGGTACTATACTATAATTCGTATTTTCACATGATTATAACTATTGATTCACATGATTGAACTATTGATTCACATTATTTACTATTAGGGGTGTTGGTGCAAGTTTGATAATACTTGTAGGACTAAATTAAAAAGGAATGAAAAGTTGGAGGTATTGTACTGTAATATTTTGAGCCCCAAAACGTGCAATTATCGAAAATATATTTTCCTATAAATAGAAGCTCATTCTTCCTTCATTTCTCACCAATTCACTAAAGCTATAGAGCAGCGCTTATTATAGAGAGAAATTATAGAGAGAAAGAAGAAGAGAAGTCTCGCTACCTCACTACTCGAAGATCCGGTTTTTTCTAAGGTAAGGGTATTATTTCTTTTCGTCTTCATGAAGAGAACTTCATTATTCCATTCTTTATCATTATGTTGGAATAACTCCGCTCATCGCGGGTATCACTCGCATATATGATGACATTCTTACGTGATTCCATTCTTTATTATTCTGCTTTGGAACATCATATATGCAAGCGCTTACGCATGACCCAATTCCGCTTTTTATTATTCATTTGGAACATCCCGTCATGCGGTTTATGCATGACTGACCGGTTACATTCTTTATTATTCTATTGGAACATCACATAAATGCGCGGCTACGCATGACTGTTCCATTATTTATTATTCTGTTAGAATATCCCGTCTGCGCATTTACGCATGACCGTTCCGTTTATTTATTATTCTATTGAATAACTTTTATCTCGTGCGGCCTATCGCATGCCCGGTGATTTCTTTTGTTATTCCATTCGTTATTATACTCAGTTGGTTAAAGTTTTGACTTCTACACAATTAGTGGAATATCATTAATATTTACGCTTCATCCAATATCTTTTCGTGAAAATATTCTTCTGAGCATTCTTGAATTTTACTCTACAAAGCAGTATCATGTTGACAATTTGGACGTTACTGGTTCCTGGATAAATTAATTCTTAAACTTGTTTTATTGAATTCTTATATCATTGTCATCATCCTCATGTTTATATTTTGTTGAAAGTCATATGTGGCCTGTAGTGCATAGATGGACTTGGTATGATTATAACCAGGGATAATTCAGTGTAATCATGACCGTAATGTTACAAATGACGTGGTAAAAGTCCTCATTGGCCCGTAGTACATTGATGGACAGTTGTTGGCATGATCATGACCATTAATGAATACACAAATATCCTTGGCCCGTAGTGCATGGATAATTTATGGTCGTGATACTAAAGAATATCCTTGGACGTAGTGCAGGGATGATTCGATGATGTGGATTATTTATTAAGCTGAGTCTCAGCGATAAAAGTGATGAAAAACCTTTTAAATCATAGAAGATAGTAGATTTTATTCTCTACTTGATTCTTTTAATGGATTGCTTGTTCCGCTGCAGTTAAACTTGATGTCTATTGTATTTTTATCAGTTTAACATTGTTGAAGGCTAATGATAATTTATTCTGCATTATCTTAGTCATAATATTTCTTACTGTGCTAGTTGAGCTCACCCTTTCTTTCACTGTCCTCTTCAGGAAATGAGAATATAGCTGGGACAAGTTGGGGAACGGAGTGATGGTCCAGATAGATGGCTATAGTAGTCCTCACTATTATGTAAAATAGTGTGATAATAATTGTAATAAGGACTTTATTTGAGTTTGTATACTCTCTACGAGACATTATCCGTGTTGAAACTCTCAGCTACGTTTTGTTGTACTGTATCAAAGAAGTTTGTATTTAAATTTTGTACCATGTATTTGGAGACTCAAGATGGGTGATGTATACCTGTTTTGGGGGTGTCACATTAAATGTTTCTGTTAAGTTTAGAACATATGGGTGAAATTGTTTTCGTCGTGTATGTGAAGTTTTGGCCTAAATTGGCCATGTTCTATGTTCTTCACGAACTGCAAGGTTAAAACATATGGTTGAAATTGTATTCGTTGTTTTGGCCTAAATTGGCCTTGTTATGTGTTCTTAGTGAATTGCAAAAACTGCGAGAATGAATCAGGTAACCCACTTGATTAAGCGTTACTAAGCTAAATTACCTTGCCAGTGAATGAAAAATAATAATAATAAAATAATAAAAAAATTAATTAATTAAAATATTTATCAAATAAAATGAATATTTTAGTTGAAATATTTATAGAATAAATAAATATTCGATAGAAATTATTATTAAAATATTTATAAAATAAAATAAATATTTTAGTTTAAATATTTATGGAATAAAATAAATATTCGATGGAAATTATTATTAAAATATTTATCAAATAAAATAAATATTTTAGTTGAAATATTTATGGAATAAAATAAATATTCGATGGAAATTATTATGAAATAATTTATTCGAGTGTAATAATTGTGAGGAAATGAAAATATTCTAATTTAATTAAGTAATTAAATTAGAAGGGTAATGATTTGTTAAATAAAGTGGAGTTTATATTAAATAATTAAGTGAAAGTGTGACTAATGGACAATATAATAAGAGAATTAGAAAAATAAATTAGAAAAGGTCTTGTGACCTTATAAGTGCTATGTTTTGTAACTGGTTAAACCACGTTTAAAAAAAATGATGTCCATGAGATGATATGATGTTGTTTAAACTTAAGATTTGATATTTCAGTCATGTATATGTGAATGATGGTAATGAGAAAAATTAAACCAAGTTAACAAGTTGTATTAAAAGGGAGAACTAAACCTTTAAGGTTAGTATTAATGTAACTAATGAATGTCGTGAATACATATGGTATGTGTGTAGAACTTGTGGTGAACAGGAGTAGTAATCGTTTAGCCTACGCACGAGACAAGTTTCTAAGCCTTGTTTCTTTATATAAAGCAAGTTCTTTATTCTATCTTGTTTATTATTGTTCAAGTTCAAGTTCAAGATTTCATATTATATGTTATCATTCTTTAAAAGCATGATTTCTGTTATACAATACTTATTCGATTGTATACCTCTTGAGTTTTATTATTCAACTTGAATATCAATTATTGTTGAACCTTATAAGACTAGCGAACCCTTATTGATTCAACTAGTCCAGAGTTAATGAACGTTCAAAAAAAATTCAGAATCATTGTTAAGCTTATCCAAACCAAACTTCCTTTGGTGTGGACTCTAATGTCAAACTGAGGTGAACAACCCTGTTATAGGGGATTACTTATGCTTTAGCGTTAAGATATTGTGCACAGTATGGTACTAAGGATTGATCCCCTTAAGTACGAGAAGAAAAGTCCATAATCTTATGACTGTTAAAGGTTTCAAGTATAAACACTTGACAACCTAGGATGTAGTTCAAGGTCTTATAACCCTCAAAAGTTCTTTTGATTCTTATTATTCATTTTTGATTCAAAAGTCGAGTTTCTTATTTCAGAAGTCTTTGATTCACTCGCATGTTATTATTTTATTATTATATTATTATACTTGTGGGCAATCGTGCTCACTCTTGTGTAATAATACCATTGCAGTTAAGAACGAAAGGTTCGACAAGCCTTCTTCTAGCAAAGGCAAGGGAAAAGTCAACAAGTGATGACGACTTGTTTTTTATTTGAGATATTTATGTTTCAGACTTATGTTAATGTTGTGTAAGACTTATTAGTTGTTATGCTTCCGTATTTGAGATTGAAGGTTAGTATGATACTTGTGGGCAATCGTGCTCACTCTTGTGTAATAATACCATTGCAGTTAAGAACGAAAGGTCCGACAAGCCTTCTTCTAGCAAAGGCAAGGGCAAAGTCAACAAGTGATGACGACTTGTTTTTTATTTGAGATATTTATGTTTCAGACTTGTGTTAATGTTGTGTAAGACTTATTAGTTGTTATGCTTCCGTATTTGAGATTTAAGGTTAGTATGACCTGGGGTTTATGTATTTACATTCAGATGTTGTAACTCCATAAGCAGAGAATTTATTTCTATTTATTTATGGTTTTTCATTTATTATGGGTAGACAGATACATGAAGTTTGGACAGTGAACACCAAATCCAGTTGGAATTTAAGTACCCGTATTTGGGGGTGTCACAGGTTGGTATCAAAGCTATAGGTTATGAACCTTAGATGGGGGAAAAACCTTAGGTAGTAGCCTTATAGGAGATCAAGAACATAGTGGTGATAAACTCTTATCGAGTTCTAAGAAATTAATTTCTTAATTCATTGAAGATAATAAAAGACTTTATGGGCTTATGTGATAAACTTATGTGCTCGCGAGTATTGATTAGTAACTAAAACTTCAAACTTTGTTGTCAGGATGTCTAATGTTGGAAGATCTAGTCAGGTTGGGGAGGAGGAACCTCGAGTACCTAGAGAGGAAGAGCCCCGAGACATTCATGTCGTCCAGGAGCAGTTGGTACAGAGAGAGCCATCTCCGTTGATCACTGTTGTGGGTTAGAAGCATGAGCCTGAGACTGATCCAGATGATGACCCTGAGGAGGAAGATGAGTTCCCACTGAACTCTATTGCAGCTCAGATTTATGACGAAGTATATGACCGTAACATCGAGCTTTAGGATAGAGTCAGAGAATTGGAAGAGCTGGCAGATAGACGTCAGGATACTATAGGTCAGAAGAATGAGGAAATCCAAGGTCTTGATACACGTCTTGGGAAATGTGGAGTGGAAATTAGTTCACTTAGAAGGTGACAATGAGGAGTTGGTGGCAGAGGTTGAAAAGTTGAAGGATGATCTGAGAGTGGAATCCGCTAAGAGAACCAGAGCTGAAGATGCTTACGAGAAGGCTTCTCAGCGAGCAGATGCAGCCAAGGAAGAGGTGCAAGCAAAGAAGGTCAAGTTGGTGGAGATGGTTTGCGCATTCAATACGGCGGTGAACAAAGCTCAGGATCGAGTTATGTATTATCCAATTCAGTTCGAGGACTTACCTTCGTACATGTTGGATCGTAGGACGATGTTTCGTATCATGGAAGAAGAGCGTAGAGAAGCTGTTCGACATCTTAATAGGCCGTGATAGGAACAATATGAATAATGTAAATATCTATGTTAGTTAATGATGTAAATTTCAGTGTAAATATAAGTAATGGGATATGATAACTTAATCATGAAGATTCTTTATCTCGAGATAGTTGATGTAAATAGCAGTGATGCTATCGTATTATGTTAAACTTTAGATTTAAATAAAATATCAGAGTTTATTTGAGATAATGTGTTAAGTGATTATGTTTAAATGTTTAAGTTAAGCCTTAAATATTTAAAGGATTGAATAAAGATATAATAAGCATACATTTTAACAAAAATATGCCGCCGAGAAGAAGACCAATCTGTCAAGCGGCCCAAGAAGGGTCGACAAACAACAACAACGACGCCAATGCTAACCCCGTTTAGAAATTGGTGAACTTATTAACTAGAGTAATTAACAATCAACCTCAAGCTCCACCAAAGACAAAGTTTAAGGACTTTAAGGCGGTGGGACCGCCAGAGTTTAAAGGTTCCATGAACCTGATAGAAGCTTAAACTTGGATTATGGAGATGGAAAAGGTCTTTGACGTCGCCAGAGTCAGAGAGGAGTAGAAAACCGCCTACGCAACGTTCATGCTGAAATTAGAAGCCAGTTATTGGTGGCAAGCAAATAAGGTCCGTGGAGGAGAAGGTGTGATCACCTGGGAGAGGTTCAAGGAGATGTTCTTTGAGATGTATTTTTTGACAAGCTCACAGAACCAAATGGAGGTACAATTTCTAGAATTAAAGCAAGGAAATATGTCCGTACCAGACTATGCAAAAAAATTCAATGAGTTGGATAGGTTCGCCCCGTATTAAGTACACACGGATGAGAGGAAGTAAAATAGGTTTGAGCAGGGACTGAAGCCCTGGTTATATAGCAAAGTGTCAATGTTTCAGTTGAACACTTTTGCTGGAGTACTGGAAAAGGCCATCCTCGCTGAAGGTGGGAGCGATGCGGTGACCAAGTACAATCAGGATCAGAAGAAGAAGAATGAAAATGAGGGCAATAACAAGGCTATGGCAGCAATATGGGAGGAAGTATCAATCAGAAAAGGAGGTGGGCTGACAACTCATCAACCAAAATTCAGCAAGGAGGTCAGAAAAAGAGGATTGAAACATGTCTGGCCTGAGGGGAAAGCTCACTTGGGGGTCTATGTGAAAGGGAAAAGAGTTTTCTACAATTGTGGTCAGGAAGGCCACATAGCACCTAACTGTCCTAAACCAAATATGGGCGCCTACTTCACATGTGGGTTGAAGGACCACTTGGCTCGGGACTGTCCCAAGAAAGGATATGGAGGGACAGGAACAGGAGGGAATAAGGGAAACAGTGGTGGCAATGCTTTAACTACAACGGGACCAACCACAACCAATCGACCGACCGCCAGGACATTCAACATGACAGTGCAGGATGCTGTGCAGTCTCTCGATATGGTGTCAGGTATCATTCTGATCAATAAAGTTAATACTTATGTATTATTTTATTCGGGTGCTACTTGTTCATTTATATCCAATGACTTTGCTAAGAACTTGGAATTGCCTAAGGACGAGTTAGAATACCCCATGAACATAGAGATTGCGAATAGAGAAGTGATCCCCGTTAAGTATATACACAAGAACTGTATGGTGGATATTAAGGGTAATATTATGAACTTAGATCTTATCTTTATCAGACTTGGGGAATTTGACGTCATTCTAGGAATGGATTGGTTATTCAATTATGGGGCTATAATTGATTACCAGAAGAAATGTATTAACCTTATGACTCCATCAAAGGTTGTGTTTTATGGCAGCAAATCACCTAGACAAGCAAGTTCTCTGACGATGATGCAGGCCAAGAAGTTGTTAAGACAAGGCTGTGAAGGATATTTAGCCTACATAGTCGATAGTCGTAAAGAGAACCCGAAGATAGAAGAGATACCAGTAGTAAGGGACTTCGTAGACGTATTTCTAGATGATTTGCCAGGACTTCTGCCAGATAGAGAGGTTGAGTTTGTTATCGATTTAGCGCTAGGAACGGCTCCAATATCGAAGGCACCATATCGGATGACTCCAATATCGAAGGCACCGTATCGGATGGCTCCAATATCGAAGGCACCGTATCGGATGGCTCTGATAGAGATGAAAGAATTAATGGTAGAACTACAAGAGTTACTGGACAAGAAATACATTCAACTGAGCATATCATCGTGGGGAGCGTCAGTGCTATTTTTGAAGAACAAGGACGGGACGATGCGACTCTGTATCGACTATAGAAAACTGATAAGGTCACGATTAAGAATAGATATCCATTACCGAGGATCGATGACCTATTTGATCAATTAAAAGGTGCGAGATACTTTTCAAATATAGACTTGAGGAGTGGTTATCATCAATTGAGTGGTTATTATCAAATAAAATGAATAGTTTAGTTGAAATATTTATGGAATAAATAAATATTCGAATGAAATTATTATTAAAATATTTATAAAATAAAATGAATATTTTAGTTTAAATATTTATGGAATAAAATAAATATTCGATGGAAATTATTATTAAAATATTTATCAAATAAAATAAATATTTCAATTTGAAATATTTATGAAATAAAATAAATATTCCATGGAAATTATTATGGAATAATTTATTCGAGTGTAATAATAGTGAGGGAATGGAAATATTCTAATTTAATTAAGTAATTAAATTAGAAGGGTAATGATTTGTTAATTAAAGTGGAGTTTATATTAAATAATTAAGTGAAAGTGTGACTAATGGACAATATAATAAGAGAATTATAAAAATAAATTAGAAAATATCTTGTGACCTTATAACTGCTATGTTTTGTAACTGGTTAAACCACTTTAAAAAAAAATGATGTCCATGATATGATATGATGTTGTTTAAACTTAAGATTTGAGATTTCAGTCCTGTATATGTGAATGATGGTAATGAGCAGAATTTAACCAAGTTAACAAGTTGTATTAAAAGAGAGAACTAAACCTATAAGGTTAGTATTAATGTAACTAATGAATGTTGTGAATACATATGGTATGTGTGTAAGACTTGTGGTGAATGAGAATAGTAATCGTTTAGCCTACGCACGAGGCAAGTTTCTTAGCCTTGTTTCTTTATATAAAGCAAGTTCTTTATTCTATCTTGTTTATTATTGTTCAAGTTAAAGATTTTATATTAAATGTTATCATTCTTTAAAAGCATGATTCCTGTTATACAATACTTATTCGATTGTATAACTCTTGAGTTTTTTTATTCAACTTGAATATCAATTATTGTTGAACCTTATAAGACTAGCGAACCCTTATTGATTCAACTAGTCCAGAGTTGATGAATGTTCAAAAAAATTCAGAATCATTGTTAAGCTTATCCAAACCAAACTTCTTTTGGTGCGGACTCTAATGTCAAACTGAGGTGAGCAGCCCTGTTATAGGGGATTACTTCTGCTTTAGCGTTAAGATATTGTGCACAGTATGGTACTAAGGGATGATACCCTTAAGTACGAGAAGAAGAGTCCATAGTCTTATGACTGTTAAAGGTTTTAAGTATAAACACTTGACAACCTAGGACGTAGTTCAAGGTCTTATGACCCTCAGAAGTTCTTTTTATTCTTTTTATTCATTCTTGATTCAAAAGTTGAGTTTCTTATTTCAAAAGTCTTTGATTCACTCGCATGTTATTATTTTATGTTATATTATTATACTTGTGGGCAATCATGCTCACTCTTGCGTAATAATAACATTGAAGTTAAGAACGAAAGGTCCAACGAGCCTTCTTCTACCAAGGTAAGGGCAAATTAAACAAGTGATGAAGACTTGTTGTTTATTTAAGATATTTATGTTTTAGACTTATGTTAATGTTGTGTAAGACTTATTATTTGTTATACTTCCGTATTTGAGATTTAAGGTTAGTATGACATGGGATTGATGTATTTACATTCAGATGTTGTAACTCCATAAGGAGAGGATTTATTTCTATCTATTTATGGTTTTTCATTTATTATGGGTAGATAGATACATGATGTTTGGACAGTGAACACCAAATCCCGTGGGAATTGAAGTACCCAGATTTGGGGGTGTCACAGAAGTCATTAATAGGACTCTACTAAATAGAATTAAAGGGAGGCTCGAAAAGGCATGGGAGGTGGCCCGAAGAGATACTTAGTGTATTGTGGGCATATCAAACTAGTCCGAGGATGACAACGGGTGATTCACCGTTCAGACTAGCTTACCGAACCGATACCCTTATTCCTGTTGAACTTGGGCTCCCTTCACTTTGGGTCATCCAATTCAAAGAGCTATAAAATAATGAAGGCATTCGCCTTAATCTTGATTTATTGAAGGAGGTTAGGAATGTCGGCCCTAGTAAGGCTAACAGCCTACCAAAGGAGAGTGGCCAGGCATTACAACAAAGGAGTAAAATTAAGGAGATTTGAATTTGGGGATTTGGTTCTTCAAGAGGTGGAGGCTTCTACGCCCCAGAACCTCGAGAAGCCGATGCCTAACTAGGAGAGGCCCTATGAGGTCATAGAGGTGTCGAAGCCAGGTATGTACTGGCTTTGAGCAATGGATGAAACAGAAGTCAAGAACACTTGGCATGCAAGCAAACTTAGAAAATATTATCAGTAGTGCATGTTAAGTAATTCATCTTTATGACTCTTTAAAATTTTAAAATTATCAATAAAATGAATATTAAGTTTTTTAAACGAGTAATGTCATTAATTATTTATGTTTAAGAGGGTATTCAGTTATGTCGAATGAATACCTTCTTCATCAATTACTTATGCTTAAATTGGGTATCCAGTTCTGCAAAAACGATATCTTCTTCATTGGTTGCTTATAACATATTCAGTTTCTTGAAATGAGTATCTTTCATTGCTTATTTATATTCAGTTTACTTAAAAGAATATCGATTGTATAAGTGTTCAGTTCTTTACACGAGCATTTTTTACTGCATATATGAAATAAAAATTCAGTTATTAAACGAATAATATTTTCATTAATTTGCATAATAATTTTTACATGATAAGTCCAGGGTTACAAAAAATAGAGAAGAAAATAATTTTTAGGCTTTAGCCTCATCATCGGAGGAGTCTAGTATCGACGGGTCGAGACCGGAAGATTTCATTCTCTCTTTATTCTTGTCTCGAGCACTTTGATAGCCATCCCTGAATTTTTGCATGACTTCTTTTGTTTGTTCGGAAGTTTTCGGGTACTCTTGACATATCTGTTAATTCTTCTATCTCTTCAGTAAGTGGAAGGCCAAGGTCTTTGTATTCAGCAAACTCCTTTTCCTTGGCGTTAAAGAAATCGATCATTTTTTCTCTCCTCATGCATCTTCTGGAGCTGGCATATCTTAGCCTCAACGTTCTTCTTTAAATCTTCATTGTCAAGCATTCGGACAAAAGGGCTTAATAGTGATCTTATCCTTCAGTGACCTTTTGCAGTTCGCCTTCAGTTCGCCGTCAAACGTGTTGCATTATAAGGTAGTATTGGGGTGAAGGCTCTTTTCCTTTTCATATCCAGTTAGGGAAGCCTTTATCTTGAACTCTAAGTGTTAGAAATCGTCTCTGAGTTGTTAGACTTCGGCCTTTAGCTCTTTTTCTCTTGCAATAGCTTGATTGAACCGACGTATGATTTGACCAGAGACTGCAACAACCTTTATACGAGATTTTGAGCAGTTAGTAATGTAACAATATAGTAGGTTTTAACTTCAAAGGGAGAAAACTGCTTACCCGACCATGGTGTATGATGTCGATGTAGATAAGTCCTTGGAGGCTTATATTTTTAAATCAATTTTCATCAGCAAGAAGGATAAAGTTCTCAAAGAGCTCATGGGGGTACTCTTCGGGGTCGATCAGCCACAGTGTCATCTTTAATTGGGCCTCCTGAACTTGGCTGGTAGAGGGTTTGGTATGTTGAAGGGATTAAGTAGGTGAGTGGTGTTTAGGAGGTGGTTTGTTGCGAGGTTTTTTGGCTGGAGGAAGGTCTTTATATGTTTCTTTGGTTGTTTCTTGGTTAGTTGTTTCCGGAATTTCAATGGTTTCGGTGTTTGATGTCGGATCAGGGATGATTACTGGCGTTTCGGCAACAGTATATTTGGGTAGAGCCTGGGATGTTTCGGAAGGGTAATTTTTTTTTTTGGTTATAGGCTTTGATCAACTTCATTTGATTCAGAGGAGGGTGGTCCTTTTGGAAAGGGGCATGTCCAGAGGACTCTTTTCGATAAAGGAAGGAGTGGGGATTGTTATTGTCTAGGATACATTTATAGTTGGGTTCGGTTCGGTGTGGGCTATAAATGGTCCTTCGGTTACGATCACCAAAGTAGTGGTTTCAGTTATAAGAAGATCAGTGGTGGATTGGTTGATGTCCTCAGTGTTGACATTTTCAAGGCGTGGTGGTTTTATGAGGGACACCGTAAGCAAGTTAGAATTAACGATTTCAAATGTTTTGAAAGTACAAGTAAAGGAAAGGATTCGAGACTTACGTTTATGATCGTATAGCCAATGGGGGTTGGTCAGAAGGTTGAAGTCCCACTCTTTCATCGGTAATTTTTAATTAATTTTACTATTTTGATGACTTCTTTTAGGGAAGTACTCCAATGGTGACGTTCAGTTGTCCGTAATTAGCCCAGTTCGAGATTTGGTGGGTGTCGG
This sequence comes from Panax ginseng, assembly GCA_020205605.1. NCBI lineage: Eukaryota > Viridiplantae > Streptophyta > Magnoliopsida > Apiales > Araliaceae > Panax > Panax ginseng. The sequence continues at coordinate 129,158,143 of CM035145.1, read as the reverse complement.
GCCCTCGAATGAAGAAACAATGAGTGTGACATCCCTTGTTGCTCGAATGGGCACTTATTAGGGTTTGCTTTTCAATATGTTGATTTGGCTTTGGTTGTTGTTTACTTAGAGCCCAAAAACTTGGCTCTCGGGATCGGCCAAAGAAAATAAGGAGAAGAAGAAATCGATTGTTGGTGGGACGCCGAGCTCGTGGCAAACCATGATGAAGGCGACGATGTTAATATAGGAGTTTGGCTCCAGTTGGTCGATGCCGATAAACCCTAATAAGGTGAGGATGAAGGCGTGGAGGGGTAGCTGAACCCCTTTCTTCAGCAGGGTACGGGGCATTACGGTCCAACCGTCGGTTCAGTGGTACATCCGGTTGGATTCAGAAGGGGCTTTGAGTTGGTGGGTTTCTGGGATGTGATAATGTTCCCGAATTCTGGCGAGATCGTCTTCGGTGAATGTAGATTTGGTGTTGGCATGGGGAAATTAAGTTTCATTTTGAGTATTCTCTTATCATTTTTTGGAATTCCTACTCTGCCTTCTATAGGGTTGGTGTTTGGGGGGCAGAGTTGGTGGTAACAGTGGTGGATTCAGTGGTGTTGGGGGTGGTGTTTGTTATGGGGTTGTTGTTGTTGGTAGTGGTAGCGTTTACTGGTAGGGGAGGAATGGAAGAAAGGGGATAACATCGATGGGTTCATTGCTAGTTGGGGTGCTTGAGGAAGCCATTGCTAGTGGAGGAGGAGGAGAGTTTCACTGGAAATTTGAAGTTTGCAGAGTGATAGTTGAGTGAATTTAGGGATTTCGAAAGTGGGGAATGAATCTCTCCGATTTGGGGGAAAGTTTTTTGAAATGAATTTTCTTTTTAACTTCGCACGTTTTTCGAAGGACGACTATTAAATGGCCTATTATGATTATGCATGTGGGTATGGGAACGAATCTGATGTATTAGACGGTTTTCCAAGGAGGTTGGGCTTTGGATCATTTAAGATTAATTATTGGACTTTTATTGAGAAACTCTTCCATTAAATGTTTCATTTAACAGAAGAATGGGGGACAATGTTGGGGCAGGATTATTAGGGCCCAAATCATATGGTGGGCCAAAGTCCATGTGGAGGTATTTTACCCTGCGTAAGAATATGTTTCGACAGTTGAGTATTTTAAGGAATCAAATATTCTTAATTATATTTAATTTCCAATTCCAAAGGAAAGTGTCAAGATAGAATCCAACTTCTTTTCTTTAAGGAGATTCAGTTTAATCTCATTAAGGAATCATACCTAATGAGGAATCCTATTACTGTACGGGGAGATGGCGTGATCACTATAAATATAAGATTTTACCCTAATCATCAAGTACATACACAATATTATTTACAACACTATTGCATAAAGTCTTTATTGCTAAACCTTATTAAGCATGTACTTATTCTCACACCGGAGCTATCCCACGGCGGCCCAAACCGTCAAACTTCGTGTGTGACTTCGTTTTTATAGAGGATTGGACGCGCTTTTGGTGATTGAGGCACGTGGACGAATCTTGGCGTTATCATCCCCAATACACATTTAGCGACATAATAATTATTTTTAGCGACAGTATGATCAATGACACATTTTCATATTGTGACGATTTTATTGTATCGCTAATTGTTTGAGACAAACTTTATTGTATCGTTGAATACAATATTATTACTGAATGTGTATTGGAAAATGTTCAGGAGTGTTTTACCGACCATCATGTTAGCTGAAGGCCTGAGCTGGAGATGATGGGATTGAGCTCATAAGGCCGAAGGCATACAAGATGGTGAAGGTGTTCGGGTTCGGACATCCGAGCCCATTAGGCCGGAATCCGATTGTGATCAAGGAGGTCGGGGTCGGGCCTTCGCGTCCTTTGGGCCGAAGCCTAGACCGGTGTTTATAAAGTCTGTTGGATTGGACCGGGGCAGTTGGACAGCCCATGTGCAGAGTCTGGAGTTAAAAGGGGCTTACTGGTTGAGGACTCTCCTCCTAACCGTATGTAAATAAGGCAACTCGAAAGGTAGTATTGAAAAGGGATTCTACTTACACCTTTTAAGGAGATTGTGTTGGATACAAATATGGGTAACTACCATATTTAGGAATCCTATTCCGACTCAGAAAGGGACTCTTTGGAAGTGAGGATGGCTATAAATACAAGGCTTAACTACAAGTAAGAGGTAATACATCTTTGAGCACTAAACACTTAAGCCTCCATCGTTAAACCTTGTGAATGGCCTGTACTTATTCTCACACCGGAGCTATCCCCCGGCGGCACAAGCCGTCAAGCTTCTTTGTGATCTGTTATTGTGCAGGTTTCAGCACGTGGATTCTGTGATTAGACGCGCAGACAAAACTTGGCGTTAACATTGGCGCTAGAAGGAGGGCTGCTTTTTGCAATCACATACTCTTTTCCGGTAGCAGGCTATGGCGAGTCAGGTGAATGGTGCCTCTGTCCAGGAAAAGGCAAAAACTCACCAGTCACACCAGACCACCCAGGTGAGGGGATCGGTGAAGGACCGACTAGGGTCCAAATTACTGGAGGTTCAGGAGGTGCCATCCCCTTCCCTTTGGTGCAAACTCTTCCACGATAGCCAACACACGCCTAATCGTGCGAGTCAGGTCGATGAAAACCATTCTTGGGCCCTCGCAAGGCAAGAAAGATGAGGAGAAAGCCGGGACCAGTGGGAGTTCATCCTGAAAAGGAAGATGGAGCAGAACAACGATGCCATGCATATTGGAACTACGGCTACAACAGGAAGAACTCGAAGCACTGATGGCTAAAATGGCCGGAGAACAGGAAGCTTCCTCGAAGAGGCGTAAACATCATAGCCGATCCCGATCACCCCGACGATATATGGTTGGAAAGGAATGGAACCGACCCCGGAGTCGCTCCCAGGAAGGCAGAAGCCGCAGGTGGAGCCGATCAGATGACAGAAGATCTGGACACCCAGGAAGGTCGTAGCAAAAGTGGAGGATCACGTCACCCAAATACGAGTGGAACAAACATCACTCGTCCCCCCGTAAAGAGGAGGCCGACCCCCTCGCTAGAAGGGTCGCGGAATTAGAGAAATTATTGGCGGCCAAGAGTCTGAAGGGGACCTCTTCGAGTTGTCCAGGATCGCCCTTCTCACCGGAAATTAATCAAGTCACAGTCGATCCAAAGAAGAAGATGCCCCCTATGGACACGTATGATGGGTTGGGGGATCCTTACAATCATTTGGATGGATATGACCATCTGATGTCTTATTATGGACACTCGGACGCTGCCAAATGTCACATGTTTGCTACGATATTAAAAAAGAGTGCCCGGGAGTGGATGGGAACCTTGGCAGCCAGATCGATCAGTTCGTGGAAAGACCTTCGGGAGAAGTTCCATGCTCAGTTTGGAAGTAACAGGAGACGGGGAAAGATCACGGCTTCCCTCATGTAGGTTAGACAGAAGTCGGATGAGACCCTAGGTCAGTATGTAAAAAGATTTCGGGAGGCTGTGGGGTCGATAGCAGAGTTGAACTCCCCACAAGCCCTAGGATTCTTCACGACGGGTCTAGATATCGGGAGGTCGAAAAAGCTGATGAAAGATTTGGTGATCAACCCTCCTACAGATCTGACTGAAGCCTTCCATCGAGCCAAAGGGTTTATTGCGATAGGGGAGGCTATGGGCAATTTCAAACCACACTCCCAATCTTACGAAAAATCTAAGGATCGGGACAAACAGAGTTATTAGTGCTCGGAAAGTAACTAGTGGAGGTCAGATAATCCCGGAAAGAAACATTACAATGGCGGAGGATCTGGAAGTAACCGACCACCTCTCTCGAGCCGCAACGTCAGTAAAGTGTACACCCCTCTCACCATGGATCGGACAAAGATATTAGAAGAGATAAGAGACAAGTCATTTTATAAATCGTGCTCGAAACGAATGAAGCCTGGAAAGCGGGGTCGAGATAAATTTTACAACTATCACCATAGTTCCAGACATAACACAGAGGCATGCAATGATTTGATGGACATGATAGAGAGGAATATTCAAAACGGTCCGGATAATGTGGTGGTACCGAGAGAGGAAAACAGAGCAAAAGATCGGGATACCCAGCCTCTACAGAACCCGCCAGCCCAAGGCGTAATTGATGCGATCTCAGGAGGTTCAGTTGGGCGTGTAACTGGAAAGAAGAGAAGTGGGCATCTCGAGGCAGTGTTATCGGTTACGGGGTCTACTACAAGAAAGGATCGGGTATATCCTGGAACATCCATCTCTTTTTCGGACGAGGACTATCCCACAGACCTCATAGAGCCGCACGATGGGGCGTTGGTGATAACCGCTCAGGTCAGGACTATGGATATGAAACGGATGATGATAGACAACGGATCCTTGGTCGATATCTTGTACACTCACGCCTACCAGAGGATGGACCTACAAGGAAAGAAGATGGATTTGGGTGGCGAAGGACCTTTGTACGGGTTCAGTGGAGATCCGGTGTATGTGTCCGGTACCATTGAACTGCCAGTCACGTTCAGCATAACTCCCAATCAGGTCGAGATAATGGTCAAATTTTTTGTGGTCCAGGTGGATTCAGCATACAATGCGATCCTCGGACGACCGACCTTGGCAGCCCTGCAAGCAGTGACTTCCATACCTCATTTCAAAATCAAGTTTCCGACACCGAACGGGATAGGGGAGGTAAAAGGTGACTTGGACATTGCCCGAAGGTGTTATCAGAACAATTTGATTTTTTTCGTGGATAGGGTCAATGGCGAAAATGCATAATGGCTATTGAGATAGAGCCATTCACGGAGAGTAATCTGAAATCACCGGCTCGCCACTGAGGAAACAGAAGATGTAGAATCTGATGCAAAATTAAAGAAAAATGATCAAGAACGAATTCGGGATTATCGTAACCATTTTGACAAAGATCGATAGATCTGCTCCTTGTCTACGCTGACATCTTCGCATGGGAGCCTAGCAATATGCCGGGGGTAAGCGAATCATTGGCCCTGCACAGGTTACATGTGGACCCGAACAAAAAACCAGTCATACAGAAACGAAGAGTTTTCACTCCAGAAAGACAAAAGATCATCGATGAGGAGATTGCCAAGCTCTTGAAGGCCGAATTCATCTTCGAAATTGATTACCCAGAGTGGTTGGCTAACGTAGTCTTGGTCCAAAAGTAGAACGGGAAGTGGAGATTATGCATCGACTACACAGACCTGAACAGGGCGTGCCCAAAAGACTTCTATCCATTGCCCAACATAGATCAGTTGATAGACGCCACTTCGGGGTACGACATGCTGAGCTTCATGGACGCCTTTTTAGGGTACCATCAGATTTCAATGAGTAAGGAAGATATCCCAAAAAAAAGTTTCATCACACATCGGGCAATATATGCATATCGGAAGATAACCTTCGGGCTGCTGAATGTCGGGGCGACTTACCAGCGCATGATGAACCTCATGTTCACAAAACAGTTAGGGAGAAGTATGGAGGTCTATGTAGACAATATGATCGTCAAAAGCATGCCAGTCCGCGATCATCTTGAAGATCTAGAGAACTGCTTCGAGACAGTTAGGAGACGCAAGCTGAGGTTGAACCCGACCAAGTGCACGTTCGGATTGGAATCGGGAAAGTACTTAGGATATTTGGTCAGCAAAAGGGGAATTGAAGCAAACCCAGAGAAGATCTAGGTGGTCCTGCATATGAAATCCCCAAAGTCATATAAGGATGTCCAGAGACTGACAGGTCGGATTGCAGCCCTTCGACGGTTTGTCTCGAAGTCAGCATAGAGATGCCTACTATTCTTTGACACCTTGAAAGGGCCTAAAAATGAGAAAGAGCTTTTCGATGGACTTGAATCGAAAGATGCGTTCGAGGATCTAAAATATTTATCCTCGGCACCGTTGTTAATGAAGCCGAGCCCCTCGGAACCTTTGTACTTATATTTGGCTGCGAGCTCAATGGCCGTCGTAGCGGCACTAGTTCGGGATAAGTGTGGAAATCATTTTTCGGTATATTATGTCAGCCACATACTTCAAGATGCAAAAATTCGATACCTGAACTTGGAAAAATTTGCCTAATCTTTAATCATTGTAAGCATAAAACTTTGGCATTATGTCCAGGGTCGGGTAGTGGTGATATACACAGACCAGCCGTTGAAGAAAGTTCTGCACCGACCAGAGGTCTCGGGGCGGCTTGCCGCATGGGCGATCGAGTTAACACAGTTCGCATTAGAATATCTACCCCGAACAGCGATCAAAGGACAGGCATTGGCGGACTTCATCGTAGAATGTTCATTCACAGAACCAGATGTGGGGTCAGTCACTAAAACACAGTATGTGAGGACTTCATGGATGCTTTTTGTAGATGGCTCATCAACTTCGGACGTCAGCGGAGCCGGAGTGATACTGACAAGTCCCGAAGGGTTTAAGGTCCAACAGGCCATCTGATTCCAATTCAAAGCCACCAATAATGAAGCAGAGTATGAGGCCATTTTAGCTGGATTGAAGTTGGCCCGAAGCCTAGAGGTACATAAGTTAGTCATATATAGTGACTCTCAGTTGGTCATCAAACAAATCTCGGGGGAGTACTAGGCCCGGGGGAAAATAATGAAGAGATATTTAACCGAGGTGAAAGACAAACTGATATACTTTACCTCGATCAGCTGTCAGGGGGTTGATCGGTCCGACAATACAGTGGTAGATGCTTTGGCTTGATTAGCAACCACTGAAGCCAGCTCCTTCAGCGGGTCGGTATATTTGGAAGTACTGGAACAACCAAGTGTTCCGAAAGTGGAAGTACTATGTATGGATCGGCTCGACTGTTGGCTTACGTCATACATCTTTTACCTAACTGATGGGGTGTTACCTTCGGATCGCATCCTAGCAAGGAAGATCAAGCACCAGTGTTCGAATTTTATCCTTATTGATGGAGACATATATCGAAGGGCATTTAGTTCTCCACTGCTCAAGTGCTTGACACCGTCGGAAGCAAACTACACACTTCGGGAGGTGCACGAAGGGATTTGTGGGGATCACATGGGAGCGAAGTCACTAGCATACAAGATTTTGAGGCAGGGATATTACTGGCCAACCATTTACCAAGAAACGAAGGACTTTGTCAAGAAATGTCCCAAATGCCAGTTGAACTGTGACATTCCACATCAACCTCCTGAGGAGCTATATCCGGTCTTATCTCCAATTCCTTTCGCCATATAGGGAATTGACATCGTGGGGCCTCTACCGAAGGCCAAAGGGCACGTAAGTTTTGTGATCGTGGCCATCGACTATATGACCAAATGGGTCGAAGCCAAACCTTTCCAAAAGATCACCGAACAGGAATGTCTAAAATTCTTCAAAGGGGTTGTATATCGATTCGACATCCCGATGGCCCTGGTCTCGGACAACGGCAGACAGTTTGTGGGATCAAAATTTGAAAGTTTTCTGAAAGAATTGGGGATTCAACATAGAAAAACTTTGGTAGCACACCCTCAGTCCAACGGGCAGGTAGAAGTCACCAACCTAACCTTACTGAAGGGGATCAAAAGGAGGTTGGATGAATTGAAGGGTTGCTGGCCAGAAGAGCTACTTAGTGTTTTATGGGCCTACCGGACTATACCAAGAACAACAATGGGAGACTCGCCATTCAGATTAGCCTTTAAGACCGATGCACTCATACCGGTTGAGATCAGATCCCCAACACTTTGGGTCAGTCAGTATAAGGATTTGTACAACGAGGAGGGCCTACGCCTCAACTTAGATCTTTTGGAAGAGGTTCGGGAGTCAGCATTGGTGCGACTAGCTATCTACCAAAAGCATACTGCCCGACACTATAATCAAAAAGTCAAGCAAAGAAGGTTCGAGGCTGGGGATTTGGTGCTTTGAGAATTAGAGGCATCGACCCCCCAGAACATCGGCAAGCTAATGCCTAACTGGGAAGGGCCTTATGAAGTAGTGGAGGTGCCGAAGCCCGGGACTTACCGGCTTCGGGAAATGGACAGCTCTGAGGTAAAGAACACATGGCATGCTGGAAGACTTAAAAAATATTATCAGTAAAAGTTATGCTATTCTTACCTTTACTTATGTACCTTATGCAATTTATCAATGAAATAAATAAGAATTTCTCTTCCAGAAAATTTTATACTTCATTTAAATTCATAAAGCTCTTATAAATCCGATCAGATAAGCTTCGGGCATAAACTGATCAGAAAGTCAGAAAGGACCTAACTGATCGGTCAATGTCACAAGTATAACTGACTGATACAGCTACAAATCCGATCAAATAAGCTTCGGGTATAAACTGATCGGACAGTCAAAAAGGACCTAAATGATCAAAAAAAGTCACAAGTATAACTGATCAATAAAGTTATAAATCTGATCAGATAAGCTTCGGGTATAAACTGATCAGAAAGTCAGAAATGACCTAATTGATCGGTAAAAGTCACAAGCATAACTAATCGAGATAACAACTAAGAAAATTTTGGGCATTTCATTCATATCTGAACGTTTTATAACTCCGATCAGCCAAGCTTCGGATACATATATCACTAGCATAACTGATCGAGCAAGTTACAAAACTAAGAAATGGATAACAGTTACAAAAATTACATAGTGTGCAACCTAACCAAAACTACTCCTTAGGTCCCTCTTCTTCAGCTTCAGATTCTTCATCAGAAGAGTCAAGGATAGAGGGATCAAGGCCAGCAGCTTCCATCTTAGCCCGAGCCTTTTCCCGATAAGCTTCATAGCCGTCGGCAAACTGGGCCATGACCTTCTCAGTCAAAGTAGGCGATTCTTCATACTTTTTGATAGCACGCTACTTGACTTCGGCACATTCTGCCTTCATGGTGTTGTTCTCCCGGATCAGATACATCATTTTGCTGTTGATCTCAGAAAACTTCTCCGTAATAGCATCGATGGCCATCTCCCGATCCTTGACCTCTTCGGACAAGATATCCTTCTCCTGGATAATCTTCTTAGCATGAGCGTCAAGGCTGACGAACTCCTGCTGCAGAAGGGCATACTGCTCCTTGAGCTCAGTGGCCTCACGTTTGGCTTTGGTCGCTCTATTACGAGTCGCAGCATGGAGGTCCCTTTCTTTCAGCAGATCCGAGTTTAAACCTTGAACGTCAGCTTTGAGTAGGGACACTTCGTTCCTCAGCTGGAACTCCTTCTTAGTGGCCCGAGCCAAGGGGGGAATAGCTCTGGCCAAAGTAGCATTAGCCTGCGATCGGGTACACCAGTAAGTCAGTTAGAAAAAAAGAGGAATCAGTAAAGAAAAATATTCAACTCTTAAGAATTTACCTGGCATTGGGCCATGATATAGGATACCAAGAACTCCTCGGAGGAATAGCCCTTAAACCGCTTGTCATCCCCGGATAGTTTGAAGTGTTCGAGTTGAGTAAAAGGGAACACCTCCGAAGGGCTTCTCGGCCAAAATGTCTTTGGTGTTCCCGAAGAAGAACTCGACTCAGGGATCGGCTTGGAGACAGGGGTTGAATGGGGAAGAGGGTCAATTTCAACGATCTCCAAATTAGGATCCTCTATCAATCGGGCCTTCTTGGTTCGGGGTCCCAAGTCAACCTCGTTGGTGACCTCTAAATCCGCCGCAACAGCCTCTGGGTGTGGGGGTGGAGTAGGTATCAGAAGGGTTGAGGCAGACACCTTCAGCGCGACAGTTCAGATAGAAGCCTTCTTTTTCCTCCCTTTCTGCAAGGCCATCTTCTCAGCTCGGCCCATCTTCAGAGCGTTCTTTGTTGAAGGCTCAAGATCAGAAGGGGGAAGTATGGGACCCGAGGAAGAGCCGACGAAAAGCTCGGTGAGAAGAATGGCCTCACCCTCGGGAGAATCATCGGTGGGAGGGGGCGAATAGGCCTGACAGCAATCGGCAACGGCGTCAGGGAGGCATCAACCCCCTCGGGTTTGAAAATGGTCACTACAAATGAAAACAAAGCAGTCAATAAAAATGCATTAGAAGATCGAGAGGATAAACGGGTTCGGGGATTGTAACTTACAGTCGTGCTCGTAAAGCCATGATTTATTGTTCACGACCTCCAAACCCCAGCAGGTCTTCTGCAAAAGCTTGTAAAACTTTTTGAAGGCATCAGCTCGATCCTTCGGGAATTTGGTAATCTTCATAATAGGATCCTCAGGATCGGCCTAGTTCGGCAGAAGGTTAAGATCGGTTCCCTTCATGAAGAACCACTGTGAATGCCAACCCTTGTTGCTAGAAGGGGTCTTCATAAAAGTAGCTCGGCCGGCTGCACGGTTCAGATGTTGAAGGTCTTGTTCCTTCGATCGGCCGATAAAAAATAGGACAAAAAAGAAGTCAAGCCCGGGAGTGATGCCAACTTCCTGTTATAGGGCGATGAAACTGACAAGTTGGATATAGGAGTTCGGCGCCAGCTGTGCGAACCCGATCCCAACTAAACAGAGAAAGGAAGAGATGAATTCATGAAGGGGGAACCGAACCCCATACCTCAAAACATAAAGATGAACGGCTATCCAGTCGCCATCGTTCGAATTCGGAACCCGAAGCTTGTACTCTTTGGGGATATTAAATACGGTTCGGATGTCAGACAGTTAGGATGGAGTGATGGATGAATTAGTATTGATGACGGTATAGTCGGTCGAGGATGTATATAGACGTCGAATCTTGGATTCGGCGTTCTTAGTAGGGAGATTAGTGGCGGCTGCTGATAATTCGACCAGAACCAAATGAAAGTAATATGCACAAGAGCCAATCATATTTGATGATAAAGCATATATGTGGCTCGCTAAGGAATACCTAATGGAGTTTTACTTTTGTCAATAGAATTTCACATGTAGTGATAGTAATCTGAAGTGATCCTTGGACTTGAGATCATCATAGTATCTTGTGTATGATGAGTTATACTTTGACTTATTCTTTAAGACCCTTAGGGTATATCAAAGGGTATCCTTGGGTATAATAAGTTGTACATGGAGATAATGTATGATCAATAAAGAATCTACCACTTCTAGTAAAAGAAGAGAATGTCCTATGTGATTCGATAAATGACAACCCAAAGAGTCCTTGGCGGCGTAATGAAATTAGAAAGGAGTTTCTAATTTGCATTATTTGGTGTTGTGCATTTAAGAGTCGAAATACATATAATTAAATAAAATAAGACTTGACAGTAATTCCATGTCTTATATTTAATTGGGACATTGTATGGTGGAAGGAATGAATTGTACGATAACTATTTACTCAAAGGTTCTTTTATGATTAATGTTGAAATCTATATTATCTGGAAAGTCGTTGATCGTTAGGGAGGCTTATCCCTATTGTAGAATAAATATTAGTTATTTAAATAAATTAATAATTTAATTTATTTATTTAAATAAGATTAGAATTGTTCTAATTGATTTATTCACAACCGGTTTAATATGGAGAACCTAAAGGGTCACACCATAAAAGGAAGAATAATTATTTAAGAAGTAAATGGCATAATCGTAATAATAAGTTAAGTATATTTAATTTAATCCATGGTGATAGAATAAATTAAATAGCTTAATATTTATTATTTAATATTTTGAAAATATTAAATATAAATTAATAAGAGGAGTCTTATTATTATTATTACTATTATTATTATTTAATTCCTAAAGGAGTTTGGGAATTAATTAATAAAAGTACTCTCATATATTCCTAATAAGATTAGGAGCCTAATTAATTAAAGGAGTTTAATTAATTAAAATAAAACCCAATTCCTTAATTGTTAAGGAGGGTTGCCCACATCTATAAATAAGAGGAGTCTTATTATGGGTGAGGTGGTTGTTAACGTTTACATAGAATACGTAATTCCAATAGTTGGGAGAGTACACCATTTTCTATGAGAGATAGAAAACTAGGGTTTTGCCAAATACCCATCTTCTTGAATCTTTCTTCTTCCTTGGTGGATAACCTCTAGAGGCCAAACACTTGGGTGGCTAACGTTGATCAAAGGAAGGAACCAAACCCGGTAGATTCAAGTTGAACGCGAAACGGATTGGAGGTGAACTTGTATCTGAGGAAGCTCGAATCTTCAAGGGTATGATTCTTGTTCTTTATCTTTTCGTTTAATTAATAATTGTGCATAAAGGGTGATCCGGGTATATGGTTTGTAAAATTTTTAAACTATGATTTTCCACGTTTCCGCTTATTTTGTGCAATTTGATTGCGTTCATGAATATTACAAACCTAACAGTGGCATCAGAGCCAAACCTTTATGCAAATAATTAATTGTTTTAATTTGATATGTATATTGATATGTGTTTAGAATAATTTAATTGGGCATAATTTTGTTGTATAAAATTTATTTAAAAAAAAAAAGGCCGTGATGATCAATTCACGAATCAGGTGAATTATGAAATGATTCTCGCTGTATTAATCAAGGAAATCCTCATGGGAACTCATAAAACTCCATATGTTTAAATCCTTTTATTCCGTGCATATGTTTACTTTCATGGATATGTTCAAGGGGGAAGGGGTTAGTATGAAGTTTATTTTGGGGTAAGTTGGTCAATTGACCAATAGAATACTGACACGCAGGCGAGGTTGTATGTGTGTCAGTATTCTATAGACCAATTGACCAACTTACCAAAAAATTAACTCTATGCTAACCGGATCCGTTCAAGGGATTCACGTGAGTCACTTTACAGGAATCAGGATTGATTTCATTATAAAGGAAAAGTTTATCATCAATTTTATCGCTGAGACTCAGCTTAATAAATAATCCACATCATCGAATCACCCCTGAACTACAGGCCAAGGATATTCTTTAGTATCACGACCACAAAGTATCCATGCACTACGGCCAAAGATAATCGTGTTTTCATCAACGGTCCTGATCATGCCATAAAATAATTCATCTTTGCACCCTTGGCCGAAGAGAATCCATAGCCATAATCATACCAAAAACTGTCCATCAATGCACTACGGGCCAATGAGGACTTTTTTCACATCATTTGTAACATTACGGTAATGATTATACTGAATAATCCATGGTCATAATCATACCAAGTCCATATATGCACTACAGGCCACATATGACTTTCAACATAATATAAACATGAGGATGATGACAATGATATAAGAATTTAATAAAACAAGTTCAAGAATTAATTTATCCAGGAACCAATAACGTCCAAATTGTCAACGTGATACTTCTTTGTGGAGTAAATTCAAGAATGATCAGAAGAATATTTCCATGAAAAGATACTCGATGAAGCGCAAATTAATATCAAGGATATTCCACTAATTTCATGGAGTATAGAAGTCAAAGCTTTAACCAACCGAGTATAAGAGAATATATGAAATCGCAAATGGATTTTCGCCCGCCCATACGGTAATCCACTTGAGCGCATCATTTCCACAATTTAATAAGGAATGAATACAAAGGATCATTTACCATGCATGTGATAATCCACATGACAAGGTTATTCCAATGAGAATAATAAAGAATAGAATAATGTAAGGATTCACCATGCGCATGCGATAGATTGCACAGAATGAGTTATTCCCAACAAAATAATAAATAATGGAACCGGGTTCGACATAAATGCACGCATGTGATATTAAATGCTGAATAATAAATAATGGAACGAATCCCACAAACGCAAAGATAGGATATTCAGGCGAATAATAAATAATGGAACCGAGTCCCAAGCGTGAGCATTACAGACGAGGATATTTCGACGTAAATAATAAAGAACGGAATATTAGAAGAATTTCACCATGTATGTGGTCTTGGCATAACAAAGTTATTCCAACAAAATAATAAGAATGGAATAATAGAAGAATTTCACCATGTATGCGGTACTTTACATATACAGATTATTCCAACATAATAATAAAGAATGGAATAACAGAAGTTCTCTTCATGAATACGAAAGAAATAATACCCCTTACGAGTACAACAAATAATATCCCTTACCTTAGAAAAAGACTCGATACTGGAGTAGAGAGGTAGCAGACTTCTCTTCTTCTTTGTCTCTATAATTTCTCTCTATAATAAATGCTATATAGCTTTAGTGAATTGGTGAGAAATGAAGGAAGAATGAGCTTCTATTTATAGGAAAATATAGTTTCGATAATTGCACGTTTTGGGGCTCGAAATATTACAGTACAATACCTCCAACTTTTCTTTCATTTTTAATTTAGTCCTGCAAGTATTGTCAAACTTGCACCACCTTCCCTAATAGTAAATCATGTGAATTAATAGTAAATCATGTGACTCAATAGTTCTAAACATGTGAAAAAAAAATAATTACGGTATAGTACCTTCATCTATACCTCTATTTTTAACTTAGTCATGCAAGTATTATCAATCTTGCATCAACTCCCCTAATAGTACAAGAATGTGATTCAATAGTACACACATGTGAACAAATAGTTATTTAAGCATGTGAATTAGTAGCAATTAATTGCTCATTTATCCGATAAATTACCCGATTTATCAATATAACCCCCAGACATCAATTATCATCGGAATAGATGTCGATTTCCACTAACATTAATAATCCCAACACAATGGAACTATCAAATTCATCTTTAATTAACACGAACTTATTCATCATTAATATTATAACTCACAATATTTAACAACCAGGTCGTTCCCAGGAAAGAGGGGGCTTTCCTATAAGGATTTCTCCTTATTGGCGCGCAATTAGGTGACCAAACCTCTCCTTGACATAACTTCTAGACATTGTCAATATTGCAAATAATAATATGAATAACTTTGTCATCTCAATTATTAATTTAATAATATAACATATTATACATATGATACTGTGACAATAATCGAATCAATAATATGAGAGATATGATGTAGCAATTACTGTAGCAATAATTGAATATAACTGAGTGACTTCTTACGTAAGCATCAATAATCAATACCGTGTGCTACTTATGCAACCACATGCCAGACATCTTTTTTTTACTACTAAGTAGTTCAACAGTTTTAACGGTAACACTTTCGCCTTTATTTTTATAAAATGATAATTCTGTTATTTTCTAACTACGACAATACTTCCGTTGTGGGGTCCACCAATGATTGTGCATCGTACGACTATTCCCCGACAAAAAGAATATTCCCCGACCAATCAAATATTATATAACAACTTGCATACTTTACAAAATTTATAAATACTACCGACAACTATAACACTATCTCAAATCCACACCATAATATTCAAAAAAAAATTCGAGAAAATTAAATCTTTATTCGCAAAATTTGGGATTTTACAATCTCCCCTCCTTATAAAATTTTGCCCTCGAAATTTACGTACGTACCTAGTTTGCTGAACAAATGAGGACACTTCATCAGATTCTAACTCTTGAGGTATAACCTTTGAGTGTCGAATAAGATTCTTCTTATCCAAGATTTTAGCATGTATCTCCTCATACGTTAAATCTTCTGCTATCTCGTCTAGTTTTAATTTAATGATGTGGTTCGGGTCGTCCACATATTTACGTAACATTGATACGTGAAAAAAAATGTTATGAACACGCGACATACTTGGCGGTAAAACGAGTCTATAAGCCATAGTTCCTACTCAATCAAGTAATTCAAATGGGCCAATTAAATCGAGGGTTGAGATTTCCTCTCTTCGTTGATTGTTGCTTCTAAAATAACGCCCTCTTGAACCTTCTTCTTCATATTCATCAGATTCGGGTGTGTAGCTTTAGCGGCTTTAACTTTATCGATTAAAGTCGATTCTACTCGTATATTTGTTATCTTCACGTGGGTCCCTAGAGTCTTTAACTCTATCTTCATCATTTGTAAGTTATACAAAATGGGTTTTTGTGTTAACAACATCGCACTCGTAAACGCATACGATCTTCTACTCAACGCGTCAGCTACCACGTTCGCTCTTCCACGATGATATTGAATGGTATGATTGTAATCTTCAACAACTCGAGCCAACGTCTTTGGCGCATTATAAATTCGTTTTGGTTGAAGAAATATTTAAGGGTTTTAGAAATGGGTTTTGTACTGGGGTCCATACAAAATTCGATTTCACGCTTTAGGGGTAGGCTAGGAAGTTCTTCAAGAATACGTCAGGAAATTTATTAACAATAGAAATATCATTCAAAACTGTGACTCTCATCCAAGACTTGGATATCACATGAAATGAAGGTTTCTATTAACGGAGTTTCAACCAATAAGTCAAAGTCTAACTTCTCTGGGGTCAAATTTAAACGTTGAGCGCAAGCAAGAGAGATAAAACAATGGGTAGAACCGGTATCTAATAAGGTATAGACTTCACAAGAGTTTTTGATTAACTTACCCGGGATAACTTCGTTCGAGTTCATCGATAAACGCTCTCACTTAAACTACCGGCTTTGACTTGTCTGGGACATCCTTTGGCGTCATCATTGCCATTGGACTTGACTTTGCTACTTCCCTTTGTTCCACGACCGCCTGCCGTTCTTCACCCTGCTCTTGTAACTCACGAATACGATCTTACAGTTCTATATTTCGATCATAAAATTCTACTCAAATCATTACTTAAAACTCTATATGTTTATCTCTTGATTTTCAGATTTCATTTTCTAACACTGCCACAAAACAAGGGTTAATTAACATATCACATATTATCCCTATACTCTGACCAACCAATTAAATACCAAATAAACTTAGGTAGGTCATACTAGCGAAGGAATTCCCGTCTCTCCCTCCTAGTTCTTGTCTCACATCTCGGCAGGATCATATCCTAAGCTTTGATATGTTGTGACGCCCCCAAAATGTATACATCACCCATCTTGGGTCGCCAGATATATGGTACAAAATTCAAATACAAACTTAATTATACAACCGTCGTGTAAAATACGACAAAACATATGCTATGAGTTTTAATACAAATATTGTCATCTAGACAATATCCACACTCAATTGAGTCCTCATTACATTTATTATCACACTATTTTATAGAATAGTGAGGACTACTATGACACCATCTCGGACCATCACTCCATTCCCCGGCTAAATCCGCCACGCTTCTCATTTCCTGAAGAGAACAGTGAAAGAAAGGGTGAGCTCAACTAGCCCAGTAAGAAATATTATGACTAAGATAATGCAGAATAAATTATCCTTAGCCTTCAACTGTATAACAACTATAGAATATAATAGACAACAAGTTTTAGATCAACAACTATAGTGGAATAAGAAATCCATTAGAAGAGTCAAGTAGAGTATAATATCTACCATCTTCTATGATTTAAAAAGTTTATCATCAATTTTATCGCTGAGACTCAGCTTAATAAATAATCCACATCATCGAATCACCCCTGCACTACAGGCCAAGGATATTCTTTAGTATCACGACCACAAAGTATCCATGCACTACGGCCAAAGATAATCGTGTTTTCATCAACGGTCCTGATCATGCCATAAAATAATTCATCTCTTTGCACCCTTGGTCAAGAGAATCCATAGCCATAATCATACTAAAAATCATCCATCAATGCACTACGGGCCAATGAGGACTTTTTTTCACATCATTTGTAACATTACTACTCATGATTATATTGAATAATCCATGGTCATAATCATACCAAGTCCATATATGCACCTACAGAATACATATGACTTTCAACATAATATAAACATGAGGATGATGACAATGATATAAGAATTTAATAAAACAAGTTCAAGAATTAATTTATCCAGGAACCAATAACGTCCAAATTGTCAACATGATACTGCTTTGTAGTCCTGCAAGTATTGTCAAACTTGTATCACCTCCCCTAATAGTAAATCATGTGAATTAATAGTAAATCATGTGACTCAATAGTTCTAACCATGTGGAAAAAAAATAATTACGGTATAGTACCTTCATCTATACCTCTATTTTTAACTTAGTCATGCAAGTATTATCAATCTTGCATCAACTCCCCTAATATTACAAGAATGTGATTCAATAGTACACACATGTGAACAAATAGTTATATAAGCATGTGAATTAGTATCAATTAATTGCTCATTTATCCGATAAATTACCCGATTTATCAATATAACCCCCAGACATCAATTATCATCGGAATAGATGTCGATTTCCACTAACACTAATAATCCCAACACAATGAAACTATCAAATTCATCTTTAATCAACACGAACTTATTCATCATTAATATTATAACTCACAATATTTAACAACCAATTCGTTCCGGTGAAAGATGGGGCTTTCCGATAAGGATTTCTCCTTATTAGCCGCAATTAATTAGGTGACCAAACCTCTCCTTAATGTAACTTCTAGGCATTGTCAATATTGCAAATAATAATATGAATAACTTTGTCGTCTCAATTATTGATTTAATAATATAACATATTATATATATGATACTGTGACAATAATCGAATCAATAATATAAGAGATATGATGCAGCAATTACTATAGCGATAATTGAGTATAATTGAGTGACTTCTTACGTAAGCATCAATAATCAATACCGCAGTAATATTACTATGCAACCACGCCAGACATCTGCATTACTTTTACTACCGAGTAGTTCAACAGTTTTAACGGTAACACTTTCGCCGTTATTTTTATAAAATGATAATTCTATCATTTTCTAACTACGACCATACTTCCGTTGTGGGGTCCACCAATAATTGTGTCGTCGTACGAATATTCCCCGACTCAAAGAATATTCCCTGACCAATCGAATATTATATAACAACTTGCATACTTTACAAAATTTATAAATACTACCGACAACTATAACACTATTTCAAATCCACACCATAATATTCAAAAAAATATTTCGAGAAAATTAAATTTTATTCGTAAAATTTGGGATTTTACAATATATATATATATATATATATATTCTTAATTATTTTATAATTAAATTAAAAAGTTTATTTTAATCTTAAAATAAAAGTTTATTTTAATTTTAAAATTAAATTTCATGCTAACTAATTAGAGTTGGAATTGGATTCCATGATAACTAATTTGAGTTAAAATTGGATTTCATGTTTCCTTAAATAAAGGAGTTTATTTAGATATGAAATAAGATTTCATGTTATTCAAAATAAAGGAGTTTATTTGTGAATAGGAAAGAGAATCCTAATTTCTTTAAATAAAGAAGTTTATTTAGATATGAAATAAGATTTTATATTATTCAAAATAAAAGTGTTTATTTGTGAATAGGAAAAGAATCCGTGTTTCCTTTAATAAAAGGAGATTTTTTTTATTTTTTACTTGGAATTGGATTCCATAATTAATTAAAATAAAGGAGTTTATTTTGATTAAAATAAAATAGTTTATTTTATTCAAAATTGGATAAATTAAAATAAAGAGATTTATTTTGATTTAAATTTGGATTAAAATAAAGGAGTTTATTTTGATTCAAAATTAGATTTTATACTAACTAAATTTGCCCATTAAATGATATCAATATATATATTGAATGTTTATTATTCATGAGATGAATGTTATTTATTGATGCATATGGTGATGTGTATGATAATAAATGGGATTGATTATGGACTATTGACCAATGTGATTCGATTTTATTTTAGTTGGATGCATGAGTGTATGGGTTTTATTAAATGGGGTCTGCGTACCTCGTTTACTCTAATTGTTCTTAATGTAAATTATATATTTCTCCTATGTACTTCCCATTGACTGCTGATCAAGGTTTCTATTTATTTTAAAATAGTTTTGTAATAGGAATAGTTAGAATTAATTTTGAAGAATTAGAGATTAAGGAGCAAGGAGCGCTTGAAGACCTGTTTGTAATGGAGCCCGGGTTTAAATATAATAGTTATATTTAAATATTAATTCTTGCACTCCTAGGGTTTGACCTTTTGGTTCACCACCAAGTGAACCAAACTAGAATAAAAGTCCATAATCAATCCGGGTAGAATATAGTATTCTATATGTGCATGCTTATACTATATATATTATATATTATGCAATCATGCTTCATGTTAATTAATATGACACGTATATATATATATATATATATATATATATATGTGTGTGTGTGTGTGTGTGTGTGTGTGTGTGTGCGTGCGCGCATGCGCGCTAAACAAGATGAGACAAATTAATAACAAATCCCTCAAATATTTTATATTAAGTCCTAAGCGTTCAAAGATATTTGAAATATCGAACGTCGCCTTCTAGCATGATAAAAAATAATAGAGTATCAATTAATTATTATAAGTTTGTTGTGTCACCACAAGGTTTATCTTAATTCTTTGAGATGTTAATTTTATCACATTTGATGCTTATAAAGAAAATTGAACAATATTATTTTGTTGTGTCACCACAAGGACAATATTTTTCTTTTTTGAATATATGGAGTGCTAGGTTGGACTTAACTTGGATAATTTTGATTCGGATGTACCACCACTTGATCAAAATAATCTAAGAGGCAAAATACAAGGAGTTGCATAGTTGATGTAATTGACAAGAGTTGTCTACCTATTTATTTATATATAGTTTGTTGTGTCACTACAAGGCTAGATACATTTGAAATGGGATCCTTATTCTCACTAGCAAATCTTTAATTAGATTTTGCCGAACTATATAAGTGAGGGTAATATAGTTTGATGAAAATAGTGGGAGATACTAATTTAAAACAAGACCTAATTTATTTTGGTAATTAATAAAAGAATGTATGCTAAAATGTTATTAATTATAAATTCATTTACATAATTTTACAATGTCTAAAATTACTATCACTGCAAAGCATATTAGATGCTATTTAAACGAACCGAATTAAACGGATTGGTTAAGAAAATTGAGAAAAAGTTCCCACAGCTGAAAAGCTATCTTATGTCCTATATATGCCTATCCCTGCAATAGTTGTAGATAATGCCTATGAGGAAGAGATTGCTACTTTTAGAAAGTGGCAAGATGATGCACAGTTGGCTCAATGCATAATGCTCGCATCCATGAGTAACGAGCTTCAGCGTCAGCATAAAACTATGGATGATCTTACTATATTCCTGCACATCAAGTAGTTGATGGTGAGGAAAGTAGGACTGAAAGATATCAGATATCTAAGGAGCTCTTCCGATCTAGAATGACCGATGACACTACAGTACAGATACATGTCCTAAACATGATCAATTTGATTGAACAATTAGGACAACAGGTTTTGTCATGGATGGAGAGTTGAGCCAAGATTTGATCTTACACTCACTCCCGGACTCCTTCTCACAATTATTGTGAATTTTTCATATGAACAAGCTAGATATCAACCTCGCTGATTTGCTTAACATGTTGAAAAATGTTGAGAGTCACTTTCCAACCAAGAAAGACCATGTCTTACTGGTAGGGGCCAAAGGATCTTCTGAAAAGAAGAACAATTCAAAGAAGGTAAATAGAAAGGCAAAAACAAAGGATAATAAGAACAAAAGCGATATGGATAAGCAAGGAGTTTGCTTCCAACGCAATAAGCTTTGAGCAATTTGGAAAGAAACTGTGAGAAGCATCTTGCAGAGGCTAACCAAAGAAGCTTAGTGAAGTTTCGGTTACAAATATAAAATTTGTTCATGATTTAAAATAAATTTTTCTTTAATTTAAGGTTCTACTTGGGTATTGAATACCGACTTTTGTTATCATAAATATAGATTTATGAAAAGACCAAATAGAAGTAGAAAGCTAAACAAAGATAAGTAATCCTACGTGTGGGAAATGAAGCAAAGGTTGCTGCATTAGCCATGGAAACTTATAGTTTTGCACTGCCTACGGGCAAATCTATTAAGTCAATAAGTTGTTATTGTATTCCAATTCTCGTTAGAAACATTATTTCCATTTTATTGTTTGACAATGAAATATTTGGTATTATATTTAAGCACAATTGTTGTTCTATAATAATAATGTTTTGTATAGAACTGAAATATTACTTAATGGATTTTGGTGTACTTGACTTACGT
Organism: Panax ginseng; assembly: GCA_020205605.1. Classification (NCBI taxonomy): domain Eukaryota; kingdom Viridiplantae; phylum Streptophyta; class Magnoliopsida; order Apiales; family Araliaceae; genus Panax; species Panax ginseng. The sequence goes on along the minus strand of CM035145.1, from coordinate 129,136,267 downwards.
AAAAATATATATTATACAAATTGAACAAACTAGTATAAGAAAAAGGAGATGATCATTCAAAAAGTTGAATGTGTGTATTTGTTGAAATACAAGTGTGAATTATTTAAAAGGTTCAAAGAATTCAGAAGTGTAACAAATTGGCAAAGTATTAAAATTCTTTGATTAGATCAAGGAAAAAATACTTGTGCAATGAGTTTCTAGATCATCTCAAATGGTTTTCTCATAATGGACGCCTCTTGATACACAATTATTGATTGGTGTATCTGAAAGGAAAATTCGTACCTTGTTAGACATGGTGCAGTCCATAATAATTTTACCGACATTCCAGTATCCCTCTAGGATCATATCTTAGAAATGGTTGCATATCTATGAAAAGGTAACCTCAAAATCCGGCCACAAGAGTCCATAAAAGTTATGGACAGGAAGGATTCATAATTTTAAGTAAGTTAAGATAATGGGTTGTCCAAATTATGTGAAAAAGTTTCAAAGGATAAGTTTGGGACAAGATTTTACAAGTACAAATTTGTGGGACATCCTAAAATAAGTTTAGGGTATATGTTCTATAATCCTACTAAGCAAAAGGTGTTTGTTGCGAAACATGCTACCTTCTAAGATAAATGTGTTTATCATTGAAGGGGCTAGTGGGAGGATAATAGATCTTGAAGAGTTCAAGAACCACAAAACACTATAAGTCAAATAAGAGGAACTTGTAGATAGACCTATTGTACCACAAACCGAATCATAAATCGGAATAAGATCAAGATACACGGAGGTATGGATTCATCATAGATGATGATGATGAGGTACGCATCATAGAAGATGATGATCCAGTTACATACGATGAGGTAAGAGTTGTAGACACTCAGAGAAATGGATTGAAGCAAGCTTCTCAAATATGGACATTTCGTTTTGATGAGACAATCAAAAGAGTTTGATTTTATCAAAAAAGAAGAATGAACCTTGTGTGTACAAAAGGGTCAGTGGGAGCTTCGTGACATTCCTAGTATTATATGTTGATATACTATGGATAAGGAATGACATATTAATGCTATAATCAGTAAAGATAAAGTTGTCTAAATATTCCTCCATGAATGATTTGAGAAGAGTATCTTAACCCAAGGAACGTATATTCATTTGATGCTAAAGTCGTTTAGCATGGCAGACTCCAAGAGATGTCTCATGTTGATAAGCCATGGAGTGTATCTCTCTTAATAGTCCCCAAAGACTCATAAAAGAGAGATCGCATGAGTAACTATCATGTATGCAATGAAATGTACGACACCTGATGTTGATCAGTCATATTCTGAAGAAGTTCACTATGAGTCAGTGAAAAACATCTTAAAGTACTTAACCGGTACTAAGGATGTGATCATATACATGGTGGGTCTAAATTAAAACTAAAGGGCTTAACAGACTCAAGTTTTTTTTAGACAGACCAAGACGACAGAAAATCCACTTTAAGGTAAACCGTTACCTTGAACAGTGGTGCAGTGAATTGGAAAGGTTCCAAACAGCAAAGAGTTGCTGGTTTAGTGATAAAGACAAAGTATATAGCTGTAAATGAAGCTACAAGTTGATTGTTTGGATGTCAAGTTCATTACAGAACTAGGAATAGTTCCTAAGTCTCATCTTGGATCTAAACATGTGTTGCAGCACTTTCATTTGATTATGGAATCATTGAAAGATGGGAAATCACTATAGAGATAGTGGACTCTCAGGAACAACATTATATATCCATTTACTGAAGCTTATCCAATAGCAAGATAATCGTTACTTAGAGAAGAACAATATGAGATACCATGACGATTGAGTTTAGTGCAAGTGGGTAATTGAAAGTAGTATGCACACAAGCCAATCATATTTGATGATAAAACATATACTTTGTAACAATCTTATTCATTTATTAATAAAAGTATTAATTTATTAAAGGCTTTTAATTATCTACATGATGTCGCTTTTATAATAATCGATAAACCCATAGTTTTAAGCAATGCTTTTAGAATAATGATGATGATCATTCTAATGAGATCTAAATTTTTAGAAAGCTTAAAACTAAAATAGTTCCCAATCGTTGGATTACTAAATTGGGGATTAGTCAATCTGGATAGATTGGTACATACGTTGCTTGCTCATTGGATGAGGATGATTGATCTTATGATCATTTGTGTGGAGACACTAAAACAAGTATGTAGGTGCTTATTAGAGTAAGTTCACTGAACGTGGCTCGCCAAGGAATACCTAATGGAGTTTTACTTGCCTGTCAATAGGAATTCCTGTAGTGATAGTAGTACAAGTGATCTTTGGACTTGAGATCATCATATTATCTTGTGTATGATGAGTTATACTTTGACTTATTCCTTAAGACCCTTAGGGTATATCAAAGGGTATGCTTGGGTATAATAAGTTGTACATGGAGATAATGTATAATCAATAAAGAATCTACCACTTCTAGTAAAAGAAGAGAAATGTCCTATGTGATTTGATAAATGACAACTCAGTAGTCTTTGGCCAAGGCAGAATGAAATTAGAAACGAGTTTCTAATTTGCATTATTTGGTGTTGTGCATTTAAGAGTCAAAATACATATAATTAAATAAAATAAGACTTGACAGTAATTCCATGCCTTATATTTAATTGGGACATTGTATGGTGGAAGGAATGAATTGTACGGTAACTATTTACTCAAAGGTTCTTTTATGATTAATGTTGAAATCTATATTATCTGGAAAGTCGTTGATCGCTAGGGAGGTTTATCCCTATTGTAGAATAAATATTATTTATTTAAATAAATTAATAATTTAATTTATTTATTTAAAGAAGATTAGAATTGTTCTAATTGATTTATTCACAACCAGTTTAATATGGAGAACCTAAAGGGTCACACCATAAAGGAAGAATAATTATTTAAGAAGTAAATGACATAATCGTAATAATAAGTTAAGTATATTTAATTTAATCCATAGTGATAGAATAAATTAAATAGCTTAATATTTATTATTTAATATTTTGAAAATATTAAATATAAATTAATAAGAGGAGTCTTATTATTATTATTACTATTATTATTATTTAATTCCTAAAGGAGTTTGGGAATTAATTAATAAAAGTACTCTCATATATTCCTAATAAGATTAGGAGCCTAATTAATTAAAGGGGTTTAATTAATTAAAATAAAATCTAATTCCTTAATTGTTAAGGAGGGTTGCCCACATCTATAAATAAGAGGAGTCTTATTATGGGTGAGGTGGTTGTTGACGTTTTCATAGAATACGTAATTCCAATAGTTGGGAGAGTACACCATTTTCTATGAGAGATAGAAAACTAGGATTTTGCCAAATACCCATCTTCTTGAATCCTTCTTCTTCATTGGTGGATCACCTCTAGAAGCCAAACACTTGGGTGGCTAACGTTGATTAGAGGAAGGAACCAAACCTGGTAGATTCAAGTTGAACGCGAAAAGGATTGGAGGTGAACTTGTACCTGAGGAAGCTCGAATCTTCAAGGGTATGATTCTTGTTCTTTATCTTTTCGTTTAATTAATAATTGTGCATAAAGGGTGATCCGGGTATATGGTTTGTAAAATTTTTAAACTCTGATTTTCCATGTTTCCGCTTATTTTGTGCAATTTGATTGCGTTCATGAATATTACAAACCTAACACCAAATCGCCGGAGGCGAGGGTAGCGAAGCCGGTTAGAGCAACCGTCACGGGAGGTGGAACGCTAGAATCTGCCATTTGACTAGTATAATGAACAAAGGTGAGATATGAACGGAGGAAAAAGGCAAGAGTCGATGAAATCTGGTGAAGTGAAGTCCTCGCCGGAAATCGCCTTTGCCGGAAAGTTTACAAGGGAAGTTTGAAATGGTGAAAGGCTCGAAAAAAATAACATTGACAGATGGACAGAGGCTTATATAGCGTGACGGACACGCATCTCCAGGGTGGCTATTTATGGCACGTGGGGCCCGGTCCTGGGGAGACGTGCGCCTGTTCACAAAACGAGAAAAAATCGCTTGGGTTCCCGAGACAGCTCATCATTACCAAGCGTGATTCCCCATGTACATGTTATTTCGAGTCTCAGGTTAAAAATATCTTATAACCAGAGACTTGGGGGGCAATGTTCGGGAGTGTTTTACCGACCATCATGTTAGCTGAAGGCCTGAGCTGGAGATGATGGGATTGAGCCCATAAGGCCGAAGGCATACAGGATGGCGAAGGTGTTCGGGTTCGGACATCCGAGCCCAATAAGCCGGAATCCGGTTGTGATCAGGGAGGTCGGGGTCGAGCCTTCGCGTCCTTTGGGCCGAAGCCCAAACCGGTGTTTATGAAGTCTGTTGGATTGGGCCGGGGCTGTTGGACATCCTATATGCAGAGTCTGGAGTTAAAAGGGGCTTACTGGTTGAGGACTCTCCTCCTAACCGTATGTAAATAAGGCAACTCCAAATGTAGTATTGAAAAGGGATTCTACTTACACCTTTTAAGGAGATTGTGTTGGATCCAAATATGGGTAACTACCATATTTAGGAATCCTATTTCGACTCAGAGAGGGACTCTTGGGAAGTGAGGATGGCTATAAATACAAGGCTTAACTACAAGTAAGAGGTAATACATCTTTGAGCACTAAACATTTAAGCTTCCATCGTTAAACCTTGTGAACGGCCTGTACTTATTCTCACACCGGAGCTATCCCCCGGCGGCACAAGCCGTCAAAGCTTCGTAATGATCTGTTATTAATGCGAGTTTTTGGTAGCGTGGATTTTGTGATTGGGCGCTGAGGCCAAACTTCAACGCTAATGTAAAAAAAATTAAAAGATAGGTATAACGGAGGGGATTCTAATCTACAGATATGAATTTGAGATGCATATGCATTTGTGCCAGTTATGATTATCACTTAAAGAAAGAAATCTTAATGAGCATTAGCAAATTAACATCTAAATGTGCAACTATGATACAAATTATGTCATGACAGTTCAATAAATGTACACACAACTCCACAAATGTAATAGAAACCACAACCAGAACCAACACATTAGAACAACATTGCACAAACATTGTTTTATAGAGGTTTTACAAGCCATAAATATCGAAAGGAATCTGACAGATATATTGTCAGCTTTTATTTCATACAACCAGCTTGTACATGTTTCCTCATTTATTACATATACTAACTAATATATTATGCATATTGATCAGAACTGATATATTTCATTCTGTAATATTGTTAGTGGATATGCTACATTAGTCATCACTGGTGCTATGTTCGTAATCCCATATTGGTCGGACATCTACAAACAAGAATAAAGTGGATATATTGTTAGTCAAAGAATTAGAATATATGACTATGATGAAAACCTGTATCTCGAGTTTATCAGTTTCTGAAGATGTTGTAGTTAATTTTATGAATTAGAAAGAGGCTATCTCATGGGATAATTAATAGTGTAAAATTATACATTTTAGGTCTTTTTTTACGGTTAATTATACTTTAAACGGTACAATTTTTCATTAATAATTGTAGTTTAAGAGAGAAATTTGTTAATTAATTAAATTCAAAAATGAAAACATCAGTCACAAAAAATTTTGTATTTTAGTACTCTTCTAATTTTGAAAATGGAAACTGCAAAAAGATGAGGGTTTCATTACCTTTTCTTGGAGATAATGGTTTGCCGCTTTCAGTATGCCCTCCTTCATTAATAAAATGTAAGAGATGTTATGTTTGTTAACAAGTCTAATTAACACTAGAAAAAAATAACATCTATATTAGAAAGTGGGAGGAGAGTTGGTACACAAAATAATAAACTTTTTTATTTTCCCATTTTAACCTTTAAAAATAGGAACAATTATTTTTTAAACTCAAAAAACTTTTATTCTCAGTCTCCCCACTCCTTTATTAATTTCTATTTTCTCGCAAACATTTTCTCATTCATTCTACGCACAGATAGGAGTGAGCATTCGGTTAATTGGGATCACAAAATTTTAATCCTCTTGATTCCCACCTTTTGTATCAATAAGTAACCAATATCTACCCCGAGGGAAAATCGACCGAAAAAATAGTAGGGTCAATAGTTTAGGGGTCAAAAGTATAAAACGGGAGAAACTTCGAGGAACTAAAGTGAAACTTCAATAGAAGATACTTGTACCAAAAATATAGTATCAGTCTTAGGGCGATGGCTCCTAGGCTCCTAGCTCATTGGATAGCTATCCAATTCCTTTATTTTGTTCGAGAAGTTAGTTAGACTACATTACTTATATTTTATTTTTCTAAAGAACTGGAAGGAATGAACTAAGAACGAACAGGTTATAGCGACGCTTTTTTTTGTCGTTATAGCATAGAAAATCGATTTTTTATGTTATAGCGACGAAAAAACCGTCATTATAATCGATTCATTTAATTAATCCTTCCTCCAGATTCAAGAAAAAATGACTTATATATATAATATATGTGTGTGTGAGATAAATGTAAATTAGTTTCTTTCAAACAATTTTTATCGTATCAAATGATTCACTTTAGACTTGGTAAATTAACCTATGAATCCTAGTTGAATCAAATGAAGTACCCTCATAAATAATCTCCATACTATGAGATACACCCCTAAACTCACTTAAATTCGGTTTACATTAGGGTTTTAATCAAGCCAAAAAGTACGTAACAACAAATAAGCATAAAACTATATATAAGGTGCATCTCTAACATAAGTACTAATTAAATCAAAATTTTGAAATTACTATTCACACCCTTTTACTCTATTTTATCCCAATGAAATCTACCAATTTTTAACCTTTTACAACATTTGGATGCATGTAAAGCAATCAAGCCAAATTAAATGTATAAATTTATAGCATATACATCATTATTTTAGTTGACCTTGAAAAGCTAATGTATATTATCAATTTTTATTTTGATAATAAGAATTCATAATATCATGAATTGAACACAGTACAATAAAGTAAGATCGATTTTGGAACTGCCACACGATATATTTTCAAGTTTTCTAACAAAATTTTTATTTTTCCGATCCAAAAAAAAAGAAAAAAAGAAGTAAGATGTATGTAAAATAGTAAAAATTGGAGCATAAATATCACTTCCCTCACAAAGCATCATTTATAATTAAATAAGTAAAAATAATTAACCTATTTATTAATGTCAATATTCAGTTATTGACTTAAATATTACCATGAAGTGTAAATGGGTGAATGAGACTAACCTTATTCTTCAACAGCTGGATTTCTTGAAACATGGTATCCATCTGTTTGTTTTAGTTCAAAGTTTTAGTAATATGTAAATTTGGGATTAGGATACTCTCTATTACTACGCATATTCTCAAATTTCTTCTGATATACAATCGACATAAATATTATTTTTAAAGACTAATAATAATACATTTATTTGTTACCGACAATTTTTATTATGTCGCGAAATATTATATTTGTGTCGCTGAACATGTAGAGAATAAGTGTAATTGAGGGGATTAATGACTTAATTTGAAATAACATAAATAAAAAAAGTGAAATATTGACACTTCATCACTAGCTCTTACCTTGACAGAGCGTATATGGTATATCCATATTTCAAGATTCCTTTCAAGCATATGCAGTTCTTCCATTGTCATTGTTCCGGTTCCCCCTCCGGACATGTACCTATAAGTTAGGTCTCTTTTCTAATTAAAAACGAACAAAGAGTGTACATTTTTATTCTCACATCTATCATTAATATTTTTGTGTGTGTTTGTGTGAATGTACTCTAAATTCATATCATATTCAAGTATTCAACATGCATGAAGAAGTTCGAATACATCGATACTATGCTATTGAACTTATAAAATATTTTGTGTATATTAACTTTAAATTATAAATAGGACTTAATAACTGAATTATAAAAATCGTTTAACTATTGTTAAGCTATCAAAAAAAGAAGAAAAAAAGAGAGGCAAGGGACATAATACATACTAAATCCTTAAATCAACTCTAGTGCAATGTAGGGATGTAAATGAATCGAATCGAGTATGAAATAAGGTTTGATTGATGTTTGTTTAGCTACCGAATCAAGCACGATCTCGAATCGAGTCCGAATAGTTTGAATTTTTCGAGCGAATATGATCTGAATATCAATAGAAAATTACAATTTGAAGATGTTCGAGTAATTTATCGAACTTTAAAATTTGTTCATATTTGAATCATTTATATTTTGAGTCAAGTTCAAATCAAACTTTTAGTCGAGCAAGTATGAGTCAAACCTGAAGTGTTTGTTTCATTTTACAGCCTCAGTGACACGATAAAATAACATGACTTGATGAAACCCAAGAGTTGAGTTGGGTGCTTGATGATGGAATTGAGGATTTAGTAAGACATATTTAAATTGAACATTTGTTAGTTTTTGGTGAGTACTCTGGTATGATGATGATGATCCAAACCTTTTGGGACATTAGTTTGTCGATAAAAAAAATAGTTGAGTAGGATATAATAGGAGGATGAGTTGATCTAAAGATTTAGTTCAACGCAAGGTTAAGTTGAACTGGGATTCGAATAGAGTTGAATTAAAGAGATTTAGACGTTGATAAATTGATAATTTAGACATTAAGATAGTATATATGGTAGTTCCAGAAGTGAGTCATTATACATACACATTTATTTGACTATGTTTGATTAAAAGGATTATAATTCTGAGATTATAATTCATGAGATTATAATTTCATGATTAAATAGTCCTAATTACATGTTTGATTTTTATGGAATTATTCATGGGATAACTAAAAATAATCACATGTTATGTTTGTTTTTTTCAAGATTAATTAAAAGATTAGATAAAAAATATCGTTTGGACTATTATACTCTTACCAATAATAATATATTTTAAACTTATTTATACATCAAAAAATGATGAACAATTAATTAGACACTTTTAAATAAGTGGTTATATTATTGAATCAAATGCTCACCGGAACTAATTATATAATTTAATTTTAAATAAAATTATAATTTTATCGAAACAATTTATGTAGCACACACCTAATACTAGTTATCTAATCATGCATATACATGATATGAAATATTTGAGAATCAAATTATCATAAATTAGCACATAAATTAACAAATAAATATATAGTACAAAATAAATTATATGTAAAATATTAAAGTTTCATTAGAAATCACCAAAACTAAAATTAGAATAGGGTTCTTTCCAATGCTTGCTTGCTTAAGGTTGTACAAATAGAGTATGATGAACTTTAAATTTGAAACTGTCAGCAGGAGCTGTATTTTCTATTTTTAGTTAGGCTAAATATTAGAATAATTGATTGTAATCCCATAGTTTAGGGATAATTGATTGTAATTCCATAGTTTAGGGGTAATTTCTTGCTCTCCAATCTTGTATTCATCTATATATTCTTCTTGTAGAGAAAAATAAAAATACACAGAATATAGAATTCTTACTATATTGTTGACATGGTATCAAAGTTGTTCTAAGAATTTTTTCCCGTATTTCGAACTTTATTCCTGTTGTTAGTCTAAATGGCAATTACTTCGGACACAACCATCGTACCAACCTCAACTCCGGCACCGCATATCATAGTCCATCAAGACAATTCCGCACTTTCAATCGGAATTATACTGGATGAAACTAATTACTCGTTATGGTCTCAACTCATGGAGATGCGAATTGGCGCTCGTGACAAGGCTGGGTATCTCACCAGAGCAGCGAAAAAAACCGCACCTGGAGATCTGAAGTTGGAAGCATGGATAACCGAGAACCATCGAGTCAAGAGTTGGCTCTCATTGACTCGATGAGCCCATCGTTGATGCAACGATTTATTCATCTTCCCACAGCTAAAGAGATATGGGAGGCGGTGTCTAGAACCTTCTATGACGGATCGGATGAAACGTGCATTTTTGAATTGAATCATAAGTCTTTTTCTACCAAGCAGAATGGCCACCCTCTGCCAACGTACTAATGAACTTGTTGCTATTTTTTCAAGATAAGACCCCAACTTTTATAAATAAAGATTAAATTTTCTCGAAATATATTTTTGAATATTATGGTGTGGATATGATATAATATTATAGTTGTGGGTATTATTTACAAGTTTTGCAAAGTAAGCAAAGTGGTTATATTATATTCGATTGGTCGGGAATATTCGCTTTTAATGGAATATTCGTATTTACTTAAGACAATCATCAGTGGACCCTACAACGGAAGTATTGTCGTAGTAAGAAAAACGATGTAAATTATCTTTTATAAAAATAACTACGAAAGTGTTACCGTTAAAACCGTTGAACTACCCTAGTAAAAGTACATAGAATACGCGTGGTTGCATAGAGAGCACACCAGTAGATTGGTTATCGATGCTTACGTGAGAAGTCACCGCTTATACTCAATTATTGCTACAAGAATTGCGCATCATATCTCTCATATATTATTGATTCAATTATTGTCACAAGATCATCCGTGATATATGATATATTATTAAATCAATAATTGAGACGACAAAAGTTATTCATATTATTAAATTACAATATTTACAATGTCTAGAAGTTCTGCACAAGAGAGAGGTTTGTCACCTAATCATGCCACTAATAAGAGAAATATTTATCTGAAAGCCCCCTCTTTCCTGGGAACAACTTGGTTGTTAAATATTGTGGGTTATAATATTAATGATTAATAAGTTCGTGTTGATTAAAGATGAATTTGATAGTTCCATTGTGTTGGAATTAATAGTGCTAGTGGAAATCGACATCTATTCCGATGATAATTGATGTCTGGGGGTTATATTGATAAATCGGGTAATTTATCGGATAAATGAACAATTAATCGCTACTAATTCACATGCTTATATAATTATTTGTTCACATGTGTGTACTATTGAATCACATTCTTGTACTATTAGGGGAGTTGGTGCAAGATTGATAATACTTGCATGACTAAGTTATAAATGGAGGTATAGATGGAGGTACTATACTGTAATTCGTATTTTTCACATGATTATACTATTGATTCACATGATTGAACTATTGATTCACATTAATTACTATTAGGGGAGGTGGTGCAAGTTTGATAATACTTGTAGGACTAAATTAAAAATGAAGAAAAAGATGAAGGTATTATACTGTAATATTCTGAGCCCAAAAACGTGCAATTATCGAAACTATATTTTCCTATAAATAGAAGCTCATTTCTTCATTATTCTTCACCAATTCACTCAAGCTATAGAGCATTTATTATAGAGAGAAATTATAGAGAGAAAGAAAAAGAGAAGTCTGCTACCTCACTATTCCAGTATCTAGTTTCTTTCTAAGGTAAGGGGTATTATTTTTTCTTTCGTCTTCATGAAAAGAACTTCTGTTATTCCATTCTTTATGATTATGTTGGAATAACCTATCTATGCGAAGTACCGCATACATGGTGAAATTCTTTTGTTATTCCATTCTTTATTATTAATGTTGAATATCCTCGCTATGCCGATTCCGCGTTTATTATTCTTCGCTGAATATCCTGTTCGATTTTCACGCCTTTTTTATTATTCTCGTTGGAATATCCTATCTCTATGCATTTTACGCCGGACCGATTCCGCTTTATTATTCTCGTTGGAATATCCTGCTGCAGTGCGCTTTACGCTTTAATGACATGGTTCCGTTATTTATTATTCGCTGAATAACTCACCTGCAAGCGATCTATCGCATGCCCGGTGATTTCTTTTGTTATTCCATTCCTTGTTATACTCAATTGGTTAAAGTTTTGACTTCTATACTCCATGAAATTAGTGGAATATCCTCGATATTTGCGCTTCATCCAAAGATCTTTTCATGGAAATATTCTTCCGAGCATTCTTGAATTTTACTCAACAAAGAAGTATCATGTCGACAATTTGGACGTTATTGATTCCTCGTATAAAATAATTCTTGAACTTGTTTTATTGAATTCTTATATCATTGTCATCATCCTCATGTTTATATTTTGTTGAAAGTCATCTGTGGCCTGTAGTGCATGGATGGACTTGGTATGATTATGACCAGGATTATTCTTGTGAATCATAATGTTACAAATGATGTGGTAAAAGTCCTCATCGGCCCGTAGTGCATCGATGGACAATTGTTGGCATGATCATGACCATTATCGATGAATACACAAATATCCTCGGCCCGTAGTGCATGGATAATTTGTGGTCGTGATACTAAAGAATATCCTCGGGTCAGTAGTCAGGAGTGATTCGATGATGTGGATTATTTATTAAGTCGAGTCTCAAATATAAAAGTGATGAAAAACCTTTAAATCATAGAAGATAGTAGATTTTATTCTCTACTCGACTCTTTTAATGGATTGCTTGTTCCACCATAGCTTAAACTTGATGTTTATTATATTTTATCGCTTAACATTGTTGAAGGCTAATGATAATTTATTCTCGCATTATCTTAGTCATAATATTTCTTATCGGGCTAGTTGAGCTCACCCTTTCTTTCTTTCACCGCTCTCTTCAGTGAAATAAGAATATAGCCGGGACAAGCCTGGGAAACGAGTGATGGTCCAGATAGATGGCTATAGTAGTCCTCACTATTATGTAAAATAGTGTGATAATAAATGTAATGAGGACTCCATTGAGTGTGGATATTGTCTAGATGACAATATTTGTATTAAAAATCATAGTATATGTTTTGTCGTATTTTACACGACAGCTGTTTAATTAAGTTTTTATTTGTATTTTGTACCATGTATTTGGCGACTCAAGATGGGTGATGTATACCTATTTTGGGGCATCATGCTTGGTATCAAAGCTTAGGATATGATCCCCGCTAAGATGTGAGACTAGAACTAGGAGGGGAGAGACGGGAATTCTTCGCTAGTATGACCTACCTAAGTTTATTTGGTATTTAATTGGCTCACGTAATATAGGGATAATATGTTGCATGTTAATTAACCCTTGTTTTTGTGGCAAGATTTGAAAATGACATCCGAGAATGTTGAGAATAAAGATGGAGCACAGAGAGACCGCTGAGTCTCCACGATCAATAATCGTGATAATGTTCATCGTGAAGGCGATAATCCTCATGCAAACAACAACACCGACCAAATGATGAACGATGGAATGTTCAGAGGGTTTATGCAATTCATGCAACATCAAAGCGAGAGCGGCTCCTCGCCCAAAATGTAGGTGGAAACGCTGAAACTCTCTGACGGCCACCGCTAAATAGCTTCAAGGAGCCGGGACCACCGAGTTTATCGAGAACCAAACCACTTAAGGCGTAAGCGTGGATAAAGCGTATCACCAAGATATTTGATGTCTTGGGATGCTCCGAGGAGCAAAAGGTTCCTTTGTCACCTTTATGTTGCGTAGGAGAGGCGATTATCGGTGGGAATCGGTAGAAAGCGTACTCAACCCGCCGCACCAAAGATGTCTTGGGAGAAGTTCCAAGAACTATTCAACGACAAGTACTTTCCCGAAAGTATTCGGCCACAAAAGAGGTAGAGTTCATCAAGTTGAGCAGAAACAATATGACCGTGTCACAAGACAAAGCTAAGTTTGTTGAGTTGTCCCGGCCATACGCTCACTTGGTTGATAATGAGGAGAGAATGACGCGGATGTTTCTAAGAGGTTTGAAACCCGAGATACGCCAATATCTAATTTCTCATAAACCGTGTTTGTATTCAAATGTTGTAAATAGGGCTCGCTTATTGAGCGCGATAACGAGTTAACTCAACCAAGAGAAAGCAAATTGACAAAATGATAATACTAGTGGTAGTAGCAACATCGGGTCGGTGACAACAAACGTGGAGGAAATCAACATGCCGTAAATGGTAACCACTTTATGGTAATCATGGTCAAGACAATAAGAGTGGACATTTCAAGAAGAGAAGATTCAACAATGATGGAAAGACGTAAGACCAAAGACCCTGTTGTTAAGGAAGGAGAACGACCACCTATCATATGCTTCAAATGCGAGGGAGGGACACATCACCCAAACCGCGATGCCATCCAAAGCGTGTTATAATTGGGGAAGAGAAGGTCACCTTGCTCGATTTTGTCATTCACCGAAGACAAGTTCAGCTGAAAAGGAGGCACCAAAGGCCGTCCCAGAAAAGTCAAAGCCGGTAGTTCAAGGGAGAGCATTTTGTCAGACCTCCCGTAAAGCAAGGAACCCGAACGAGGTCATCACGGTAAGCTTATCATAAACTCTAAATAAGTCTATACCTTATTTGATACCGGTTCTACCCATTCTTTTATTTCTCCTACTTGCGCCCAACGCTTAAATTTGACTCCGAGAAATTAGACTTTGACTTATCTCGCTTAAACTCCGCTGGGAGAAACCTTCATTACATCCACTCGCTTATAAGTCTTGTTTGGTTCAAATCGCACTTCATATATTACTCATCGATCTTATTTCATTGAAAATTCTTGCATTTGATGTGATTCTAGGGATTGATTGTTAACTACTCATCATGCAAAAATTGATTATTTTCGTAGTGTCATTAGCTTTCATATTCCTAACCAACCTATTATGCTAATTCAAGCGACCAAACCATTAAAATCAATCACGATCATCTCAAGCCATAAAGCTATTCGCTTATTGAAAAACTGGATGTCAAGCTTTCTTAGCTCATGTCACGATTTAAACAAAATACGCCGATTTGAATGATATTTCTATTGTTAATAAATTCCCGACGATTTCTCAAGAACTTCCGCCTACCCCGAGAGCGTGAAATTGAGTTTGGTATCGACCTTGAACCCTGCAGACAAAACCCATTTCCAAAGCCCCATATCGAATGGCTCCTATTGAACTTCGTGAGTTAAAAACCCAACTACAAGAATTGTTAGACATCGATTTCATTCGGCCCTAGTACGTCTCCTCGGGGTGCTCCTGCTCTATTCGTGAAGAAGAAAAGATGGAAGTATGCGACTTTGTATTGATTATCTGGAGTCAATCATGTCACCATCAAAAATAGGTACCCGTTGCCTCGCATTGATGACCTCTTTGACCAAATTGCAAGGAGCACAATTCTTTTCAAAGATCGATCTTCGCTCGATATCATCAATTTGAAGGTTAAACCGAGGATATTCCAAAGATCGCTTTCGTAACTCCCAGACGGATTATGAATTCTTAGTCATGTCTTTTGATTTACTAATGCTCCTACCGCTTCATGGATATGATGAACCGAGTATTCAAAGAATATTTGGATCACTTTGTGGTCGCCTTTTATTGATGACATCCTCATATATTCCAAAAGCCGTGAAGATCATGAGCAACACTTGAGGTCGATACTCCAAAAGCTTCGTGAAAACAAGCTTTATGCCAAGTTGAAGAAATGCGAGTTCCGCTTGAGGAAGTAGCATTTCTTGGGCACGTAGTATCAAGTCATGGAATATCTGTCAATTCCTAAGAAAGATTGAAGCTATTCAAAGTCGGGAGCAACCTAAATCAAGACCAAGTACGTAGCTTTCGGCGCTTAATTGGTTATTATCGAGATTCGTGGAAGGGTTTTCTCTAATCGCTACTCCATTAACTCAAATTGACTTTTAAAGATACAAAATTCGGCTTGAGAGAGGAATGTGAGAAGAGTTTTCAAGAACTCAAGAGGAGGCTTATTTCAAACTGCTTTGATAATACCATCCGCCTCGAGGGATTTGTCATCTACAAAGGATGCTTCAGTGCAAAGGGTTAGATGTGTTCTCATGCAACATGGGAAAGTCATAGCCTATGCCTCACGACAACTCAAAGAATATGAGAGGAATTATCCTACTCATGATCTAGAGTCAAGCAAATTATCTTTTTATGCTTTAAGATTTGGAGGCATTACCTCAGATGGAGAGAAGGTGGAGATCTATACGGATCATAAAAGCCTCAAATATTTCTTCACTCAAAAGGAACTCAACATGCGCAAACGATGATGGCTTGAGCTATTGAAAGATTATGATCATACCATTCAATACCATCCCGAAAAGCGAACGTAGTATAGTCGATGCATCGAGTAGAAAGATCATACGCGGCACGAGTGCATTATTGTCAACGCAAAGGCCCATTTTATATGACTTACAAAGGATGGAGATAGAGCTAAAGACTCTGTGGACCCATGATGATGGCGAATATACGACGAGTAGAACCGACTTTAATCGATAAAGTTAAAGTCGCCAAGCTGCGCACTGGAGCCGATGCGTATGAGGAAGAAAGTGCAAGAAGGTGATATTTCTAAAAGCAAGAATCAATGAAGAAGGAATACTTCGAAATCAACTCTAGACTTTGTGTTCCTAACGATTCTCGACTTAAAGTATAAAATCATGATGGAGGCGCATAACACACCGCTTGTAATCCATCTCGGAGTACCAAAATGTATCGTGATCTTCGACATATATTTTGGTGGAGCAATATGAAGAGAGAGATAGCGAGTTTATCTCAAGGTGTCTAACTTGTCAACGAGTCAAGGCGAGCATCAAGTGCCAAAAGGTCCATCAGCAACCACTTGAAATTCCGTAGAATGGAAGTGGGAGCACATTACCATGGATTTCAAGCATCGGTCTTCCTAAGGTTTCTCAAGGCATAGATGCGATTTGGGTCATTGTTGATAGATTGACCAAGTCTCGCTTATTTCTTACCGATACGAGAAACTTATACACTTGAACGCCTTGCTAGTATGTACATAAACGAGATTGTAAGATTGCATGGTATGCCAAGATCCATAGTTTCGATCGAGACCCAAGATTCACTTCAAGATTTTGGGTTAGTTTGCAAAAAGCTATGGGCACGGATTTACGATTTAGTTCGCATATCATCCTCAAACGGACGGGCAAATGAGAGAGGACTATTCAAACTCTTGAAGATTTATTAAGACTCGTGGTCCTCGACTTCAAAGGAAGTTGGGACAAGTTCTTACCATCGGTGGAGTTTTCCTACAACAACAGCTTATCAAACAAGTATCGGCATGGCTCCATTTGAGGCGATGTATGTATGGAAGAAAGTGTCGCTTCTCAAGATGCCGGGATGAGGTGGGTGAAGCAACGTTGTTGGGACCCGAGTTGGTACGTATGACTACGGAAAAGATTCAAACGATCCGACAACGATAAAAAACCTCACAAGATCGACAAAAAGAGTTATGCCGATCTTCATCGAAAGGACGTGGAATTCAATATCGAGATCATGTGTTATTACGTGTTGCTCCATGGAAAGGAGTTACGAGATTTGAAAAGAGAGGAAAGCTCAATCCTCGATTTATCGGCCCATTTTTAATCCTCGATCGAGTAGAATCGCGGGCCTATAGACTCGCTTTACTTACCGCCAAGTATGTCTCGTGTTCATAACGCTTTTCATATATCTATGTTACGTAAATATGTGAAAGACCCAACCATATTATTGAATTAGAACCAGATTTAGATAGAGGAAGATTTAACATATGAAGAGTTACCTATTAAAATCTTGGATAAGAAGGATCATAATCTACGCTCCAAGGTTATACCTCAAGTCAAAGTTTTATGGAGAAACCACGATGTTGAGGAAATGACCTGGGAGTTAGAATCTGAAATGAAGTCAAGATATCCTCACCTCTTTGACATACCAGGTACGCACCCTAATTTCGAGGATGAAATTTTATAAGAAGGGGAGGTTATAAGACCCCAACTTTTATAAATAAAGATTAAATTTTCTCGAAATATATTTTTGAATATTATGGTGTGGATATGATATAATATTATAGTTGTGGGTATTATTTACAAGTTTTGCAAAGTAAGCAAGTGGTTATATTATATTCGATTGGTCGGGGAATATTCGTTTTAATAGGGAATATTAGTACGATGGCACAATCATTGGTGGACCCTATAACGAAAGTATTATCGTAGTAAGAAAAACGATGTAATTATCTTTTTATAAAAATAACTACGAAAGTGTTACCGTTAAAAACCGCTGAACTACCCAAGAGTAAAAGTACAAAGAATATATGTGGTTGCATAGTAGAAGACACCAGATTGGTTATTGATGCTTACGTGAGAAGTCACTCAATTATACTCAATTATTGCTACATTAATTGCCGCATCATATCTCTCATATTATCGATTCAATTATTGTCACAAAGATCATCTCGCATTATATGATATATTATTAAATCAATAATTGAGACGACAAAGTTATTCATATTATTAAATTGTAATATTTATAATGTCTAGAAGTTCACAAGGAGAGGTTTGGTCACCTAATCATGCTACCAATAAGGAGAAATCCTTATCTAAAGCCCCTCTTTCCCGGAACGACCGGTTGTTAAATATCATGTGAGTTATAATATTAATGATGAATAAGTTCGTGTTGATTAAAGATGAATTTGATAGTTCCATTGTGTTGGGATTATTAGTGTTAGTGGAAATCGACATCTATTCCGATGATAATTGATGTCTGGGGGTTATATTGATAAATCGGGTAATTTATCGGATAAATGAGAAATTAATCGCTACTAATTCACATGTTTATATAACTATTTGTTCACATGTGTGTACTATTGAATCACATTCTTGTACTATTAGGGGAGTTGGTGCAAGATAGATAATACTTGCATGACTAAGTTAAAAATAGATGTATAGATGGAGGTACTATACTGTAATTCGTATTTTTCACATGATTATACTATTGATTCACATGATTGAACTATTGATTCACATTATTTATTATTAGGGGAGGTGGTGCAAGTTTGATAATACTTGCAAGACTAAATTAAAAAATGAAGAAAAGAGGAAGGTATTATACTCGTAATATTTTGAGCCCCAAAACGTGCAATTATCGAAACTATATTTTCCTATAAATAAGCTCATTTCTTCATTATTCTTCACCAATTCACTCAAGCTATAGAGCATTTATTATAGAGAGAAATTATAGAGAGAAAGAAGAAGAGAAGTCTCATACCTCACTACTCCAAAGATCCAGCTTTTTTCTAAGGTAAGGGGTATTATTTCTTTCTTTAGCCTTTCATAAAAAGAACTTTTGTTATTCCATTCTTTATTATTATGTTGAATAACTCTATCTATGCAAGTACCGCATACACGGTGAAATTCTTCTGTTATTCCATTCTTTATTATTATTCATTTGAATATCCTTGTCTCGCATGCGTTTTTACTTTACCTGATTCCGCCTTTATTATTATTCGCTGGAATATCCTATCGCGCTCTACGCTGGACCGGTTCCGCCTTTTTATTATTCTCGTTGGAATATCCTCGATTTTTCTTTTTATTATTCTCGTTGGAATATCCTCGTCTCAAGCGCTTTACGCCGACCGTTCCCGTTATTTATTATTCTATTGAATAACTCGTCTGTATGCGGCTCTATCGCATGCCCGGTGTGATTTCTTTTTTTATTCCATTCCTTGTTATACTCAAATTGGTTAAAGTTTTAACTTCTATACTCCATGAAATTAGTGGAATATCCTCGATATTTGTGCTTCATCCAAAGATCTTTTCATGGAAATATTCTTCTGAGCATTCTTGAATTTTACTCTACAAAGAAGTATCATGTTGACAATTTGGACGTTATTGATTCCTGTATAAAATAATTCTTGAACTTGTTTTATTGAATTCTTATATCATTGTCATCATCCTCATGTTTATATTTTGTTGAAAGTCATCTGTGGCATGTAGTGCATAGATGGACTTGGTATGATTATGACCAGGGATTATTCGGTATAATCATAACCGTAATGTTACAAATGATGTGGTAAAAGTCCTCATTGGCCCGTAAAGGCATCGATGGACAATTGTTGTTGGCATGATCATGACCATTAATGAATACACAAATATCCTCGGCCCGTAGTGCATGGATAATTTGTGGTCGTGATACTAAAGAATATCCTCGGTCGTAGTGGTGATTCGATGATGTGGATTATTTATTAAGTCGAGTCTCAAATGATAAAAGTGATGAAAAACCTTTAAATCATAGAAGATAATAGATTTTATTCTCTACTTGACTTGACTCTTTTAATGGATTGCTTGTTCCCGCCGTAGCTAAACTTGATGTATATTGTATTTTATCGCTTTAACATTGTCAAGGCTAATAATAATTTATTCTCGCATTATCTTAGTCATAATATTTCAGATCGGGCTAGTTGAGCTCACCCTTTCTTTTACCGTCCTCTTCGTGAAATGAGAATATAGCGAGGACGAAGTCTGGGAACCTGAGAGTGATGGTCCGTATAGATGGCTATAGTAGTCCTCACTATTATGTCAAATAGTGTGATAATAAATGTAATGAGGATTCCATTGAGTGTGGATATTGTCTAGATGACAATATTTGTATTAAAACTCATAGTATATGTTTTGTCGTATTTTACACGATAACTGTTTAATTAAGTTTTTATTTGTATTTTGTACCATGTATTTGGCGAATCAAGATGGGTGATGTATACCTATTTTGGGGAGCGAACTTGACTCTGTTTTTCAACAGGTTCGTGGAGAAATCTTGCGAAAGGATCCAAAGCTTGACCTCGAGAGTGCGCATGCATATGTTCGGAGAGAGTATCAGTAGAAGCAGACGATGGGAGGATCTCATCAAATTTCTGAAAGCTCGGCGATGATAGCCAATCGAACTCGTCAAAGACCACCATCAGGTCCTTCGAAAACTAGGAGTAATCTAGCTACTGGAAAATTTGGAGGGCTAGTATGTACTCATTGTGGTGAATCGGGCCATTCGAAACAACGATGCTATGAGATTAGTTGCTATCCTGACTGGCGGGATTTTATAAAAAAGCCTAGAAAGAATATTGGAGTAAACGTTATGGTGACTTCTACGAAAGAGGAACAAGTGCAACCTACATCAAATGTTGTTCACCCAGTTATACTTGGTAAAGCTTCTGTACTATCTGCGACTTCTACGAATAGTACTTGGATTATTGATACAGGTGCATCTGATCATATGACTAGGGACTCTGGTCAGTTAAAATCTCTTAAACCTCCTTCTCAGTTAGTTATTTCCACAGCTAATGGAAGTACCTCTCCTATTACTGGGGAGGGATCCATCACTTTTTACGACTCTTTCACCTTAGATATTGTTCTTGTTGTTCCATCCCTTGAACATAACATTCTTTCTGTTAGCCAAATTACCTCTACCCTTGCATGTACTGTAATTTTTTGGCCTTCCTTTTGTGTTTTCAGGACATTCTAACCCGGAAGATTCTTGGTTATGGTGTTAGACGAAGCAAACTTTACTATTTAGAGTTGACAGAAAAAGGTGGGTCAAAGTTCAGTCAGGCAAATTAAACAAGCAATGAAGATAAAGCTCGAGCAACCGTATGGTTATGGCATCGAAGGCTAGGGCATCTCTCATTTGGTTATCTTAAGAAGTTACAACCGCATTTGTTTTTGGGTTTTAGTAATGTAGACTTTCATTGTGAAATTTGTGAACTGGCTAAGAGCCATCGTATTTCTTATTTACCAAGTTTGAATAAAAGTTCAGAACCTTTTTGCGGTTATTCACTCGGATATTTGGGGTCCTGAAAAAATTCTTTCACTTTCTAATGCTCATTATTTTGTTATGTTTATTGATGAATGTACTCGAATGACCTGGATATCTCTTCTTCAAAATAAGAGTGATGTAGGTATAGCTTTTCAGGAATTTCATAAAATGGTGATGACTCGATACCAAAGGCAGATTCGTACGCTTAGCTTGTAGATAAGTGTGTAGGCAATTTTCTGGGCCACCATGGAATTCGACATCAAACCTCATGCACCTATACTCCACAACAAAATGGACTAGCAGAGAGAAAGAATAGACAGATTATGGAAATAGTTCGAGCCTCTCTTTTTGGCATGAATATGCCAAAGTTCTATTGGGGTGAGGCAGTGAAATCAGTTGCCTATTTAATCAACCAAACACCATCTATTGTGATAAAGTTCCAAACTCCCCAACAAAAGATGCAATCTTTGCTTTCCGTTCCTCATCTACCGTATCTTGAACCACGGGTGTTTAGATGTACGGTATATGTTCACGTGGCTAAAGTTCTGCGGAGTAAACTTGATCCATGCGCAAAACGGTGCGTCTTTGTAGGCTATTTGGAGTTTCAGAAGGGATATCGATGTTACGATCCTCACACCCGGAAGTTACATGTAACATTGGATGCTTCATTTCATGAATTAGAACCATACTATTCAGGGGGAGTTTGTGGGTCTTCTCTTCAAGACAGTGCAGAGCATAAAGATGGTGGAAAGGAATTATTCGAATTGGAGAAAAATGGGACATTATTCGAATTGGAGGAAAATGGGGGATGTGTTGAAGGTTCCAGCTCCAATTCGCCCAATATCCTAGGCTGTGGTGCTGACCCGAAATTGTTCACAGAATAGAGAAGTTCTAGTAATGACCCCTCTTCGCTTCTAGAGTTGCCCACGTCTACACCATTAATTGAAGAATAAACCCAAAATGGTTTTCCTCGGGTAAATTTGAATCCCATTCTTGATGAACCTAATGAATTTCCTGTCCTTATAGAAGACGTAACCAATAAATATCCATAGATCAAGGTCAAATAGGGGAGTCTCGAAGAAACAATATGAACCTGATCCCAAAGCCAAGATTAAGTACCCAAGTAGTAATTACGTTTCCCCACATAGGTTGTCAGAATCGTATGCATTTTATGTTAATCAATTGTCCACTGTGTCTAGTCCTAGTAATGTACAGGATGCATTAGAAGATTCAAAGTGGACTAGGGCAATGAATGAAGAAATGGAGGCTCTTCAGAGGAATAACACTTGGGAACTTTGTCCATTACCAAAAGGGAAGAAGACGGTTGGGTGTAGATGGGTGTTCACAGTGAAAATCAAAGTTGATGGCAGCATCGATAGGTACAAAACGAGGTTAGTTGCGAAGGGTTATATACAGAGGTATGGAGTGGATTACCAAGAGACTTTTGCTCCGGTTGCAAAAATTAATACCATCCGTATTCTTATATCTATAGCGGCAAATCGAGATTAGCCTTTGCAACAATTTGACGTCAAAAATGCTTTTCTCAATGGAGATTTAGAGGAAGAAGTCTACATGGAGTTACCACCTAGAGCTGAACTAAACTCTTCGTGTAGAACTGAAGTATGTAAATTGAAGAAGGAGTTGTATGGTCTGAAGCAGTCACCCCGGGCTTGGTTCTGAAGGCTCTCCTCCACAATGAAAGAATTTGGCTATAAGAAAAGTAATTCGGATCACACTTTGTTTATAAAACACAAAGAGGGGAAGGTAATGATATTGATTGTATATGTGGATGATATTGTCTTGACAGGAGATGATCCAAGTGAGAGAAAAACATTACAAGAGTATTTGACATCAAAATTTGAAATGAAAGATCTTGGTCAACTTAAGTACTTCTTAGGAATCGAGGTCTCAAGGTCGAAGGCTGGAATATCCCTATCACAACGAAAATATGTGCTAGATATTTTAACTGAGACTGGAATGCTAGCTTGTAAACCTGTAGAGACACCTATTGAGATGAACCACAAGCTTGGAGAATATATGGATCAGGTCCCAACTGACAAGGGACGTTATCAACAGTTAGTTGGGAAACTAATCTATCTGTCACATACAAGGCCAGACATAGCCTATGCAGTAGTTGTGGTTAGCCAGTTCATGCATGCGCCGAGTGAAGAACATATGAATGCAGTGTATCGAATCTTGAAGTATTTGAGACTGCACCAGGAAGAGGATTGCTATTCTCTATGAATGGGGTCCATGAAATTAAGGGATATACAGATTCTGATTGGGCTGGGAATCAGACTAATAGGAGATCCACATCGGTTTACTTTACTTTTGTAGAAGGTAATCTTGTCACCTGGAGAAGCAAGAAACAGAAGGTGGTTGCTAGATCAAGGAGGAAGCTGAATATCGAGGTATGGCTCATGGTGTATGTGAATTACTATGGGTTAAAAATGTTTTACACAATTTGGGGATTGATTATGAGAAACCTATGAGTTTACATTGTGATAATAAGGTCGCCATTGAAATTACACATAATCCGGTTCAACATGATCGTACAAAACATGTTGAAGTTGACCGTCATTTTATTAAGGAGAATCTTGATCGAAAAGTTATACAATTTCTGTTTGTTCGGTCCGAAGACCAGTTGACTGACGTACTCACGAAGGCAGTTTCAGGAAGGGTGGTTTATGATGCAATTAGCAAGTTGGGCATGATAGATATCTATGCTCCAACTTGAGGGGGAGTGTCAGCCTGAGCTGTATTTTCTATTTTAGAATAGTAGTTAGTTAGGCTAAATATTAGGGTAATCCTATAGTTTAAGGGTAATTTCTTGCTCTCCAATCTTGTATTCATCTGTATATTCTTCTTGTAGAGAAAAATAAAAATACACAGAATATAGAATTCTTACTATATTGTTGACAGAAACAACGTGCTCTAACTCGAAATGTAATTCAGAATCTATTGGTGTTATCGCTTAGTAACAATTAATTGACTTTTCAGTAATGGGTGTAACTTTTCGATATTGAATATGATGAACACATTGTATTGTCATTTTATAAATAAGTTGATATTATGGTCATTTTAGAAAAAAGATTGAGGTTAATTTTGTCTAGCAATTTTTAATTTCAAATGATAGGAATAATACAAGGTCGAACATGATATTAAATAATCTCACATCTTAAACTATTTTATAATTTCAAGACTAATAGTCCTAAGCTCAAATTTAAAAACAAACAAGACATTTGAGATTAATAATCTTATCCCAAATATAATCCTTACAAATAAATATAGCGTTTGGCTCTTAATTTAGAAGATTCACTAGTTAGACTTGATGATACAATATGCATATGTACTTGCTAATGTCATTGTTCCTAAATCTAAATTATTTATGCATGAAAACCTTTAATTTTTTGTATTAATGGTGTTCACCTACTTTTTTGCTTGACTAGTATAAACAGGCTAGGAGTCTTGGTTGAACATTTGGTACACAGAAATTTTGAAAGATCTTCACCTGTGATTCTGTGACAAAAAACTATTTCTGTTGAACAACCATTTCTTAATCTACTAGTAGTATGATTTAACACTAATTGGGAATCCAATTATACAAATTAAAGAGGGAAAATGATATGTCTCGGACATAAAAGACGTTTCCAGTATACATATTTACAAATTTGCCATCTATCTACACTTATTACATAATGTACCATTATATCTGATCTGATCACAACAAAAGTTGCAATATTTTGTCGTAAGATATAACAACTCTCATAATTAAGAGAGTACTATTTCCCATTCTCTCCCTTAATATATATAGGGAAATTAGAGTATAATAAATTTCATAAAGTTTAATAAAGTTAGGCATGAGATTATATACTTTTCTTAATGAAACTTGGTGAATTGAAGGTGAAAGTTTGCATGCATGCACATTCATATACATTGTATCCAGATCATATAGAATAAAAGGTAAATTCAAGTGTGAGAAGATTATATATATGTACCTGAGACCCTTCTGAAGTAAATCAATTTCATTTTTCAGCACGTTAATCTCCATTTTCGAGTCCTGAAAAGAACAATATTGTTCTAAAAAAACCTGAATATAGTTACTTAATTAATTTCCTTTGTTACAAAATATTATAAGAGTATTTTCATTTATATATTTGGCCTTAAAAAAACATTTTTGACACTGTAACTTCTTATTTTTAAAAGTGAACCTCAATATTTAATGTGTAAGACATTAAATTTTAAGGTTCAATTTCTTTAACATTAAGCATTGAGGTTCAAATTCTAAAATTGAAAAAGTTAAAGCCATAAGTTTTTTTAAGCCATTATATTTTGGAATATTTTAATTAACGATTCAACAAATTTAAACAAATGGTATAAAGCAAACCCTTTCTTTTTTATCTTAATAAAAAGTAAAAGTAAGAGAATGTGCGTAGTGAATCGATGATTCATAGAATATGTTCTATATTTTTTCCCAGCTTGGTATCATGATAATTTTAAACTGAGTACATTGTATATCATTTAAAGTCTTGTGGGTGGTTAAAAGTGCTTTCTAAAAGTAAATAAGTTATTAAAATAATTAAATTAAACTTTACTTTCTTGTAACTACTTATAGCAACCCATTTACAACTTGATTTATACAAACAAATTCATGTTAGTTTAAAGTTCTACTCAAATTAACTGATTTAACTTTTTAATGGAGTCAAAAATTAAGTCAGATGGACTCAACTCACAACTATAGAGATTTCTTAAGGTAGACCCTTGATAATCAGATAGCAGAAATTGAATTTTGATTTTAAACAAAAGACAATGCTTTCAAAAGGAAATTACCCTCTTTTGTTCTTTCTATGTTTCTAGAGTCTACTCAGTTAGTCGATCTACAATGTTTTTAGATCCGGACCGATAATCGAATTGGAAAAATTATCAGATAGATGGGTCACTAGGTTCAATCAGTGGTTGAACCGTTACTAAACCGATGACATCATATATATATATATATATTAGTAATTAATAAAAAATTAAAAAAAATCGTAATTAAAACATAATAAAGTTGAGTTAAAATATTACAAAAAGTAGTTAATTTTAATAATAAAAAAATTTTGGTACAAAAAATATTTAAAAAGTAATTAAAAATCGATTCGATTTTACCGGTTGAACTACCGGTTCGACCAGTGGTCAACCGATTTAATTCGGATTTTGATCAAAATTAAGTAATTGGTCCAATCCGGACCGGAGTGTCGACTGCTTTCAATTTTAACCGATACAAATGCCGGTCCGAGTTTCACAACCACTAGCTTTCATTTCACTTCTTATTTTTCTTTTTTTTTTTTTCAAAATGCTAAAGAAATTTATTACTAAAAGTCTTGTTTAGAAGGCTCAGATAAGATGTATAAGATGTACAATCATAATCTATAAACATATCGATACATGAATACTACTACCTCCGTTCCTAAAAGATTGTCGTTTAAGGTTTTAGCACATAGATTAAGAAAGTATCATTTATCAAGTAAAATTTTGTTTGAAATTCCATCACTAACCCTTTATGGGAAGTTGAAAACTATTAATACTAATGAAGAGAATTTCTTGGGACAATGAGAGAAGGTAGGGGTAATATAGGAAAGTAAATAATTTATTCTCCTTGAAAGTTGTAAACGACAAACTTTTTGGAATAATTTTTTTTTTCTAAAACGATAATCTTTTAGGAACGGAGGGAGTAATAGATATCTTAAGACTTTAGCATCCATCAGTGTTTTTCATAAATACTTTCAGAAGGAACTGATAATTTTATCATGTAATAACTGGATCCTACCATTTCCCTCTTAGTTATGCAGGGGTCCAGGGGATTTACACAGGGCAGTTCTTGAGTATGGACGGGATGGTCGACCATCTTAGCTCCGATCAAGAGGTTTTAAATTTTTTTTTATATACACATACATGCATATATATGAAATTAAAAATATAAATATATAATAATATTAGCATACAAAAGTAATTTTCAAAGCCCAATAAATTTTTAAGTACTGATCAATTGGAGTTTGTAAAAGCTTTAGATTGTTTTCTTAATGTTTCAATTGCTTACAGGGTATTAATAATTTTTCGAAGTTGAAATTGTTGAAAAATTACTTGCGGTTGACTATGACACAAGAAATGTTAAATGGGTTGGCAACCATGTGTATCGAAAATGATATGTTGGACAAGCTTGATTTTTTGATACTAGAAGAAGTATCTTTTAGTGAATATTCTCATATATTTTGTTGTACTCAAACTATTTAGTCGAACTTCTCATATATTTTGTTGTAGTTAAAGTTCTCATATATTTTGTTGTAGTCGAACTATTATGTTTTAAGTTATAGAAAGACAATTTTTTTAATACAGCTTGTACTTTTTATATTATTTATCTATTTTTTACATTTTTTTGTGAAGATAATATTTCGAAAAGGAAATTGATATTTTCACATATAAAAACCGTCGCTGTAAATCTTAGAGCGACAGTAAAAATATAGTTTTTATTTTTCGCCGCCTGCCACCAAAATCTGAGGATTGCCCCTGGGTTTACACAACTACATTACTACTACAGAACCTGATTCTTGAAACCTAAACAAAAGCTTATTCAGTATTTATATATATATATATATAGAGAGAGAGAGAGAGAGAGAGAGAGAGAATAAAATTTACCAGAACTTGTTTTTCAGTGGTTTGTTCATCCGCGTGATCAGCTCCCCGTGTAGAATTCATGTACTTCTCAACAAGCCCTTGCATGGTTCTGAAGTAACAAAATTAATTTATCAAGACAAGTAAGACAGTTTTATTAGGAAGTTGAAAACCCCCGAAATAATTAAAAAAAAATGTTAAAAAAAAGTATCTTAATGAACATAAACTAAGGCGGAAGATATATTACTATAAGAAAATTGATGTTTTTAGAGTAATCTAAAATGTTGTTCGTTTTAGTTAAGTATATTTTTTTCTGAACATGACCACATTATTTCTGCTCTTACCCTTTAGTAGCTAGGTCATAGAGCTTGCCATGAGCACAAAAAATGAAAACACGGATTTCATAAATGTAAAAGAAAAGAAATAAAAACTATCTTAATGAACATAAATTAAAATAAAATGTTGTTAAATATATATTTATTCTGATAATATTATTTTTACTCTTAACAATATTAATCATCTAAATTAATTATATATACTTTTTTTTAAAAATAATATAAAAACAACGTTAATATAATGCATGGTAGACAATTAATGTTATAATTTTTTTGCTTTAAAATATTTAACTCTAACCCTTTAGTGGCTAGGTCATAGAGCTTTCCATGAGCAGAAAAAATGAAAACACCAATTTCGGCATCGCAAAGCACAGAAAGCTCCTTGGCCTTCTTCAGAAGCCCTCCTCGGCGCTTGCAAAACGTCACCTGCCTATGCACCGGGTTCTCAATCCGCTTCATCTGAATCTTTCCACGAGCCATTTCTGACAAAATATGGATGGAAATAATATTTCCCTTATCTGTGAAAATTAGTCTGCTAGCTAAATTTTTTAGCCCCTGCAGACAACCTCCCACTAGTTTGAACTAGCTTCGAGATTGTTGCATTCACTCTCTGTTGCTTCTCAGCTTTCCTTCACACTCATCACACTAGCTAGCTATTGCAAGTAACATGAGCTTTATATACTAACTAACACACAATATTGATACTCATATCAATTTAAAATTAATTTAAATATATTTTTAAAAAGAAAAAGAAATAAGAAATTATAAGAATAACAATGTTGGCATCACAGCCACCTTTACAGATAACCAAAAATATTGATACTCTGCAGAGTGCTTCAGCTCCCTCATTTTCTTGTGCATGTGGAATAATAACAGAAAAAAACTATTGCCTTTTTATTTTTATGTCCAATCAATATGAAAAGAACAATTATCACTTCAATTATTAAAATGTCTAATAGTTCATTTTGAAAGTAGCCTAGTGCGCCAAAAAATTAAGTATTGTTCTCTAATGCGTCTGAAAAATGATATACTATATTTTACAAAAATAGTTCCATTAGTCAATTAGTTTTTGTTACCAAAAAATCTCATTTCAAGTGTAATAATATAACAAAAATAGAGCATTAGAAGCTGTAAATCTTGTGTTAAGCATGTGTGTCTCGAATTTTAATTTGAGATCGTCACTCGACTCAATCTGAAGGAAAAGAAAGATAAAATTTAGTGATGGTTGCAGTTCAGACTTCAGAACGCACTACCTACTAATTCTCACTAATTCTCTAAAGGATTGCGAGAAGATAAATCTCTCACGATCGATATGAACTTGTTATGTTATTTGGGCCTATTATGTTTTTCGTTAGGCTATATATGTTATTGTAGCTATGGCAAAACACCATTCTGATAGGTTTAATTTGTTTGAGTAGAGAATTAAAAAGGAAGACAAGATGAAACAAAAAAGTTCCCTTTAGCTTCAATTTAATACTCAGTGCCTGTGGCATTTGTGTGTAGTCCACACTCCACAGTCCTTCCAATTTTTTTACTGATATATCATCCTACTGTGAAATCCACACTCCCCATAATCTTATACTAACCCTATCTCTTTAATCCCAACATCTCTGTGTGTGCTCTCCTATGCAGCATTCCATCTTCAAAATGTTATAAATCTACTTTTAAATGAAAAACATACAATAAACAAAGGTCTTGAGTCTAATTTTCTTTAATAAGAGTCATATTCCTTCGCGTTTCACTCTTTAAAATTGCGCACTTAAATTTCAATCAAAATAACCAAAAGGGAGTATCAAGAAAATGTGTTATATGAAGATCATACAACATATATCAGTAACAGCAAGAACATGAGAAAAGAAGAATTAAAATAAGTCTCACAATGTTAATTAAGGTCACTACGAGTTTGAAAAAGTGTTTAGTTTTTTTGATCGGCAGTTATTGACTAATCCCACCAAAGTGTATTTAAGCTATTATTTTTATTACAAAAAAGTCCCATTTTATTGAGTCAATAATTGAAATTGATCTCCTATTCAGTTTGGTCTCTTTTTTTCTATTCAGTTGGTCTCTTCTCTTCAAGATGGTTTGGCTCTTCTACTTAATTTAAATTCCAACAAATTTGGGTTGTTATGTATAACAAATAGATGTCTATAATTTAATATAATTTGTATTTCAAATTTATAGTTATCTTGTAATTGATGTAATCACTCTTATCCTATATATACAACATTGAACGACAGCACTTAGTGAGTGAATTGATTCTGCCATAATTATTCCATTATATTCAGTCTTATTTTGGTATCAAAGCCATGTCACTCCTTTCTTCTCCCACTGTACAAACATCCCTAAACCAACCCACCCAATCCCTCACTTTTGCTATTAATATTAGTAATCCCAACCAAGTTATTTGACTACAACTAACACCAGAGAATGGAAGGCACAAGTACTCCCACTCCTGTGTGGAAACTCTCTATTCAAGTTTGTTGATGGTTCCTTTCCTCCTCCACCACAGTATACAGTTGGAACAGACCAGTCCACTACAAACCAGACATCTACAACTCCAAACCAAACACCTGCAGAAAATCCAGCATACCAGTAGTGGTTTCAACAAGATGAAATTCTTTTGAGCCTCCTAATTTCTTCCTTGAGGGAAGATATAATACCCCTCATTCTTGATGCTCAAACTTCTCGCCAACTATGGGTTATGCTTGAGCACGCATATGCGTCACCATCAACTACTCGAATTGTTAATTTACACCTTCGCCTTCAAGAGTGTAGACAAAATGATGACTTTGTTTTCACTTATTTCTACAAAGCCAAATGCATTTGGGATCAATTAGCAGCAGCTGGTAGGCCTATGGCCATGGCCGACTTCCTTGTCATTCTCTTTAAAGGAATCCGCCCGGAGTTTCACAATGTCATAAACTCCATTGATGCTCGTGCTATCTCTATTGATTTTACAACTCTTCACAGTCTTCTTCTTAACCAAGAACAGTTGCACCATAACATATTTAGCCATAAAAGCTCAGTTAGCCACAAGTGCTAATTTTGTTTAGAAGACTACTAGGCCTCGAAATGGTAACAACTCATCTAGGCCTAACAATGGGAATCCTAGTCATAACAAAGGGCGAAACTATAATGGGAATAATACTCAGAATAATTTTAGACGCAATCAAGGGTTTCGTGGACAGCATGATCGGAGCACTAAATGTTAAATTTGTTTTCGTTTTAATCACACAACAACAACTTGTGATCAACAATACAACCATGCCAATCCACTTAGTGTTAACACAACCTCGTTCTGTAAAACCCCAACATTTTGAATAAAGATAAATTTTCTAAAAATATTATTTTTGAATATTATGGAGTGAAATTGATATAATAGTTGTGGGTAATATTTATAAATTTTGCAAAGTACGCAAGTTGTTATATAATATTCGATTGGTTAGGGGAATATTCGTTTTAACGAGGAATATTAGTACAACGGCACAATCATTGGTGGACCCCATTAATTAATTATTGTTTGATTGAAAAAGCGACAAAAAATACTTTTATGAAAATAACGGCGGAAGTTTTACCGTTTAACTGTTGAAATACCCGGTGTTAAAGAAAATGCGATGTCTGGCGTTGGTTGCATAGTAGCACACCAGTATTAATTATTGATGCTTAAGTGATAAGTCACTCAGAGTTTTGTTGGTATTATTAATGTAATAATACAAAAAATCTTTTATATAAAATGTAATACTTTTATAAAGTTATTCTATAAATATAATATATTATATTCTATTATGCATAGTGTTGCATAGTATTTTGCATAGTAAAATCTTTTTATATAAAACAGAATACTTTTATAAAGCTATTTGTTTTATTAGACAATAATTAGAATATATTATATTTTAGTATGCATAGTGTTTGCATAGTGCCTGCATAGTGTTTGCATAGTAAAATCTTTTATAAAGTTATTCGTTTTATTAGATTATAAATAGAATATATTATATTTTATTTTGCTTTAAATATGGATAGTCGATTAAAGTAAATCAATCTCGGCTGCTTCATGAGTTAGTTACTATGCATTCCATTTTTCTATAAATAGAAGCTCATTCATTCATTATTTTCTTACTTAATTCACCGAAACTCTGAGAGATAAACTATAGAGAGAAGAAGAAAGTATTCTCGCTTCTTCACTACTTATATATCCGATACTCTTCTTCTTAAGGTAGGGAATATTATTTGTTGTACTCGTAAGGAGTGTTATTCTTTCTTATTCATGAAGAGAAAGCTGTTGTTATTCTAATTCTTATTATTCATTGGAATAACTCGTGTATCTGATCTACCCTATACTTGGTGACATTCTTCTATTATTACGCTCAACATCCTGTTTGTGTTTTTACACCTAATTCCGTTCCGTCTTTATTATTATTCCGTTGGAACATCACATGCATGTGTTTTACACCCACCGTTCCGCCTTATTATTATTCTCATTGGAACATCTTGTATGCATGTGTTTTACAATTTGACTGGTTCCTTCTTTATTATTCTGTTGAAACATCCATCCGGTTGCAAAATTTTTCCCGACTGTTCCGTTATTATTATTACATTGGAATAACCATCTATCTGGCAATCGCATGCATGGTGATTTCTTTTGTTATTCCATTCTTTATTATACTCGGTTGGTTAAAGTTTCGACTTCTATACTCCATGAAATTAGTAGAATATCCTTGATATTTAAGCGCTTCATCCATATCTTTTTCATGGAAATATTATTACGATCATTCTTAAATTTTACTCTACAAAACAAAGATCATGTTGACAATTTGGACGTTAATAATTCTGGATAAAATAATTCTTGAACTTGTTTTATTGAATTCTTATATCATTGTCATCATCCTCATGTTTATATTTTGTTGAAAGTCATCATGGCTTTATGTGCATAGATGGACTTGGTATGATTATGACCGAGGATTATTCGGTTGTAATCATGGCCCGTAATGTTACAAATGATGTGGTAAAATTTCTCATTGGCCCGTAGTGCATTGATGGACGATTGTTGGCATGATCATGACCATTAATTAATACACAAATATTCTTGGCCCATAGAGCATGGATAATTGTGGTCGTGATACTAAAGAATATCCTTGGCAGTGCGGGGGTGATTCGATGATGTGGAATATTTATTAAGTGAGAGTCTCGGCGTTATAATATGATGAAAACCTTTTAAATCATAAAAGATAGTAGATTTTATTTTCTACTTGACTCTTTTAATGGATTGCTTGTTCATTGCAGATTAAACTTGATGTCTATTATATTTTATCGGTTTAACATTGTTGGAGACTAATGATAATTTATTCTGCATTATCTTAGTCATAATATTTCTTCTTGGGCTAGTTGAGCTCACCCTTTCTTTCTTTGCTCTCTTCAGAAATGAGAATATAAATTGGGATGAGTCGGGGAGCGGAGTGATGGTCCGAGAGGATAGCATTAGTAGTCCTCACTATTCTACGTGAAATAGTGTGATAATAATTGTAATGAGGACTCCTTTTGAGTTTGTATAATCTCTAGTAGATAATATTTGTATTCAAACTCACAGGTTTATGTTTGTCGTATTGTACCTGACGGCAGTTGTATTAGTAAGTTGTATTTGAATTACATACCATGTATCATTGACCCAAGATGGGTGATGTATACCTAATTTTGGGGGCGTCACGGTTGGTATCAAAGCTTAGGGATATGATCCCTGGCTAAGATGTGAGACTAGAACTAGGAGGGGAGAGACGTGGAATTCCTTCGCTAGTATGACCTAATTAAATTTATTTTGTATTTAAATTGGTTGGTCAGAGTTTAGAGATATTATGTTACATGTCAATTAACCTTTGTTTTGTGGCAGTATCTGAAAATGACATCTGAAAATGTTGAGAATAGCAATGGAGCATAAGAGACCGTTGAGTCTCCATATATCAATAATCAGGAGAATGTGCATCAGGAAGGCGACAATCCTCATGCAAATAACAACACTGATCAAATGTTGAATGAGGGATTGTTCAGAGGCTTTATGAAATTCATGCAACAGCAGGCGAGAGCGGCTCCTGTCCAAAATGTAGGTGGAAACACTTTGAAACTCTCGGTAAAATCACCATTAAGCAGTTCAAGGAGCTGGGACCACCGGAGTTTAAGGGAGATCCAAAACCACTTATGGCAGAAGCATGGATAAAGCAGATCACCAAGATATTTGATGTCTTGGGATGCTCCGAGGAGCAAAAGGTTCTCTTTGCCGCCTTTATGTTGCTCGGAGAGGCAGATTACTAGTGGAAATCGGCAAAACGTACTCAACCTGCCGTGCTATAGATGTCTTGGGAGAAGTTCCAAGAGCTGTTCAACGACAAATACTTTCCCGAAAGTATTCGTCACATGAAGGAGGTGGAGTTTATCAAATTGGAGCAAAACAATATGGCCAGTAATGCATATGAGGCAAAATTTGCGAGTTATCCCGGTTTATATCCCCACTTGGTGGATAATAAAGAGAGAATGGCGCGAATGTTTTTAGAGGTTTGAAGCGGGATATCGTCAACATCTTATTTCTCATAAACCGTGTTTGTATTCGAGATGTTGTAAATAGGGCTCGATTGGTGGAAGCGCGATAACGAGTCAACGCAACCAAAAGAGAGCGGTAAGCAAAATGATAATACCAAAGAGAGCGATCATCGAAGCGGTGACAACAAGCATGGAGGGAATCAATAGGCGAAATGGTAACCACTTGGTGGTAATTAGGGCCAAAACAATAAGAATGGACATTTTAAGAAGAGGAGATTCAACAATGATGGAAAAACGTTAGCCAAAGACCATTTTGTTAAGGGAAGGAGAAAGACCACCTATCATATACTTCAAATGCGGAGGGAGGGACACATCAGTCCAAATTGCGCGATGCCGTCCAAAGCATGTTATAATTGTGGAAGAGAAGGTCACTTAGCTCGATTTTGTCGTTCACCAAAGACAAATGCAGCTAGGATGGAGGCACTAAAGGCTGTCCCAGAAAAGTCAAAGCCGGTAATGCAAGGGATAGCATTTGTTGTGACCTCCCAGAGAGCAAGGAACCCAAATGAGGTCATCACGGGTAAGCTTATCATAAACTCTAGCGAAGTCTACACTTTATTTGATACCAGTTCTACCCATTCTTTTATTTCTCCTACTTGCGCTCAACGATTAAATTTGACTCTGGAGGAATTAGACTTTGGCTTATCTGTGGAAACTCTGTTGGGAGAAACCTTCATTACATCCACGGTGTATAAGTCTTATTTGGTTCAAGTTGGTACCCACACATTACCTGTCGATCTTATTGCATTAAAAATACTTGCATTTGATGTAATTCTAGGGATTGATTGGTTAACTACTCATCATGCAAAAATTGATTATTTTAAATGAGGTTGTTAGCTTTCATATTCCTAATCGACCTATTATACGAATTCAAGCAACCAAACCATTAAAATCAATCACTGTCATCTCAAGCCATAAAGCTATTCGTTTATTAAAAATGGATGTCAAGCTTTCTTAGCTCATGTCACAGATCTAAACAAAAATACGTCAGTTTTGAATAATATTTCTATTGTTAATGAATTTCCTGAAGTATTCCTTGAAGAACTTCCTGGCCTACCCCCAGAGCGTGAAATTGAATTTTGTATCGACCTTGAACCCGGTACAAAACCCATTTCCAAAGCCCAATGTCGAATGGCTCCTATTGAACTTTAGGAGTTAAAGACTCAACTGCAGGAATTGTTAGACATTGGATTTATTCGTCCTAGTACTTCTCCTTGGGGTTCTCCTGTTCTATTCGTGAAGAAGAAAGATGGGAGTATGCGACTTTGTATTGATTATCGGGAGTTGAATCATGTCACCATCAAAAATAGGTACCCATTGTCACGTATTGATGACTGTTTGACCCGATTGCAAGGAGCCAAATTCTTTTCAAAGATTGATCTTACGTTTGGATATCACCAATTGAAGATTAGAACCGATGATATTCCAAAGACGGCTTTAACTTCGATGCGGGCATTATGAATTCCTAGTCATGTCCTTTGGATTGACTAATGCTCCTCGCCGCCTTCATGGATATGATGAGCCAAAGTATTCAAGGAATATTTGGATCATTTTGTGGTCGTCTTTATTGATGACATCCTCATATATTCCAAAAGCCATGAAGATCATGAGGAACACTTGAGGCTGATACTCCAAAAGTTTCGTGAATACAAGCTTTATGCCAAGTTGAAGAAATCCGAGTTACGGCTTGAGGAAGTAGCATTCCTTGGGCACGTGGTATCAAGTCATGGAATATCTGTTGACCCAAAGAAAGATTGAAGCTATTCAAAGTGGGAGCAACCTAAATCGATGGCCGTCGTAGTTTTCTCGGCATTTAAGTGGTTATTATCGGAGATTCGTGAGAAGGGTTTTCTCGAATCGCTACTCCACTAACTCAAATTGACTCGGAAAGATACAAAGTTCGGTTGGAGCGAGGAATGTGAGAAGAGTTTTCAAGAACTCAAGAGGAGACTCATTTAAAGACTGTTACGACAATACCATCCGGTTCGGAGGGATTTGTCATCTACGATGATGCTTGAACCAAAGGGTTAAGATGTGTTCTCATGCAACATGGGAAAGTCATAGCCTATGCCTCACGACAACTCAAACAATATGAGAGGAATTATCCTACTCATGACCTAGAGTTAGCAGTTGTTGTCTTCGCATTTAAAATTTGGAGGCATTATTTGTATGGGGAGAAAGTGGAGATCTTTACGGATCATAAAAGCCTCAAATATTTCTTCTCTCAAAGGAACTCAACATGCGACAACGACATTGGCTTGAATTTGAAAGATTATGATCATACCATCTAATACCATCCTGGAAAAGCGAACGTGGTAGGCGACACATTGAGTAGAAGATCATATCTTGGTGCGAGTGCAATATTGTCAACGCATGAGCCCCATTTTGTATGACTTGCAAAGGATGGAGATAGAGATAAAGACTCGAGGGACCCATGTGATGATGGCAAATATCGAGTAGAACCGACTTTAATTGATGAAATTAAAGCTGCTCAAATTACAGATCCGGAGCTGATGCGTATGAGGAAGAGAGTGCAAGAAGGTGCGATCGTCAGGAAGCAAGAATCGATGAAGAAGGAATACTTGAGTCAACTCCGGACTTTGTGTTCTAACGACCACGATTTAAAGTATAAAATCATGATGGAGCGCACAACACACGCTTGCAATCCATCTCAGGAGTACCAAAATGTATCATGATCTTGACATACATTTTGGTGGGGCAATATGAAGAGAGAGAGATAGCGCTGTTTATCTCAAGGTGTTTAACGTGTCAACGAGTCATGGTGGAGCATCAAATACTAAAAGGTCCATTACAACCACTTAAAATTCTAGAATGGAAGTGGGAGCACATTACCATGGATTTTTTTACTGGTCTTCCCAAGGTTTCTCATGGCATAGATGCGATTTGGGTCATTGTTGATAGATTGACCAAGTCTGCTCATTTCTTATCGATACGAGAGACTTATACACTTGAACGTCTTGCTTGTATATACATAAACGAGATTGTAAGATCGCATGGTATGCCAAAGATCCATAGTTTACGATCGAGACCCAAGATTCACTTCACGATTTTGGGTTAGTTTAGAAAGCTATGGGCACAATTCTGATTTAGCTTTCGGCATATCATCCTCGACGGGACAGACGTTGAAGAAGAGACTATTCAAACTCTTGAAGATCTATTAAGACTATGTGTCCTTGATTTCAAGGAAGTTGGGACAAGTTCTTACCATTGTTGGAGTTTTCCTACAACAAAGATTATCAACAAGTATTGGCATGGCTCCATTCGAAGAGTTGTATGGAAGAAAGTATCGTTCTCCAGTATGCTAGGATGAGGTAGGTGAAGCAACGTTGTTGGGACCGGAGTTGGTACGTATGACTACATAAAAGATTCAAACGATCCGGCAACGTATAAAAATCTCACAAGATCGACAAAAGAGTTATGCTGATCTTCATCGACAGGACGTTGAATTCGATATAGGAGATCATGTGTTGTTACGTGTTGCTCCATGGAAAGGGGTTACGAGATTTGGAAAGAAAGGAAAGCTCAATCCTCGATTTATCGACCCATTTTTAATCCTTGATCGAGTAGGAACTGTGGCCTATAGACTCGCTTTACCGCCAAGTATGTCTCGTGTTCATAAAATTTTTCACATATCCATGTTATGTAAATATGTGGAAGACCCGAACCACATTATTGAGTTGGAACTGGACGAAATAGCGGAAGATTTGATGTATGAAGAGGTTCCTGTTCAAATCTTGGATAAGAAGGAACATATTCTACGCACCAAGGTTATACCTCAAGTCAAAGTTTTGTAGAGAAACCACGATGTTGAGGAAATGACTTGGGAGTTAGAATCTGAAATGAAATCAAGGTATCATTACCTCTTCGACATACCAGGTACGTACCCTAATTTCGAGGGCGAAATTTCATAAGAAGAGGAGATTGTAAAACCCCAACTTTTTGAACAAAGATGAATTTTCTATAAATATTATTCTTGAATATTATGGAGTGAAATTGATATAATAGTTGTGGGTAATATTTATAAATTTTGCAAAGTACGCAAGTTATTATATAATATTCGATTGGTCGAGGAATATTTGTTTTAACATGAAATATTAGTACAACGGCACAATCATTGGTGGACCCCACAACGGAATTATTGTCGGATTGAGAAAACGACAAAAATACTTTATGAAAATAATGGCGGAAGTTTTACTGTTAATCGTTGAAACACCCTTGTTTAAAAGTACGATACGTCTGGCGTTAGTTGCATAGTAGCAGCACACAGTATTAATTATTGATGCTTAAGTGATAAGTCACTTTCGGTTTTTTGATGGTATTATTAATGTAATAATACTGAGAAAATCTTTTTATATAAAACAAAATACTTTTATAAAGTTATTCTATAAATAGAATATATTATATTCTATTATGCATAGTGTTGCATAGTGTCTGTATAGTGTTTTGCATAGTAAAATCTTTTTATATAAAACAAAATACTTTTATAAAGCTATCTGTTTTATTAGACAATAATTAGAATATATTATATTTTATTATGCATAGTGTTTGCATAGTGCATGCATAGTATTTGCATAGTAAAATCTTTTATAAAGTTATTCATTTTATTAGATTATAAATAGAATATATTATATTTTATTTTGCTTTAAATATGGACCGTCAGATTAAAGTAAATCAATCTCGGATTGCTCATGAGTTAGTTCTTATGCATTCCATTTTTCTATAAATAGAAGCTCATTCATTCATTATTTTCTTACGAATTCACTGAAACTCTAGAGAGATAAACTATAGAGAGAAAGAAGAAAGTATTCTGCTACTTCACTACTTATATATCCAGTACTCTTCTTCTTAAGGTAGGGAATATTATTTGTTATACTCGTAAGGAGTGTTATTCTTTCTTATTCATGAAGAGAACTGTTGTTATTCCAATTCTTATTATTCTGTTGGAATAACCTGTATACGCGGTCTACCCTATACTTGGTGACATTCTTCTATTATTCTGTTGGAACATCCTGTTTGTGTGTTTTACACCGGACCTGGTTTCGTCTTTATTATTATTCCGTTGGAACATCCTGTCTGTGTGTTTTACACCGGACCTGGTTTCCTCTTTATTATTATTCCGTTGGAACATCACATGCATGTGTTTTTTACACCTACACTGGTTCCGCCTTATTATTATTCATTGGAACATCTTGTCTGTGTGTGTTTTACACCGGACTGGTTCCTTCTTTATATTATTGTTGAAACATCACATCCTTGCAAATTTTTCCCGACACAGTTCCGTTATTATTATTACATTGGAATAACCCGATCTATCTGAAATACCGCATGCATGGTGATTTCTTTTGTTATTCCATTCTTTATTATACTCGATTTGGTTAAAGTTTCGACTTCTATACTCCATGAAATTAGTAGAATATCCTTGATATTTAAGCTTCATCCATATCTTTTTCATGGAAATATTATTACGATCATTCTTAAATTTTACTCTACAAAAGCAATATCATGTTGACAATTTGGGCGTTAATAATTCTGGATAAAATAATTCTTGAACTTGTTTTATTGAATTCTTATATCATTGTCATCATCCTCATGTTTATATTTTGTTGAAAGTCATCATGGCTTTGTAGTGCATAGATGGACTTGGTATGATTATGACGAGGATTATTCGATTGTAATCATGACCGTAGTAATGTTACAAATGATGTGGTAAAATTTCTCATTGGCCCGTAGTGCATTGATGGATGATTGTTGGCATGATCATGACCATTAATGAATACACAAATATTCTTGGCCCATAGTGCATGGATAATTGTGGTCGTGTGATACTAAAGAATATCCTTGGCCGTAGTGCGTAGGGTGATTCGATGATGTGGAATATTTATTAAAATTTGAGTCTCGGTGATTAATGATGATGAAAAACCTTTTAAATCATAAAAGATAGTAGATTTTATTTTCTACTTGACTCTTTTAATGGATTGCTTGTTCATTGCAGCTTAAACTTGATGTCTATTATATTTTATCGGTTTAACATTGTTGGAGACTAATGATAATTTATTCGCATTATCTTAGTCATAATATTTCTTCTTGGGCTAGTTGAGCTCACCCTTTTCTTTCACCGTTCTCTTGAGAAATGAGAATATAGGCGGGACGAGTCGGGGAGCGGAGTGATGGTCCAAAGGATAGTATTAGTAGTCCTCACTATTCGTGAAATAGTGTGATAATAATTGTAATGAGGACTCCTTTTGAGTTTGTATAATCTCTAGTAGATAATATTTGTATTCAAACTCACGGTTTATGTTTGTCGTATTGTACCACGATAGTTGTATTAGTAAGTTCTATTTGAATTACATACCATATGTCGATGACCCAAGATGGGTGATGTATACCTAATTTTGAGGCGTCACACGTTTATCGATTAACCACTCCTATAACTCGCTTGGTTCCACGATCTGAGTCTTTGCTCATTATGCCACACCAGATATTTCTTCCCTCAGTCGTTTTAATACGTACAATGTGTCTGATACTCTTAAAGTTGGTAATGGTAATGGGTGTTGCTCATGTTGGCTCCTCTTCTTTACTTACTCCTCAATCCTCTTTTCAACTTAATGATATATTGCAAGTTCCCTCACTCACAAAATCATTATTATCTGTTCAAAAATTTACTTCTGATAATAATGTCTTTTTTGAGTTTCATCCTAATGTTTTTCATGTGAAGGATCGCAAGTCGGGGAAAATCCTCCTTTCAGGACCGAGTAATCATGGGTTATATACCATCTCCAACATTAGTTCTTCAGTCAACCAAACTCCCTCAGCATTTCTATTAGTTAAAGTGTCCTCTAGCTGTTGGCATAGTCGCCTTGGCCATCCACACACTCGTGTTCTTCAGCAAATAATTGGTCGTAATAAATTACCTGTGTCAGTTATAAGTTAGCTTTATGTAATGTATGTCAGTTAAGAAAGTCTTCCCGACTTCACTTACCTTTGACACATCATAAAGTTCATTTTGTTTTAGATTTTCTCTATAGTGATGTTTAGGGTCCCTCTCCCACTCTGTCAACATAATGGCATTGTTATTTCGTTATTTTCATTGATGTGTATTCCAAATATATTTGGTTTTATCAAATGCAGTATAAATCTGATGTTTTTCCTATTTTTCAAAAATTCCAATTGCTTGTTGAACGTCAATTTAATTGAAAAATTAAATTGATTTAAAGTATCTGGGGTGGTGAATATCGTACGCTGCATACTTTCTTTGACAAAATGGAATTTCACATCGGCTTTCTTGTCCACATACACATGAACAAAATGGCATGGTTGAACGCAGAAATCGTCATATTGATGAAACTGGACTCACTTTGCTTTCACACTCGTGTGTTCCATTTAAATTTTGGAATTTTTCTTTTAACACAACTGTTTTTCTCATTAATCGTATGCCTTTTCTGTTTCTATGAATAAATCTCCATATGAATGCATTTTTAATCGGTCTCTTGATTACTCATTCTTAAAATTTTTTGGCTTCTTGTGTTATCCTCTTATTCGTCCGTATAATCGTCACAAGGTTGATTATCGTTTGTGGGCAATAAAATCGTGTCTTGCTAGTTAGGGTTTCATGTTGACAAAGGAGGCAACAAAAAGCACGGAATTGATTGATTGATTGAAGAGGGGAGAAAAATAGGTGGGCGATTACTCCAATAACACGTGGCAGAACTCCTAGAATCCAGAAATCTTGTTAGGGTAGCGGTGATTCAGGGAGCCTTCTTGAGTGCTTTGGGTTGAGAGAGAATGTCCAAGAACCCTTAGAATCTGAAAACCTTGTTAGGGTAGCAGGGATTCCAAGAGATTCAAGCTTCCAAGTCAAGCAAGAGGTCTCAGCTCCAAAGTCTAAATTGCAAAACCAAGGCCCCTCCTTCCTAGAAAGGAATAAGTATTTATAGAGTTTCTTGGAACTTGAGTAGTCACATGTCTTCAGAAAAATTCTAAAAATACCCTTTAGTCATTAGAATAATACCCATATCGTCATGTCCTTCTAGCCACGAATTTAATCCCTCAATCAATCCCCAAAATGAGCCGCCTCCACGAGCCTTTTAGGTTTGTAATATTCATGAACGCAATCAAATTGCACAAAATAAGCGGAAACGTGATAAAATAGTTTTAAAATTTTACAAACCATATACCCGGATCATCCTCTATGCACAATTATTAATTAAACGAAAATATAAAGAACAAGAATCATACCCTTGAAGATTCGAGCTTCCTCAGGTACAAGTTCACCTCCAATCCTTTTCACGTTCAACTTGAATCCACCGGGTTTGGTTCCTTCCTTTGATCAACATTAGCCACCCAAGTGTTTGGCCTCTAGAGGTGATCCACCAAGGAAGAATAAAGATTTAAGAAGATGAGTATTTGGCAAAACCCTAGTTTTTTCTATCTCTCATAGAAAAGGGTACTCTCCCAACTATTGGAATTACGTATTCACGTGTTTTGTGAAAGTGTCAACCACCACATCTATAATAAGACTCCTCTTATTTATAGATGTAACCCTCCTTAACAATTAAAGAATTGGGTTTTATTTTAATTAATTAAACTCCTTTAATTAATTAGGCTCCTAATCTTATTAGGAATAATTAATTAGTCTCATAATATTATTAGGAATATATGAGAGTATTTTTATTAATTAATTCTCAAACTCCTTTAAGAATTAAATAATAATAATAGTAATAATAATAATAAGACTCCTCTTATTAATTTATATTTAATATTTCCAAAATATTAAATAATAAATATTAAGTTATTTAAGTTATTCTATCACCATAGATTAAATTAAATATACTTAACTTATTATTACGATTATGCCATTTACTTCTTAAATAATTATTCTTCCTTTTATGGTGTGACCCTTTAGGTTCTCCATATTAAACCGGTTGTGAATAAATCAATTAGAACAACTCTAATCTTATTTAAATAAATTAATTAAGATATTAATTTATTTAAATAAATAATATTTATTCTACAATAGAGATAAGCATCCCTAATAATTAACGACTTTCCAAATAATATAGATTTAAACATTAATCATAAAAGAACCTTTGAGTAAATAGTTACCGTACAATTCAATCCTTCTACCATACAATGTCCCAATTAAAT
This sequence comes from Panax ginseng, assembly GCA_020205605.1. Lineage (NCBI taxonomy): Eukaryota > Viridiplantae > Streptophyta > Magnoliopsida > Apiales > Araliaceae > Panax > Panax ginseng. The sequence goes on along the minus strand of CM035145.1, from coordinate 129,092,139 downwards.
ATAAGACATGGAATTACTGTCAAGTCTTATTTTATTTAATTATATGTTTTTCGATTCTTAAATGCACAATACCAAATAATGCAAATTAGAAACTCCTTTCTAATTTCATTCTGCATTGGCCAAGGGCTACTGGGTTATGATTTATCGAATCACATAGGACATTTCTTTTCTTTTACTACAAGTGGTAGATTCTTTATTGATCATACATTATCTCCATGTATAACTTATTATACCCAAGCATACCCTTTGATATACCCTAAGGGTCTTAAGGAATAAGTCAAAGTATAACTCATCATACACAAGATACTATGATGATCTCAAGTCCAAGAATCACTTGTACTACTATCACTACAGGAATTCCTATTGACAAGTAAGTAAAACTCTACTAGGTATTCCTTAGTGAGCTACGTTCAATGAACTTATTCTCTAATATGCACCTACGCATACTTGCTTTAGTGTCTCCACACAAATGATAATGAGATCAATCATCATCATCCAATGAGCAAGCAACGTATGTACCAATCTATCCGGGTTACTAATCCCCAATTTAGTAATCCAATGATTGGGAACTATTTTAGTTTTAAGCTTTCTAAGAATTTAGATCTCATTAGAATGATCATCATCATTATTCTAAAAGCATTGCTTAAAATTATGAGTTTATCACATATTATAAAACAAAATCATGTAGATAATTAAAAGCCTTTAATACTTTTTATTAATAAATGAAATAAGATTGTTACAAAGTATATGCTTTATCATCAAACATGATTGACTTGTGTGATCTCTCACTTGCACTAAATCCAATCGTCATGGTATCTCATACCCTTCTTCTCTAAGTGACGATTATCCTGTTGTTGGATAAGCTTTAGTTAATGGATATGTAATGTTGTTCTTGAGAGTCCACTATCTCTATAATGATTTCCCATCTTTCAATGATTCCTATAATCAAGTGAAAGTGCCACAACACATGTTTAGATCCAAGATGAGACTTAGGAACTATTCCTAGTTCTGTAATGAACTTTTCATCCAAACAATCAACTTACAGCTTCATTTATAGCTATATACTTTGTCTTTATCACTAAACCAACAACTCTTTGCTCTTTGGAACCTTTCCAATTCACTGAACCACCGTTCAAGGTAATGTTTTACCTTAAAGTGGATTTTCTGTCTTCTTGGTCTGTCTGAAAAAAAAACTTGAGCCTATTAAGCCCTCTAGTTTTAATTTAGATCCACCATAAATTTTAATCACATCCTTAGTGCCGGTTAAGTACTTTAAGATATTTTTCACTGTCTGACAGTGATTTTCTCCAGAATATGACCGGTCAACATCAGGTCTCGTATATTTCAGTGTATACATGATTTTAACTCATGCGATCTCTCTTTTTAGAAGTTTATGAGGACTATTAAGAGAGATACACTCCATGGCTCATCAACATGAGACATCTCTTGGAGTTTGCCATGCTAAACGACTTTAACATCAAATGAATATACGTTCCTTGGATTAAGTCGAGCATCCTCTTAAATCTATCTATATAGATTTGTATCCCCAATTACGATACTATTCCCAAATCATTCATAGAGGAATGTTTAGAATACTTTATATTTACTGATTGTAGCATTTGTATGTCATTCCTTATCCGTATTATATCAACATATAATACTAGGAATGTCACGACGCTCCCACTAACCTTTTTGTACACACTAAGTTCATTCTTTTTTTTGATAAAATCAAACTCTTTTGATTGCCTCATCAAAACGAATGTTCCATATTTGAGAAGCTTGTTTCAATCTATTTCTTTGAGTGTCTACAACTCTTACCTCATCGTATGTAACTGGTTCATCAGCTTCTATGATGTGTACCTCATCATCATCATCTATGATGAATCCATACCTCCTAGGTATCTTCGATACTATTCCGATTCTGATTCTGATTTTTTGGTACAATAGGTTACATCTACGGTGTTCCTCTTATTTGACTTATAGTGTTTTGTGGTTCTTGAACTCTTCAAGATGTATTATCCTCCCACTAGCCCCCTTCAATGATAAACACATTTATCTTAGAAGGCAGCGTGTTTCGCAACAAACACCTTTTTCTAAGTAGGATTATAGAACATATACCCTAAACTTACTTTAGGATGTCCCACAAATCTACACTTGTCAAATCTTGTCCCAAGCTTATCCTTTGAAATCTTTTCACATAAGTTGGACAACACCTTATCTTAACATACTTAAGATTAGGGATCCTCCCTGTCCATTACTCTTATAGAGTCTTGGGGCCGGATTTTGAGGTTACCTTTTCATAGATATTCAACTATTTCTAGGATATGATCCCAGAGAGATACTAGAATGTCGGTAAAATCATTATGGACCGCACCATGTCCAACAAGGTACAATTTTTCCTTTCAAATACATCAATCAATTATTGTGTATCAGGAGGCGTCCATTGTGAGACAACCATTTAAGATGATCTAGAAACTCATTGCACAAGTATTCCTTCCTTGAAAAGATCAAAGAATCCTAATACTTTGCTAATTTATTTCATTTATGAATTTTTTGAACTTTTAAAATAATTCATAATTGTATTTCAGCAAATACACACATTTAACCTTTTGAATAATCATCTCCTTTTTTTATACTAGTTTATTCAATTTGCAAAATAATTTTTCATGTAAGTCAAGTATACAAAATCCATTAAGTGATATTCCATTTTTATACAAAACATTATTAATTATTATAAATAGAATAACAATTGTTCTTAAATATAATACCAAAGATTTCATTGTCCAACAACAAAAATGGAAATAATGTTTCTAACAAGAACTGGAATACAATAACAACTTATTGACTTAATAGATTTGCCCGTAGGCGTTGCTAAAATATAAGTTTCTATGTCTAATGTAGTAACCTTTGCTTCATTTCCCACACATAGGATTATTTATCTTTGTTTAGCTTTTTACTTCTGCTTGGTCCCTTCATAAATCAATATTTATTATAACCAAAGTCGGTATCCAATACCCAAGTAGAATCTTGACTTAAAGAAAAATTTATTTTAAATCATGAACAAAATTTTATTTGTAACTGAAACTTCATTAAGCTTCTTCTGGTTAGCCTCTACAAGATATTTCTCGCAGTTTCTTTTCCAGTGTCCAGGCTTATTGCAGTGGAAGCAAACTCCTTTGCTATCCGTATCAATTTTATTCTTATTATCCTTTGTTTATGACTTTTCTATTTACCTTATTAGAATCGTTCTTCTTTTTAGAAGATCCTTTGGCCCCTACCAGTAAGACTTCAGTGAGGTTGATATCTAGCTTGTTCATATGAAAAATTCACAACAATTGTGAAAGGAGTCCGAAAGTGAGTGCAAGATCAAATCTCGGCTCAACTCTCCATCCATGACAAAACCCGTTGTCCTAATTGATCAATCAAATTGATTATGTTAAGGACTTTTATCTGTACTGTAGTGTCATCGGTCATTCTAGATCGGAAGAGCTGCTTAGATATCTGATATCTATCAGTCATACTTTCCTCACCATCAACTACTTGATGTGCAGGAATATAGTAGGAACATCCATAGTTTCATGCTGACGCTGAAGCACGTTACTCATGGATGCGAGAATGATGAATTGAGCCAACTGTGCATCATCTTGTCACTTTCTAAAAGTAGCAATCATTTCCTTAGAGGCATTGTCTGCAACCATTGCAGGGATAGGCGTATTAAGGACATAAGATAGCTTTTCAACCATGAGAACTATTCTCAAAATCTTTTACCAATCCGTTTAATTCGGTCCGGTTAATTAACATCTAATATGTTTCGTAGTGATAGTAATTTAGACATTGTAAAATTCTGTAAATGAATTTGTTCTTAACAACATTTTAGCATACATTCTTTTATTAATTACCAAAATAAATTAGGTCTTGTTTTAATTTGGTATCTCCCACTATTTTCATCAAACTATATTACCCTCACTTATATCGTTCAGCAAAATTTAATAAAAAATTTGCTAGTGAGAATAAGGATCCCATTTCAAATGTACATAGCCTTGTGTGTGCACAACAAAGTATATATAAATAAATAGGTAGACAACTCTTTTCTATTACATCAAATATGCAACTCCTTGTATTTTGCCTCTTAGATCATAATGATTAAGTGTGTGCACATCCGAACTAAAATGATTTAAGTTAAGTCAGACCCAACATTTTCATATAAGTGAAGAGAAAACTACAGCCCTTGTGTGTGCACAACAAAGCAGTAATGTTCAAGTCCTTATTAACATCATATGTAATAAAAACAACATCTTAAATATTTTATACTTGCCTTGTGTATGCACAACAAACTCATATTAAATATTCAATACTCTATTGTTTTTATCATAAAGCTAAATGACGTTCGATATTCCAAATATCTTTGAACGTTACAACTTAATATAAAAATTTGAGGGGTTTGTTATTAATTTATCTCATCTTATTTAAGCGCATTACACACACACACACACACACACACATATATATATATATATATATGTGTGTGTGTGTGTATGTGTAATGTGTATATAATGTGTGTGTGTGTGACGCCCCAAAATTAGGTATACATCACCCATCTTGGGTCGCCAGATACATGGTACGTAATTCAAATACAACTTACTAATACAACTCATGTGTATAATACGACAAAACATAAACTGTGAGTTTGAATACAAATATTGTCTACTAGAGATTATACAAACTCAAAAGGAGTCCTCATTACAATTATTATCACACTATTTTACAGAATAGTGAGGACTACTAATGCTATCCTCTGTACCATCACTCCGTTCCCCGACTCGTCCCAACTATATTCTCATTTCTTGAAGAGAACAATGAAAGAAAGGGTGAGCTCAGCTAGCCCAGTAAGAAATATTATGACTAAGATAATGCATAATAAATTATCATTAGTCTCCAACAATGTTAAACTGATAAAATATAATAGACATCAAGTTTAACTGCAGCGGAACAAGCAATCCATTAAAAGAGTCAAGTAGAAAATAAAATCTACTATCTTTTATGATTAAAAGGTTTTTCATCATTTGTTATCATTTGAGACTCGACAATAAATATTCCACATCATCGAATCACCCCCACTTTTACGGCCAAGGATATTCTTTAGTATCACGACCACAATTATCCATGCACTACGGGCCAGAATATTTGTGTATTCATTAATGGTCATGATCATGCCAACAACCATCCCATCAATGCACTACAAAGCTAATGAGGACTTTTTCCACATCATTTGTAACATTACGGTTATGATTACAAGAATAATCCACGGTCATAATCATATTAAGTCCATCTATGCACTATGGGCCTGGCCGACTTTCAACAAAATATAAACATGAGGATGATGACAATGATATAAGAATTCAATAAAACAAGTTCAAGAATTAATTTATCCAGAACCAATAACGTCCAAATTGTCAACATGATACTTCTTTGTAGAGTAAAATTCAAGAATGCTCGGAAGAATATTTCCATGAAAAGATCTTTGGATGAAGCGCAAAATATCAAGGATATTCCACTAATTTCATGGAGTATAGAAGTCAAAACTTTAACCAACCGAGTATAATAAAGAATGGAATAACAAAAGAAATCACCATGCATGCGATACTTGGCATAGGCGTGTTATTCCAATAAAATACTAAATAATCGAACCAGTCGGTGAAATTATGCAAACGGGATGTTCCAATGAATAATAAAGAATGGAATAACAACAGAAATCACCATGCATGCGGTACTTGCATGTACGAGGTTATTCCAATGAGAATACTAATAAGGGCGGAATTAGGTCCTACGTAAAAGCGCATGCATGTGATATTCCAAATGAATAATAATAAAAGCGGAACCAGGTCCCAGTAAAACGCATGCATGAACGATATATTCCAAATGTAATAATAAAGATAGAATCGGTCCGGCGTAAAAACGCATGCAGACGTGATATTCCAACAGAATAGTAAAGACGGAATAATAGAAGGATGTCACCAAGTATAGGGTAGACCGCGTATACAGGTTATTCCAACAGAATAACAAGCAATGGAATAACAACAGTTCTCTTTATGAATAAAAAAGAATAACACCCCTTACGAATACAACAAATAATATTCCCTACCTTAAGAAGAAGAGTTGTGACGCCCCCAAAATTAGGTATACGTCACCCATCTTGGGTCGCCACTTACATAGTACACAATTCAAATACAACTTAATAATACAACTGTCGTGTACAATACGACAAAACATAAACTGTGAGTTTGAATACAAATATTGTATACTAGAGATTATACAAACTCAAAAAGAGTCCTTATTACAATTATTATTACACTATTTCACATAATAGTAAGGACTACTAATGCTATCATCTGGTCCGTCACTCCGTTCCCCGACTAGTCCCTGCTACGTTCTCATTTCCTGAAGAGAACAATAAAAGTAAAAGGGTGAGCTCAACTAGCCCAGTAGGAAATATTATGACTAAGATAATGCAGAATATATTATCGTTAGCCTTCAAAAGTGTTATACTGATACAATATAACAACCATCAAGTTTAACTGCAGCGGAACAAGCAATCCATTAAAAGAGTCAAGTAGAGAATAAAATCTACTATCTTTTATGATTTAGAAGGTTTTTCATCACTTTTATCGCTGGGACTTAGCTTAATAAATAATCCACATCATCGAATAACCCCATGCACTACGGCCTAGGATATTCTTTAGTATCACGACCACAATTATCCATGCACTACGGGCCAAGAATATTTGTGTATTCATTAATGGTCATGATAATGCCAACAATTGTCCATCAATGCACTACGGGCCAATGAGGACTTTTGCCACATCATTTGTAACATTACGTTCATGATAACACCGAATAATCCCTGGTCATAATCATACCAAGTCCATCTATGCACTATAGGCCACAGATGACTTTCAACAAAATATAAACATGAGGATGATGACAATGATATAAGAATTCAATAAAACAAGTTCAAGAATTATTTTTCCGTGAACTAATAACGTCCAAATTGTCAACATGATCTTTGCTTTGTAGAGTAAAATTCAAGAATGCTCAAAAGAATATTTCAATGAAAAGATACTGGATGAAGCACAAATATCAAGGATATTCCACTAATTTCATGGAGTATAGAAGTCAAAACTTTAACCAACCGAGTATAATAAGGAATGGAATAACAAAAGAAATCACCGTGCATGCGATAGACCAAGCGCAGGCGAGTTATTCCAATGAATAATAAATAACGAGAATCCAATCGTCCCACAAAAACGCACGACGGAGATATTCAATACAATAATAAAGATTTAATCGAGTCCCAAGAAAAAAGCGCATGACGTGATATTCCAACAGAGTAATAAAGATTTTATCGGTCCCATGTAGAACGCATGCATGTGATATTCCAACAAAATAATAAAGACGGAACCCGGTCCCACAGAATGCATGAGCATGTGGATGTTCCAATGAATGATAAAGAATGGAACAACAGAAGAATTTCACCAAGTATAGGGTAGCCCGCGTATATAGGTTATTCCAATAGAATAAGAAGAATGGAATAACAGAAGTTCTCTTCATAGATAAGAAAGAAATAATACTCCCTACAAGTACAACAAATAATATTCCCTACCTTGAAAAAACTGGATACTAGAATAGTGAGTAGCATATTTCTCTTCTTCTTTCTCTCTATAATAATCGCTCTAAAGCTTTGTAAGTCGTGCGAAATGGGTCTTTGTGTTAACAACATCGCACTTGTAAACGCATACGATCTTCTACTCAACGCGTCAGCTACCACGTTCGTTTTCCCACGATGGTATTGAATGGTACGATCGTAATCTTCAACAGCTCGAGCCAACGTCTTTGGCGCATGTTACGTTCATTTTAGTTGAAGAAATATTTGAGGGTTTTAGAAATGGGTTTTGTACTGGGGTCAATACAAAATTCGATTTCACGCTCTAGGGGTAGGCTAAGAAATCTTCAAAAATACGTAAGGAAATTTATTAACAATAGAAATATCATTCAAAACTATGACTCTCATCCAAGACATGGGTAACACGTCACATTGATACCTATCAACTTGCCATCGTCATTCACAGCGTCGCCTACAGAAAGTCTGGCTTCGGTGCATTCCACACAAGGAAGTCAACAACGAAAGGATCGGGGCTCTTTACTTATGGCTTGATATGACCATGATTGACTTTAGTGATTTGGTTGCTTGAATTCGCATAACAGGTTGGTTAGGAATATGAAAGCTAACAACCTGATGAAAAGCATGATGAGTAGTTAACCAATCGATTCCTAAAATCACATCAAAGGCAAGTATTTTCAAAGAGATACGATCGACAGGTAACGTGAAAGTGTTGATTTGAACAAGATTTATAAATAGTGGAGGTAATGAAGGTTTCTCCCAACTGAGTTTCAACAGATAAATCAAAATATAACTTCTCCGGAGTTAAATTCAAACATTGAACACAACTAGGTGAAATAAAAGAGTGAGTAGAACCGGTATCTAACACGGTATAGACTTCATAAGAGTTTATGACTAACATACCCGTGATAATTTTATTCAGGTTCCTTGTCACGAAAAAAACGTTCTCTCTTAAACTACTAGCTTTAACTTTTCTGGGACGGCCTTTGGTGCCTCTATCCTAGCTGAACTTGTCTTCGGTGAACGACAAAATCGGGCTAAGTGACCTTCTCTTCCACAATTATAACATGCTTTGGACGGCATCGCGCAGTTTGGACTGATGTGTCCCTCCCCTCCACATTTGAAGCATATGATAGGTGGTCGTTCTCCTTCCTTAACAACGGGTGCTGGTGCTGACGTCTTTCCATCATTGTTGAATCTCCTCTTCTTGAAATGTCCATTCTTATTGTTTTGACCATGATTACCACCGAAGTGGTTACCATTTCTGGCATGTTGATTCCCTCTATGCTTATTGTCACCGCTTTGATAACTCATTATCACCCCATTTATCATTTTGTTTGGTCGCTCTCTTTTTTGGTTGCGTTGACTTGTTATCGCGCTCCACTAACTGAGCCCTATTTATAATATCTGGATACAAACACAGTTTATAAGAAATAAGATATTGGCGTATCTCCGGCTTCAAACCTCTTAAAAACATTCGCGTCATTCGCTCCTCATTATCGACCAAATGGGATGCAAACCGAGATAACTTCGTAAATTTAGCCTCGTATTGCGACACGGTCATATTATTTTGTTCCAACTTGATAAACTCCACCTCCTTCATGTGACGAATACTTTGGGGAAAGTACTTGTCGTTGAACAGCTCTTGGAACTTCTCCCAAGACATCTTGAGTGCTTCAGGCTGGGTACGTTTACAGATTCCCACCAGTGATCTGCCTCTTCACGCAACATAAAGGTGGCAAAAGGAACCTTTTGCTCCTCGGAGCATCCCAAGACATCAAATATCTTGGTGATCTGCTTTAACCTCGTCTCTGCCTTAAGTGGTTCTGGCTTTCCCAAAAACTCTGGTGGTCTCAGCTCCTTGAATTGTTTAGCGGTGACCAACCGTGGGTTACTATTATTTCCACCTACATTATGGACATGAGCTGCCTTCGCCCGTTGTTGTATGAATTGCTCCTTAAACTGCTTAGTGGTGACCGTCTGAGAGTTATCAGTATTTCTACCTGCATTTTGGACAGGATCTGCCTTCGCTTGTTGTTGCATGAATTGCATAAAGCCTCTGACCATCCCATCATTCACCATTTCATCAGTGTTATTGTTTTCATGAGGAGTATTGTCCTCTGGTTGCACATTATCCTCGATTATTGATGCGTGGAGACTCAAAGGTCTCCCATGCTCCATTGATAATCTCAACATTCTCGGATGCCATTTTCAAACACCGCCACAAAACAAGGGTTAATTAATATATCACATATCCATATACTTTGTGACCGCCAATTAAATACCAAATAAACTTAGGTAGGTCATACTAGCGAAGGAAATTCCCGTCTCTCCCCTCCTAGTTCTTATCTCACATCTTAGCCGGGATCATATCCTAAGCTTTGATACCAACCGTGGCGCCCCCAAAATTTAGGTATCGTCCACCCATCTTGGGTCGCGCCATACATAGTACAAAATTCAAATACAACTTAATAATACAACCGTCGTGTACAATACGACAAAACATAAACTGTGAGTTTGAATATAAATATTGTATACTAGAGATTATACAAACTCAAAAGGAGTCCTTATTACAATTATTATTACACTATTTCACGTAATAGTGAGGACTACTAATGCTATCATCTCGTCCGCACTCCGCTTCCCGACTAGTCCTCGCTACGTTCTCATTTCTCAAGAGAACAATAAAAGTAAAAGGGTGAGCTCAACTAGCCCAAGAGGGAAATATTATGACTAAGATAATGCGAGAATATATTATCGTTAGCCTTCAACAAGTGTTATCTTGATACAATATAACAACCATCAAGTTTAAGCTGCAATTGAACAAGCAATCCATTAAAAGAGTCAAGTAGAGAATAAAATCTACTATCTTTTATGATTTAGAAGGTTTTCATCACTTTTATCATTTGGGACTCGACAATAAATAATCCACATCATCGAATAACCCCACGACACTACTGACTGGGATATTCTTTAGTATCACGACCACAATTATCCATGCACTACGGGCCAAGAATATTTGTGTATTCATTAATGGTCATGATAATGCCAACAATTGTCCATCAATGCACTACGGGCCAATGAGGACTTTTGCCACATCATTTGTAACATTACGTTCATGATAACACCGAATAATCCCTGGTCATAATCATACCAAGTCCATCTATGCACTATAGGCCACAGATGACTTTCAACAAAATATAAACATGAGGATGATGACAATGATATAAGAATTCAATAAAACAAGTTCAAGAATTATTTTTTCCAGGAACTAATAACGTCCAAATTGTCAACATGATACTGCTTTGTAGAGTAAAATTCAAGAATGCTCAAAAGAATATTTCAATGAAAAGATACTGGATGAAGCACAAATATCAAGGATATTCCACTAATTTCATGGAGTATAGAAGTCAAAACTTTAACCAACTGAGTATAATAAGGAATGGAATAACAAAAGAAATCACCGGGCATGCGATAGACCATGACAGCGAGTTATTCCAATGAATAATAAATAACGAGAATCGGTCCGTACGTAAAAGCGCGCATGCATGTGATATTCAATACAATAATAAAGATTTTAATCGGAATCCCAAAGTAAAAACGCATGCATGTGATATTCCAACGAGTAATAAAGATTTAAATCGAAATCCTAAGTAGAAACGCATGCATGTGGATATTCCAATGAGAATAATAAAGAGGCGGAACTAGGTCCCAGAGAGAACGCCTGTGAGCGTGATGTTCCAAAGAATGATAAAGAATGGAACAACGTAGAATTTCACAAAGTATAGGGTAGCTCATGATTATCTGAGTTATTCTAATAGAATAATAAGAATGGAATAACAGAAGTTCTCTTCATAGATAAGAAAGAAATAATACTCCCTACAAGTACAACAAATAATATTCCCTACCTTGGAAAAACTGGATACTGGAATAGTGAGTAGCAAATTTCTCTTCTTCTTTCTCTCTATAATTTCTCTCTATAATAATCGCTCTAAAGCTTTTGTGAATTGGTGAGAAATGAAGGAAGAATGAGCTTCTATTTATAGAAAAATATAGTTTCGATAATTGTACGTTTTGGGGCTTAAAAATTACAGTATAATACCTCCAACTTTTCTTTCATTTATAATTTAGTCCTGCAAATATTATCAATCTTGCACCAACTCCCCTAATAGTAAATAATATGAATTAATAGTTCAATCATGTGAATCAATAGTATAATCATGTGAAAAATACGAATTTCAGTATAGTACCTCCATCTATACCTCCATTTTTAATTTAGTCATGCAAGTATTATCAATCTTGCACCAACTCCCCTAATAGTAAATAATGTGATTTAATAGTACACATATGTGAACAAATAGTTATATAAGCATGTGAATTAGTAGCAATTAATTGCTCATTTATCCAATAAATTACCCGATTATCAATATAACCCCTAGACATCAATTATCATCGGAATAAATGTCGATTTTCACTAACACAAATAATTCCAACATAATGAAACTTTTTTTTATCAAAAATATAAATTTTGAAATTTTGAAGTTTGACTTTTCCCAAAAAATTCAACTGTTGACTTTTTGACCAAATAGTGAATCCCGAAAAATTTTGTGTTTATAAACTATTTTTACTAATTTCATCGTTCCGGACTCAAATATCACGTCCGCGTCTCCAAATTCAACTCCGAACAACATTCATTTTTAATATTATAACTCACAATATTTATCAACCGTGTCGCTCCCGGAGAAGAGGGGCTTTCAATAAGGATTTCTCCTTATTGGCGCAAATTAGGTGACCAAACCTCTCCTTGATGAACTTCTAGACATTGTAAATATTGAAATTTATAATATGAATAACTTTGTCGTCTCAAGTATTGATTTAATAAAAATATTTTATCACGGATGATCTTTGTGACAATAATTGAATCAATAATATGATAGATATGATGCGGAATTACTATAGCAATAATTGAGTATAACCGAGTGACTTCTCACGTAAGCATCAATAATCAATATCGTGTGCTATTATTATGCGACGCCAGACATCGTCTTTTTTTTAACATCGGGTGTTTCAACGAGCTTAACGGTAAAACTTCCGCCGTTATTTTCATAAAGTATTTTTGTCGTTTTCTCAATCCGATAATAATTACATTGTGGGGGTCCGCCAATGATTGTCTTGGTTATGCGAATATTCCTGTTAAAATAAATATTCCCCGACCAATCGAATATTATATAACAACTTGCGTACTTTGCAAAATTTGTAAATATTACCCACAACTATAACATTATATCAAATCCACACCATAATATTCAAAAATATATTTCAAGAAAATTTAATCTTTATTCAAAAAATCTGGGGTCTCACAAGAGTACTGGATATATAAGTAGTGAAGTAGCAGAATACTTTCTTCTTTCTCTCTATAGTTTATCTCTCTATAGTTTATCTCTCTAGAGTTTAGTGAATTCGTAAGAAAATAATGAAGGAATGAGCTTCTATTTATAGAAAAATGGATCCACATAGTAACTAACTCATGAATCTAGTCCAGATTGATTTACTTTAATCTGATCGGTCCATATTTAAAGCTAAATCTTTTAAATAAAATATAATATATTCTATTTATAATCTAATAAAACGAATAACTTTATAAAAGATTTTACTATGCAAATACTATGCATAATAAAATATAATATATTCTAATTATTGTCTAATAAAATAGATAGCTTTATAAAAGTATTACTGCTTTTATATAAAAAGATTTTACTATGCAAAACACTATATCTGAGACACTTATGCAACACTATGCATAATAGAATATAATATATTCTATTTATAGAATAACTTTATAAAAGTATTACATTTTTATATAAAAGATTTTCCGTATTATTACATTAATAATACCAACAAAACCGAGTGACTTATCACGTAAGCATCAATAATCAATACTGTAATGCTACTTATGGAACCACGCGACATTCTTTTTTTTTAACACCGGGTGTTTCAACAGCTTAACGGTAAAACTTCCGCCGTTATTTTCATAAAAAATATTTTGTCGCTTTTCAATCCGAATAATAATTCCATTATGGGGTCCACCAATGATTGTGCCGTTGTACTAATATTTCTGTTAAAACGAATATTTCCAAGCCAATTGAATATTATATAACAACTTACGTACTTTTGCAAAATTTATAAATATTACCCACAACTATTATATCAATTTCACTCCATAATATTCAAAATAATATTTATAGAAAATTCATCTTTATTCAAAAGTTGGGGTTTTACAATCTCCCTTCTTATGAAATTTCGCCCTCAAAATTAGGTACGCGACTACGGTATGTTGAAGAGGTAAGGATACCTTGATTTCATTTGATTCTAACTCCCAAGTCATTTCCTCAACATCGTGGTTTCTCCACAAAACTTTGACTTGAGGTATAACCTTGGAGCGTAGAATATGTTCTTTCTTATCCAAGGTTTGAACAGAACCTCTTCATATGTCAAATCTTCCCTATTTCGTCCTGGGTTCTAACTCAATAATGTGGTTCGGGTCTTCCACATATTTACGTAACATGGATATGTGAAAACGCGTTATGAACACGAGACATACTTGGCATAAAAAGCGAGTCTATAGGCCACGATTTCTCCTACTCGATCAAGGATTAAAATGGGCCGATGAATCGAGGATTGAGCTTTCCTCTCTTTCCAAATCTCGTAACTCCTTTCCATGGAGCAACACGTAACAACAAATGATCTCCTATATCGAATTCCACGTCCTTTCGATGAAGATCAGCATAACTCTTTTGTCGATTTTGTGAGATTTTTATACGTTGTCGGATCGTTTGAATCTTTTCCGTAGTCATACGTACCAACTCCGGTCCCAACAACGTTGCTTCACCCACCTCATCCCAAAGACATCTTTGGAAGCGACATTTTCTTCCATACAACGCCTTGAATGGAGCCATGCCAATACTTGCTTGATAAGCATTCTGTCGTAGAAAACTCCACCAATGGTAAGATCTTGTCCCAACTTCCCTTGAAATCAAGGACACAGAGTCTTAATAGATCTTCAAGAGTTTGAATAGTCCTCTCCATTGTCATTCCGTCCCGAGGATGATATCGCCGAAGCTAAATCGTAAATTGTGCCCATAGCTTTTTGCAAACTAACCCAAAATCGCGAAGTGAATCTTGGGTCACGATCGAAAACTATGGATCTTGGCATACCATGCAATCTTACAACCTCGTTTATGTACATACTGAGCAAGACGTTCAAGTGTATAAGTTTCCGTGTCGGTAGAAATGAGCGGACTTGGTCAATCTATCAACAATGACCCAAATCGCATCTATGCCTTGAGAAACTTTGGGAAGACCAGTAACGAAATCCATGGTAATGTGCTCCCACTTCCATTCTAGAATT
The DNA here is from genome assembly GCA_020205605.1 of Panax ginseng. Taxonomy (NCBI): domain Eukaryota; kingdom Viridiplantae; phylum Streptophyta; class Magnoliopsida; order Apiales; family Araliaceae; genus Panax; species Panax ginseng. The sequence continues at coordinate 129,077,053 of CM035145.1, read as the reverse complement.
TCAAGTGGTTGCAATGGACCTTTTGGTACTTGATGCTCCGCCTTGACTCGTTGACATGTTAGACACCTTGAGATAAACAGCGATATCTCTTTCTTCATATTACCCCACCAAAATGTATGTCGAAGATCATGATACATTTTGCTACTCCCAGGATGGATTGCAAACGGTGTGTTGTGCGCCTCCATCATGATTTTATACTTTAAATTAGGGTCGTTAGGAACACAAAGTCTAGAGTTGACTCTAAGTATTCCTTCTTCATCGATTCTTGCTTCCGGCATCACACCTTCTTGCACTTTCTTCCTCATACGCATCAGCTCCGGATCTGTAACTTGAGAAGCTTTAATTTTATCAATTAAAGTCAGTTCTACTCGTATATTTGCCATCATCACATGGGTCCCAGGAGTCTTTATCTCTATCTCCATCTTTTGCAAGTCATACAAAATGGGCCTTTGCGTTGACAATATTGCACTCGTACCCGCATATAATCTTCTACTCAACGCGTCAGCTACCATGTTCACTTTTCCAGGATGGTATTGGATGGTATGATCATAATCTTTCAACAGTTCAAGCCAACGTCTTTGTCGCATGCTGAGTTCCTTTTGAGTGAAGAAATATTTGAGGCTTTTATGATCTGTAAAGATCTCCACTTTCTCCCCATACAAGTAATGCCTCCAAATCTTTAGTGCGAAGATAATAGCGCCAACTCTAGATCATGAGTTGGATAATTCCTCTCATATTCTTTGAGTTGTCGTGAGGCATAGGCTATGACTTTCCCATGTTGCATGAGAACACATCCTAACCCTTTGCCCAAGCATCACCAGATGACAAATCCTCCGAACCCGGATGGTATTATCGAGCAGTCTTTGAAATGAGTCTCCTCTTGAGTTCTTGAAAACTCTTCTCACATTCCTCGCTCCAACCGAACTTTGCATCTTTCTCGAGTCACCGAGTTAGTGGAGTAGCGATTCGAGAAAACCTTCTACGAATCTCCGATAATAACCAAATAAGCCGAGAAAGCTACGTGCTTTGGTCATCGATTTAGGTTGCTCCCGACTTTGAATAGCTTCAATCTTTCTTTGGGTCAATAGATATTCCATGACTTGATACCACGTGCCCAAGGAATGCTACTTCCTCAAGCGAACTTGCATTTCTTCAACTTGGCATAAAGCTTATATTCACGAAGCTTTTGAGATGTCGACCTCAAGTGTTGCTCATAATCTTCACGAGTTTTGGAATATATGAGGATGTCATCAATAAAGACGACCACAAAGTGATCCAAATATTCCTTGAATACTCGGTTCATCATATCCATGAAGGCAGCAGGAGCATTAGTCAATCCAAAGGACATGACTAGGAATTCATAATGCCCGCATCTGGTTCGAAAGCCATCTTTGGAATGTCATCGGTTCTAATCTTTAATTGGTGATATCCTAATGAAGATCAATCTTTGAAAAGAATTTGGCTCCTTACAAATCGGGTCAAACAGTCATCAATACGTGGCAATGGGTACCTATTTTTGATGGTGACATGATTCAACTCCCGATAATCAATACAAAGTCGCATACTCCCATCTTTCTTTTTCACGAATAGAATGCAGAGCACCCCAAGGAGAAGTACTAGGATGAATAAAGCCAATGTCTAACAATTCCTGCGATTGAGTTTTTAACTCCTCGAAGTTCAATAGAGCCATTCGATATGGGGATTTAGAAATGGGTTTTGTACCGGGTTCACGGTCGATACGAAATTCAATTTCACGCTCTGGGGGTAGGCCAGGAAGTTCTTCAGGGGATACATCAGGAAATTCATTAACAATAGAAATATTATTCAAAACTGACGTATTTTTGTGTAGATTTGTGACATGAGCTAAGAAAGCTTGACATCCGTTTTTCAATAAACGAATAGCTTTATGGCTTGAGATGACAGTGATTGATTTTAATGGTTTGGTTGCTTGAATTTGCATAATAGGTCGATTAGGAATATAAAAACTAACAACCTTACAAAAATAATCAATTTTTGCATGATGAGTAGTTAACCAATCAATCCCTAGAATTACATCAAATGCAAGTATTTTTAATGCAATAAGATCGACAGGTAATGTGTGGGTACCAACTTGAACCAAATAAGACTTATACACCGTGGATGTAATGAAGGTTTCTCCCAACAGAGTTTCCACAGATAAGCCAAAGTCTAATTCCTCCAGAGTCAAATTTAATCGTTGAGCGCAAGTAGGAGAAATAAAAGAATGGGTAGAACCGGTATCAAATAAAGTATAGACTTCGCTAGAGTTTATGATAAGCTTACCCGTGATGACCTCATTCGGGTTCCTTGCTTTCTGTGAGGTCACAACAAACGCTCTCCCTTGCACTACCAGCTTTGACTTTTCTGGGACAGCCTTTGGTGCCTCCATCCTAGCTGAATTTGTCTTCGGTGAACGACAAAATCGGGCTAAGTGACCTTCTCTTCCACAATCATAACATGCTTTGGACGGCATCGCGAAATTTGGACTGATGTGTCCCTCCCCTCCGCATTTGAAGCATATAATAGGTGGTCTTTCTCCTTCCTTAACAACAGGTGCTGGTGCTGACATCTTTCCATCATTGTTGAATCTCCTTTTCTTGAAATGTCCATTCTTATTATTTTGGCCCTGATTACCACCGAAGTGGTTACCATTTCTGGCTTGTTGATTCCCTCCACGCTTGTTGTCACCGCTTTGATGACTGCTCTCATTTGGTATTATCATTTTGCCACCGCTCTCTTTTGGTTGTGTTAACTTTCGTTATCGCTACTCCACCAATCGAGCCCTATTTATAACATCCTAATACAAACACGGTTTTATGAGAAATAAGATGTTGACGTATCTCCGACTTCAAACCTCTTAAAAACATTCGCGCCATTCTCTCTTCATTATCCACCAAGTGGGACGCAAACCGGGAAAACTCCGCAAATTTTGCCTCGTATTGCGACACGGTCATATTGTTTTGCTCCAATTTGATAAACTCCACCTCCTTCATGTGACGAATACTTTCAAGAAAGTATTTGTCGTTGAACAGCTCTTGGAACTTCTCCCAAGACATCTATAAAGACGGTAGGTTGAGTACGTTTTTACTGGATTCCCACTAGTAATCTGCCTCTCAAAGAGCAACATAAAAGGCGTGAAGGAACCTTTTGCTCCTCGAAGCATCCCAAGACATCAAATATCTTGGTGATCTGCTTTATCCATGCTTCCCCCATAAGTGGTTTTGGCTCTCCCTTAAAATCCGGTGGTCCCAGCTCCTTGAATTGTTTAGCGGTGACCGCCCGAGAATTTCTAGTGTTTCCACCTACATTTTGGACAGGAGCCGCTCTCGCCTGCTGTTGCATGAATTGCATAAAGCCTCTGAATAATCCATCATTCATCATTTGGTCAGTGTTGTTGTTTGCATGAGGATTGTCGCCTTCCTGATGCACATTCTCCTGATTATTGATATGTGGAGACTCAACGGTCTCTTATGCTCCATTGCTATTCTCAACATTTTCGGATGTCATTTTCAGATACTGCCACAAAACAGAGGTTAATTGACATTTAACATAATATCTCTAAACTCTGACCAACCAATTTAAATACAAAATAAATTTAAGTAGGTCATACTAGCGAAGGAATTCCCCGTCTCTCCCCTCCTAGTTCTAGTCTCACATCTTAGCCAGGGATCATATCCCTAAGCTTTGATACCAACTGTGACGCCCCCAAAATTAGGTATACATCACCCATCTTGGGTCGCCAGATATATGGTACAGAATTCAAATACAACTTACTAATACAACTGTCGTGTATAATACGACAAAACATAAACTATGAGTTTGAATACAAATATTGTCTACTAGAGATTATACAAACTCAAAAGGAGTCCTCATTACAATTATTATCACACTATTTCACATAATAGTGAGGACTACTAATGCTATCCTTTGGACCATCACTCCGTTCCCCGACTCATCCCAGCTATATTCTTATTTTCTGAAGAGAACAGTGAAAGAAAGGGTGAGCTCAACTAGCCCAGTAAGAAATATTATGACTAAGATAATACAGAATAAATTATCATTAGTCTCCAACAATGTTAAACTGATAAAATATAATAGACATCAAGTTTAAGCTGCAATGAACAAGCAATCCATTAAAAGAGTCAAGTAGAAAATAAAATCTACTATCTTTTATGATTAAAAGGTTTTTCATCATCATTATCATTGAGACTCGACAATAAATAAATATTCCACATCATCGAATCACCTCTCGCACTCTACGGCCAGGATATTCTTTAGTATCACGACCACAATTATCTATGCACTACGGGCCAAGAATATTTGTGTATTCATTAATGGTCATGATCATGTCAACAACTCATCCATCAATGCACTACAAAGCTAATGAGGACTTTTTCCACATCATTTGTAATACTACGGTCATGATTACAATAGAATAATCCTGGTCATAATCATCACGAGTCCATCTATGCACTATGGGCCACAGATGACTTTCAACAAAATATAAACATGAGGATGATGACAATGATAGAAGAATTCAATAAAACAAGTTCAAGAATTAATTTATCCAGGAACCAATAACATCCAAATTGTCAACATGATACTTTGCTTTGTAGAGTAAAATTCAAGAATGCTCGTAAAAATATTTCCATAAAAGATCTTTGGATGAAGCGCAAATATCAAGGATATTCCACTAATTTCATGGAGTATAGAAGTCAAAACTTTAACCAACCGAGTATAATAAAGAATGGAATAACAAAAGAAATCACCATGCATGCGGTTCTTCGCATGACGGAGTTATTCCAACGTAATACTAAATAACGGAACCGGTAAGGCGAAATTACACCAAGCGATGTTCCAACAGAATAATAAAGAATGGAATAACAATGAAATCACTATGCATGCGGTGCTTGGCATGATAGACAAAGTTATTCCAACATAATACTAATAAGGGCGAGAATCGTCCCATAAAAACGCATGCATGACGATATATTCAACAAAATAATAATAAAGATTTTAATCGATTCAGAAAAAGCATGTGAATGTGGATATTCCAAATGAATAGTAAAGACGGAATAATAGAAGGATGTCACCAAGTATAGGGTGAGATCACAGATATCTGAGTTATTCCAATGAAATAACAAGCAATGGAATAACAACAGATTCTCTTCATGAATAAGAAAGAATAACACCCTTATGAATACAACAAATAATATTCCCTACCTTAAGAAGAAGAGTTTGGATATATAAGTAGTGAAGTAGCGAATACTTTTTTTCTTTCTCTCTATAGTTTATCTCTGTAGAGTTCGGTTGATTAAATAAGAAAATAATGAAGGAATGAGCTTCTATTTATAGAAAAATGGACTGCATAGTAACTAACTCATGAACGGTCCAGATTGATTTACTTTAATCTGATGGTCCATATTTAAAGCTAAATCTTTTAAATAAAATATAATATATTCTATTTATGCAAACACTATGCATAATAAAATATAATATATTCTAATTATTGTCTAATAAAATAGATAGCTTTATAAAAGTATTCTGTTTTATATAAAAAGATTTTACTATACAAAACACTATGCAGATACTTATGCAACACTACTACGCATAATAGAATATAATATATTCTATTTATAGAATAACTTTATAAAAGTATTCTGCTTTATATAAAAAGATTTTCTTTATTATTACATTAATAATACCAACAAAACCGAGTGATTTATCACGTAAGCATCAATAATCAATACCGTGTGCTTCTTATGCAACCACTCAGATTCTCGTACTTTTAACACCGGTGTTTCAACAGCTTAACAGTAAAACTTCCGTCGTTATTTTCATAAAGTATTTTTTATGTCGTTTCTCAATCCGACAATAATTCCGTTAGGGTCCACCAATGATTGTGTCGTTGTACTAATATTCCCCGTTAAAACGAATATTCCCAGGCCAATCGAATATTATATAACAACTTGCGTACTTTGCAAAATTTATAAATATTACCCACAACTATTATATCAATTTCACTCCATAATATTCAAAAATAATATTTATAGAAAATTCATCTTTATTCAAAAGTTGGGGTTTTACAATATATATATATATATATATATATATATATATATATATATATATATATATATATATATATATATATATATATAAAAAATAAATACGTCATATTAATTAACATGCGAAGCATGTTTACATAATAAATAATATATATATATATATATATATATATATATATATATATATATATATATATATATATATATATATATATATATATATAAATAAACATGCACATATAGAATACTATATTGTACTCGGATTTATTATGGACTTTTATTCTAGTTTGGTTCACTAGAGCCACCAAGTGAACCAAAAGGTCAAACTCTAGGGGTGCAAGAATTAATATTTAAATATAACTATTATATTTAAACCCGAGCTCCATTACAAACAGATCTTCAAGCGCTTCTTGCTCCTTGATCTCCAATTCTTCAAAATTAATTCTAACTATTCTTATTACAAAACTATTTAAAATAAATAGAAACCTTGATCGTGATCGAGGGAAGTACATAGGAGGAGTTAGAATTTATATTAAGAAAAATTAGAGAAGGCGAGGTAATGCAGACACCATTTAATAAAAAACATACATTCATGCATCCAACTAAAATAAAATCCAATCACATTAGTCAATAGTCCATAATCAATCCCATTTATTATCATACACATCACCATATGCATTAATAAATAACATTCATCTCATGAATAATAAACATTCAATATATATATTGATATCATTTAATGGGCAAATTTAGTTGGCATAAAATCTAATTTTGAATCAAAATAAACTCCTTTATTTTTAATTCAAATTTAAATCAAAATAAACCTCTTTTATTTTAATTTATCCAATTTTGAATAAAATAAACTATTTTATTTTAATCAAATTCTTTAATCAAAAGAAACTCATTTATTTTAATTAATTATGGAATCCAATTCCAAGTATAAAAACTCCTTTATTAAAGGAAACACGGATTCTCTTTCCTATTCACAAATAAACTCTTTTATTTTGAATAATATGAAATCTTATTCCATGTCTAAATAAACTCTTTTATTTAAGAAAACATGGAATCTAATTTCAACTCCAATTAGTTATCATGGAATCCAATTCTAACTCTAATTAGTTAGCATGAAATTCAATTTTAAAATTAAAACAAACTTTTATTTTAAGATTAAAATAAACTTTTTATTTTAAGATTAAAATAAAAATTTTAATTTAATTTATAAAATAATTAAGAATATTATATATATATATATATATATATATATATATATATATATATAAGATCATAGGGTAAAATGCAAATGTGACCGCTGAACTTTAGGGGTTCTTGGATATTGAGCCATTTTCTTTTGGTCAACGCATTTTGAGCCCTTTTCTATTAAAAAATTTGGACTTCGAAGCCCCTGTTGCCAGATATGCGTTGACTTACTCACGTGGCGCTTACGTGGCACACGTGGCATATCTAATGTGGGTATTTTTATTTTTTATGTTACATGTGGCATATATGACGTGGTTGTTATTAGACTTGAACCAAAAAATTTGTTGCTGCTCAGATTCGATCTCCAGACCACCAACTTGAAACTTCAACCCAATGACCATCCGAGCACCACAGGTTGGTTAGCTATTTTATTTTCGCAAGGATTATGATTTATAACTGAACAACGAATTTCCCCCAAATTAAAACAAAACCCCTTTTCTTAGATCTGCTGCCTCAGGCGATTTACCCAAATAAACGCCCAAATTAATGCAGAGAACAATCGGGGAAGGTTCCCAGCTGGAAGAGGGCTTGCGTTCAGGAACGAAGTTGGATTCAGGAACGATGGAATGAGAAGACGTGGGTACTATGTGGGTAGCAGCAGAGGGTTCGGCTGAGGAGAATTCAATGGCAGGATTGATTTTAGTAACATAGGCAACAATCGAGGAGGTTTATCAAACCGTGGTGGTGATGGATATCAGAGGCCTGAGAGTGGAGGGTACTATGTGTACTATGTGTTTTTACTGTGGGTACTATGTGTTTTTACTGTTTTAATAAGTCAATTACTTTATTTAAATATTATTTGGGGGAGATGAAATAATTTGGTATAAATATTAATTCTTTTGATAAAGTAATTATAAGTTTCATTTAGCTCAGTTGGTTTGATGACCAAATTCTCAAACTTGAGATTTTGAGTTCGATTATTGGGAAAATCATATTTTTAAGCAATTAATTGGAAATTGTACACGTAAGCGGTGACACGTGGCAAAAATGTTTACGTCAGCAGTGCCAAGTGTGCCACGTAGGCAAGTCAACGCACATGTGGCACCTAGGGGCTCAATATCCAAATTTTGTAACAGAAAAGAGCTCAATTTGCATTGACCAAAAGAAAGGGGCTCAATACCCAAAAACACCTAAAGTTCAGTGGTCACATTTGCATTTTACCCTAAGATCATATGGTATCACAGATTTTATTTTTCAAAAAATAGATCATATATATGTATATGCAATTGAATAATTACGTTATTATAATATATATTTATTATATAACGAAAACAAACTCCCTGCAGGATTCATGTGAATCAGGTAATATATATATATATATATATATGTTACCGTAATCATGCACCTGGCCACATTTTTGAAAAAAAATCTATTCACCCTTGATATCATATAGCAGGAAATAGACGGCTTATTCCTTTTTCTTTTTTTTTTAAAATAAATTTTATACAATAAATTATACCCAATTAAATTGTTCTAAACACATATCAATATACATATCAAATTAAAATAATTAATAATTCGCATAAAGGTTTGGCTATGATACCACTGTTAGGTTTGTAATATTCATGAACGTAATAAAATTGCACAAATAAAGCAGAAACATGATAAAATAGAGTTTTAAAATTTTACAAACCATATACCCGGATCATCTTTTATACACAATTATTAATTAAACGAAAATATGAAGAACAAGAATCATATCCTTGAAGATTCGAGCTTCCTCAGGTACAAGTTCACCTCCAATCCTTTTTCGCGTTCAACTTGAATCCACCTGGTTTGGTTCCTTCCTTTGATCAACGTTAGCCACCTAAGTGTTTGGCCTCTAGAGGTGATCCACCAAGGAAGAATAAAGATTCAAGAAGATGGGTATTTGGCACAACCCTAGTTTTTTCTATCTCTCATAGAAAAGGGTACTCTCCCAATACGTATTCACGTGTTTTGTGAAAGTGTCAATCGCCACATCCATAATAAGACTCCTCTTATTTATAGATGTAGGCAACCATCCTTAACAATTAAGGAATTGAGTTTTATTTTAATTAATTAAACTCCTTTAATTAATTAGGCTCCTAATCTTATTAGGAATAATTAATTAAACTCTTTTAATTAATTAGTCTCCTAATATTATTAGGAATATATGAGAGTATTTTTATTAATTAATTCTCAAACTCATTTAGGAATTAAATAATAATAATAGTAATAATAATAATAAGACTCCTCTTATTAATTTATATTTAATATTTCCAAAATATTAAATAATAAATATTAAGTTATTTAATTTATTCTATCACCATAGATTTAATTAAATATACTTAACTTATTATTACGATTATGCAATTTACTTCTTAAATAATTATTCTTCCTTTTATGGTGTGACCCTTTAGGTTCTCCATATTAAACCTATTATAAATAAATTAATTAGAACAATTCTAATCATGTTTAAATAAATAAATTAAGATATTAATTTATTTAAATAAATAATATTTATTCTACAATAGCGATAAGTCTTCCTAGCGATTAACGACTTTCCAGATAATATAGATTTCAACATTAATCATAAAAGAACCTTTGAGTAAATAGTTACCGTACAATTCAATTTTTCCACCATACAATGTCCTAATTAAATATAAGACATAGAATTACTATCAAATCTTATTTTATTTAATTATATGTTTTTCAATTCTTAAATGCATAACACCAAATAGTGCAAATTAGAAACTCCTTTTTAATTTCATTCTGCCTTGGCCAAGGACTTTTGAGTTGTGATTTATCGAATCACATAGGACATTTCTCTTCTTTTACTAGAAGTGGTAGATTCTTTATTGATCATATATACATTATCTTCATATACAACTTATTATACCCAAGCATACCCTTTGATATACCCTAAAGGTCTTAAGGAATAAGTCAAAGTATAACTCATCATACACAAGATACTATGATGATCTCAAGTCCAAGGATCACTTGTACTACTATCACTACATGAATTCCTATTAACGGGCAAGTAAAACTCTATTAGGTATTCCTTAGCGAGCCACGTTCAGTGAACTTATTCTATAATAAGCACCTACATACTTGCTTTAGTGTCTCCACACAAATGATTATGAGATCAATCATCCTCATCCAATGAGCAAGCAACGTATGTATCAATCTATTCGGATTCATTAATCCCCAATTAATTAGTAATCTAATGATTAGAAACTATTTTAGTTTTAAACTTTTTAAGAATTTAGATCTCATTAGAATGATCATCATCATTATTCTAAAAGCATTACTTAAAACTATGGGTTTATTACATATTATAAACAATATCATGTAGATAATTAAAAGCCTTTAATACTTTTTATTAATAAATGAAATAAGATTGTTACAAAGTATATGCTTTATCATCAAACATGATTGGCTTGTGTGTATACTACTTTCAGAGCCTTCTGCCTCGGGACACGTGGAGGCTTCTCTCGGATCTAGTATATTTATTTCTGGATTTTCCGTCTTCATTCAATTAGACTATACAAACCCTAATTTGAACATTTAATGAGGTCGTGGACCCTAATTTGCACTTTGGCCCACATTTTCCCCCTGCGTGAGAGTCGCGTTTTCAAATTGACGATCGTGTAATAATATTCAAAGCTTGGACATATTTGGAAAATCTTTCCATAACTTGCCTAATATTTGTTTCCTTATTCCCTCGGGGCTCCATTCTTTTTTCTCGTATTCACTTTTCAATTTGCTTAGTTTCATACCTTCTTTCGGATTTCTCTTGACTTGCTTCCTCTATTTCTCTTCTATGTTTCAGGCAATTATAGTCTTTCTTTGTTTCTGAGCCCCATCACCTTGATCATATTTTGGTTTTTTCCCTCAGAATTCATCAAAGAAAGGCTACAATTTTCGCGGCGAAGAAGCATTCGTTCCAAGCAGTTGATTTGTTGAGCAGCAGGACCTCAAAGGTGTAGAGGGGACAACCCCTAGGTGGCCGAACCCTATAGGTAGGAGTGAGCATTCGGTTATTATCCGAACCGAATAAACATTTCGGTTATAACCGAAAACCGAAATTACACTATTTTGAATATCCGAACAACTAACCGAAATACATGATAACCGAATAACTGAATTAATTATTTGGTTATTCGGTTAATAACCGAATAATAGCAGTACAGTGATATTAAGTACGTTATTGACTAAAACATATATCGATTTACAAAGAACATTCACTCAAAGAACCACCAACCACCACTTATCAAAGCTAACCATTCAAACTATGGCGTCCAAGCCATTAGAGGAACAAAAATTTCTCCACCAGACCACCAGAATTGGTAATGGACACAAAAAAAGAGAGACTATTTTGTTCTTTCATTCTTTCACTCCTTAAAATTTAAATCAAAAAGTCAATAACCATCTGTAAAAAACTTAAGCAACAAAACACAAGTAATAAATTAATTAAATCAAATGTTCAGTGGAAGGAGAAGTCGTTAAAATTTATAAAGATTGGATCACACCAAGACTATATTCAGCCTTGTCCACTGTCGTAAAACACCAATTGGTGCCTAGCCTCATCATAATTCACAGCATCAAGCAACATAAAAACTTAATCAATTCGCTAAGATAAAGTAATCTCACTAATATCCCCTAAGATAATTAAAACTATCATCAATTCATCATAAGCCTTAATTTTTTCCCCAAAATGGGTCAATCAAGAATTGACAAAAATGAAAAAGAAACAGAAACTGCAAAATACCCTTTTATATTAGAGGTATCAGATTCAAACCCAAAACTTAAACAAAAAAGGCGTGCTAAAAAAAAAGATCAAAATTACCGAATAGCTTCATCACTAAATACTCATCGAAATCTGGGGATTAAACCAGATCAGACCCTAAATACTCACCGAAATACCGAATAGCTTCATCACAAAATAGTCACAGATTAGACCCTATATAGCCTCATCACTAAATACTCACAGATCAGACCCTATATAGATTCATCACCAAATCTTCTACTCAATCTGACCTCTGGGTTTGGGGCTCTCTCGCCTTTCTACTAGTAGTGATTTAATTTGAAAGCGAGAAATGAAATTTTGAGATGTCATGTTAATATTTTAAGTAATACTTAGTAATGCTTATCCGATTATTTACTTAGCAAGGCTTATTCGGTTAAACCGAATAACCCAAAAGTAAAACCCGTATAAACTAATCGTAAACCTTAAATAATTTCGGTTATAACCAAAATGTCAAAAAAAATCGAATTATCAGAAAATTTCTGTTATTTTATTTTGGTTCGGTTCGGTTATTCGGTTATACCCATTTTTTGCTCAGTCCTACCTATAGGTGGCCGAACCCTATGGGGGGCCAAACCCTAGAGGTTTTTCTTTTTTAGGTACTTGCAATCTTTCTTTTGTCTTCTGAGCCCCATTACCTTAATTACATCTTGATTTTTTCCCTCGGATAATAAAGAAAGATTTGGTGTTTTTTCGATGAAAACACGAAGGAAGAAAAAATGCTCTACATGAAGCAAAACCACCCCAGGTGGTCAAACCCTAGGGGGCCGAACCGTGGAGAGACATCAGCGATTAGATAAAAGAATGAAAATCGGGAGTAGTAGTTATTATTTTGATAATAACTTTTGATCCTTTTGGAGTTTCGGGGCCTATAATATATCAAAACGAAGCTAGAGACGAGCCCTACAAAAATCATTGCCTTCGGCCATGTTAGATACCATTATAAGTCTGAAAAATCTCCGAATGATACTTTTAGGCTGTCCGAAGTTTTTTCAGAAAATTTTGGGAAATTTTTTCTTGCATGATTATGATTCCTAACTTTTTCTGACATTATTTCTTCTTCTTTTCCGGTGTCTTTAAGCTTAAATCTCAAATTTTCTTCTTTGCCATGTCAGCACTTCGAGTTCAAATGATTTCTTTGTCATCCTTTCTTTGCTTTTTAGAGCCCTTTTGCTAAATTCTTCTTGTTTGCAGGCCCTCTCTATTGAACATTCTGCAGCCCTGGAAACCGCTAAGGAGGCCCCATTCCTCAGTGATTGGGGAAGGGTCCCCTCTTTTGGTCCTTCCAACGTCTTTTTGGGAGCAAGTTCAGGCTTATGACTTGTTTCTATATGCAGTGGCTTGCGGAGGTTGGGATGACTTTCCCCATTCCGATCGTATTCCCCGTATATGCATACAGAAACAAGTGTACCCTTTCAGTCTCCTTCATTTCTTGTCTGATTCATCTAGTCACCTTCAAGAATGGCAGCATTGAACCGACGAGATATTTGAGAATGTTGATTATGTGGATATAATAAAGAGAGGGCTGACATTCTTCGTTGCATCCAGCTATGCAGGGACATTCGTATCCAACAGGACCATGATGTTCCTATCATGTTGATTTCACTTTGGTGCTCCTCTACATGCACATTCGTCACTGCTTGGGGGGAATTTATCTCTACTCTAGACGATGTCTATGTCATATACCAATAAGAATTTGCCCCCTACACGTGAGTCACGCCTTTGGTGGGATGATCGCGCAAAATGTTTCAAGTGTTGAAGTCTTGATTCAAGTTTCTAAACAATTCGCGGAGCTTGATTTTTTGCAAGTCTCAAAAACGAAAGTCCTATGAAAGGGAACCTCTAGGGGGAAAAACCTAGGAGGGCGAGCCTAGAGGAGCTCTATAAGACCCCGAATTTTATGAAATGAAAGTATTCAATTTTCTTATAATTATTATTTTATTTAGTAAATGGTTAAATTGATAAAAGGTTAAGGGTGATATGTAAAAATTTTGTAAAGTAAGCAAGTTGTCATAAAATATTCGTTTGGTCGGGGAATATCCGTACGAAGACACAATCATTGATGGACCCCACAACGGAAGTATTGTCGTAGTTAGAAAATGACAGAAATATCTTTTTATAAAAGATAACGGCGAAAGTTTTACCGTTAAAACTGTTGAACTACCCGGTAGTAAAAGTACAGTAATACGTGTGGTTGCATAGTAACACACTGTATGGATTGTTGATGCTTACGTGAGAAGTCACTCAGTTATACTCAATTATTGCTACAGTAATTGCTGCATAATATCTCTCATATTTATTGATTCAATTATTGTCACAGTATCATCTGCATAATATTTATTATTATTAAATCAATAATTGAGACGACAAAGTTATTCATATTATTATTTTCAATATTGACGATGTCTAGAAAGTTCTGTTGAGGAGAGGTTTGGTCACCTAATTGCGCGCCAATAGGGAGAAATCCTTATCGAAAATCCCCCTCTTTCTTGTGAATGATCTGGTTGTTAAATATTGTGAGTTATAATATTAATGATGAATAAGTTCGTGTTGATTAAAGATATAATTGATATTTCCATTGTGTTGGGATTATTAGTGTTAATGGAAATCGACATTTATTTCGATGATAATTTATTTCTGGAGGTTATATTGACAAATCGGGTAATTAATCGGATAAATGAGCAATTAATTGCTATTAATTCACATGCTTAGAACTATTTTTTCATATGTATAGAACTATTGATTCACACGAATTTACTATTGATTCACATGCATGTACTATTAGGGGAGGTGGTGAAAGTTTGATAATACTTGAAGGACTAAATTAAAAATAGAGGAAAAGATGAAGGTACTATACTATAATAATTCGAGCCCCAAAACGTGCAATTATCGAAACTATATTTTTCTATAAATAGAAGCTCATTCTTCTTTCAATCTCACCAATTCACTAAGACTCACAAGAGCAATTATAGAGAGAGAAGCTATAGAGTGAAGCTATAGAGAGAGAAGTTGTAAAGAGAAAGAAGAAGAATATTCTGCTACTTCACTATTCCAGTATCCAGTCTTCTTCTAAGGTAAGGGTTATTATTTATTTCATATTTGCTTACGATATTATTTTTCGTATTCGCAAGAAATATTATCTTCATTTAATATTCGTAAGGAATATTATATTCGTTTAATATTCGTAAGGAATAATATTTTCATTCAACAGTCGTAAGGGATATTATTTTTTTTAGTATTCGTAAGAAATAATATTTTCTTCTATACTATGTAGTATGTGAGTAATATTATTTCGTTTCGTTTTCCTAATTCTACATTCAATCTGTTAAAGTATTGCTTCTATACTCCATGAAATTAGTAGAATATCCTTGAAATTTGCGCTTCATTCAGTATCATTTTAAAAGGATATTTTTGAACATTCTTGTTAAACTTTAAGCTTTTTTATGCCGGAGTACTGTTCACGGGGTACTATTCATAAAGTACTATTCACGGGTTACTATTCACAAAGTATTATTCATGGCGTACTATTCACAGAGTACTATTCTCGAAGTACTATTCATGAAGTACTATTAACGGGGTACTATTCACTTGGGTACTATTCATGACAAAAATTGATTTCTTTTCGGTCCAAATTATTTTTGATACTATATTATTCTTGAATTTTACTCCATAAAGCAGTATCATGTTGACAATTTAGATATTCTTGAATTGTGGATAAATTAAATTATAAAATCTTTAAAATCTATCCTTGATCTCGTTTGATTGAATTATTATATCATTGTCATCATCATCATGCTTATATTATGATGAAAGTCATCTGTGGCCGTAGTGCATAGATGGACTTGGTATGTTTATGACCATGGATTATTCAGTATAATCATGACCGTAATGTTATAAATGATTTGGTAAAAGTCT
The DNA here is from genome assembly GCA_020205605.1 of Panax ginseng. Classification (NCBI taxonomy): domain Eukaryota; kingdom Viridiplantae; phylum Streptophyta; class Magnoliopsida; order Apiales; family Araliaceae; genus Panax; species Panax ginseng. Next base: position 129,061,027 of record CM035145.1, on the reverse strand, counting down.
TCATTGGCCCGTAGTGCATTGATGGACAATTTTTGGTATGATCATGACCATGGGTTCTCTTCGGCCAAGGGTGCAAAGATGAATTGTTTTATGGCTTGATCATGGCCGTTGATGAAAAAATGAATATCCTTGGCCCGTAGTGCATGGATAATTCAGTGATGTGGATTATTTATTAAACTGAGTCTCAGCGATAAAATTGATGATAAACATTTTAAATCATAGAAGATAGTAAATAGTATGCTCTACTTGACTCTTCAAATGGATTGCTTATTCCGCTGTAGTTGTTGATCAAAAACTTGTTGTCTATTATATTTTATCAGTTGTTATACTGTTGAAGGTTAAGGATAATTTATTCTGCATTATCTTAATCATAATATTTCTTACTGGGCTAGTTGAGCTCACCATTTTCTTTCATTGTTCTCTTCAGGAAATGAGAATATAGCTGGGACGAGTCGGAGAATGGAGTGATGGTCCAGGATAAGTGGCTTTAGTAGTCCTCACTATTCTATGAGATAGTGTGATAATAATTGTAATGAGGACTCCATTGAGTGTGGATATTGTCTAGAAGACAATATTCGTGTTAAAACTCTTAGCTTATGTTTTGTTGTATTTTACACGACAGTTGTATAATTAAGTTGTATTTGTATTCTGTACCATGTATTTGGTGACTCAAGATGAGTGATGTATACCTATTTTGGGGGCGTCACAAGCTCTCCCTGGATATCTTAAAAAATCTTCGATCTAATCCTTTTTTACCCTCTCTTGAAATTTCCCTTTTCTTTAGAATCAAAAAGTCATCGAGAAGACCAATGCTGATGAAGAGGATAATGATGTTCCCATTGGGCTATATGCGAGTACCGCATATGGGGCAGTGGCGGTGACTTCCATTACTTGTGAGATGTCCCGACATATCACTATTTGTATCGAGTCTTCTTCACCACATGATGATTCTGTTAGTCTTGATGCTAAGGATTATTTGTCTAATGTAAACTTGGATGGCTTGCTGTGGGTGGTCTAGCGCTCTTTTTACGCCTTTCTACAACTTCTCCATATAACAGTTTTGAGGGTACCGATGAGACTCTTGCTTCTTTGAGGCGACTCTCTTTTTTGGGCTTTGACATATCTTGTGACGCCCCCAAAATAGGTATACATCACCCATTCTGAGTCGCCAAATACATGGTACAAAATTTAACTACAACTTAATTATATAACTGTCATGTAAAATACGACAAAACATAATCTGAGAGTTTTAATACGAATATTGTCATCTAGACAATATCCACACTCAATGGAGTCCTCATTACATTTATTATCACACTATTTCACAGAATAGTGAGGACTACTAATGCAACCATCTGGACCGCGCGTCACTCCGTTTCCCGACTAGTCCCAGCTATATTCTCATTTTCTGAAGAGAACAATGAAAGCAAAGGGTGAGCTCAACTAGCCCAGTAAGAAATATTATGACTAAGATAATACAGAATAAATTATCCTTAGCCTTCAACAGTATAACAACTGATAGAATACAATAGACAACAAGTTTTAGATCAACAACTGTAGCGGAATAAGTAATCCATTAGAAGAGTCAAGTAGAGCATGATATCTACTATCTTCTATGATTTAAAAAGTTTTTCCATCAACTTTATCGCTGAGACTCAGCTTAATAAATAAACTACAGCATCGAATCATCCCTACACTACGGGCCAAGGATATTCATGTAATCATCAATGGTCATGATTATATCGAATAATCCCTGGTCATAATCATACTAATAACTGTCCATCAATACACTACGGGCCAATGAGGACTTTTACCACATCATTTATAACATTACGGGTTATGATTATACCGAATAATCACTGGTCATAATCATACTAATCAATAGTCCATCTATGCACGTAAACCAAAGATGACTTTCATCACAATATAAGCATGAGGATGATGACAATGATATAAGAATTCAATTAAAAGAAGCAAAGGATAAATTTTTAAAGATATATAATTTAATTTATCCAGATTTCAATAATGATCAAATTGCCAACATGATACTTCTTTGTGGAGTAAAATTCAAGAATGGTATTGTATCAAAAATGATTTGGACCGATAAAAAATTAATTTTTGTCATGAATAGTACTTTTGGTGAATATTATCCCGTGAATAGTACTTTATGAATAGTACTTCATGAATAGTACTTTGTGAATAGTACTTTATGAATAGTACCCGTGAATAGTACTTCGTGAATAGTACTCATAAAAGGAAAATACAAAAGAAAACGATATTCCATAACGAATACAAAAGAAAGGATATCTCATACGAGTATAATATAATATACGAAACTACAAATGGATTTTATCCGCAATGCGGTAATCCAGGTAGACAGATCATTTCCACAATTTAATAAAGAATGAATATGAAGGTTCATTCACCATGCATGCGGTAGTCCGCGTAGACAGGTTATTCCAAAAGAATAATAAAGAATGGAATAACAACCCTTACGAGTATTTAAAGAAAATAACTCTCTTCATGAATACGAAAGAAATAATACCCCTTACGACTGTTGAACGAAAATAATATTCCTACGAATATTGAACGAAGATGATATTTCTTACGAATATTGAACGAAAATAATATTCATACGAATACGAAAAATAATATCTCTTCAAAATATGAAATAAATAATACCCCTTACCTCAGAAGAAGACTGGATACTGGAATAGTGAAGTAGCAGACTTCTCTTCTTCTATCTCTCTATAGTTTCTCTCTCTATAATTGCTCTTGTGAGTCTTAGTGAATTGGTGAGAATGAAAGAAGAATGAGCTTCTATTTATAGGAAAATATAGTTTCGATAATTGCACGTTTTGGGGTTCGAAATATTATAGTATAATACCTTCATCTTTTCCTTCATTTTTAATTTAATCATGCAAGTATTATCAAACTTGCACCACCTCCTCTAATAGTATATCATGTGAATCAATAGTACAATCATGTGACTCAATAGTTTTATACATGTGAAAAAAATAATTACAGTATAGTACCTTCATCTATACCTCCATTTTTAATTTAGTGATGCAAGTATTATCAATCTTGCACCACATCCCCTAATAGTACATGCATGTGAATCAATAGTACACACATGTAAATAAATAGTTATAAGCATGTGAATTAATAGCAATTAATTGCCCATTTATCCGATTAATTACCCGATTGGTCAATATAACCTCCAGACATCCATTATTATCGAAATAGATATCGATTTTCACTAACACTAATAATCCCAACACAATGGAAATATCAATTTCATCTTTAATCAACACGAACTTATTCATCATTAATATTATAACTCACAATATTTAACAACCAGATCATTCTCAGGAAAGATGGGGCTTTCCGATAAGGATTTCTCCCTATTGGTGCGCAATTAGGTGACCAAACTTCTCCTCAACAGAACTTTCTAGACATTGTCAATATTGAAAATAATAATATGAATAACCTTTTTGTCTCAATTATTGATTTAATAATAATAAATATAATGCAGATGATACTGTGACAATAATTGAATCAATAATATGAGAGATATTATGCAGCAATTACTGTAGTAATAATTGAGTATAACTGAGTGACTTCTCACGTAAGCATCAATACCGTGTGCTACTATGCAACCATGCGTATTACTGTACTTTTACCACCGGGTAGTTCAACAGTTTAATGATAAAACTTTTGCCGTTATTTTTAAAAATATTTTAGTCGTTTTCTAAGTACGACAGTACCTCCGTTGTGGGGTCTACAAATGATTGTACTATCGTACGAATATCCCCTGTTAAAATGAATATTCCTCAACCAATCGAATATTTTATATCAACTTGCTTACTTTGCAAAAAATTTAAATGTCACCCTTAACTTTAACCTTTATCAATTTAACCATTTACTAAATAAAATAATAATTATAAGAAAATTGAATACTTTCATTTCATAAAATTCGGGGTCTTACATGTCTCTCCTCCATGCTAGGTTAATTTTATTTATTTCCAATCATCATGTTGTTGCACTTCGTTCGGAAGTCACTTCACGTCATCACGAGAATGACTTACTTTATGTAAAGCTTTAGGAGCTTCAAGATGTCATGGATAAATTGAAGACCAAGCTTTTGGGAATTTGATTCAGCTACCCAAGACCTTGAAGGCCTGATAGCCTCAAATACGAAGGCTCGGGGTACCGCCATTGTCGACTTGGAGGCTTTAGTTATTCCCCTCTCTTCAGTTTGACATGTCATGGCCTTTAGATCATGAACTCTTGTAGTTTTTCCAGTTCCTGTATCAGAAAATTCATTTACATATATTTCATTCATCAAAATGTAGTTTCTTTATCCTTATTGATTGCCTTTAATTTGAATGATTCCTTAAAACTCAATATTTAACATTGGATCTTAAGTTGTTCAAATTAATACTCCAAGACAACAATAGGCCTCATAAAACAACCAACATAAATTTTGTTAAAGAAAAAACATGTTTTTTTTTCCTTTTTGATTTCATGCAAACCAACACTTGAATCTATACTTTTCTTTTTAATAAATCAGAAAAAATATTCAAGTATAAGTGAAAGTTTGACCATTTATTGTTAATTAGATTGCTTTTAACAAAAAGCGTAACTTTTCAAATAATAAATCTTGCTTTTGTTGGAGAAAGCATAACGTTCGCCACTTTTAGAGATAAAGTATAACCTTTTATTTTTATTTTTTTTTCGGGCTTGAGGGCTTATACTCAGGTGCCTCAATCATTTTTAGAGTTGAAAGTGTAACTTCTGAGGACTTATAGTTAGGTGCCTCGATTACGTTTGTAGTTGAAAGTATAACTTCCGAGGACTTATAGTCAAGTGCCTCGATTATATGGGTCCCAATCTTATCTCCTGGTCATCGAAGAAACAACGCACTGTTGCACACTCCTCTACCGATGCTGAATATAAAGCGCTTACTGATGCTTCTGTTGAACTTGTGTGGTTGCAATCATTGTTTGGTGAACTTTGACTATTTCTCAAAGATCCACCAATTCTTTGGTGTGATAATATTGGTGCAACCTATCTTGCCGCCAATCCTGTATTTCATGCTCGTACGAAGCATATCAAAGTTGATTTTGATCATTTTGTTCGAAAACGAGTTGCCAAAGGTACTCTCCTGGTACGATATGTCTCTACTAATCATCAAATAGCTGATATCTTCACCAAGCCTCTCCATTCCACACGCTTCGCTTTCCTTCGAGAAAAGCTAATAGTTAGTTCCCCGCCACCGTCAGCTTGCCAGGGGGTATTGAGTCAGTAATTGAAATTGATCTCCTATTCAGTTTGGTCTCTTCTCTTCTATTCAGTTTGGTCTCTTCTCTCCAAGATAGCTTGAGCTCTTCTACTTAATTTAAATTCCTACAAATTTGGGTTGTTATGTATAACAAATAGATGTCTGTAATCTAATATAGTTTGTATTTCAAATTTATAGTTATCTTGTAATTGATGTAATCACTCTTATCATATACATACAACATTAAACAGCAGCACTCAGTGAGTGAATTGATTCTGCCATAATTATTCCATTATATTCTGTCTATTTCATTTAAGTGTAGTCATAGAATAAAAAAAAATATTCAAATTAAAAAAAATTACCAGTGGGGACTCTTTTTAAGTGTACCATGATTTAAGAGAAGATTAAACAAAATAGCTTATCATGTCTTTTGTTTTTATATATTGATTGAGCTGAGATGATAGAAGAGAGGCAATGTTAACATTTAAAAAGACCATTCATCCTATTAAAATTTTTGTGGAGGAGCATTACTCTTAGCTTATTATGTTATTGTATCTCTTCAATTTAAAAGTCATGTTAGGTGCGACCAGACTCAGTTCTCACTAATTCAAACCAGTAATATATACCAATATACCATTAAATCAGGGATACCACTATTCTCTTCCTAGCTCACTTGATGCCCAGTCTAGCAGTTTTAATTTGTCTATGACGAAACTAGATTGTTTATCAATAGAGTAAAGCTTGCACACTAAAGTGAGCATTAAAAAAATTATAAATAAATAAAGTGAATTTCAAAAGATGCGGACTGAATGATGACTGTGGGATCTCCACTACTCAATTGAATCCCAACAATCTGAACTTTATGAAATTGCCACATTCTTAATCAAATTTAAGTTAATAGTTTTTTATTACACATGTATAACACATATTGCATCCAGCCTACGTACAGAACTGGTATAATTAGATGAGAAAAATTACGAATGCAAGTTTTATTATAGTAAATGTGATAGAAAAATTATGAACCTACATATGTTCATCTAATCTAAATCCGAGATTCCATAATACATTTAAGGTCACATATTTTATTATTCACTCGTTTCAGTATTTATTGAAGGGAATTGATATTAACAGTTTAAGAACTAGAATGTAATTATTATTTTTTTTACAAATATATTTTCGTTCCGTTCTTAATATAAGTCGTTTTAGAGTTGTGCATAAGTATTAAGGAAATAATTGTATAACATTAAATATAATATTAATGGTCTATATTGTCCTTGTATTAAAAAAAGAAAGTATTATTTATTAAATAAAAAATAGTGAGAGAATCAAAGTTATATTTATTATTTTGAATAATATTATAAACTAAGCAATTAATACTAATTTAAAATTTTTAAATAACTTATATTAAGGGATAAAAATATTTTTTTAAAACGTGTTATATTAAGTACGGAGTATACTGAGATTTTGTGGATCACCACAATCGCCATAACTACAATTAATTGTCGAAGACATTTCTTCGGACAAAAGAAGATGGCAATCTCTCATTGCTCCAAAGGTGAAATTAAAGTTCCAAGGTTTGTGGCAGCCATGCAACATCATAAATAATCCCACCCTCCCCAATAATTGCTTTCCGAAGGGATAGTTCATAAGCCAAGTCAACATGGCAATTGCTTTTCCATGTGCAACCCACCAATGAAGTGACCATGTTGGGTTTGCTTTTGCAAACTTTTCCTTAAACAAAGGCCTTTGTTTACACTTTTAGGGTTTTCATGCTCCAAACAGTTGCTTCTTTTTTCTTTTTCTTTTTCTTTTTTGTCGCTTTAGAGTTAAAAAGAAATCACTCAAAGTCCATCTTAACTTTGAAGACAAGAATCTTATCAAATCACTTATAATATATTACTCTCTCCATCCCTAATTATTTAATATTTTAGAGATGGACACAAAAATTAAGATACTAATTAGAAAACATTAAATATAGTACTCAATTATCAATAATACCCTTAAATCTTTTGTTGAAATAAAGAGAGTTTTGTTGGGACAAGGAAAAAGAAAGTTTAAAGTATCAAAAAAATAGGTAGAGTAATGAGGGGTAATTTTGAAAAAATTGTCATTAATTCTTCTAGATTTGAACAAACGTCAAATAAATAGGGACACATGAAAAACTATAAAACGTTAAATAATTAAGGACGGAGGGAGTAGTATACTCCCTCCGTTCCTAAAAGATTGTCGTTTTAGAAAAAAAAATTTGTTCCAAAAAGTTTATCGTTTACGACTTTCAAGGAGAATAAAGTATTTACTTTCCTATATTACCCTTACCTTCTCTCATTGTCCCAAAAAATTCTCTTTCTTGTATTAATAGTTTTCAACTTCCCATAAAGGGGTTGTGATGTAATTTCAAACAAATTTTACTTGGTAAATAATATTTTTTTAATCCATGTGCCAAAACCTTAAACCACAATTTAGGAACGGAGGTAGTATTAAACATGTAATAGAAAAACTAAAAGAGATCTAATCCCAAGATCATTTGCTAAATGGTGAGGCTTAAACGTTTGACAAGTGGATAATTCCCATGAAAGGGGGCCACGTGGAAGTATGCTTGTGCTTTGTGATCTTAAAGCTTAGATTCCAAAATCTTTTTGCCGCTTGAATACTAAAAGGTTTAAAGTTTGGTGGGCTATTGGCAAAGACCCCCTTTGATTGATATATACTTTCTGATTTTTGAGTGGCTGGTCAGGTAGTGCTGAAAAAATTAAGGACTAGGTGGTTCATGTCCCCTAATTCTAAAAACGGAAAATACTAGGTACATGGTTCGATTTGACAAAAGAGGGGAATAGGACACCGTATGACTAGTAAAAATTGTGCCTACTTAATTGCAAGTTGCATAAAATGAAACCATGTTATGAAGGTTAATGTGTTTATGTTGGAGCTAGGTACTATTCCTTTATATATTATAATACTCCCTTCCCTTCGTTTTTTAATATAAGCCGTTTTAGAGTTATACACAAGTATTAAAGAAATGATTGTAAAACATTAAATATATTATTAATTGTCTATATTGTCCTTGTATTGAAAAAAGAGAATTATTATTTATTAGGCAAAAAATAGTGAGAGAACCAAAATTATATTTATTACTTGGGGTAATATTAAAAACTAAGCAATTAATGCTTACTTGAAATTCTCAAACGACTTATATTTAGGAACAAAAATATTTCTCTAAAACGACTTATATTAAGTAATCGGAGGGAGTATATATATATATATATATATATACAGTAAAATCCCTATTTAGGAATACTCTATATAAGAATAACATCTACAATATTATAAAAAATTTGATTCTAATTTGGGCCGGTTTATAAATAGGAATAACCTCTAAATTGTAATATGTTATATACTTTTTAAGTCCCGTATTAAGAAACTATACCTCTATATAGTAATAATTTCATATATATATATATATATATATATATATATATATATATATATATATATATATATATATATATGAGAGAGAGACACACAATATTAATTTTAAAAGACTTCATTTTCTATAAAAGACTATTTCCTATAAAGAACTACATTTTTCTATAAAATACTACATTTTCTATAAAGGACTATATATTTCTTATAAAATACTACATTTTCTATAAAAGACCATATTTTCATATAAAAGACTACATTTCATATAAAAGACTACATTTTTCTAGTTTGAAAATCTAAATAGGAAGTTCTTATTGATATTTTTGTTAAAGTAGATATTTTTTGGTGTTCGAAAAATATTTTGTACCAATACTTCTATTTAGTAATAACCTCTCTATTAGAATACAAATAGTTTGATCCCAAGTCTATTCCTAAATAGAGGTTTTACTATATATATATATATATATATATATATATATATATATATATATATATATGATGCTTAAACAAGAGACATATTCGGTGTTTTGAAAAGATTTAGTATTTTTGGATTCGATTATCATGAAGTTAATTTCATAATAAGTTGGTCAATTGACCAATACAATGTTGACACGCAGAGAAATAGATCACCTTTCGTCCGCATGTCGACACTGTATTAGTCAATTGACCAAAATTAACTTTATGTTAACTACTCCCAGTCCTTTTTCATACGCATGGAAATAAAAATGAGAATATAAACTTCATTAATTCCCATTTGTATACATAATTACATATGAAAATCTCATTCATTCATGGGGATAGGTCGGTAAAAAAATCACTCTCTAATTAAGAAGGACTTATAAGAATCAAAATTAAATATAACTTACGTTTTAGTTACCGTAAAATATTCTTGAGAAACTCCAAACATTTATGAATTTAATGTTTACATTCTTTTTATGATATATTTTGTCGTATATATAGAGCCTGAATGGTCATCTCAGTTATATTCTTTGATTTTTAATGGTTATAGTTTTGACATCCCACTAATGATAATATTCTTATAAATATAATGTTTATATCCTTGTTGGACTTGATAAAGTTGAGAAATATATTGCATCTCTCGTATGCTGATGTGATGTTTAGGAAAACATTTCATATGATTGTCTAAGGAGAGACTGTTTGTTCGCTCTTACTTCTTTTATTCTTTATTTATAACTAAAAATATTTTTGATACAGGAAGATCTGTGGTCGATGATATTGAGTTGCAAATAGTACATTGAGAACACTAAAAGACCATAATTTACTGGATCAACACAACGATGCTGGTTGACTTCGGATTCAGGTCGATGTTCGGATGTTCGAGGTCGGATAGCGTCATAGCTTCGGAATAGATGTTCGGACCAAGTCGAATGGCGTCATGACTTTGAAAAGTCATCGGATTGGTTTTAATAATTACTATTTAATTAATTTTTGATAGCAATATTTAATTAAGAAGTAAATCTTTTATTTTAATTATGGTATTATTATTAGGAGTTTATTACCTATTGGAAGCTTATTACCATAGTTATTTGCTACCTATTGGAAGTTTGTTTTCATAGTTATAGGAATTTTATTTCATTTTGAAAAAAAAACCTTTAAGCTATAAAACTCGACTTGTGGGTTTAATTTTAGGAAGAGCTTTTGTTTTGATAATAATAATTTATATATTAGAAAGATTTCTCTGTGTTTAGGGTAAGTTTCTTGCTTCGTTTTCCTGTGAATTTCTTGTTACCTTATCCTCCATGATAATCGCTATTATGTCCGGACGTCAGTTGATATCAGACCATCAACATCTTTCTGAGAATAGATTTCATCAGTTTCAATGGCTAGTGGCCGTGGTCGTGGTGGGCAGGTTCTGATTAAGGAAGTCCCAAACAGTGATCGTAATGTTTAAGACGTGATGATTGATGATTTACAAAGACAAGTGGTAGAGTTAACCTAGCGTCTAATGACACAACATCTCGGTCGTCGTGGATAAGCTCTGATTGTGGAAGTCTCGCACCCTGATCAAGATCTGATATCGGGCGGGATAGTGATTATCCTACGGGCTAGGTAACAAATAAATTCACAGGCAAAGGAACAAGAGATTCACCGAAAAACACATAGAAACTTCTCTAATGCTTGAGTTTATATTTATCAAAATCAAAGTTATGAATTCAACCCACAAGCCAAGTTTTATAGCTTAACAAAACTTTCTCTCCAAGTCATAACTTTCTGCCCAAGTTACCCAAGTTATAACAGAAATTCTAAAAATATGGAAACAAAATCCTAACAAAATTCCTATATTTATGGGAATAAAAATCCTAACAAGTAACAACTTAATAATAAATCAATCTATCGACTCCCGAAGTCAGGATGCTACGAGCCTGAAGACGTCCAATCTCCCGAAGTTAATCCTCTAGTCTGAAGTCAAAGGCGTTAATGGCCTCTACCTCTACGATGATTATTTGATTCATGACATGATACTCCAAGGCCATCTACATATTTTTCGATAGTTTAGCTTCTTCGATTTCAGACTCTCCTGCATCAGTCTCCCCTGGTTGGAAAGAACTTGTACTCGAGTTCTTAGTTTTATCAGCAGACTGCTCAAAACAAGGGCTCAAATGTTTCTCGTTGAAAATGTCCGAAGTACTCCACAGGTTACTAGGAATGTGCAGCCGATAAACATTGTCGTTGATTCGCTGCAGAATCTCACAAGGACCAATTTTTTGATCTTTAAGTTTATTATAATCGCCAACAGGAAAACGATCTCAGTTAGTACGGCCCAAACAAGATCACCAACTTTAGAAACAACCTGATGACGATGACTGTCAGCCCGATCCTTGTATTTAGCATTGTTTTCTAGATTTGTACACCTGATCATGGATAACCTGAAGATAATATGCCATTTCTTCCGCTTTGGGGTACACTTGACCAATCCAAGGAATAGGAACCAAATCTAGGACTCCACAGAACCATCAACAATCTCAAAAGGGCACATGTTAGTAGTTCGATTCTTCTAACGGTTGTAAGCAAACTCTGCTTAGCGCCTGATCCCATTGCTTCGGTTTACTTCCGCCCAAACACCTTAAAAGATTACCTAAGCTTCGGTTCACTACTTCGGTCTGCCCGTCTGTCTGAGGATGATAGGCACTGCTAAAGTTCAATTGTGTCCCGAGCTATTTCCACAGACTTCTCCAAAAATTACTCATAAACTTAGTATCATAATCAAAGGTAATAGACTGGGGAACACCATACAAACGTACAATCTCCCGAAAGTAAAGGTGAGCGATCCGAGTAGCATCCATTATCTTTCGGCAAGAAATAAGATAAGTCATCTTAGAAAATCGATCAATTACAACCATATATAATAGAATATGAAGCTCTCTGAGATCGAAATAGACCTAAAATAAAATCCATACTTATATCACACCAAATTCTTTCAATACTAGTCAAAGTAGGATTGACTTTAAAAGCATAAATAAGTGAACTATTTAGTTAACGTGACCGATCCCAGTGCTTACCATCTAAAATGTCCCTGGGTCAACACAAAATAACCCGAAGCAACAGAAGTCAATCTAGAAGCAATGTCTTATAAACTCCTACCTAAGAAGTTACTATAACATTAATCCTAAAGCCAGTAATTGACAATCTCTTAGTGAAATAAGGCAACTGAGAAATGCATGGACATCTCAGCAGAATTGATCTAATCACAACAATCATTAGTCATATATACCAGCACTTCATTAACCCATATAAGCAAGGCCCAAAAAGAATTACACACAAAACATCTCAAAAATACAATCTTTACATAATTATAATAGCTAACTCACATAAATTAAATTGTTCTTACCAAACCAACCAATCGAACTCTACATATAACAAGATACAACTGGTTAAAAAACTAGGGTTTTATGATGTATTTATGTCCAATTAACATAACAATACTAAAAAGATCTAACCTTTTATAAATTAGCAGATGAAGTTACATAATGGGTTCTTAAACTACTCGATTATATAGCTTAATTGAGCTAACATAGATAATTGGACTTTAAAATTGTGACATCCTCAACCAACATATCAATTCACCGAAAACCAGATATAATTCATTATAAAATAGGGTTTGAGGATTACACATATCCAATTAGCATGAGAAAAATCCAATCTTTTTATATAAAAAAAAAGAAGTAAATTACTCAATTTTATTGTTTAATTGAGCTACCACGGATGTTTGGACTTTAAAATTTTGGGTACAAATATGTATATGTATCTACCTGGAATTGGGGGGTTGGGGAGTTGAGTTGGGGTGGGGTGGGGTGGGGTGGGGTGGGGTGGGGTGGGGGGTAAGAAACTGAACATGTGAATAAGACAACCATCACCAAGATTATTAATATGTGTATGATCTTACGAGTGTTTTGAGAAACACTTCCACTTTCGCACATGTATTATATGTTTCATTACCGTGTTTCTCATCTACACATGTAATTAAATTATTTAATACATATATTATATTCATACCAATATATGAATTATAATATAATAAAATTATACATTTATAATACATATAAAATCATTCCATTTAATTATAGAATTAATTTATAATTAAATTTAACACTTTTAGTATAACGGATTAACTATTTAAATAATTAAAATTCATTCTATTAATTAATTTAAATAACTTATAATTTCAATTATACAATCTATATTGTATAATTAAATTTAACTTCCTCCTCACCATAACTTGTTGTCAAACAATTTATTTATTTATTAAATATATAATTTAATAAATTTAATCATTTATTTAAATATAAATTTAATTTACTAACTAGATACCAATATACATATTATATATATATGATCTCATCTCATTTTTCTAATTTACATCCATTTGGCATAATATTAAAATTAATATATCACATTATGCATGTTACATTTAATTATTGTAACATACTGTAATTCATTTATATATTCAAACCCGACACGCCTCATAATAAGAATTTTATTTATTCAATTCTTATTTTAATTTTATTAAAATAATTTCTAAAAAATCAGGATTGTCATTTTATTCCCTTCTTATAATAATTTTGTAAGACCCCAACTTTTATAAATAAAGATTAAATTTTCTCGAAATATATTTTTGAATATTATGGTGTGGATATGATATAATGTTATAGTTGTGGGTATTATTTATAAATTTTGCAAAGTAATTAAGTGGTTATATAATATTCGATTGGTCGGGGAATATTCGCTTTAACAGGGAATATTCGTGACGACTCAGACAATCATTGATGGACCCCACAATGTAAGTATTGTCGTAGTAAGAAAACGATGTAATTATCTTTTATAAAAATAACTTACGAAAATGTTACCGTTAAAACTGTTGAACTACCCTTAGTAAAAAAATGCGATGAATACGTGTGGTTGCATAGTAGCACATGGTATTGGTTATTGATGCTTACATGAGAAGTCACTCGGTTATACTCAATTATTGCTACAAAGAATTATTGCATCATATCTCTCATATTATTGATTCAATTATTGTCACAAAGATCATCTCGCATAATATTTTATATTATTAAATCAATAATTGAGACGACAAAGTTATTCATATTATTATTTACAATATTGACAATGTCTAGAAGTTCTGTCAAGGAGAGGTTTGGTCACCTAATTGCACGCCAATAAGGAGAAATTCTTATCGGAAAGCCCCTCCTTTCCTGGGAATGACCTGGTTGTTAAATATTGTGAGTTATAATATTAATGATGAATAAGTTCGTGTTGATAAAAGATGAATTTGATAATTCCATTGGGTTGGGATTATTAGTGTTAGTGGAAATCGACATCTATTCCGATGATAATTGATGTCTGGGGGTTATATTGATAAATCGGATAATTTATCGGATAAATAAGCAATTAATTGCTACTAATTCACATGATTATATAACTATTTGTTCACATGTGTGTACTATTGCATCACATTCATGTACTATTAGGGGAGTTGGTGCAAGATTAATAATACTTGCATGACTAAGTTAAACATAGAGGTATAGATGGAGGTACTATATTGTAATTCATATTTTTCACATGATTATACTATTGATTCACATGATTGAACTATTGATTCACATTATTTACTATTAGGGGAGTTGGTGCAAGTTTGATAATACTTGCAGGACTAAATTAAAAATAAAAATAAAGAGGAAGGTATTATATTGTAATATTCTGAGCCCCAAAACGTGCAATTATCAAAACTATATTTTTCTATAAATAGAAGCTCATTTCTTCATTATTCTTCACCAATTCACTCAAGCTATAGAGCATTTATTATAGAGAGAAAGTATAAAGAAAAAGAAGAAGAGAAGTCTGCTACCTCACTACTCCAGTATCCAGTTTCTTTCTAAGGTAAGGGGTATTATTTCTTTCTTATTCATGAAGAGAACTTCAGTTATTCCATTCTTTATTATTCTCGTTGGAATAACTCAGATCACGCTGCTACCCTATACTTGGTGAAATTCTTACATTATTCCATTCTTTATCATTATGTTGGAATAACTTTGTCTGTGAAGTAATCTGCATACATGGTGAAATTCTTCATTATTCCATTCTTTATTATTCTGTTAGAACATCCATCTGCATGCGCTTTATGCATGACCTCGGTTCCGTTCTTTATTATTCTCATTGGAACATCCTCGCCTGCGTGCGATTACGCATGACACGGTTCCGCTTCTTTATTATCCCGCTCGTGCGATTACGCGCGACCTAGTTCCGCTTCTTTATTATTCTTGGAATAACTCATCTGCATGCGGTCTATCGCATGCCTGGTGATTTCTTTTGTTATTCCATTCGTTATTATACTCAGTTGGTTAATGTTTTGACTTCTATACTCCACGGAATTAATGAAATATCCTTGATATTTTCTTTTCATCCAGTATCTTTTCATGGAAATATTCTTCTGAGCATTCTTGAATTTTTCTCCACAAAGAAGTATCATGTTGACAATTTGGACGTTATTGATTCCTGCATAAAATAATTCTTGAACTTGTTTTATTGAATTCTTATATCATTGTCATCATCCTCATGTTTATATTTTGTTGAAAGTCATCTGTGGCCTGTACTGCATAGATGGACTTGGTATGATTATGACCAGGGATTATTCGGTGTAATCATGACCGTAATGTTACAAATGATGTGGTAAAAGTCCTCATTGGCCCGTAGTGCATTGATGGACAGTTGTTGGCATGATCATGACCATTAATGAATACACAAATATCCTTGACCCATAGTGCATGGATAATTTGTGGTCGTGATACTAAAGAATATCCTTAGCCGTAATGCAGGGGTGATTCGATGATGTGGATTATTTATTAAGCTGAGTCTCAGCAATAAAAGTGATGAAAAACCTTTTAAATCATAGAAGATAGTAGATTTTATTCTCTACTTGACTCTTCTAATGGATTGCTTGTTCCGCTGCAGTTAAACTTGTTGTTTGTTATATTTTATCAGTTTAATACTATTGAAGGCTAACGATAAATTATTATGCATTATCTTAGTCATAATATTTCTTACTGGGTTAGTTGAGCTCACCCTTTCTTTCACTGTTCTCTTCAGAAATGAGAACGTAGCTGGGACGAGTCGGGGAACGGAGTGATGGTCCAGATAGATGGCTATAGTAGTTCTCACTATTATGTGAAATAGTGTGATAATAAATGTAATGATGACTCCATTGAGTGTGGATATTGTCTAGATGAAAATATTTTTATTAAAACTCATAGCACATGTTTTGTCGTATTTTGCACGACAGTTGTATAATTAAGTTGTATTTGAATTTTGTACCATGTATTTGGCGACTCAAGATGGGTGATGTATACCTATTTTTGGGACGTCACAGTTGGTATCAAAGCTTAGGGATATGATCCCTGGCTAAGATGTGAGACTAGAACTATGAGGGGAGAGACAAGGAATTCCTTCGCTAGTATGACCTACCTAAGTTTATTTGGTATTTAATTGGTCGGTCAGAGTATAGGGATAATATATTGCATGTTAATTAACCCTTGTTTTGTGGCAGTATTTGAAAATGACATCCGAGAATGTTGAGAATAACAATGGAGCGCAGGAGACCGTTGAGTCTCCACAAATCAATAATCAGGATAATGTGCATCAGGAAGGCGACGATCCTCATTCAAACAACAACACTGACCAAATGATAAACGATGAAATGTTCAGAGGCTTTATGCAATTTATGCAACATCAGGCGAGAGCGGCTCCTGTCCAAAATGTAGGTGGAAACACTGGAAACTCTCGGACGGTCACCGCTAAACAGTTCAAGGAGCTGGGACCACCGTAGTTTATTGGAGTGCCAAAACCACTTAAGGCGAAAGCATGGATAAAGCAGATCACCAAGATATTTGATGTCTTGGGATGCTCCGAGGAGCAAAAGGTTCCCTTTGCCACCTTTATGTTGCGAGAAGAGGCAGATTACTGGTGGGAATCGGTAAAGCGTACTCAACCTGCCGCACTAAAGATGTCTTGGGAGAAGTTCCAAGAACTATTCAACGACAAGTACTTTCCCAAAAGTATTCGTCACATGAAAGAGGTAGAGTTCATCAAATTGGAGAAGAACAATATGACCGTGTCGTAGTACGAAGCTAAGTTTGCCGAGTTGTCCCGATTTGCGTCTCACTTGGTTGATAATGAAGAGAGAATGACGCGGATGTTTCTTAGAGGTTTGAAACCTGTGACGCCCCCAAAATTAGGTATACATCACCCATCTTAGGTCGCCAGATACATGGTACAGAATTCAAATACAACTTGCTAATACAACTGTCGTGTACAATACGACAAAACATAAACTGTGAGTTTGAATACAATTATTGTCTACTAGAGATTATACAAACTCAAAATAGTGAGGACTACTAATGCTATCCTCTGGACCATCACTCCATTCCCCAACTCGTCCCAGCTATATTCTCATTTCCTGAAGAGAGGGAGCTAATGAGCTCACCTCCCCGAGGGAGGAAGAACGCAGCTCGGAGGGGAAAGCGTTCAGCTCTTACGCGCGCGCGCGGAAGCCAAAACTTGATTGCACGGTACTTGGTTGTCCGACCCGACTATTTCCGCTTCGGAAATAGAATAAGGCGAAAGAAAGGGTGAGCTCAACTAGCCCAGTAAGAAATATTATGACTAAGATAATGCAGAATAAATTATCATTAGCCTCCAACAATGTTAAACTGATAAAATACAATAGACATCAAGTTTAACTGCAGCGGAACAAGCAATCCATTAAAAGAGTCAAGTAGAGAATAGAATCTACTATCTTTTATGATTTAAAAGTTTTCATCACTTTTATCAATCGAGACTCAAATTTCAATAAATAATCCACATCATTAAATCATCAACGCACTACACAAAGCTAAGGATATTCTTTAAGATCACGCACCACGAATTATCCATGCACTACGGGCCAAAGATAATCGTGTTTTCATCAACTATTCCCGATCATGCCATAAAATAATTCATCTTTGCTCCCTTGGCCGAAGAGAATCCATAGCCATAATCATACCAAAAATTGTCCATCAATGCACTACGGGCCAATGAGGACTTTTAATTTTCACATCATTTGTAACATTACGGTCATGATTATACCGAATAATCCTTGGTCATAATCATACCAAGTCCATCTATGCACTACAGCCACAAATGACTTTCAACATAACATAAACATGAGGATGATGACAATGATATAAGAATTCAATTAAACAAGTTCAAGAATTAATTTGTCCAGGAACCAATAACGTCCAAATTGTCAACATGATACTTGCTTTTGTAGAGTAAAATTTAAGAATGCTCGTAATAATATTTCCAATTTAAAAGATATCGGATGAAGCGCAAATATCAAGGATATTCCACTAATTTCATGGAGTATAAGTCAAAATTTTAATCAACGAGTATATAATAATTTAATGGAATAACAAAAGATATCACCATGCATGCGGTACTTCACATAGACGGTTATTTCAACTAATAATAATAACGGAACCAGTCGTGAAATTCACAATCGAAGTGATGTTCTAATGTAATAATAAATGCGAATAATAAATGATGGAACCAGTCCCACAGATAAACGCAGATGTGATATTCCGGCTAGAATAATAAAGGCGGAATAATAAAATGGAACAAGGTCCCATGTATAGCATGCATGTGATATTCCGACAAAATAATAAAGACAAAATAATAGAAGAATGTCACCAAGTATAGGGTAGCCCGCGTATACAGGTTATTCTAACAGAACAATAAAGAAATGGAATAACAGAAGTTCTCTTCTTAAATACAAAAGAATAATATCCCTTACCGTAAAATAATACTTGATATAAGAGTAGTGAAGTAGCAGAAAACTTTTCTTCTATCTTTCTATAGTTTCTCTCTCTAGAGTTCAGTGAATTCGTAAGAAAATAATGAAGGAATGAGCTTCTATTTATAGGAAAATGGAATGCATAGTAACTAATCCATGAACGGTCCAGATTTATTTACTTTAATCTGACGGTCCATATTTAAAGAAAAATCTTTTAAATAAAATATAATATATTCTATTTATATAAAAAGATTTTTACTATGCAAACACTATGCGGGCACTATGTAAACACTATGCATAATAAAATATAATATATTCTATTTATAGAATAACTTTAATAAAGTATTCTATTTTATATAAAAAGATTTTACTATACAAAACACTATGCATAATAGAATATAATATATTCTATTTATAGAATAACTTTAATAAAATATTCGTTTTATATAAAAAGATGTTTCTATTTTATTACGTTAATAATCGAATAAAACAAAACTTCTAAATCAACAATAATTGAATTAAATAATGTGACATACTATGCAGCAACTATTGTAGCAATAATTGAACAAAACTGAGTGACTTCTCACATAAATATCAATAATCAATACCGCGCTGCTACTATGCAACAACGCCAGACATCGTGTATTTCTTTACTACCGAGTAGTTCAACAAGATCAACCAGTAAAACTTCCGCCGTTATTTTCAATAAAATATTTTTGTCGCTTTTCTCAATCCGAATAATAATTCCGTTGTGGGGTCCACCAATGATTATGCCGAATATTTCCTGTTTAAAACGAATATTCCTCGACCAATCGAATATAATATGACAACTTGCATACTTTTCAAAATTTATAAATATTACCCACAACTATAACATTATCTCAAATCCACACCATAATATAAAAAAATTATTTCGAGAAATTTAAATCTTTATCTATAAAATCTGGGATTTTACAATCTCCCCTCCTTATGAAATTTTGCCCTCGAAATTTACGTACGTACCTGGTATGCCGAACAGGTGAGGATACCTTGACTTCATTTCAGATTCTAACTCTTGAGGTATAACCCTTGAGTGTTGGATACGATTCTTCTTATCCAAGATTTTAACACGAGATCTCATACGTTAAATCATCCGCTATCTCGTCCGATTCTAAATTAATAATGTGGTTTGGGTCATCCACATATTTACGTAACATCGATACGAAAAAAAAAGTTCTGAACACGCAACATACTTGGCGGTAAAACGAGTCTATAGGCCACAGTTCCTACTTCATCGAGGATTTCAAATGGGCCAATTAAATCGAGGGTGTAGATTTCCTTTATTCGTCGATTCTTGCTTCTAGAGTAACGCCCTCTTGAACCTTCTTCTTCACATTCATCAGCTCTGAGTATGTAGCTTGAGCGGCTTTAACTTTATCGATTAAAGTTGATTCTACTCATATATTCGTTATCTTCACTTGGGTTCCTAGAGTCTTTAACTCTATCTTCATCATTTGTAAGTCGTACGAAATGGGCCTTTGTGTTAACAACATCGCACTCGTAAACGCATACGATCTTCTACTCAACGCGTCAGCTACCACGTTCGCTTTCCCACGATGGTATTGAATGATACGATCGTAATCTTCAACAGCTTGAGCCAATGTATTTGGCGCATGTTACGTTCATTTTAAGTAAAGAAATATTTGAGGGTTTTAGAAATGGGTTTTGTAATGTGGTCAATACAAAATTCAATTTCACGCTCTAGGGGTAGGCTAGGAAGTCTTCAAGAATACGTCAAGAAATTTATTAACGATAGAAATATCATTCAAAACTGTTACTCTCATCCAAGACTTGGATAGTACGTCACATTGATACCAACTGTGACTTCTATCCCTTAACCTAGATAGCACCTCACAATGATACCTATCATCTTGTCATCGTCATTCACGATGTCGCCTACAGAAAGTCTGGCTTGGTGCATTCCACGCCAGGAAGTCATCAACAAAAGGATCGGGGCTCTTTACTTATGGCTTGATATGACAATGATTGAATTTAGTGGTTTGGTTGCTTGAATTCACATAATAGGTTGGTTAGGAATATGAAAGCTAACAACCTTACGAAAAGTATGATGAGTAGTTAACCAATCATTTCAAAAAAAAAAAACCACATCAAAGGCAAGTATTTCAAAGAGATAAGATCGACAGGTAACGTGAAAGTGTCAATTTGAATCAAACAAGATTTATAAACAGTGGAGGTAACGAAGGTTTCTCCCAATGGAGTTTCAATAGATAAATCAAAGTTTAACTTCTCTGGAGTTAAGTACAAACATTGAACACAACTAGGTGAAATAAAAGAGTGAGTAGAACCGGTATCTACCACGGTATAGACTTCGTAAGAGCTTATGATTAACTTACCCGTGATAATTTTATTCAGGTTCCTCGTCACGAGAAAAAAAAATGCTCTCTCTTAAACTACCATCTTTGGCTTGTCTGGGACATCCTTTGGCATCACTATCCCAGTTGCACTTGACTTCACCATACGACAAAATCGAGCTAGGTGACCTCTTCCGCAATTAAAACACGCTTTAGATTGTCAAATGTCACGAGTTTGACGGATGTGTCCCTCCCCGTCGCATTTGAAACATACTGACCGGTGGTCGCTCTTCTTCCTTTGAAACAGGTCTTTGGTGCCAACGTCTTTACGTCATTGTTGAACCTTCTCTTCTTGAAATGTCCATTCTTATTATTTTGGCCATGATTACCACCGAAGTGGTTACCATTTATGGCATGTTGATTCCCTCCATGCTTATTGTCACCGCTTTGATGACTATTATCACCGGTATTATCATTTTGCCGGCTGCTCTCTTTTGGTTTGGTTAACTCATTATCGCGCTCCAATAACTGAGCCCTATTAACAAAATCAATAATAAAACACGGTTTATGAGAGATAAGATATTGACGTATCTCGGGTTTCAAACCTCTTAAAACATTCGCGTCATTCTGTCTTCATTATCAACCAAGTGGGACGCAAATCGGGACAACTCGGCAAACTTGGCTTCGTACCGCGACACGATCATGTTGTTTTGCTTCAACTTGATAAATTCCACCTCCTTCATGTGACGAATTCTTTCGGGAAAGTACTTGTCATTGAATGTACTCTTGAACTTCTCCCAAGACATCTTGAAAAGGCCAGTCGGGTACATTTTACTGATTCTCACCAGTGATCTGCCTCTTCACGCAACATAAAGGTGGCAAAAGTAACCTTTTGCTCCTCGGAGCATCCCAAGACATCAAATATCTTGGTGATCTGCTTTAACCACGTCTTCGCCTTAAGTGGTTCTGGCTTTCCCAAAAACTCCGGTGGTCCCAGCTCCTTGAATTTCTTAGCGGTGACCAACCGTGAGTTATCGATATTCTAGTCAGATTTTGGACAGGAGCTGCCTTTGCCTGTTGTTGCATGAATTGCATAAAGCCTCTGACCATCCCATCATTCACCATTTCATCGGTGTTATTGTTTTCATGAGGAGTATTGGCCTCTGGTTGCACATTATCCTGATTATTGATCTGTGGAGACTTAACAGTCTCCTGTGCTCCATTGATAATCTTAACATTCTCGGATGCCATTTTCAAACACTGCCACAAAACAAGGGTTAATTGACATATCACATATTATCCCTATACTTTGACCGACCAATTAAATACCAAATAAACTTAGGTAGGTCATACTAGCGAAGGAATTCCCCGTCTCTCCCCTCCTAGGTCTTATCTCACATCTTAGCCAGGGATCATATCCCTAAGCTTTTATACCAACTGTGACGTCCCCAAAATTAAGTATACATCACCCATCTTGGGTCGCCAGATACATGGTACAGAATTCAAATACAACTTACTAATACAACTGTCGTGTACAATACGACAAAACATAAACTGTGAGGTTGAATACAATTATTGTCTACTAGAGATTATACAAACTTAAAAGGAGTCCTCATTACAATTATTATCACACTATTTCACAAAATAGTGAGGACTACTAATGCTATCCTCTGGACCATCACTCCGTTTCCCGACTCGTCCCAGCTATATTCTCATTTCCTGAAGAGAACAGTGAAAGAAAGGGTGAGCTCAACTAGCCCAGTAAGAAATATTATGACTAAGATAATGCATAATAAATTATCATTAGCCTCCAACAATGTTAAACTGATAAAATACAATAGACATCAAGTTTAACTGCAGCGGAACAAGCAATCCATTAAAAGAGTCAAGTAGAGAATAGAATCTACTATCTTTTATGATTTAAAAAGTTTTTCATCACTTTTATCACGAGACTCAAATTTCAATAAATAATCCACATCATTAAATCATCCCTGCACTACAGGCCAAGGATATTCTTTAGTATCACGACCACAAATTATCCATGCACTACGGCCAAAGATAATCGTGTTTTCATCAACGGTCCTGATCATGCCATAAAATAATTCATCTTTGCTCCCTTGGCCAAAGAGAATTCATAGCCATAATCATACCAAAAACTGTCCATCAATGCACTACGGACCAATGAGGACTTTTAATTTTTACATCATTTGTAACATTACGGTCATGATTATACCGAATAATCCTCAGTCATAATCATACTAAGTTCATCTATGCACTTTCTGAAAGGCCACAAATGACTTTCAACATAACATAAACATGAGGATGATGACAATGATATAAGAATTCAATTAAATAAGTTCAAGAATTAATTTGTCCAGGAACCAATAACGTCCAAATTGTCAACATGATACTGTTTTGTAGAGTAAAATTCAAGAATGCTCAGAAGAATATTTCCACGAAAAGATACTGGATGAAGCGCAAATATCAAGGATATTCCACTAATTTCATGGAGTATAGAAGTTAAAATTTTAATCAACTGAGTATAATACCGAATGGAATAACAAAAGATATCACCATGCATACGGTACTTCGCATAGACGGTTATTTCAACAGAATAATAATAACGGAACCAGGTCAGGTGAAATTCACACCGACAGGATGTTCCAACAGAATAATAAATGCGGAATAATAAATGATGGAACCGGTCCTGCCAGATAAGCATGCATGTGATATTCGATAGAATAATAAAGGCGGAATAATAAAAATGGAACTAGGTCCGACGTATAGCACAGACAGGATATTCCGACAGAATAATAAAGACAGAATAATAGAAGAATGTCACCAAGTATAGGGTAGCCCGCGTATACAGGTTATTCCAACAGAACAATAAAGAAATGGAATAACAAAAGTTCTCTTCTTGAATACAAAAGAATAATATCCCTTACCGTAAAATAATACTTGATATAAGAGTAGTGAAGTAGCAGAAAACTTTTCTTCTATCTCTCTATAGTCTCTCTCTATAGTTTCTCTCTCTAGAGTTCAGTGAATTTGTAAGAAAATAATGAAGGAATGAGCTTCTATTTATAGGAAAATGGAATGCATAGTAACTAATCCATGAACGGTCCAGATTGATTTACTTTAATTTGATTATTCCATATTTAAAGAAAAATCTTTTAAATAAAATATAATATATTCTATTTATATAAAAAGATTTTTACTATGCAAACACTATATCTAGCACTATACAAACACTATGCCTAATAAAATATAATATATTCTATTTATAGAATAATTTTAATAAAGTATTCTATTTTATATAAAAAAAATTTACTATGCAAAACACTTTGCATAATAGAATATAATATATTCTATTTATAAAATAACTTTAATAAAGTATTCTATTTTATATAAAAGATGTTTCTATTTTATTACGTTAATAATACGAATAAAACAAAACTTCTAAATCAACAATAATTGAATCAAATAATGTGAGATCTTATCGCAAAGAACTATTGTAGCAATAATTGAACAAAACTGAGTGACTTCTCACATAAATATCAATAATCAATACCGTGTGCTACTATGCAATAACGCGTATTATTGTACTTTTACTACCGAGTAGTTCAACAAAGATCAACGGTAAAACTTCCATGAATTATTTTCAATAAAATATTTTTGTCATTTTCTCAATCCGACAATAATTCCGTTGTGGGGTCCACCAATGATTGTGCCGAATATTTCTTGTTTAAAACGAATATTCCCCGAGCAATCGAATATAAAATGACAACTTGCATACTTTGCAAAATTTATAAATATTACCCACAACTATAACATTATCTCAAATCCACACCATAATATAAAAAAATTATTTCGAGAAATTTAAATCTTTATCTATAAAATCTGGGATTTTACAACCGTGACAACCCCAAAATAGGTCCATTCCATCCAACCCATTCTGAGTCGCCAAATACATGGTACAGAAAACAACTACAACTTTATTACAACAATTGTCATGCAAAATACAACAACACATATGTTGTGAGTTTTAATACCAACTATGACTCATGTCCCAACTATGGACATCACCTCACAGTGATACCTTACATAAAGGTACAATCTAGAACTATTTTAGAAATTAAAATCTTTGGAAAGTGCTCAATAAAACCTTCGTACATGGGAGGCCATGCGTCTAGGTTATGATAGATATCATATGCCCACAAAATTATCCTTGGTTGATCCAATAGACCCCAAAGAAAAACGAGAAGATTACTATTATATTCTTCCCAATGGTGTGTCTTCTCTTGACATATCATTATCTCCACCGTCTCTAATTGAGAATTATACTTCAACCAAACTCCAAGATTATATAGGTAGTGCTCGTATATATACTCAGCAAGTGGATGAGCACAACCCTGTCTTATGATGACACGAGGTGGTATGTCATTAGACATCTTGTATGATAGTGGCAAAACACCTTTCCAACGTTGGATTCACTTCACCCTAGTTGATTAACCAAATATAACTACTAAATGATGACCACCGTTCTATTCCCCTGTTATTCACGCTCGACCCAGCTACACTCTTATTACCTGAAAGGAATTGTGAAGCAAAAGGGTGAACACAACTAGCTCAGTAAAGAATATTATGACTAAAGATAAATAAATTATCAATAGCCTTCAACAGTAATAAATCAGAGATTTAGAACATATGGTAGATGATTAAACTTTTCAACCATAGTTGCAGTGGAACGAGCAATCCATTAGAAGAGTCAAATAGACCATAAAGTCTATTATCTTCTCCATGTTAAAAG
Organism: Panax ginseng; assembly: GCA_020205605.1. Lineage (NCBI taxonomy): Eukaryota > Viridiplantae > Streptophyta > Magnoliopsida > Apiales > Araliaceae > Panax > Panax ginseng. The sequence continues at coordinate 129,034,817 of CM035145.1, read as the reverse complement.
TCCACCAACAATGTTTTATCCCTGTAACATCAATCAACAATTCCTGTCCACAATCACATGTATAACTCATAATCGTAATTGTAGTTCTAAATTCCTTTTCGCATTCAGGATGAAGATAATTTTCATCATCTGTCTTTACCTGAAACATCAAAGATCATGGTTATACCAAATCACAGTTCCTGTTCATAATCATACTAATAAATTCATCTTTGCACTACGGGCCAAAGATATTCATCAACAGTTCATCTTTGCATTACAGGCCAAAGATATTCAACAACAGGTCATCTTTGCACTACGGGCCAAAGATATTTAACAACAGGTCATCTTTGCACTACATGCCAAAGATATTCAACAACATGTCATCTTTGCACTACATGCCAAAGATATTACAGGCCAAAGATATTCAACAACATGTCATCTTTGCACTACAGGCCAAAGATATTCATATCTCAAAGAAATATATAATCATTTCAGAATTTATATAAACAATAATTATAACCATGTTGATCAATTCACCTTTACACTTAAGCTAAAGATATTCAATTATAAATTCAATGGTCATGATCATACCCGATCGACAATTCAACTTTGCACTTCTTGGCCAAAGAGAACTCATAGTCGCGATCATACCAATAATCTACCCATCTTTACACTCAAGTCAAAGAAAATATCATCATTAGGGTTATAAAAATGTTATATATGATAATAAAATCAATATAATCAATACATAGTTTTAATCTCCAGAGTAATATTCATAAATCAACTATAATTTGGTTAGAAAAAAAACCAATTTTGTAGTGAATAGTACCCGTGAATAGTAACTCGTGAATAGTAATTCATGAATAGTAACCCGTCGTGAATAGTAACTCGTGAATAGTAACTCATAAATAGTAACTCATGAATAGTAATTCCGACATGAAAAAGTTCCAAATTTGATAAAAAGTTCAAACCAATATTTCAACATAATGATATTGAAGAAATAATATCACTTACGAAGAAAATAACATCCCTTTCAATCTCTTACTATCCCTTACTTCAAAAGAGCAGTACTTCTGACTGGAATAACGCTGAACGAACTTGCACCATATAGCAACACTCAAGATATCAAAATACTCACAAGAATACACTCGATAATATAGAGAGAAATAGAGAGAAAACTTCAGTTTCTGGTGTATTTTTCAATTCTAACCTAAGCACCCTATTTATAGAAAAATGCTTAGAACACCAAAGCAGAAAATTTAATATAATATTAATATATATATTTTTAAAATTCCTACGCACCCCTCATTTGATCAAAACATCAGCCACACATACATCAAACTCACCAAAAACGTTTTTCACACAAAAATCATTTAAAGCTCCAAAAATAAAATAAAATCAATTATTCCGGAACTTCAATAATTCATAAAAAAAAGCCCTTTCATCAGAAAATTTGAATCTATTGTAAGACCCCGAATTTTATGAAATAAAAGTATTCAATTTTTCTTATAATTACTATTCAGTAAATGGTTAAATTGATAAACGTTTAAAGTTAAGGGTGATATATGAATTTTTTTTTAAATAAGCAAGTGGTTATAAAATACTCATTGTTGTCGGGGAATATTCGTTTGCTCGTGGAATATTCTTCTTGTCGGGGAATATTCATACGACGGCACAGCCTTTTGTGGGCCCCATAATAGAATAACTGTTGGATGAAGAAAACGACAAGTATGAGTTTTTTATAAATAATTCGTAGTTATTATTCAAGTAATCTTTGTTGGAATACCGGTTGGTTAAAACACGATGTCTGGCGTTGTTGCACAAGATAGCTTACGGTATTGCACCAATTATTGATTCTTACATAAGAAGGAACTACTCAATAATTGTTACAGTAATTACTGTTCAGTATTTTATTGATTCAATAATTGCTGCGTTGATATTTTATATTACTGTTGTTTTAATAATTGTCACTACACAGTATTTTCCATTATCGAAGCAATAATTCATATTGTCGGAATAATATTATTAGATAACATTATTGGCAATGTCTAGAAAGTTCTGTCTAAGGAGAGGTTTGGTCACCTAATTGTGCGCCAGTAAGGAGAAATTCTTATTGGAAAGCCCCCTCTTTCCTGGGAACTGTCTGGTTGTCATTATTGTGATTCTGTAATATTATTTGTGAATAAATAATTATTGATTTATATGATGAGAAAAATATTCATTTTATGTGGATATAGATGGAGAAAATTTTTAAAGTGACAATTGTTGAAAATTGATATTTTATCTTTTCTGATAAAATAATATTTTATTATATTATTATAATATAATAATGATGATATTTTTATAATGAATGTGTGATATATGAGTATATGAGGAGGAAGAGTATTTTTGTTGCATTAAATGATTAACACATGTTTTGTGTGTCGGTGGACCCCATTTCTTGACTGAAATTTGATTATAGCCTATAAAATCGTCCGTATGTGGATTTCGGTCAAATTTTGTTTGGAATTTAGAAAACCTTTCTTCTGCAAAGTTGTAGAGAATTGAATTTCCTATAAAAATGCGCGAGATTTGAATTTTCTGATAAAGGGCTATTTATTATGAAATATTGAAGTTCCGAAGTTTCGGAATAATTGATTTTTGAAGTAGTAAATATTTTTTAAAAGAAAAACGTTTTCTTCATTATTGGTGGGCCCCACATGAGTGGTAAACATGCTAAATTCAGAATTCAAGAGGTGGGCGTGAAATTTTTTATATAAATATATATTTTATTAAATTTTCTACTTTGGTGTTCTAAGCATTTTCCTATAAATAGGATGCTTAGGTTAGAATTGAAAATCACACCAGAAACTGAAGTTTTCTCTCTATTTCTCTCTCTATATTATCGAGTGTATTCTTGTGAGTATTTTGATATCTTGAGTGTTGCTATACGGTGCAAGTTTGTTCAAAGATTATTCCAAATCGAAGTATCTTTTCTCTTTGATAGGATCAGGATTATGCGGGATAGTAAGGGGTGTTATATTCTTCTTAAAATGATACTTTCTTCAATATCATTATGCCAAAATATTGGTTGGAAATTTTTATCAAATTTGGAACTTTTTCATGTCGGGGTTACTATTCACGAGTTACTATTCATGACAGGTTACTATTCATGAGTTACTATTTATGACGGGTTACTATTCATGAGTTACTATTCACGAGTTACTATTCACGAGTTACTATTTATGGATACTATTCACTACAAAATTGATTTCTTTTTCTAACCAAATTATATTTGATTTATGAATATTACTCTGGAGATTAAAACTATGTATTGATTATATTGATTTTATTATCATATATAACATTTTTATAACCCTTATGTTGAATTCTCTTTCACTGGAGTGTAAAGATGGATAGATTATTGGTATGATCATGACTAGGGTTCTCTTTGGCCAGTAGTGAAAAGTTGAATTGTGACTGGTATGATCACGACCATTGAATTTATAATTGAATATCTTTAGCTTAAGTGCAAAGGTGAATTGATCAACATGGTTATAATTATTGTTTATATAAATTCTGAAATGATTATATATTTCTTTGAGATATGAATATCTTTGGCCCATAGTACAAAGATGACTTATTGATGAATATCTTTGGCATGTAGTGTAAAGATGGTCTGTTGTGCAAAGATGGTCTATTGATGAATATCTTTGGCCCGTAGTGCAAAGATGAATTTATTAGTATGATTATGAACATGAACTGTGATTTGGTATAACCATGATCTTTGATGTTTCAGGTGATGAAAATTATCTTTGTCCTGGATGAGAAAAGGAATTTAGAATAACAATTACGATTATGAGTTATACATGTTATTGTGGACAGGAATTGTTGATTGATGTTACAGGGATAAAACATTGTTGGTGGACTTTTAACATGGAGAAGATAATAGACTTTATAGTCTATTTGACACTTCTAATGGATTGCTCATTCCGCTGCAACTATGGTTGAAAAGTTTTATCATCTACCATATGTTCTAAATCTCTGATTTATTACTTTTGAAGACTATTGATAATTTATTTATCTTTAGTCATGATATTCTTTAATGAGCTAGTTGTGCTCACCCTTTTGCTTCACAATTCCTTTCAGGTAAATAAAAGTGTAGCTGGGTCGAGCGGGGGATAACAGGGGAATAGAACGGTGGTCTATAGCTGTTGAGGGTGAGGTGAACTTAACTTGGAAGGGTGTTTTGCCACTATCATACAAGATGTCTAATGACATACAACCTCGTATCATCATAAGACATAAGACAGGGATGTGCTCATCCACTTGCTGAGTATATATACGAGCACTACCTATATAATCTTGGAGTTTGGTTGAAGTATAATTCTCAATTAGAGACGGTGGAGATAATGATATGTCAAGAGAAGACACACCATTGGGAAGAATATGATAGTAATCTTCTCATTTTTCTTTGGGGTCTATTGGGTCAACCAAGGATAATTTTGTGGGCATATGATATCTATCATAACCTAGACGTATGGCCTCCCATGTACGAAGGTTTTCTTGAGCACTTCCTAAAGATTTTAATTTCTAAAACAGTTCTAGATTGTACCTTTATGTAAGGTATCACTGTGAGGTGCTGTCAATAGTTGGGACATGAGTCACAGTTGGTATTAAAACTCACAACATATGTGTTGTTGTATTTTTCACGACAATTGTTGTAATAAAGTTGTAGTTGTTTTCTGTACCATGTATTTGACGACTCAGAATGGGTTAGATGGAATGGACCTATTTTGGAGGTGTCACAATTGGTATCAGAGCTTAGGGATATGATCTCTGGCGGAGATAAGGGAATAGAACTAGGAGGGGAGAGACGAGTAAATCCTTCGCTAGTGTGTCCTACCTAAGCTTATTTGTTGGTCAGTCATAATATCGGGATATTATGTGATATGTTAATTTGTTCAATTAACCCTTATTTTGAAGTCAGATTCAAGAATGATATCCGAAATACGGGAGATGAGCAATAGAGAAATCACGATGGCGAGGGAAGATGGAATCTGAAATGGAAGCAAGGTATTCTCAACTTTTCAAATACTGTGCACGTAAATTTCTTGGGATGAAATTTTATAAGGAGGGAGATTGTAAGACCCCAAATTTTATGAAAAAAAGTATTCAATTTTTCTTATAATTACTATTCAGTAAATGGTTAAATTGATAAAAGTTTAAAGTAAGGGTGATATATGAATTTTTTTTAAAATAAGCAAGTGGTTATAAAATACTCATTGTTGTCGGGGAATATTCGTTTGGTCGTGGAATATTCTTCCTGTCGGGGAATATTCATACGACGACACAACCTTTTGTGGGCCCCATAACAGAATAACTGTTGGATGAAGAAAACGACAAGTATGAGTTTTTTATAAATAACGGCGTAGTTATTACCGTTAATACTGTTGGAATACCCGGTGGTTAAAACACAGTAATACGCGTTGTTGCACAGTAGCACACGGTATTGTACAAATTATTGATTCTTACATAAGAAGGCACTACTCAATAATTGTTACAGTAATTACTGTTCAGTATTTTATTGATTCAATAATTGTTACGTTGATATTTTATATTACTGTTGTTTTAATAATTGTCACTACACAGTATTTTCCATTATCGAAGCAATACTTCATATTGTCGGAATAATATTATTAGATAACATTATTGGCAATGTCTAGAAAGTTCTGTCTAATGAGAGGTTTGGTCACCTAATTGCATGCCAGTAAGGAGAAATTCTTATTGGAAAGCCCCCTCTTTCCTGGGAACTGTCTGGTTGTCATTATTGTGATTCTGTAATATTATTTGTGAATAATTAATTATTGATTTATATGATGAGGAAAATATTCATTTTATGTGGATATAGATGGAGAAAATTTTTAAAGTGACAATTGTTGAAAATTGATATTTTATCTTTTCTGATAAAATAATATTTTATTATATTATTATAATATAATAATGATGATATTTTTACAATGAATGTGTGATATATGAGTATATGAGGAGGAAGAGTATTTTTGTTGCATTAAATGATTAACACATGTTTTGTGTGTCGGTGGACCCCATTTCTTGACTGAAATTTGATTATAGCCTATAAAATCGTCCGTATGTGGATTTCGGTCAAATTTTATTTGGAATTTGGAAAAACTTTCTTCTGTAAAGTTGTAGAGAATTGAATTTCCTATAAAAATTTGCGAGATTTGAATTTTCTGATAAAAGGGCTATTTATTATGAATTATTGAAGTTCCGAAGTTTCGGAATAATTGATTTTTGAAGTTGTAAATATTTTTTAAAAGAAAAACATTTTCTTCATTATTGGTGGGCCCCACATGAGTGGTAAACATGTTGAATTCAGAATTCAAGAGGTGGGCGTGAAATTTTTTATATAAATATATATTTTATTAAATTTTCTGCTTTGGTGTTCTAAGCATTTTCCTATAAATAGGATGCTTAGGTTAGAATTGAAAATCACACCAGAAACTGAAGTTTTCTCTCTATTTCTCTCTCTATATTATCGAGTGTATTCTTGTGAGTATTTTGATATCTTGAGTGTTGCTATACGGTGCAAGTTCGTTTAGTGTTATTCCAATTAGAAGTACTGCTCTTTTGAGGTAAGGGATTGTACGGGATAGTAAGGGGTGTTATATTCTTCTTAAAATGATACTTTCTTCAATATCATTATGCCAAAATATTGGTTGGAAATTTTTATCAAATTTGGAACTTTTTCATGTCGGGGTTACTATTCACGAGTTACTATTCATGACAGGTTACTATTCATGAGTTACTATTCACGAGTTACTATTCACAAGTTACTATTCACGGGTACTATTCACTACAAAATTGGTTTCTTTTTCTAACCAGAGATACGTTAATATCTAATTTCTCATAAACTGTGTTTGTATTCAGATGTTGTAAAAAGGGCTCAGTTATTGGAGCGCGATAATGAGTCAACGCAACCAAGAGAAAGCAGTCGGCAAAATGATAATACTAGTGGTAGCAGTTATCGAAGCGGTGACAACAAACATGGAGGAAATCAACATGCCAAAAATGGTAACCACTTCGGTGGTAATCATGGCCAAGACAATAAGAGTGGACATTTCAAGTAGAGGAGATTCAACAATGATGGAAAAACGTCAGCACCAGCACCCGTTGGTAAGGAAGGAGAACGACCACCTATAATATGCTTCAAATGTAGAGGGGAGGGACACATTAGTCCAAACTGCGCGATGCCGTCCAAAGCGTGTTATAATTATGGAAGAGAAGGTCACCTAGCCTGATTTTGTCATTCACCGAAGACAAGTCCAGCTGGGATGGAGGCACCAAAGGTCGTCCCAGAAAAGTCAAAGCCAGTAGTTCAAGGGAGAGCGTTTGTTGTGACCTCCCAGAAAGCAAGAAACCCAAACGAGGTCATCACGGGTAAGCTTATCATAAACTCTAGCAAAGTTTATACCTTATTTGATACCGGTTCTACCCATTCTTTTATTTCTCCTGCTTGCGCTCAACATTTAAATTTGACTCCAGAGAAATTAGACTTTAACTTATCTGTTGAAACTCCGTTGGGAGAAACCTTCATTACATCCACTATTTATAAGTCTTGTTTGGTTCAAATCGGTACCCTCATATTACCTGTCGATCTTATTTCTTTGAAAATTCTTGCATTTGATGTGATTCTAGGGATTGATTGGTTAACTACTCATCATGCAAAAATTGATTGTTTTCGTAAGGTTGTTAGCTTTCCTATTCCTAACCAACCTGTTATGCGAATTCAAGCGACCAAACCATTAAAATCAATCATGGTCATCTCAAGCCATAAAGCTATTCGTTTATTGAAAAATGGATGTCAAGCTTTCTTAGCTCATGTCACGGATTTAAACAAAAATACGTCAGATTTGAATGATATTTCTATTGTTAATAATTTTCCTGACGTATTCCCCAAAGAACTTCCTGGCCTACCCCCGGAGCGTGAAATCGAGTTTGGTATCGATCTTGAACCCGGTACAAAGCCCATTTCCAAAGCCCCATACCGAATGGCTCCTATTGAACTTCAGGAGTTAAAAACCCAACTACAGGAATTGTTAGACATTGGTTTCATTCGTCCTAGTACGTCTCCTTGGGGTGTTCCTATTCTATTCGTGAAGAAAAAAGATGGAAGTATGCGACTTTGTATTGATTATCGGGAGTTGAATCATGTCACCATCAAAAATAGGTACCCGTTGCCTCGCATTGATGACCTGTTTGACCAGTTGCAAGGAGCACAATTCTTTTCAAAGATCGATCTTCATTCGGATATCATCAATTTGAAGGTTAAAATCGAGGATATTCTAAAGACGCGCCTCGTAACTCGATCTGAGGCATTATGAATTCTTAGTCATGTCTTTTGGATTGACTAATGCTCCTGCTGCCTTCATGGATATGATGAACCGAGTATTCAAGGAATATTTGGATCACTTTGTGGTCGTCTTTATTGATGACATCCTCTTATATTCCAAAAGCCGTGAAGATCATGAGCAACACTTGAGGCTGATACTCCAAAAGCTTCGTGAAAACAAGCTTTATGCCAAGTTATAGAAATGCGAGTTCTGGCTTGAGGAAGTAGCATTTCTTGGGCACGTAGTATTAAGTCACGGAATATCTGTTGACCCGACAAAGATTGAAGCTATTCAAAGCTGGGAGAAACCTAAATCAGTGACCGAAGTACGTAGCTTTCTCGGCTTAGCTGGTTATTATCGGAGATTCGTGGAAGGGTTTTCTCGAATCGCTACTCCATTAACTCAGCTGACTCGGAAAGATACAAAATTCGGTTGGAGCGAGGAATGTGAGAAGAGTTTTCAAGAACTCAAGAGGAGGCTTATTTCGGCACTGGTTCTGACAATACCATCTGGCTCGGAGGGATTTGTCATCTATAGTGATGCTTCATGCAAAGGGTTAGGATGTGTTCTCATGCAACATGGGAAAGTCATAGCCTATACCTCATGGAAACTCAAAGAATATGAGAGGAATTATCCTACTTATGATCTAGAGTTAGCAATTTGTCGTTTTCTTTATTGAAGATTTGGAGGCATTACCCAGATGGAGAGAAGGTGGAGATCTATACGGATCATAAAAGCCTCAAATATTTCTTCACTCAAAAGGAACTCAACATGCGGCAACGACGATGGCTTGAGTTATTGAAATATTACGATCATACCATTCAATACCATACTGGAAAAGCGAACGTAGTAGTTAATGCATTGAGTAGAAGATCATATGCGGGTACGAGTGCATTATTGTCAACGCAAAGGCCCATTTTATATTACTTACAAAGGATGGAGATAGAGCTAAAGACTCCAGGGACCCATATGATGATGGCGAATATACAAGTAGAACCGACTTTAATCGATAAAGTTAAAGCTGCTCAAGCTACAGACCTGGAGCTAATGCGTATGAGGAAGAAAGTGCAAGAAGGTGATATTTCGGAAGCAAGAATTGATGAAGAAGGAATACTTCGAGTCAACTCTAGACTTTGTGTTCCTAACGATTCTGACTTAAAGTATAAAATCTTGATGGAGGCACATAACACACTATTTGTAATCCATCCTAGGAGTACCAAAATTTATCGTGATCTTCGACATACATTTTGGTGGAGCAATATGAAGAGAGAGATAGCGGAGTTTATCTCAAGGTGTCTAACTTGTCAACGAGTTAAGGCAGAGCATCAAGTGCCAAAAGGTCCATTGCAACCACTTGAAATTCCATAATGGAAGTGGGAGCACATTACCATGGATTTCAATTCTTCGTCTTCCCAAGGTTTCTCAAGGCATAGATGCGATTTGGGTCATTGTTGATAGATTGACCAAGTCTGCTCATTTCTTACCGATACGAGAAACTTATACACTTAAACGTCTTGCTGGTATGTATATAAACGAGATTGTAAGATTACATGGTATGCCAGTATCCATAGTTTCTGATCGAAACCCAAGATTCACTTCAAGATTTTGGGTTAGTTTGCAAAAAGCTATGGGCACGAATTTAGGATTTAGTTCGGCATATCATCCTCAAACGGACGGGCAGTCGGAGAGGACTATTCAAACTCTTGAAGATTTATTAAAACTCTGTGTCCTTGACTTTAAGGGAAGTTGGGACAAGTTTTTACCATTGGTGGAGTTTTTCTACAATAATAATTATCAAGCAAGTATTGGTATGGCTCCATTTGAGGCATTGTATGGAAGAAAGTGTCGTTCTCTAGTATGCTGGGATGAGGTGGGTGAAGCAACGTTTTTCGGACCGGATTTGGTACGTATGACTACGGAAAAGATTCAAACGATCCGACAACGTATAAAAGCCTCACAAGATCGACAAAAGAGTTATGCTGATCTTCATCGAAAGGACGTGGAATTCTATATTGGAGATCATGTGTTGTTATGTGTTGCTCTATGGAAAGGAGTTACAAGATTTGGAAAAAGAGGAAAGCTCAATCCTCGATTCATTGGGCCATTTTCAATCCTCGATCGAGTAGGAATTGTGGCCTATAGACTCGCCTTACTGCCAAGTATGTCTCGTGTTCATAACGTTTTTTATATATCTATGTTACGTAAATATGTGAAAGACCCGAACCACATTATTGAATTAGAACTGGACGAGATATAGGAAGATTTAACGTATGAAGAGTTACCTGTTAAAATCTTGGATAAGAAGGATCATATTATACACTCCAAGGTTATACCTCAAGTCAAAGTTTTATAGAGAAACCACGATGTTGAGGAAATGACCTGGGAGTTAGAATCTGAAATGAAGTCAAGGTATCCTCACATCTTCGACATACCAGGTATGCACCCTAATTTCGAGGACGAAATTTCATAAGAGGGGGAGGTTGTAAGACCCCAACTTTTATAAATAAAGATTAAATTTTCTCGAAATATATTTTTGAATATTATAGTGTGGATATGATATAATGTTATAGTTATGGGTATTATTTACAAATTTTGCAAAGTAAGCAAGTGGTTATATAATATTCGATTGGTCGGGGAATATTCATTTTAACAGGAATATATTTATACGATGCAAGACAATTATTGGTGGACCCCATTAACGGAAGTATTATCGTAGTAAAAGAAACGATGAAATATCTTTTATAAAAATAACTACGAAAGTGTTACCGTTAAAACCGTTGAACTACCCAGTAGTAAAAGTACGATGTCTGGCGTGGTTGCTTAGTAGTACACGGTATTGGTTATTGATGCTTACATGAGAAGTCACTCAGTTATACTAAATTATTGCTACAGTAATTGCTGCATCATATCTCTCATATTATTGATTCAATTATTGTCACAATATCATCTGCATAATATTTTATATTATTAAATCAATAATTGAGACGACAAAGTTATTCATATTATTATTTACAATATTGACAATGTCTAGAAGTTCTGTCAAGGAGAGGTTTGGTCACCTAATTGCGCGCCAATAAGGAGAAATCCCCTTCTTTCCTGGAAACGACCTGGTTGTTAAATATTGTGAGTTATAATATTAATGATGAATAAGTTCGTGTTGATTAAAGATGAATTTGATAGTTCCATTGGGTTGGGATTATTAGTGTTAGAGAAAATCGACATCTATTCCGATGATAATTGATGTCTGGGGGTTATATTGATAAATCGGGTAATTTATCGAATAAATAAGCAATTAATTGCTACTAATTCACATGTTTATATAACTATTTGTTCACATGTGTGTACTATTGAATCACATTCATGTACTATTTGGGGAGTTGGTGCAAGATTAATAATACTTGCATGACTAAGTTAAAAATGGAGGTATAGATGGAGGTACTATACTGTAATTTATATTTTTCACATGATTATACTATTGATTCACATGATTGAACAATTGATTCACATTATTTACTATTAGGGGAGTTTGTGCAAGTTTGATAATACTTGCAGGACTAAATTAAAAATAAAGAAAAAGAGGAAGGTATTATACTGTAATATTCTGAGCCCCAAAACGTGCAATTATCGAAACTATATTTTCATATAAATAGAAGCTCATTTTTTTATTATTCTTCACCAATTCACTCAAGCTATAGAGCATTTATTATAGAGAGAAAGTATAGAGAGAAAGAAGAAGAGAAGTCTGCTACCTCACTACTCCAGTATCCAGTTTCTTTCTAAGGTAAGGGGTATTATTTCTTTCTTATTCATGAAGAGAACTTCTGTTATTCCATTCTTTATTATTCATTGGAATAACTTTTGTACGCTGAGCTACCCTATACTTGGTGAAATTCTTCCATTATTCCATTCTTTATCATTATGTTGGAATAACTTTGTATGCGGTACCGCATACATGGTGAAATTCTTACATTATTTCATTCTTTATTATTCTGTTGGAACATCCCATGCATGCGGTTTACCCATGACACGGTTCCGCTTCTTTATTATTCTCGTTGGAATATCCTCATGCGTAAGGATTATGCATGACTGGTTCCGCTTCTTTATTATTCTCATTTGGAACATCCATGTCTGCGTGCGATTACGCATGACCTGGTTCCGTTCTTTATTATTCTGTTGGAATAACCTGTCTGTGCGGTCTATCGCATGCCTGGTGATTTCTTTTGTTATTCCATTCGTTATTATACTCAGTTGGTTAAAGTTTTGACTTCTATACTCCATGAAATTAGTGGAATATCCTTGATATTTGCGCTTCATCCAGTATCTTTTCATGGAAATATTCTTCTGCGCATTCTTGAATTTTATTCCACAAAGAAGTATCATGTTGACAATTAGAACGTTATTGATTCCTGTATAAAATAATTCTTGAACTTGTTTTATTGAATTCTTATATCATTGTCACCATCCTCATGTTTATATTTTGTTGAAAGTCATCTGTGGCCTGTAGTGCATAGATGGACTTGGTATGATTATGACCAGGGATTATTCAGTATAATCATGACCGTAATGTTATAAATGAGGTGGTAAAAGTCCTCATTGGCCCGTAGTGCATTGATGGATAGTTGTTGGCATGATCATGACCATTAATGAATACACAAATATCCTTGGCCCGTAGTGCATGGATAATTTGCGGTCGTGATATACTAAAGAATATCCTTGGTAGTAGTAGTGCGGGGGTGATTCGATGATGTGGATTATTTATTAAGTCGAGTCTCAAAGATAAAAAGTGATGAAAAACCTTTTAAATCATAGAAGATAGTAGATTTTATTCTCTACTTGACTCTTCTAATGGATTGCTTGTTCCACTGCAGTTAAACTTGATGTTTGTTATTTTTATCAGTTTAACATTGTTGAAGGCTAACAATAAATTATTATGCATTATCTTAGTCATAATATTTCTTACTGGGCTAGTTGAGCTCACCCTTTCTTTCACTGTTCTCTTCAGAAAATGATAACGTAGCTGGGACGAGTCGAGGAACGGAGTGATGGTCCAGATAGATGGCTATAGTAGTTCTCACTATTATGTGAAATAGTGTGATAATAAATGTAATGACAACTCCATTGGGTGTGGATATTGTCTAGATGATAATATTTGTGTTAAAACTCATAGCATATGTTTTGTCGTATTTTGCACGACAATTGTATAATTAAGTTGTATTTGAATTTTGTACCATGTATTTGGCGACTCAAGATGGGTGATGTATACGTATTTTGGGGGCGTCACAGATTTTTTCCTTGGAATCACAATTACCGAAACATCCTTACCCAGTTTACATTTATCCTTTCTCGTAACTTTATCGTTTGAATAATCTTAACGTATTGACTTAATATAGGTTTTATATTACCTAGTTCTTTCATTTCCTTTTTTAATTCTTATAAGTTTTACTTCATAACCTTTATTTGAACTCGACTCTATTTCGAGTATTATACATTTTTTTAACCCATCAACATCCCTTTTCTATTGATTACTATATATAAGCCTTAATTGTCATAATAACTCAATATCATTGTTTACTAAACTTATGATTATTCAGGATATCACACATTCAATTCTGAGTTAATACGACTGAGTTACAAATTTTTAAAAGTAGGGCTGAAAATAATAACGGACATCAAGACAGGTTGCGGCTTTTAGCAATTTAAGGCATGAAAATGACATCAAATAACTTCTCTTCCTTTTTATAATTGTAAAAAAATGAAAAATTGAATAAATAGGCTTTGAATTCACTAAATTTCGACATTGGATGAATTAATTATATTTTTCTAAAGGGTTGCAGTGCGTAAAACTATTGTACTCGGGAATTCAACTAATTTACGTAAGTATTTTATTACCAGAATCCTATTCACAACTATACTTGGTTTATCCGTATATGTCTCGATGTTCTTAAAAATGAAATCCCAAACTAGTTTTTCGTTTGGTGGGATAAATTCGGTATTACTATTGAAACTTTACTAGAATCAATCCATACATCATTTAAGGAATGGAAAGTTGCCTACCATATACTAGTAAACAAAGATTTATCTATGCTTAAATTACTTGTTCATTTCATAATCCGTTTTGGAATCCCCTGGATCTGGAAATGGGATTTTCAATGTGACTATCAGAATAAGATCCATTGCCTTAAAAGAGTATTTTTTTTACTAAATGGTGGGATAAATGACTTAATCCTACACTGCCAAAACTTTTCATTGGATTTTCTTTCCTTGTACTCTCTCCCTCTCCATTCTCTCTGTAAAATACTTCATATATAAAAGTTTGAAGTTTGAAGTTTGAAGATATCTACGAGCTCATCTGTAAGTTTAAGTTTTAATTATTGCTTATGTTGATTATTATGTGTCTTTGCTTAATCTTCTAGATTATCATATTGAAAACAATAATCGTTATCATACAGTATATCAAACTACTACAGACAACCATAATCGTTCTTACTTTTTAGAATAGTTTAATAAATCAGAACAATTAATTGTTTTTTAAAACAGTTTATTACATGTTGAAGATTTATACCCTTTTTTGCAAAAATATAAATATGTTCATATAGGACTTGTCCAAGTTTCTTTCAAACCGTTAACTTTACTTGGTCAAAATACCAGTATTCAATCCACACTTAGAGATGGAAGGTGTTTAAACTGTAAAGCCTCTTTAATGGGTGCTATTGAAACCAACCTTGCTCATGGACCAGTATATTTCAATATTTATCCGAATTTTATTGTTGCCTTAACTGACAATAATTTTTCAAAAGTTTTAGAAATGAGAATTATATCTCATGGTTATGAGTATCTACCTGGATCTCCTCCTTTTGCCATATTATTCTAAATTCATCTTAAAGTTTTGACTACTTAAAATCCTTATATCCGAAAGCAAAGCCAACAAAAACATATTGTCCTTATAGACACTAATCTTTTTAGTACTCAAGTGGCTCTTCCCAGGATGATTCCTTGGGAATAAATTATTTTTCTGAAGCAGTGGCAAATTACTAACGACGTTCCTACCAGGCGTATAATTAGACAGTCCATTGAGGATGTTGTCCAAACAAGTAATGGAAATATTTATTTAAAATTTTAGAGACCTTTTACCCGAAGTTGATCTATTAACAATATTTCTTATAATATTGATTTTCCTGAATCATCTAGACAATCTGTGTCTGAACCTTTAGAATCTGTTTATCAAGTGTCTAAAAAATCAAGTAATGAGTCTGTTAAAATTGAAGACTTAATAAAAGGAATATATATTTCTGAAAACCAAATACCTCATGGTAATTATGAAACAAATATTCCTCAAAACATAAGACCTTATAGTCCAACTGCTAGTGATATGCATTGTGAGTGTTAAATGGATTTTTCTCCTAATGGTAAAATTCGTAAGTGCTTAAACCAGGAGTTAATGCAGGATAAATACCAGAATTTTAGAAATTAGTATTTTAAAATCATAATAATGATAAATTAGCAGAAATAAAAGCTTATTATTATGCTTATCTGAATAAGAACTAGTGTATATTATCATTTACTAAATGGTATTATAATTTTATTTTAAAATCAAAATTTTACACTAAAAGACAACTAAATGTGTTAACCGGAATTCAAAAGGACTGGATTACGACAAATGATAATATTATCCAATCTATTCATCCGCCTCCTAAGTCTCTTGAACTTGGCTCAGGAAATGATAATTTAAAACCTTTATTTATAAATTCGTATGTTGATATACCTGAAAACCCCTATCAACAAGGAGAGGTAAAAATAAAAGATATTTTGCCCTTGTCTAAACAAAATAATTATACTAATCTATTCCTTCAAACAGTAGGAAAACAGTTAACCAGGATAGAAGATAATTGTCAGGTTACTCCCCAAAAGCTTGATCTTCAACCTGTAACAATTAAGCCACCTTTAGAAGTTAGTAATTTTAAGATTAAATCTTCTAAATCTGATGATGAGTTTATTGATAATCTTTTAAATAAAATAAAAAATTTAAAAACTGCAACTGCATCTACGTCTCAGATTAACACGATGTCTGGTCAGCCCTCTTCACATGCCAGTAATAATAATACTGATGATGATGAAGAAGAAACTGACTATATTTCTAATGTTCATATTTTGGAAATTGAAAATAATTTTCAGGAAATGCATAATATTAATAAAACCACTTACATTCAGAAACCAATAAATCGAATGGCTTTATCTGGACCTAGTAGGTATTATCACCCCAGACCTACTCCCCAGGATATTCTATATGAAGAAGATTTTCTTCATTCTCAAAAATCTTACCACTGTAAAACCATTTATGAATGGAATATTGATGGTAAGACAGAATAACAAATTTATGAAATCATTCATCATATTATGATGTATGCAACAGTCTGTAAACAAAATGATAATACAGACCATCAGATCTGTCATTTCTTAGTAAATGGATTTACCGACATTCTTAAAGGATGGTGGGATAATGCACTTACTGACAAATAGAAAACTAAAATTCTTCAATCCTATAAGAATGAAACTAATGCTATTACTAAACTTGAAACAAAAAGAGAAGATACTTGTTACACTTTAGTTCAAGTAGTCATTCATCATTATGTTGGACCATGACTAATGAATACTGATAGGAATAGAGAACTCTTACAAAATATTCGTTGCCCATCCTTAACCCATTTTAGATGGTATAAGGATGTATTTTTAAGGAAAGTTATGTGGAGACTGGATTCCAACAGTGAACATTGGAAGGCCAAGTTTATTGATGGACTTCTTACTTTCTTTGCTGAAAAAATCCGTAAAAAATTAAGAGATAAACATGACCGCATGAGTATTCCTTATGACCAATATTCTAATGGCCACCTTATTTCAATAATTATTGAAAAAGGATTATCATTGTGCAATGATATGAAGCTTCAATAATTAATGAAAAAGCAGAATCTCACCAAAAGACATGAGATAGGAGAATTTTGTGCTCAATTCTCTTATGACACAAAATTATAGTATCCTCAAAAGGCTAAAAATAACCGAGTTTAAAACCCTCTAAATCATACCGAAGACGTTCTTCTAAAAAATCTTCTAATAACAAAACTAGTGAAAAATCTACGTACTAAGAAGAAGAAGAACAATAGTAAAAAAGATAAATCTAAAATAAAATGTTATAAATGTGGTAAAACCAGACATTTTGCTAATAAATAAAAATCAAAAATAAAATAGAAACTTAATAAAATGTCCCTTGATGAGGACATTCAACAACAAATTCTTAATTGTTTATCTAAAAGTAATTCAGAACCAAGTTCAGATGATGATTTAGCGAAAATCTATTCTGAATCTGACAATAATTCTGGTGATGAACAATATCAAACATGTATAATAAATAACTGTAATACAATTACTGAAGCTGACTATTGGAAAACTATTGTCGAAATGAATGGTTTAGATATTAGGGGACCCAATATCAATGTCTTAGTTGACACTCAGAAATCACTTCTCGACTTAGCTGATCAAATCAAGGATCTAGAAATTAAATTAAAATTTTTGAATCAAAAAATTGAAGATATTCTTCCTATTGATCGATATAGCATGAGGAAAGCTATGAAACAAATGCAAAATGTTTCTACAACAGAAAACCCACTACTATTCAGGATCTTAAAAGTGAAATAAATATTTTAAAATCTGAAATAAAACAATTACAAAATACTAATGTTATCATTTTCCAGGATCTAAATAATATTAAACACCAGTTAAATCATAAACAATATGATAATACAAAAAACTCTAAACCTGAATCTTCTGATAAACCAGAGTCTTCTGAATAATATTTGATGCTTATGAATCAAGTAGTCTTTTAGAAATGGTATATCAGAATTACTTTTATTATTAGACCGGATTTTATTATTAAGGATGCCATTGCCCTAGTAGATAGTGGTGCTGACATGAACTGTATTCAAGAAGGATTAATTCCCACTAAATACTTCTAGAAAACCACTCAATCTTTAACTAGTGCAAGTGGTAATACCATGAGTATTAAATATAAAATTCCAGAAGCTTTAATCTGTAATCAAGGTCTATTCTTACCAACTTCTTTCGTTCTAATCCGTAACATGAACCAAAATATTATTTTAGTCACTCCTTTTTTGTGTCTCTTAACGCCTATCTCAAAAATTGATACTTTGGGTATTCATACCACTCTTAATAACAGGCATATTGTATTTGAATTCATAACAGAACCTTATACAAAAGAATTAAATCAAGTAAAGCGTATGATTTATTCTAAAGAAAAGCAGAATAATTTTCTTCAAAAAGAGATAAAATTTCTTACTACAGAACAGAGAATTCTACAGCCTTCTTTACAGGAGAAAATAAAATTAATTCACAAGACCCTTTAGGTTGAGATCTGTTGTAAGACCTCGAATTATATGAAATGAAAGTATCCAATTTTCTTATAATTATTAATCTATTTAATAAATGGTTAAATTGATAAAAGGTTAAAGTTAAGAGTGATATTTGAAAATTTTGCAAAGTAAGCAAGTTGATATAAAATATTCATTGTGTCGGAGAATATTCGATTGGTCGGAGAATATTCGTTTTAACAGGGTATATTCGTACGACGGTATAATCATTGGTGGACCCCACAATAGAGGAATTGTCGTAGTTAGAAAATGACAGAAATATCTTTTTATAAAAATAACAGCTAAAGTTTTACCGTTAAACTGTTGAGATACCCAGTGGTAAAAATACAGTAATACGCGTGGTTGCATAGTCGCACACGGTATTGATTTTTGATGCTTACCTAAGAAGCCACTCAGTTTACTCAATTATTGTTACAGCAATTGTTGCATAATATCTCACGTTATTTGATTTAATTATTTTCACATTATCATCTGCATAATATTTTATATTATTAAATCAATAATTGAGACAACAAAGTTATTTATATTATTATTTGAAATACTGATAATGTCTAGAAAGTTCTGTCGAAGAGAGGTTTGGTCACCTAATTGCGCACCAATAGGGAGAAATCCTTATTGGAAATCCCCTTCTTTCCTGGGTACGATCTGGTAGTTAAATATTGTGAGTTATAATATTAATGATGAATAATTGTTGAAGTATTAAAAATATGTTTATTGAAGATAAGTGAATTACATAAGTTAGAGGGGAATATTGAAAACTTGGAAAACTTTAGGGGTATCAAAGTGTAATAAGTTAAATCAATCTGGACCATTGGTGGTGGTTTTAATAGTAAATCAATCTAGACCATTGATGGTGGTTTTAATAGTAAATCAATCTATACCGTCAGTGGTGATTTTAATAGTAAATCAATCTGGACCGTCGGTGGTGGTTTTAATAGTAAATCAATTTGGACTGTCGGTGGTGGTTTTAAAAATAAATTAATCTGGACCGTCGGTTGTGGTTTTAATAGTAATTAATATGAACCGTCCGTTCTAATAGTAAATTAATCTGGACCGTTCGTGAATAAGTTACTATTTAGTCCATTCTCCTATAATTAGAAGCTTAATTCTTCTTTCATTCTCACCAATTCACTGAGATTCACAAGAGACACTATAGAGAGAGAAACTATAGAGAGCAAGAAGAAGAGTATTCTGCTACTTCACTATTACACTATCCAACCTTCTACTAAGGTAAGGGGTATTATTTCTTTCTTATTCATAAGGAATACAATTTTTTTTCGTATTCATCCTTTAATATGTCGGAATAACTTGTCTACATGGATTACGTACCGTATGATGGGTGAAAATCCATTTGCAGTTTCGTATGTTATTTCTTTTTATATTCTTAAATCTAAACTTACTATGGTAAGTATTGCTTCTATAATCCTTGAAATTAGTGGAACATCCTTGAGTTTTGCGCTTCATCCAGTATCGTTTCATTGGAATATTGATATGAACTTTCTTATTAAATATCAATATTTTCACCCAGGGTACTATTCACGGGTTACTATTCACCCAGTTACTATTCATTATAATATTATTCACTCAGGTGTTTGGGGTACTTTTCATGTCAAGTTACTATTCACGGAGTACTATTCACGAGGTACTACTCACCCGAAAATTTGATTTCTTTTCAGTTCAAAATATTTTTGATACATGGATATTATTCTTGAATTTTACTCCACAAAGTAGTATCATGTTGACAATTTGGACATTATTGAATACTGGATAATTTAAATTATGAATCTTTAAAATTTATCATTTGCTTTCATTTAATTAAATACTTATATCACTGTCATCATCCTCATGTTTATATTGTGATGAAAGTCATCTCTGGCTTACGTGCATAGATAGACTGTTGATTGATATGATTATGACCAGGGATTATTCGGTATAATCATAACCATTGATGATTACATGAATATCCTTGGCCCATTGTGCAGGGATGATTTGATGATGTGGTTTATTTAGTAAGCTGAGTCTTAACGATAAAGTTGATAAAAACCTTTTTTAAATCATAGAAGGTAGTAGATATCATGCTCTACTTGACTCTTCTAATGGATTGCTTATTCCGCTGCAGTTAAACTTGTTGTCGATTATATTCTATCAGTTTAACATTTTTGAAGGCTAATGATAACTTATTCTGCATTATCTTAGTCATAATATTTCTTACTGGACTAGTTGAGCTCACCCTTTTACTTCTATTGTTCTCTTCAGGAAATGAGAACGTAGCCGGAACTAGTCGGGAAACAGAGTGATGGCCAGAGATGGTGTTATAGTAGTCCTCACTATTCTATAAAATAGTGTGATAATAAATGTAACGAGGACTCCATTTGAGTTTCGATATTGTCTAGAAGATAATATTCGTGTAAAAGTTCTCAGCTCATGTTGTATAATTAAGTTTGTATTTGTATTCAGTACCATGTATTTGGCGACCCAAGATGGGTGATGTATACCTATTTTGGGGGCGTCACAGTTGGTATCAGAGCTTAGGGATAAAATCCCTGGATGAGATGTTAGACAAGAAATAGGAGAGGAGAGACGGAGAATTCATTCGCTAGTATGACCTACCTAAGATTATTTGATATTTAATTGGTCGGTCAGAGTATAGGGATAATATGTGATATGTCAATTAACCTTTGTTTTGTGGCAGTGTTTGAAAATGGCATCTGAAAATGTTGATATCAACAATGAAGCACATGAGACCGTTGAGTCACCAACGATCAATACTTAGGATAATGTGCAATAGGAAGACAATAATCCTCAGGTAAACAACAACACCGGTTAAATGATGAACGATGGGTTGTTCAGAAGCTTTATGCAATTCATGCAACATCAGGTGAGAACGACTCCTGTCCAAAATGCAGGTGGAAACACTGGAAACTCTCGGATGGTCACCGCTAAGCAGTTCAAGGAGCTGGGACCACCAGAGTTTATTGAAGAGCCAAAACCACTTAAGGCGGAGACGTGGATAAAGAAGATCACCAAGATATTTGATGTATTGGGATGCTCCGAGGAGCAAAAGGTTCCCTTTGCCACCTTCATATTGCGAGGAGAGGAAGATTACTGGTGGGAATCTGTAAAGCGTACTCAACCTGCCTCACTGAAAATGTCTTGGGAGAAGTTCCAAGAGATGTTCAATGACAAGTACTTTCCCGAAAATATTAGTCACATGAAGGAGGTGGAGTTTATTAAGTTGGAGCAAAATAATATGATCGTGTCACATTACGAAGCTAAGTTTGCTGAGTTGTCCCGGTTTGCGCCGAACTTGGTTGATAATGAGGAGAGAATGATGTGGATGTTTCTAAGAGGTTTGAAACCCGAGATACGTCAATACTTAATTTCTCACAAACTGTGTTTGTATTCAGATATTGTAAATAGAACTCAATTATTGGAGCGCGATAATGAGTCAACCCAACCCAGATAGAGCAGCTGACAAGTCGATAATACCAATGGTAGTAGTCATAGAAGCAGTGACAACAAACGTGGAGGGAATCAACATGCCAGAAATTGTAACCACTCTGGTGGTAATCATGGCCAAGATAATAGAAGTGGAAATTTTAAGAAGAGGAGATTCAATAATGATGAAAAGACGTCAAAGACCAAAGACTTATTGTTAAGAAAGGAGAATGATCGCCATCAGATATTACAAATACGGAGGAGGGACACATCATCAAACCATGCACGCACAAATCAAAGCATGTTATAATTATGGAAGAGAAGGTCACACCTAGCCCGATTTTGTTTCCGCACCAAAGTCAAGTCCAATTTGGGATGGAGGCATCAAAGGTCGTCCCCGCAAAGATAAAACCATTAGCTCAAGGAGGCGTTTGTCGTAACCTCCCAAAAAGCGAGGAATCCAAACGAGGTGATCACGGGTAAGCTAATCATAAACTCTTGTGAAGCTTATATCTTATTTGATACCGGTTCTACCCATTCTTTTATTTCTCCTACTTGCGCTCAACATTTAAATTTGACTCCAAAGAAATTTGACTTTGACTTATCGGTTGAAGCTCTGTTGGGGGAAACCTTTATTACATCTACTGTTTATAAGTCTTGTTTGATTCAAATCGATAACTGCACGTTACCTGTCGATCTTATCTATTTAAAAATACTTGCATTCGATGTGAATTTAGGAATTAATTGGTTGACTACTCATCATGCTAAAATTGATTATTTTCGTAAGGTTGTTAGCTTTCATGTTCCTAACTAACCTATTATGCGAATTCAAGAAACCAAATCATTAAAGTCAATCACTGTCATTTCAAGCCATAAAGTTATTCGTTTATTAAAAAACAGATGTCAAGCTTTCTTTAGCTCATGTCACGGATTTAAACAAAAATATGTCAGTCTTGAATGATATTTCTATTGTTAATAAATTTCCTGACGTATTCCCTGAAGAATTTCCTGGCCTACCCCCAGAGCGTGAAATTGAATTTTGTATCGACCTTGAACCCGGTACAAAACCCATTTCTAAAGCCCCATATCGAATGACTCCTATTGAACTTCAGGAATTAAAGACCCAACTGCAGGAATTGTTAGACATCGGTTTCATCCGTCCTAGTACGTCTCCTTGGGGTGTTCCTGTTCTATTCTTAAAGAAGAAAGATGGGAGTATGCGACGTGTATTGATTATCAAGAGTTGAATCATGTCACCATCAAAAATAGGTACCTGTTGCCTCGCATTGATGACCTGTTTAACCAGTTGTAAGGCGCAAAATTCTTTTCAAAGATCGATCTTCGTTCCAGATATCATCAATTAAAGATTAAAACTGATGACATCCCAAAGACTGCTTTAAAAACTCGGTACGAGCATTATGAGTTTCTAGTCATGTCTTTTAGATTGACTAATGCTCCTGCTGCCTTCATGGATATGATGAACCGAGTATTCAAGGAATATTTAGATCATTTTATGGTTGTCTTTATTGATGACATTCTCATTTACTCCAAAAGTCGTGAAGATCATGAGCAACACTTGAGGCTGATACTACAAAAGCTTCGTGAGAACAAATTATATGTTAAGTTGAAGAAATGCGAGTTCTAGCTTGAAGAAATAGCATTCCTTGGGCACGTGATATCAAATCATGGAATATCTATTGATTAGGCAAAGATTGAAGCAATTCAAAGCTGGGAGCAACCCAAGTCAGTTGCCGAAGTACGTAGCTTTTTGGGCTTAGGTGGTTATTATCAGAGATTCGTGGAAGGATTTTCTTGAATCGCTACTCCATTAACTTAGCTAACTCGAAAAGATACAAAATTCGGTTGGAGCGAGGAATGTGACAAGAGTTTTCAAGAACTCAAGAGGAGACTCATTTCAAAGACTGCTACGACAATACCATCCTGCTCTGAGGGGATTTGTCATCTACAGTGATGCTTCGGGCAAAGGGTTAGGATGTGTTCTCATACAACATGGGAAAGTCATAGCATATGCCTCTTGACAACTCAAAGAATATAAGAGGAATTATCCTATTCATGATCTAGAGTTGGCAGCTGTCATTTTTGTGCTTAAGATTTAGAGGCATTACCTGTATAGAGAGAAGGTGGAGATTTATACGGATCATAAAAGCCTCAAATATTTCTTCACTCAAAAGGAACTCAACATGCAGCAAAGACGGTGGCTTGAGCTGTTGAATGATTATGATCATACCATTCAATACCATCCTGGAAAAGCGAACGTAGTAGCTGATGCATTAAGTAGAAGATCATATGCGGGTACGAGTGCGATATTGTCAACGCAAATGCCTATTTTGTATGACTTACAAAGGATGGAGATAGAGTTAAAGACTCCAGGGACCCATGTGATGATGGCGAATATACTTGTAGAACCGATTTTAATCGATAAAGTTAAAGCTGCTCAAGCTACAGGCCTGGAGCTAATGCGTATGAAGAAGAAAGTGCAAGAAGGTGCTATTCCAGAAGCAAGAATCGATAAAGAAAGAATACTTCGAGTCAACTCCAGACTTTGTGTTCATAACGATTCTGACTTGAAGTATAAAATTATGATGGAGGCGCACAACACACCGTTTGCAATCCATCCTGGGAGTACCAAAATGTATCGTGATCTTTGACATTCATTTTGGTGGAGCAATATGAAGAGAGAGATAACGGGGTTTATCTCAAGGTGTCTAACTTGTCAACGAGTCAAGGCGGAGCATCAAGTGCCAAAAGGTCCATTATAACCACTTGAAATTCCAGAATGGAAGTAGGAGCACATTACCATGGATTTTGTTACTGGTCTTCCGAAGGTTTCTCAAGGCATAGATGCAATTTGGGTCATTGTTGATAGATTGACCAAGTCTACTCATTTCTTACCGATACGAGAAACTTATACACTTGAACGTCTTGCTCGTATGTACATAAACGAGATTATAAGATTGCATGGTATGCCAGTATCCATAGTTTCTGATCGAAATCCAAGATTCACTTCAAGATTTTGGGTTAGTTTGCAAAAAGCTATGGGCATAGATTTACGATTTAGTTCAGCATATCATCCTCAAACGGACGGACAATCAGAGAGGACTATTCAAACTCTTGATAATTTATTAAGACTTTGTGTCCTTGACTTCAAAGGAAGTTGGGACAAGTTCTTACCATTGGTGGAGTTTTCCTACAACAACGGTTATCAAGAAAGTATTGGCATGGCTCCATTTGAGGCGTTATACAGACGTAAGTGTCATTCTCCCGTATGCTGGGACGAGGTGGGTGAAGCAATGTTGTTGGGACCGGAGTTGGTACATATGACTACGGAAAAGATTCAAATGATCTGACAACGTATAAAAACCACACAAGATAGACAAAAGAGTTATGTTCATCTTCATCGAAAGGACGTGGAGTTCAATGTTGGAGATCATGTGTTGTTACGTGTTGCGCCATGGAAAGGAGTTACAAGATTTAGAAAGAGAGGAAAGCTCAATCCTCGATTCATTGGGCCATTCAAAATTCTCGATCGAGTAGGAACTGTGGCTTATAGACTTGCGTTACCGCCAAGTATGTCTCGTGTTCATAATGTTTTCACATGTCTATGTTACATAAATATGTGGAAGACCCGAACCACATAATTGAGTTAGAACCGGACGAAATAGCAAAAGATTTAACGTATGAAGAGGTACCTGTTAAAATCTTGGATAAGAAAGAACATATTCTACGCTCCAAGATTATACCTCAAGTCAAAGTTTTGTGGAGAAACCACGATGTTGAGGAAATGACCTGGGAGTTAGAATCTGAAATGCAATTAAAATATCCTCACCTCTTCGTCATACCAGGTATGTACACCAATTTCGAGGACAAAATTTTATAAGGAGGAGAGGTTGTAAGACCCCGAATTATATGAAATGAAAGTATCCAATTTTCTTATAATTATTACTCTATTTAATAAATGGTTAAATTGATAAAAGGTTAAAGTTAAGAGTGATATTTGAAAATTTTGCAAAGTAAGCAAGTTGATTTAAATATTCGTTGTATCAGGGAATATTCGATTGGTCAGAGAATATTCGTTTTAACAGGGAATATTCGTACGACGGTACAATCATTGGTGGACCCCATAACGGAGGAATTGTCGTAGTTAGAAAATGCAGAAATATCTTTTTATAAAAATAACGGCGAAAGTTTTACTGTTAAACTGTTGAGATACCCAGTGGTAAAAATACAGTAATACGCATGGTTGCATAGTAGCACACAGTATTGATTTTTGATGCTTATGTAAGGAGTCACTCAGTTTACTCAATAATTGTTACAGTAATTATTGCATAGTATCTCACGTTATTTGATTCAATTATTGTCACATTATCATCTACATAATATTTTATATTATTAAATCAATAATTGAGACAACAAAGTTATTCATATTATTATTTGCAATATTGACAATGTCTAAAAAGGTTTGTCGAGGAGAGGTTTGGTCACCTAATTGCGCGTCAATAGGGAGAAATCCTTATTGGAAAGCCCCCTCTTTCTTGGGAACGATCTGGTTGTTAAATATTGTGAGTTATAATATTAATGATGAATAATTGTTGAAGTATTAAAAATGTGTTTATTGAAGATAAATGAATTACAAAAGTTAGAGGGGAATATTACAAACTTGAAATACTTTAGGGGTACCAAAGTGTAATAAGTTAAATTAATCTGGACCATTGGTGGTGGTTTTAATAGTAAATCAATTTGGACCATTGATGGTGGTTTTAATAGTAAATTAATCTTTACCGTCGGTGGTGGTTTTAATAGTAAATCAATCTGGACCGTCGGTGGTGGTTTTAATAGTAAATCAATTTGGACCGTCGGTTGTGGTTTTAAAAGTAATCAATCTGGACCGTCGGTGGTGGTTTTAAAAGTAAATCTATCTGGACCGTCGGTTGTGGTTTTAATAGTAATCAATATGGACCGTCCGTTCTAATAGTAAATCAATCTGGACCGTTCGTGAATAAGTTACTATTTAGTCCATTCTCCTATAAATAGAAGCTTAATTCTTCTTTCATTCTCACCAATTCACTGAGATTCACAAGAGACACTATAGAGTGAGAAACTATAGAGAGCAAGAAGAAGAGTATTCTGCTACTTCACTATTGTAGTATCCAGCCTTCTACTAAGGTAAGGGGTATATTTATTTCGTATTCATAAGGAATACTATTTTTTTTCGTATTCATCCTTTAATATGTCGGAATAATCTGTCTACGCGGATTACGTACTTTATGACGGGTGAAAATCTATTTGTAGTTTCGTATGTTATTTCTTTTCATATTCTTAAATCTAAACTTACTATGGTAAGTATTGCTTCTATAATCCTTAAAATTAGTGGAATATCCTTGAGTTTTGCGCTTCATCCAGTATTGTTTCATTGGAATATTAATCTGAACTTTCTTATTAAATATTAATATTTTCACCCGGGGTACTATTCACGGGTTACTATTCACCCGATTACTATTCACTATAATATTATTCACTCGGGTATTCGGCACACTTTTTATGCCGGGATACTATTCACGAGTTACTATTCACAGGTTACTATTCACCCGATTACTATTCACTATAATATTATTCACTCAGGTATTTGGGATACTTTTCATGTTGGGTTACTATTCACGAAGTACTATTCACGGGGTACTATTCACCCGAAAAATTAATTTCTTTTCTGTCCAAAATATTTTTGATACATGGATATTATTCTTGAATTTTACTCCACAAAGCAGTATCATGTTGACAATTTGGACATTATTGAATACTGGATAAATTAAATTATGAATCTTTAAAATTTATCCTTTGCTTTCATTTAATTAAATGCTTATATCATTGTCATCATCCTCATTCTTATATTGTCATGAAAGTCATCTTTGACTTACGTGCATAGATGGACTGTTGATTGATATGATTATGACCAGGGATTATTTGGTATAATCTTGACCATTGATGATTACATGAATATCCTTGGCCTGTAGTGCAGGGATGATTCGATGATGTGGTTTATTTATTAAGCTGAGTCTCGGCGATAAACTTGATGAAAACCTTTTTTAAATCATAGAAGATAGTAGATATCATGCTCTACTTGACTCTTCTAATGGATTGCTTATTCTGCTGCAGTTAAACTTGTTGTCGATTATATTCTATCAGTTTAACATTTTTGAAGGCTAATGATAACTTATTCTGTATTATCTTAGTCATAATATTTTTTACTGGACTAGTTGAACTCACCCTTTTACTTCCATTGTTCTCTTCAGGAAATGAGAACGTAGCCAGAACTAGTCGGGGAACGGAGTGATGGCCCGAGATGGTGTTATAGTAGTCCTCACTATTCTATAAAATAGTGTGACAATAAATGTAATGAGGACTCCATTTGAGTTTGGATATTATCTAGAAGATAATATTCGTGTAAAAACTCTCACATCATGTTGTATAATTAAGTTTGTATTTGTATTCAGTACCATGTATTTGGCGACCCAAGATGAGTGATGTATACCTATTTTGGGGGCGTCACATCTGTAGTGATGTTCCAAATGCATTCTGGAATAGGAAGAAACATATTATTTCTCTTCCTTATATTCCTAATTTCAACGAAAAAAATATTCCTACTAAATCTCGACCTAGTCAGATGAAGTAGGAATATTTAATTCTTTGTAAAACTGAAATTGACTCTCTTAAACAGAAAAAATAATAAAGCCTAGTACTTCTTGTGACGCCCCCAAAATAGGTATACATCACCTATTCTGAGTTGCCAAATACATGGTACAAAATACAAATAAAAACTTAATTATACAACTGTCGTGTAAAATACGACAAAATATAAGCTGTAAGACCCCAACTTTTATAAATAAAGATTAAATTTTCTTGAAATATATTTTTGAATATTATGGTGTGGATATGATATAATGTATAGTTATGGGTATTATTTACAAATTTTGCAAAGTAAGCAAGTGGTTATATAATATTCAATTGGTCGGGGAATATTCGTTTTAACAGGGAATATTCGTACAACGGCACAATCATTGGTGGACCCCACAACGGAAGTATTGTCGTAGTAAGAAAACGACAGAATTATCTTTTTATAAAAATAACGGCGAAAGTGTTACCGTTAAAACTGTTGAACTACCCGGTAGTAAAAGTATACGATGTCTGGCGTGGTTGCATAGTAGCACACGATATTGTTTATTGATGCTTTACGTGAGAAGTCACTTTCGATTATACTCAATTATTGCTACGATAATTCTTGCATCATATATCTCATATTATTGATTCAATTATTGTCACAGTATCATCTGCATAATATTTTATATTATTAAATCAATAATTGAGACGACAAAGTTATTCATATTATTATTTACAATATTGACAATGTCTAGAAGTTACATCGAGGAGAGGTTTGGTCACCTAATTGCGGCGCCAAATAAGGAGAAATCCTTATCGAAAAGCCCCTATTTCACGGAGCGACACGATTGTTAAATATTGTGAGTTATAATATTAATGATGAATAAGTTTGTGTTGATTAAAGATGAATTTGATAGTTCCATTGTGTTGGGATTATTAGTGTTAGTGGAAATCGACATCTATTCCGATGATAATTGATGTCTGGGGGTTATATTGATAAATCGGGTAAGTTATCGGATAAATGAGCAATTAATTGCTACTAATTCACATGCTTATATAACTATTTGTTCACATGTGTGTACTATTGAATCACATTCATGTACTATTAGGGAAATTAGTGCAAGATTGATAATACTTGCATGACTAAGTTAAAAATGGAGGTATAGATGGAGGTACTATACTGTAATTCGTATTTTCACATAATTATAACTATTGGTTTACATGATTGAACTATTTACTCACATTATTTACTATTAGGGGAGGTGGTGCAAGTATGATAATATTTGCAGGACTAAATTAAAAAGGAAAGATAAGTTAGAGGTATTGTACTATAATATTTTGAGCCCCAAAACGTGCAATTATCGAAACTATATTTTCCTATAAATAGAAGCTCATTCTTCCTTCATTTCTCACCAATTCACTAAAGCTATAGAGCATTTATTATAGAGAGAAAATTATAGAGAAAAGAAGAAGAAGTCTCATTACCTAACTATTCCAAAGATTATCCGCTTTTCTTAAGGTAAGGGGTATTATTTCTTTCTTTCGTCTTCATGAAGAGAACTTCATTATTCCATTCTTTATTATTATGTTGGAATAACCTATCTATCTGATAATCGCTTTACGTGGTGAAATTCTTCTATTATTCTATTCTTTATTATTACATTTGGAATATCATGTATGCATGCGTTCTACGTCGGACTGGTTCGTCGTTATTATTACTTGGAATATCACATGCATGCGTTTTATGCCGACCTTATTCCGTCTTTATTATTTTGTTGGAATATCACATGCATGCGTTTTGCGGGACTGGTTCCGTTATTTATTATTACATTGGAATAACATGCACATGCGATCTATCGCATGCACAGTGATTTCTTTTGTTATTCCATTCCTTGTTATACTCGGTTGGTTAAAGTTTTGACTTCTATACTCCATGAAATTAGTGGAATATCCTTGATATTTGCGCTTCATCCGATATCTTTTCATGGAAATATTCTTACGAGCATTCTTGAATTTTACTCTACAAAGAAGTATCATGTTGACAATTTGGGCGTTGTTAGTTCTGGATAAATTAATTCATGAACTTGTTTTATTGAATTCTTATATCATTGTCATCATCCTCATGTTTATATCCTGTTGAAATTCATCATGGCACATTTGTGCATAGATGGACTTGGTATGATTATGACCGAGGATCATTCGGTATAATCATGGCCAGTAATATTACAAATGAGGTGGTAAAAGTCCTCATTGGCCCGTAGTGCATTGATGGGCCGTTGTTGGCATGATCATGACCATTAATGAATACACAAATATCCTTGGCGCGTCTTTAGGGGGTGATTCAATGATGTGGATTGTTAATTAAGCTGAGTCTCAGCGATAAAAGTGATGAAAAACCTTTTAAATCATAGAAGATAGTAGATTTTATTCTCTACTTGACTCTTTTAATGGATTGCTTGTTCCGCTGTAGTTAAACTTGATGTCTTTTGTATTTTATCAGTTTAACATTGTTGAAGGCTAATGATAATTTATTATGCATTATCTTAGTCATAATATTTCTTACTGGCCTAGTTGAGCACCCTTTCTTTCACTGTCCTCTTCAGGAAATGAGAATATAGCTGGGACAAGTCGAGGAACGGAGTGATGGTCCAGATAGATGCCTATAGTAGTGCTCACTATTCTGTAAAATAGTGTGATAATAATTGTAATAAGGACTTTATTTGAGTTTGTATACTCTCTAAGAGACATTACCCGTGTTGAAACTCTCAGCTACGTTTTGTCGTACTGTATCAAAGAAGTTTGTATTTAAATTTTGTACCATGTATTTGGCGACTCAAGATGGGTTATGTATACCTGTTTTGGGGGCGTCACTTAAGCTATGAGTTTTAATACAAATATTATCATCTAGACAATATCCACACTCAATGGAGTTCTCATTACATTTATTATCACACTATTTTATAGAATAGTGAGGACTACTATGACACCATCTCGGACCATCACCCTTTCCTCGACAGGCTCTCCTCACCACGCGTTCTCATTTCCGGAAGAAAACAAAGAAAAGAAAGGGTGAGCTCAACTAGCCCAAAGAAGAAATATTATGACTAAGATAATGCGAATAAATTATCGTTAGCCTTCAACAGTGTTAAACTGATAAAATATAACAAACATCAAGTTTAACTGCAGACTGAACAAGCAATCCATTAGAAGAGTCAAGTAGAAAAAAAATCTACTATCTTTTATGATTTAAAAGGTTTTCATCACTTTTATCACCGACTCACTTTTTAATAAATAATCCACATCATCCCCGCACTACTGACCAGGATATTCATTAGTATCACAACCACAAATTATCCATGCACTATGGGCCAAGGATATTCGTGTATTCATCAATGGTCATGATCATGCCAACAACTGTCCATCAATGCACTACGGGCCAATGAGGACTTTTATCAAATCATTTGTAACATTACGGTCATGATTACACCGAATAATCCCTGGTCATAATCATACCAAGTCCATCTATGCACTACAGGCCATATATGACTTTCAACAAAATATAAACATGAGGATGATGACAATGATATAAGAATTCAATTAAACAAGTTCAAGAATTATTTGATCCAAGAATCAATAGCGTCCAAATTGTCAACATGATACTTCTTGGTGGAGTAAAATTCAAGAATGCTCAGAAGAATATTTCCATGAAAGATACTAGATGAAGCGCAAATATCAAGGATATTTCACTAATTTCATGGAGTATAGAAGTAAAAACTTTAACCAACTGAGTATAATAACGAATGGAATAACAAAAGAAATCACCAGGCATGCGATAGACCGCACATCCATGTTATTCCAATAGAATAATAAATAACGGAACCAGGTCATGCATAAACCCACAGACATGATGTTCCAACAGAATGATAAATAATGGAACCAGGTCATGCGTAAAGCACAGACAGGATGTTCCAACAGAATAATAAATAATGGAACCAGGTCATGTGTAAAGCACAGACATGATGTTCCAACAGAATAATAAAGAACGGAACCAGGTCATGCGTAAAGCACAGAGAGGATGTTCCAACAGAATAATAAAGAACGGAACTAGGTCATGCATAAAGCACAGACAAGATGTTCAAACAGAATAATAAAGAATGGAACCAGGTCATGCGTAAAGCACATACAAGATGTTCCAATAGAATGATAAAGAACGGAATAATAACAGAAATCACCATGCATGCGGTACTTCGCATAGACAGGTTATTCCAACATAATGATAAAGAATGGAATAACAGAAGAATTTTACCAAGAAATTTACGTACCTGGTGTTTTAAAAAGATGAGGATACCTCGCTTTCATTTCCGTTTCCAACTCCCAGGTCATTTCCTCAATAGCATGGTTTCTCCATAAAACTTTAACTTGTGGTATGACCTTCGTGCGTAGGACATGCTCTTTCCTATCCAAGATCTTGACATGTACCTCTTCGTACGTTAAGTCTTCGGCTATCTCGTCCGGTTCTAACTCAATAACGTGGTTCGGGTCTTTCACATATTTACGTAGCACAGGTATATGAAAAACATTATGAACATGAGACATACTTGGAGGTAACACGAGTTTATAGGCCACATTTCCTACTCGCTCAAGAATTTGAAATGGACCAATAAATCGTGGATTGAGCTTTCCTCCCTTCCCAAATCTTGTAACTCCCTTCCATGGAGCCACACGCAATAATACATGATCCCCAATACTAAATTCCACGTCCTTTCGATGAAGATCTGCATAACTCTTTTGTCGATCCTGTGCCGTTTGTATACGTTATCGAATCGTTTGGATCTTCTCTGTAGTCATACGTACCAACTCTGGTCCCAATAACGTTGCTTCTCCCACCTCATCATAGCATATTGGAGAGCGACACTTTCGTCCATACAATGCTTCAAATGGAGCCACACCTATACTTGCCTGATAACTGTTGTTGTAGGAGAATTCCACCAATGGTAAATACTTATCCCAACTCCCTTTGAAGTCTAGGACATAGAGTCTTAATAGATCTTCAAGAGTTTGAATAATCCTCTCTGATTGTCCGTCCGTTTGAGGATGGTATGCCGAACTAAATCGTAAATCCGTGCCCATAGCTTTTTGCAAGCTAACCCAAAATCTTGAAGTAAATCTTTGGTCACGATCCAAAACTATGGATAATGGCATGCCATGCAGTCTTATAATCTCATTTACGTACATACTAGCAAGATTTTCAAGGGAATAAGTCTCACGTATAGGCAAGAAATGGGCTGACTTGGTTAATCTATCAACAATAACCCAAATCGCATCTATGCCTTGAGAAACCTTGGGAAGACCCGTAACGAAATCCATGGTAATTTGTTCCTACTTCCATTTCAGAATCTGAAGTGGTTGCAATGGACCCTTTGGTACTTGATGCTCCGCCTTTACACGTTGGCAAGTTAAATACATCGAGATAAACTTTGCAATCTCTCTCTTCATATTGTTCCACCAAAATGTATGTCAAAGATCACGATACATTTTGGTACTTCCAGGATGGATTGAAAATGGTGTATTGTGTTCGTCCATCATGATCTTGTACTTCAAATCAGAATCATTAGGAACAGAAAGTCTGGAATGGACTCGAAGTATTCCTTCTTCATCGATTCTTGCTTCTGGAATAGCACCTTCTTGCACTTTCTTCTTCATACGCATCAGCTCCGGGTCTATGGCTTGAGCAACTTTAACTTTTTCGATTAAAGTCGATTCTATGCATATATTTGACATCATCGCACTCGTTCCTGCATATGATCTTCTACTCAACACGTCAGCTACCACGTTTGCTTTTCCAAGATGGTATTGAATAGTGTGGTCGTAATCTTTCAACAGCTCGAGCCAACGTCATTGCCGCATGTTGAGTTCTTTTTGAGTGAAGAAATATTTGAGGCTTTTATGGTCTGAATATATCTCCACTTTCTCCCCATATAGATAGTGCCTCCAGATCTTTAGCGCAAAAACGACTGCTGCTAACTCTAGATCATGAGTAGGATAATTCCTCTCATATTCTTTAAGTTGTCACGAGGCATAGGCTATGACTTTCCCACGTTGCATGAGAACACATCATAACCCTTTGCCTGAAGCATCGTTGTAGATAACAAATCCATTCGAACCAGATGGTATTGTCAAAACAGGTGCCAAAATGAGTCTCCTCTTGAGTTCTTGGAAACTCTTCTCGCATTCCTCGCTCCATACGAATTTTGTATCTTTACGAGTCAGCTGAGATAACGGAGTAGCGATTCTAGAAAATCCTTCCACAAATCTCCGATAATAACCAACTAAGCCCAAAAAGCTACGTACTTCGGTCACCGTCTTTGGTTGTTCCCAACTTTGTATTGCTTGATCTTGGCAAGGTCAATGAGACACTCCATGTTTTGACACCATGTGCCCAAGGAATGCTACTTCCTCAAGCGAACTCGCATTTCTTCAACTTGGCATATAGCTTGTTATCACGAAGCCTTTGCGATTACCGACTTCAAATGGCGCTCATGATCTTCACGGCTTTTGGAATAGATGAGGATGTCATCAATAAAGACAACAACGAACTGATCCAAATATTCCTTGAATACTCGGTTCATCATATCCATGAAAGCAAGCGGGAGCATTAGTCAATCCAAAGGACATGACTAGGAATTCATAATGCCCGTCTGGAGTTCTCGAAGGTAGTCTTCAGAATATCCTCAGTTTTAACCTTCAGCTGATGATATCCAGAACGAAGATCGATTTTTGAAAAGAATTGTGCTCCTTACAACTGGTCAAACAGGTCATCAATGCGAGGTAGCGGATACTTATTCTTAATAGTGATATGGTTCAATTCCCGATAGTCAATACAAAGTCGTATACTCCCGTCTTTCTTCTTTACAAATAAAACAGGAGCACCCCAAGGAGATGTACTAGGACGAATGAAACCGATGTCCAACAACTCCTGTAGTTGGACCTTTAACTCCTGAAGTTCAATAGGAGCCATTCGATATGGGGTTTTAGAAATGGGCTTTGTACCAGGTTTAAGGTCAATAAAGAATTCAACTTCACGTTCTGGGGGTAGAACGGGAAGTTCTTCAAGAAATACGTCAGGAAAGTAATTAACAACAGGAATATTATTCAAATCTGACGTGTCTTTATTCAAATCCGTAACATGGGCTAAGAAAGCTTAACATCCGTTTTTCAATAAACGAATAGCTTTATGACTTGATATGACAGTGATTGATTTTAATGGTTTAGTTGCTTGAATTCGCACAACAGGTTGATTAGGAATATGAAAACTAACAACCTTACGAAAATAATCAATTTTGGCATGATGAGTAGTTAACCAATCAATCCCTAAAATCACATCAAAAGCAAGTATCTTTAAAGAGATAAGGTCAACAGGTAATGTAATGGTGCCAACTTGGATCAAACAAGATTTATAAACAGTGGATGTGATGAAAGTTTCTCCTAACGGAGTTTCCATAGATAGGTTAAAGTCTAATTTCTCCGGAGTCAAGTTTAAACGTTGAGCACAAGCAGGAGAGATAAATGAATGGGTAGCACCGGTATCTAATAAGGTATAAACTTCGCATGAATTTATGATTAACTTACCCGTGATCACCTCGTTTGGGTTCCTCGCATGTTGACCAGTCACAATAAACGCTCATCCATGAACCGTTGACTTTGACTTTTTTGGGACAGCCTTTTAAGTCACCATCCCCGCTGGACTTGGTTTCGCTATAGTGCAATCTCGAGCGATATGTCCTTCCTTTCCACAACTATAGCATACCTTGAACTGTTGTGGACAGTTTGGTCTGATATGTCCCTCTTTTCCACATTTATAGCATACGACCGGTGGTCGTTCTCCTCCCTTAAAACCCGATTCTTCTTTGGTCTTTGACGTCTTCACATTGTCATTGTTGAATCTCCTCTTTTAAAATCTCCCCAAAGTCGCTTCTTTTTTATTTTCATGGTCACGATTACCACGGAGTGGTTCTGGCTTTTATCTGAATGTTTTCCTCCCATTGGTTTTCATTACTCTGATGATTCTTTGCTACCAAAGATGACCACAGTTCACGGTCCCTTGGTTGAGCGTACTTTCGCTATCTCGTTCTAATAATTGAGCCTCATTGACAACATCCGAATATAAAGCAAATTTATGAGAGATAAGATATTGCCGAATCTCGGGTTTTAAACCTCTCAGAAACATCCTCGTCATTCGTTCCTCATTCTCTACCAAATGAGGTGCAAACCTGGATAACTCTGTGAACTTCGCCTCATATTGGGACACCGTCATGGTTTTTTGTTCTAGTCTAATAAACTATACCTCCTTCATATGGCGAATAATTTCAGGAAAGTATTTTTCGTTGAAAAGTTTCTGAAACGTTTCCCAAGACATGCGGAATGCGGAAAGCTGGGTACGTTTCACAGACTCCCCGATGTCTGCTGCATTTCATACGGAACATAAAGGTGGCGAATGGAACCTTCTGTTCCTCCGTGCATCCCAAGACATCGAATATCTTGGTAATTTGCCTTACCCACGTTTCCGCCATGATCGGATTCGGCTTTCCCTTAAATTCTGGTGGTCCCAACTTTTTGAACTGCTTGGCCGTGACAAGCCGCGCGTTGCTATCATTTCCACCCGTATTCTGCACACGAGTCTCCTCAAATGCGGTTTTGCATGAATCGCAAAAAGCTCCTAAACATCCGTCGTTCATCGTCGCGCTTTCGGTGGTGTTGTTTACAGGAGGAATATTGCCTTCCTTTTGGACGTTCCCCTGGGTGGTGATTAAAGGTGTTTCCACGGTCTCATTAACTCCACCGTTAATATTCTCAGCTGCCATTCTTAAATACTGCCATAAAACAAGGGTTAATTAAACAATTTAACAAATCACATAATACCCCTATATTATGACTGACCAACAAATAAGCTTAGGTAGGACACACTAGCGAAGGATTTACTCGTCTCTCCCCTCCTAGTTCTATTCCCCGATCTCCGCCAGAGATCATATCCCTAAGCTCTGATACCAACTGTGACACCCCCAAAACAGGTATACA
This sequence comes from Panax ginseng, assembly GCA_020205605.1. NCBI lineage: Eukaryota > Viridiplantae > Streptophyta > Magnoliopsida > Apiales > Araliaceae > Panax > Panax ginseng. The sequence goes on along the minus strand of CM035145.1, from coordinate 128,996,824 downwards.
ACACCCATTCTGAGTCGCCAAATACATGGTATAGAAATAACTAGAACTTTATTAATACAACATAAAAAATGTGAGTTTAAATACAAATATTGTCATCTAGACAATATCCACACTCAAATAAGTCCTCATTTAAATTATTGATACATTATTTTACAAAAATGGTGAGGACTACTAAAATAACTTCTAGAACCATCATTCCATACATTTCCGACTAGTACTCATACATTCTCGCCTCCCGAGAAGAAAAAAAATGGAACAAAAAGGAAAAGGGTGAGCTCAACTAGCCCAGTAAAGATTATTATGACTAAGATAATACATAACAAATTATCGTTAGTCTTTAACAGGGAAAAATCTAATAGAATACAATAGACAACAAGTTTTAAATCAATATTCGCAGCGGAAATAATAATTCATTAGAAGAGTTAAGTAGAGAATGAAATCTACTATCTTCTATATATGAATATAAGAGTTCATCGTCTATCTTTTATCCCTGTAACATCAATCAATATAAATCTGGAATCAAATATTCATCTTTGTACTACAGGCCAAAGATATTCATCGATTAATCATGTTCATCTAAACACTGTTCATCTTTTTGCCTACGGGCCAAAGATATTCATCAGAAATCATTCATCTTTGCACTACAGGCCGAAGATATTCAGTTATATCATCATTTAGGACTGAGGATGATGAAAAATATTTTAAAGAAAACGAATCTAGTGAAACAAAAGAACAAGTATTAAGGATTCATACTTTAAATAACCCAAGTTCGAAAATACTTCATAAATAACCAGAGTGGAGTAAAATTCAAGAATGAAGACCAAAACATAGATCCAATCAAAGATAGGAACTAAAACAGACAATCTTGGACATAGAAAAGAAAATTTAATTTTTCTGTGAATAGTGTCGTATTTGTGAATAGTGCCGTATACGTGAATAGTAACTCCGACACCAAAAGATAGAAATTTCACAAAAAACATCATCATGCTTCATGAATAGTAACTCGTGAATACTAACTTATAAATAGTAACTCGTGAATAGTAACTCATGAATAGTAACCCCGACATGAAAAAGTTCCAAATTTGATAAAAAGTTCCAACCAATATTTTGGCATAATGATATTGAAGAAATAATATCATTTACGAAGAAAATAACATCCCTTACCTCAGAAAGAATACTACTTCTGACTAGAATACAAAATTTAGTGCTGAAGGAACTTGCACCGTATATCAACACTCACGCACTAAAATACTCACAAAAATACTCTTGATATTATAGAGAGAGAAAGAGAGAGAAATCTATAGTTTCTGGTGTGATTTTCAATTCTAACCTAAGCACCATATTTATTGGAAAATGCTTAGAATATCAAAGCAGAAAATTTAATAAATTAATAATATTTATTAACCAAATTCCTACGCCCACCTCTAGACAATTGAAATCAGCCACTAACATGTGTAAGTGGAGCCAACCAAATAAAAAAAAATGTTTTTCTTTTAAAAAAATTTTAAAACTTCCAAAAATCAATTATTCAGGAACTTCGGAACTTCAATAATTCATAATAAATATCCCTTTTATTAGAAAATTTGAATCTCGCAAATTTTTATAGGAAATTCAATTCTCTGCAACTTTGAAGAAGAAAGTTTTTTCAAATTCCAAATGAAATTGAATCAAATCCATAAACTAAGACGATTTTTTACAGTTTATAATCAAATTTCAGTTAAGAAATGGGCCCACAGACACGTTTAACTTGTTTTAAACAACTTTTGCAACAAAAATACTCCTCATCCTCATATACTCATATATCCCACATTCATTGTAAAATATCCCCATTATCATATTATAATAATATAATAAAATATTATTTTATTAGAAAAGATAAAATATCGATTTTCAACAATTGTCACTTTAAATTTTTTTTCCATCTATATCCACATAAAATGAATAATTTCCTCATCATATAAATTTATAATTAATTATTCACAAATAATATTACAGAATCACAAGATCTTGGCAACGGTAGTTCCTGGAAAAGAAGGGCTTTCCAATAAGAATTTTTCCTTCTGGCGCGCAATTAGGTGACCAAACCTCTCCTTAGACAGAACTTTCTAGACATTGCCAATAATGTTTTCTAATAATATTATTCAGATAATATGAATTATTTCTTCGATAATGGGAAAATACTGTGTAGTGACAATTATTGAAACAACAGTAATATAAAATATCAACGCAGCAATTATTGAATCAATAAAATACTGAACAGTAACTACTGTAACAATTATTGAGTAGTGCCTTCTTATGTAAGAATCAATAATTGGTGCAATACCGTGTGCTACGGTGTAACAACGTGTATTACTATGTTTTAACCACTGAGTATTCCAACAGTATTAACGGTAACAACTATGCCGTTATTTATAAACAACTTATACTTGTCATTTTCTTCATCCAATCGCTTTCCGTTATGGGGTCCACACAAGGCTGCGCCGTTGTACGAATATTCTCTGACAGCAAGAATATTCCACGACTAAACGAATATTCTCCGACAACAATGAGTATTTTATAACCACTTGCTTATTTGAAATATTTGCGCATTTTACCTATAACTAACCACATTAATCAAATCAACCCTTATTATTTCAAAATGATAAATAAAGGAAATTAAATTTCATTTATTAATAATTTGGGGTCTTACATATGCCTTGAGAAACCTTGGGAAGACCAGTAACGAAATCCAAGGTAATGTGCTCCCACTTCCATTCTGGAATTTCAAGTGGTTGCAATGGACCTTTTGGCACTTGATGCTCCGCCTTGACTCGTTGACAAGTTAGACACCTTGAGATAAACAGCGATATCTCTCTCTTCATATTGCTCCACCAAAATGTATGGCGAAGATCACGATACATTTTGGTACTCCCGAGATGGATTACAAAGCGGTGTGTTGTGCGCCCATCATAATTTTATACTTTAAATCGTGGTCGTTAGGAACACAAAGTCCGGAGTTGACTCAAAGTATTCCTTCTTCATCGATTCTTGCTTCCTAAGATCGCACCTTCTTCTTGCACTCTCTTCCTCATAATGCATCAACTTCGGGATCTATAATTTGAGCAGCTTTAATTTTATCAATTAAAGTCGGTTCTACTCGTATATTTTCCATCATCACGTGGGTCCCTGGAGTCTTTAACTCTATCTCCATCCTTTGCAAGTCACACAAAATGGGCCTTTGCATTGACAATATCGCACTCGTACCCGCATATGATCTTCTACTTAATGCGTCAGCTACTACGTTCGCTTTTCCAAGATGGTATTGGATGGTATGATCATAATCTTTCAATAGTTCAAGCCAACGTCGTTGTTGCATGTTGAGTTCCTTTTGAGTGAAGAAATATTTGAGGCTTTTATGATCCGTAAAGATCTCCACCTTCTCTCCACACAGGTAATGCCTCCAAATTTTAAGTGCGAAAACGACTGCTGCCAACTCTAGATCATGAGTGGGATAATTCCTCCCATATTCTTTGAGTTGTCGTGAGGCATAGGCTATGACTTTCCCATGTTGCATGAGAACACATCCCAAACCTTTGCCCGAAGCATCACTGTAGATGACAAATCCCTCCAAGCCAGATGGTATTGTCAGAACAGGTGCTGAAATAAGTCTCCTCTCGAGTTCTTGAAAACTCTTCTCACATTCCTTGCTCCAACCAAATTTTGTATCTTTCCGAGTCAGCTGAGTTAATGGAGTAGCGATTCGAGTAAACCCTTCTACGAATCTCCGATAATAACCAACTAAGCCAAGAAAGCTACTTACTTCGGTCACTGATTTAGGTTGCTCCCATCTTTGAATAGCTTCAATCTTTGCTGGGTCAACAGATATTCCATGACTTTACTACGTGCCCAAGAAATGCTACTTCCTTAAGACAGAACTCGCATTTCTTCAACTTGGCATAAAGCTTGTTTTCACGATGCTTTTGGAGTATCAGCCTCAAGTGTTGCTCATGATCTTCACGGCTTTTGGAATAAATAAGGATGTCATCAATAAAGACGACCACAAAGTGATCCAAATATTCCTTGAATACTCAGTTCATCATATCCATGAAGGCAGCAGGAGCATTAGTCAATCCAAAAGACATGACTAGGAATTCATAATGCCCGTACCGAATTCTGAAAGCCGTATTTGGAATGTCATCGGTTCTAATCTTCAATTGATGATATCCGAAACGAAGATCAATCTTTGAAAAGAATTTAGCTCCTTGCATCTGGTCAAACAGGTCATCAATACGCGACAATGGGTACCTATTTTTGATGGTGACATGATTCAACTCTCCATAATCAATACAAAGTCGCATACTCCCATCTTTCTTCTTCACGAATAGAACATGAGCACCCCAAGGAGACGTACTAGGATGAATAAAACCGATGTCTAACAATTCCTGCAATTGGGTCTTTAACTCTAAAGTTCAATAGGAGCCATTCGATATGGGGCTTTAGAAAGGGGTTTTGTACCGGGTTCAAGGTCGATACAAAATTTAATATCTCACTTTGGGGGTAGGCCAGGAAGTTCTTCAGGGAATACGTCAGGAAATTTATTAATAATAGAAATATCATTCAAAACTGACGTATTTTTGTTTAGATCCGTGACATGAGCTAAGAAAGGTTGACACCCGTTTTTCAATAAACGAATAGCTTTATGGCTTGAGATGATCGTCATTGATATTAATGGTTTGGTTGCTTGAATTCACATAATAGGTTGGTTAGGAATATGAAAGCTAACAACCTTAAGAAAACAATCAATTTTTGCATGATGAGTAGTTAACCAATCAATCCCTAGAATAACATCAAATGCATGTATTTTCAAAGAAATCAGATCGACAGGTAATGGATGTAATGAAGGTTTCTCCCAACGGAGTTTCAACAGATAAGTCAAAGTCTAATTTCTCTGGAGTCAAATTTAAACGTTAAGCGCAAGTAGGAGAAATAAAAGAATGGGTAGAACCGGTATCAAATAAAGTATAGACTTTGCTAGAGTTTATGATAAGCTTACCCGTGATGACCTCGTTCGGGTTCCTTGCTTTACAGGAGGTCACAATAAACGCCTCCCTTGAACTAATGGCTTTGACTTTTTTCGGGGATGACCTTTGGTGCCTCCATCCCAAATGGACTTGTCTTGATGAACAACAAAATTGGGCTAGGTGACCTCTCTTCCACAATTATAACATGCTTTGACGGCATCGCGCTGACCGGTGATGTGTCCCTCCCTCCGCATTTGAAGCATATGATAGGTGGTCGTTCTCCTTCCTTAACAACGGGTGTTGGTGCTGACGTCTTTCCATCATTGTTGAATCTCCTCTTCTTGAAATGTCCACTCTTATTATCTTGGCCATGATTACCACCGAAGTGGTTACCATTTCTGGCATGTTGATTCCCTCCACGTTTATTGTCACCGCTTCGATGACTGCTACCATTGATATTATCATTTTGTCGGCTGCTTTCTCTTGGTTGGGTTAACTCGTTATCGCGCTCCAATAACTGAGCCCTGTTCACAACATCCGAATACAAACATAGTTTATGAGAGATAAAATATTGACGTATCTCGGGTTTCAAACCTCTTAGAAACATCCGCGTCATTCTCTCCTCATTATCAACTAAGTGGGACGCAAACTGGGACAACTTGGCAAACTTGGCTTCGTACTGCGACACGGTCATGTTGTTCTGCTCTAGCTTGATGAACTCTACCTCTTTCATGTGACGAATACTTTCGGAAAAGTACTTGTCGTTGAATAGTTCTTGGAACTTCTCCCAAGACATCTTTAGTGTGGCAGGTTGAGTACGTTTTACCGAGTCCAACCAGTAATCTGCCTCTCCTCGTAACATAAAGGTGGCAAAGGGCACCTTTTTCTCCTCGAAGCATCCCAAGACATCAAATATCTTGGTGATCTGCTTTATCCACGCTTCCGCCTTATGTGGTTTTGGCTCTCCAATAAACTCCGGTGGTCCCAGCTCCTTGAACTGTTTAGCGATGACCGTTCGAGAGTTTTCAGTGTTTCCACCTGCATTTTGGATAGGAGACACTCTTGCCTGATGTTGCATGAATTTCCTAAAGCCTCTGAACATTCCATCATTCATCATCTGGTCAGTGTTGTTGTTTTCCTGAGGATTGTTTCCTTCCCGATGCACATTATCCTGATTATTGATCTATGGAGACTCAACGGTCTCCTATGCTCCATTGATGTTCTCAACATTCTCGGATGCCATTCTCAAACACTGCCACAAAACAAGGGTTAATTAACATATCACATATTATCCCTATACTCTGACCGACCAATTAAATATCAAATAAACTTAGGTAGGTCATACTAGCGAAGGAATTCCCCGTCTCTCCCCTCCTAGTTCTAGACTCACATCTTAGCCAGGGATCATATCCCTAAGCTTTGATACCAACTGTTACACCCCCAAAATAGGTATACATCACCTATTCTGAGTCGTCAAATACATGGTACAAAATACAAATAAAAACTTAATTATACAACTGTCCAATAAAATACGACAAAATATAAGCTATGAGTTTTAATATAAATATTATCATCTAGACAATATCCACACTCAATGGAGTCCTCATTACATTTATTATCACACTATTTTATAGAATAGTGAGGACTACTATGACACCATCTCGGACCATCACTCCTTTCCCCGACTCGTCCCTGCTACGTTCTCATTTCCTGAAGAGAACAGTGAAAGAAAGGGTAAGCTCAACTAGCCCAGTAAGAAATATTATGACTAAGATAATGCAGAATAAATTATCGTTAGCCTTCAACAGTGTTAAACTGATAAAATATAACAAACATCAAGTTTAACTGCAGCGGAACAAGCAATCCATTAGAAGAGTCAAGTAGAAAAAAAAATCTACTATCTTTTATGATTTAAAAGGTTTTTCATCACTTTTATCATTTGGAACTCGACAATAAATAATCCATATCATCCCCGCTTTACTGACCAAGGATATTCATTAGTATCACAACCACAAATTATCCATGCACTACGGGCAAGGATATTCGTGTATTCATCAATGGTCATAATCATGCCAACAATCATCCATCAATGCACTACGGGCCAATGAGGACTTTTATCACATCATTTGTAACATTACGGTCCATGATTACAATCGAATAATCCTCTCGGTCATAATCATACCAAGTCCATCTATGCACTACCGGCCATGGATGACTTTCAACAAAATATAAACATGAGGATGATGACAATGATATAAGAATTCAATTAAACAAGTTCAAGAATTATTTGATCCAAAAATCAATAGCATCCAAATTGTCAACATGATACTTCTTTGTGGAGTAAAATTCAAGAATGCTCAGAAGAATATTTCCATGAAAGATACTAGATGAAGCGCAAATATCAAGGATATTCCACTAATTTCATGGAGTATAGAAGTCAAAACTTTAACCAACTGAGTATAATAAAGAATGGAATAACAAAAGAAATCACCAGGCATACGATAGACCGCACAACCAGGTTATTCCAACAGAATAATAAATAACGGAACCAGGTCATGCGTAAACGCACAGACATGATGTTCCAACAGAATGATAAATAATGGAACCAGGTCATGCGTAAAGCATAGACAGGATGTTCCAAAAGAATAATAAAGAACGGAACCACGTAAAGCACAGACAGGAAGTTCCAACAGAATAATAAAAAACGGAACCAGGTCATGCGTAAAGCACAGAGAGGATGTTCCAACAGAATAATAAAGAACGAAAACAGGTCATTCGTAAAGCACAGACATGATGTTCCAACAGAATGATAAAGAACGGAATAATAACAGAAATCACCATGCATGAAGTACTTCACATAGACAGGTTATTCCAACATAATGATAAAGAATGGAATAACAGAAGAATTTCACCAAGTATAGGGTAGCCCGCGTATACAGATTATTCAAACAGAATAATAAAGAATGGAATAACAGAATTTCTCTTCATGAATACGAAAGGAATAATACCACTTACCTTAGAAAGAAGAGTACTGGATACAGAAGTAGTGAAGTAGCAGAACACTTTTCTTCTTTCTCTCTATGGTTTCTCTCTCTAGAGTTTCAGTGAATTCGTAAGAAATAATGAAGGAATGAGCTTCTATTTATAGAAGAATGAACTGCATAGTAACTAATTCATAAACGGTCCAGATTGATTTACTTTAAACGGACGGTCCAGATTTAAAACAAAATCTTTTAAATAAAATATAATATATTCTATTTATAATCTAATAAAACGAATAACTTTATAAAAGTATTCATTTATATATAAAAGATTTTACTATACGCAAAACACTATATCAGAGGCACTATGCAAAACACTATGCATAATAAAATATAATATATTCTAATTATTGTCTAATAAAACAAATAACTTTATAAAAGTATTCTGTTTTATATAAAAATATTTTACTATGCAAACACTATGCAAACACTATGCATAATAGAATATCATATATTCTATTTATAGTCTAATAAAATGAATAACTTTATAAAAATATTCTGTTTTATATAAAAAGCTTTTATGTTTTATTACATTAATAATACTAATAAAACAAAATTCATCATCATTATTATTATTCACACTATTAATCGACCAAAGTCGCTTCCGGAAAGAGGGGCTTTCAATAAGGATTTATCCCTATCAAGCGCGCAATTAGGTGACCAAACTTCTCCTTGGCAGAACTTCTAGACATCGTTAATATTGCAAATAATAATATTAATAACTCTGTCATCTCAATATATAAAATATCGACAATAATTGAATCAAATAACGTGAGATACTATGCAGCAATAATTGAACAAAACTGAGTGACTTCCCACGTAATCATCAATAGTCAATATCGTGTGCTACTATGCAACCACGCGTATTACTGTACTTTTAACACCGGGTGTTTCAACAGTTAACGGTAAAAACTTCCGCCGTTATTTTCATAAAGTATTTTTTGTCATTTTCTCAATCCGACAATAATTCTGTTGTGGGGTCCACCAATGATTATGCCGTTGTACGAATATTCCCTGCTAAAACAAATATTCCCCGACCAATCGAATATTATATAACAACTTGCGTACTTTGCAAAATTTATAAATATTACCCACAACTATAACATTATATCAAATTCATTCCATAATATTTAAAAATGATATTTATAGAAAAATCATCTTTATTAAAAAGTTGGGGTCTTACACTTCTCCCTAGAGTTGTACAACCTTTTATGTTAATAAAAATTCAGAAATCGAACGGTGGACACCTAGACTCATTATTAATTATAAATCGTTTAATGAAGTCCTTCAATGGATAAGATATCTGATCCCTAATAAAAAGGATCTTCTTGACAGACTTCATGATGCCACCATTTTTTCTATATTTGATATGAAATCAGAATTTTGGAAAATCCAAATAAGAGAAGAGGATACTTATAAAACTATTATGAATGGAATGTTCTTCCATTCGGAGTAAAAATGGACCTTCTGAATTCCAACCTATTATGAATGATATTTTTAATCCTTTTATTGAATTTATTATCAGTTATATTGATGATGTCTTAATCTTCTCTTCATCTATAAACCAATATATTAAACATTTAAATATTTTTAAAAATGTTATTATAAAAACACTACAACAAAAAGGGTTATTTCTGACAGAATATTCCGTCGATAGTAAGGATATTCCGTCGAGGTTATACTTATTTTCGACGAAATATTCGGTCAAAAATTCAGTCGTATATAAGAAGGTCAAAATTAAGTTCGTTGATCTTTCGGTCGGGGATACTTACGATTGACAGAATTATCCTCGACCGAATATTCAGTCGGGGTTACTATATTTCCGACTGAAAATAGTCTGTCGACGATATTCGGTAGATGATAATCATGCCACGTGGCAGACTATCGAAAAAGGTAAATCCCTTAAACTCGACGGAATTTCGTCGAGAATAGGACTATTCCGTCGAGCCTACAAAAATAAATATACAAGAAATAAACTAAAATATTATACCTCCCGGCAAAGTATAAAATTTGGTATCCTCAAGAAACTCAAAGACTCGACAATCTTAGGTTGGTAGTACTAGTGGGAGTATCCTGAGACGCAACCCAAAGAGTCGTCTCCTCGTCCTGAGATAAACTAATCTCGGGCGGAGGGATGGTGGAATTTAACGTCTTAGCATCGCCCCTAGTAGCCTGCAACTCCGCTAAACGCTGACTGCGGAGCTTCTCAAACTGCTCCTATAATTTGATATATGTACATGTGAGTTATCTTGGTATCATCATATAAATTACGTAATATTATCCTAAATAATATTTATTATAGTAAATGTATTACCCGTATAGCTAGTGCTGCTGGAGACATCGTCGACCCCGAAGTAGAGCCCTTCGGCGTATGGACTCTATCCCAAAACTCCATCATAGTAGGAGGTCGGCCCAAGCTACTCCACATGGCCTAAATCATATACATTAAATAATATCACCTTAATTTACTATAGTTGCAGTTTAATATTAAACTAAACTAAAGAAAAATACATACCGACTTAACCTCCTGAAATGACTGCGAGCCAGAAGTATGTACAACTCGCAGCTTGCAGTGATTCTTCTTCATCTGCTTTGACTTGGTCTTGAACGCAGCATCATCCCAGTATGCACACATCGCAGCTCATGTTGTATCTGATACTGCTGACGGCTGATGCTCTCGCAAAGTAGTCCCGGGCGATTCTTTTACCACCCAGTCTGCCCTCTGTCGCATCTCGTACAGCCAACCGACATAATTCTTCGAGATGTGGGCAATGATAACGGTGTCGCCATCCGCCACAGTGATGTCGGCCTCGTATCTGTAGTATCTCTATCAAACAGACAAAACCTATGTATAATTAATTATTTGAACAATATATAAATAACATAGACCTTGATTTAATATATGTAATTCGACTTACGTGAAACTCTCGTAACACTGTCACCATGAAGCTGGCATCGTAGCGCGAGTACTAGCTAAATCGCATGCAGCCAGTAGGGAGATGCGCCAGGAAGATGGCGTGTACGGTCGCCTTAGCGACAGGATCCATAATACTAGAATACAAAATTTATTAAGAACATTTTAATTTATTAATCACATAATAATATCATTCTAATTTAACATAAGTGATATATTATAGTTGAAACCTACACAAACGAGCCAACATCAACTGGAACTGTATCAGGCACTGTCGGCGGACAACCTAATCGATCGAGGTTAGGCCCCCGCTGACGCCGACGTCTAGCATCTGTATGTTTAATATAGTTATGACATTGTCAAAAAATAGTAAATGAATGTATAATATAGTTATGAAAAAATGTTACTGAGCTAAAAAAGAAATCAACTCATTAGCATCTGAAGACGACCCGCCCTGGGAGCCCTCACCCGATCCGGAGCGGCCGCCACCACGGCCACCTCCACCGCTATGTCGAGGCATAGTTGTACTACTAAAATAACAGACATAGATACGATGTCATTAATTAAATTTAATTTCAATTATTATATATAATGAGCTTTGTTTTTAGTTGTATAATATTTACAAAACACCAATTAGTGAAGAAGTAGTACGTCAAACTCGTCAGCGTCAAAATCATTTTCATCCTCTGATTCTGTCTCTTCCTCTTCTGTATCAATTTCTTCCTCAGTATCATCTTCTACGATCACATACGGAATGACAACCACATCTTCCTCCATTTCGTCAACATCGAGTACATCAACGACATCATCAACCAACACATCGTCATCATATAACACAATGTGGTTGGGATTGCTAACTTGTTCTTGTAACGGGTCATCCGTTCCAGACAAATTAGTACCATTAAATGACCGAGTCTTCGTTGTCACAACTGTATACCAGGGGGTTCTATAATTTACGACATTAGGAGCGTAGTACACTTGAGTTGTTTGGCTGGCTAACACAAATACATCATCAGACTGTAAATTCGATTTTATATCTACTATGATGATTCTATTACGATCAACTTTAACACCCTTTGTAGTATCAAACCAGTGACACTTAAATGTAACGACCTTTTAAGCCCCTAGATAATTGAGCATAACCACTTCCTTTAATTTTCCATAGTAATTGGACTCAGAATCTACATAACAACTTCCCAACACGACAACGCCAGAGTTGACTGATGTCAATTCATTCAAGTCATCAACCTTGAATCTATACCCATTCACGATACAACCTGGAAATGAACTAACGTGTTTATACGGGCCTAAAATGACATCTCTAAAATGCTCATAAGCGTTCTCTTCTTCGACCCTTCTCTTAAACCACTGTTAAAAGTTGTCATTAGTGAATGCTTCCATCTGTGATGTAGTCAACCCCGGGTTAGAAGCATGCGATTCAAATTCGAATGTGTTGCGTACAATAATATGGCAATTGTTTAATTATTAATTACAGTAAGAAAAATCATTTTTAACTTGAAATAATACATACTTGATGTAAGACGATACTTCAGGAATATTCAGAAGCACGTATGTATATACAATCTTTAAATCTTTATCAGTTAGGTAAGTCGGCGTCTCATGTCCAAATGGTTTGGTTTGATAAGTGAATACAACCAACTCATCAGCACGCGTTTGGGGATCAACGTTGACCTCATTCCGACTTAGGCGATTATGCTTCGTTGAGACTACATCGTCAAAGTATAGCGAGCAGAAGTTGACAAGCTCTTCCTCCGTATACTACAACAAAAAGGCTTATCAGCAACCGCAGACGGTCGCAGATGAGTATTAGCGATCGAATGCGGTCGCTGATATTAGTCGCAGGTAATCTGGTCATTGAGTGGACATCAGCGACCAATAACAGCGACTCACTTATTAGCGATCGCATACAGTGACTGACTCCGTCGCTACTCTGACTCATGTCGAGTCAGGTGTCAGGGATGATGTGGCACACATGTTAGCGACTGGTAATAGCGACCGATGTGATCGCTGGTTTTAAAGTAGCTATCAGCGACCGCTTAGAGTATTAGCGACCGCATGCGGTCGCTGATGTTGGTTTTTTTATTAATATTTTTCCTATTTTGTTGATTTCTAAAAAATAACCTGTTTTGTACCTGCTTTCTATCCCAAAACACATCAGTATATATAAGCATCAATATAAACATCCATCCATGATTTATATATATCCCAACACATCGATCCACAATAGTATATATAAACTTCCATCCATATGATAGAATTGTAAACCAACACAACACAATACAATCATAAACATCCATATAATAGAATCGTAAACCAATACAATTGTACAAAGAATGAATATAAAAGATTATAAGGCTTTAAATATCTAAAAAACAAGTCTAAATCTTCATGGATCATCCAAATCGAGACCCTGTAATTAACAAAAGAATAAAATATGTTACATATACGTGTTAATACTGCTATGACTTAAGGGAAAGCTAAATAATAGACAATGTAGTGAAACATATAAGTAAGATAGTGAAAGTAACAATATCGATATATACCTCATCGTCATCATGATGCTGTGATGCTGCCGCCGCTGCCGCCACTGCATCCGCCAACTCATCAGGACTCAAAGACTGCAAATGCCTACCCAGTATCAGAGCCATAAGTAAAGAGCCCTGAGCCTCTATCTGGTGACTTCCTGTTGATGGGGGATGCACTGAAGCCAGACTCTCCGTAGGGATGCTGCTTCTGCGGTGTAAGTGATAGGTACCCTGGTGAGGTGCTGACACAAGTTGGTGTCCAAAGTCACAGTTGGCATCAGAGCTTAGGTGTAAGACCCCAAATTATTAATAAATGAAATTTAATTTTCTCTATTTATCATTTTGAAATAGTAAGGGTTGATTTGATTAATGTGGTTAGTTATGGGTAAAATGCGCAAATATTTCAAATAAGCAAGTGGTTATAAAATACTCATTGTTGTCGGAGAATATTCGTTTGGTCGTGGAATATTCTTGCTGTCGGGGAATATTCGTACGACGACGTAGCCTTGTGTGGGCCCTATAACGGAAAGCGATTGGATGAAGAAAACGAAAAGTATAAGTTGTTTATAAATAACGGCGTAGTTATTCACAGATTAATCTTGTTGGAATACCCAAAGATTAAAACACAAGATGTCTGGCGTTGTTGCCGCGATGAAGCATACGGTATTGCACCAATTATTAATTCTTACGTAAGAAGGCACTACTCAATAATTGTTACTGATGATTACCGTTCGAAGATTTTATTGATTCAATAATTGTTCATACCGATATTTTATATTACTTTGTTGTTTCAATAATTGTCACTCCAAAGATTTTCCATTATCGAAGCAATAATTCATATTATCCTAATAATATTATTAGAAAAAATTATTGTTTATGTCTAGAAAGTTCTGTCTAAGGAGAGGTTTGGTCACCTAATTCCGCGCCAGTAAGGAGAAATTCTTATTGGAAAGCCCCTCTTTCCAGGAACAGTCCAGTTTCTAATCTTCGTGATTCTGTAATATTATTTGTGAATAATTAATTATTGATTTATATGATGAGGAAAATATTCATTTTATGTGGATATAGATGGAGAAAATTTTTAAAGTGACAATTGTTAAAAATCGATATTTTATCTTTTCTGATAAAATAATATTTTATTATATTATTATAATATGATAATGGGGATATTTTATAATGAATGTGGGATATATGAGTATATGAGGATGAGGAGTATTTTTGTTGCAAAAGTTGTTTAAAACATGTTAAACATGTCTGTGGGCCCATTTCTTGACTGAAATTTGATTATAGGCTGAAAATCGCCCGTTTATGGATTTCGCTCAATTTCTGTTTGGAATTTGGAAAAACTTTCTTCTTCAAAGTTGCAGAGAATTGAGTTTCCTATAAAAATTTGCGAGATTCAAATTTTCTGATAAAAAGGATATTTATTATGAATTATTGAAGTTCCGAAGTTCCTGAATAATTGATTTTTGGAAGTTTTAAATTTTTTTTAAAAGAAAAACATTTTTTTTATTTGGTTGGCTCCACTTACACATGTTAGTGGCTGATTTCAATTGTCTAGAGGTGGGCGTAGGAATTTGGTTAATAAATATTATTAATTTATTAAATTTTCTGCTTTGATATTCTAAGCATTTTCCAATAAATATGGTGCTTAGGTTAGAATTGAAAATCACACCAGAAACTATAGATTTCTCTCTCTTTCTCTCTCTATAATATCGAGAGTATTTTTGTGAGTATTTTAGTGCGTGAGTGTTGATATACGGTGCAAGTTCCTTCAGCACTAAATTTTGTATTCTAGTCAGAAGTACTATTCTTTCTGAGGTAAGGGATGTTATTTTCTTCGTAAATGATATTATTTCTTCAATATCATTATGCCGAAATATTGGTTGGAACTTTTTATCAAATTTGGAACTTTTTCATGTCGGGGTTACTATTCATGAGTTACTATTCACGAGTTACTATTCACGAGTACTATTCACGAAGCATGATAATGTTTTTTGTGAAATTTTTATCTTTTGGTGTCAGAGTTACTATTCACGTATACGGCATTATTCACGTATACGACACTATTCACAAATATGACACTATTCACAGAAAAATTAAATTTTCTTTTCTATGTCCAAGATTGTCTGTTTTAGTTCCTATCTTTGATTGGATCTATGTTTTGGTCTTCATTCTTGAATTTTACTCCACTCTGGTTATTTATGAAGCATTTTCGAACTTGGGTTATTTAAAGTATGAATCCTTAATACTTATTATTTTTTTTCACTGGATTCATTTTCTTTAAAATATTTTTCATCATCCTCAGTCCTAAATGATGATATAACTGAATATCTTTGGCCTGTAGTGCAAAGATGAATGATTTCTAATGAATATCTTTGGCCCGTAGTGAAAAGATGAACAAGTGTTTAGATGAACATGACCAACTGATGAATATCTTTGGCCTGTAGTGCAAAGATGAATATTTGATTCGGATATATATTGATTGATGTTACAGGGGATAAAAGATGAGCGATGAACATTTATATTCATATATAGAAGATAGTAGATTTCATTCTCTACTTAACTCTTCTAATGAATTATTATTTCCGCTGCGAATATTGATTTAAAAGTTGTTGTCTATTGTATTCTATTAGATTTCTCACTGTTAAAGACTAACGATAATTTGTTCTGTATTATCTTAGTCATAATATTCTTTACTGGGCTAGTTGAGCTCACCCTTTTCCTTTTTGTTCCATTTTTTCTTCTCAAGAGGCGAGAATGTAGTAAGTACTAGTCGGGGTATGGAATGATGGTTCTAGAAGTTATTTTAGTAGTCCTCACCATTTTTGTAAAATAATATATCAATAATTGAAATGAGGACTTATTTGAGTGTGGATATTGTCTAGATGACAATATTTGTATTTCAACTCACAGTTTTTATGTTGTATTAATAAAGTTGTAGTTGTTTCTGTACCATGTATTTGGCGACTCAGAATGAGTGTTGTATACCTGTTTTGGGGGTGTCACATTTGGTATCAGAGCTTAGGGATATGATCTCTGGTGGAGATCAGGGAATAGAACTAGGAGGGGAGAGACGAGTAAATCCTTCACTAGTGTGTCCTACCTAAGCTTATTTGTTGGTCGGTCATAATATAGGGGTATTATGTGATTTGTTAAATTATTTAATTAACCCTTATTTTATGGCAGTATTTAAGAATGGCAGTTGAGAATATTAACGGTGGAGTTAATGAGACCGTGGAAACACCTTTAATCACCACCCAGGGGAATGTGCAACAGGAAGGAAATATTCCTCATGTAAACAACACCACTTGAAAGCGACGCGATGAACAGCGGGATGTTTAGGAGCTTTTTGCGAGTTCATGCAAAACCGCATTTAGGAGACTCGTGTATACGAATATGGGTGGAAATGATAAGAACGCTGCCGCTTGTCACAAACCAAAGCGGTTCAAAGAGTTGTGACCACCGAAATTTAAGGAAAGCCGGATCCGATCATGGCGGAAATGTGGGTCAATCAAATTACCAAGATATTTGATGTCTTGGGATGCACGGAGGAACAGAAGGTTCCATTCGCCACCTTTATGTTCCGTGGCGAGGCAGATTACTGGTGGGAGTCTGTGAAACGTACCCAGCCTGCCGCACTCAGCATGTCTTGGGAAACGTTTCAAAAACTTTTCAACAAAAATACTTTCCTGAAAGTATTCGCCATATGAAGGAGGTAGAGTTTATTAGACTAGAACAAAACAACATGACGGTGTCCCAATACGAGGCGAAGTTCGCAGAGTTATCCAGGTTTGCACCTCATTTGGTAGAGAATGAGGAACGAATGACGAGGATGTTTCTGAGAGGTTTAAAACCCGAGATTCGACAATATCTTATCTCTCATAAATTTGCTTTATATTCAGATGTTGTCAACAGGGCTCAATTATTAGAGCGACATAGCGAGTACGTTCAACCAAAGGACCGCAAGCGAGGTCATCTGGTGTGCAAGTGATCATCGAGCAATGAAAACCAACGGGGAGGAAAACATTCAGACAAAAGCGGTAACCACTCTGGTGGTAATCGTGACCATGAAAATAAAAGAAGCGACTCGGGGGGAGATTTTAAAAAGAGGAGATTCAACAATGACAATGTGAAGACGTCAGCACCAGCAACAACTGGTTTTAAGTGGGGAGAACGACCACTGGTTGTATGCTATAAATGTGGAAAAGAGGGACATATCAGACCAAACTGTCCACAACAGTTCAAGGTATGCTATAGTTGTGGAAAGGAAGGACATATCGCTCGAGATTTCACTGTAGCGAAACCAAGTCCAGCGGGGATGGTGACTCAAAAGGCTGTCCCAGAAAAGTCAAAGTCAACGGTTCATGGAAGAGCGTTTGTCGTGACTAGTCAACATGCGAGGAACCCAAACGAGGTGATCACGGGTAAGCTAATCATAAATTCATGCAAAGTTTATACATTACACTTTACCGGTGCTACCCATTCATTTATCTCTCCTGCTTGTGCTCAACGTTTAAACTTGACTCCGGAGAAATTAGACTTTGACCTATCTGTGGAAACTCCGTTAGGAGAAACTTTCATCACATCCACTGTTTATAAATCTTATTTGATCCAAGTTGGCACCATCACATTACCTGTTAACCTTATCTCTTTAAAGATACTTGCTTTTGATGTGATTTTAGGGATTGATTGGTTAACTGCTCATCATGCAAAAATTGATTGTTTTCGTAAGGTTGTTAGTTTTCATATTCATAATCAACCTGTTGTGGGAATTCAAGCAACTAAACCATTAAAATCAATCACTGTCATATCAAGTCATAAAGCTATTCGTTTATTAAAAAACGGATGTCAAGCTTTCTTAGCCCATGTTACGGATTTGAATAAAGACACGTCAGATTTGAATAATATTCCTGTTGTTATTGACTTTCCTGACGTATTTCTTGAAGAACTTCCCGATCTACCCCCAGAACGAGAAGTTGAATTCTTTATTGACCTTGAACCTGGTACAAAGCCCATTTCTAAAACCCCATATCGAATGGCTCTATTGAACTTGAGAGTTAAAGGTCCAACTATAGGAGTTGTTGGACATCGGTTTCATTCGTCCCTAGTACATCTCCTTGGGGTGCTCTGTTTTATTTGTAAAGAAGAAAGGCGGGGAGTATGTGACTTTGTATCGATTACAGGAATTAAACCATGTCACTATCAAGAATAGGTATCTGCTACCTCGTATTGATGACTGTTTGACCATTCTGCAAGGAGCACAATTCTTTTCAAAGATCGATCTTCGCTTACGGATATCATCAAATGAAGGTTAGAACCGAGGATATTCCAAAGACGCTTTCGAGCTCGATGCGGGCATTATGAATTCTTAGTCATGTCTTTTGGATTGACTAATGCTCCTACCGCTTTCATGGATATGATGAACCGAGTATTCAAGGAATATTTGGATCGATTCGTTGTTGTCTTTATTGATGACATCCTTATCTATTCCAAAGCCGTGAAGATCATGAGCGCCATTTGAAGTCGGTAATCGCAAAGGCTTCATCGTGATAACAAGCTATATGCCAAAATTTGAAGAAATGCGAGTTCGGCTTGAAGAAGTAGCATTCCTTGGGCACATGGTGTCAAAACATGGAGTGTCTATTGACCCTACGCCAAGATTGAAGCAATACAAAGTTGGGAGCAACCAAAGACGGTGGCCAAGAAATCGTAGCTTTTTGGGCTTAAATTGGTTATTATCGGAGATTTGTGGAAGGATTTTCTAGAATCGCTACTCTGATTAACTTTCAAATGACTCAGAAAGATACAAAATTTGTATGGAGCGAGGAATGCGAGAAGAGTTTCTAAGAACTCAAGAGGAGACTCATTTCGGCACCTGTTTTGACAATACCATCTGGTTCGGATGGATTTGTTATCTATAGCGATGCTTCAGGCAAAAGGTTAGGATGTGTTCTCATGCAACGTGGGAAAGTCATAGCCTATGCCTCACGACAACTTAAAGAATATGAGAGGAATTATCCTACTCATGATCTAGAGTTAGCAGCAGTCGTTTTCGCGCTAAAGATCTGGAGGCACTATCTATATGGGGAGAAAGTGGAGATATATTCAGACCATAAAAGCCTCAAATATTTCTTCACTCAAAAAGAACTCAACATGCGGCAACGACGTTGGCTCGAGCTGTTGAAAGATTATGACCACACTATTCAATACCATCCTGGAAAAGCAAACGTGGTAGCTGACGCGTTGAGTAGAAGATCATATGCAGGAACGAGTGCGATGATGTCAAATATATGCATAGAACCGACTTTAATCAAAAAGTTAAAGTTGCTCGAGCCACGTACCGGATACGTCGTATGAAGAAGAAAAAGTGCAAGAAGGTGCTATTCGTAAGCAAGAATCGATGAAGAAGGAATACTTGAGTCCATTCCGCACTTTGTGTTCCTAATGATTACGATTTGAAGTACAAGATCATGATGGAGGCACACAATACACCATTTGCAATCCATCTCGGAAGTACCAAATCAGATCGTGATCTTCGACATACATTTTGGTGGAACAATATGAAGAGAGAGATTGCAAAGTTTATCTCGATGTGTTTAACTTGTCAACGTGTAAAGGCGGAGCATTAAGTACCAAAGGGTCCATTGCAACCACTTGAGATTCCGAAATAGAAGTGGGAACACATTACCATGGATTTCGTTACTGGTCTTCCCAAGGTTTCTCAAGGCATAGATGCGATTTGGGTTATTGTTGATAGATTAACCAAGTCAACCCATTTCTTGCCTATACGTGAGACTTATTCCCTTGAACGTCTTACTAGTATGTACGTAAATGAGACTATAAGACTGCATGGCATGCCAGTATCCATAGTTTCAGATCGTGACCCAAGATTCACTTCAAGATTTTGGGTTAGCTTGCAAAAAGCTATGGGCACGGATTTACGATTTAGTTCGGCATACCATCCTCAAACGGACGGACAATCAGAGAGTACTATTCAAACTCTTGAAGATATATTAAGACTCTATGTCCTAGACTTCAAAGGGAGTTGGGATAAGTATTTACCATTGGTGGAATTCTCCTACAACAACAGTTATCAGGCAAGTATAGGTGTGGCTCCATTTGAAACATTGTATGGACGAAAGTGTCGCTCTCCAGTATGTTGGGATGAGGTGGGAGAAGCAACATTGTTGGGACCAGAGTTGGTACGAATGACTACAGAGAAGATCCAAACAATTCGACAACGTATACAAACGGCACAGGATCGACAAAAGAGTTATGCGGATCTTCATCGAAAAGACGTGGAATTTAGTATTGGGGATCATGTATTGTTGTGTGTGGCTCCATGGAAGGGAGTTACAAGATTTGGGAAGAGAGGAAAACTTAATCCACGATTTATTGGTCCATTTCAGATTCTTGAGCGAGTAGAAAATGTAGCTTATAGACTCGCGTTACCTCCAAGTATGTCTCGTGTTCATAATGTTTTTCATATATCTGTGCTACGTAAATATGTGAAAGACCCAAACCACGTTATTGAGTTAGAACCGGACGAGATAACCAAAGACTTAACGTACGAAGAGGTACATGTCAAGATCTTGGATAGGAAAGAGCATGTCCTACGCACGAAGGTCATACCACAAGTTAAAGTTTTGTGGAGAAACCATGCTATTGAGGAAATGACCTGGGAGTTGGAAACGGAAATGAAAACGAGGTATCCTCATCTTTTCGAAACACCAAGTACGTACGTCAATTTCGAGGACGAAATTTCATAAGGAGGGGAGGTTGTAAGACCCCAAATTATTAATAAATGAAATTTAATTTCCTCTATTTATCATTTTGAAATAGTAAGTGTTGATTTGATTAATGTGGTTAGTTATGGATAAAATGCGCAAATATTTCAAATAAGCAAGTGGTTATAAAATACTCATTGTTGTCGGAAAATATTCGTTTGGTCGTGGAATATTCTTGCTGTCGGGGAATATTCGTACGACGGCGCAGCCTTGTGTGGGCCCCATAACGGAAAGCGATTGGATGAAGAAAACGACAAGTATAAGTTATTTATAAATAACGGCGTAGTTATTCTGAATTATCTTGTTGGAATACCCAAAGGTTAAAACACGAGAATACACGTTGTTGCACAGTAACACACGATATTTGTAACGCCCCCAAAATAGGTCCATTCCATCCAACCCATTCTGAGTCGCCAAATACATGGTACAGAAATAACTACAACTTTATTATTACAACATATAAACTGTGAGTTTAAATACAGATATTGCCATCTAGACAATATCCACACGCAAATAAATCCCCATCATAATTATTGATACATTATTTTACAAAAATGGTGAGGACTACTAAACAACTCTCTCTAGAAATTTCATTCCATACCCCGACTCGTACTCGCTATATTCTCGCCTCTTGAGAAGAAAAATGGAACAAAAAGGAAAAGGGTGAGCTCGACTAGCCCAGTAAAGAATATTATGACTAAGATAATATACAACAAATTATCGTTAGTCTTCAACAGGGAAAAATATAATAGAATACAATAGACAACAAGTTTTAAATCAATATTCATGAATGGAAAATATTAATTCATAGAAGAGTTACGTAGAGGATGAAATCTACAAATATCTATGAATTTAACAGGTCATTATCAATATTTTTATCCTCAGTAACATCAATCAATATATATCCGGAATCATATATTCATCCTTGCACTACGAGCCAAGGACATTCACCGATTAGTCATGTTCATCTAAACACTGCTCATCTTTGCACTACGGGCCAAAGATATTCATCAGAAATCATTCATCTTTGCACTACAGGCCAAAGATATTCATCAGAAATCAATCATCTTTGCACTACAGGCCAAAGATATTCCATAATATCATCATTTAAGACTGAGGATGATGAAAAATATTTTAAAGGAAACGAATCCAGTGAAACAAAAGAACAAATATTAAGGATTCGTATTTTAAACAATTCCCGTTCAAAAATACTTCATAAATAACCAGAGTGAGGTAAAATTCAGGAATGATCAAAACATGGATACAATCAAAGCTAGTATCCAGAATAGATATTTTGGACAAAAAGAAAATTTTTTATTTTTCGATGAATAGTGTCGTATTCGTGAATAGTACCATATACGTGAATAGTGCCGTATACGTGAATAGTAACCCCGACACCAAAAGTTCCAAATTTGATAAAAAGTTCCAACCAATATTTCAGCATAATGATATTGAAGAAATAATTTCATTTGAGAGAAAATAACATCCCTTACCTCGAAAGACAATACTTCTAGTTGAAACACCGGATATAGGCTATGACTTGAACTTGCACCGTATAGCAATACTCAAAGTATACTCAAAATACTCACAAGAATACGCTCGATAATATAGAGAGATAAAACTTCAGATTTACGTGTGATTTTCAATTCTAACCTAAGCACTATTTATAGGAAATTGCTTAGAACACCAAAGCAGAAAATTTAATATAATATTAATATATTTAATAAATTCTCTACCCCCATCTAGACAATCTGATCTCAGCCATCAACACATGTTAAAGATGCCCAAAAACATTTAAAAAACATTTTTCTTATTTAAATTATTTTAAACTTCCAAAATCAATTATTTCGGAGTTTCGGAACTTCAATAATTCACAATAAATAGCCCTTTTGCCGAAAAATTCAAATTTCATGAGTTTTATAGGAAATTCAATTCTCTAGAACTTTACTGAAAGAACGTTTTTCCAAATTCCAAATGAAATTGACCGAAATCCACAAATGGGCGATTTTACAAGCTATAATCAAATTTCAATTCGAATAAATGGGGTCCACCAACATGTTTAACATGTTTTAAACATTTTGGTAACAAAAATACTCCTCCTCCACATATACTCATATATCCCACATTCATCGTAAAATATATCATTGTTAATATATTATTAAAATAATATATTTAAATAAATTATTTTATCAGAAAAAGATAAAATATTAATTTTCAACAATTGTCACTATAAAAATTTTCTCCATCTATATCCACATAAAATCAATATTTTCCTCATCATATAAATCAATAATTAATTATTCACAAATAATATTACGTAATCACAATATTGACAACCAGCAGCTTCTAGGAAAGAGGGGCTTTCCAATAAGAATTTCTCCTTACTGGCGCGCAATTAGGTGACCAAACCTCTCCTTAGACAGAACTTTCTAGACATTGCCAATAATGTTATCTAATAATATTATTCAGATAATATGAATTATTGGTTCGATAAAGAAAAATATTGTGTAATGACAATTATTGAAATAACAGTAATATAAAATATCAACACAACAATTATTGAACCAATAAAATAAAATATCGAATAAAGAATTACCAGAACCATTATTGAGTAGTGCCTTCTTACGTAAGAATCAATAATTGGTACAATACTGGTAATGTTATTGTAAGCAATAACGCGACATTCTTTGTTTTAACCACAACGGGTATTCCAACAGTGTAAACGGTAACAACTACGCCGTTATTTTTAAACAACTTATTTTTGTCGTTTTCTTCCTCCAATCGCTTTCCGTTATGGGGCCCACATGGTCGCACTCGTACGATGCATTTGTACGAATATTCCCCGATAGTACGAATATTCCACGACCAAACGAATATTCTCCGACAATAATGAATATTATATCACCACTTGCTTATTTAAAATATTTAAGATTTTACCCATAACTAACCACATTAATCAAATCCACCTTTACTATTTCAAAATAATAAATAAAGGAAATTCCTTTTATTTAAAAAATTTCGGGGTCTTACAACCTCCCCTCCTTATGAAATTTCATCCTCGAAATTGACGTACGTACCTGGTGTTTCGAAAAGATGAAAATACCTCGCTTTCATTTTCGTTTCCAACTCCCAGGTTATTTCCTCAATAGCATGGTTTCTCCACAAAACTTTAACTTGTGGTATAACCTCGGTACATAGGACATGTTCTTTCCTATCCAAGATCTTGACAGTACCTCCTCGTCACGTTAAGTCTTGGCTATCTTGTCCTGGTTCTAACTTAATGACGTGGTTCGGTCGTCCACATATTTACGTAACATCGATACGTGAAAAACGTTATGAACACGCGTCATACTTGGCGGTAAAAGCGAGTCTATAGGCCACGGTTCCTATTCGATCGAGAATTTCAAATGGATTAATAAATCGAAGGTTTGAGTTTTCCTCACCTCACCGATTCTCGCTTTTGAAATAAAACTTCGCACCTCCTTCTTCAAATTCATCACTCGGTGTGTAGCTTGAATAACTTTTAACTTTATCGATTAAAGTCGATTATACTCGTATATCATCACATGGGTACCTAGAGTTTTCATCTCCATCTCTATTATTTGTAAATTATACTGAAATTAGTTTTTGACAATATCGTACTCGTGCTTGTATACGATCTTCTACTCAACACGTCATTTACCACGTTAAGCTTTTCCGAGGATGGCATGGTGAACATGTCTTTGAAATGAGTCTCCTCTTGAGTTCTTCGAAGCTCTTCCCACATTCTTTGCTCCATTCGAATTTTGTATCTTTACGAGTCAGCTGCGTTAATGGAATAGCGATTCGAGAATATCCTTCAACGAATCTCCGATAATAACCAACTAAGCCTAGAAAGCTACATATTTCGATTACCGACTTAGGTTGTTCTCAACTGTGACTCACATCCCAATCTTGGATAACACGTTACAATGACACCTATCAGTTTACTATCGCACGAATATGGTGTCCCCTACGGAGAGTCTGGCTTCGGTACATTCCACAAAGGAAGTCACCAGATAGAGGCTCGGGTATCAACTTCTACAGTTGGGTTTTTAACTCCTGAAGTTCAATAGGAGCCATTCGATATGAGATTTTAGAAATGGGTTTTGTACCGAATTTAAAGTCGATACAAATTCAATATCACGCTCTGGGAGTAGGCCAAGAAATTCTTCAGGAAATACGTCAGGAAAAATCAATAACAACAGGAATATTATTCAAATCTGACGTGTCTCTATTCAAATCCATAACATGGACTAAGAAAGCTTGACATTCGTTTTTTAATAAACAAATGGCTTTATAATTTAATATGAAAGAGTTTGACTTCAATGGTTTGGTTGCTTGAATTCGAATAACAGGTTGCTTAAGAATATGAAAACTAACAACCTTACGAAAGTAATCAATTTTGGCATGATGAGTAGTTAACCTTAAAATCACATCAAAAACAAATATCTCTATAGAAATAAGGTTAACAGGTAATGTGATAGCGCCAACCTGAATCAAGCAAGATTTCTAAACAACGGATGTAATAAAAGTTCCTCCTAACGGAGTCTCCATAAATAGGTCAAAGTCTAATTTCTCCGTAGTCAAATTCAAACGTTGAGCGCAAGCAAGAGAGATAAAAGAATGGGTAGAACCGGTATCTAGTAAGGTATAAACTTCGCAAGAATTTATAATTAACTAACCTGTACTAACTTCGTTTGGGTTCTCGCATTTTGACCCAATTCCCACGACAAACGCTCTTCCA
Source organism: Panax ginseng (assembly GCA_020205605.1). Lineage (NCBI taxonomy): Eukaryota > Viridiplantae > Streptophyta > Magnoliopsida > Apiales > Araliaceae > Panax > Panax ginseng. Next base: position 128,970,768 of record CM035145.1, on the reverse strand, counting down.
GGAACCGTTGACTTTGACTTTTCTGGGACATCCTTTTGAGTCACCATTCCCGCTGGACTTGGTTTCGCTACCGTACACTCTCGAGCTATATGTCCTTCCTTTCCACAATTATAGCATACCTGGAACTGTTGTGGGCAGTTTGGACTGATATGTCCCTCTTTCCCGCATTTATAGCATATGACCGGTGGTCGTTCTCCTCCCTTGGAACCAGTTGCTGCTGGCGCTGACGTCTTCACATGGTTATTGTTGAACCTTCTCTTCTTGAAATGTCCACTTGAGTCACCTCTCCTATTATCATGGCCACGATTACCACCCGAGTGGTTACCGCCTTTGTCCGTATTCTTTCCTCCCCGCTGGTTATCATCGTTTTGATGACTGCTGTCACCGATATGACCCTGGTTGTGGTCCCTCGGTTGAACATACTCGTTATCACGCTCTAATAATTGAGCCCTGTTTACAACATCTGAATATAAAGAAAATTTATGAGAGATAAGATATTGTCGAATCTCGGGTTTTAGACCCCTCAGAAACATACGCGTCATTCGTTCCTCATTTTCCACCAAATGAGGTGCAAACCTGGACAACTCATAAACTTCGCCACATCTTTGAGACACCGCCATGTTGTTCTCGCTCGATCTAATAAACTCCACTTCCTTCATATAGCGAACACTTTCGTGAAAGTATTTGTCATTAAATAGTTTCTGAACGCTCTCCCAAGACATCTTTGCCTTAGCAATGGATGGGTACGCTTCACGACTCTCACGAGTAGTCTGCCTCGCCACTTTTAACATAAAAGGTAGAGAATGGAATTTTTGTTCCTCCATGCATCCCAAGACATCGAATATCTTGGTAATTTGTTTGACCCACGCTCCGCCTTTTAATCGGATCCGCTTTTTCCCTGCACTCAGTGGTCCCAACTCTTTGAATCTTTGCTGTCGTGACTACCGTGAATTGCTATCATTTCCTCCTCGTATTTTGAACACGAGTCTCCTCGTGCGATTTTGCATGAACCGCAAAAAAACTTCTAAACATCCCGCTTCATCATCATCTCGCCATGTGGTGTTGTTCACGGGAGGTACATTGCCGACCAATTGCACGCTCTCCTCGTTGGTAAAGACAGTATCTCCACGGTCTCATTTACTCCATCATTAATATTCTCGATTCGACATTCTCAAATACTATCATAAAACAAGGGTTAATTAAGGAAATCAATATATCACATAATATCCCTATATACTAACCAACTAACAAATAAGCTTAGGTAGGACACACTAGCGAAGGATTTACTCGCATTCCTCCTCCTAGTTCTATTCCCCGATCTCCGCCAGAGATCATATCCTAAGCTCGATACCAACCGTGACGCCCCAAAATAGGTCCATTCCATCCAACCCATTCTCGAGTCGCCAAATACATGGTGAAATAACTACAACTTTACTTTATTATTACAACATATAAACCATGAGTTTAAATACGAGATATTGCCATCTAGACAATATCCACACGCAAAATAAATCCCCATCATAATTATTGATACATTATTTTACAAAAATGGTGAGGACTACTAAACAACTCTCTCTAGAACTTTCATTCCATACCCCCACTGTGTATGTACTCGCTATATTCTCGCCTCCCGAGAGAAGAAAAATGGAACAAAAAGGAAAAGGGTGAGCTCGACTAGCCCAAGAAAGAATATTATGACTAAGATAATATACAACAAATTATCGTTAGTCTTCAACAGGAAAAATATAATAGAATACAATAGACAACAAGTTTTAAATCAATATTCGCAATGGAAAATATTAATTCATAGAAGAGTTACGTAGAGGATGAAATCTACAAATATCTATGAATTTAACGATCCATCATCAATATTTTTATCCTCGTAACATCAATCAATATATATCTGAATCATATATTCATCCTTGCACTACTGGGCCAGGGACATTCACCAGATTGGTCATGTTCATCTAAACACTGCTCATCTTTGCACTATGGGCCAAAGATATTCATCGAAATCATTCATCTTTTGCACTTCTGAGCCAAAGATATTCATCAAAATCAATCATCTTTTACTACAGGTGCCAAAGATATTCCATAATATCATCATTTAAGGTAGAGGATGATGAAAAATATTTTAAAGGAAACGAATCCGGTGAAACAAAAGAACAAATATTAAGGATTAAGTATTTTAAACAATTCCCTGCTCAAAAATACTTCATAAATAACCAGGTGAGGTAAAATTCAGAATGATCAAAACATGGATACAATCAAAGCTAGTATCCGAATAGATATTTTGGACAAAAAGAAAATTTTTTTTTTTTCGATGAATAGTGTATGTTCGTGAATAGTACCATATCGTGAATAAAGGCCGAGTATCGTGAATAAGAACCCCGACACCAAAAGTTCCAAATTTGATAAAAGTTCCAACCAATATTTCAAAGATAATGATATTGAAGAAATAATTTCATTTGAGAAGAAAATAACATCCCTTACCTCGAAAGACAAGTGCTTCAGTTGAAACACCTGATATATAGGCTATGACTTGAACTTGCACCGTATAGCAATACTCAAAGTATACTCAAAATACTCACAAGAATACGCTCGATAATATAGAGAGATAAAACTTCAGTTTCTGGTGTGATTTTCAATTCTAACCTAAGCACCTATTTATAGGAAATTGCTTAGAACACCAAAGCAGAAAATTTAATATAATATTAATATATTTAATAAATTCTCTACCCCCATCTAGACAATCTGATCTCAGCCATCAACACATGTTAAAGATGCCCAAAAACATTTAAAAAACATTTTTCTTATTTAAATTATTTTAAACTTCCAAAAATCAATTATTTCGGAGTTTCGGAACTTCAATAATTCACAATAAATAGCCCTTTTGCCAGAAAATTCAAATTTCGCGAGTTTTTATAGGAAATTCAATTCTCTACAACTTTACAGAAGAACGTTTTTCCAAATTCCAAACAGAAATTGACCGAAATCCACAAATGGGCAATTTTACAAGCTATAATCAAATTTCAGTCAATAAATGGGGTCCACCAACATGTTTAACATGTTTTAAACATTTTTGGTAACAAAAATACTCCTCCTCCACATATACTCATATATCCCACATTCATCGTAAAAATATCATTGTTAATATATTATTAAAATAATATATTTAAATAAATTATTTTATCAGAAAAAGATAAAATATTAATTTTCAAAAATTGTCACTATAAAAATTTTCTCCATCTATATCCACATAAAATCAATATTTTCCTCATCATATGAATCAATAATTAATTATTCACAAATAATATTACAGAATCACAATATTGACAACCGTGCGCCTCTGTGAAAGAGGGGGCTTTCAATAAGAATTTCTCCTTCTTCGCGCCAAGAATTAGGTGACCAAACCTCTCCTTAGCATGTAACTTTCTAGACATTGCCAATAATGTTATCTAATAATATTATTCAGATAATATGAATTATTGGTTCGATAAAGAAAAATATTGTGTAATGACAATTATTGAAATAACAGCAATATAAAATATCAACACAATAATTATTGAACCAATAAAATAAAATACTGAACAGTAATTACTGTAACCATTATTGAGTAGTGCCTTCTTACGTAAGAATCAATAATTGGTGCAATACTGAGTGTCTTCTTGTGCAATAACGCTGTGACATCGTGTTTTAACCACCGGGTATTCCAACGATTAAAATTCAGTAACAACTACTGCTTATTTTTAAACAACTTATTTTTTGTCGCTTTCTTCCTCCAATCGCTTTCCGTTATGGGGCCCACACATGGTCATGCTACATTCGCATTTAATATTCCCGATAGTACGAATATTCCACGACTAAACGAATATTCTCCGAATAATAATGAATATTATATCACCACTTGCTTATTTAAAATATTTAGCATTTTACCCATAACTAACCACATTAATCAAATCCACCCTTACTATTTCAAAATAATAAATAAAGGAAATTCCTTTTATTTAAAAAATTTGGACTTTACGATTGCACCAATTATTGATTCTTACGTAAGAAAGCACTACTCAATAATTGTTACAGAGTTATCGCTCAAAGATTTTATTGATTCAATAATTGTTGCGTTGATATTTTATAAGATCTTTGTTGTTTCAATAATTGTCACTACTACAATATTTTCCATTATCGAAACAATAATTCATATTATCTAAATAATATTATTAGAAAACATTATTGGCAATGTCTAGAAAGTTCTATCTAAGGTGAGGTTTGGTCACCTAATCAAGGCCAAGAAGTGAGAAATTCTTATTGAAAGCCCCCTTTCTTGAACTACACACAGTTGCCAATACTGTGATTCTGTAATATTATTTGTGAATAATTAATTATTGATTTATATGATGAGGAAAATATTCATTTTATGTGGATATAGATGGAGAAAATTTTTAAAGTGACAATTGTTGAAAATTGATATTTTATCTTTTCTGATAAAATAATATTTTATTATATTATTATAATATGATAATGGGGATATTTTACAATGAATGTGGGATATATGAGTATATGAGGATGAGGAGTATTTTTGTTGCAAAAGTTGTTTATAACATGTTAAACATGTCTGTGGGCCATTTCTTGACTGAAATTTGATTATAACAGAAATCCCGCTTATGGATTTCATTCAATTTCTTTTGAATTTGGAAAACTTTCTTCGTAAAGTTGTAGAGAATTGAATTTCCTATAAAAATTTGCGAGATTCAAATTTTTTGATAAAAAGGCTATTTATTATGAATTATTGAAGTTCCGAAGTTCCTGAATAATTGATTTTTAGAAGTTTTAAAATTTTTTTAAAAGAAAAACATTTTTTTTATTTGGTTAGCTCCACTTGCACATGTTAGTGGCTGATTTCAATTGTCTAGAGGTGGGCGTAGGAATTTGGTTAATAAATATTATTAATTTATTAAATTTTCTGCTTTGGTGTTCTAAGCATTTTCCAATGGTGCTTAGGTTAGAATTGAAAATCACAGCAGAAACTACTAATTTCTCTCTCTTTCTCTCTATTTATAATATCGAGAGTATTTTTGTGAGTATTTTAGTACGTGAGTGTTGATATACGGTGCAAGTTCCTTCAGCACTAAATTTTGTATTCTAGACAGAAGTACTATTCTTTCTGAGGTAAGGGATGTTATTTTTTTCGTAAATGATATTATTTCTTCAATATCATTATGCCGAAATATTGGTTGGAACTTTTTATCAAATTTAGAACTTTTTCATGTCGGGGTTACTATTCATGAGTTACTATTCATGAGTTACTATTCACGAATTACTATTCACGAGTACTATTCACGAAGCATGATGATATTTTTTGTGAAATTTCTATCTTTTGGTGTTGGAGTTACTATTCACATATACGGCACTATTCACGTATATGGCACTATTTACAGAAAAATTAAATTTTGTTTTCTATGTCCAAGATTGTCTGTTTTAGTTCCTATCTTTGATTGGATCTATGTTTTGGTCTTCATTCTTGAATTTTACTCCACTCTGGTTATTTATGAAGTATTTTTGAACTTGAGTTATTTAAAGTATGAATCCTTAATACTTGTTCTTTTGTTTCACTAGATTCGTTTTTTTTTAAATATTTTTCATCATCCTCAGTCCTAAATGATGATATAACTGAATATCTTTGGCCTGTAGAGCAAAGATGAATGATTTCTAATGAATATCTTTGGCCCGTGAGTAAAGATGAACAAGTGTTTAGATGAACATGACTTAATCGATGAATATCTTTGACCTATAGTGCAAAAAAGATGAATATTTGATTCCAGATATATATTGATTGATGTTACAGGGATAAAAGATAGACGATGAACTTTTATATTCATATTTAGAAGATAGTAGATTTCATTCTCTACTTAACTCTTCTAATGAATTATTATTTTCGCTGCGAATATTGATTTAAAACTTGTTGTCTATTGTATTCTATTAGATTTTTCCCTGTTGAAGACTAACGATAATTTGTTCTGTATTATCTTAGTCATAATATTCTTACTGGGCTAGTTGGGTGAGAATGTAGCGAGTACTAGTCGGGGTATGGAATGATGGTTCTAGAAGTTATTTTAGTAGTCCTCACCCTTTTTGTAAAATAATGTATCAATAATTGAAATGAGGACTTATTTGAGTGTGGATATTGTCTAGATGACAATATTTGTATTTAAACTCATAGTTTTTATGTTGTATTAATAAAGTTGTAGTTGTTTCTGTACCATGTATTTGGCGACTCAGAATGGGTGTTGTATACCTGTTTTGGGGGCGTCAATTTAGGGATATCGTCTCTGGCGGAGATCGGGGAATAGAACTAGGAAGGGAGAGATGAGTAAATCCTTCGCTAGTGTGACTTACTTAAGCTAAATTTTCTTACTTAAGTTGACAAATTGTGATATGTCAATTAACATGTAAGACCCCAACTTATTATAAATAAAATTGAATTTTCCTTTATTCATTATTCTAAATTAATAAGGGTTAATTTGATATAATTCTTTGGTTATGGGTGAAATGTGCAAAGTTACAAAATAAGCAAGTGGTTATAAAATATTCATTATTGTTGGGGAATATTCGTTTGGTCGTGGAATATTCTTTTTGTCGGGAATCTCCGTCTGACACTACCTGCGATCATTAGTGGGCCCATAACGGAAAAACGGTTGGATGAAGGAAAACGACAAAGATTGAGTTTTATAAATAACGACGTAAATTGTTACCGTTAACCTTTGTTGGGTTACACGGTGGTTAAAATACGATGTCTGCGTGGTTTACTGCATAAAGAAGCACGGTATTACAGTATTATTGAATTATTGATCCTTACGTAAGAAGGCACTACTCAATAATTATTACGGTGAGTTCTTGCTCAATATTATATTTTATTGATTCAATAATTCTTTGCGTTGATATTTTGTATTCTTTGTTGTTTCAATAATTGTCATTACACGTGTATTTTCCATTATCAAATCAATAATTCATATTATTTGAATAATATTATCGAGATAACATTATTGGCAATGTCTAGAAAGTTACATAAGGAGAGGTTTGGTCACCTAATTGCGCCCAATGATGAGAAATCCTTATCGAAAGCCCCTTTCCTCACGAGCGGCACCGTTTATCGAAGACTTGTGATTACAGTAATATTATTTTTGAATAATTAATTATTGATTATTATGATAAAGAAAATATTTATTTTATGTGGATACATATGGAGAAAATTTTTAATGTGACAATTGTTAAAAATTAATATTTTATCTTTTTTCTGATAAAATAATTCATTTAAATATATTATTTTAATAATATATTAACGGTGATATTTTTATAATGAATGTGGGATATATGAGTATATGAGGAGGTAGAGTATTTTCTGGCATTAAATGTTTAACATATGTTTTGTGTGTCGGTGGACACAATTCTTGATCGAAAATTTATTATAGACTGTAAAATTGCCCGTTTGTGGATTTTGGATAATTTCTGTTTGGAATTTGGAAAACTTTTCCTCTGCAAAGTTGTAGAGAATTGAAATTCCTATAAAAAGTCGCGAGATTTGAATTTTCTGATAAAAGGGATATTTATTGTGAATTATTGATGTTTCGGAGTTCCGAAATAATTAATTTTTGGAAATTTTAATTATTATTTTCAAGAAAAACGTTTTTCAAAGGTTGGTGAGCATCTTTAACATGTGGTTGGTGGCTAAAATCATATTCCTTGGTGGTGGGCTTGAATATTTGGTAAATAATAATAATTTATTAATTTAGTCTCCTTTGGCGTTCTAACATTTTCCTATAAATAGAGGGCTAAGTTAGAATTGAAAATCACACCAGAAACTAAGTTTTCTCTCTTTCTCTCTCTAAATTATCGAGCGTATTCTTGTGAGTATACTTTGAGTGTTGCTATACGGTCTGGGGTTTCACAAGACTATACCTAAAATTCAATCGAAATACGGTTATTTTGAGGTAAGGGTATTATTTTCTTCTTAAATGATATTTTTCTTCAATATCATTATGCAAGTATTGGTGAACTTTTTATCAAATTTGGAACTTGTTGTGTCGGGAGTTACTTATTCACGATATCGGCCTTATTCACGATATCTACACTATTCACTTAATACGGCCTTATTCACCAAAAATAAATTTTTTTTTTTTTGTCCAAAATATCTATTCTAGATACTAGCTTTGATTGTATCCATGTTTTGATCATTCTTGAATTTTACACCAATATGATTATTTTCAAGTATTTTTGGACTTGGGTAAAACAAAGTCACGAATCCTTAATCCTTGTCATTTTGTTTCACCGGATTCGTTTCTTTAAAATGTTTTCATCATCGCTACCCTAAATGGTGATATAAATGAATATCTTTGGCCCAGTAGTGCAAAGATGAACGATTAATCGATGAATATCTTTGGCTCAGAGTGCAAAGATGAGCAGTGTTGAGATGAACATGACCAATCGGTGATATAAATGAATATCTTTGGCACATGGTGCAAAGATGATTAAAGATGTATATTGATTGTTATTACGAGGATAAACTATTGATGATGGACTTTTAAATCTTAGAAGGCAGGTAGAATATTTTTTCTCTCGTGACTCTTCTAATGGATTCATTGCTTCATTACATTTGTTGATCTAAAACTTGTTGTCTATTGTATTCATTAGATTTTTCCTGTTGAAGACTAACGATAATTTTTGTATATTATCTTAGTCATAATATTCTTTCTTGGGCTAGTTGAGCTCACCCATTTCCTTTTTGTTCCATTTTTCTTCTCGGGAGGTGAGAACATAGCGAGGATCGAGTCGGGGTATGGAGTGATGGTTCTAGGAAGATGTTTTAATGTCATCCTTACTATTTACGTAAAATAGTGTATGAATAATTAATGAGGACTTATTTGGGTGTGTATATTGTCTAGAAGACAATATTTGTATTCAAACTCACAGGTTGTATTGTGCGTTATTCTACACGACATACTGTATTGTCAAAGTTGTAGTTTGTTTTCTATACCATGTATTTTGGCGACTCAGAATGGGTGTTGTATACCTATTTTGGGGGCGTCACATAACCTTTGTTTTGAAGCTGTATTCTAGAATGATATCTGAAATACAGATGAGCAATGGGAAAATCACGATACAGAGGAGATGACCAGGAGAATACAATCGGAAATGAAAGCAAGGTATTCTCAACTCTTTGAAATACCAGATACGTAAATTTAGAGGGCGAAATTTCATAAGGAGGGGAGATTGTGAGAACCCCGAATTTTATGAAATGAAAGTATTCAATTTTCTTATAATTATTATTTTATTTAATGGTTAAATTGTTAAAAGTTTAAAGTTATGGGTGAAATTATTTGTTTCAAAATAAGCAAGTGGTTATAAAATATTCATTGTTGTCGGGGAATATTCGTACGACAGTGCATCCACTTGTGGGCCCCATAACATAATAACTGTCAGATGAAGAAAACAACAAGTATGAGTTTTTTTTTATAAATAATGGCGTAGTTGTTACTGTGACGCCCCCAAAATAGGTATACATCACCCATCTTGAGTCGCCAAATACATGGTACATAATTTAAATACAAACTTCTTTGATACAGTACGACAAAACGTAGCTGAGAGTTTCAACACAGATAATGTCTCGTAGAGAGTATACAAAATCAAATAAAGTCCTCATTACATTTATTGTCACACTATTTTATAGAATAGTGAGGACTACTTAAAACAACCATCTGGACCGTCAATCCGTTCCTCGACTCGTCCCAACTATATTATCATTTCCTGAAGAGAACAGTGAAAGAAAGGGCGAGCTCAACTAGCCCAGTAAGAAATATTATGACTAAGATAATGCAGAATAATTTATCGTTAGCCTTCAATAGTGTTAAATTGATAAAATATATCAAACATCAAGTTTAACTGCAGCGGAACAAGCAATCCATTAGAAGAGTCAAGTAGAAAATAAAATCTACTATCTTTTATGATTTAAAAGGTTTTTCATCACTTTTATCACTGGAACTCAAATTTTAATAAATAATCCATATCATCCCGCAAGACTTCTGCCAAGGATATTCATTAGTATCACAACCACAAATTATCCATGCACTACTAGCGAAAGGATATTCGTGTATTCATTAATGGTCATAATCATGCCAACAACCGTCCCATCAATGCACTACAGGCCCAATGAGGACTTTTATCACATCATTTGTAACATTACTAGTCATGATTACACCGAATAATCCTCGTCATAATCATACCAAGTCCATCTATGCCTTTCTTACCCACAGATGACTTTCAACAAAATATAAACATGAGGATGATGACAATGATATAAGAATTCAATAAAACAAGTTCAAGAATGCTCAGAAGAATATTTCCATGAAAAGATACTGGATGAAGCGCAAATATCAAGGATATTCCACTAATTTCATGGAGTATAGAAGCCAAAACTTTAACCAACTGAGTATAATAGAATATATGAAACTGCAAATGGATTTTTTCGGTTATGTCACGGTAATCCACGTGATGATCATTTCCACAATTTAATAAGGAATGAATACGAAGGATCATTCACCATGCATGTGGTAGTCCACATACCCAGGTTATTCCAACAGAATAATAAAGAATGGAACCAGGTCATGCATAATCCGCACAGACAGGATATTCTAACAGAATAATAAAGAAGGAAACCAGGTCATACGTAATTCGACACGCATGAGGATATTCCAAATGAATAATAAAGAATGGAATAACAACAGAAATTCACGGGCATGCGATAGAATCGCATGCATGAAAGTTATTCAAATGAGAATAATAAAGAATGGAATAACAGAAGAATTTCACCATGTATGCGGTGCTTCGCATAGACAGGTTATTCCAATATAATAATAAAGAATAGAATAACAACCCTTACGAGTATTGAAAGAAAATAACTCTCTTCATGAATAGGAAGGAATAATACCCCTTACCTTAGAAGAAACTGGATACTGGAATAGTGAGTTAGCAGACTTCTCTTCTTTCTCTTTATAATTTCTCTCTATAATAATTGCTCTTGTGAGACTTAGTGAATTGGTGAGAAATGAAGGAAGAATGAGCTTCTATTTATAGGAAAATATAGTTTCAATAATTGCACATTTTGGGGCTCGAAATATTACAGTATAATACCTTCCTCTTTTTCTTCATTTTTAATTTAGTCCTGCAAGTATTATCAAACTTACACCACCTCCTCTAATAGTAAATCATGTGAATTAATAGTTCATTCATGTGACTCAATAGTATAATCATATAAAAAAACTAATTACAGTATAGTACCTTCAACTATACCTCTATTTTTAATTTAGTCATGCAAGTATTATCAATCTTTCACCAACTCCCCTAATAGTAAATCATGTGAATTAATAGTTCATTCATGTGACACATAGTTATAATCATGTGAATTAATAGTAATTAATTACTCATTTATCCGGTTAATTACCCGATTGGTCAATATAACCTCCAGACATCCATTATTATCGAAATAGATGTCGATTTCCATTAACACTAATAATCCTAACACAATGGAAATATCAAATTCATTTTTAATCAACACGAACTTATTCATCATTAATATTATAACTCACAATATTTAACAACCAGATCATTCCTAAGAAAGAGGGGGCTTTCCGGTAAGGATTTCTCCCTATTGGCGCGCAATTAAATGACCAAACCTCTCCTTGACAGAACATTCTAGACATTGTCAATATTGCACTTAATAATATGAATAACTTTGTCGTCTCAATTATTGATTTAATAATATAAAATATTATGCAGATGATATTGTAACAATAATTGAATCAATAATATGAGAGATATGATGCAGCAATTAATGTAGCAATAATTGAGTATAACTGAGTGACTTCTCACGTAAGCATCAATAATCAATACCGTGTGCTACTATGCAACCACGCATATTACTGTACTTTTACCACCGGGTAGTTCAATAGTTTAACGTTAAAACTTTCGCCGTTATTTTTATAAAATGATAATTCTGTCGTTTTCTTACTACGACAATACTTCCGTTGTGGGGTCCACCAATGATTGTGCCGTCGTACGGATATTCCCCGACAAAAAGAATATTTTATAACAACTTGCTTACTTTGTAAAAAATTTCACATATCACCCTTAACTTTAACCTTTTATCAATTTAACCATTTACGACATAAAATAATAATTATAAGAAAATTGAATACTTTCATTTCATAAAATTCGGGGTCTTACAGTTACCGTTAAAACTGTTGAAATACCCGGTGGTTAAAATACATTACTACACGTGGTTGCACAGTAGCTCACGGTATTGCACAATATTTTTGAATTATTGATTCTTACGTAAGAAGGCACTACTCAATAATTGTTACAGTAATTACTGTTCAATATTTTATTTTATTGATTCAATAGTTGCTGCTTCGATATTTTATATTATTGTTGTTCAATAATTGCCACTGCACATTATCTCCATTATCAGATCAATAATTCATATTATTTAAATAATATTGTTAGATAGCATTATTGGCAATGTCTAAGGAAGTTCAGTCTAGGAAAGGGGTTTGGTCACCAAATTGCGCGCTAATAAGGAGAAATCCTTATTGGAAAGCCCCTTCTTTCCTAGGAACGACCTGATTGTTGTTATAATTATGATTCAGTAATATTATTTGTGAATAATTAATTATTGATTTATATGATAAGGAAATATATATATTTTATATGGATATAAATGAAGGAATTAATGCTGAGGTGTTTTATTAGTATTTTGTCGAAATGAAGAACGAAATTTGGAAATTTTTAGAAAATTAATTTATTACTTGATTTTGTAAAATCTATAACTCTTTGTGTATAATGAGTTAGGAGATGAGCCATATATCAAAAGAAAGTCCTGGATGTAAGCTAAACGTAGAAATTTGAATCACCCAAAAATTCTTTGTGAATTTTGCGTGGTGACTGTTTGAGTGAAACTGGTACGAGGGACTTGTAGTCCGAAAATCAAATTAATGTTCTTAAAGCTTTATTACGTGAGTTATAATTTTGATCCGACTGTTGGATCATTATGATTTTTGGATATGTTATACATATATAACTTGAGTATATGTCCATAAATTTTGAACGATTAAAAATTAACGCATGATTTGTTATGAATTTTAAAAGCTGTTAAAAATCATCCGTTTATGGATTTCAGATATTTTTTGTCTAAAATTTGGAAAAACTTAAAGCTACAGAGTTTTAAAGAATTCGATTTCGTGTGGAATGGACATAAAATTTGTATTTTTCTGATAAAAGGGCTATTTATTATGAATTACTGAAGTTTCGAAAAATAAAATAATTTGTATTAAAATTGGGTGGGACCTACTTTTGTTTTTTATTGAAAATTTGTGCTGGAATTCAATTGTGAGGTGCTGAGATTATTCCAAGGTGGCGTACAAATTTTTTTTAACAATGAGGTGCTTGGATGAGTTTTTGTCAACTTTGGTATGCTAAGCATTTCTTATAAATAGGTGCTTAGGTTATAATTGAAAAGCACATTAGAAACATAAGTTTTCTCTCTCTATATTATCGAGCGTATTTTTGTGAGTATTTAAATACTTTGAGAGTTGCTATTCAGTACAAGTTTCCTTCGGCTTTACATCCGATATTCCTGTCAGAAATACTGCTCTTTTGAGGTAAGGGATTGTAAGTGTTATTATGTTTTTTCAGTTTTGTAATTTTTCCGACCCTCAAAAATTCTGGAAAAATTTGAAATAATAATTTGATGAGTTTTCTAGATTATGTCCAAAAATAGCGATTTTTGGATGTATAGATTAGGAATTATGAATTTTATGAGAAAAGACTATTTTAAAAGTAAACCCTTATAACTCCTTGTGGTTAACTCCAAAATTGGTGAAATTTTTATTGGGAGTACATGTATATAACAGATGTATACTCTGTAAATTTTAGAATTTTTGGACAAAAGTACAATTTATGATAAAGGTCTAAATATTCGGCAGTTTTGGCCATATGAAAAATAATAAATGAATTTTAAAAATTTCAAGAAAAATATATGTTCAATATGAGACTATATTCTGCTAAATCCCAGAAAAGAAAATTTTCTGGGACTGATTTGGTATTTTTCATGAAAATGGACTAGTTATGAGTAAATGAATTAAATATGTTATGTGAAGTAAAAAAAATTGGAAACTAGGATTTTATGGCTTGAGAATTCTATATAAGGTATATGCAGATTTTTGATGAGGGTTTTGGTTATTGGTGATGAAATCTTATGAGTTTGGTATTTTAGGATGATTAAATGCATTAATTAGTAAAGTGTAAATAATTAAAATAAATTGTTTATAAGTTTAAGAAATGATTAAAATATTGTGGTAATATTAATAATATTAGTAAATGAATTTAATGTTATTATATAATGAATAATATTAAATGGAGTTTATAATATAATGAATAATGTTATTATCTTCGTTAAATATTCGTCGAAATATTATTCTCTGTTCTAATCATTTTTGATATAATATTATTCTTGAATTTTTCTCCACAAAGCAGTATCATGTTGACAATTTGGATATTCTTGAACTATGGATAAATTGTATTATAAATGTTTAATATTTATCTTTTATCTCATTTGATTGATTATTTATATCATTGTCATCATCCTCATGCTTATATTGTGTTGAAAGTCATCTTTGGTCGTAGTCCATAGATGGACTTGGTGTGATTATGACCAGGGATTATTCGGTATAATAATAACCATAATATTACAAATGATGTGGTAAAAGTCCTCATTGGCCCGTAGTGCATTGATGGACAGTTTTTTGTATGATCATGACCATGGGTTCTCTTCGCCCAAGGGTGCAAAGATGAATTCTTTTATGGCGTGATCATTACCGTTGATGAAAACACGAATATCCTTGGCCCGTAGTACATGGATAACTCGTGGTCATGATACTAATGAATATCCTTGGCCTGTAGTGCAGGGATGATTCGATGATGTGGATTAATTATTGAGCTGAGTCTCAGCGATGAAATATTAATTCATAGATGTGATAATAATGAATATCTTTGGCCCGTAGTGCATGGATAAATTCTTGGATGTGATACTAACGAATATCCTTGGCCTGTAGTGCAGGGATGATTCGATGATGTGGATTAATTATTGAGCTGAGTCTCAACAATGAAATACTAATTCATGGATGTGATAATAATGAATATCCTTGGCCCGTAGTGCATGGATAATTTATGGATATGATACTAACGAATATCCTTGGCCGTAGTGCATGGATAATTCGGTGATGTGAATTATTTATTAAGCTGAGCCTCAGCGATAAAATAATGATAATAAACTTTTAAATTCGTAGAAGATAGTAGATATCATGCTCTACTTGACTCTTCTAAAATACAATTTTATGTCTTTAGCCTGTAGTGCAAAGATGAAATGTTAATGAATATCTTTGGCTTGTAGCGCAAAGATGAATTTATTAGTATGATTATAAACAGGAACTGTGATTTGGTATAACCATGATCTTTGATGTTTAAGGTAAAGACGGGTGATGAAAATTATCTTCGTCCTGGGTACGAGGAGGAATTTAGAATCACAATTATGATTATGAGTTATTCATATGATTGTGGAAAGGAACTGTTGATTAATGTTACAGGGATAAAATATTGTTGGTAGACTTTTAACATGGAGAAGATAATAGACTGCATGGTCTATTTGACTCTTCTAATGGATTGCTCGTTCTGCTGCAACTATGGTTGAAAAGTTTTATCATCTACCATATGTTATAAATCTCTGATTCATTACTGATGAAGGCTATTGAGAATTTAATTATCTTTAGTCATGATATTTTTTGCTGGGCTAGTTGTGCTCACCCTTTTGCTTCACAATTCCTTTCAGGTAATAAGAGTGTAGCTGGGTCGAATGGGGGTAACAGAGGAATAGAACGATGGTCTCTAGCTATGGAGGTTCTCCCTAAACAGTATGAAAATAATTTTATTAAGAACTTTAGATAAGTGTGTTGTATTTTATACGTCATTTAATAGTTATATTTGGTGAATCAAATAGGGTGAGGCGAACTCAACTTTGGAATGGTGTTTTGTCACTGTCATACAAGATGTCTAATGACATACAACCTCGTGTCATCATAAGCAGGGTTGTGCACATCCACTTGCTGAGTATATCTACAAGCACTACTTATATAATCTTGGTGTTTGGTTGAAATATAATTTTCAATTGCAGACAGTGGAGATAGTTATATGTCAAGAGAAGACTCACCATTGGAAATAACATGATAGTAATCTTCTCATTTTTCTTCGGGATCTATTGGGTCAACCAAGGATAATTTTGTGGACATATGATATCTATCATAACCTAGACGCATGACCTCCCATGTACGAAGGTTTCCTTGAGCACTTCCCAAAGATTCTAATTTCTAAAACAGTTTTTGACTATACCTTTATGCAAGGTGCCATTATGACGTGCTATCCAAGGTTGGGATGAGAGTCATAGTTGGTGTATATTTGTATCAAAACTCACAACATATGTGTTGTTGTATTTTGCACGATAATTATAGTAATAAAATTGTAGTAGTTTTCTGTACCATGTATTTGGCGACCCAGAATAGGTTGGATGGATTGAACCTATTTTGGGGGCGTCACATAATCGTTGGGACATACATCAATCATTTGGTATCCAAGACCCAACTTCTTCACCATTTTCTTACAAAAGTAATAGTTACTAGGTAATTTTTCACCGTCAGGCAACATACTCTTAATGGCCCTCAAGAGTAACTCAAAACACTCATGGCTCATGTTGTGATCAGCCTTGATGTTAAGTAATATCTCCACTATAGCCAATGTAGTGTGCTTCGTGCAACCATGCCACAACGGTTCGCTACCCTCGTTTAACAACTTAAAGAATTCTTTGGCATCAGAATTCATAGGTTGCTCTCTGCCTTGTTCCCAATAAAAATCCGGCCCTACAATATCATGAACCATGTCATTCATACGATGGGTATTGCTGCCTGGATTGTGTACTTGTGCGATGCCACTATCTCTTCTCTGCCCATGTGCCCAACAACATTCTTCGTAATTGTTCATGAACCCAGAAACAAGTAAATGATAGTTTACTATGTCTTTGTCCATATAATTTACATGCAACTGACCATTCATACATTTCGGGTGACTATACACATACTCCAAAAACACTTGGCAACCAGCTCTAAATTCAGCTGTAGCACCTATCTGGGCACTTGACTTTCATCGTGTCATCCAACTACGGTCTGAATAGAGGTCCATGATACCATGGTACCTACTACAGACAACATTATATAAATGTTAACATATGACTTGAGCATACATACTTGTAAGCATATGATTAATATTTAAGCATACTTGTAAGCATATGACTTGAGCTCATTTTAACCATATGACTTGAGCATACTAGCTAGTAAGCATATAACTTGAGCATACTTATAAGCATATGATTAAGATTTAAGCATACTAGTAAGCATATGACTTGAGCATACTTGTAACCATATGACTTGAGCATACTTGTAAGCATATGACTTGAGCGTACTTGTAAACATATGATTAACATTTAAGCATACTTGTAAGCATATGACTTGAGCATATTAACTAACTAACTATTGAGGACATCTAAATTCGGGTAGCAAGTACTATAAAGAGCTCGTTAATTGTAAGCACATAAAGAGCTCGTTAATATTATAAATGTTCGCAACTACCAGACCAAAAAAAAAAATTCGCCAGAGTCTCCCCTATAATATGGACTAGCCACATGCACGACAACATGTATATATGGTCATTTCTAGGCACCCAAGACACAAAACAAGAGAAATATACAAATTCGCAATACAATAAAACCAAAATAATAACGAATGAATGCAAATTAAAGCAATAAAAAGTTCAGGAGTATACTACAAATTCTCAATGTGAGACCCCGAATTTTATGAAATAAAAGTATTCAATTTTTCTATTTTGGTGAATGGTTAAATTGATAAAGGTTAAAGTTAAGGGTAATATGTGAAAATTTTTCAAAGTAGACAAGTTGTCATAAAATACCCGGTAACTATTTACTCTAGTATTGTTCACTCGAGTATTTGGGGCACTTTTTGTGTCGAAGTACTATTCATGAGTTACAATTCACGGGTTACTATTCACCTAAATTACTATTCACTCGAATATTATTCACTCAGGTATTTGGGGTAGTTTTCGTGTCAGAGTACTATTCATGAGTTACTATTCACGGGTTACTATTCACCTGATTACTATTCACTCTAGTATTGTTCACTCGGGTATTTGGGACACTTTTTGTGTCGGGGTACTATTCCCAAAGTACTATTCACGGGGTACTATTCACCCGAAAAATATATTTCTTTTCGGTCCAAATCATTTTTGGGTACAATATTATTCCATGAAGAGATGTACTAATTTTTCGAATAGTTGGTTGAAATTATAACGAGAAAAGCTTTTTATATAAAATGAATACTTTTATAAAGTTATTCTATAAATAGAATATATTATATTCTATTATGCATAATATTTTGCATAGTAAAATCTTTTATATAAAACATAATACTTTTATAAAGTTATTCTATAAATAGAATATATTATATTCTATTGTGCATAGTATTTTGCATAGTAAAAATCTTTTTATAAAAAATGAATACTTTATTAAAGTTATTCTATAAATAGAATATATTATATTTTATTATGCATAGTATTTGCATAGTGCCTGCATAGTATTTGCATAGTAAAAATCTTTTTATATAAAATAGAATATATTATATTTTATTTAAAAGATTTTGCTTTAAATATGGACCGTCCGATTAAAGTAAATCAATCTGGACCGTTCATGGGTTGGTTACTATTCATTCCATTCTTCTATAAATAGAAGCTCATTCTTTCATTATTTCTTACGAATTCACTGAAACTCTAGAGAGAGAAACTATAGAGAGAATTCTTCTTCTATAATCTTGAGCGTATTTCTTTAGAGTTTAAGAAAACTTTGAGAGTAGTGCAAGTTTTCTTCGAGTATACTCTTATTTGAAAGGTAAAGGGATATTATTATGGTAAGGGATATTATTTGTTGTACCCGTAAGGGGTGTTATTCTTTCGTATTCATGAAGAGAACTTCTGTTATTCCATTCTTTATTATTCGCTGGAATAACTCAGATCTGCGATTTACCATATACTTGGTGGAATGACCAGATATCACGGTTTACCCAATACTTGGTGATCTTTTTTGTTATTCCATTCTTTATTATTCTCATTGGAATAACTCAGTATGCATGGCTTACCTATACTTGGTGGAATGACTTTGATATGCGGGTTTACCCAATACTTGGTGATCTTCTTCTGTTATTCCATTCTTTATTATTATGTTGGAATAACCTGTTTATGTGAAGTATCGCATACTTGGTGAAATTCTTTTATTATTTCGTTCTTTATTATTCTGTTGGAATATCCTGTTGGTGTGAATTTCACCTGACCTAGTTCCATTATTTATTATTCCAGATTAATATTTTGTTTTAATATCCCAACTTGGTGAATTTCACCTGACCTAGTTCCATTATTTATTATTCTGTTGGAATAACCTGTATACGCGGATTATCGTATACCTGGTGAAGTCTGTTGATATTCCATTCTTTATTATTCTGTTGGAATAACCTGTATACGCGGATTACCATATACCTGGTGAAGTTTGTTGTTATTCCATTCTTTATTATTTCATTCTTTATTATTCTGTCAGAATATCCTGTCTGTACGTTTTACGCCGGACCTGGTTCCATTATTTATTATTCTGTTGGAATAACCTGTCTGTGCGGATTACTCACGCATGGTGAAATTCTTCAGTTATTCCATTCTTTATTATTATGTTGGAATAACTCGCTATGCTATCTAAATCTTTACATACATGGTGAAATTCTTTTATTATTCCATTCTTTATTATTATGTTGGAATAACTTTTATCATGCATAAGTACTGCATACATGGTGAAATTCTTTTATTATTCCATTCTTTATTATTATGTTGGAATAATCTGTCAATGTGAAGTACTGCATACATGGTAAAATTCTTTTATTATTTCATTCTTTATTATATTGTTGGTTATTGGTTTTACAGTTGTATGTCTTTGGCCTGTAGTGCAAAGATGATATGTTGTTGAATATCTTTGGCCTGTAGTGCAAAGATGATCTGTTGTTTGATAGCTTTGACCCGTAGTACGAAGATGGACAGGTGTATGACATGATCATGACCACTAGTGATACTAACGAATATCCTTGGTCGTAGTGCATGGATAATTCAATGATGTGATTGGCAGGATCATGACCATTAGTTAAAAGTTGAATGTCTTTGGCCGTAGTGCACTGACAGACAATTGATTGGTATGATCATGACTATTGGTTTTATAGTTGAATATCTTTGGCCCGTAGTGCAAAGATAGACAACTGATTGGTATGATCATTGTTATTGCATTTGAATATCTTCAGCCTTTGGGGTAAGGATATTGAGTAAATATTCTATTAAGCCTTTGTGGCAAGGAGGAACTGTTGATTAACATTATTATAAATATGAATTATGAATTTAACTAACATCTTTAGTGGTTCAGGTGAAGACAAGTGATGAAAGTTCTCTTTGTCTTGGGTACAACGAAGAACTGTTGATGAGTATTATAGGAATAAAATATCAACGATGGACTTTTAATTTGGAGGAGAAAGTAGACATTATGTTCTACTTGACTCTTCTAATGGATTGTTTGTTTCGCTGCAGTTAAACTTGATGTTTGTTATATTGTATCAGTTTAACACTGTTGAAGGCTAACGATAATTTATTCTGCATTATCTTAGTCACAATATTTTTTACTGGGCTAGTTGAGCTCATCCTTTCTTTCACTGTTCTCTTCAGGAAATGAGAACGTAGCTGGGACTAGTCGGGGAACAGAGTGACGATCCAGATGTTTGCATTAGTAGTCCTCACTATTCTGTGTAATAGTGTAATAATAAATGTAATGAGGACTCCATTGAGTGTGGATATTGTCTAGATGACAATATTTGTATTAAAACTCACAGCTCATGTTGTATATTTAAGTTTGTATTTGAATTTTGTACCATGTATCTGGCGACTCAAGATGGGTGATACCTAATTTTGGGGGCGTCACACCCAATACACATATTCTTTGTTGCTGAAGTGATGATTTTTCTGTAATATTCGTTTAGTGATTTGACTTTATATTATTTCATTTGAGTAGAGGTCATGCATCCTTGTCAGATGTGCTTTAGTACTGGCTTTGTTGTTTTCTACTTTCAATGAGTTTTATTATTTTAATGATGTTGTATTGTTTTCTACTTTCCATGAGTTTTATTGCACATATTTTGAGTGGTCGTTAAGATTTCCATTCAGAAGTCCTTGTATGGATCACTTGGAGGTGAAGAGTGCCTTAGTGACTCCATATATTCATATTCAAGTGGAAAATCAAAGAGAAGGGGTTATTTTAAAAATTTGTTTGTAACTCCATTCCATTAGTTTGAAGGCGGCTAACATGTTTTAAGATTATGCCCAAAACAGTCCCTTTCTATAATCTTTTATGTTTTGGGATATTCACAACATGGTTGAACAATGTATAGTTTCTATAACATATTGTAGCTTTATTCTCGTATACATAAGTTTGTGAAATAAATCGTGCAATTTCACTACAAAATGAGTTAGCCTTATTCTTGTAGCTTTATTGTTGTGCAATATTGTAGCTTTATTCTTGTATAAATAGCCTTTTTTAGTTGGATGACGAGTTCAGGTATGAAAACATTGATCAATCCTATAAAATTATATACATTAGCTTAGCTTAGCTTAATTGAGTTGGTTGGATATGCATGTTAATATTGTCATTTGAACCAACTAGCTTAAAAAATAATTTCTCTTGGACTTCATGATTTTGCCCATGCCGACAACCAAGCTTGGCTTGGCCCCGTAAAGCTTGGCTAAGGTTGGCATGGCCTCGTGTGGCCTCGCGGCCCCAAGCCGAGCCCATCATCTCCAACAGTCCCTTAATATTTGCTTAATATTTGGATATTAACAATGTACTATTACTATATATATATTTGGATATCCAACTCATTTGCAATGTATTATTACTATATAGATTAACACCCAATAGACCACAAATCTATTATGGACAAGGGAATTAGAATCCCCTATTTTGGGAATATCAGAATATATTTACTTCATTATAGTTTAAGATATTTAGTGAAGATGACTGTGCACTGTGGTATCATGTGGGGATGAAAATAACTTGCCTCAGCTCTATCGAAATTCCTTTTCTTTTTGTATCTTTTTTGGGGGTGGTGAAGAAGGATTAAGTATCGCTTAGTTCACAAAGGTTTCACATTTGAATTTTATTTTTGTTTCAAAATGATTGAGGCTCTATTAAAAGTCAAAGGGTAATCTTAGTGTAAAATGAATGACCATATTAGCCTTTTGAGAAAACCAAGTAGACATGATTTAACCATCAACATCCTCAACACTTATCAAACATACTATTTCAAGAATAGTAATAGAACAAATCAAAGGATTCCAAATGGTGGCCGATTCAGTTGTTCACAAATGGTTTTGATACATTTTTAGAAACTATATACACAATGTAGGCCACACTAAGTTCAAAGTTGGACATTAAGATGGAGTACACATATCAGACAAGTCAATAATCCATTCAAACCAAAGAAAACTCACACTTCAATACACTATGTGGAGGTCAGCAAATAAAGGGGTTATTCAATATTGGCCTCAATCAGATCCAAATTACACAACTAAACAAAACCCAATTGGAATGACAATAAATCAATTAAAAGGGGATAATGGGTTAATGTCCTGGTAACATCCAGTATTTTGTTCAATTACCGAAGTTAAAGTACGACACCCCAAGAATTTTATAACAATTAAGCTAATAAAAAATGGAAAGAATACCTCAGATAGCGAGATTGACAGTCAAGAGGAGAGGCGGTGGCGGAGTGAGGCGGTGGCTGGCTTCTCCTTCTTCTATTCTCCCCCTTTCTCCATTTTCTCTCTATTCTGCTCCCTCTTTTTTTTTCTTCGTCTGCGAATGACTGAAACTGGTAAACATTAATATGATCAGCGACCGCCATCAGCGACCGTATGCAGTCGCTAATTTTTAATGACGTGGACACATCAGTGACCGCCTAGCGGTCGCTGATAAAGATTGGTCACACAAAACAAACGCGCCAACATTTGGCACCAATTTTTGGGAGGGAAAATCAATCCAGCGATCGCTCAGCGACCGCATGCGGTCGCTGATAGATATTAGCGACTAGAAGCAGTGTCGGTCGTAGATGGTAGTCGCTATTATTGATATCAACGACCGGAAAGGGCGGTCGCTGAAAGGTTTGGTCGCAGATAGAGATTTTTCTTGTAGTGGTATAGCGTTCAGCAATAGAACCCTCTACACGAGCTTTGTTTTTAACTTTCTATTTTAATCGACGCATATACCTGAAATATGATAATATGTCGGCTAAAACAAATATTCAGGTGATGATTATAACACAATGTAGGTGATATTACCTCTCAAAAGGATACATCCATCGATATTGCACCGGTCCTCCAAGCTTAAGTTCATATGGCAGATGAATAGGCAAATGCTCGATTGAGTCAAAGAACCCCGGATGTAAGATCATTTTGAGCTTGCACATTGTCAACACTATATTTTTCTCCATCTGCTCCACATCACTGTACCTTATAACAGTTGAGTAAATATCCTGAAAGAAATTTGAAAGTGCGGTAAAGGCATCATTAATATTCCTCGGTAATACTTCACGAAAGGCAATTGGAATCAACTTCTGCATGAATACATGACAGTCATGACTCTTGAATCTGGTAATTTTTAACTGCTCAACCCTAGTACATTGAGAGATGTTAGATGCATAACCATATCGTAGCTTCAATGCACTAAGCCACTTGCAAATGTTTTCAACCTGTTTCTTGGTAAGACAAAATGGAGCTTTTGGTTTTGAGTTGTTAGGACGGAGCCACAATTCCTGCCTGATGTTCATTTCCTCCAAGTCTTTATGTGATTTATCATTGTCTTTTGTTTTACCACTCGTGTCTAGCACAATATAAAATAAGTTCTTGAACACATTTTTCTCCGTATGTATGACATCTATGAAATGACGAAGTGCTAATGTGACCCAGTATGGCAACTCAAACCAAATGTACGAGTGTGTCCAATTATGAGCTTTAACGTACCCTATTGCTCTCAACTTACTATGCTCCTTCCCATGCGGTGGAAATGTCAGATCATTTAGCCATCCCAGTACATCGCTGCTCGACAAACGACCAACAACCCCCTTCTTTTCTGTTTTTTTATTGAACTGTGTAGACATCTTTCTATAATTGTGCTCAATAGGCAAGAATCTTCGAGCAGTTCCAAAGAAACTAGTTTTTCACCCATGACGCAGTTGTGTTCCCTGAATATCCCCCATACAGACTGGACATGACAACTTACAATGGGTCGACCAACCACTAACCATCCCAAGTGCCGAAAAGTCAGTGATAGTCCACAACAAGGCTGCCTTCATCAAAAAATTATGCCCGACAGATATATCAAAAGTCTGAACCCCTATTTCCCACAACATCTTAAGTTCATCGACTAACGGTCTAAGGTACAAGTTAATGTCTTTTATAGGACTCTTATCCACTGGTATTAATAAATTCAAGAAAAGATACGGATCTCTCATGCACATTGACGGTGGAAGATTGTTGCTACCATAATCACTGGCCAAATAGAGTATGGCTGACTAAAATTATTAAACGGACAAAATCCATATGTAGCCATGCCAAGCCTGACATTCCTAACTTTGTCGACAAATTATGGAAAATTGGTATCAAAATTCTTCCACTCATCTCCATCTATTGGGTGAGTAAGCTGACCAAGGACAACGTCCCTCGTCTATCTGCCAACATCTTCGGAGTGCGATGTCACGAAGACATGAATAGTCGCTACAACCTCGTCGCAAGAGGAAAATACCGTAATATCTTCTTCCGAACATGTTTCTCCTTCCCCCCCCCCCACGTTTTATGATTTGTACCGAGGCAATTGCATATATCGCACTGCACCTTATCTTTGTCCTCCCCCTAGTATAACATACAGTCCTGCTCACAAGCATCGATCTTCTCATACCCGAGATTCAACCCCTTAATCATCTTCTTCACTTCAAGTAACTCGCGGGCAGGGTGTTATCCTTAGGTAAGAACTCCCTGAAAATAGCAAGCAAATCATTGAATCCTCTCTCACTGCAGTTATGCTCATTCTTATAGTTTAAAAGCTTTGTCACTGCAGAAAGCCTGGTGTGTTTTTCGTGTTCAGCATAAAATGGGGTCCCTGATTCAGATATCACCTTGTAGAAGGCAGCTGCTGAATCATTTGGCTTTTTTTGATCAACACTGCTTGACGCATGCTCATTTTCAGCCCAGTCAATATTCATTGGGCCATACGCATCTACCAACATCTCCACGACATCATAGTTATCTGACTGGTCTACAGTACTGTCTGATAGTTCTCTAAACTCAACTGATTCCCCGTGATGGATCCATACAGATTACCCATCCACAAACCCACGTGAATATAAGTCAAATTTCACTTCATCGGTAGTCTTCCATATCATGTACTTACACTTGAGACACGGGCATCTCATCTTTCCGTTCAGATCATCAGCATGTTCTATTGCTTTGTTCATAAAATTGGGCACCCCGTCACGGTACGCATCAACTAATCCCCTCCCATCAATCTTTATCATACGGTACATCCAACTCCGGTCGGCATCCATCTTTAATTGAAGAAAATACCCAATTAGATCAAGAATAATCATGAATGTGGTCTAAGCATGAATTTAGTTTACCTAGTTTATATCTCCACTCTACAGGGTTGAAGCTCTATCCCGCTCCTCGACGATCTCTCTCACTAGTGCCAATCTTAAGCACGTTTAAACTATTTTCAGAATTTTCAAGAAGACACCTCCCATGGTCTCCAAGTACACAAAATAGACCAAGAAAACTTAGTCTAAGTATGCACTTTCGAGAACATGTAGAGACACCAAATTGAAAGTTCCTCAAAATTTATAAAAACGCACCATGTGCATTGGCACCGACCTAAGTGAGAGACATAACATCCAGTAACAGTCCCAAACTATGGACTATTTGACATTCACTCCTAATGAGTGAATGTCGAACGGATTTCTAAGTTGACACCTCCAAAGCATGTATGTCTTCATCAAGATAAACTAAGTATATCATTTGCTTAGTTTGAACGATATGATCTGGTTTCCATATTTTATTATGGGAACCAGATCATATCATTCAAACTAAGCAAATGATACTTAGTTTATTTTGCCAATGAAAAACTAAGTAAGTGCTATTTAGTTTATTTTGCTAATGAAAAAGTAAGTAAGTGCTACTTAGTTTATTGAATATTGTATCCCAACTAAGCAAATGCTACTTAGTTATTAATTGTATTTAATTGTACTTAATTTTATTATATTATATCGCATCCCAACTAAACAAATGCTACTTAGTTATTAATTGTATTTAATTGTATTTTATTTTATTTTATTTTATTTTGATTTTATTTAACTAAGTAAGTGCTACTCAGTTTTAATTATATTTATTTTGTATTATATTATTTTAAATTAAATTAAGTCAATTTTTTATTTAATTTAATTTAATTTGTATTATCTTAAATTAAATCATATTTTTATTTTATTTTATTTTAAATTAAATTTTTTATTTTATTTTATTTTATTAATTTAATTTAATTTAATTTACTTTACTATAATTTAATTTAATTTAATTTAATTTAGTTTTGTTTACTTTTATTATTTGATATTATATTATCTTATATTATATTATTGAAATTTATATTATTTATAATATTATTATATTTTATTTAGTAGTACATAACTAAGTAAATAGTACTTGGTTCATTTTAGTATTGGAAAATTAAGTAACATATTTAAATAGTTACATAGGCCCACAAAATTTGCAATTGAAGAATTCTGACAGAAATTTCGTTGGAAATATCAAATATCACTGTTTATGAACATTCATTGTGCAGTTTGCATAAAGAAATGTATGTTATACACTAACAGAACATAACAGTATTAACATTAACTATATTAACCATATGTTATACACTAACAGAACTACAATTGCACAAAATAAACTCAATTTGTAGAACACAAATAATCCCAATTTCAGCAACAACATTTGCAGAACACAAACAATGCTTATTTCAGCAATAATTCCAATTAAGTCCCAATTTCATCAACCATTTAAATTAAAAAAATTGGATAGAATAAGCATAATATTTCAGCAATAAGCACAATATTGGACATAAATTAAACAAATTTTTTAGGGAAACATTAAGCCTAAATATACAAATTAATAAACCATGACTGACTTACTTTGCAATTGAACTAAAGAGGAGAAGCGGGTGGACTACAATGGAGGCAGAGGTTGGGAGGCCCAACAGTGGTGCGCGACGGCGGCGTTGGTGGAGGCGAGGGCTGACAGTGGGAGAGTGGGAGAGATGAGAGTGAGGGTGAGAGCCGAAAGTGAGGGAAGAGCTGAGGACGCCGGCGACGGTAGATAGGAGGGCACCGGCGGGAGGAAGACGTCGACCGGAGGAGGAGAACGGCGGAGGAAGATTGAGGAGAGTGAATGCAATAGAGAGAGAGGTGGGTTGGTTGGTTCGGAGAGAGAGAAATGAAATTTGGGAACAAATGTATGTGGCGACACAGACTGAAAGCGATAGGGTTTTAACCTTTATTTTCGACGGAATTCTGTCGATATTAATTCCCTTGGAAGTAATTATTATCGATGGAAATTTCGTCGGACAGAATCGGCATTCCATCAAGATTGTATTTGGCGCTGGCGGGAAATCTGGAGCCAATGGAAGGCTGTTATCTTCGACAGAATTCCGTCGGGAATATGTTAGTTATGACAGAAGTAATTGCGACTGAATATTCGATCATAAATAACATAAAGTCAACTGAAAGTAGTGCGTCGAAAATAATTCTGTCGAGATTATAAGCTTTTCTGTGACGCCCCCAAAATAGGTATACGTCACCCATCTTGAGTCACCAAATACATGGTACAAAATACAAATAAACCTTAATTATACAACTGTCGTGTAAAATACGACAAAATATATGCTATGAGTTTGAAGACAAATATTGTCATCTAGACAATATCCACACTCAATGGAGTCCTCATTACATTTATTATCACACTATTTTATAGAATAGTGACGACTACTATGACACCATCTCGGACCATCACTCCATTCCCCGACTCGTCCCTGCTACGTTCTCATTTCCTGAAGAGAACAATGAAAGAAAGGGTGAACTCAACTAGCCCAGTAAGAAATATTATGACTAAGATAATGCAGAATAATTTATCGTTAGCCTTCAACAGTGTTAAACTGATAAAATATAACAAACATCAAGTTTAATTGCAGCGGAACAAGCAATCCATTAGAAGAGTTAAGTAGAGAATAAAGTCTACTATCTTCTATGATTTAAAAGGTTTTTCATCACTTTTATCGCTGAGACTCAGCTTAATAAATAAACCATATCATTCCTGCACTACGGCCAAGGATATTCATTAGTATCACGACCACAAATTATCCATGCACTACGGGCCAAGGATATTCGTGTATTCATCAATGGTCATGATCATGCCAACAACTGTCCATCAATGCACTACGGGCCAATGAGAACTTTTTCCACATCATTTGTAACATTACTACTATGATTACAATCAATAATCCTCGGTCATAATCATACCAAGTCCATCTATGCACTATAGGCCACAGATGACTTTCAACATAATATACACATGAGGATGATGACAATGATATAAAAATTCAATAAAACAAGTTCAAGAATTAATTTATCCAGGAATTAATAACGTCCAAATTGTCAACATGATACTTCTTTGTAGAGTAAAACTCAAGAATGCTCAGAAGAATATTTTCATGAAAAGATACTGGATTAAGCGCAAATATCAAGGAAATTCCACTAATTTCATGGAGTATAGATGTTAAAACTTTAACCAACTGAGTATACTAAAGAACGAAATAACAAACAAAATCACCAAAGACACAAAGCGAGTTATTCCAATGTAATAATAAATAATCGGAACCAGTCCGACGTAAAACGCATGCATGTGATATTCTAATGTAATAATAAAGATTTTAATCAGTGTCCGTGTAAAACGCATGCATGTGAGGATATTCCAATGTAATAATAATGACGGAACAGTCCCCGGCGTAGAACGATAGAGAAAAGATATTCCAATAGAATAATAAGGATTTTAATCAGTCCTAAGATAAAACGCATGCATAAAGATATTCCAATGTAATAATAAAGAATGAAATAATGTAAGAATTTCACCATGTATGCGCGGTATTGCGATAGATAGGTTATTCCAACATAATAATAAAGAATGGAATAATGTAAGTTCTCTTCATGAAGACGAAAGAAAGAAATAATACCCTTTACCTTAGAAAAGAAACCGATACTTTGGAGTAGTGAGGTAGCAGACTTTTCTTCTTCTTTTTCTCTATAATTTTTCTCTATAATAAATGCTCTATAGCTTGAGTGAATTGGTGAATAATAATGAAGAAAGGAGCTTCTATTTATAGGAAAATATAGTTTCGATAATTGCACGTTTTGGGGCTCGAAATATTACAATACAATACCTTCAACTTTTCTTTCATTTTTAATTTAGTCCTGCAAGTATTATCAAACTTGCACCAACTCCCCTAATAGTAAATAATGTGAATCAATAGTTCAATCATGTGAATCAATAGTATAATCATGTGAAAAATACAAATTACAGTATATTACCTCCATCTATACCTCCATTTTTAACTTTGTCATGCAAGTATTATCAATCTTGCACCAAATCTCCTAATATTACATGAATATGATTCAATAGTACACACATATGAACAAATAGTTATATAAGCATGTGAATTAGTAGCAATTAATTGCTCATTTATCCGATAAATTACTCGATTTATCAATATAACCCCCAGACATCAATTATCATAGGAATAGATGTCTATTTCCACTAACACTAGTAATCCCAACACAATGGAACTATCAAATTCATCTTTAATCAACACGAACTTATTCATCATTAATATTATAACTCACAATATTTAACAACCAATGTGTCGCTCCTGTGAAAGAGGGGGCTTTCCGATAAGGATTTCTCCTTATTTGGCGCCGAATTAGGTGACCAAACCTCTCCTCGACGTAACTTCTAGACATTGTCAATATTGTAAATAATAATATGAATAACTTTGTCATCTCAATTATTGATTTAATAATATAAAATATTATGCATTGATCTTGTGACAATAATTGAATCAATAATATGAGAGATATGATGCAAAGAATTATCGTAGCATAATTGAGTATAACTCGAGTGACTTCTCACGTAAGCATAAATAACCAATTCAGTGTGCTACTATACAACCACGCCATTCATCGTACATTTACTATCTAGGTAGTTCATGCTTTTAATTGGTAATACTTCCACCGTTATTTTTATAAAAGATAATTACATTTGTTTTCTTACTACTGAATAATACTTCCGCTGTGGGGTCCACTTAATGATTGTGTCATTCATACAAATATTTCCTGTTAAAACGAATATTCCCCGACCAATCGAATATAATATAACCACTTGCTTACTTTGTAAAACTTATAAATAATATCCACAACTATAATATTATATCATATCCACACCATAATATTCAAAAATATATTTCGATAAAATTTAATCTTTATTTACAAAAGTTGGGGTCTTACAACCTCCCCTTTTTATGAAATTTCGTCCTCAAAATTAGGGTGCGTACCTGGTATGTCGAAGAGGTGAGGATATCTTGACTTCATTTCAGATTCTAACTCCCAGGTCATTTCTTCAACATCGTGGTTTCTCCATAAAACTTTGACTTGAGGTATAACCTTGGAGCGTAGAATATGATCCTTCTTATCCAAGATTTTAACAGGTAACTCTTCATACGTTAAATATTCATCTATCTCGTCTGGTTCTAATTCAATAATGTGGTTCGGGTCTTTCACATATTTATGTAACATAGATATATGAAAAACGTTATGAACACGAGACATACTTGGCGGTAAGGCGAGTCTATAGGCCACAGTTCCTATTCGATCGAGGATTGAAAATGGGACAATAAATCAAGGATTGTGCTTTCCTCTTTTTCCAAATCTTGTAACTCCTTTCCTTGGAGCAACACGTAACAACACATGATCTCAAATATTGAATTCCACATCCTTTCGATGAAGATCAGCATAACTCTTTTGTCGATCTTGTGAGGTTTTTATACATTGTCGGATCGTTTGAATCTTTTTCGTAGTCATACGTACCAAATCCGGTCCCAACAAAGTTGTTTCACCCACCTCATCCCAGCATACTGGAGAACGACACTTTCTTCCATACAACGCCTCAAATGGAGCCATGCCAATACTTGCTTGATAACTGTTGTTGTAGGAAAACTCCACCAATGGTAAAAACTTGTCCCAACTTCCTTTGAAGTCAAGGACACATAGTCTTAATAAATCTTCAAGAGTTTGAATAGTCCTCTCCGACTGCCCGTCTGTTTGAGGATGATATGCCGAACTAAATCGTAAATCCGTGCCCATAGCTTTTTGCAAACTAACCCAAAATCTTGAAGTTAATCTTGGGTCTCGATCAGAAACTATGGATACTGGCATACCATGCAATCTTACAATCTCGTTTATGTACATACTAGCAAGCTGTTCAAGTGTATAAGTTTCTCGTATCGATAAGAAATGAGCAGACTTGGTCAATTTATAAACAATGACCCAAATCGCATCTATGCCTTGAGAAACCTTAGGAAGATCGGTAACGAAATCCATGGTAATGTGCTCCAACTTCCATTCTGGAATTTCAAGTGGTTGCAATGGACCTTTTGGCACT
Organism: Panax ginseng; assembly: GCA_020205605.1. Classification (NCBI taxonomy): domain Eukaryota; kingdom Viridiplantae; phylum Streptophyta; class Magnoliopsida; order Apiales; family Araliaceae; genus Panax; species Panax ginseng. Next base: position 128,938,674 of record CM035145.1, on the reverse strand, counting down.
TGATGATCCGCCTTGACTCATTGACAAGTTAGACACCTTGAGATAAACCCCGCTATCTCTCTCTTCATATTTCTCCATCAAAATGTATGTGGAAGATCACGATACATTTTGGTACTCCCAAGATGGATTGTAAATGGTGTGTTGTGCGCCTCCATCATGATTTTATACTTTAAGTCAGAATCGTTAGGAACACAAAGTCTAGAGTTGACTCGAAGTATTCCTTCTTCATCGATTCTTGCTTCTGAAATAGCACCTTCTTGCACTCTCTTCCTAATACGCATCAGCTCCAGGTCTGTAGCTTGAGCAGCTTTAACTTTATCGATTAAAGTCGGTTCTACTCGTATATTCTCCATCATCACATGGGTCCCTGGAATCTTTAACTCTATCTTCATCCTTTGTAAGTCATATAAAATGGGCCTTTGTGTTGACAATAATGCACTCGTACCCGCATATGATCTTCTACTCAATGCATCAGCTACTACATTCGCTTTTTCAGGATGGTATTGGATGGTATGATCGTAATCTTTCAATAGCTCAAGCCATCGTCGTTGCCGCATGTTGAGTTCCTTTTGAGTGAAGAAATATTTAAGGCTTTTATGATCCGTATAGATCTCCACCTTCTCTCTATACAGGTAATGCCTCCAAATCTTAAGTGCAAACACAACAGCTGCCAACTCTAGATCATGAGTAGGATAATTCCTCTCATATTCTTTGAGTTGTCGTGAGGCATAGGCTATGACTTTCCCATGTTGCATGAGAACACATCCTAACCCTTTGCCTGAAGCATCACTGTAGATGACAAATCCCTCCGAGCTAGATTGTATTGTACAGGTGCCAAAATAAGCCTCCTCTTGAGTTCTTGAAAACTCTTCTCACATTCCTCGCTCCAACCAAATTTTGTATCTTTCCGAGTCAGCTGAGTTAATGGAGTAGCGATTCGAGAAAACACTTCCACGAATATCCGATAATAACCAGCTAAGCCGAGAAAGCTACGTACTTCGGTCACTGATTTAGGTTGCTCCCAGCTTTGAATAGCTTCAATCTTTGTCGGGTCAACAGATATTCCGTGACTTGATACTACGTGCCCAAGAAATGCTACCTCCTCATGCTAGAACTCGCATTTCTTCAACTTGTCATAAAGCTTGTTTTCACGAAGCTTTTGGAGTATCAACCTCAAGTGTTGCTCATGATCTTCACGACTTTTGAAATATATGAGGATGTCATCAATAAAGACGACCACAAAGTGATCCAAATATTCCTTGAATACTCTATTCATCATATCCATGAAGGCAGGAGGAGCATTAGTCAATCCAAAAGACATGACTAAGAATTCATAATGTCCGTACCGAGTTTTGAAGGCAGTCTTTGGAATATCCTCAGTTTTAACCTTCAGCTGATGATATCCAAAACGAAGATCGATCTTTGAAAAGAATTGTGCTCCTTGCAACTAGTCAAACAGGTCATCAATACTTGGCAATGAGTACCTATTCTTGATGGTGACATGATTTAACTCCCGATAATCAATACAAAGTCGCATACTTCCATCTTTCTTCTTCACGAATAGAACAGGAGCACCCCAAAGAGACGTACTAGGACGATTGAAACCGATGTCTAACAATTACTGTAGTTGGGTTTTTAACTCCTGAAGTTCATTAAGAGCCATTCGATATGGGGCTTTGGAAATGGGTTTTGTACCGAGTTCAAGGTCGATACCAAACTCAATTTCACGCTCCGGGGGTAGGCCAGGAAGTTCTTCGGGGAATACGTCAGAGAATTTATTAACAATAGAAATATCATTCAAATCTGACGTATTTGTGACAACCCGAGAATGTTGAATATTTTAAAAATTTTATTAATTGATTTAAGGTTCAAAATTAGAACCTAGACTGAAAATTAGTGTATGCATTTGATATTTTTAAGATGGAATTTTGAGGATTTCAAAATTTTGTGAAAGATTTAGGTGAATTATTCAGGATTAATGGAATAAACGTTTAAGTTCTGTGTATATGTGTGCATGATGTGGTTAAGGGTCAAGGGTTGACCAAATAAACGATATCTGTAAAAAACCTTAATTATGTGTTAAGAACGTCAACGTTTGGTTAGAAAACCCTAACGATTAACAAGAAACCCTAGAAACCGGTTCTGGAAACCCGAATTTCAGTTCCGGGAATTCGAAACCCTAATTCGGGAACATAAAGGATAATTATAATTCTTAAGTGATATTAATTAATATATTAATTAGGGTAAAGCTTAATTAATTAGCAAACTTAATTTCAAAATTTGAAAACCCTAATTTTGGGATTTGAAACCCTAATTTATAATTAGGGAAACCTAAGTGTTAATTTAATAATTGTAATGATAATTAGGAAATATTAATCCTAATTTTAAAGTTATAAGTAATTAGAAAACCTAATCTAATTACGAAAATTTAATTTCTAAATTAGAAAATTATTTTTCTATTAGAAACCCTAATTCGGGGGTTTATAAACCCTAATGACCATTTTGACCCTAATTGCTTAATTAGCGATTGTAATTAGGAAATGCTAATCCTAATTAGTAAGATTTAATTTGTGATTAAGAAATTTTAATGCAATTAGAAAATCCTAATTATAATTTAGAAATACTAAATTTCTATTTTTAAAACCTAAATTAGAAATTTTAGAATATTAAATTGCAAACCCTAAGGGTTTCAAATCCTAAACCCTAAATGTTCCAAATCCTAAACCCAAACCCTAAACCCTAAGGGTTTAGCTAATTGACAAAATTGCCATTAAAATTAAAACCAGAAAGACCATATTGCCCTTTATTGCATTATTCAACTTAACTTGCAAGTCTTGCCCTATTATGGTTGGTGACCAACCCTAGTCCTAGACTTGTGCTACAAACACTGATTTCAGCCATCTAGCTCAGCCAAATACATTGCATTATATCAATTTATAAAGATTAGAAAGAGAGAAATTGGCTACTTTATTTATCATTCTTGCCAAGCCTTTTCTCTCTCTATATTTTGAAATCTAGAGTGAGAGAGAAAGAAAAGATGAAGCATGATCAGTTCATAGCAACTTAAGAACAGAATCAGAAGTCAGAATTCATGAATCAAAGCCTAAGAGGTATGAACCCTAAAAATTTTGAAATCAGTGATCTTATGTTATATGTTGAAATTGATTTGTTAAAGATGTGTTATAAGGTGTCTATAAGTGATCTGGGTTGATAGATCATAGATCTATAACACTTAGATGCACGAATCAAGCATTTTTAGTAATCTGGAAAAAATGTTGAAATATAGCCTGACAGTCATATGTTAGGGCCCATAGATCTTGATCTCTTAATTGTTTGTTGTGTTTTATGTTTTGGTTCTTTTCTCTAACATGAGGACTACACATCTATGGTTTTAAATTACTCAGATCATGCATATGTTGAGAGATACGAGCAGTCAAACTGCGTTGACCGGCCATGAATTCTAGTTTCTAGGTAACCTAGAAACCCAGAAATTTCTGACAACCTTTTTGGTGGTCTCTGATCTTCTTTATGTGAAGCGATCTGGCCATGTTGTTGTTATATGTATGTAGACTGACATGTAGACTACCCATAAATGCCTTTAGTACTTCCAGATCATGCACTGGATCAATGTTGTAGCAGGTCAAACCATCGTTGACCACCAGCCTCTTGATGAAATCTGGAAAACCCAGATTTCTCAAGAACAGTCCCGGACCACCACTTTGACCGGTCCAGATCTTGCTTGGGTGATGTTGATAAGTTGATGTAAGGTTATAGCATTGTACTCTGATATGTATTCTACAGGAATGAACCTGTTAGTTCCTAGTAGGCACAAGTTATCTAGAAGGGGGGCTTGAATAGATATTTGAAAATCTTTCCTTTTTAAACTTGTTCTTAGATAATGATTAAAACTTAGCGGAATTTGTATTTGTTTTAATCTTCTTTACCAAGCAATGGAGTTATGAGCGAGTAAGGCAGTTATAGCAGATATAGCATGAATGTAAACGACACAGTTGTTTTTAAGTGGTTCAGAGCACTCAAAGCTCCTAGTCCACTCTTCTACTCAACGAGTAGGATATCCACTAAGGATGTCTTTTACAATCTTCTGAATCACACAGATTCCTTCTAGACCAGCAGTCTAGGAACTTCTCTAGTTCAGTCTTGAACTCTTCAAGTCCAGCAAACTTGGCTTTCTTACAGTTCACTACGATCTCTTCAAGTCCAGCAGACTTGGTACTCTTCTTCAGTTGATTGATAGTTGTTGAGTTCTTGATGGTTCCTACTCAGTTGCTGTGTAAGCACTTGTTCTAAAGAGCTGAGTAGCTAAGCAAGCTTTGCAATATCTCAAATCGTAGATTTGAGCTTGAGAGAGATGTTCTCTCTCATCTGTCTGATCTGTATATATGTGATGTTGAAAACTATATGTTGGATCCATCCGTTGTGGCATTAAATGCATCTGAATTTTCTGTTGTGATGGACACATTTCTGCACATCTTCTGAATTCGTATTCGCCCTCCCGACACCGCGGTCGCTTTTTCACCTACCACCTGAAAAGGTGTTTTGTCCCTCTTACCCATGGTACTATCCTTATCTTCTTCAATACGCTTCTTTGTTGCATACTAAGGATATTTCATATATTCTGGGACTGATGAGTACTGCAGCATCTGGGATCCATTCCTCACTTGCTGAAAACACAGATCATGAGGCTCGACGTTTTCTGACATGAGACAGATGATACTCTACGATTTGGATCGTGGTGTTCTACGATTTAAATCGTAGTGTCTTTGACATCTTTGCACACTACGATGCTATCAGTCGAGAGCACTACGATTTCCCTTAAACCTTCGCACACTACGATCTTCTCTTGCTCGTGTTGTTGATTCTACGTTCCCGAGAGCACACTACGATCGTTGACTTGTAAACTTCATGTTTCCTTCAGCATACTACGATCGTGGAGTTAACTCGGCAATCGTTGGGACCACTCTATGATATCCGAAGAGTATCCTTCAAGGCAGGCACACTACGATCTTCAGGCTCTACGTTTTCTGCCTTGACTCCTGCAATGTTGATCAGATGGATGTACTAAGATTTCTTCAGGACTAATTTATTATATCTTAAGATCAACCTAACAGTTTTGATCTTTCTATCTATACATTCTTTATCAGAATGGTACACGTTGAAAGCTTAGATCAACCTAATAAATTTTGATCTATCACTAAGTCCTTGTACATATATTCATTTAAGGACCTTACAAATAATCATGAACATATACATTTAAAACATCAAATCATAATATGCATTCTCCCAACAGAACCCTTATATCACACAAACAATACATATACCGAAAGATACAAGGATCTAAAGTAGCACCTTTCTAAGATTTGCTTTCAATTTCAAGGCGACCAGAAATTCAAGAAACAACCCGACATCGATTTCTGGAGGTTGGATCTTGCAGCTTGGTTATGTTTTGACCACGAAATGTGTTTAAGATTGTAGTACTACATCTGTACTACCATAGTATTGCATTAAACAGCCCAAATAACAACAACATATAAGTTGTAATTATGGTCAAACTAGCTAGCATACACACTGACATGAATGCTCAAGAACACGCGAAGAGCACCATTAGCGACGGATTCGTCACCTAAGGCCCCTATAGCAACACTTAATTTCGGAAATTAATTATTATTTTCCAAAAATGATTATTTTAATTAAATAAATAAAAATAAATAGTTTTTAATTATTAAAAATACTAAATAAATTCTGAAAAATTATTTTAAATTCTGAAAAATAGTTTTTATTTATTTTGAGTATATTTCATAAATATTTAATATTTTTGGAATATAATGGTATTTAATTTATTTAATTATAATATTAAATAAATGATTTAAAATGATTTTAATTCATGAAAAATCATGAAAAATTATATTATGATATTAGAAAAATATTAAGTTATTTTTATGACTTTTAATATTTTGTGATGAAATTCATTAATTAATCAATATTAATGATAATTAGTTTATTTAATAACTATATTGAATAAATTAAGGAAAAATGGAATTAATGCTTTATAAATTATATAAAAATGATTTAAGTGTTAGAAAAATATTTTAAGTTATAAAATATAACTTTTGATATTTTGTCATGAAAATATTAATATTTTAATATTAATAGTAATTAGCGGATAATGAATTTAACGATTTAAAAATCATATAAAGGTGATTTTAAAGTATTAAAAATACTTTGTGATATTATAAATATATTATAATATTATGACATGTATTTCATTAATATTTGATATTAAATAAATATTAATGATAAAGGAATTATGTGGTATTTAATTCATTTAAATACAATTTTAATAATTGAAAATACACGATAAATAGTAATAATTATTTAAAAATTATCACAAGCTTACGAAAAATATTTCGACTGATATTAAAATTATCTGAGATAATTGTTAACTATTAAGTCAGAGTTTAATTGGACTTAGACTCGATAAAAGTCCGACTAGACCGTCGGACGTTAGAATTTTGCCAGATTCAAGTCACACTGAAATAGTTTGACTTGATACCGTGTTTTATGTGTGTAATAGACTGATAGGGTTATGTGTTGTGTTTAGGTTATTCTCTGTGTGTATATATATATATAATAGTATTATATTGTGATGATATTATTCTAATATTAGAGATCTATATTACTAATATTAGGTCTTGGATAAGCGATATATAAATTATGAATTCAGTAATCAACCAGTTCGAGCAAGTTTATTTTTACTTAACTCTACTAAGAGTTTTCTCATTAGGATATGCTTATGGTTAATCATTTCTGATTGCCATGTATAATTGTACTCTGTACATATTACATGTATAAGTCAGGTATGAAAGGCTGATTACCTTCATTACCAGTTGGTTTCACATATATTTGTTCATGTATAATACATGTTCAGTCATAAATTTGTTCCTGTTAGTCACAATTATATTGTTGAATTATAGCCAGCTTATTATTCAGACTCTTTCAATCATGATATATCGTTATATTATTGAACTTAAACTTGTTGGGCAATCTTATGCTCACCCTTGCTATATCATGATAAAAACATTGCAGATTAAGATTAACGCGTGGGATCTGAGAAAAGGTCCAAAGCAGTTCCAAATTTTAGTATACGTGTCACGATGAGATTTGTAATAGTGTTGTAAGATAATAATGTTATGTGTTAGAAAAGTTATGATTTGTGTATTAAGTGAAGGTTACTCGACCTTGGGAAAAAGTATGTAAGTTTAATGTATAAACAATTTATGTTTATATCTTCCGCAAATAGTAATAGTTGTATAGAATAATCGAACCGGATCCGCGATGATTCGGGACCTCGAATTCGGGGCCTACTACAGTTGGTATCAAAGCTGTTGGTTATGAAGCTTAGGTAGGAATACCTGAGACTAATAACCGCAGTGATTATGATAAGATCTAACTCACATAGAGTTAGTCATTCGGTAAGATTCAAAGACGAATCTCGGCGAGTTATAAAGATACAGAGTTCCTTAACTCTGATAATAAAGTTGAACAGTAGTTGTGAATAGATAGAGTCTATAAGATTAAAAGTGCAGGGATAAGAGATAGTAAAACAAAACGATCATAGTTTAGAAATAAATCGTAACATATACAATGAGATCACTTCGTAATCTGATAAAGTGATAGCAGAGATAAGAATCAATCTGATGATTGGAAAGTTTACAGCAAGATTATTGTGTCAGTTGTACTATGAATTGGTACAGATTCAGGAAAGGATTATGAATACGAGATAAATAAAATTGGTATAAAAAGGGGGGTTAATGTTAGGTGGGGATTCAATTGAGGATTCTTGTCGGCAGCTGAGTTGTATGATTCCTTGTATGGGCGGGGAATTGTACTTGGTGTAACAACTACTTAGTTCTGACAATGATAATCATTGAAATGTTTGTGTCGCGCTATTTGATATATGCATGTTAAGAGGGTGATTCCTTTCTCATGTGTACAATAGATAGATAGGTCATAGGTAGAGGATATAAGGTTAAGTACGAGTTCTTAAAACTCATACTTATGTGACATTCTTGATTCATAGTTATATGAAATGTTTATGAACCCCTCAGCGAATGGACGCCAAAAGTCTGTCTAGGAAAGTTCTTAAACTCATATGATTGTGGCAATTTATGGACTCATAAGTGTGGTTTCTGAGCTCGGGTATAGTTAATGTGTAAATGGAATATTGAGGATTATAAGAACAGATAGATTGTTAAGAAAATGATTATTAGTGAAGAATTAAGTTTTCCAAAACTCCTAGCTATGCTAAACTTCAAAATTTTGACATCAAGCTAAATACGCACTATGTGCTTTTGAAAAATAAAATAAAATGTGTAGACTCGTAATCATTTTTGAAACGGTTTAAAGTATAGTCTATGCTACTTATTTCAGCTAGACGCAAATGATTTGAAATATTAAAATATATTTTATTTATCACTCATGTACCATGTAACCTGGTGCAGAGATGATAAAAATTTGATGGAGTTCACTACAAAAAAATGGGGCTTCGACAACAACTGATTTTCGTTGCTAAAGGTGCCAAATTTCGTTGCTAAAGGGTTTTGGCAACGACTTTATTGTCGTTGCATCTTTCATTGCGCAATGAGCGTTGCTAATTGTTCCGCAACGAACGTGTTTTTTTCGTTGCCAAAAGTAATACATTTTGCAACGAAATTTGGCTTTCGTAGAGAGGCATCAATCCTTTAGCAACAAAATTTATTGTTGCAGAATAATTAATATTTCGTTGCTAAAAAGCCCATTTCGTTGCAAAAGCCTTCTAATTGGCAACGAAATGACCTCTCTTTTTTTGCAACGACCATGCATTTTCGTTGCGATTGACACCATTTTGCAACGACATTTTTCGTTGCAGTAAATTATGAAAATTGTTGCCTAAGCTTGCTTTCGTTGCGGAATGTAAACTTTTTAGCAATGATTTTCGTTGCTAATTAGATTATTTAGCAACGACATTATCTTTGAATCGAAGAACGAAAATGTTTGTTCTTTGGTTATTTTCAATAACAACGAAAGTCGCCGATTAGCAACGACATTATATGTTCTTGAATTCTTTATATGTACAACGAAAGTTGATATGATTTTCAACGATTAAAAATGTTGCCTTTTTATTTTAGTATTAGCAACAATATCCTCTCCGTTGTTATTATGTTAATTTTTCGTTGCCAAATATTATATTTTTAATGTCATTAGCAACAAAAATTTGTTGCTAAATGTATAAAAAATTGTTGCTATATTAAATCTTATTCAATACTTTTGTAACGAATTATGTTTGTTGCGAAATCAAAATTTCACATTCTTTTTGTGTACCTAGATGGCTCAATGTCCCCATAACAAATAATAGCAAAAATACAAAAAACTAAAATATTATTAACTTAATAAAATCATCCACTACATAATCATTCATTATCTTTAAAATTTACTATCTAAAGCTACCACAATTCTTTAATCAAACTATATGTCTAAATATATAGAATAACTGCAACAGGAGACATAGTCTCTCTTCTTCACAAACTGAGCAAATCCAAACATACCCATCAAAAGTGTCCGGAAGAAAGGTTCGGAGATGAAGCCTCCGGCGGCGACAAAGCCGATTAGACTGTATTATTGTAAGAAGATAAGGTTGGTACGCTTCGAGTGCAGGCTGTGGCCTCGGCAATAGCAAGTACAACAGATGCCAACATGATAATCGGCGTAAGTTACGGAGCAGGCGTATGCCACTATCCCCAGTAGAAAGCTCGAGCGATTGTAAAGTGCGGTTTCATACCTCGATCACCTATAAAATGAAAAATTAGGGCCAATGCAAGTTTTGAGAGGTATCCTAAAAATGAAATATACATGTCATAGCCTTTTTCCGGTTATAAAGTTCCCACAAGACATTTCTCCAAGCGTAGTAGATAAAAAAGCCGGTACACGCAAATTATTGATTAATACAACAAATAAGTCGATATACATTGCGATCTTTAAAGTTCTACAAACTATTAGATGGAAGAATAAGAAAGTTTGAGCAAAAAAGAAGAATAATCCATGATTATATTTCTGATGTGCCTACATATGGAACAACATATTTTGACAATTTGAGGAGTACAACATGGTGTTTATATATTATGGGCTCTATTCGACAAGTGCATAAGCCACTTCCTACGAAAAGAAGGATTTCAAAATATTCTTTTATTAGGTTCATCATTTTCAAGTGGAATTCTTTGAAGACTAGTTAGATTTTGGATTACAGACCAAACTTAAACCACATTTCTAATAAATTTATTTACATGGTAAAATTGTCCTGGAATGTTAACTTTACTTTAGAGACAGTCCTCCTTACTGGAAATAAAAACAATATAGAGAATACAGATTTGGTAGCAGTTCTAAATCCAGCTCAACAGGTAGCTTAACTTCACAACATTTACGAGTAGAAACAGTCAAGTCAGCAAACACAAATATTGCAGCAACCAAACTAAAATATCATCAGAGTCAAAATTATTCACAAATATTCTTTAAATGTATCTCTTATTCTTATTTTGGAACCAAGGGGACAGACTACTATGTGACAATATTCCCCAGTGCCCATGAAATAGCCTTTATTTACCACAATTTTCTACAAGAATTCTTCCTACATAACTAAAATATCATCTCACCAGGATCCATGACTTTTTCCCGGGGAAAGAATAATTAGATGGCACCAAATTAACTATAACAATTTTGGTTGTTACCAACAATACAATCATATTTCATGGATGTATAGGAATGTGAATATTTGAACAATCTTACTGCTTAAGCGGCGGTCCACCGCCTCTGTAGATTGCTTTCTACATTTTACGACTTGCGACAATATGGCAAAGTTTCCAAATGTTCCAAGAAATCCATCACCGGAGGATCGGTCCAAGGAGCTCCATGAGGAGCTTGATGCTTCTGAACCCACCCCAAGTGTCCACCTTTTGGTGTGACTATCAATAAACATTTTGGGTTCTCCTGAAGTAACAATGGGTGATTGATGAAGTCGGATAAAACATGTCCATTAGCTCATCTTCACATATCATTGCTAGTGTGTGGCCATGTTATTTAAATTGTAAATAATCAGTATGCGTAAGAAATGAAAACATTTCCACACCCGCTTTAGAGGACCCACATAAAAATAAGGAGAAGCGGTTTTTATAAGAAAATATGAATAAATTGATGTAGTGACCCGGTGAGGCGAGAAAAGGTTGATAGTTTTCAATTTTGCCATCTTTTGGAAAAATGAAATGAGTTCAAGCTGTTTGCTTTCGAAATATCATCAGAGTCAAAATTATTCATAAATATAGCAACCAAACTAAAATACTTCTTTCCACTCTAATTAATCAGTGAAGAACTTATAATTATCAGAGTCAAAATGTAATGAAACCAATCATATAGTGAACCAGCACATTAAAATGTAATAAATAAATTCTTAGGCTACTCAACTGCAGTCAGACAACTGCTCGATCATGCTATCCTAGAAGCTAATGAATCTTGACTATATAGAGCAAAAAGAATGGGCAGATCAGTGTTATGTCTCATCAGTGCAAGTAGAGAAAATTTTTGCCACAGCCTGCCTATGCCAAACATTTTAGAAAAAGAGAAGTGAATTAGAACTTTGAACATGACAAAATTTAATCTCACCTGCAGGAGCAGACAAATGTTGAGGGGCTTGAGGCACATTTCTCACTGTAACTGAATCAATGAAGGATAAAAACTTAGAACTGAATACTACACAAATATTGCAGCAACCAAACAGAGTGTATTCTTTTTCATCAAAGCTCATCATGTATCAATTGTAGTAGTGTATTCTGTAGCCCCAAAGATCAGTTATGGTGTTCTATAATACCGTGAACAGATATATGATATATTTGGTTCACCAGGCTCCTGCAACAAGACCAATGGATTTCAAAACTACCACACAAAAACATAAATCCATATTTCTATTTGAAAACAAACTTACCAACATCTTTGCACTCCCAAAATCACATAGCTTCAGTTGATGGGTGTGAGGATTGACCTGCACCAAGCATCACTACCATCAGATTCAGAAACTTTAATAAACTTTAATAATTTACTCAGCTGGCAGTCATGCATATGAACAAACAGGTTGAGGAAAAGGAATTTCATTTTATTTAAACATCATGCTTTCAGAAAATTGGAGGACCAGAATTTGTAATAACATAAACTGATAACATATTTAAGTCAATAAATCAAAGTTAAGAAGTAGAATAATACCAAGTTCTATTCAGGTGCATTTGGCCCAAATGACAAAGCTACGCTTGGAGGTATAATAGAAACTACCTTGACTCCTAAATTGGGACTGACCCAATTTGCATTAGAATCAGGCGGACGAGAGGTTGTTCTAAGGATCCGGTAGAATGAGATGTTTGGACACCTGAACCAGAACGACAATCTGACTAAACTAAATAATTAAGCATCATTCAAATGTTTCAACATTGATAAGATGAAAGGCATACCTTATTTGATGCTATTTCTGATCATCTTTCTCTTCCTCGTCCATACTTTGTTCTTCTTCACTACGATAATCTACAGGTGTATCATCCTCACTACACCCCTCGTCGAATTCATCCTCCTCAAAATCATCTTCATCGACATCATCATCTATGTCTCCATCCAATAAGATATTGTGTTCAATGTTAATTTTTTGAGTTCTTTGTCTTAAAGACAACTATTTATTTATTGTTTCTGAATCAATATCATCTCTATTCATTGGCCCTATATCCCGATCTTGAACAACAATGTCAATATCGGGTGAGTCATCATCAAGGTTAACAACATTGTCAGTGGTATATTCTTCAATCTCGTCCATTTCATCCTCCGGAACATCAAATACGTGTCGGTGGTTAAACCTTTGAACAATTTTCCAGTTGTATCCTAATTTCAAATCATCAACAAAAAAAACTTTTTTTGCTTGAGAAGCTAATATGTATGGGTCGTTTCTATACCATGTGCTACTTACATTTACACTTGTAAAGTGTGTATCCTTCCTAATACCCATACGCCGATTAGATAAATCAAACCACTCACAAGAAAATATAAACACATTATACCCTTTTCCATACTCTATTTTGATAATATCATTTAATAAGCCAAAAAAGTCGATACTTTTCCCATCGTGTTCTCCATCATATGTTATTCCACTATTTTGGCTTTGCCTACGATTGTCACGATCTTTGACAAGAAACCTTACTCCATTTACAATGCATCCTTTATATTTCCATACTCGTAAATTTGGACCACTTGCTAATGCAAATAGTTGATCACTAATGACATTTGATGTGGTATTCCAAAGATGATGAATCTACATGATGTAAAAATATAAATTAATCATTGATTTTCAAATAGCAACAAACAACTTTAAAAGGAGAAGAAATATTATTTTACCTTCTTTTTAAACCAATTGAGAAATCTTTTTCCAATTCGATGTTGTTTTGGTAAGATAGTTTCAATTCCTCCTCACATTCCCTACAAGAATAATATTAGTACAAAAAACTAGTATGAAGCAATAATTATTTGAATAATTTAATGATAAAATGTATAACTTACTCGATATAAGGTTGCACGTCTTCATAATTATTCAAGATATACCAATTAGCCATTTTAATCTCCTTGGAATCAGCATAGTCAAAAAAAAACCACCTAATGGTTTAACATTTTGAGAAAAGACAGAAAGAGCATCTTTTCTAACTTTTCCATCGAGGATTACTGATCCTTTTATTGAACTTTCTCTCACTTCGTGGTAAGTACAAGGAACAAAATGTCAAACATTCATCTGCGACATACCCTTCAGCAATTGATCCTTCTGGATGTGCTTTGTTCTTTACGTACTTTTTCAGCGTGCATAGATACCTTTAAAAAAAATTACGAAATTAAGTATGACACAACTATAAAGTTCATAGATAACCAGAAATATATAGTTACATACCTTTCAATTGGATACATCCACGAATAGCATACAAGGCCTGTAAACATTGCTTCTTGTGGTAGATGAACTGCCAAGTGAACACAAATATCAATGAAGGCCGATGGATAAATCCTCTCAATCTTGCATAAGATAATTATAATATCCTTCTCCATTTTTCTTAAGTCATCCACTTTTAGTGTTCTACTACATAGATTTTTAAAGAATGCACCCAACTCAGTTAATGTTGTTACCACATCGTCATTAAGATTCCCTCGCACTCCAGCAGGGATTAATCGTTGTAAAAGAACATGGCAGTCATGCGTCTTGTATCCTGACATGCTATTATCACTTGTATTAACACATCTAGCAATATTTGATGCATATCCAATGCAGAATTTGACGAGATGGTATAAAGGACAAGAATTTGTCTCTCTTTTTGGAAAAAGAAAAATTTGTCGTTGCGGCTTGTCAAACTTATCTCCCCGTGGTCTTAAGTGCAGCTCTTTACGTATATTCATATCCTCTAAATCTTGTCGAGCCTTGTAAGTGTCCTTATTTTTACCTTCAATCTTTAGTAATATCCCAAGTAAGTTATCACAAATATTCTTCTCGATGTGCATTACATCGACTTATGTTTGACCTTCAAATCTTTCCAATATGGTAGCTTAAAAAAATACTTTTCTTCGTCCAATTAGAGTTCGATGGAGTTGCTGTCCTCTTTCGCTTTCTTTCTCTATTCATACTTACATTTTTCGGATGCTTGCCAAAATCCCCGAAATTGATTGATTCTACATGATGTAAAATTTCTGATCCGCTTAAGATCTTAGGTGGTCTACGGAGTTCCTCCTTTCCATCAAAGTCTAAACTCTTTCTCCACCTACAAGGGAAAGATAAAGCATAGGAAGTAAATTATGTGAAAAATGTGAAGATGAAATTAAAATAAGTTACGTATTAAAAATACCTATGATTAGGACCGAGAAATGCACGATGCCCCGCGTAAGAGATTTAACTCCTCAACCTAGTCGAGCGTGTATCTACATTGCAAGTTGGACAAGCCATGTACCCTTTGGTACTCCATCCAAAAAGATTTGCCAGTGCAGGAAAATCGTTAATTGTCCATAAAACAGAAGCATGCATGTTGAAATTGCACCCAGTATAAGAGTCATATGTTTGAATTCCTTGTTCCCACAAATCAACAAGATCATCTATTAAAGGACGTAAATAAATATCGATTTCATTACCTGGTGCTTTTGGTCCAGGAATCAAAAGTGACATTATGAAAAAGGGCTCCTTCATGCACATCCAAGGGGGCAAATTATACGGAGTGAGTATTACCGGCCACATGCTATATGAGCAACTCATATTTTCAAATGGATTGAATCCATCCGTGGCTAGGCCAAGACGAATGTTTCTTGGATCATTGGAAAACCATTCATACTTTCTATCAAAATCCTTCCACGATACAGAATCTGCTAGATGCCTCAGTTCACCTTTTACTGAAATAAGTTTTTCCTTGTGCCACCGCATGTCTTTTGCTATTTTTTTGACATAAAAAGTCTTTGCAACCGCGGTTTTATAGGAAAGTATCTCAAAATCTTGTGTGGGATTTTTTTACCCTTCCCATCATTAACTTTCCATCTTGATTCCCGGCATACTGGACACTCTTCTAAATCCTTATTGTCTTGCCAAAAAAGGGCACAATCATACCTTCAACAAAAATGAGACTGATTAACTATATATGAATGAGTGTTATAATTAAGGACTTTTTGGTATGTTATTTTACTTACTTGCATGCGTGTATTGGAAGGTATCCAAGGCCAATTTCACGTAGCATTGTCTTTGCCTCGTAATATGATTTTGGCAAATTCGCACCATCAGGAAGAACATCTTTAATCAACTCAAGTAGCATGTCTATGGACTTATTTATCCAATGGTTGAAAACCTTCAAATGCAGCAATTTTATAACAAATGACAAAATGGAGTACTTTTGGCATCCCGGATATAACTCTCTTTCTAACATATTAAGCATTTGTTCAAATCTGGTATGATTTCGATTTTAGAAGGTATCTTCATTCCCACCAATAGCAAAGGTTCCTCGATTAATATCTTCCATTAGCGTCTCAATTTCATCCTCATCACCATCTAAATCATAGTCCATAAACTCCTCATTTTGAGATAAAATATTCTGACCATGTTCATTGGGTATACGTGGAATGGGTTCACCGTGGTGAATCCACTTATCATAAGAAGGCATTATCCCATTTATGCACAAATGTGAAGACACCTCTTCTTGGGTTTTAGTGTATAGGTTCATACACTTGATACAAGGACATCTAATGTCAACTGTTGGGCCAAATGTTGCACGTACATGCTCAATGAAGCTTTTGACCCCATTGCGATAAGTCGCTGATATACGCTCATGATGTGTCCAACTCTTATCCATGAAATTAAGTTCAACCTAAAATTTATTCATCAACTCAATTACATCAACTCAACCAGTGATTTAATCAATAACACAATACACAAAAATCAGATAAAATAAATCAAATGATAAGGAGATCATTATTTTGTTTTGGACTCTGATGGAAAATGTTGGTGTTTCTTTGTCTAAGGAGATCATGTCAGTTGGAAAGGGGAGAATTCAGAAGGGAGATAGTTTGTGGCATACAACATTTGGATCAGGGTTCAAGTGTAACAGCGCTGTGTGAAGGCCTTAAGAACAATAAACCCATCAAAGGAGAAGAACCTGTGGATGGCTGTGATTCACAAGTTCCCAATGGATGTGCCAAAGGTATCAAATGATAAAAACTACAACAAGATTGAAAAATAAATCAAATGATAAAAAATGCATAATATTTGACAAATGTCCACATATTCAAAGACTAGAGCAATATTCAAAGACTATTACCAATATCAGATTTCTACAGTTCATATAACCAATTTCAGATTTGATTAAGCACAAATGAATAACCAAAGTGCAGATATTAAGAAATAAATAAACTGAGATTTGATTTCTTACCGAATTGAAAGAGAATAGAAGAAAAATAACCCTAGAACCCGGATGAGATCGATTTGATTGCAAGCGAAGCTACGGATGGAGGAGAGAAGTAGGTCATGTGCACGAATCACGAAGGACATTAGTGCAAGTGAAGCTATGGATGGGATGGATGTGAGTTTTGGCTAACGTAAGGAGGAGAAGAAACCCAAATCTATATTGAGTTTTGGTAAGAAATGAGAAACCAAAATTAGCATCTCTTTCTTCCAGTATAACACCAAACAACCTGTTTGGTAAGTTAGACTCTTCCCAAAACAAAAGTTTGATAACATTTTTAAAAAATATTAGAAGGAATAATATACTTAAATTATTATTATTTTAAAAACTTAAAAGATAAATGTAAATTTTAGGATATTATAAATTAATTATAACAAACTCAAATATAACTCTTTTTGTATAATTAAAAAAGTAATATAAATAAACATTTATAGTTTGTTCATAAAAAAAAAATAATAATTATAATTTAGTTTATTGTCAATTAACAATATTTTAATTTTTAAATTATTATAAGTTAATATTCTATTTAATAAAATTAATAATTTAAATTACTTCAAAAATATTATTAAGAATAAAATTGTACAATTTATTAATTACATTACAATTTGAATTGTAGTATATTATAAATTTAATAATAAACTCAAACTTTACTCTTTCTCGTAAAAAATATGTTTTTTTAATTTGTTCTCTATTCCACATAAAGAAGACCACCATCATCTTGTATTTTCTATTTCTTTATGATATGGTCAATGTATGAAATTTTAAATTTTAAAGTAGTGGAAAGATATTTACTTTATAGATTATTATAGTCCATAATCGATATTGTAAGTTACGTAAATAGTGTTATTAAAATTAAATTTAATATTCCTCCATAATTTGAAATTAAAATTTACTCACTATTCATGTTAGAGAGATTTTATGAAAATATCATTTTTTATGTAATTTTCTATTTTTATTGTCAACAATAAGTCTAATATCACATACAACCGCTCACATACCGTTCACATACACTCATATGCATATTGACATGATCCACGCGACTTACTCTTCAGGTTGATCATGTTAATATGCATGTAAATGTATGTGAGCGGTATATGAGCGGTTGTATGTGATAATAGACTTATTTTATTGTCAAATGACATGTTGAACATTTTTCTTTTTAAACAGTTCTGATAGTATTTTTTATCTTTTCCGTGTGGATAATTCTCAAAGAAGGAGCTTGACCTAACTCTAAATAAATAACCAACGAAATTTGGTCCAAGTAAAAAGGGTTCTGGTCGCTTAAGTAAGTGGTCTCAGTCGGAGGAATAGTGTTAGGCAAGCTGAAAACCTATATGTATGAAATGAAAATCACACATTGGGATATAACTAGTCAAAGTTGGAACTTTTTTTTTATATTTTTATATTCTTTAGTTTCTTTTAATTTTTGTACGTAGTTGCACAATACCTTATATTGATAGGAAATTGATTTTTTCATATTTCAAACTAATATTTTTATATGAGTATCTTTCACATAAATATAAGACCCACACGTTATTTATGTGAAAAAGATCATATAAAAATATCAATTTTTAAGTAAAAATGTCAATTCTCTGATCGCTTAAGTAAGTGATCTCGATTTCAAGTAGGGTTGTTCATTTCGTTCAGTTTTTTCGGTTTTCTAGTTTTTCAACCTAATCGAATCGTCAATTCGGTATAAAAAAAAACTAGTTCAGTTCAATAAAAAAACTGGTATATACCGATTTTTCGGTTCGACGTTTTTATGGTTCGGTAAAAACCGAATCGGACCGTATATACCAGTTTTCTAATTTTTTATTATTAATAATAATTTATTAATAATAATAATAATAAAATGATTATAATAATAATAATAATAAAAAAATAATGATTATAATAATACTAATAATAAAAATAATAAAATAATAATAAAAATAATAATTATATTAATTTTTCGGTAAAAACCTAAGATCATAGGTTTTAAGATATCCGTCAAACCCAATGCAGGATTTCGGTATCAAGATTTGAGACGGTTTGATTTCGATCCTGGTTCATTACCTAATGGTTCGATCCAAATAAAACGGTTGAACACCCATAGTTTCAAGTCATTGTAGAACTTTTTCGAGAGAGGTCATACAATATTAAATTAAATCTAATCTTCTAAATAATACTCCTAATAAACTCCATAATTTGACTTTTATGGTCAATTTATCAATTTTTAAAATTATTTAGTAAAACTTTTTATACATAAATTTTAAATTTTGAATCTTGACAATTGTAGTAAATTCTCCATAATTTATTACGATCATAATCGATAGACTTATATTTTATTTTTTAAAAAAAAAATTAATTTTAAAAAATGATCAATTTCACGTAACAGGACCATAATGAAGACGTTTAATATAGAACGAAGAGTATTAATTATCTAAAAATAATAATAAATATCTATTAAATTAACAATATTATTATGTATTTTTAATAAATATCATGTATATCACAAGTCCAAAGATCGAAAAAAAATTATTTTTCATCTCTAATATTACAAATATGTAAAAAAATATTAAATTTTCCTTTACTTATATTTAGTCTAAAGGACTGATATTAATTAAGCTAAGACACAATATTAATATACTTTATCCCGCTATAATTTTCGCTCCAATATATTATATATTTCCCTCCCAAAATCGTTTAGCGCTCCAATTAGTATATAATCCTTTATCCTCATTCACTTCTCATTAAAGGGTTATCAATGTGTCACCTAGTAAAGGAAGGCCCATAAATCCTACAGAATCTGCTAAGTTGTCTTCAGAAATAGGATTGATAGTCCGCCACCACCTCCCAATGAATACAAAGTTCAAGGATATTACAGAGGGAGTAATTGAAGAATCATTGTCAAGGGTTGAAGTAAGATGCATAATATTAAATTATGTCAAATATTGTTATTCATAGTTGAGTCTGCATTTGTCTTTTTTGGAAATTAGTATTTGTTTTATGCCTTGTTTATAAATCCATGGAGAATGACACTCATTAGGATACATGATTTGTTAGATAAAAGGTGCGAGTAACATTTGAATTCATGGATTAGAGTTTAATAGACTAATTTTGCTGTTTTTTATCTCATGAACTAGTTAATGTTGGTGGATTACTTTTTTCTTTAGGCTCGCTTTGATATCGACCTTTCTAAACCTCATGTGAAGCATGTTGCACTTGGAATAATGAAGGATAGGAATAAAGGGCAGAGGTGTAAACTTTACAAATTATTCAAAACTTTTCAATCAACCGAAGATGCTAGAAAAAATCCTCCACACAACGTTGATATTGCCAAGTGGACTGAAATGTGTGATTATTGGACATCGCCAAAATTTATTGTATGATTATTCTAACTTTAATTGTTTATTTTATATGTTTATTATTTTTAGTTTTTTTTAAAACTGTTAGAATTTTTTTATCGCACCATAAATGATTTTTTTTTCCAGCATCGCTTAGAAGTAAACAAGAAAAATCGAGGCAATAATGCCATTCACAGTGGAGGGTCAAAACCATTTGTCGTTCATCATTCTGAGAAGGTATGTAATTATATATGTTCAAAATCATTCTTGTGTGAACCAAATTTATTACCCGAAGCGACGAGACGTTGAGTTTACAGGATTTTTCGGCGATGCCATGTTGTCCATCTTTGAAGTAGTATTCTCCTGGTGAGGTAATGTTGAAGAGAGAATTGCCATTGTTCATGTAAACAATTGGATCTGTTAGGTTGTAGCTGTTGTAAGAATGCTCTGTTACTTGAACAATTGAATCTTGACTTGGTGGGTATAGGAAAACTGCACAAAATCATAAATTTTGACTATGATTTGAGGATATCATGCATACATTAAAAAACTAAGAGAAACAACAAAAAAAACTTACAGAGGGAGTCTCCAATCTTAAAGTTGTGATTCTTAGACCATTTGGTGTAGACGAGTGGAATGGGTATATTCATTTTTCACCTGCATCCTACCTTTAATTTCAAATCTTTGCATGAATGGTATGATTAAAGTTTTAGCAACATGTCTTTGTTCTACAAACATCAAATGATGGAATCAAAATGGTGAGCCAATAGCAGGAAAAGTAAATTAGGAGGAAGAAAAATAAGATATTGGCTTCATTTCAAGACGTAGTTAAGATATTGGCTTGCTATGTTTGAAACTAGAAAACCAGGATACTTAAGCCTTAATTCATGTTCCTTGTACAGAAAATTATACAATAATGCTCTCGTTTTTAATTTATCTAATTTGATTTTAAGGGAGATCCAATTGAAGGTTACAAGAGCACACATCAGAAAAAGGAAACAAATGACCGATACAACACGAAAATGAAGTCAGATACGTAAGTTATACGAACCTTATCTTGTTTTTAAATTTTGGATTATGTAATGAATTAGTTACATTTGTTGTTAATTTCACAGAATGAAATGAAATTACTTGAGTCTGAATGCACCTCCGAGATGAACGCAGAATCTGGAAATTTTGACAATAATGACAAAAGGGAGATTATGACTCGAGCGTTGGGTAAGAAGGCAGGGAGATCTATTGGCTTTGGATTTGGACCTCTAGCACAGAAGTCTTCATCTATCGATAAAGAAAAAGTTGCATTGGCAGCGGAGTTAGAAGCGTCTCACAAAAAAAATGAAGAGCTTGAAGCAACCATTCAGGCACAAGGAAAACGGATGGACAATCTTGAGAATTTACTTAACAAGTTAGCCGACAATCCACAAATTCTACAGTTGATTCAAGGCAACAGCAGTTCAGGGACAGAAAGAGTTGGAAACAACTCTTAATCGATATTTATGGACATTCAAAACTGTTAGAACTTTTGATGTGAACACTACTTAATATTTTGGATATTAATGTTGAACTTTATGTTAGACTTGGTAAATCGATAATTTATAGTATAATGGATGGTATTTGGATTTTGATTTTCCAATTTTTGGTTAAATATAATGGAAAGATTTGATTTAGCTAATCTATTGTTGTAGTTGATGGTTTGCTATGTTAACTTGTTTTAGGCCAAAAATTGGTTGGTTTTTTCTATGTTTTCTGTTGTTTGGACTGTCTTGCTATGAATTTGTTAACTTGTTTGGACTGTCTTAACTTGTCTATGCCTCTTGGGTCCCATAAATGTTCAAATTCAACATTGCTGGACTATGGGTTCATCAACATTACCATGTATCTTATTTCAGGCAAGTTTAAAGGAGAACTCACGTGTGATTCGTGCCAAGGCATTACGAGCAATAAGTAGAAGTGTCAATGAATTCTCAAGTCACTTGCTATTGTGGTGACCACTTACTATCTTTTTTTTGTGGACTTACTTCATGTGTTCCTTATTTTTCATAAGAGCAGGTTAGTATTATTGTTGAAGCTGATCCGGAGGCTTTTCGTGATAAGCTTGTTCAAACTGCTGTCATTTGTTACAGAAATAGCTCTCGAACTTGTTGGTCGGCATATTACCTCACATCCTGATGTTGGTTTGAAGGTATTTACAATTTTAACTTGCTCATCCTCATATATGCTGGTTGCCATAATTTTAGAGGTAGTGTTGTGTCCCTTGAGTTGGTTTCAGATTTTTTTGCTGCATTTTGGGTGGTTGTCCATAAATCTTGACCATATAATTATAAGGATACGTCTTTATATGAAAGCTTCCATAATAAACAATTGCCTCTCTACAAGTATGTCTTACAGTCAAATGTAGCTTTTGCTTTATGTGTGTCTGCAGCTGTATGAATTTTGGTAAGTCTACATCCCAAGATCACTTTTAACTCGCCATAAATTTCAAATACCCTCTCATATGCGACTCTCTTATTTATCCCTGAGTTGCTGATTCTTTTGGCCATGCTCTTTATGGCTGATCAATCACCATTATCATCCATTTTGTACTTACAAGTTACAAATATTTGGGAAAATACAGTGAAAATTTGTGATTTGAGAGTTGTTTTGATGGCAGTGGTAATTCTAGAGTATGGAAATAAAAAGGAAATTATATTTTGATAAGAAGTCCAGTTTATTTTTATCTTTAAAAGAAAAAGCATGACTTGAAATGATATTTGAATGGCACCTCAAAGAATACTAATTAAGTATTACATTTGACAGTAACAATTAAAACTAGAGTTGCAAATGTGTTCACTTTAATGATGTATTGCAAGTTTATGTAAATATTCATTGATTAATTGGTAGAGCTCAACTTACATTTACAACTCTAATATAATTCCATTAATTAGGAGGCCTGTTGTTACTAAAGGTCGATTCTCTTCTTCTTTGAAATTGATTCTACTATCATCTTTGGGATTCTATCGCTTTACATGCTTTATGTAGTCATTCACCGCCTATTCTCTTCTTGTGGCCTTGAGTATGCTATTGAGCTTGTGGTTTTCTTACTATGTTTGGGTTTTCAATCTTTCTCTTGCAGCTTTAGGATGTGATGAGTCTGCAGTTGTTTTGGTCTGCATTTCCTTGCTGTCAGTCTGCTTTTGCTTATAGTTTGCCTAGTGCCTTTCTTGTCTATCTGCTGCTTGAGTTTTTAACTTTTTTGTCTGCAAATGTTGCTGCTTGACAATGACATCTCTGCTTGATTGATTGATTCTTCTTTGAAATGTATCACCGTGTGAACTTCAAATGACAGTGGCTTCGATTATTACTGATTCTTAACTTGTTTCAGGCAAGTTTAAAGAAGAACTCACCTATGATTCATGCTAAGGAATTACGAACAATAAGTAGAAGTGTCAATGAATTCTCTAGTCACTTGCTATTGCGGTGACCACTTACTATCTTTCTTTTTGTGGACTTACTTCATGTGCTCCTTGTTTTTCATAAGATCAGGTTAGTATTATTGTTGAAGTTGATCCGGAGGATTTGCGTGATAAGCTTGTTCAAACTGCTATTGAAGGAAGGTTCTGCGACTCTTCTATATCTAATACTGAAAATAGCTCTCGAACTTATTGGTCGGCATATTACCTCACATCCTGATGTTGGTTTAAAGGTATTTACAATGTTAACTTGCTCATCCCCATATATATGTTGGTTGCCATAATACTAATACTCTCAGCTTCGCCCAATTTTTTTGTGTTTCTCATAGTATTTTGAAAAAGTTGCTGAGAGAATAATTTTACAGGTAGTGTTGTGTCCCTTGAGTTGGTTTCAAATTTTTTTGCTGCATTTTAGGTGGTTGATTGGTTAGCTGTGAGTTTTTTCCCCTATTTTATTCACTTAGTTTGTCACATTGATGCATTTTGACATTACTCATTTTCCTAATGCATCTTCGCTTCTGTCAAATTAAAATTTGTATTTCTCAACAGGTTTTTGATAGTCTTTTCACTGGAGCACAGCAAATAGTCCATTCAAAACTTGTGGATTTTCAAATTGAACTTGTTACTTTTACTGTGTTTGACCATGTCCCGATGTTCATCATAATTGCTTCCACGAGTTTTCATTAAAAAAGAGATTTAGACTATTATGGCAATTCTTCCCACTTTAAAACTTGATGGATGTACTATATTGGAAAAGATTATCTTTGGTCACTGTTTCACCGATTCAAGATATATTAACTTTAAATGAAATTTGTTTTTCATTTCTTCTTTTAGTTCTTCAAACTAAGAAGATGATTCCTTTCTTCTTTTAGTTCCGAGAACTGATCCCGGAAGGTGCTATAGACTCTACTCAGAAGATGATTTCGTGTTGATGCCTCTGCAATAGGAACCTGAGATTCGTAGGGTTCATCTTGGCATTGCAGTTCTGAAGATTCTTGCCTTGGGTATCAATAATGTTCAGACATTTGATTTTGTTGATGCACCTAGTGCTACAACTATTGATATGGCCATTATAAATCTTATTCAGTTGGGAGCTGTTACATCTAACAATGATTCTTATGTATTAACCGAAAATGAAGGGATTTGGTCAGATTGGGCATTAAGCCTCTTCTAGGTAAATTAATACTCAAATGCTTCCATCATCATTTGGGTAAAGTGGGTCTTGTTCTTATTGCTGTTATGATAAATGCAAGTAGCATATTTTGCAAAATCGGTACTGAAGAAGATAAGCTAAAATCTGATCGCCTTTAGGTGAAATTACGCCACGGTGATGACGGTGATCTTTTACTTTGCTCTCGGTGTACAAGGAGTGGGAAAGTGTGCCTCGTGAAAAGAAGAATAGTTGGTGTTGGGATAATAGTATAAATGCTAAATCCATGAGGAGATGCCAGGAAATGGTGCAAGAACTGGAAAATTGTCTAAAAAATGAACTTAATATCATTATCCCCACTTACTGGCTTTGGAATCCATTGGTCCAGACTGTGCATGATAGAACTTAATATTATTATTATTATTATTATTATTATTATTATTATTATTATTATTATTATTATTATTATTATTATTATTATTATCTTAATTTAAGGTAACATTTTAATAGTCGTTGCAAAAAGTTGTATAAAATATGCATGAAAATAAAAATTGTTGCCAATGAATGTGGTCCATATTAGGCAATGAAATACATCTGAATAACAAAAAACTTTCGTTGCTTACGATGAGGAGAAATCAAGTGGTTAGAAATTTTGCAACTAATTTCTAACGAATTTTGTTTCAAAATTTTGTAACTACTTATGAATTTCGCTCATTTGCAAAAGTAAAAGCCTAACACAATCTACAACGAAGGACAAGTTTCAGTTGCTAAACATACACTTTTAGCAACGACTTTGCATGAAAAATCGTTGCTAAAGCCCCATTTTTAGCAACAAAAAAACTTTCATTGCCCATGCTAACGGGAAAGCAAGTGGCCGAAAATTTTGCAACGAATTTCTAACAAAAAATTTTCCTGCCAATGAATTAGCAACGAAATTTTGCAACGACTTACGAATTTCGTTGCAAAAAGTAAAAGCCTGACACAATCTACAACGAAAGATAAATTTCGTTGCTAAACATATACTTTTAGCAATGACTTATAAAGTCGTTGCCCGAAAAATCGTTGCTAAAGGCCCATTTTTTTGTGGTGGTTGTAAATACAGGAATACTTAGTGTGAATTTGATCTAAAATCGTTATTCCAGTATTGTATGATGTAACGACCTGATATTTTCCATATAATTAAATCAGAAATTTTGCGTATAATTTTTTTTTTTTATTTTAAGGATGAGGATTTGTACAAGATAATGTATGTATGTAATTATGTAATAAATAAAAATATATTTATTACATGAATGTTTACAAATAATTTTATTTTTGAATTATTGATTATTATAAATTATATTTTGTTAATAATTAATTATATAGTAGAAATGTTTTTATTAATTATTTTCTATGAAAATATAATTATATATTATTTAAATAATATATGAAATGATTATTAGAATTAGTATAATAATTAATCTATTTTAATATATAAATTTATGTAAGATTAATTAAGTTAATTATTTTAACTTAATTAATAATGTTATATATAAAGAATAAAGCGGATATGGAATCCAAACCCTAATTTTGAATTTTTATCAATGGATAAGAATAATAATATAATAATATTATATTTTAATTTTTCAGTGCTATAAATATGTACTGTATGTTTGTGGACTGACAATGGGTGGTCAATTATGGTGTATAATGTCAAAATCCTAGCATTAATTTATTTAACCCTATTTTTAAATTCAAATGGGAAAGTAAATACTGTTATATAACAGTGTTATGTTATAGATGTGGTGTATTATAGAATTTAATATTAATTAGAGAAACCCTAATTAATAATTAGAAATCCTAATGTTTTTTTATATAAACCCTAGTTTTACTGTACAAAACCCTAATTTGAGACCCAAATTAGAGTACAAAAATTGTTTTGTAATTGTGTACTGTGAATTATGACATTTATTATAAATATCAATGTTAATTAGGAAAAACCCTAATAAATTTTGGAAACCCTAATTCACTAAAAACCCTAATTCTAAAATTAGTAACGCTAATTTGCTAAATTGGTAACCCTAATTGTTAATTGCAAGCTAAATGCTAGTTAGTGGACATTAAGATCATAATGTTCATGTATAATGTAATTAGAAAATTAAACACGATTAAGAAACCCTAATTTTCAAAAAAATTAGAAACTAATATTATTTTTATTTTTGTGCAAACCCTAATTAGTAATTTTAAAAACCTAATTACTAATTATCAACCCTAATTATTTAAATTAGTAAGGTTAAGTATAATTAGTGGACTTTAAAACCAAAATATTCAAGTTATGTCATTAGAAAACTAATTATAATTAGTAATCTCTAAATTGCATTTTTAGGAAACTAATTTTATTTTATTTTATTTAATTGTAAATCCTAATTGCAAAATGCTAAAAATTATTGTACAAAGCTTTAGGGTTAAACCCTAAGGGTCAAACCCTAAGGGTTAGACAAATGACATTTATGCCATTAAATTCTTAAGCGAAAAGACCATTATGCCCTTCTTGAATTATTTAGGCTAACTTGTATAACTTGCCAAACCTTTAGTGGTTGAACAACCCTACACATAGCCATGTGCTACAAATTCTATAACTCAGCCGAATTATAGCCAAGTTCATTGCATTCATGTAAAATATATAAGTTATAAAGAGAGAGAATACTCATTTTAATATTCAAAACCATCCAATCTATTCTCTCTCTAGATTTTCGAAATTGAGAGTAAAAGAGTGTGATATGAAAATCCAAAAACACTTCTTAGCTTAACAATATCAGATCAAGGATCAGAATCAAAAGAAATCAAAGCTTAAAGGTACAAACCCTAGCTTTATAAAAATCTATGTGGTTCATATTGTTTGTTGTTGTTTGTTGTTTAAAGATATGATAGAACATGTTAACCAATGATCTGGGTTGCTAGATGTTAGATCCATAGCATCTAGAGGCTCGGATTTGACGATTTTCCAAATCTGGAAAAATTTTATTTTGTATTCTGACAACGAATGTCAGAGGCTGTAGATCTCTCTCTGATTATGACTTTGTGTGTTTTCTGTTTTGGATCGGTAGTCTGGTATTAGTTCTTTGATCTGGAAGTGGAATCACAGCCATTCAATGTCCAGATTTCGAGTTATTCTTGGTCAAAACCCGTTGACCGGGCATGACCAGTCGATTTCTGGGTAACCCAGAAATCATAAAACAGTGTCTGAAAAGATTTTCAAATGCGTTGATCTGTTCGGTTTTATGTGTTTTGATTATTTGTTTGTATCTCGTTTGTAGCATGTTATATGGACTTTAAGTTTATGCCCTTATATCACTGAAATAATAAATGGGATGGATTTAGTGGACGGTCAAAGTGACTGAAATGTTCACGAAAACCATTTTCTGGAATTTCCAGAAATTGTTAGCATAAACATTCTGGCAAGGTTTGACCAGATTAAATCTGGTGATTGTTTTGTAATCTAACTACAATAATGTTACATATGTGTTACCTGACATACGTACTACAATCTTGAACCTTAATAACAATATCTTGATGATCCGAACCTAAAAGAAATCGACCTTCAATATAGCATCATGAAACTGTCTGGGTTTCTGGGTTACCCAGAAAACCCAAATCAGCTCTGACATTATATTTAGAGACTTAGATCTTATAAGTTATCGATATTTGGACATCGTAAATGATCAATAAAGATACCTGGGTAGTTAGTCTATAAGACCCGACGTCTAAAACACATGTGACATAAACCGATTGACCGGAATAAGGCCACCAAGATCGTTGACCGGTATTGACCAGATTTTTCTAGGCAGCCCAGAACCTTATGAACAGCCCTGACAATGATTTTAAAGGCTCAGATCTTGAATATGCGTTGTTGTATAACCAAAATAATTGTGACAACTTGTATATTTACATTTATACTACACATTAAATGCTTGAGATTGACTGAGCGTACGAGAACAAAAAGAATTATAAGTGGTCAAAATTGACCCTCGAAAGATCGACACAATATGTTCTTGAGCTCAAGAACACTTAAGGCAACACTTTTCATCAGCCAAAGGCTTTAATGACGGACTTAGTAAATTTTAATTAATTAATTTCCGAAAATTGATTAAAAATAGAAAATAAATTCTAAAAAGTATAAAATGGTTTTAAAAATTATTTTAAATTATGAAAATAACTTTTAATTATTTGGGACATTTTCCATTAATATTTATAATTATTTGAATATTAATGATATTTAATTTATTTAATCAATTATATTAAATAAATTAGAGAAAATGATTTTAATGTTATAAAAATCATTTTAAATAAGAATAAAGGGTTTTAAAGTATTTTTGAGTTATAAATGTAACTTTTAATATTTTGTGATGAATTTTATTAATTAATTAATATTAATGGTAATTAAAGTTATTTAATAAATGTATTAAATAAATTATAAAAAATAGAATTAATGATTTAAAAATTATAGAAAAATGATTTAAAGATTATAAAAATATTTTAAGTTATAAATATAACTTTTGATATTTTGTCATGAAAAATATTAATATTTTAATATTAATGATATTAGATTTATTTAATAATTATATTAAATAAATTAGTTTAAAAATGATTTTTTATATTAAAAATCATTTTAAATGAAAATAAATAGTTTAAAAATATTTTAATATTTAAAAGTAAATTTCAATAATTAATTGATATTAGAGATATTAGATTTATTTAATACTTATATTAAATAAATTAGCTTAAAAATGATTTTGATATTATAAACATCATTTAAAATGAGAATAAAGTGTTTAAAGATATTTTAAGTTATAAAATATAACTTTTAATATTTAAAGGATAATCTCATTAATAATTTAATATTAATGATATTAATTTAATAATAAATGATATTAAGTTTATTTAATAATTATATTAAATAAATAGTATTAAAATGGTTTTATTTATTTAAAAATCATTTAATAAGGATATTAATGAATTAAAAATATTTTAAGTTATAATTAATGACTTCTAATATTTTGATAGATAATGCAAAGAATATTTTAATATTAATGGTAATTATTTAAAAATGATTTTTAATTATTTTAAAAATCATTTAAGGGTAATATTGGTACTTTAAAAATACTTGGAGTTATTATAAATAACTTTAATATTTTGACAATGGTTTCATTAATGGTTTAATATTAATTAAATATTAATGATAATAGGATGGTTTAATATTTAAATCATTTAATAATGATTCCGATATTTGAAAATTTATGATAAATGATAATAAATGTTTTAAAATTATTATAAGTCAATTAAAAATGATATAACTGTTAATTAAATAGTCTAATTAGATATTAAACTTCGATATAGAGTCTTAAACTCGATAATTACCCGATAAAGCCGTCGGTACACCGACATGTTTCAGAAATTGATCTGGACTTGTATAATTTGTCTGTATATGTGTTTATATGTGATTCAATGGTTGTGGAACATATGTGACAATGTGATTAGGTTATGTGCTGACTGCAATAAGCAGTGTTATGTGTTATAGTATGTTATTCTAATCGATCAAATGATCTTATTACTGATAGGTGTTATATAAAGATAGAACTAAGTTACGAACT
This sequence comes from Panax ginseng, assembly GCA_020205605.1. Lineage (NCBI taxonomy): Eukaryota > Viridiplantae > Streptophyta > Magnoliopsida > Apiales > Araliaceae > Panax > Panax ginseng. The sequence continues at coordinate 128,908,077 of CM035145.1, read as the reverse complement.
GTAAGCAGCGCATCAGGCAAGTATCTTACATTTGCATTTCCTTTATGCAATGGACATGAGTAAGAAGTTTCAGAATTATATTATTATTATGCTATATTATTAACCCTATTGTGATATATTCTATATCCGATCATTATTTATCAACATGTTAGTATATGATAATTCAAATATATATATTATGTTCGTTAATTTCTATATATGGTTATACAAGTGTCCCCACTTGGATAATTATTGTATTTAATCACATGTTGATATATATATATATATATATATATATATATATATATATATATATATATATATAAGTCTAAGCTATTTGATCAGCTAGACGCAAAATTCGAAATGTCGTTGAATATGATAAAAAAATATTTTTGTATCCAATCAAATTATTTTGGTTCGGATTCCAGTCTAAGTATGAACATCCCGATCACGGGAAAACTTTTATGTGCCCAAGGCGGATAGAGTGAACGATCCTATCGTTCTTGTAATGTAGTATTGATCAATACAGGGTCCATGGGATGTACACCCTCGTGCCCGTAAGCTATGACGGTTTGCAGATGAAGTTCTGTTAAACCTTATCGAAAATTTAAAACAATGTTCATAGTATGTCGACTACCCTATATATATAGTCTATATGTAGTTTCAAAAATTTGAGATAGAATTGTTATGTTATTATTATCGATTCAGTTTACTTTACAACTATAAATTCGTTGTAGAAGTGATGTATAAAGAAAATATTTATTTCTTTCATCTAATTATATTTATAATTGTTATTACTTGCTGGACACCCAAATGCTCATTCTTGCTTTAAATTAAATGCTTTCAGCTAGTCATGATCAACCCGAAGGTTCAGACAGAAACAAGTGAAAAGGAAAGCAAACAGATTATGTTTAATGGTATCTTTTGTAATAGTTAGACAATGATATTTATTATCTATCATGTAATATATTGTAGCAAAGGTTGCGTACTTGGGATTAGACTCTGATAAATGTAAGATAAGTTTGATATTCATATTATTGTTATTATTATTAGTATTATTCCGCTCATAGAAATGGTATCGTGAAGCACCGAGTTCGGGTTTCAAGTACCCGAGTTTGGGGTCTTTACAAGTTGGTATCACAGCTTAGGGTTAAAAACCTTAGGTGGGTTAGACCTTAGGCTATAACCTTGGAACAGAGGGAAACGTTGAAAATACAAATAACTCATATAGAGTTTAAAAAGGGAGATGAATTGAATAAGTTCATCGTCAAATCAAATAAATGATAACTTATATAAAACTATTAATTGTTGTGTGTATATATTAGTTGATGATCAGGATAACTTAGGTGTGTAGATGTCAGATAGAATAGGATTAAGATACGCTCAAATCGTAAAGAAGAAGTCAACCTCCATAACCGAGCCAATATCAAAGCCAATAGCTGAAATAGAGGCTCACATTGAAAGCTACCTCAATGCGGTGGTTGTTTTGAAAAGTATAGTACCGGACCCTGAAACGATGGTATGACTGATAGGTAAAGTATAGTTAAAGAATATGTGGTTAATGTTGAGTTCTTAAACTCATATGTTGGTGGTGAGTTCTTAAACTCATAATGTATAGTAAGTTGTACGAACTAGGTGTAGTTAGGTGTGAATGGATTATTGAGGATAATGGGAATAGACAGATTTCTAAGCAATTAATCCTTAGTGAAGGCGTAAGAAATAAGTAGTATTAGTATTACTATGTATGATTCTATGTTAGGTATATGATAGGTATGTTTGTATAAGGTAATATTTTTCAAATTATGTATAAGTTATGGCAGCGATTCCCGACTTTTGAGTCACAAAGGGATAACGGATGTTTAAAGCAATGTGTTATGGTATGTCAAGCGATATGAGTATGAATTTATAGAGAATTAATGAAATAAGTTGGTATAAAGATAGTAGTTAATTATATGAGTACTGGTTAATGTAGAAATCCAAAATTTCAAAATCTAATATTTTGAGATACATGATTATTGGAATAGAAAATTTTGTATTATATGATCATACGTATACGATAAGGCTTAGAATGTAAGAATAAATTATGATAATGCCGCCAAGGAGACGAAAACAAAATACACGGACAGAAGAATCTGTCAACAAAGCTGGAAGACAACCAGGGGCAAAAGATAGTTTTGTCACCTATACGATAAAAGGAAAGGAGATAAAGGGAAAGTCTGTGTGTTTTAAGTGTGAATCAATGGAGTATAAGGTAGAAGACTGACCAAGAAGGAGAATGTGAATACGGGAAAAAGGCAGCAGGACGTTGGCGACAACAGGACCAACATCAACAAACAAACCAACGAAATCAACCGCAAGCGTCTTCAAGAAACTGTAGCAGCCAGGGATGCAACTCCAGGTATTACTCAAATCAATTTTATTTCTTATATATTATTTTCTTATATATAGTAAATTATTTTATAAATTATTTTGAAGGAGGAATTTGAGTTCTTTTAGAAATCAATTTTCCGTATAAGCAGATAGATAAGCTTTATGCTGAATAGTTAAAGATCAGTTCGATCAATTTTGATTGAGATCTACTCGCGATGATTGTGTATGCTATGTACCCTGGTATGTATAGGTTTTAAAACGGTGATTCCGGGGACGGAATCTTTATCAGGGTGGGTGAATGTAACGACCCGATATTTTCCAGATAATTAAATCAAAAATTTTGCGTATAATTTTTTTTTTTTTAAGGATGAGGATTTGTACAAGATAATGTATGTATGTAATTATGTAATAAATAAAAATATATTTATTACATGAATGTTTACAAATAATTTTATTTTTGAATTATTGATTATTATAAATTATATTCTGTTAATAATTAATTATATAGTAGAAATGTTTTTATTAATTATTTTATATGAAAATATAATTATATATTATTTAAATAATATATGAAATGATTATTAGAATTAGTATAATAATTAATCTATCTTAATATATGAATTTATGTAAGATTATTTTAACTTAATTAATAATGTTATATATGAAGAATAAAGCAGATATGGAATCCAAACCCTAATTTTGGATTTTTATCAATGGATAAGAATAATAACATAATAATATTATATTTTAATTTTTCAGTGCTATAAATATGTACTGTATGTTTGTGGACTGACAATGGTTGGTCAATTATGGTGTATAATGTCAAAACCCTAGCATTAATTTGTTTAACCCTATTTTTAAATTCAAATGGGAAAATAAATACTGTTATGTGATAGATGTGGTGTATTATAGAATTTAATATTAATTAGAGAAACCCTAATTAATAATTAAAAATCCTAATGTTTTTTTTATATAAACCCTAGTTTTACTGTACAAAACCCTAATTTGAGACCCAAATTAGATGTAAGACCCCAAATTATTAATAAATGAAATTTAATTTCCTCTATTTATTATTTTGAAATAGTAAGGGTTGATTTGATTAATGTGGTTAGTTATGGGTAAAATACGCAAATATTTCAAATAAGCAAGTGGTTATAAAATACTCATTGTTGTTTTGAGAATATTCATTTGGTCGTGGAATATTCTTGTTGTTTGGGAATATTCGTATGACGGCACAACTTACCTTATGGGCCCCCCATAACGGAAAGCGATTGGACGAAGAAAACGACAAGTATAAGTTGTTTATAAATAACGGCGTAGTTGTTACACAGTAGCACACGATATTGCACCAATTATTGATTCTTACGTAAGAAGGCACTACTCAATAATTGTTATAGTAGTTACTGTTCAGTATTTTATTGATTCAATAATTTCTGCGTTGATATTTTATATTACTGTTGTTTCAATAATTGTCACTACACAGTATTTTCCATTATCGAAGCAATAATTCATATTATCTGAATAATATTATTAGAAAACATTATTGGCAATGTCTAGAAAGTTCTGTCTAAGGAGAGGTTTGGTCACCTAATTGCATACCAAAGAAGGAGAAATTCTTATTGAAAGCCCCATCTTTCCTAGAAAACGACCGTCACAAGATCTTGTGATTCAGAATATTATTTGTGAATAATTAATTATTGATTTATATGATGAGAAAAATATTCATTTTATGTGGATATAGATGGAGAAAAGTTTTAAAGTGACAATTATTGAAAATCGATATTTTACCTTTTCTGATAAAATAATATTTTATTATATTATTATAATATGATAATAGGGATATTTTACAATGAATGTGGGATATATGAGTATATAAGGATGAGGAGTATTTTTGTTACAAAAGTTGTTTAAAACATGTTAAACATGTCTGTGGGCCCATTTCTTGACTGAAATTTGATTATAGACTGTAAAATCGCCCGTTTATGGATTTTGGACAATTTCTGTTGGGAATTTGGAAATACTTTCTTCTGCAAAGTTGTAGAGAATTGAATTTCCTATAAAAAGTCGCGTGATTCGAATTTTCTGATAAAAGGGCTATTTATTATGAATTGTTGAAGTTCTGAAGTTCCTGAATAATTGATTTTTGGAAGTTTTAAAAAAGAATTAAAAGAAAAACGTTTTTTTTTATTTGGTTGGCTCCACTTGCACATGTTAGTGGCTGATTTCAATTGTCTAGAGGTGGGCGTAGGAATTTGGTTAATAAATATTATTAATTTATTAAATTTTTTGCTTTGGTGTTCTAAGCATTTTCCTATAAATAGGGTGCTTAGGTTAGAATTGAAAATCACACCAGAAACTACAGATTTCTCTCTCTTTCTCTCTCAATAATATCGAGCGTATTTTTGTGAGTATTTTAGTATGTGAGTGTTGATATACGGTGCAAGTTCCTTCAGCACTAGATTTTGTATTCTAGTCAGAAGTATTATTCTTTCTGAGGTAAGGGATGTTATTTTATTCAAAAATAATATTATTTATTCAATATCATTATGCCGAAATATTGGTGTGAATTTTCATCAAATTTGGAACTTTTCATGTCGGGGTTACTATTCATTGGTTACTATTCACGAGTTACTATTCATGAGTTACTATTCACGAGTACTATTCACGAAGCATGATGATGTTTTTTGTGAAATTTCTATCTTTTGGTGTCTGAGTTACTATTCACGATACTGCAGACTATTCACGATACTGACACTATTATTTACGAAATACGCTACTATTCACAAAAAATTAAATTTTCTTTTCTATGTCCAAGATTATCTCGTTATAGTTCCTATCTTTGATTGGATCTATGTTTTGGTCTTTATTCTTGAATTTTACTCCACTCTGGTTATTTATGAAGTACTTTCGAACTTGGGTTATTTAAAGTATGAATCCTTAATACTTGTTCTTTTGTTTCACCGGATTCGCTTTTTTTTAAAATATTTTCATCATCCTCTACCCTAAATGATGATATTATCAATATCTTTGGCCTCAGTAGTGCAAAGATGAATGATTTCGATGAATATCTTTGGCCCAGAGTGCAAAGATGAACAGTGTTTAGATGAACATGACCAACCGATGAATATCTTTGGCCTCAGAAAAGTAGAGATGAATATTTGATTCCGTATATATATTGATTGATGTTACAGGATAAAATATTGACGATGAACTTTTAAATCCATATATAGAAGATAGTAGTTTGCATTCTCTACTTAACTCTTCTATTGAATTATTATTTTCACTGCGAATATTGATTTAAAACTTATTGTCTATCAGATTCTATTAGATTTTTCCCTCAAAGACTAACGATAATTTGTTCTATATTATCTTGGTCATAATATTCTTTATCGGGCTAGTTGAGCTTACCCTTTCTTTTTTGTTCCATTTTTTCTTCTCGTGAGGCGAGAATGTAATGAGTACTAGTCGGGTATGGAATAAAGGTTTTAGAAAGTTGTTTTAGTAGTCCTCACCATTTTTGTAAAATAATGTATCAATAATTGTACTGAGTACTTATTTGAGTGTGGATATTGTCTAGATGACAATATTTGTATTTAAACTCATAGTTTTTATGTTGTATTGATAAAGTTGTAGTTATTTCTGTACCATGTATTTTGACGACTCAGAATGGGTGTTGTATACCTATTTTGGGGGCGTCACAGTTGGTATCAGAGCTTAGGGATATGATCTCTGGAGGAGATCGATGAATAGAACTAGGAGGGGAGAGACGAGTAAATCCTTCTCTAGTTTGTCCTACCTAAGCTTATTTGTTGGTCGGTCATAATATAGGGGTATTATGTGATTTGTTAAATTGTTTAATTAACCCTTGTTTTATTACAGTATTTAAGAATGGCAGCTGAGAATATTAATGGTGGAGTTAATGAGACCGTGGAAACACCTTTAATCACCACCCAGGGGAACGTGCAACAGGAAGGCAACATTCCTCCCGTAAACAACACCACCGAAAGCGTATTTATGAACGACGGATGTTTAGGAGCTTTTTGCGCTTCATGCAAAACCGCACGAGGAGACTCGTGTACGTAATACTGGTGGAAATGATAAGAACGCTGCAGCTTGTCACGCCAAGCGCTTCAAAGAGTTGGGACCACCATAATTTAAGGGAAAGCCGGATCCGATCATTGCAGAAATGTGGGTGAAGCAAATTACCAAGATATTCGATGTCTTGGGATGAACGGAGGAACAGAAAGTTCCATTCGCCACCTTTATGTTCCGTGGCGAGGCAGATTACTGGTGGGAGTCTGTGAAACGTACCCAGCCTGATGCACTCCGCATGTCTTCGGAAACATTTCAGAAACTTTTCAATGAAAAATACTTTCCTGAAAATATTCGCCATATGAAGGAGGTAGGGTTTATTAGACTAGAACAAAACAACATGACGGTGTCCCAATACGAGGTGAAGTTCGCAGAGTTATCCAGGTTTGCACCTCATTTGGTAGAAAATGAGGAACGAATGACGATGATGTTTCTGAGAGGTTTAAAACCCAAGATTCGGTAATATCTTATCTCTCATAAATTTGCTTTATATTCAGATGTTGTCAACATGGCTCAATTATTAGACCGAGATAGCGAATACATTCAACCAAGGGACCGCAAACAGGGTCATACCGGTGGCAGCAGTCATCGGAGCAATGAAAACCAGCGGGGAGGAAAACATTCAGAAAAAAGTGGTAACCACTCCGTGGTAATCGTGGCCATGAAAATAAAAGAAGCGACTTTGGGGAGATTTTAAAAAGAGAAGATTCAACAATGACAATGTGAAGACGCCAAAGACCATCAACAAATCGGTTTTAAGGAGGAGAACGACCACCACCGTCAGATGCTATATAAATGTGGAAAAGGTGGACATATCACCAAACCGCCCCTACAATACAAGGTATGCTATAGTCAGGAAAGGAATGACATATCAATCGAGATTGCATCAGTAATAAACCAAGTCCAAAGGGGGGATGGTGACTAAAAGGTCATCCCCTAGAAAAGTCAATGTTAATTCGCCTCGAAGAGCGTTTGTCGTGACTGGTCAACATGCGAGGAACCCACACGAGGTGATCACGGGTAAGTTAATCATAAATTCATGCGAAGTTTATACATTACTTGATACCGGTGCTACCCATTCATTTATCTCTCATGCTTGTGCTCAACGTTTAAACTTGACTCCGGAGAAATTAGACTTTGACCTATCTGTGGAAACTCCATTAGGAGAAACTTTCGTCACATCCACTGTTTATAAATCTTGTTTGGTCCAAGTTGGCACCATCACATTACTTGTTGACCTTATCTCTTTAAAGATACTTGCTTTTGATGTGATTTTAGGGATTGATTGGTTAACTACTCATCATGCCAAAATTGATTGTTTTCGTAAGGTTGTTAGTTTTCATATTCCTAATCAACCTGTTGTGCGAATTCAAGCAACTAAACCATTAAAATCAATCTCTGTCATATCAAGTCATAAAGCTATTCGTTTATTGAAAAACAGATGTCAAGCTTTCTTAGCCCATGCTATGGATTTGAATAAAGACACGTCAGATTTGAATAATATTCCCGTTGTTATCGACTTTCCGACGATTTCAAGAACTTCCTGGCCTACCCCCGTAACGAGAAGTTGAATTTTTATCGACCTTGAACCCGTACAAAGCCCATTTCTAAAACCCCATATCGAATGGCTCTATTGAACTTCGTGAGTTAAAGGTCCAACTACAGAGTTGTTGGACATCGGTTTCATTTGTCCTAGTACATCTCCTCGGGGTGCTCCTATTTTATTTGTAAAGAAGAAAGACGGGAGTATGCGACTTTGTATTAACTATCGGGAATTGAACCATGTCACTATCAAGAATAGGTATCCGCTACCTCGCATTGATGACCTGTTTGACCAGTTACAAGGAGCACAATTCTTTTCAAAATCGATCTTCGCTCGGATATCATCACCAAGGTTAAAACCGAGGATATTCCAAGAGACGCTTTCGAAAATCCATGCGGCATTATGAATTCTTAGTCATGTCTTTTGATCGACTAATGCTCCTGCTGCTTTCATAGATATGATGAACCGAGTATTCAAGGAATATTTGGATCAGTTCATTGTTGTCTTTATTGATGACATCCTCATCTATTCCAAAAATCGTGAAGATCATGAGCGCCATTTGAAGCTGGTACTGCAAAGGCTTCGTGATAACAAGCTATATGCCAAGTCAAGAAATGCGAAGTTCGCTTTTGAGGAAGTAGCATTCCTTGGGCACATGGTGTCAAAACATGGAGTGTCTGCTGACCCGCAAAGATCAAGCAATACAAAGTTGGGAGAAACCAAAGACGGTGACCAAAGTAATAGCTTTTGGGCTTAGCCGGTTATTATCGAGATTTGTAGAAGGATTTTCTAGAATCGCCATCTGCTAACTCAATCGACTCAGAAAGATACAAAATTGTATGGAGCGAGGAATGCGAGAGGAGTTTCCAAGATCTCAAGAGGAGACTCATTTCGGCGCCTGTTTTGACAATACCATCTGGTTCGGATGGATTTGTTATCTACAGCGATGCTTCAGGAAAAGGGTTAGGATGTGTTCTCATGCAACGTAGGAAAGTTATAGCCTATGCCTCGCGACAACTTAAAGAATATGAGAGGAATTATCCTACTCATGATCTAGAGTTGGCAGCAGTCATTTTCGCGCTAAAGATCTGGAGGCACTATCTATATGGGGAGAAAGTGGAGATATATTCAGACCATAAAAGTCTCAAATATTTCTTCACTCAAAAAGAACTCAACATGCGGCAACGACGTTGGCTCGAGCTGTTGAAAGATTACGACCACACTATTCAATACCATCCTGGAAAAGCAAACGTGGTAGGCGGCGTTGAGTAGAAGATCATATGTAGAACGAAAAGCGATGATGTCAAATATACGCATAGAACCGACTTTAATCGAAAAAGTTAAAGTTGCTCAAGCCACAGACCCAGAGCTGATGCGTATGAAGAAGAAAGTGCAAGAAGGTGCTATTCCAGAAGCAAGAATCGATAAAGAAAGAATACCTCGAGTCCATTCCAGACTTTGTGTTCCTAATGATTCTGATTTGAAGTACAAGATCATGATGGAGGCACACAATACACCATTTGCAATCCATCCTGGAAGTACCAAAATGTATCGTGATCTTCGACATACATTTTGGTGGAACAATATGAAGAGAGAGATTGCAAAGATTATCTCGATGTGTTTAACTTGTCAACGTGTAAAGGCGGAGTATCAAGTACCAAAGGGTCCATTGCAACCACTTGAGATTTCAAATGGAAGTGGGAACACATTACCATGGATTTCACACTTGGTCTTCCCAAGGTTTCTCAAGGCATAGATGCGATTTGGGTTATTATTGATAGATTAACCAACACCCCATTTCTTGCCTATACGTGAGACTTATTCCTTGAACGTCTTGCTAGTATGTACGTAAATGAGATTATAAGACTGCATGGCATGCCAGTATCCATAGTTTCGGATCGTGACCCAAGATTCACTTCAAGATTTTGGGTTAGCTTGCAAAAAGCTATGGGCACGAATTTATGATTTAGTTCTAATACCATCCTCAAACGACGGGACAATCGAGAGAGGACTATTCAAACTCTTGAAGATCTATTAAGACTTTGTGTCCTAGACTTCAAAGGGAGTTGGGATAAGTATTTACCATTGGTGGAATTCTCCTACAACAACAGTTATCAGGCAAGTATAGGTGTGGCTCCATTTGAAGCATTGTATGGACGAAAGTGTCACTCTCCAATATGCTGGGATGAGGTGGGAGAAGCAACGTTGTTGGGACCAGAGTTGGTACGAATGACTATAGAGAAGATCCAAATGATTCGATAACGATACAAATGGCACAGATCGACAAAAGAGTTATGCGATCTTCATCGAAAGGACGGGAATTTAGTATCGGGGATCATGTATTGTCATGTGTGGCTCCATGGAAGGGAGTTACAAGATTTGGGAAGAAAGAAAAGCTCAATCCACGATTTATTGGTCCATTTCGCATTCTTGAACAAGTAGGAAATGTGGCCTATAGACTCGCTGCACACCTCCAAGTATGTCTCGTGTTCATAATATTTTTCATATATATGTATTAATAAATATGTGAAAGACCCAAACCACGTTATTGAAGTTAGAACCGGATGAGATAGTCAAGACTTAACGTATTTAAGAGGTACCGCCAAGATCTTGGATAGGAAAAAGCATGTCCTACGACGAAGGTCATACCACAAGTTAAGGTTTTGTGGAGAAACAATGCTATTGAGGAAATGACACCGAGTTGGAAACGGAAATGAAAGCGAGGTATCCTCATCTTTTCAAACACTGTGTATCGTCGCCAATTTCGAGGACGAAATTTCATAAGGAGGGAGGTTGTAAGACGCCAAATTATTAATAAATGAAATTTAATTTCTCTATTTATCATTTTGAAATAGTAAGGGTTGATTTGATTAATGTGGTTAGTTATGGGTAAAATGCGCAAATATTTCAAATAAGCAAGTGGTTATAAAATACTCATTGTTGTTTTAGAATATTCGTTTGGTCGTGGAATATTCTTGCCGCTTGGAATATTCGTATTTACTTGCCAAAATTTTGTGGGCCCCATAATGGAAAAAGCGATTGGATGAAGAAAACGACAAGTATAAGTTGTTTATAAATAACTGGCGTAGTTGTTACCGCTAATACCGCTTGGAATACCCAAAGGTTAAAACACAATAATACGCTGCTTGTTGCACAAGAAGATACACCAGTATTGCACCAATTATTGATTCTTACGTAAGAAGGCACTACTCAATAATTGTTACAAGTAGTTATCGCTCAAAGATTTTATTTTATCGATTCAATAATTGTCATATTGATATTTTATATTACCGTTTTTTAATAATTGTCACTATATAGTATTTTCTATTATCGAAGCAATAATTCATATTATCCTAATAATATTATTAGAAAACATTATTGGAAATGTCTAGAAAGTTCTGGCTCTAAGGAGAGGTTTGGTCACCTAATCATGCCGCCAAGAAGGAGAAATTCTTATCGAAAGCCCCTCTTTCCTAGAAACTACCGGGTCACAAGATCGTGATTTTGTAATATTATTTGTGAATAATTAATTATTGATTTATATGATGAGAAAAATATTCATTTTATGTGGATATAGATGGAAAAAATTTTAAAGTGACAATTGTTAAAAATCGATATTTTATCTTTTCCGATAAAATAATATTTTATTATATTATTATAATATGATAATGGGGATATTTTTACAATGAATGTGGGATATATGAGTATATGAGGATGATGAGTATTTTGTTGCAAAAGTTGTTTAAAACATGTTAAACATGTCTCAGGGCCCATTTCTCGACCGAAATTTGATTATAAATTTAAAAATCGCTTCGCTTATGGATTTCGTTCAATTTCGCTTGAATTTGGAAAACTTTCTTCTGCAAAGTTGTAGAGAATTGAATTTCCTATACAAATGAGCGAGATTAGAATTTTCTGATAAAAGGGCTATTTATTATGAATTATTGAAGTTCCGAAGTTCCTGAATAATTGATTTTTAGAAGTTTTAAAATTTTTTTAAAAGAAAAAACGTTTTTTTTATTTGGTTGGCTCCACTTGCACATGTTAGTGGCTGATTTCAATTGTCTAGAGGTTGGCATATGAATTTGGTTAATAAATATTATTAATTTATTAAATTTTCTGCTTTGGTGTTCTAAGCATTTTTCTATAAATTTGGTGCTTAGGTTAGAATTGAAAATCACACCCAAAACTACAGATTTCTCTCTCTTTCTCTCTCTATAATATCGAGCGTATTTTTGTGAGTATTTTAGTACGCGAGTGTTGATATACGGTGCAAGTTCCTTCAAAGACTAGATTTTGTATTCTAGTCAGAAGTATTATTCTTTCTGAGGTAAGGGATGTTATTTTCTTCGTAAATGATATTATTTCTTCAATATCATTATGCCAAAATATTGGTTAGAACTTTTTATCAAATTTGAAACTTTTTCATGTCGGGGTTACTATTCATGGGTTACAATTCACGAGTTACTATTCATGAGTTATTATTCACGAGTTACTATTCATGAGTACTATTCACGAAGCATGATGATGTTTTTTGTGAAATTTCTATCTTTTGGTGTCGAAGTTACTATTCACGTATATGGCACTATTCACAAATATGACATTATTCACAGAAAAATTAAATTTTCTTTTTTATGTCCAAGATTGTCTGTTTTAGTTCCTATCTTTGATTGGATCTATGTTTTGGTCTTCATTATTGAATTTTACTCCACTCTGGTTATTTATGAAGTATTTTCGAACTTGGGTTATTTAAAGTATGAATACTTAATACTTGTTCTTTTGTTTCACTGGATTCGTTTTCTTTAAAATATTTTTCATCATCCTCAGTCCTAAATGATGATATAACTGAATATTTTTGGCCTGTAGTGCAAAGATGAATGATTTCTGATGAATATATTTGGCCCGTAGTGCAAAGATGAACAGGTGTTTAGATGAACATGACCAACTGATGAATATCTTTGGCCTCAGTAGTAAAGATGAATATTTGATTTCGTATATATATTGATTGATGTTACAGGATAAAAGATAAACGATGAACTTTTATATTCATATATAGAAGATAGTAGATTTCATTCTCTACTTAACTCTTCTAATGAATTATTATTTTCACCAATATTGATTTAAAACTTGTTGTCTCATTGTATTCTATTAGATTTTTCCTCGTTGAAGACTAACAATAATTTGTTCTCAGATTATCTTAGTCATAATATTCTTTATCGGGCTAGTTGAGCTCACTCTTTTCCTTTTTGTTCTATTTTTCTTCTCGTGAGGCGAGAATGTAATGAGTACTAGTTCTGGGGTATGGAATGATGGTTCTAGAAGTTATTTTAGTAGTCCTCACCATTTTGTAAAATAATGTATCAATAATTGAAATGAGAACTTATTTGAGTGTGGATATTGTCTAGATGATAATATTTGTATTTAAACCCACAGCTTTTATGTTTGTATTAATAAAGTTGTAGTTATTTCATACCATGTATTTGGCGACTCGTAATGGGTGTTGTATACCGCTTTGGGGGCGCCACAATTGGTATCGTAGCTTAGATATGGTCTCTCCAGTGAGATCGGGAATAGTACTGAGGAGGGAGAGACGAGTAATCCTTCGCTAGTGTGTCATACCTAAGCTTATTTGTTGGTCAGTTGAAGTATATGGTTAATATGTGATATATTAATTTGTTTAATTAACCCTTCTTTTATGGCCGTATTTAAGAATGGAAGCTGAGAATATTAATGGTGGAGTTAATGAGACCGTGGAAACACCTTTAATCACCACCCAGGGGAACGTGCAACAGGAAGGCAGTATTCCTCCTATAAACAACACCACTGAGCAAACGATGAACGACGGGATGTTTAAGAGCTTTTTTGCGCTCATGCAAAACCGCATTTACGAGAGACACGCTGATGTATTACGGGTGGAAATGATAAGAACATGCGCCGCTTTTATCACGGCCAAGCGCTTCAAAGAGTCAGGACCACCGTAATTTAAGGGAAAGCCGGATCCGATCATGGCGAAAAACGTGGGTCAAGCAAATTACCAAGATATTCGATGTCTTGGGATGCACGGAAGAACAGAAGGTTCCATTCGCCACCTTTATGTTCCGTGGCGAGGCAGATTACTAGTGGGAGTCTCGTGAACGTACTCAAATGCCAAGACTCAAAGATGTCTTGGGAAACGTTTCAGAAACTTTTCAACAAAAAAAACTTTCCTGAAACTATTCGCCATATGAAGGAGGTAGAGTTTATTAGACTAGAATAAAACAACATGACGGTGTCCCAATACGAGGCAAAGTACGCAGAGTTATCCAGGTTTGCACCTCATTTGGTAGAGAATGAGGAATGAATGACGAGGATGTTTCTGGGAGGTTTAAAACCCGAGATTCGACAATATCTTATCTCTTATAAATTTGCTTTATATTCAGATGTTGTCAACATGGCTCAATTATTAGAGCAAGATAGCGAGTACGTTCAACCAAGGGACCACAACCAGGGTCATACCGGTGGCAACAATCATCGGAGCAATGAAAACCAAATGGGAGGAAAAAACATTCGATTAAAAGCGGTAACCACTCGTGGTAATCATGGCCATGAAAATAAAAGAAGCGACTTGGGGAGATTTTAAAAGAGGAGATTCAACAATGACAATGTGAAGACGTTAAGACCAAAGAAGAATCGGTTTTAAGGGAGGAGAACGACCACCGTCATATGCTATAAATGTAGAAAAGAGGACATATCATTAAAACCGTCCACAACAGCTCAAGGTATGCTATAACCAGTGAAAGGAATGACATATCGCCGAGATTGCACTATAGAGGAAACCAAGTCCAATGGGGATGGTGACTCAAAAGGTCATTCCGTAAAAGTGAATGTCAACGATTCTCGAAGAGCGTTTGTCGTGGATCGGGTCAACATGCGAGAACCCAAACGAGGTGATCACGGGTAAGCTAATCATAAATTCATGCGAAGTTTATACATTACATGATACCGTGCTACCCATTCATTTATCTCTCCTACTTGTGCTCAACGCTTAAACTTGACTCGAGAGAATTAGACTTTGACCTATCTCGTGGAAACTCCGTTAGAGAAACTTTCATCACATCCACGCTTTATAAATCTTGTATGATCCAAGTTGGCACCATCACATTACCTGTTGACCTTATCTCTTTAAAGATACTTGCTTTTGATGTGATTTTAGGGATTGATTGGTTAACTACTCATCATGCCAAAATTGATTGTTTTCGTAAGGTTGTTAGTTTTCATATTCCTAATCAACCTGTTGTGCGAATTCAAGCAACTAAACTATTAAAATCAATCACTGTCATATCAAGTCATAAAGCTATTAGTTTATTGAAAAACGGATGTCAAGCTTTCTTAGCCCATGTTACGGATTTGAATAAAGACACGTCAGATTTGAATAATATTCCTGTTGTTATTGAATTTCCTGACGTATTTCCTGAAGAACTTCCCGGTCTACCCCAAGAACGAGAAGTTGAATTATTTATTGACCTTGAACCTGGTACAAAGCCCATTTCTAAAACCCCATATCGAATGGCTCCTATTGAACTTCAGGAGTTAAAGGTCCAACTACAGGAGTTGTTGGACATCGATTTCATTTGTCCTAGTACATCTCCTTGGGGTGCTCCTATTTTATTTGTAAAGAAGAAAGACGGGAGTATGCGACTTTGTATTAACTATCGGGAATTGAACCATGTCACTATCAAGAATAGGTATCCGCTACCTCGCATTGATGACCTATTTGACCAGTTACAAGGAGCACAATTCTTTTCAAAAATCGATCTTCGTTCTGGATATCATCAGCTGAAGGTTAAAACTGAGGATATTCAAAGACCGCTTTAAAACCCCAGACGGGCATTATGAATTCTTAGTCATGTCTTTTGGATCGACTAATGCTCCTGCTGCTTTCATAGATATGATGAACCGAGTATTCAAGGAATATTTGGATCAGTTCGTTGTTGTCTTTATTGATGACATCCTCATCTATTCCAAAAATCGTGAAGATCATGAGCGCCATTTGAAGCTGGTACTGCAAAGGCTTCGTGATAACAAGCTATATGCCAAGCTGAAGAAATGCGAGTTCTGGCTTGAGGAAGTAGCATTCCTTGGGCACTTGGTGTCAAAACATGGAGTGTCTGTTGACCCGGCGAAGATTGAAGCAATACAAAGTTGGGAGAAACCAAAGACGGTGACCGAAGTACGTAGCTTTTTGGGCTTAGCTGGTTATTATCGGAGATTTGTAGAAGGATTTTCTAGAATCGCTACTCCGTTAACTTAGCTGACTCGTAAAGATACAAAATTCGTATGGAGCGAGGAATGCGAGAGGAGTTTCCAAGATCTCAAGAGGAGACTCATTTCGGCGCCTGTTTTGACAATACCATCTGGTTCGGATGGATTTGTTATCAACAGCGATGCTTCAGGAAAAGGGTTAGGATGTGTTCTCATGCAACGTAGGAAAGTTATAGCCTATGCCTCGCGACAACTTAAAGAATATGAGAGGAATTATCCTACTCATGATCTAGAGTTAAGGCAAGCAATTGCTTTTTAAGCTTAAAGATCCGGAGGCACTATCTATATGGGGAGAAAGTGGAGATATATTCGCACCATAAAAGCCTCAAATATTTCTTCACTCAAAAGAACTCAATATGCTGGCAACGACGCTTGGCTCGAGTTGTTGAAAGACTACGACCATACTATTCAATACCATCCCGAAAAAAGTGAACGTGGTAGTGACGCGCGAGTAAAAGATCATATGCAGAACAAGTGCGATGATGTCAAGTATACGATGTAAACCAACTTTAATAGACAAAGTTAAAGTTGCTCAAGCCACGCACCTTGAAATGATGCGTATGAAGAAGAAAGTGCAAGAAGGTGCTATTCCGTAAGCAAGAATCGATGAAGAAGGAATACTTGAGTCCATTCCGCACTTTTGTTCCTAATGATTCGATTTGAAGTACAAGATCATGATGGAGGCACACAATACACCATTTGTAATCCATCCTGGAAGTACCAAAATGTATCGTGATCTTTGACATATATTTTGGTGGAACAATATGAAGAGAGAGATTGCAAAGTTTATCTCGATGTGTTTAACTTGTCAACGTAGTAAAGGCGAGCATCAAGTACCAAAGGGTCCATCAGAACCACTTGAGATTCCGAAATGGAAGTGGGAACACATTACCATGGATTTTGTTACGGGTCTTCCCAAGGTTTCTCAAGGCATAGATGCGATTTGGGTTATTGTTGATAGATTAACTAAGTCAGCCCATTTCTTGCCTATACTTGAGACTTATTCCCTTGAACGTCTTGCTAGTATGTACGTAAATGAGATTATAAGACTGCATGGTATGCCAGTATCCATAGTTTCGGATCATGACCCAAGATTCACTTCAAGATTTTGGGTTAGCTTGCAAAAAGTTATGGGCACGGATTTACGATTTAGTTCGGCATACCATCCTCAAACGGACGGACAATCAGAGAGGACTATTCAAACTCTTGAAGATCTATTAAGACTTTGTGTCCTAGACTTCAAAGGAGTTGGATAAGTATTTACCATTGGTGGAATTCTCTTCTACAACAATGCTTATCGTGCAAGTATAGGTGTGGCTCCATTTGAAGCATTGTATGGACGAAAGTGTCGCTCTCTAATATGCTGGGATGAGGAGGGAGAAGCAACGTTGTTGGGACCAGAGTTGGTATGAATGACTACAGAGAAGATCCAAACAATTCGATAACGTATACAAATGGCACAGGATCGACAAAAGAGTTATGCGGATCTTCATCGAAAGGACGTGGAATTATTGGGGATCATGTATTGTTGCGTGTGGCTCCATGGAAGGGAGTTACAAGATTTGGGAAGAAAGGAAAGCTCAATCCACGATTTATTGGTCCATTTTAGATTCTTGAGCGAGTAGAAAATGTGGCCTATAGACTCGCGTTACCTCCAAGTATGTCTCGTGTTCATAATGTTTTTCATATATCTCGTATTACGTAAATATGTGAAAGACCCAAACCACGTTATTGAGTTAGAACCGGACGAGATAGCCAAGACTTAACGTACGAAGAGGTACCGTCCAAGATCTTGGATAGGAAAGAGCATGTCCACACGACGAAGGTCATACCACAAGTTAAGGTTTTGTGGAGAAACCATGCTATTGTGGAAATGACATGGGAGTTAGAAACGGAAATGAAAGCGAGGTATCCTCATCTTTTCGAAACACCAGGTACGTACGTCAATTTTGAGGACGAAATTTCATAAGGAGGGGAGGTTGTAAGACGCCAAATTATTAATAAATGAAATTTAATTTCCTCTATTTATCATTTTGAAATAGTAAGTGTTGATTTGATTAATGTGGTTAGTTATGGGTAAAATGCGCAAATATTTCAAATAAGCAAGTGGTTATAAAATACTCATTGTTGTCGGATAATATTCATTTGGTCGTGGAATATTCTTTGCCGTCGGGAATATTCGTATGACGGCCAGTAGCAACCTTGTGTGGGCCCCATAACTTGAGCGATTGGATGAAGAAAATGACAAGTATAAGTTGTTTATAAATAACTGCGTAGTTATTCATCAATTATCATTGTTGGAATACCCACCTAAGTTAAACACACGAATAATACGCCGTTGTTGCACAAGAAGATACACGGTATTGCACCAATTATTGATTCTTACGTAAGAAGGCACTACTCAATAATTGTTAAAGTAATTATTGTTCAAGATTTTATTGATTCAATAATTGTCTTTGCGTTGATATTTTATATTATCGTTGTTTCAAATAATTGTCACTACACATTATTTTCCATTATCGGGCAATAATTCATATTATTTGAATAATATTATTAGAAAAAATTATTGGCAATGTCTAGAAAGTTCTCGCTCTAAGGAGAGGTTTGGTCACCTAATTGCGCTACCAAAGAAGGAAAAATTCTTATTGAAAGCCCCATCTTTCCTAGAAACGACACGGTTTGCCAAGATCTTGTGATTCTCAGAATATTATTTGTGAATAATTAATTATTGATTTATATGATGAGGAAAATATTCATTTTATGTGGATATAGATGGAGAAAATTTTTAAAGTGACAATTGTTGAAAATCGATATTTATCTTTTCCGATAAAATAATATTTTATTATATTATTATAATATGATAATAGGTATATTTTACAATGAATGTGGGATATATGAGTATATGAGGATGATGAGTATTTTTGTTGCAAAAATTGTTTAAAACATGTTAAACATGTCTGTGGGCCCATTTCTTGACTGAAATTTGATTATAGACTGTAAAATAGCCCGTTTATGGATTTTGGTCAATTTCTGTTTGGAATTTGTAAAAACTTTCTTTTGCAAAGTTGTAGAGAATTGAATTTCCTATACAAATGAGTGAGATTTGAATTTTTTGATAAAAGGGCTATTTATTAAAAATTATTGAATTTCCGAAGTTCCTGAATAATTGATTTTTGGAAGTTTTAAAAAAATTTTAAAAGAATTTTTTTTTTTATTTGGTTGGCTCCACTTGCACATGTTAGTGGCTGATTTCAATTGTCTAGAGGTAGGCGTAGGAATTTGGTTAATAAATATTATTAATTTATTAAATTTTTTGCTTTGGTGTTCTAAGCATTTTCCTATAAATAGGGTGCTTAGGTTAGAATTGAAAATCACACCCGAAACTACAGATTTCTCTCTCTTTCTCTCTCTATAATATCGAGCGTATTTTTGTTAGTATTTTAGTACGTGAGTGTTGATATACGGTGCAAGTTCCTTCAGCACTAGATTTTGTATTCTTGTCAGAAGTAATATTCTTTCTGAAGTAAGGGATGTTATTTTCTTCGTAAATGATATTATTTCTTCAATATCATTATGCTGAAATATTGGTTGGAACTTTTTATCAAATTTGGAACTTTTTAATGTCGAGGTTACTATTCATGAGTTACTATTCATAAGTTACTATTCACGAGTTACTATTCATGAGTTACTATTCACGAGTTACTATTCACGAGTACTATTCACGAAGCATGATGATGTTTTTTGTGAAATTTCTATCTTTTGGTGTCAGAGTTACTATTCACGTATACGGAACTATTCATAAATACGACACTATTCACAGAAAAATTTAATTTTCTTTTCTATGTCCAAGATTGTCTGTTTTAGTTCCTATCTTTGATTGGATCTATGTTTTGGTCTTCATTATTGAATTTTACTCCACTCTGGTTATTTATGAAGTATTTTCGAACTTGGGTTATTTAAAGTATGAATCCTTAATACTTGTTCTTTTGTTTCAATTTGATTCGCTTTTCTTTAAAATATTTTTTCATCATCCTCATCCTAAATGATGATATAACCAATATCTTTAGCTTTGTGAGTGCAAAGATGAATGATTTCTGATGAATATCTTTGGCCTGTAGTGCAAAGATGAATAGGTTTTTAGATGAACATGACCAACTGATAAATATATTTGGCCTGTAGTGCAAAGATGAATATTTGATTCCAGATATATATTGATTGATGTTACAAGGATAAAAGATAGACGATGAAGTTTTATATTCATATATAGAAGATAGTAGATTTCATTCTCTACTTAACTCTTCTAATGAATTATTATTTCTGCTGCGAATATTGATTTAAAACTTGTTGCCTATTGTATTCTATTAGATTTTTCCCTGTTGAAGACTAACGATAATTTGTTCTGTATTATCTTAGTCATAATATTCTTTTATCGGGCTAGTTGAGCTCACCCTTTTCCTTTTGTTCCATTTTTCTTCTCGTGGAGGCGAGAATGTAATGGTACTAGTCGGGGTATGGAATGATGGTTCTAGAAGTTATTTTAGTAGTCATCACCATTTTGTAAAATAATGTATCAATAATTGAAATGAGGACTTATTTGAGTGTGGATATTGTCTCGATGACAATATTTGTATTTAAACTCACAGTTTTTATGTTGTATTAATAAAGTTGTAGTTGTTTCTGTACCATGTATTTGGCGACTCAGAATGGGTGTTGTATACCTGTTTTGGGGGCGTCACATCGTGAAGCACCGAGTTCGGGTTTCAAGTACCCGAATTTGGGGTCTTTACAAGTTGGTATCACAACTTAGGGTTAAAAACCTTAGGTGGGTTAGACCTTAGGCTATAACCTTGGAACAGAGGGAAACGTTGAAAATACAAATAACTCATATAGAGTTTAAAAAGGGAGATGAATTGAATAAGTTCATCATCAAATCAAATAAAAGATAACTTATATAAAACTATTAATTGTTGTGTGTATATATTAGTTGATGATCAGGATAACTTAGGTGTGTAGATGTCAGATAGAAAAGGATTAGGATGCCCTCAAATCGTAAAGAAGAAGTCAACCTCCATAACTGAGCCAATATCAAAGCCAATAGCTGAAATAGAGGCTCACATTGAAAGCTACCTCAATGCGGTGGTTGTTTTGAAAAGTATAGTACCGGACCCTGAAATGAGGGTATGACTGATAGGTAAAGTATAGTTAAAGAATATGTGGTCAATGTTGAGTTCTTAAACTCATAATGTATGGTAAGTTGTACGAACTAGGTGTAGTTAGGTGTGAATGGATTATTGAGGATAATGGGAATAGACAGATTTCTAAGCAATTAATCCTTAGTGAAGGCGTAAGAAATAAGTACTATTAGTATTACTATGTATGATTCTATGTTAGGTATATGATAGGTATGTTTGTATAAGGTAATATTTTTCAAATTATGTATAAGTTGTGGCAGCGATTCCCGACTTTTGAGTCACAAAGGGATAACGGATGTTTAAAGAAATATGTGCTATGGTATGTCAAGTGATATGAGTATGAATTTATAGGTAATTAATGAAATAAGTTGGTATAAAGATAGTAGTTAATTATATGAGTACTGGTTAATGCAGAAAACCAAAATTTCAAAATCTAATATTTTGAGATACATGATTATGGGAATAGAAAGTTTTGTGTTATATGATCATACGTATACGATAAAGCTTAGGATGTAAGAATAAATTATGATAATGCCGCCAAGGAGACGAAAACGAAATACACGGAAAGAAGAACCTGTCAACAAAGCTGGAAGACAACCAGGGGCAAAAGATAGTTTTGTCACCTATACGATAAAAGAAAAGGAGATAAAGGGAAAGTCTGTGTGTTTTAAGTGTGAATCAATGGAGTATAAGGTAGAAGACTGACCAAGAAAGAGAATGAAGGCAAGGAATGTGAATACGGGAAAAGGCAGCAGGACGTTGGCGACAACGGGACCAACGTCAACAAACAAACCAACGAAATCAACCGCAAGCGTCTTCAACATGACCGTTCAAGAAACTGTAGCAGCCAGGGATGCAACTCCATGTATTACTCAAACAAATTTTATTTCGTATATATTATTTTCTTATATATAGTAAATTATTTTATAAATTATTTTGGAGGAAGAATTTGAGTTCTTTTAGAAATCAATTTTCCATATAAGCAGATAGATAAGCTTTATGCTGAATAGTTAAAGATCAGTTCGATCAATTTTGATCGAGATCTACTCGCGATGATTGTGTATGCTATGTACCCTAGTATGTATAGGTTTTAAAACGGTGATTTCGGGGACGGAATCTTTATAAGGGAGGGTGAATGTAACGACCCGATATTTTCCATATAATTAAATCGTAAATTTTATGATGATAATTTTTTTTTTTTTTTAAGGATGAGGATTTATACAAGATAATGTATGTATGTAATTATGTAATAAATAAAAATATATTTATTACATGAATGTTTACAAATAATTTTATTTTTGAATTATTGATTATTATAAATTACATTCTATTAATAATTAATTATATAGTAGAAATGTTTTTATTAATTATTTTCTATGAAAATATAATTATATATTATTTAAATAATATATGAAATGATTATTAGAATTAGTATAATAATTAATCTATTTTAATATATGAATTTATGTAAGATTAATTAAGTTAATTATTTTAACTTAATTAATAATGTTATATATGAAGAATAAAGCGTATATGGAATCCAAACCTTAATTTTGGATTTTTATCAATGGATCGTAATAATAATATAATAATATTATATTTTATTTTTTAGTGCTATAAATATGTATTGTATGTTTGTAGAGATTAATAAATGGTTGCTCAATTATGGTGTATAATGTCAAAACCCTAAAGCATTAATTTGTTTAACCCTATTTTTAAATTCAAATGGGAAAGTAAATACTGTTATATAACAGTGTTATGTGATAGATGTGGTGTATTATAGAATTTAATATTAATTAGAGAAACCCTAATTAATAATTAAAAATCCTAATGTTTTTTTTATATAAACCCTAGTTTTACTGTACAAAACCCTAATTTGAGACCCAAATTAGAGTACAAAATTTGTTTTGTAATTGTGTACTGTGAATTATGACATTTATTATAAATATCAATGTTAATTAGGAAAAACCCTAATAAATTTTGGAAACAATAATTCTAAAATTAGTAACCCTAATTTGCTAAATTAGTAATCCTAATTGTTAATTGCAAGTTAAATGCTAGTTAGTGGACATTAAGATCATAATGTTCATGTATAATGTAATTAGAAAATTAAACACGATTAAGAAACCCTAATTTTCAAAAAAATTAGAAACTAATATTATTTTTATTTTTGTGCAAACCCTAATTAGTAATTTTAAAAACATAATTACTAATTATCAACCCTAATTATTTAAATTAGCAAGGTTAAGTATAATTAGTGGACTTTAAAACCAAAATATTCAAGTTATGTCATTAGAAAACTAATTATAATTAGTAATCTCTAAATTGCATTTTTAAGAAACTAATTTTATTTTATTTTATTTAATTGTAAATCCTAATTACAAAATGCTAAAAATTATTGTACAAAGCTTTAGGGTTAAACCCTAAGGGTCAAACCCTAAGGGTTAGACAAATGACATTTATGCCATTAAATTCTCAAGCGAAAAGACCATTATGCCCTTCTTGAATTATTTAGGCTAACTTGTATAACTTGCCAAACCTTTAGTGGTTGAACAACCCTACACATAGCCATGTGCTACAAATTCTATAACTCAGCCGAATTATAGCCAAGTTCATTGCATTCATGTAAAATATATAAGTTATAAAGAGAGAGAATACTCATTTTATTGTTCAAAACCATCCAATCTATTCTCTCTCTAGATTTTCGAAATTGAGAGTAAAAGAGTGTGATATGAAAAGCCAAAAACACTTCTTAGCTTAACAATATCAGATCAAGGATCAGAACCAAAAGAAATCAAAGCTTAAAGGTAAAACCCTAGCTTTATAAAAATCTATGTGGTTCATGTTGTTTGTTGTTTAAAGATATGATAGAAGGTGTTAATCAATGATCTGGGTTGCTAGATGTTAGATCCATAACATCTAGAGGCTCGGATTTGACGATTTTCCAAATCTGGAAAAATTTTATTTTGTATTCTGACAACGAATGTCAGAGGCTATAGATCTCTCTCTGATTATGACTTTGTGTGTTTTCTGTTTTGGATCGGTAGTCTGGTATTAGTTCTTTGATCTGGAAGTGGAATTACAGCCATTCAATGTCCAGATTTCGAGTTATTCTTGGTCAAAACCCGTTAACAGGGCATGACCAGTCGATTTTTGGGTAACCTAGAAATCGTAAAACAGTGTCTGATAAGATTTTCAAATGCGTTGATCTGTTCGATTTTATGTGTTTTGATTATTTGTTTGTATCTCGTTTGTAGCATGTTATATGGACTTTAAGTTTATGCCCTTGTATCACTGAAATAATAAATGGGATGGATTTAGTGGATGGTCAAAGTGACTGAAATGTTCACGAAAACCATTTTCTGGAATTTCCAGAACTTGTTAGCATAAACATTCTGGCAAGGTTTGACCAGATAAAATCTGGTGATTGTTTTGTTATCTAACTACAATAATGTTACATATGTGTTACCTGACATACGTACTACAATCTTGAACCTTAATAACAATATCTTGATGATCCGAACCTAAAAGAAATCGACCTTCAATATAGCATCATGAAACTGTCTGGGTTTCTAGGTTACCCAGAAAACCCAGATCAGCTCTGACATTATGTTTAGAGACTTAGATCTTATAAGTTATCGATATTTGGACATTGTAAATGATCAATAAAGATACCTGGGTAGTTAGTCTACAAGACCCGACGTCTAAAACACATGTGACATAAATCGATTGACCGGAATAAGGCCACCAAGATCGTTGACCGGTATTGACCAGATTTTTCTTGGCAGCCCAGAACCTTATAAATAGCCCTGACAATGATTTTAAAGGCTCAGATCTTGAATATGCGTTGTTGTATGACCAAAATAATTGTGACTACATGTATATCTACATTTATACTACACGTTAAATGCTTGAGATTGGCCAGAGCATGCAGGAACAAAGAATTATAAGTGGTCAAAATTGACCCCTCGAGAACTGACCTGTCAGTGTTCTTGGGCTCAAGAACACCTAAGGCAACACTTTTCTGTCGCCAAAAGCTTTAGCGACGGACTTAGTAAATTTTAATTTATTAATTTCCAAAAAATGATTAAAAATAGAAAATAAATTCTAAATAATTATAAAAATGGTTTTAAAAATTATTTTAAATTATGAAAAATAACTTTTAATTATTTGGGACATTTTTCATTAATATTTATAATTATTTGAATATTAATGATATTTAATTTATTTAATTAGTGTATTAAATAAATTAGAGAAAAATGATTTTAATGTTATAAAAATCATTTTAAATAAGAATAAAGTGTTTTAAAGTATTTTTGAGTTATAAATGTAACTTTTAATATTTTGTGATGAATTTCATTAATTAATTAATATTAATGGTAATTACATTTATTTAATAAATGTATTAAATAAATTACAAAAAAAATAGAATTAATGATTTAAAAATTATAGAAAAATGATTTAAAGATTATAAAAATATTTTAAGTTATAAATATAACTTTTGATATTTTTTCGTGAAAATATTAATATTTTAATATTAATGATATTAGATTTATTTAATAATTATATTAAATAAATTAGTTTAAAAATGATTTTTAATATTAGAAAAATCATTTTAAATGAAAATAAATAGTTTTAAAATATTTTAATATTTAAAAGTAAATTTAAATAATTAATTGATATTAAAGATATTAGATTTATTTAATACTTATATTAAATAAATTAGTTTAAAGATGATTTTGATATTATAAACATCATTTAAAATGAGAATAAAGTGTTTAAATATATTTTAAGTTATAAAATATAACTTTTAATATTTAAAGGATAATCTCATTAATAATTTAATATTAATGATATTAATTTAATAATAAATGATATTAAGTTTATTTAATAATTATATTAAATAAATAGTTTTAAAATGGTTTTATTTATTTAAAAATCATTTAATAAGGATATTAATGAATTAAAATATATTTTAAGTTATAATTAATGACTTCTAATATTTTGATAGATAATGCGATAATATTTTAATATTAATGGTAATTATTTAAAAATATTTTTTAATTATTTTAAAAATCATTTAAGGGTAATATTGGTACTTTATAAATACTTGGAGTTATTATAAATAACTTTAATATTTTGGCAATGGTTTCATTAATGGTTTAATATTAATTAAATATTAATGATAATAGGATGGTTAAATATTGAAATCATTTAATAATGATTCCGATATTTGAAAATTTATGATAAATGATAATAAATGTTTTAAAATTATTATAAGTCAATTAAAATGATATAACTCATTAATTAAATAGTCTAATTAGATATTAAACTTGATATAGAGTCTTAAACTCGATAATTACCGATAAAGCCGCTTGCAGACAATCGTATGTTTCGTAAATTGATCTGGACTTGTATAATTTGTCTGTATATGTGTTTATATGTGATTCAATGGTTGTGGAACATATGTGACAATGTGATTAGGTTATGTGCTGACTGCAATAAGCAGTGTTATGTGTTATAGTATGTTATTCTAATCGATCAAATGATCTTATTACTTGATAGGTGTTATATAAAGATAGAACTAAAGTTACTGAACCGTAGCGTAGCAAGATCGTGCAAGTATCTTACATTTGCATTTCCTTTATCTGAATGGACATGAGTAAGAAGTTTCGAATTATATTATTATTATGCTATATTATTAACCCTATTGTGATATATTCTATATCCGATCATTATTTATCAACATGTTAGTATATGATAATTCAAATATATATATATGTTCGTTAATTTCTATATATGGTTATACAAGTGTCCCCACTTGGATAATTATTCTATTTAATCACATGTTGATATATATATATATATATATATATATATATATATATATATATAAGTCTAAGCTATTTGATCACCTAGACGCAAAATTGAAATGTCGTTGAATATGATAAAAAATATTTTTGTATCCAATCAAATTATTTTGGTTGGATTCGGTCTAAAATATGAACATCCCGATCACGGAAAACTTTTATGTGCCCAAAGGCGGATAGAGTGAACGATCCTATCGTTCTTGTAATATAGTATTGATCAATCACAGGTCCATGGGATGTACACCTCGCGTCTGCAAGTAAGCTATGACGGTTTAGAGATGAAGTTCATTAAACCTTATCGAAAATTTAAAACAATGTTCATAGTATGTCGACTACCCTATATATATAGTCTATATGTAGTTTCAAAAATTTGAGATAGAATTGTTATGTTATTATTATCGGTTCAGTTTACTTCACAACTATAAATTCGTTGTAGAAGTGATGTATAAAGAAAACATTTATTTCTTACAGCTAATTATATTTATAATGGTTATTATTTGCTGGGCACCCAAATGCTCATTCTTGCTTTAAATTAAATGTTTTCATCTAGGCATAATCAACCCGAACGTTCAGATAGGAACAAGTGAAAAGGAAAGCAAACAGATTATGTTTAATGGTATCTTTTGTAATAGTTAGACAATATATAGACAATGATATTTATTATCTATCATGTAATATATTGTAGTAAAGGTTGCGTACTTGGGATTGGACTCTGATAAATGTAAGATAAGTTTGATATTCATATTATTGTTATTATTATTAGTATTATTCCGCTCATAAAAATGGTATCGTGAAGCACCGAGTTCGGGTTTCAAGTACCCGAGTTTGGGGTCTTTACAAGTTGGTATCAGAGCTTAGGGTTAAAAACCTTAGGTGGCTTAGACCTTAGGCTATAACCTTGGAACAGAGGGAAACGTTGAAAATACAAATAACTCATATAGAGTTTAAAAAGGGAGATGAATTGAATAAGTTCATCGTCAAATCAAATAAAAGATAACTTATATAAAACTATTAATTGTTGTGTGTATATATTAGTTGATGATCAGGATAACTTAGGTGTGTAGATGTCAGATAGAAAAGGATTAGGATACCCTCAAATCGTAAAGAAGAAGTCAACCTCCATAACCGAGCCAATATCAAAGCCAATAGCTGAAATGGAGGCTCACATTGAAAGCTACCTCAATGCGGTGGTTATTTTGAAAAGTATAGTACCGGACCCTGAAACGAGGGTATGACTGATAGGTAAAGTATAGTTAAAGAATATGTGGTCAATGTTGAGTTCTTAAACTCATATATTGGTGGTGAGTTCTTAAACTCATAATGTATGGTAAGTTGTACGAACTAGGTGTAGTTAGGTGTGAATGGATTATTGAGGATAATGGGAATAGACAGATTTCTAAGCAATTAATCCTTAGTGAAGGCGTAAGAAATAAGTAGTATTAGTATTACTATGTATGATTCTATGCTAGGTATATGATAGGTATGTTTGTATAAGGTAATATTTTTCAAATTATGTATAAGTTGTGGCAGCGATTCCCGACTTTTGAGTCACAAAGGGATAGCGGATGTTTAAAGAAATATGTGATATGGTATGTCAAGTGATATGAGTATGAATTTATAGGGAATTAATGAAATAAGTTGGTATAAAGATAGTAGTTAATTATATGAGTATTGGTTAATGCAGAAAACCAAAATTTCAAAATCTAATATTTTGAGATACATGATTATGGGAATAAAAAGTTTTGTGTTATATGATCATACGTATACGATAAAGCTTAGGATGTAAGAATAAATTATGATAATGCCAACAAGGAGACGAAAACGAAATACACGGACAGAAGAACCTGTCAACAAAGCTGGAAGACAACCAGGGGCAAAAGATAGTTTTGTCACCTATACGATAAAAGGAAAGGAGATAAAGGGAAAGTCTGTGTGTTTTAAGTGTGAATCTATGGAGTATAAGGTGGAAGACTAACCAACAAGGAGAATGAAGGCAAGGAATGTGAATACGAGAAAAGGCAGCAGGACGTTGGCGACAACGGGACCAACATCAACAAACAAACCAACAAAATCAACCGCAAGCGTCTTCAACATGACCGTTCAAGAAACTGTAGCAGCCAGGGATGCAATTCTAGGTATTACTCAAACCAATTTTATTTCGTATATATAGTAAATTATTTTATAAATTATTTTGAAGGAGGAATTTGAGTTCTTTTAGAAATCAATTTTCCGTATAAGCAGATAGATAAGCTTTATGTTGAATAGTTAAAGATCAGTTCGATCAATTTTGATCGAGATCAACTCGCGATGATTGTGTATGCTATGCACCCTGGTATGTATAGGTTTTAAAACGGTGATTCCGGGGACGGAATCTTTATAAGGGTGGGTGAATGTAACGACCCGATATTTTTCATATAATTAAATCAGAAATTTTGCGTATAATTTTTTTTTTTTTTAAGGATGAGGATTTATACAAGATAATGTATGTATGTAATTATGTAATAAATAAAAATATATTTATTACATGAATGTTTACAAATAATTTTATTTTTGAATTATTGATTATTATAAATTACATTCTATTAATAATTAATTATATAGTAGAAATATTTTTATTAATTATTTTCTATGAAAATATAATTATATATTATTTAAATAATATATGAAATGATTATTAGAATTAGTATAATAATTAATCTATTTTAATATATGAATTTATGTAAGATTAATTAAGTTAATTATTTTAAATTAATTAATAATGTTATATATGAAGAATAAAGCAGATATGGAATCCAAACCCTAATTTTGGATTTTTATCAATGGATCAAAATAATAATATAATAATATTATATTTTTATTTTTTAGTGCTATAAATATGTATTGTATGTTTGTAGACTGACAATGGTTGCTCAATTATGGTGTATAATGTCAAAACCCTAGCATTAATTTGTTTAACCCTATTTTTAAATTCAAATGGGAAAGTAAATATTGTTATATAACAGTGTTATGTGATAGATGTGGTGTATTATAGAATTTAATATTAATTAGAGAAACCCTAATTAATAATTCAAAATCCTAATGTTTTTTTTATATAAACCCTAGTTTTACTGTACAAAACCCTAATTTGAGACCCAAATTAGAGTACAAAATTTGTTTTGTAATTGTGTACTGTGAATTATGACATTTATTATAAATATCAATGCTAATTAGGAAAAACCCTAATAAATTTTGGAAACAATAATTCTAAAATTAGTAACCCTAATTTGTTAAATTAGTAATCCTAATTGTTAATTGCAAGTTAAATGCTAGTTAGTGGACATTAAGATCATAATGTTCATGTATAATGTAATTAGAAAATTAAACACGATTAAGAAACCCTAATTTTCAAAAATTAGAAACTAATATTATTTTTATTTTTGTGCAAACCCTAATTAGTAATTTTAAAAACATAATTACTAATTATCAACCCTAATTATTTAAATTAGCAAGGTTAAGTATAATTAGTGGACTTTAAAACCAAAATATTCAAGTTATGTCATTAGAAAACTAATTATAATTAGTAATCTCTAAATTGCATTTTTAGGAAACTAATTTTATTTTATTTTATTTAATTGTAAATCCTAATTACAAAATGCTAAAAATTATTGTACAAAGCTTTAGGGTTAAACCTAAAGGGTCAAACCCTAAGGGTTAGACAAATGACATTTATGCCATTAAATTCTCAAGCGAAAAAGACCATTATGCCCTTCTTAAATTATTTAGGCTAACTTGTATAACTTGCCAAACCTTTAGTGGTTGAACAACCCTACACATAGCCATGTCTTTAAATTCTATAACTCAAATAGAATTATAGCCAAGTTCATTGCATTCATGTAAAATATATAAGTTATAAAGAGAGAGAATACTCATTTTATTGTTCAAAACCATCCAATCTATTCTCTCTCTAGATTTTCGAAATTGAGAGTAAAAGAGTGTGATATGAAGATCCAAAAACACTTCTTAGCTTAACAATATCAGATCAAGGATCAGAACCAAAAGAAATCAAAGCTTAAAGGTACAAACCTTAACTTTATAAAAATCTATGTGGTTCATGTTATTTGTTGTTTAAAGATATGATAGAAGGTGTTAATCAATGATCTGGGTTGCTAGATGTTAGATCCATAACATCTAGAGGCTCGGATTTGACGATTTTCCAAATCTGGAAAAATTTTATTTTGTATTCTGACAACGAATATCAAAGGCTGTAGATCTCTCTCTAATTATGACTTTGTGTGTTTTCTGTTTTGGATCGGTAGTCTGGTATTAGTTCTTTGATCTGGAAGTTGAATCACAGCCATTCAATGTCCAGATTTCGAGTTATTCTTGGTCAAAACCCGTTGACCGGGCATGACCAGTCGATTTCTGGGTAACCTAGAAATCGTAAAACAGTGTCTGATAAGATTTTCAAATGCGTTGATCTGTTCGGTTTTATGTGTTTTGATTATTTGTTTGTATCTCATTTGTAGCATGTTATATGGACTTTAAGTTTATGCCCTTATATCACTGAAATAATAAATGGGATGGATTTAGTGGATGGTCAAAGTGACTGAAATGTTCACGAAAACCATTTTCTGGAATTTCCAGAAATTGTTAGCATAAACATGCTGGCAAGGTTTGACCAGATAAAATCTGGTGATTGTTTTGTAATCTAACTACAATAATGTTACATATGTGTTACCTGACATACGTACTACAATCTTGAACCTTAATAACAATATCTTGATGATCCGAACCTAAAAGAAATCGACTTTCAATATAGCATCATGAAACTGTCTGGGTTTCTGGGTTACCCAGAAAACCCAGATCAGCTCTGACATTACATTTAGAGACTTAGATCTTATAAGTTATCGATATTTGGACATTGTAAATGATCAATAAAGATACCTGGGTAGTTAGTGTGACGCCCTCAAAATAGGTATACATCACCCATTCTGAGTTGTCAATACATGGTACAGAAACAACTACAACTTTATTATTACAATTGTAAAACTGTGAGTTTGAATACAAATATTATCTTCTAGACAATATCTATACTCAAATAAATCCTCATTACATTTATTGATACATTATTTTACAAAAATGGTGAGGACTACTAAACAACTCTCTTTAGAACCTTCATTTCATACCCCGACTCGTACTCGCTATATTCTCGCCTCCTGAGAACAAAAATAGAACAAAAAGAAAAAGGGTGAGATCAACTAGCCCAGTAAAGAATATTATGACTAAGATAATATACAACAAATTATCGTTAGCCTTCAACAGGGAAAAATCTAAGAAAATACATTAAACAATAAGTTTTAGATCAATATTTGCAGCGAAAAATATTAATTCATAGAAAAGTTACGTAGAGGGTGAAATCTACTAATATCTATGAATTTAATAGTCCATCATCATTATTTTATCCCTGTAACATCAATCAATATTCATCTTGAATCAAATATTCATCTTTGCACTACAGGCCAAAGATATTCATCAGTTGGTCATGTTCATCTAAACACATGTTCATCTTTGCACTACGAGCCAAAGATATTCATCAAGAAATCATTCATCTTTGCACTACAGGCCAAAGATATTCAGTAATATCATCATTTAGGACTGAGGATGATGAAAAATATTTTAAAGAAAACGAATCCGATTGAAACAAAAGAATAAATATTAAGGATTAAGTATTTCACTATTTTTCATGTCCAAAATATCTCATAAATAATCATAGTGGTGTAAAATTCAAGAATGATCAAAACATGGATACAATCAAAGCTAGTATCCATAATAGATATTTTGGACGAAAAGGAAAATTTTCATTTTTCGATGAATATTGTCGTATTCGTGAATAATGTAAATTATCGTGAATAGTGCCAGATATCGTGAATAGTAACCGACACCAAAAGTTCCAAATTTGATAAAAACTTCATATCAATATTTCAGCATAATGATATTGAAGAAATAATATCATTACGAAAAAAAATAATATCCCTTACCTCGAAAGATCAGTACTTCTAGCTGAAACACCAGATATAGGCTATGACTTGAACTTGCACCGTATAGCAATACTAAAAATTCACTCAAAATACTCACAAGAATACGCTCGATAATATAGAGAGAGAAAACTTCAGTTTCTGGTGTGATTTTCAATTCTAACCTAAGCACCCTATTTATAGGAAAATGCTTAGAACACCAAAGTAGAAAATTTAATAAAATATAAATATATATATCAAAATTCCCACGCCACTCTTGAAATCGATTTCATTCAATAACCACATGCCACCTTCTAGAAAAAGTAAGAAAAACGTTTTCTAATTTAAAATAATTTAAACTTCCAAAAATCAATTATTTCGGAACTTCGGAACTTCAATAATTCACAATAAATAGCCCTTTTGTCAGAAAATTCAAAACTCGTGGCTTTTTATAGAAAATTCAATTCTCTATAACTTTACAGAAGAAAGTTTTTCCAAATTCCAAACAGAAATTGACCGAAATCCACAAACGGGCGATTTTATAGGCTATAATCAAATTTCAGTCAACAAATGGGGTCCACCGACACATAAAACATGCTTTAAATATTTTTGGTAACAAAAATACTCCTCCTCCACATATACTCATATATCCCACATTCATCGTAAAAATATCATCATTATTATATTATTAAAATATAATAATATATTTAAATGAATTATTTTATCAGAAAAAGATAAAATTTTAATTTTCAACAATTGTCACATTAAAAATTTTCTCCATCTATATCCACATAAAATCAATATTTTCCTCATCATATGAATCAATAATTAATTATTCACAAATAATATTACGAAATCACAATATTGACAACCAGAAGCGCCTCTAGGGAAGAGGGGCTTTCCAATAAGAATTTCTCCTTCTCGCACGCAATTAGGTGACCAAACCTCTCCTTAGACGTAACTTTCTAGACATTGCCAATAATGTTATCTAATAATATTATTCGGATAATATGAATTATTGCTTCGATAATGAAAAATACTATGTAATGACAATTATTGAAACAACAAAGAATATAAAATATCAACGCAACAATTATTAAATCAATAAAATAAAATACTTTGAATAAAGAATTATCATAACCATTATTGAGTAGTGCCTTCTTCACGTAAGAATCAATAATTGGTGCAATACTGCGTACTACTTCTTGTGTGTTAACCACCGAGTATTTTAACAAAGATAATCAGTATCAACTACGCCAGTTATTTTTAAACAACTTATATTTGTCGTTTTCTTTATCCAATCGCTTTTCAGTTATGGGGCCCACAAAATCTTTAGCGTAGTCGTAATATTCCTCGACGCAAGAATATTCCACGACCAAACGAATATTCCCAAACAACAATGAATATTTTATAACCACTTGCTTATTTTAAAATATTTATGTATTTTACCCATAACTATCCACATTAATCAAATCAACCCTTACTATTTTAAAATAATAAATAGAGAAAATTAAATTTCATTAATAATAAGTTGGGGTCTTACAACCTCCCCTCCTTATGAAATTTCGTCCTCGAAATTGACGTACGTACCTGGTGTTTCGAAAAGGTGAGGTTACCTCGCTTCATTTCCGTTTCCAATTCCCAGGTCATTTCCTCTATAGCATGATTCCTCCACAAAACTTTAACTTGTGGTATGACCTTTGTGCGTAGGACATGCTCCTTCCTATCCAAGATCTTGACAGGTACCTCTTCGTACGTTAAGTCTAAGGCTATCTCGTCTGGTTCTAACTCTATAACGTGGTTCGAGTCTTTCCCATATTTACGAAGTACAGATATGTGAAACACATTATGAACACGAGACATACTCGGAGGTAACACGAGTCTATAGGCTACAATTCCTACTCGGTCAAGAATTTGAAATGGACCAATAAATCGTGGATTGAGCTTTCCTCTCGTCCCAAATCTTGTAACTCCCTTCCATGGAGCAACTCACAACAATACATGATCCCCTATACTAAATTCCACGTCCTTTCGATGAAGATCCGCATAACTCTTTTGTCGATCTTGTGCCGTTTGTATACGTTGTCGAATCATTTGGATCTTTTTGGTAGTCATACGTACTAACTCGGGTCCCAACAATGTTGCTTCACCCACCTCATCCCAACATATTGGAGAGCAACACTTTCGTCCATATAATGCTTCAAATGGAGCTACACCTATACTTGCCTGATAACTGTTGTTGTAGGAGAATTCCATCAATGGTAAATACTTATCCCAACTCCCTTTGAAATCTAGGACACAGAGTCTTAATAGATCTTCAAGAGTTTGAATAGTCCTCTCAGATTGTCCGTCTGTTTGAGGATGGTATGCGAATCAATCAGAAATCCGTGCCCATAGCTTTTTGCAAGCTAACCCAAAATCTTGAAGTGAATCTTGGGTCACGATCCGAAACTATGGATACTGGCATGCCATTTAACCTCACAATCTCATTTACATATATACTAGCAAGACGTTCAAGGGAATAAGTCTCCCGTATCGGCAAGAAATGAGCAGACTTAGTTAATCTATCAATAATAACCCAAATAGGATTGATGCCTTGAGAAACCGTAGGAAGACCCGTGAATCTTGAAATCCATGGTAATGTGTTCCCACTTCCATTTCGAATCTCAAGTGGTTGCAACGGACCCTTAGGTACTAGATGCTCCGCCTTTACACGTTGACAAGTTAAACACATCGAGATAAACTTTGCAATCTCTTTCTTCATATTGTTCCAACAAAATGTATGTCAAGATCACGATACATTTTAGTACTTCCGGGATGGATTGCAAATGGTGTATTGTACCTCCATCATAATCTTGTACTTCAAATCGAGTCGTTAGGAACACAAAGTGCGGAGTGGACTCAAGTATTCCTTCTTCATCAATTCTCGCCCTAGGAATAGCACCTTCTTGTACTTTCTTCTTCATACGCGCATCGATTCGAAGTCGGTGGGCTTAAGCAACCTTAACTTTTCTATTAAAGTTGGCTCTATGCGTATACTTGACATCGTCGCACTCATTCCCGCATATGATCTTCTACTCAACGCGTCATTTCTACCACGTTCGCTTTTCCGGATGGTATTGAATAGTGTGGTCATAATCTTTCAACAACTCAAGCCAACGTCGTTCTTGCATGTTGAGTTCCTTTTGCGTGAAGAAATATTTGAGGCTTTTATGGTGCGAATATATCTCCACTTTCTCCCCATATAGATAGTGCCTCCGGATCTTTAAGCAATGAAACGAATCTCGCTTGACTCTAGATTATGAGTAGGATAATTCCTCTCATACTCTTTAAGTTGTCGCGAGGCATAAAGCTATGACTTTCCCACGTTGCATGAGAACACATCTTAACCCTTTGCACGAAGCATCGGCAGAGATAACAAATCCATCCGTACGGATGATATTGTTGAGAAAGTGCGAAAAATAAGTCTCCTCTTAAGCTCTTGGAAACTTTTCTCGCATTCCTCGCTTCAAACGAATTTTGTATCCTTCGAGTTAGGCCGAGTTAATGGAGTAGCGATTCGAGAAAACCCTTCCACGAATCTCCGATAATAACCAAACTAAGCCCAAAAAGCTACGTCTTGATCCACCGTCTTGGTTGCTCTAACTTTGTATTGCTTCAATCTTCGCCGTCAATGACGGATACTCCATGTTTTGACACCACGTGCCCAAGAAATGCTACTTCCTCAAGCCAGAACTCGCATTTCTTCAACTTAGCATATAGCTTGTTTTCACGAAGCCTTTGGAGTACCAGCTTCAAATGGTGCTCATGATCTTCACGACTTTTAGAATATATGAAGATGTCATCAATAAAGACAACAACGAACTGATCCAAATAATCCTTGAATACTAGGTTCATTATATCCATGAAAGCCGCAGGAG
The DNA here is from genome assembly GCA_020205605.1 of Panax ginseng. Lineage (NCBI taxonomy): Eukaryota > Viridiplantae > Streptophyta > Magnoliopsida > Apiales > Araliaceae > Panax > Panax ginseng. The sequence continues at coordinate 128,870,817 of CM035145.1, read as the reverse complement.
CATTAGTAAATCCAAAAGACAGGACTAGGAATTCATAATGCCCGTACCGAGTTCTGAAAGCAGTCTTTTGTATATCCTCAGTTCTAATCTTCAGCTGATGATATCCAGAACGAAGATCGATCTTTAAAAAGAATTGTGCTCCTTGCAACTGGTCAAACAGGTCATCAATACGAGGTAGAGGATACCTATTCTTGATGGTGACATGGTTCAATTCCCGATAGTCAATACAAAGTCGCATACTACCGTCTTTCTTCTTTACGAATAAAACAGGAGCACCCCAAGGAGATGTACTAGGACGAATGAAACCGATGTCCAACAACTCCTGTAGTTGGACCTTTTAACTCCTGAAGTTCAATAGGAGCCATTCGATATGGGGTTTTAGAAATTGGCTTTATACCAGGTTCAAGATCAATAAAGAATTCAACTTCACGTTCTGGGGGTAGACCGGGAAGTTCTTCAGGAAATACATCAAGAAAGTCAATAACAACAGGAATATTATTCAAATTTGACGTGTCTTTATTCAAATCCATAACATGGGCTATGAAAGCTCGACAACCGTTTTTCAATAAATGAATAGCTTTATGATTAGATATGACAGTGATTGATTTTAATGGTTTAGTTGATTGAATTCGTACAACAAGTTATTTAGGAATATGAAAGCTAACAACCTTACGAAAACAATCAATCCCTAAAATCACATCAAAATCAAGTATCTTTAAAGAGATAAGGTCAACAGGTAAGGTGATGGTGCCAATTTGAATCAAACAAGATTTATAAACAGTGGATGTGATGAAAGTTTCTCCTAACGGAGTTTCCACGAGATAGGTCAAAGTCTAATTTCTCCTGAGTCAAGTTTAAACGTTGAGCACAAGCGGGAGATAAAATGAATGGGTAGCACCGGTATCAAGTAAGGTATAAACTTCAAGAATTTATAAATAGCTTACCGTGATCACCTCGTTTGGGTTCCTCGCATTTTGACCAATCCAACAAACGCTTCTTCCGAGGAACAGTTGACTTTGACTTTTACGGGACGGTCTTTTGAGTCACCGTCCCATTGAATTAGGTTTCGCTACTGCATAATCTGGAACGATATGTCCTTCCTTTCCACAATTATAGCATACCTTGAACTGTTGTGGGCGCTTTGGACCGATATGTCCATCTTTCCGCATTTATAGCATATAATGGGGTGGTGGTTCTCCTCCTCCCGATTCTTTGTAAACCAGCTTGTTGTCTTCACATGACCGTTGTTAAATCTCCTCTTTTTTTTAAAATCTCCTCCCACGACTCGCTTCTTCTATTTTCATGGCCATGATTACCACTAGAGTGGTTACCATTTTGTCCGTCTTTTTCTTTCTCCTCATTTGGTTATCGTTGTTTTGTTGATCGCTATCTCCTAGTATGATCCTGATTGTGGTCCCTCGGTTGATCGTACTCGTTATCTCGCTCTAATAATTGAGCCCTGTTTACAACATCTGAATAGAGAGAAAATTTATGAGAAATGAGATATTGTCGTATGCCGGGTTTCAAACCTCTCAGAAATATCCGCGTCATACGTTCCTCATTCTCCACCAAATTAGGTGCAAACCTAGATAAATCTGCAAACTTTGCCTCATACTTTGACATCGTCATGTTGTTTTGTTCTAATATGATGAACTCCACTTCATTCATATGACGAACACTTTCAGGAAAGTATTTGTCATTAAATAGTTTCTGAAACGTCTCCCAAGACATCTTTGAGTCTTGCGGCGGCTGGATGGGTACGCTTCACAGACTCCCACCAGTAGTCTACCTCGCCACGGAACATAAAGGTGGCGAATGGAACCTTCTGTTCCTCCGTGCATCCCAAGACATCAAATATCTTGGTAATTTGCTTGACCCATGTTTTCGCCATGATCGGATCTGGATTTCCCTTAAATTCTGGTGGTCCCAACTCTTTGAATCTGCTTGGTCATGTGACAACTCATTGAATTGCTATCATTTCCTCCCCGTATTTTGAACACGAGTCTCCTCGTGCGATTTTGCATGAATCAAAAAAGCTTCTAAACATCCCTCGTTCATCATCTGCTTTCGGTTGTGTTGTTGTTCACAGGAGGAACATTGCCAAAGATCTTTGCACGTTCTCCTCGTTGGTCAAGATAGGCGTCTCCACGGTCTCATTTCCAATGTTAATATTCTCGACGACATTCTCAAATCATCGTCATAAAAAATAAGGGTTAATTAATGAAATCAATATATCACATAATATCCCTATATATCTTGACCAACTAACAAATAAGCTTAGGTAGGACACACTTTAGCGAAGGATTTACTCGCCTCTCCCTCCTAGTTCTATTCCCCGATCTCTCGCCAGAGATCATATCCCTAAGCTCGATACCAACCGTGGCGCCCCCAAAATAGGTATACATCACCCATTCTCGAGTTATCAATACATGGTACAGAAACAACTACAACTTTATTATTACAATAGTAAAATTGTGAGTTTGAATACAAATATTATCTTCTAGACAATATCTATACTCAAATAAATCTTCATCACATTTATTGATACATTATTTTACAAAAATTGTGAGGACTACTAAACAACTCTCTCTAGAACCTTCATTCCATACCCCGACTTGTACTCGCTATATTCTCGCCTCCTAAGAAGAAAAATGGAACAAAAAGGAAAAGGGTGAGCTCAACTAGCCCAAGAAGAATAATATGACTAAGATAATATACAAAAATTATCGTTAGTCTTCAACAGGAAAAATCGAGAGAATACATTAAACAACAAGTTTTAGATCAATATTTGCAATGAAAATATTAATTCATAGAAAAGTTACGTAGAGGGTGAAATCTACTAATATCTATGAATTTAACAATCCATCATCATTATTTTATCCTCGTAACATCAATCAATATTCATCTTGAATCAAATATTCATCTTTGCACTACTGAGCCAAAGATATTCATCGATTAAGTCATGTTCATCTAAACACTGCTCATCTTTTACTACGAGCCAAAGATATTCATCAAGAAATCATTCATCTTTGCACTCACGGGCCAAAGATATTCAATAATATCATCATTTAGGACCGAAAATGATGAAAAATATTTCAAAGAAAAGCGAATCCAATTGAAACAAAAGAATAAATATTAAGGATTCAGATTTCAATTATTTCATGTCCAAAATATCTCATAAATAATCATAGTGGTGTAAAATTCAAGAATGATCAAAACATGGATACAATCAAAGCTAGTGTCCATAATAGATATTTTGACGAAAAGGAAAATTTTATTTTTCGATGAATAGTCTTAGTGATTCGTGAATAAAGTGTCGTGATATCGTGAATAATATCGTTATCACGTGAATAGTAACTCAGACACCAAAAGTTCCAAATTTGATAAAAACTTGATCAATATTTCAAAGATAATGATATTGAAGAAATAATATCATTACTGAAAAAAATAATATCCCTTACCTCGAAAAGATCAAGACTTCTAATTGAAACAGGATATAAAGCTATGACTTGAACTTGCACCGTATAGCAATACTCAAAATATACTCAAAATACTTACAAGAATACGCTCGATAATATAGACAGAGAAAACTTCAGTTTCTGGTGTGATTTTCAATTCTAACCTAAGCACCCTATTTATAGAAAAATGCTTAGAACACCAAAGTAGAAAATTTAATAAAATATAAATATATATATATATCAAAATTCCTACGCCACTCTTGAAATCTGATTTCAGCTCAATAAGCACATGCCACCTTCTAGAAAAAGTAAGAAAAAACGTTTTTCTAATTTAAAATAATTTAAACTTCCAAAAATCAATTATTTCGGAACTTCGGAACTTCAATAATTCACAATAAATAGCCCTTTTGTCAGAAAATTCAAAACTCGTGGCTTTTTATAGGAAATTCAATTCTCTACAACTTTACAGAAGAAAGTTTTTTCAAATTCCAAATGAAATTGGCCAAATCCACAAACGGGCGATTTTACATGCTATAATCAAATTTCAGTCAACAAATGGGGTCCACCGACACATAAAACATGCTTTAAATATTTTTGGTAACAAAAATACTCCTCCTCCACATATACTCATATATCCCACATTCATCGTAAAAATATCATCATTATTATATTATTAAAATATAATAATATATTTAAATGAATTATTTTATCAGAAAAAGATAAAATTTTAATTTTCAACAATTGTCACATTAAAAATTTTCTCCATCTATATCCACATAAAATCAATATTTTCCTCATCATATGAATCAATAATTAATTATTCACAAATAATATTACAGAATCACAATATTGACAACCAAAAGCGCCTTCTGAGGAAGAGGGGCTTTCCAATAAGAATTTCTCCTTATCGCACGCAATTAGGTGACCAAACCTCTCCTTAGATGTAAACTTTCTAGACATTGCCAATAATGTTATCTAATAATATTATTCAGATAATATGAATTATTGCTTCGATAATGAAAAATACTATGTAATGACAATTATTGAAACAACAGCAATATAAAATATCAACGCAAAGAATTATTAAATCAATAAAATAAAATATCGAATAAAGAATTATCATAACCATTATTGAAGTGCCTTCTTACGTAAGAATCAATAATTGGTGCAATACTGTACCACTCTTGTGTGTTAACCAATAGGTATTTTAACAAAGATTAACTGTATCAACTACGCCGTTATTTTTAAACAACTTATATTTGTCGCTTTCTTTATCCAATCGCTTTTCAAGTTATGGGGCCCACAAAATCTCGCTACTGGCAAATAGCATTTAATATTCCTCGACAAAGAAATATTCCACGACCAAACGAATATTCCCAAACAACAATGAATATTTTATAATCACTTGCTTATTTTAAAATATTTAAGCGATTTTACCCATAACTATCCACATTAATCAAATCAACCCTTACTATTTCAAAATAATAAATAGAGAAAATTAAATTTCATTAATAATAAGTTGGGGTCTTACAGTTAGTCTACAAGACCCGACGTCTAAAACACATGTGACATAAACCGATTGACCGGAATAAGGCCACCAAGATCGTTGACCGGTATTGACCAGATTTTTCTGGTCAGCCCAAAACCTTATGAACAGCCCTGACAATGATTTTAAAGGCTCAGATCTTGAATATGCGTTGTTGTATAACCAAAATAATTGTGACAACTTGTATATCTACATTTATACTACAAGTTAAATGCTTGAGATTGACCAGAGCATGCAGGAAAAAAGAATTATAAGTGGTCAAAATTGACCCCTCGAGCACTGACCTGGTAGTGTTCTTGGGCTCAAGAACACCTAAGGCAACACTTTTCTGTCGCCAAAGGCTTTAGCGACGGACCTAGTAAATTTTAATTAATTAATTTCTGAAAAGTGATTAAAAATAGAAAATAAATTCTAAATAATTATAAAAATGGTTTTAAAAATTATTTTAAATTATGAAAAATAACTTTTAATTATTTGGGACATTTTTCATTAATATTTATAATTATTTGAATATTAATGATATTTAATTTATTTAATTAGTGTATTAAATAATTAGAGAAAAATGATTTTAATGTTATAAAAATCATTTTAAATAAGAATAAAGTGTTTTAAAGTATTTTTGAGTTATAAATGTAACTTTTAATATTTTGTGATGAATTTCATTAATTAATTAATATTAATGGTAATTACAGCTTATTTAATAAATGTATTAAATAAATTACGAAAAAATAGAATTAATGATTTAAAAATTATAGAAAAATGATTTAAAGATTATAAAAATATTTTAAGTTATAAATATAACTTTTGATATTTTTTCGGAAAAATATTAATATTTTAATATTAATGATATTAGATTTATTTAATAATTATATTAAATAAATTAGTTTAAAAATGATTTTAATATTAGAAAAATCATTTTAAATGAAAATAAATAGTTTTAAAATATTTTAATATTTAAAAGTAAATTTAAATAATTAATTGATATTAAAGATATTAGATTTATTTAATACTTATATTAAATAAATTAGTTTAAAATGATTTTGATATTATAAACATCATTTAAAATGAGAATAAAGTGTTTAAATATATTTTAAGTTATAAAATATAACTTTTAATATTTAAAGGATAATCTCATTAATAATTTAATATTAATGATATTAATTTAATAATAAATGATATTAAGTTTATTTAATAATTATATTAAATAAATAGTTTTAAAATGGTTTTATTTATTTAAAAATCATTTAATAAGGATATTAATGAATTAAAAATATTTTAAGTTATAATTAATGACTTCTAATATTTTGATAGATAATGCAAGAATATTTTAATATTAATGGTAATTATTTAAAAATATTTTTTAATTATTTTAAAAATCATTTAAGGGTAATATTGGTACTTTAAAAATACTTGGAGTTATTATAAATAACTTTAATATTTTGGCAATGGTTTCATTAATGGTTTAATATTAATTAAATATTAATGATAATAGGATTGTTTAATATTGAAATCATTTAATAATGATTCCGATATTTGAAAATTTATGATAAATGATAATAAATGTTTTAAAATTATTATAAGTCAATTAAAATGATATAATCATTAATTAAATAGTCTAATTAGATATTAAACTTCGATATAGAGTCTTAAACTCGATAATTACTCGATAAAGCCGCTTAAGACAATCGGCATGTTTCGTAAATTGATCCGGACTTGTATAATTTGTCTCAGATATGTGTTTATTTGTGATTCAATGGTTTGTGGAACATATGTGACAATGTGATTAGGTTATGTGCTGACTGCAATAAGTTGTAAGACCCCAACTTATTATTAATGAAATTTAATTTTCTCTATTTATTATTTTGAAATAGTAAGGGTTGATTTGATTAATGTAGATAGTTATGGGTAAAATACGCAAATATTTCAAAATAAGCAAGTGGTTATAAAATATTCATTGTTGTTTTGGGAATATTCGTTTGGTCGTGGAATATTCTCATTGCTTCGGGGAATATTCGCATTTACGAGCCAAGCATCTTTTGTGGGCCCCATAACTGAAAAGCGATTGGATGAAGAAAACGACACATATAAGTTGTTTAAAAATAACTTCATGTAGTTATTCACAGTGAATACCGTTAAAATACTCGGTGGTTAACACACAAGAGAAGACACCACGTATTGCACCAATTATTGATTCTTACGTAAGAAGGCACTTTACTCAATAATGGTTACGATAATTACTTGTTCGAAGATTTTATTTTATTAATTTAATAATTGATGCGTTGATATTTTATATTCATTGTTGTTTTAATAATTGTCATTACACTCGTATTTTTCATTATCGAAGCAATAATTCATATTATCTAATAATATTATTAGATAACATTATTAGCAATGTCTAGAAAGTTCATTCAAGGAGATTGGTCACCTAATTGCTACCAAGATAAGGAGATATTCTTATTGGAAAGCCCTCTTTCTTGGGAACCGCACTCGGTTGTCAATATTGTGATTCTGTAATATTATTTGTGAATAATTAATTATTAATTCATATGATGAGTAAAATATTGATTTTATGTGGATATAGATGGAGAAAATTTTTAATGTGACAATTGTTGAAAATTGAAATTTTATCTTTTTCGATAAAATAATTCATTTAAATATATTATTATATTTTAATAATATAATAATGATGATATTTTTTTACGATGATGATGTGGGATATATGAGTATATGTGGAGGAGGAGTATTTTTGTTATCAAAAATATTTAAAGCATGTTTTATGTGTTCAGAGACCCCATTTCTTAACTGAAATTTGATTATAGCCTGTAAAATCGTCCGTTTATGGATTTCGGTTAATTTCTGTTTGGAATTTGGAAAAACATTCTTCTGTAAAGTTGTAGAGAATTGAATTTCCTATAAAAACTCGCGTGTTTCGAATTTTCTGACAAAAGGACTATTTATTGTGAATTATTGAAGTTCCGAAGCTCCGAAATAATTGATTTTTGGAAGTTTAAATTATTTTAAATTAAAAAAACATTTTTTCTTACTTTTTCTAGAAGGTGGCATGTGCTTATTGAGCTGAAATCAGATTTCAAGAGTGGCGTAGGAATTTTGATATATATATATTTATATTTTATTAAATTTTCTACTTTGGTGTTCTAAGCATTTTTCTATAAATAGGGTGCTTAGGTTAGAATTGAAAATCACACCAAAAACTGAAGTTTTCTCTGTCTATATTATCGAGCGTATTTTGAGTATATTTTGAGTATTGCTATACGGTGCAAGTTCAAGTCATAGCCTATATCCGGTGTTTCAGCTAGAAGTACTGATCTTTCGAGGTAAGGGATATTATTTTTTTCGTAATGATATTATTTCTTCAATATCATTATGCTGAAATATTGATCTGAAGTTTTTATCAAATTTGGAACTTTTGGTTGTCGGAGTTACTATTCACGTATACGATACTATTCACGATATCGACACTTATTCACGAATCATGCACTATTCATCGAAAAATAAAATTTTCCTTTTCGTCCAAAATATCTATTATGGACACTAGCTTTGATTGTATCCATGTTTTGATCATTCTTGAATTTTACACAACTATGATTATTTATGAGATATTTTTGGACATGAAATAGCTGAAATACGAATCCTTAATATTTATTCTTTTGTTTCACTAGATTCATTTTCTTTGAAATATTTTTCATCATTTTCAGTCCTAAATGATGATATTACTGAATATCTTTGGCCTGTAGTGCAAAGATGAATGATTTCTTGATGAATATCTTTGGCTCGTAGTGCAAAGATGAACAGGTGTTTAGATGAACATGACCAACTGATGAATATCTTTGACCTATAGTGCAAAGATGAATATTTGATTCTAGATGAATATTGATTGATGTTACAGGGATAAAATAATGATGATGGACTGTTAAATTCATAGATATTAGTAGATTTCACCCTCTACGTAACTTTTCTATGAATTAATATTTTTCGCTGAAAATATTGATCTAAAACTTGTTGTTTAATGTATTCTCTCAGATTTTTCCCTGTTGAAGACTAACGATAATTTGTTGTATATTATCTTAGTCATAATATTCTTTACTGGGCTAGTTGAGCTCACCCTTTTCTTTTTTGTTCCATTTTTCTTCTTAGGATGCGAGAATATCGCGAGTACGAGTCGGGGTATGGAATGAAGGTTCTAGAGAGAGTTGTTTAGTAGTCCTCACCATTTTTGTAAAATAATGTATCAATAAATGTGATGAGGATTTATTTGAGTATAGATATTGTCTAGAAGATAATATTTGTATTCAAACTCACGCTTTCTTGTTGTAATAATAAAGTTGTAGTTGTTTCTGTACCATATATTGATAACTCAGAATGGGTGATGTATACCTATTTTGGGGGCGTCACAGTTGGTATCAGAGCTTAGGGATATGATCTCTGGCGGAGATCGGGGAATAGAATTAGGAGGGGAGAGACGAGTAAATCCTTCGCTAGTGTGTCCTACCTAAGCTTATTTGTTAGTTGGTCAGTATATAGGGATATTATGTGATATATTGATTTCCTTAATTAACACTTGTTTTAAGACAGTATTTGAGAATGTCGACTGAGAATATTAACAGTGGAAATGAGACCGTGGAGAGCGCTGTACTCCTCACCAACGAGGAGAACGTGTAATAAGTGGCAATGTTCCTCCCGTGAACAACACCAATCGAAAGCGTATGATGAACGAGGTATGTTTAGAAGCTTTTTTCGGTTCATGCAAAATCGATTTAGGAGACTTGTGTTCAAAATACGAGGAGGAAATGATAGCAATTCACGGGTTATCACAACCAAGCGCTTCAAAGAGTTGGGACCACCGTAATGTAAGGGAAATCCAGATCCGATCATAGCGGAAACATGGGTCAAGCAAATTACCAAGATATTCGATGTCTTGGGATGCACGGAGGAACAGAAGGTTCCATTCGCCACCTTTATGTTCCGTGGCGAGGCAGACTACTAGTAGGAGTCTGTGAAGCGTACCCATCCAAACAAGACTCGGCAAAGATGTCTTGGGAGACGTTTCAGAAACTATTTAATGAAAAATACTTTCCTGAAAGTGTTCGTCATATGAAGGAAGTGGAGTTCATCATATTAGAACAAAACAACATGACGGTGTCAAAGTATGAGGCAAAGTTTGCAGAGTTATCTAGGTTTGCACCTCATTTGGTGGAGAATGAGGAACGTATGACGCGGATGTTTCTGAGAGGTTTGAAACCTGGCATACGACAATATCTCATTTCTCATAAATTTTCTCTCTATTCAGAAGTTGTAAACATGGCTCAATTATTAGAGCGAGATAACGAGTACGGTCAATCGAGGGACCACAATTAGGATCATACCAGAGATAGCAGTCAACAAAACAACGATAACCAGCGGAGAAAGAAAAAGGCGGACAAAAATGGTAACCACTCTGGTGGTAATCATGGCCATGAAAATAGAAGAAGCGAGTCAGGAGGAGATTTTAAAAAGAGAAGATTTAACAATGACCATGTGAAGACAGCAACTTGTTCTAAGGGAGGAGAACGACCACCGGTCATATGCTATAAATGCGGGAAAGAGGGACATATCAGACCAAAACGCCCACAACAGCTTCAAGGTATGCTATAATTGTGGAAAGGAATGACATATCGTTCGAGATTGTACGGTGGCGAAACCTAGTTCAATGGGGATTATGACTCAAAAGACTATCGCAGAAAAAGTCAAAGTCAATCAGTTCTCGGAAGAGCGTTTATTGTGATCGGTCAAAATGTGAGGAACCCAAACGAGGTGATCATGGGTAAGCTATTTATAAATTCTTGCGAAGTTTATACCTTACTTGATACTGGGTGCTACCCATTCATTTATCTCTCCTTTCAGTGCTCAACGTTTAAACTTGACTCCGTAGAAATTAGACTTTGACCTATCTGTGGAAACTCCGTTAGGAGAAACTTTCATCACATCCATTGTTTATAAATCTTGTTTGATTCAAATTGGCACCATCACCTTACCTGTTGACCTTATCTCTTTAAAGATACTTGCTTTTGATGTGATTTTAGGGATTGATTGTTTTCTTAAGGTTGTTAGATTTCATATTCCTAAACAACCTGTTGTACGAATTCAAGCAACTAAACCATTAAAATCAATCACTGTCATATCTAATCATAAAGCTATTCGTTTATTGAAAAACGGATGTCAAGCTTTCTTAGCCCAGGTTATGGATTTGAATAAAGACACGTCAAATTTGAATAATATTCCTATTGTTATTGACTTTCCTGACGTATTTCCTGAAGAACTTCCCGGTCTACCCCCAGAACGTGAAGTTGAATTCTTTATTGATCTTGAACCTGGTACAAAGCCCATTTCTAAAACCCCATATCGAATGGCTCCTATTGAACTTCAGGAGTTAAAGGTCTAACTACAGGAGTTGTTGGACATCGGTTTCATTCGTCCTAGTACATCTCCTTGGGGTGCTCCTGTTTTATTCGTAAAGAAGAAAGACGGTAGTATGCGACTTTGTATTGACTATCGGGAATTGAACCATGTCACCATCAAGAATAGGTATCATCTACCTCATATTGATGACTTGTTTGACCAGTTGCAAGGAGCACAATTCTTTTCAAAAATCAATCTTCGTTCTGGATATCATCAGCTGAAGATTAGAACTGAGGATATTCTAAAGACTGCCTTCAGAACTCGGTACGGGCATTATGAATTCTTAGTCATGTCTTTCGGATTGACTAATGCTCCTGCGGCTTTCATGGATATGATGAACCGAGTATTCAAGGAATATTTGGATCAGTTCGTTGTTGTCTTTATTTATGACATCCTCATATATTTCAAAAGGCGTGAAGATTATGAGCACCATTTGAAGCTGGTACTCCAAAGGCTTCGTGAAAACAAACTATATGCCAAATTGAAGAAATGCGAGTTCTGGCTTGAGGAAGTAGCATTCCTTGGGCACGTGGTGTCGAAACATGGAGTATCTGTGGACCCGGCGAAGATTGAAGCAATACAAATTTGGGAACAACCAAGTCAAGGATCAAGTGCGTAGTCGGGCTTAGCTGGTTATTATCGGAGATTCGTGGAAGGATTTTCTCGAATCGCTACTCCATTAACTCAGCTGACTCGGAAAGATATAAAATTCGTATGGAGCGAGGAATGCGAGAAGAGTTTCTAAGAGCTCAAGAGGAGACTCATTTAAGCACTGTTTCTAACAATACCATCGAATGCGGATGGATTTGTTATCTCAAATGATGCTTGAGCAAAGGGTTAGGATGTGTTCTCATGCAACTTGGGAAAGTCATAGCCTATGCCTCATGACAACTTAAAGAGTATGAGAGGAATTATCCTACTCATGATCTAGAGTTGGCGTGCCCGCTTGTTTTCAAGCTTAAAGATCCGGAGGCACTATCTATATGGGGAGAAAGTGGAGATATATTCAGACCATAAAAGCCTCAAATATTTCTTCACGCAAAAGGAACTCAACATGCGGCAATGACGTTGGCTTGAGTTGTTGAAAGATTACGACCACACTATTCAATATCATCCTGGAAAAACGAACGTGGTAGCTGACGCGTTGAGTAGAAGATCATATGCAGGAATGAGTGCGATGATGTCAAGTATACGCATAGAGCCAACTTTAATAGAAAAAGTTAAGGTTGCTCAAGCCATCGACCCGGAGCTGATGCGTATGAAGAAGAAAGTACAAGAAGGTGCTATTCCGGAAGCGAGAATTGATGAAGAACGAATACTTCAAATCCACTCCAGACTTTGTGTTCCTAACGACTCTGATTTGAAGTACAAGATTATGATGGAGGCACACAATACACCATTTGCAATCCATCCTGGAAGTACTAAAATATATCGTGATCTTCGACATACATTTTGGTGGAACAATATGAAGAGAGAGATTGCAAAGTTTATCTCGATGTGTTTAACTTGTCAACGTGTAAAGGCGGAGCATCTAGTACCTAAGGGTCCGTTGCAACCACTTGAGATTCCGAAATGGAAGTGGGAACACATTACCATGGATTTCAGTACGGGTCTTCCTACGGTTTCTCAAGGCATCAATGATATTTGGGTTATTGTTGATAGATTAACCAAGTCTGCTCATTTCTTGCCGATACGGGAGACTTATTCCCTTGAACGTCTTGCTAGTATATATGTAAATGAGATAGTGAGGTTTCATGGCATGCCAGTATCCATAGTTTCGGATCGTGACCCAAGATTCACTTCAAGATTTTGGGTTAGCTTGCAAAAAGCTATGGGCACGGATTTATGATCTGGCCAGCATACCATCCTCAAACCGACGGACAATCAGAGAGGACTATTCAAATTCTTGAAGATCTATTAAGACTCTGTGTCCTAGACTTCAAAGGGAAGTTGGGATAAGTATTTACCATTGGTGGAATTCTCCTACGACAACAGTTATCAGGCAAGTATAGGTGTGGCTCCATTTGAAGCATTATATGGACGAAAGTGTCGCTTCCAATATGTTGGGATGAGGTGGGTGAAGCAACATTGTTGGGACCCGAGTTAAGACGATATGACTCACCGAAAAGATCCAAATGATTCGATAACGTATACAAACGGCACAAGATCGACAAAAGAGTTATGCGGATCTTCATCGAAAGGACGTGGAATTTAGTATAGGGGATCATGTATTGTTGCGAGTTGCTCCATGGAAGGGAGTTACAAGATTTGGGAAGAGAGGAAAGCTCAATCCACGATTTATTGGTCCATTTCAAATTCTTGACCGAGTAGGAAATGTAGCCTATAGACTCGCGTTACCTCCGAGTATGTCTCGTGTTCATAATGTGTTTCACATATCTCATATTTCAGAAATATGTGAAAGACCCGAACCACGTTATAGAGTTAGAATCGGACGAGATAGTCGAAGACTTAACGTACGAAGGAGGTACTGTCAAGATCTTGGATAGGAAGGAGCATGTCCTACGCACAAAGGTCATACCACAAGTTAAAGTTTTGTGGAGGAATCATGCTATAGAGAAATGACCGAATTGGAAATGCAAAATAAAAGTGAGGTATCCTCACCTTTTGAAACACCAGTACGTACGTCAATTTTGAGGACGAAATTTCATAAGGAGGGGAGGTTGTAAGACCCCAAATTATTAATAATGAAATTTAATTTTCTCTATTTATTATTTTGAAATAGTAAGGGTTGATTTGATTAATGTTGATAGTTATGGGTAAAATACGCAAATATTTAAAAATAAGCAAGTGGTTATAAAATATTCATTGTTGTCGGGGAATATTCGTTTGGTCGTGGAATATTCTTGTTGTCGGGGAATATTCGTACGACAGCGCAGTCTTTTATGGGCCCCATAACGGAAAGCAATTGGATGAAGAAAACGACAAATATAAGTTGTTTAAAAATAACGGTAGTAGTTGTTCTGAGTTATCTTGTTAAAATACTCGGTGGTTAACACACAAGAAGATTACCAGTATTGCACCAATTATTGATTCTTACGTGAAGACACTTACTACTCAATAATGGTTACGATAATTATTGTTCCGTATTTTATTTTATTGATTTAATAATTACTGCGTTGATATTTTATATTGTTGTTGTTTCAATAATTGTCACTACACAGTATTTTTCATTATCGAAGCAATAATTCATATTATCTGAATAATATTATTAGATAACATTATTGGCAATGTCTAGAAAGTTATGTCTAAGGAGAAGTTTGGTCACCTAATTGCGCGCCAGTAAGGAGAAATTCTTATTGGAAAGCCCCCTCTTTTCTAGAAACTGCCTGGTTGTCAATATTGTGATTCTGTAATATTATTTGTGAATAATTAATTATTGATTCATATGATGAGGAAAATATTGATTTTATGTGGATATAGATGGAGAAAATTTTTAATATGACAATTGTTGAAAATTGAAAATTTATCTTTTTTTGATAAAATAATTCATTTAAATATATTATTATATTTTAATAATATAATAATGATGATATTTTTACGATGAATGTGGGATATATGAGTATATGTGGAGGAGGAGTATTTTTGTTACCAAAAATATTTAAAGCAGGTTTTATAGGTCGGTGGACCCCATTTCTTGACTGAAATTTGATTATAGCCTATAAAATCGTCCGTTTGTGGATTTCGGTCAATTTCTGTTTGGAATTTGGAAACACTTTCTTCTGTAAAGTTGTAGAGAATTGAATTTCCTATAAAATGTCTCGAGTTTCTAATTTTCTAACAAAAGGGCTATTTATTGTGAATTATTGAAGTTCCGAAGCTCCGAAATAATTGATTTTTGGAAGTTTAAATTATTTTAAATTAGAAAAACGTTTTTTCTTACTTTTTCTAGAAGGTGGCATGTTCTTATTGAGCTGAAATCAGATTTCAAGAGTGGCGTAGGAATTTTGATATATATATTTATATTTTATTAAATTTTCTACTTTGGTGTTCTAAGCATTTTTCTATAAATAGGGTGCTTAGGTTAGAATTGAAAATCACACCGTAAAGTTTTCTTCTCTTTCTCTCTATATTATCGAGTGTATTCTTGTGAGTATTTTGAGTATATTTTGAGTATTGCTATACTGTGCAAGTTCAAGTCATAGCCTATATCCTGTTTTAAATTAGAAGTCTTGATCTTTCAAGGTAAGGGATATTATTTTTTTTTCAGTAATGATATTATTTCTTCAATATCATTGTCAAATATTGATCCAAGTTTTTATCAAATTTGGAACTTTGGGTGTCGAGTTACTATTCACGATATCTGACTTATTCACGTATACGACACTTATTCACGAATACTGACTATTCATCAAAAAATAAAAATTTTCCTTTTCATTCAAAATATCTATTATGGATACTAGCTTTGATTGTAACCATGTTTTGATCATTCTTGAATTTTACACCACTATGATTATTTATGAGATATTTTTGGACATGAAATAAATTTGAAATACAAATCCTTAATATTTATTCTTTTGTTTCAATTGGATTCGCTTTTCTTTGAAATATTTTTCATCATCCTCACCCTATATGATGATATTCTTGAATATCTTTGGCACAAAGGTGCAAAGATGAATGATTTCTTGATGAATATCTTTGGCTCGTAGTGCAAAGATGAACAGTGTTTAGATGAACATGACTAATCGATGAATATCTTTGGCCTCAGAGTGCAAAGATGAATATTTGATTCAAGATGAATATTGATTGATGTTACAGGGATAAAATAATGATGATGGACTGTTAAATTCATAGATATTAGTAGATTTCACCCTCTACGTAACTTTTCTATGATTTAATATTTTCCGCTGCAAATATTGATCTAAAACTTGTTGTTTAATGTATTCTCTCTATTTTTTCCCCATGAAAGACCGATAATTTGTTGTATATTATCTTAATCACAATATTCTTTACTGGGCTAGTTGAGCTCACCCTTTTCCTTTTTGTTCCATTTTTCTTCTCAGGAGGCGAGAATATAGTGAGTACGAGTCGGGGTATGGAATGAAGGTTCTAGAGAGAGTTGTTTAGTAGTCCTCACCATTTTTGTAAAATAATGTATCAATAAATATGATGAGGATTTATTTGAGTATAGATATTGTCTAAAAGATAATATTTGTATTCAAACTCACAGTTTTACTGTTGTAATAATAAAGTTGTAGTTGTTTCTGTACCATGTATTGACAACTCAGAATGGGTGATGTATACCTATTTTGGGGGCGTCACATAAGCAGTGTTATGTGTTATAGTATGTTATTCTAATCGATCAAATGATCTTATTACTGATAGGTGTTATATAAAGATAGAACTAAGTTACGAACTGTAAGCAGCGCATCAAGCAAGTATCTTACCTTTGCATTTCCTTTATGCAATGGACATGAGTAAGAAGTTTCAGAATTATATTATTATTATGCTATATTATTAACCCTATTGTGATATATTCTATATCTGATCATTATTTATCAACATGTTAGTATATGATAATTCAAATATATATATTATGTTCGTTAATTTCTATATATGGTTATACAAGTGTCCCCACTTGGATAATCATTGTATTTAATCACATGTTGATATATATATATATATATATATATATATATATATATATATATGTATATATAAGTCTAAGCTATTTGATCAGCTAGACACAATTTTCGAAATGTCGTTGAATATGATAAAAAAAACATTTTTGTATCCAATCAAATTGTTTTGGTTCGGATTCCAGTCTAAGTATGAACATCCCGATCACGGGAAAACTTTTATGTGCCCAAGGCGGACAGAGTGAACGATCCTATCGTTCTTGTAATGTAGTATTGATCAATACAGGGTCCATGGGATGTAAACCCTCGTGCCCGTAAGTTATGACGGTTTCCAGATGAAGTTCTGTTAAACCTTATCGAAAATTTAAAACAATGTTCATAGTATGTCGACTACCCTATATATATAGTCTATACGTAGTTTCAAAATTTAGAGATAGAATTGTTATGTTATTATTATCAGTTTAGTTTACTTCACAACTATAAATTCGTTGTAGAAGTGATGTATAAAGAAAACATTTATTTCTTTTAGCTAATTATATTTATAATTGTTATTACTTGCTGGGCACCCAAATGCTCATTCTTGCTTTAAATTAAATATTTTCAGCTAGGCATGATCAACCCGAAGGTTCAGATAGGAACAAGTGAAAAGGAAAGCAAACAGATTATGTTTAATGGTATCTTTTATAATAGTTAAACAATATATAGACAATGATATTTATCTATCATGTAATATATTGTAGTAAAGGTTGCGTACTTGGGATTATACTCTGATAAATGTAAGATAAGTTTGATATTCATATTATTGTTATTATTATTAGTATTATTCCGCTCATAGAAATGGTATCGTGAAGCACTGAGTTCGGGTTTCAAGTACCCGAGTTTGGGGTCTTTACAAGTTGGTATCAGAGCTTAGGGTTAAAAACCTTAGGTGGGTTAGACCTTAGGCTATAACCTTGGAACAGAGGGAAACGTTGAAAATACAAATAACTCATATAGAGTTTAAAAAGGGAGATGAATTGAATAAGTTCATCGTCAAATCAAATAAAAGATAACTTATATAAAACTATTAATTGTTGTGTGTATATATTAGTTGATGATCAGGATAACTTAGGTGTGTAGATGTCAGATAGAAAAGGATTAGGATACCCTCAAATCGTAAAGAAGAAGTCAACCTCCATAACCGAGCCAATATCAAAGCCAATAGCTGAAATAGAGACTCACATTGAAAGCTACCTCAATGCGGTGGTTGTTTTGAAAAGTATAGTACCAGACCCTGAAATGAGGGTATGACTGATAGGGAAAGTATAGTTAAAGAATATGTGGTCAATGTTGAGTTCTTAAACTCATATGTTGGTGGTGATTTCTTAAACTCATAATGTATGGTAAGTTGTACGAACTAGGTGTAGTTAGGTGTGAATAGATTATTGAGGATAATGTGAATAGACAGATTTCTAAGCAATTAATCCTTAGTGAAGGCGTAAGAAATAAGTAGTATTAGTATTACTATGTATGATTCTATGTTAGGTATATGATAGGTATGTTTGTATAAGGTAATATTTTTCAAATTATGTATAAGTTGTGGCAGCGATTCCCGACTTTTGAGTCACAAAGGGATATCGGATGTTTAAAGCAATATGTGATATGGTATGTCAAGTGATATAAGTATGAATTTATAGGGAATTAATGAAATAAGTTGGTATAAAGATAGTAGTTAATTATATGAGTACTGGTTAATGCAGAAAACCAAATTTTCAAAATCTAATATTTTGAGATACATGATTATTGGAATAGAAAGTTTTGTGTTATATGATCATACGTATACGATAAGGCTTAGAATGTAAGAATAAATTACGATAATGCCGCCAAGGAGACGAAAATGAAATACACGGACAGAAGAACCTGTCAACAAAGCTGGAAGACAACCAGGGGAAAAAGATAGTTTTGTCACCTATACGATAAAAGGAAAGGAGATAAAGGGAAAGTCTGTGTGTTTTAAGTGTGAATCAATGGAGTATAAGGTGGAAGACTAACCAAGAAGGAGAATGAAGGCAAGGAATGTGAATACGGGAAAAGCGGCGGGGACGTTGGCGACAACGGGACCAACATCAACAAACAAACTAATCGAAATCAACCGCAAAGTCTTTCAACATGACCAGCTTCAAGCTACCGTAGCGACCGGTGGATGCAACTCTGTGTATTACTCAAACCAATTTTATTTCTTATATATTATTTTCTTATATATAGTAAATTATTTTATAAATTATTTTGAAGGAGGAATTTGAGTTCTTTTAGAAATCAATTTTCCGAGTATAAGCGATAGATATGCTTTATCTTTGAATAGTTAAAGATCGATTCGATCAATTTTGATCGAGATCTACTCATGATGATTGTGTATGCTATGTACCCGGTATGTATAGGTTTTAAAACGGTGATTCCGGGGAACTAAATCTTTATAAGGAGGGTGAATGTAACGAATTTATATTTTCCATATAATTAAATCAAAATTTTTAAGTATAATTTTTTTTTTTTTTAGGATGAGGATTTGTACAAGATAATGTATATATGTAATTATGTAATAAATAAAATATATTTATTACATGAATGTTTACAAATAATTTTATTTTTGAATTATTGATTATTATAAATTATATTACATTAATAATTAATTATATAGTAGAAATGTTTTTATTAATTATTTTCTATGAAAATATAATTATATATTATTTAAATAATATATGAAATGATTATTAGAATTAGTATAATAATTAATCTATTTTAATATATGAATTTATGTAAGATTAATTAAGTTAATTATTTTAACTTAATTAATAATGTTATATATGAAGAATAAAGCAGATATGGAATCCAAACCCTAATTTTGGATTTTTATCAATGGATAAGAATAATAATATAATAATATTATATTTTTATTTTTTAGTGCTATAAATATGTATTGTATGTTTGTGGACTGACAATGGTTGGTCAATTATGGTGTATAATGTCAAAACCCTAGCATTAATTTGTTTAACCCTATTTTTAAATTCAAATGGGAAAGTAAATACTGTTATATAACAGTGTTATGTGATAGATGTGGTGTATTATAGAATTTAATATTAATTAGAGAAACCCTAATCAATAATTAAAAATTCTAATGTTTTTTTATATAAACCCTAGTTTTACTGTACAAAACCCTAATTTGAGACCCAAATTAGAGTACAAAAATTGTTTTGTAATTGTGTACTGTGGATTATGACATTTATTATAAATATCAATGTTAATTAGGAAAAACACTAATAAATTTTGGAAACCCTAATTCACTAAAAACCCTAATTCTAAAATTAGTAACCCTAATTTGCTAAATTGGTAACCCTAATTGTTAATTGCAAGCTAAATGTTAGTTAGTGGACATTAAGATCATAATGTTCATGTATAATGTAATTAGAAAATTAAACATGATTAAGAAACCCTAATTTTCAAAAAAATTAGAAACTAATATTATTTTTATTTTTGTGCAAACCCTAATTAGTAATTTTAAAAACCTAATTACTAATTATCAACCCTAATTATTTAAATTAGCAAGGTTAAGTATAATTAGTGGACTTTAAAACCAAAATATTCAAGTTATGTCATTAGAAAACTAATTATAATTAGTAATCTCTAAATTGCATTTTTAGGAAACTAATTTTATTTTATTGTAAATCCTAATCGCAAAATGCTAAAAATTATTGTACAAAGCTTTAGGGTTAAACCCTAAGGGTCAAACCCTAAGGGTTAGACAAATGACATTTATGCCATTAAATTCTCAAGCGAAAAGACCATTATGCCCTTCTTGAATTATTTAGGCTAACTTGTATAACTTGCCAAACCTTTAGTGGTTGAACAACCCTACACATAGCCATGTGCTACAAATTCTATAACTCAGCCGAATTATAGCCAAGTTCATTTCATTCATGTAAAATATATAAGTTATAAAGAGAGAGAATACTCATTTTATTGTTCAAAACCATCCAATCTATTCTCTCTCTAGATTTTCGAAATTGAGAGTAAAAGAGTGTGATATGAAAAGCCAAAAACACTTCTTAGCTTAACAATATCAGATCAAGGATCAGAACCAAAAAAAATCAAAGCTTAAAGGTACAAACCCTAGCTTTATAAAAATCTATGTGGTTCATGTTGTTTGTTGTTTAAATATATGATAGAAGGTGTTAATCAATGATCTGGGTTGCTAGATGTAAGATCCATAACATTTAGAGGCTCGGATTTGACGATTTTCCAAATCTGGAAAAATTTTATTTTGTATTCTGACAACGAATGTCAGAGGCTGTAGATCTCTCTCTGATTAATACTTTGTGTGTTTTCTGTTTTGGATCGGTAGTCTGGTATTAGTTCTTTGATCTGGAAGAGGAATTACAGCCATTCAATGTCCAGATTTCAAGTTATTCTTGGTCAAAACCCGTTGACCGGGCATGACCAGTCGATTTTTGGGTAACCTAGAAATCGTAAAACAGTGTCTGACAAGATTTTCAAATGCGTTGATCTGTTCGATTTTATGTGTTTTGATTATTTGTTTGTATCTCGTTTGTAGCATGTTAAATGGACTTTAAGTTTATGCCCTTATATCACTGAAATAATAAATGGGATGGATTTAGTGGATGGTCAAAGTGACTGAAATGTTCACGAAAACCATTTTCTGGAATTTCCAGAAATTGTTAGCATAAACATTCTGGCAAGGTTTGACCAGATAAAATCTGGTGATTGTTTTGTAATCTAACTAGAATAATGTTACATATGTGTTACCTGACATACATACTACAATCTTGAACCTTAATAACAATATCTTGATGATCCGAACCTAAAAGAAATCGACCTTCAATATAGCATGATGAAACTGTCTGGGTTTCTGGGTTACCCAGAAAACCCAGATCAGCTCTGACATTATATTTAGAGACTTAGATCTTATAAGATATCGATATTTGGACATTGTAAATGATCAATAAAGATACCTGGGTAGTTAGTCTACAAGACCCGACGCCTAAAACACATGTGACATAAATCGATTGACCTAATAAGGCCACCAAGAGATCGTTGGCCAGATTTGACCAGATTTTTCCAAGGCAAAATTTAACCTTATGAATGTACTCGACAATGATTTTAAAGGCTCAGATCTTGAATATGCGTTGTTGTATGACCAAAATAATTGTGACTACTTGTATATCTACATTTATACTACACGTTAAATGCTTGAGATTGACCAGAGCATGCAGAACAAAAAAAGAATTATAAGTGGTCAAAATTGACCCCTCGAAAGATCGACACACGTTGTTGTTCTTGGGCTCAAGAACACCTAAGGCAACACTTTTCTGTTGCCAAAGGCTTTAGCGACGGACTTAGTAAATTTTAATTAATTAATTTTCGAAAAATGATTAAAAATAGAAAATAAATTCTAAAAAATTATAAAAATGGTTTTAGAAATTATTTTAAATTATGAAAAATAACTTTTAATTATTTGGGACATTTTCATTAATATTTATAATTATTTGAATATTAATGATATTTAATTTATTTAATTAGTGTATTAAATAAATTAGAGAAAATGATTTTAATGTTATAAAAATCATTTTAAATAAGAATAAAGTGTTTTAAAGTATTTTTGAATTATAAATGTAACTTTTAATATTTTGTGATGAATTTCATTAATTAATTAATATTAATGGTAATTAAAGTTATTTTATAAATGTCTTAAATAAATTATGAAAAAATAGAATTAATGATTTAAAAATTATAGAAAAATGATTTAAAGATTATAAAAATATTTTAAGTTATAAATATAACTTTTGATATTTTGTCATAAAAAAAATATTAATATTTTAATATTAATGATATTAGATTTATTTAATAATTATATTAAATAAATTAGTTCAAAAATGATTTTTAATATTAGAAAAATCATTTTAAATTAAAATAAATAGTTTAAAAATGATTTTGATATTATAAGCATCATTTAAAATGAGAATAAAGTGTTTAAAGATATTTTAAGTTATAAAATATAACTTTTAATATTTAAAGGATAATCTCATTAATAATTTAATATTAATGATATTAATTTAATAATAAATGATATTAAATTTATTTAATAATTATATTAAATAAATAGTTTTAAAATGGTTTTATTTATTTAAAATCATTTAATAAGGATATTAATGAATTAAAAATATTTTAAGTTATAATTAATGACTTCTAATATTTTGATAGATAATGCAAAGAATATTTTAATATTAATGGTAATTATTTAAAAATGATTTTTAATTGTTTTAAAAATCATTTAAGGGTAATATTAGTACTTTAAAAATACTTGGAGTTATTATAAATAACTTTAATATTTTGGCAATGGTTTCATTAATGGTTTAATATTAATTAAATATTAATGATAATAGGATGATTTAATATTTAAATCATTTAATAATGATTTCGATATTTGAAAATTTATGATAAATGATAATAAATGTTTTAAAATTATTATAAGTCAATTAAAAATGATATAACTGTTAATTAAATAGTCTAATTAGATATTAAACTTCGATATAGAGTCTTAAACTCGATAATTACCCGATAAAGCCGTCGGTACACCGACATGTTTCAGAAATTGATCTGGACTTGTATAATTTGTTTGTATATGTGTTTATTTGTGATTCAATGGTTGTGGAACATATGTGACAATGTGATTAGGTTATGTGCTGACTGCAATAAGCAGTGCTATGTGTTATAGTATGTTATTCTAATCGATCAAATGATCTTATTACTGATAGGTGTTATATAAAGATAGAACTAAGTTATGAACTGTAAGCAACGCATCAGACAAGTATCTTACATTTGCATTTCCTTTATGCAATGGACATGAGTAAGAAGTTTCAGAATTATATTATTATTATGCTATATTATTAACCCTATTGTGATATATTCTATATCCGATCATTGTTTATCAACATGTTAGTATATGATAATTCGGATATATATATTACATTAGTTAAATTTCTATATATAGTTATACAAGTGTCCCCACTGGATAATCATTATATTTAATCACTTGTTGATATATATATATATATATATATATATATATATATATATATATATATATATATATATAAGTCTAAGCTATTTGATCACCTAGGCGCAAATTTCAAATGTCGTTGAACATGATAAAAAACATTTTTGTATCCAATCAAATTGTTTTGGTTCGGATTCCAGTCTAAGTATGAACATCCCGATCACGGGAAAACTTTTATGCGCCCAAGGAGGACAGAGTGAACGATCCTATCATTCTTGTAATGTAGTATTGAACAATCAGAGGTCCATGGGATGTACACCTGCGTGCGTAAGTAAGCTATGACGGTTTTGCGAGATGAAGTTACATTAAACCTTATCAAAATTTAAAACAATGTTCATAGTATGTCGACTACCCTATATATATATAGTCTATACGTAGTTTCAAAAATTTGAGATAGAATTGTTATGTTATTATTATCGGTTCAGTTTACTTCACAACTATAAATTCGTTGTAGAAGTGATGTATAAAGAAAACATTTATTTCTTTCAAATAATTATATTTATAATTGTTATTACTTCTTTGGGCACCCAAATGCTCATTCTTGCTTTAAATTAAATGTTTTCAAATTAGGCATGATCAACCCAAGGTTCGGGATGAGGAACAAGTGAAAAGGAAAGCAAACAGATTATGTTTAATGGTATCTTTTGTAATAGTTAGACAATATATGACAATGATATTTATTATCTATCATGTAATATATTGTAGTAAAGGTTGCGTACTTGGGATTAGACTCTGATAAATGTAAGATAAGTTTGATATTCATATTATTGTTATTATTATTAGTATTATTTCGCTCATAGAAATGGTATCGTGAAGCACCGACTTCGGGTTTCAAGTACCCGAGTTTGGGGTCTTTACATATGATGTGTTATGACAAAGTCATACAATGACAGCATCCTCAAACGAATGCATAATACAAAGATGCATCATGACGTCATTCTCAAAAATATTTTCAAAAATTTTAATTTGCCAACTGGTTTATTTGCACCTAAATAATTCGATTGAATTGAATTATTGATATGAGTCTATGCTATTCGATTCAGCTAGACAAACATTTATGAAAACTCTAAGTGTTCATTGAAAGAAATTTCCCGAACCAAATTGTTTTGGTCCTAATCCAAAGAAGATCGAGGTAGAATTTTGTGCTTTATGGCAATGATGAAAGCAGATAAAATCAAGACATGGCCAATACAGACATATCGGGCTAATCACCTTTTGTTCATGTAAGTAATGACGGTCATGGATGAATTTCCATAAAACCTTTGCGAAAATAATGCATAAATAGTCTATATGACTCCTCAGCAAAATTTGAAAATTTTTACTCTTGTGAGAGGTGTATTGGGTAGCATGTGAGGATAAGAATGTATGGTGTAAGGTGTAAGGTAAATTTCGGGGACGAAATTTTTAAAAGAATGGGTGAATGTGACAACCCGGGAATTTTGAATATTTTAAAATTTTTATTAATTGATTTAAGGTTCAAAATTAGAACCTAGACTAAAAATTAGTGTATGCATTTGATATTTTTAAGATGGAATTTTGAGGATTTCAAAATTCTGTGAATGATTTAGGTGAATTATTCAGGATTAAGGTAATAAGCGTTTATGTTCTGTGTATATGTGTGCATGATGTGGTTAAGGGTCAAGGGTTGACCAGATAAACGATATCTGTAATAAACCTTAATTATATGTTAAGAACGTCAACGTTCGGTTAGAAAACCCTAACGATTAACAAAAAAACCCTAGAAACCAGTTTTGGAAACCCAAATTTCAGTTCCGGAAATTCAAAACCCTAATTCGGGAATTTAAAACCCTAATTTGGGAACATAAAGGATAATTATAATTCTTAAGAGATATTAATTAATATATTAATTAGGGTAAAGATTAATTAATTAGCAAACCCTAATTTCAAATTTAGAAAACCCTAATTTTGGGATTTGAAACCCTAATTTATAATTAGGGAAACCTTAGTGTTAATTTAATAATTGTAATGATAATTAGGAAATATTAGTCCTAATTTTAAAGTTATAAGTAATTAGAAAAACCTAATCTAATTACGAATATTTAATTTCTAAATTAGAAAATTATTTTTCTATTAGAAACCCTAATTCGGGGGTTTATAAACCCCTAATGACCATTTTGACCCTAATTGCTTAATTAGCGATAGTAATTACGAAATGTTAATCCTAATTAGCAAGATTTAATTTGTGATTAAGAAATTTTAATATAATTAGAAAAACCTAATTATAATTTAGAAATATTAAATTTCTATTTTTAAAACCTAAATTAAAAATTTTAGAAAATTAAATTGCAAACCCTAAGGGTTTCAAACCCTAAAACCTAAATGTTTCAAACCCTAAACCCTAAGAGTTTGGCTAATTAACAAAATTGCCATTAAAATTAAAACCAAAAAGACCATATTGCCCTTTATTGCATTATTCAACTTAACTTGCAAGTCTTGCCCTATTATGGTTGGTGACCAACCCTAGTCCTAGACTTGTGTTACAAACACTAATTTCAGCCATCTAGCTCAGCCAAATACATTGCATTATATCAATTTATAAAGATTAGAAAGGGAGAAATTGGCTACTTTATTTATCATTCTTGCCAAGCCTTTTCTCTCTCTATATTTCGAAATCTAGAGTGAGAGAGAAAGAAAAGATGAAGCATGATCAGTTCATAGCAACTTAAGAACAGAATCAGAAGTTAGAATTCATGAATCAAAGCCTAAGAGGTATGAACCCTAAAAATTTTGAAATCAGTGATCTTATGTGACATGTTGAAATTGATTTGTTAAAGATGTGTTATAAGGTGTCTATAAGTGATCTGGGTTGATAGATCATAGATCTATAACACTTAGATGCACGAATCAAGCATTTTTAGTAATTTGGAAAAAATGTTGAAATATAGCCTGACAGTCATATGTCAGGGCCCATAGATCTTGATCTCTAAATTGTTTGTTGTGTTTTATGTTTTGGTTCTTTTCTCTAACATGAGGACTACACATCTATGGTTTTAAATTACTTAAATCATGCATATGTTGAGAGATACGACGCGCAAAATGCGTTGGCCAAATACCATTTAATTCGGTTTCTAGGTAACCCAGAAACCCAGAAATTTCTGACAACCTTTTTGGTGGTCTCTGATCTTCTTTCTGTGAAGCGATCTGGCCATGTTGTTGTTATATGTATGTAGACTGACATGTAGACTACCCATAAATGCCTTTAGTACTTCCAGATCATGCACTGGATCAATGTTGTAGCAGGTCAAACCATTGTTGACCACCAACCTCTTGATGAAATTTGGGAAACCCAGATTTCTCAAGAACAGTCCCGGACCACCACTTTGACCCGTCCAGATCTTGCTTGGGTGATGTTGATAAGTTGATGTAAGGTTATAGCATTGTACTCTAATATGTATTCTACAGGAATGAACCCTTATATCACACAAACAATACATATACTGAAAGATACAAGGATCTAAAGTAGCACCTTTCGTACTGTTTCAATTTCTAGGCAGCCCGGAAATTCAAGAGCAAGCCTGAAATCGATTTCTAGAGGTTGGATCTTGCAGCTTGGTTATGTTTTGACCACAGAATGTGTTTAAGATTGTAGTACTACATCTGTACTACCATAGTATTGCATTAAACAACTCAGATAACAACAACATATAAGTTGTAATTGTGGTCAAACTAGCTAGCATACACACTGACATGAATGCTCAAGAACACGCGAAGAACACCATTAACAATGGATTTGTCACCTAAGGCCCCTATAGCGACACTTAATTTCGGAAATTAATTATTATTTTCTGAAAATAATTATTTTAATTAAATAAATAGAAATAAATAGTTTTTAATTATTAAAAATACTAAATAAATTCTGAAAAATTATTTTAAATTCTGAAAAATAGTTTTTATTTATTTTGAGTATATTTCATAAATATTTAATATTTTTGAAATATAAATGGTATTTAATTTATTTAATTATAAAATTAAATAAATGATTTTAATTCATGAAAATTATATTATGATATTAGAAAATATTTTAAGTTATTTTTATGACTTTTAATATTTTGTGATGAAATTCATTAATTAACCAATATTAATGATAATTAGTTTATTTAAAAACTATATTAAATAAATTAAGGAAAAATGGAATTAATGCTTTATACATTATATAAAAATGATTTAAGTGTTAGAAAAATATTTTAAGTTATAAAATATAACTTTTGATATTTTGTCATAAAAATATTAATATTTTAATATTAATAGTAATTAGCGAGATAATGAATTTAACGGTTTAAAAATCATATAAAGGTGATTTTAAAGTATTAAAAATACTTTGTGATATTATAAATATATTATAATATTATGACATGTATTTCATTAATATTTGATATTAAATAAATATTAATGATAAAGAAATTATGTGGTATTTAATTCATATAAATACGATTTTAATGATTGAAAATACACGATAAATAGTAATAATTATTTAAAAATTATTACAAGCTTACGAAAAATATTTCGACTGATATTAAAATTATCTGAGATAATTGTTAACTATTAAGTCAGAGTTTAATTGGACTTAGACTCGATAAAAGTCCGACTAGACCGTCGAGACGTTAGAATTTTGCCAGATTCAAGTCAGACTGAAATAGTTTGACTTGATACCGTGTCTTATGTGTGTAATAGACTGATAGGATTATGTGTTATGTGTTTAGGTTATTCTGTGTATGTATATGTATATATATATATATATATAATAGTATTATATTGTGATGATATTATTCTAATATTGATATCTATATTACTAATATTAGGTCTTTGAATAAGGCGATATAAATTGCGTAGCGGTAATCAACGGTTCAGACAAGTTTATTTTTACTTAACTCTACTAAGAGTTGTCTCATTCGAGTAAGCTTATGGTTAATCATTGTTGATTGCCATGTATAATTGTACTCTGTACATATTGCATGTATAAGTCAAGTATGAAAGGCTGATCACCTTTATTACCAGTTGGTTTCAGATATATTTGTTCATGTATAATACTTGTTCAGTCATAAATTTGTTCCTGCTAGTTCACAATTATATTGTTGAATTATAGCCAGCTTATTATTCAGACTCTTTCAATCATAATATATCGTTATATTATTGAACTTAAACTTGCTGGGCAATCTTATGCTCACCCTTGCTATATCATGATAAAAATATTACAGATTAAGACGAATGTGTCGGATACAAGGAAAGGTCCAAGACAGTTCCAGCTTTAGTATACGTGTGCAGTAGATTTGTAATAGTGTTGTAAGATAATAATATTATGTGTTAGAAAAGTTATGATTTGTGTATTAAGTGAAGGTTACTCGACCTTGGGAAAAAGTATGTAAGTTTAATGTATAAACAATTTATGTTTATATCTTCCGCAAATAGTAATAGTTGTATAGAATGATCAAACCGGATCCGCGGTGATTCGGGACCTCGGATTCGGGGCCTACTACAGTATTTTTGTTTAAATCTGTGACATGAGCTAAGAAAGCTTGACATCCGTTTTTCAATAAACGAATAGCTTTATGGCTTGAGATGACCGTGATTGATTTTAATGGTTTGGTCGCTTGAATTCGCATAACAGGTTGGTTAGGAATATGAAAGCTAACAACCTTATAAAAATAATTAATTTTTGCATGATGAGTAGTTAACCAATCAATCCCTAGAATCACATCAAATGCAAGAATTTTCAATGAAATAAGATCGACAGGTAATATGAGGGTACCGATTTGAACCAAACAAGACTTATAAACAGTGGATGTAATGAAGGTTTCTCCCAACGGAGTTTCAACCGATAAGTCAAAGTCTAATTTCTCCGGAGTTAAATTTAAACGTTGAGCGTAAGTAGGAGAAATAAAAGAATGGGTAGAACCGGTATCAATTAAGGTATAGACTTCGCTAGAGTTTATGATAAGCTTACCCACTGATGACCTCGTTCGGGTTCCTTGCTTTCTGGGAGGTCATGACAAATGCTCTCCCTTGCACTACCGGCTTTGACTTTTCTGGGACTGCCTTTAATTCCTCCTTCCCAGCTGAACATGTCTTCGGTGAACGACAAAATCGGGCTAGGTGACCTTCTCTTCCACAATTATAACACGCTTTAGACGGCATCACGCAGTTTGGACTAATATGTCCCTCCCCTCCGCATTTGAAGCATATTATAGATGGTCGTTCTCCTTCCTTAGCAACGGGTGCTGGTGCTGACGTTTTTCCATCATTGTTGAATCTCCTCTTCTTGAAATATCCACTCTTAATGTCTTGGCCATGATTACCACCGAAGTGGTTACCATTTCTGGCATGTTGATTTCCTCCACGTATGTTGTCACCGCTTCGATGACTGCTACCACGGGTATTATCATTTTGCCGGCTGCTTTCTCTTGGTTGCGTTGACTCGTTATCGCGCTCCAATAACTGAGCCCTATTTACAACATCTAAATACAAACACAGTTTATGAGAAATTAGATATTGACGTATCTCGGGTTTCAAACCTCTTAGAAACATCCGCGTCATTCTCTCCTCATTATCAACCAAGTGAGACGATTTACCGATTCCCACCCGTAATCTGCCACTCCTCGTAACATAAAGGTGGCAAAGGGAACCTTTTGCTCCTCAGAACATCCCAAGACATCAAATATCTTGGTGATATGCTTTATCCACGCTTTCGCCTTAAGTGGTTTTGGCTCACCAATAAACTCCGGTGGTCCTAGCTCCTTGAACTGTTTAGCGGTGACCGTCCGAGAGTTTCCAGCGTTTCCACCTACATTTTGAACAGGAGCCGCTCTCGCCTGATGTCGCATGAATTGCATAAACCCTCTGAACATTCCATCGTTCATCATTTGGTCAGTGTTGCTGTTTGCATGAGGATTGTCGCCTTCCTGATGCACATTATCCTAATTATTGATCTGTGGAGACGCAACGGTCTCATGTGCTCCATTGCTATTCTCAACATTCTCGGATGTTATTTTCAAATATTGCCACAAAACAAGGGTTAATTAACATGCAACATATTATCCCTATATTCTGACCGACCAATTAAATACCAAATAAACTTAGGTAGGTCATACTAGCGAAGGAATTCCCCGTCTCTTCCCTCCTAGTTCTAGTCTCACATCTTAGCCAGGGATCATATCCATAAGCTTTGATACCAACTGTGACGCCCCCAAAATAGGTATACATCACCCATCTTGAGTCGCCAAATACATGGTACAAAATACAAATAAAACTTAACTATACAACTGTCGTGTAAAATACGACAAAACATATGATATGAGTTTTAATACAAATAATGTCATCTAGACAATATCCACACTCAATGGAGTCCTCATTACATTTATTATCACACTATTTTATAGAATAGTAAGGACTACTATGACACCATCTCGGACCATCACTCCATTCCCCGACTCGTCCCTACTACGTTCTCATTTCCTGAAGAGAACAGTGAAAGAAAGAGTGTGCTCAACTAGCCCAGTAAGAAATATTATGACTAAGATAATGCAGAATAATTTATCGTTAGCCTTCAACAGTGTTAAACTGATAAAATATAACAAACATCAAGTTTAACTGCAGTGGAACAAGCAATCCATTAGAAGAGTCAAGAGAGAATAAAGTCTACTATCTTCTATGATTTAAAAGGTTTTTCATCACTTTTATCGCTGAGACTCAGCTTAATAAATAAACCATATCATCCCTGCACTACGGCCAAGGATATTCATTAGTATCACGACCACAAATTATCCATCCACTACGGGCCAAGGATATTCGTGTATTCATCAATGGTCATGATCATGCCAACAACTGTCCATCAATGCACTACGGGCCAATGAGGACTTTTTTCACATCATTTGTAACATTACGGTCATGATTACACCGAATAATCCCTGGTCATAATCATACCAAGTCCATCTATGCACTACAGGCCACAGATGACTTTCAATATAATATACACATGAGGATGATGACAATGATATAAAAATTCAATAAAACAAGTTCAAGAATTAATTTATCCAGGAACTAATAACGTCCAAATTGTTAACATGATACTTCTTTGTAGAGTAAAACTCAAGAATGCTCAGAAGAATATTTCCATGAAAAGATACTGGATGAAGCGCAAATATCAAGGATATTCCACTAATTTCATGGAGTATAGAGGTCAAAACTTTAAACAACTGAGTATACTAAAGAACGGAATAACAAAAGAAATCACCAGGTAGACCTGGCAAACGGGTGGGTAAGTAGGTAACGTAGAACGATGGCGAATCGAAAAAGGCCCGGTTTTCACTAAGCTAAATTTGTTAGGCAGGGTTGGTAGTAGGAAGCAGAGCCGCATGGTTTTTTCCTCTTTTTTTTTAATCTTGATACATCAAAAATAGTAATAATAATAAATATTAAAAATAATAAAATAATTTATAATAAACAATAATTTTAATTACTTAAATTAACTACATATCTCAATTAATTAAAATTTTAATAGTATTATAATTTTAGATATTATTCTAAAGGCATGATTTGGGATAATGATTGATTTACTTTCCAAATAAGTAGGGAGAATGCATAATTAAGGGATAATGATTGATTTACTTTCCAAATGTACTACAATAACTCAATAAGTAAGGGGATTGCATAATCAAATATGATTCTTTAAAATTAATATAATTTATTTAACTTTTAAAAATAATAAATACTGTAATTAATACTAATATATAGATAATTTTAAATTTTTATAATTATATTATCTAACTTAAACTAATAATGGTTAGTTTAATAGTTTTATACTTTGAAATTATTAACTATATATCTCAATCAATTAAAATTTTAATAGTATTATAAATTAGTATTATTAATTAATTACCTACATTAACTACATATCTTAATTATAATTTTTAATTATAGTTAAAATATATTGAAGATTGTATTAAAAACAAATAGTTGTTGTAGCTCAGTTGGTTTGAACTCTTATTTATTTACTTACAAGTCTTGTGTTCAAGCCTCACAACCCACAAGTAGTAACATTTTATTTTTAAAAAAAAAATTGACGGGGAACTTGGTGGTAGGGCCTCCACGTCTAGGACTAAAATCTGCCCGGGCCAAAAGGCCTTGCTTTTTGTGTCTTAGAAAATGGCGGCCCTAAGCCCGGTTTTTGGTGAGGCGGTAGATCCGACCACGGGCTTGGGCCATCTTTGCCAGGTCTATCACCAGGCATGCGATAGACCGCACAGGCAGGTTATTCCAACAGAATAATAAATAACGGAACCAGGCTCGGCGTAAAAGCGCATGCATGTGATATATTCAATAGAATAATAAAGATGGAATCAGTATGCATGACGATATTCCAACAAAATAATAGAGATGGAACCGGTGTCCCAAGTGAAGCGCATGACGTGGATATTCCAACGTAATAATAAAAATCAGTCGGTCCGAAAAAGCGCATGCATGAGGATATTCCAACAAAATAATAAAGAATGGAATAACAGAAAAATTTCACCATGTATGCGGTACTTCGAATAGATAGGTTATTCCAACATAATAATAAAGAATGGAATAACAAAAGTTCTCTTCATGAAGACGAAAGAAAGAAATAATACCCCTTACCTTAGAAAGAAACTGGATACTGGAGTAGTGAGGTAGCAAACTTCTCTTCTTCTTTCTCTCTATAATTTCTCTCTATAATAAATGCTCTATAGCTTTAGTGAATTGGTGAAGAATAATGAAGAAAGGAGCTTTTATTTATAGGAAAATATAGTTTCGATAATTGCACGTTTTGGGGCTCGATATATTACAGTACAATACCTTCAACTTTTCTTTCATTTTTAATTTAGTCCTGAAAGTATTATCAAACTTGCACCACCTTCCCTAATAGTAAATCATATGAATTAATAGTAAATCATGTGACTCAATAGTTCTAAACATGTGAAAAAAAAATAATTACGGTATAGTACCTTCATCTATACCTCCATTTTTAACTTAGTCATGCAAGTATTATCAATCTTGCACCAACTCCCCTAATAGTACATGAATGTGATTCAATAGTACACACATGTGAACAAATAGTTATATAAGCATGTGAATTAGTAGCAATTAATTGCTCATTTATCCGATAAATTACCCGATTTATCAATATAACCCCCAGACATCAATTATCATCGGAATAGATGTCGATTTCCACTAACACTAATAATCCCAACACAATGGAACTATCAAATTCATCTTTAATCAACACGAACTTATTCATCATTAATATTATAACTCACAATATTTAACAACCACGTCGTTCCCAGGAAAGAGGGGGTTTTCCGATAAGAATTTCTCCTTATTGGCGCGCAATTAGGTGACCAAACCTCTCCTTGACAGAAATTCTAGACATTATCAATATTATAAATAATAATATAAATAACTTTGTCGTCTCAATTATTGATTTAATAATATAAAATATTATGCAGATGATACTGTGACAATAATTGAATCAATAATATGAGAGATATGATGCGTGAATTCTTTATCAGCAATAATTGAGTATAATTGAGTGACTTCTCACGTAAGCATCAATAACCAATACCGTGTGCTTACTTATGCAACCACGCCAGATTCTTGTACTTTTACTACCGGGTAGTTCAACAGTTTTAACGGTAACACTTTCGCCGTTATTTTTATAAAAAGATAATTTTGTCATTTTCTTACTACGACAATACTTCCGTTGTGGGGTCCACCAATGATTGTGCCGTCGTACGAATATTCCCTGTTAAAATGAATATTCTCCGACCAATCAAATATAATATAACCACTTGCTTACTTTGCAAAACTTGTAAATAATACCCACAACTATAATATTATATCATATCCACACCATAATATTCAAAAATATATTTCGATAAAATTTAATCTTTATTTATAAAAGTTGGGGTCTTACATTTTCTTGTAGGTGAAAATGGTTTGGTAGTTTCTGCCCCTAAAATGAAACTTTTCCAAACTAAAATCAGATTTCTTGGACATAATATTTCTAATGGAACTATTATTCCAATTAATGATGTATGGAATTTGCATCTACATTTTTGGATGAAATTAAAGATATTAATCAATTGCAAATATTTACGGGAAGCCTAAATTATATTCGTGAATATTATCCGAATCTTTCCTGAGATTCGTATATCTTGCTACAAAAAAAAATCATTTGCCTTGGATCACGAAAGCACCTTGAAGCATTACAAAAGATTAAAACCAAGGTCAAATTGACTACCTTGTTTAGCTCTACCTAATCTCGAATGGAAGAAGATCCTTCAAACCGATGCTTCTAATCTGAGGTTATGGTGGAATCCTAAAACAATTCAATCCTAAAAAGAAAAAAGAGGATCATATCCGTTTTACTTCAAGAGTCTGGAAAGGACATTCTTTAAATTATCCAACCATAAAGAAGGAATGTCTTTCAATTGTTAAATGCATTTTAAAATTTCAAGATGATATTTTGAACCAGCATTTTTTAATCCGAGTTGATTGTTCGGCTGCAAAACAGATATTTATAAAAGATGTTCAAAATTTACCATCTAAACAGATATTTTCTACTTGGCAAAGTACTTTATCCGTATTTGACTTTGATATTGAATATATCAAAAGAAAATAGAATTTTTTACCGAATTTTCTAACCAGAGAATATTTACAGGAATAACCAGTAGAGGCCGTGGCCGCGATCAACGAGGCCGATGTAATCTGTATTATACAGAATTTCCTAGTTTGAATACTCCATCTAGTAATTCTTCGGCTTCTTCCAGCCAGCCAACAGTAAAGAATGTTCTTTTATTACCAGAATAGTACATCCCCAACAAATATGTGGAAGAACAATATTGATTATTGAACCGAATGATGAAAAATGGATGAAAGATCCATGGGAAATAAAGAGGTGTTATTTAACGACTCAACAATTTTCTCCCCATTTTAACCAGTATCGATATGTTTATGAACAAATTATCATTGAAACAACATCCATCGACATTAATCATACGCTTCATGATCCTACAAAATCGACCAGCCCAATCCAATATAGTAAAACAACTATCAAGCACATTATGCCTCTTGCAAATTGGGGTATTAATCCCCATACTACCTGTACTATTTAAACCATCCATACAAAAATAAAATACAACTATTGGGATTATATTGATTCCTTTACGCGAGTATTTTATTTCCAGAATCCTATTCATATCCATACTTGGTTTATCCGTATATGTCCCGATGTTCTTAAAAATGAAATCCCAAACTGGTTATTCGTTTGGTGGGATAAATTCGGTATTACTATTGAAACTTCACCAGAATCAGTCCAAATAACATTTAAGGAATGGCAAGTTGCATATGTCCATATACCAGTAAACAAAGATTTATCTATGCTTAAATTACTTGCTCATTTCATAATCTGTTTTGGAATCCCCTAGATCTGGAAATGGGATTTTCAATGTGACTATCAGAATAAAATCCCCCGCCTTAAAAGAGTATTTTTTACTAAATGGTGGAATAAATGACTTAATCCTACACTGCCAGAACTTCTCAAGGCCATAAAGAATCATACTCAGGCCTACCTGGATGCTATTCCTAAGAGCCTCCTAGTACAATAAGTAAATTTATTTGTCAAAATACAAACAGATTTAAAACAGAAATTTTTGAATTTAACTGAAACAGAACTAATTGTTAAGACTATGGATTATATGAAAAATCAATTCTTACAATCCTTAGTCCGGGATGATTGTTCCATGAAAACTATTAGCAGTAATGAAGGATCTGACAAGGATGACAATGAGTTCAGCCTCTTAGCTAGGGAAAGCCAAGAACCGGAACCCACTATGGGAGATTTCTGGGATTCTCTCACCTCCATGATTTTTGAAAAGATGGAGCAAGACAAAAAAGGAAAAGAAAAAGCCTAAAAGTTATTCTCCACTACAGAAAACATACTCAATAATCAAAAAAAGACAACCAGTGTCACCACCATCAGAAAAAGAGAAGCCAATTATTCAGCTCTCTTGGCTATCAGCTCCCTCAATTATCAAAAGACGACACCAGCTGTCCTCAATAATTCTCCACTGAACCGAAAAATTGTCTCATGCCATCCCTGTAAGACCCCAACTTTTATAAATAAAGATTAAATTTTCTCAAAATATATTTTTGAATATTATGGTGTGGATATGATATATTATTATAGTTGAGGGTATTATTTACAAGTTTTGCAAAGTAAGAAAGTGGTTATATAATATTCGATTAGTCGGGAAATATTCGTTTTAACAGGGAATATTCGTACGACGGCATAATCATTGGCGGACCCCACAACGAAAGTAATGTCGTAGTTAGAAAATGACAGAATTATCTTTTTATAAAAATAATGGCGAAAGTTTTACCGTTAAACTGTTGAACTACCTAGTGGTAAAAGTACAGTAATACACGTGGTTGCATAGTAGCACACGGTATTGATTATTGATGCTTACGTGAGAAGTCACTCAGTTATACTCAATTATTGCTACGATAATTGTTGCATCATATCTCTCGTATTATTGATTCAATTATTGTCACAAAGATTATCCGTATAATATTTTATAGTATTAAATTAATAATTGAGGCGATAAAGTTATTCATATTATTAATTACAATATTGACAATGCCTAGAAAGTTACATTAAGGAGAGGTTTGGTCACTCAGTTTAACGGCCAATGTGAGAAATCCTTATCTAAAACCCCTCTTTCACGGGAATGATCTCGTTTGTTAAATATTGTGAGTTATAATATTAATGATGAATAAGTTCGTGTTGATTAAAGATGAATTTGATAGTTCCATTGTGTTTGGGATTATTAGTGTTAGTGGAAATCGACATCTATTCCGATGATAATTGATGTCTGGGGGTTATATTGATAAATCGGGTAATTTATCGGATAAATGAGCAATTAATTGCTACTAATTCACATGCTTATATAACTATTTGTTCACATGTGTGTACTATTGAATCACATTCATGTACTATTAGGGGTGGTGGTGCAAGATTGATAATACTTGCATGACTAAGTTAAAAATTGAGGTATAGATGGAGGTACTATATTGTAATTCGTATTTTCACATGTCTAGAACTATTGATTCACATGATTTACTATTGATTCACATTATTTACTATTAGGGGAGGTGGTGTAAGTTTGATAATACTTGCAGGACTAAATTAAAAATGAAGAAAAAAAGGAAGGTATTATACTGTAATATTTTGAGTCCCAAAACGTGCAATTATCGAAACTATATTTTCCTATAAATAGAAGCTCATTCTTCCTTCATTTCTAACCAATTCACAAAAGCTATAGAGCAATTATTATAGAGAGAAAGAAGAAGAGAAGTCTGCTACCTCACTATTTCAGTATCCAGTTTTTTCTAAGTAAGGGGTATTATTTCTTTCGTATTCATGAAGAGAGTTATTTTCTTTCAATACTCGTAAAGGTTGTTATTCCATTCTTTATTATTCTGTGGGAATAACCTGTTTGTGCGGTCTATCGCATGCATGGTGAATTCTTCTGTTATTCCATTCTTTATTATTACATTGGAATAACTTTTGCCTATCTGATCTATCGCATGCCCGGTGAATTCTTACATTATTCCATTCTTTATTATTACATTGGAATAACTTTTGTTTGTCTTATCTATCGCATGCACAGTGAATTCTTTTGTTATTCCATTCTTTATTATTTTGTTGGAATAACCTGTCTGTGCGGATTACGCACACCTGGTGAATTCTTCTGTTATTCCATTCTTTATTATTTTGTTGGAATAACCTGCCTATGTGGATTACCGTATGCATGGTGAATGATCCTTCGTATGCATTCCTTATTAAATCGTGGAAATGATCTGTCTACGTGGATTACCGCATGGCGGGCGAAAATCCATTTGCAGTTTTATATATTCTATTATACTCAGTTGGTTAAAGTTTTGGCTTCTATACTCTATGAAATTAGTAGAATATCCTGGATATTTGTGCTTCATCCAGTATCTTTTCATGGAAATATTCTTCTGAGCATTCTTGAAATTTACTCCACAAAACAGTATCATGTTGACAATTTGGACGTTATTGATTTTTGGATAAATTAAATTATAAATCTTTAAAATTTATCCTTGAACTTGTTTTATTGAATTCTTATATCATTGTCATCATCCTCATGTTTATAATATGTTGAAAGTCATCTGTGGCCTGTAGTGCATAGATGGACTTGGTATGATTATGACCAGGGATTATTCTTTATAATCATGACCGTAATGTTACAAATGATGTGGTAAAAGTCCTCATTTGCCGTAGTGCATTGATGGACAGTTGTTGGCATGATCATGACCATTGATGAATACACGAATATCCTTGGTCCGTAGTGCATGGATAATTTGTGGTCGTGATACTAATGAATATCCTTGGCCGTAGTGCAGGGATGATGTGGTTTATTTATTAAGCTGAGTCTCAGCGATAAAAGTGATGAAAACCTTTTAAATCATAGAAGCTAGTAGATTTTATTCTCTACTTGACTCTTCTAATGGATTGCTTGTTCCGCTGCAGTTAAACTTGATGTTGGTTATATTTTATCAGTTTAACACTGTTGAAGGCTAACTATAAATTATTCTGCAGTATCTTAGTCATAATATTTCTTACTGGGCTAGTTGAGCTCACATTTTCTTTCACTGTTCTCTTCAGGAAATGAGAATATAGCTGGGACGAGTCGGGGGACCATTGATGATCCGGATGGTTGTTTTAGTAGTCCTCACTATTCTATAAAATAGTGTGACAATAAATGTAATGAGGACTTTATTTGAGTTTGTATACTCTTTACGAGACATTATCTGTGTTGAAACTCTCACCACGCGTTTTGTCGTCTTTGTATCAAAAGAAGTTTGTATTTAAATTCTGTACCATGTATTTGGCGACTCAAGATGGGTGATGTATACCTATTTTAGTGGCGTCACAATCCCACTTCCTACGGCTGAGATTTAAAGAAGAAAGATAAGGATTGACAAACCGACTCCACTAACCAGGACACGCTCAGTCGTTACCTTATCTCTTTACTTGTATAAAATGGGAACCTTCACCTTTACTTTGGATTTTCTTTCCTTGTACTCTTTCCCTCTCCATTCTCTCCGTAAAATACTTCATATATAAAAGTTTGAAGATATCTACAGGCTCATCTGTAAGTTTAAGTTTGAATTATTGCTTATGTTAATTATTATGTGTCTTTGCTTAATCTTTTAGATTATCATATTGAAAACAGTAATCGTTATCATACAGCATATCAAACTGCTACAGACAACCATAATCGTTCTTATTTTTTAGAACAGTTTAATAAATCAGAACAATTAATTGTTTTAACCAAGAACGCCATACAAGAAGAAACTTGTCGGCTTATAGTTTTGGGTAGACCCCTAAATCAACAGTAATCTTATGAGATCATATATGTAATAATTTGTTTGTTAATATATATTTAATATGCTTTTAAAAATTTCATGCCATTTTATTAAATAAGGTTAGTATTGATAGAGCATAATTAAGTGAAACATCACCCAAGTCGCGTTGAGAACTTTGCCTTTGGCCGTGTTATGGCGTCGTGGCTTTTATCCTTTGTAAATCGTTGACAGACGTGTTTAATTTCACTCTTAAGCAGGAATTTCATCAATAAGGAATTTCCCTTAGAACAACATAATTTTATGAAAAACATTCCATCTTTTCTTCTTTTTTTCGTCCAAAATTTGAACATGTCATTTTGTTTTTATCTTTTCAGCTTCTGCCCTTCAGTGGCATTTTAGTTGAGTGCAGTAAATTTGTTAATGGCTCAATTTTCTTATTTATCTTGGTTTAATTTTCTGATACTAATGTCGCAAAAAATTAAATTAACATTTTTATGTACCAAAAGACTCCTGCCATCTGGATTAGTGGGCAGTTAACTTGCGGCAGACACTTCTAGTGCATGTTTGGTTACACAGTAATTAGAACATTTGATGTGTTTAGAAGTTCAA
Organism: Panax ginseng; assembly: GCA_020205605.1. Lineage (NCBI taxonomy): Eukaryota > Viridiplantae > Streptophyta > Magnoliopsida > Apiales > Araliaceae > Panax > Panax ginseng. The sequence continues at coordinate 128,829,615 of CM035145.1, read as the reverse complement.
CACGCACTTAAAAATCTTATTCGTTTAGCAGTTTATTTTAATCACATGTTATTTAAATTACAAACGCAACGCAATAAAAATATTGGTTCGAACACTGCGAGCATTACCAATAGCCGAACAAACTCTTAAATTATTTTCCCGAGTTCTAGTTCAAAAAATATAAGATTTTTATTGATTTTGTGAAAGTTAATTTTTTTTAAAAAAGTAAACTATGTAAAAATTATTACTAATTATAACATTTATTGTTTTCATAAATGAAACCAATCACATCAAATTTTATATTTAAAATATCTGACATTGACTTTCAAACTTGGTTCTTATATTTCGGAACTAGTAAATAGTTTTATTACATTCAAGCAAACACAACAATAACCACTGAAAGCTGAAGAACTCTCAAGAATGATGAAAACAATAACCAACTTTAAACCTCTGCTTCTGATTTTGTAACATTTAAGCATGAGTAGTTGTTTCAAGAAATGGATAATCAGTGTAACCAATAACAGGATCAGATATATAGAATGTATCTCTGTTATACTTGTTGAGAGGAGCATCAAGCTCGAATCGTTTCGGTAAATCCGGGTTTGCCAAGAAAAAACGGCCAAACGCAGCAAGGTCCACATGATTCTCGGCCACAACTTTATTGCCATCTTCCCTATCGTAACCGCTAGACGCCAATAAAGGTACCGTTGAACACTTTTCTCATCGGGAAAAGACTATCTGAGCATTTTGCTTTCTCGCCCACGGTATTCATCCTCGGCTCGACCATGTGGCAGTAAAGAATGCCATATTTGTTCAACGATTCAACCATATAAAGTCCAAGGCCTTGGGGATTTGAGTCCCCTGATTGATTGTAGTCTGCAAAGGGCGAAAGCCTAATGCCTACCCTATCTGCTCCTATCTCTTTTGACACTGCTTCGACAATTTCCAAAGCGAATCGGCAACGATTCTCCAATAAGCCTCCGTACTCGTCTGTTCGGTCGTTGATCTCATCTTTCATGAACTGATCTATTAGGTATCCATGAGCACCATGGATCTCAACCCCATCAAAACCTAAATTTTGAGGAAAAAGTATCATCGCAACAAATTCTTAGCTGAAAATACATAATGACGTGTATTACACACCAAATAAAAAGGAACTTGATATGTCCACAAGGGAATTTTATAGTTCCACAAAGCTCTTCTAGCAAAAATAGTAATCAGGACTCACATTTATATGAGTAAGGCCTCGTAAAAATATCAAAAAAAAATTGATAAAAAATAACAATTCACGATCCAACAAATTTGACCAACCGAAAACACAATGACACATCATACACCAAATAAAAAACAAATGCATTTTAAATTCGTGAACTATATATAGAACCATATTTATAGGATAAATATATAAATGAGATGTAGTGGCAATTCATCTTAGTTATTTTCTTTTTTCTAAACTTGTAGATTTTTAAGTAACCAACTCATTTAAAAGTCAAGACCTTGCACACCCAAGAGCTCTAATACCATGTTAAGTAACCAACTCATCTAAAAGCTTAAATTGTTTGATGGAGGGCGTCCCAACAATGTATATCATGCTAACATGGATGTGAACATCATCATAATCATAAAATCAAAGCAAATTTGCGTTAACTTGAAATAGATTTAGCTCAAAAACATACCAGCTTCAATAGCATTTCTTGCAGCAAGTCTAAAATCATTTATAATCTGAGGAATTTCATCAGTCCTCAGTCGTCGTGGAGGCGTAAATTCATCAACATCACTAGCAATAGCATTAGTTCGAAGTTCAGGAGTTAATGGCTTGTCTGGACTAGAGATTGGACTTCGAAGTTTAGGAGTTAATGGCTTGTCTGAACTAGAGATTGGAGCCTGCCCATTTGGCTGAAAACCTGTAAATTCAAAAAGCATAAATAGGTTGGAGGGAGAAAATTTGGTACAAATCAAAATTCAATAAACTAGACTGAATTCTACTAAAGTAATTCATCAGACAGTTCTATATTTAGAACCACCAAATCCCTAAGAAATAAAAAGGAAAGAAAACAGAAATAAAGTATCTTGTAAACCATCTGAACATTGTAGAACAAATTGCTTAAATTCATTTTATAACGTGTTTATTTCAGCTGAAGATAATTGCAAAAATCTAATATACTGACGTTATAACTGTTGATAAGTCATATTCACATAGATCTGTTTGTAAATAAATTGAATAAATTCCTTTAAAAAAAACTGTTGTCAAAGTATATGGCAAATAATGGTATTAATATTGTTTAGGAAAACTCTTGGTACTAAAATAAATTGTGGGGTAGAAGAGTTTGAAATATGTGAACTCAAATAAGCAGCGTTATGATAATCCAAAAAGGCAGCCTTTACTCACTTATTTGACCATATATATTATGACCATATTCACCTACTTTTACTAAAATAAGTTGAAACAAACAGCCCAGAATTGTCTATTGATTAAATTAAGATGAAAGAAAAAGACTCATGAACAGTGGCGGACCTTAGGTATGGCCGACCGCCGCCATGACGCGGTCCAAATTTTCTAAAATTATAATTATACGTTTAGGTTATGTTTGTTTACAAGGATTATACTTGGGATATAACTATTAATTCTAAGTGTCTTGTTTGTTTTTCAATTTGAGCTTGGGACTATTAGTCCTGGAATTATAAAATAACTTAAGATGTGAGATTATTTAATACTATATTCTACCTGATATTATAATCCTTATCATTTCAGATTAAAAATTGTTAGACAAAATTAATCTCAACTTTTTTCTAAAATGACCATAATATCCTACAATTTATATTATTATTACTGACAACTTAAAACTTACTAGTACAAAGACTAAATATTAATTTATTTTTTTTTTGGGGAGGGGGTTGGGGCGGGCGTGGGCGTGGGCGTGGGCGTGGGCGTGGGCGTGGGCGTGGGCGAGGCGAGGACGGAGTGGGGTGAGGTGTGTATATATAATCACCTGAATATTATTTTTTGGGAAGGGTGGGGGTGGGGGTGGAGGGTGGGCGGTGGGAGCATAATCAATAAATATTATTTTTTTTTAGGTAAGGGTAGGGGTAGGGGTAGGGGTGGGGGTGGGGGTGGGGGTGGGGTTAGGAGTTGGGCGGAATGAGTGTATACATAATAAATAAATATCATTTTGGGGGTTGAGGGTTGAGGTTTGGGGTTGGGGGTTGGGGGAGTGGGGAGTGGGCGGGGTGGGATTGTATAATCAGTGGTTATTATATTTTTGCGAGGGTGGTGGTGGGAGTGGGGGGTGGGGTGGGGGTGGGGGTGGGGGTGGGAGTGTATTCATAATCACTAAAATATTATTTTTTTGTGTGGGTGTGGGTGTGGGTGGGGGTAAGGGTGGGGTATAATCACTAAAATTATTTTTTTTTTGCCAATATGAATTGCTGGTACCTGCCCATTAAGTTCTTGACATAACACTTGTTCAAAGTTGGACATATATTATCATACAAAACTGGTTCAACATGACAAAGGAAAAAAGTTAAAAAGGAAAGAATAAGTCAAAATCATACTCTGATTTGAAACCCTCCCTACATGCCAAATCTGACAGAAAAAGATACCGCCTTTGGCATGAACAGCATCGACAATGGGTTTCCACGCTTCAACTTGTTCCTTTGTCCATATTCCAGGTGTATCTGGATACCTTCAATCAAGAATCACCTACCTCAGTTATGTACTAATTAATAATATTATACATTTGCATTTAAATTTGACTTCATAACTAAAATAATCGCCGATGTTATATTTACCCTTGAGCAGTGTCCGAAACTCCGGTGGCTTCAGTTATGAGAAGGCCCCCTTTCGTGGTTCTTTGGGAATAATATAATGTAGCATGTGGCTGAGGAACATTGTTATAAGATCTTTGCCTTGTCAATGGTGCAAAAACTACTCTGTAACAAATGAGGAGCAAACAAAAAACTATTAAAAAAATAAAATACTTTTTATTTTTTCTTATTTTTCTCGACTCAAAAAACGCACTTACATGATATTAATTTTCTTTGCCTTTCCTATCCTTCCCTTAGTTTTAAAAACTCACAAATTTCAAAAATCAAACCCCAATTGCTGAAGTAATAAATCAACAAACTTCATTACAAAATCTACATGTAAGACTTAGATCCATACCTATGGGAGAGCTGAAATTTTCCCATTTTGTATGGGGTGATAAGAGGGACTTCAAGGGTCTTCTCTTCTTCCATTTCTAGCCCTGCTGATATCTTCTATTTCTCTGATTATAAGAATGAATAATGAGAAATATTATAAACACCCAAATGGGTATTTATAAGAAAAAATATATATAAAATATTCATTATTTTAATGAGGGATTTGTTGTCATGGCTGATGATTGTGAGATCTAAACTGGAAAATCTTTAGGGAAATCTTGATCATTAGTTTAATGGGTATTTGTAAAATATATATCTGGTTTTGTTTTGGCGGATAACATTGTGAGGAGAGAGAAGAAATAAGGGGATTTAAATAGGTATGTTAGATAAAAGAATATATTAAAAAAGGGGGTATGCCACTGATTTCCTTCGTGTGCGCATGTATATATATATAAAGTAAGGATCAAGAACATTTCTCTTATCTAGCACTTATTTATATGAGCAAGGATCAAGAACATTCCTCTTATCTAGCATTCTTCTTTAAATAACATTCTCACTTGCTTTCCTTTTATTTATAAAAATGTCATCCGCGGCCCCATTTGTTTTTTAAAAGAACTCTAAAACGACATAGTTTTAATAAAAGAGTGTTATTTAAAGAGGAATGCTAGATAAGGAGAATGTTCTTGATCCTTGCTATATATATGAGTGCTATTTAGGACTTCGATTTCAAGGGCTTCGATGTTGCACTTACTTCCTTCAACCCTAGATTATTTGGAGGGGAACATTAGATGAGAGCTCAGTCGTGACTCGTGAGAAGAGTGAGGAGAGAGAATGAAGAAACACGGAGTGAGCCTTTTAAATCGGAATGCTCTTTAAGGGAGTAATGTTATTTAAGGAGATTGCTTTTTGAATCTTAATATATATATATATAGAAGGATCGAGTCAGATACCCTTTATTCTTTTACTCACCGTCTTACTTACCCCCTTTTAGGCGGCGATTTATTTAAATCTGGCAATCGTCAATCAATACTTTTAGCGACGCTTATATGTTGTCCGTCGCTAAAGTATAGACGACGATTAGTATGAATCGAAACCATCGCTTCTAAAGGGGGGTGAGTATGGATAAATAAGATAAGGAAAGATGACTGATCCGGATAGTATATATATATATATATATATATATATATATATATATATATAGTTTAATGAGGGATTTGTTTCTGGACTTATTTTTGCTTTTTATGATCGAAACGGACAAGTGGAGCAGTAGATTTATTGATTTACGTCATTGCTGATGCAGGGCGGCGGCTGTCCTATGAAAAAGACCCTTTGCCTCAAAATAATGTCATATTTTTCATTGTGATTTAGGGGAGAACATGCAATGCAATTTGGTGCAGTTTTAAGCTCCTATCGTAAATGCAACTGCAATATGCAATTTTTTAAGTTTTAACAATTATGATTTGTGTAGATGCTATTTTTTGTGGTTACGATTTATTGCAGTTGAGTTAAGAATGCGGATGTAAAATCACATTTTGACAAAAAAAAATATTCATACATTACAAAAAATAAAACTATTAATTAATACTATATTTTCATTTAAATTAAATTAACAACAGATTAATATTGTTCTTAATTAATAATAATTAGGATGTTTCAAAAATAAAGAAATAACAGTTTACAACTTAGTTTATATAGCATTTCCCTTTGAAGTCTTCAAGTTCTATTATCTTCCTTCTAATTTTGTCAAATGTAAAAACAAAAACACAAAAAGAACAAATCATGAATGACTTTTATATTTGTTTTATATTTTTACAACATTAAAAGAAAAATATAAGTGTATTTCTAAACTTTGAAACCAAATTGATTCCTAAAAAAATATTGATTATTATAATGTTAAATATAAAAAGATCTATTGTATTTAGGGGCAAATCAATTAAGGGGGAGCATAGGCAGCTAGCTGCCTCTGCTGAATTTTTTTTTTTTATAAGTATAAGGGTAGGGACATATATATAAATTAATAAATTTAAAGGGTTAGATTAATGGAAGAGTTATACTTAGAGGGGGCAAGAAAAATTATATAAATATATATATATAGACATAGGTACCAAGCTTCCTAAGAGACATAGTGATAACTTATAATTATATTTTGTTGTACATTTATTTGTATACATGGTCATGGGCGGAACCAGGGGGGTCATTTGACCCCCCACCCTGGAATTTTCGGGGGTTATTTATTTATTTTTGTTTTTTTTTATGTATTTCTTTTTTTCCTTTGTTTTTATTTTATTTTTACTTTATCATCAAAGTGAGGCAAAAAAAAGTGGTAACAATTCTCTCTGTAAACTAATTAAAAATAAAAAGCTAAAGAATAAAATAATTTTTTTGGATCATACTATAATGACCATAAATAAATTCACCATAGTTCTATCCTATTAAGATTATTAAATATGTCTTCTTCTATTTTTTTGTTGTTGTTGGAATTCATTCTTTCAAGTTAATTAATCCCATAAACCACAATATAAGGTTTTGAATATATAATATTATAATTTATATTTTATCTATAAAAGTAGCTAATCAGTTGACTAAAAAATTAAATTTTTCTTGTAACTCGTTATTTTACATATATACTTTTTGACAAGGGATAGGCAAGGAATCAAAATTTCTCCCGAAACTGCACCAAAAATCGACCAAACTGCACCGATTAAGTCGCGCCAATGGTTCCAGCATAGACCAATTAAGTTGCACCAATGGTGTGGAAGTTCTTTTTTAACTCCCCTTTTTCAAATTCTCCTTTTTCTTGACTTGTAAATTTTTTTATAATCAAATATTAATTTCTCTTTATATCTTGAATTAAAGGGTGTTTGACAATGACTTATAAGTTGGTCAAACTAAGTTATATGTCATTTGTTATTATTTAGTGTTTGACAATAACTTAAATTTTAACTTTTTTTTGACTTATAAGTCATTATTAATTTTTTTCATGCTTCATGTGCTATATTTTTTGATGTATTAGATAAATTTTGCTACCATATATATATAAATATATATATATATATATATATATATATATATATATATATATATTATTCGGGAGTATTTTACCGATCCTCATGTGGGTTTGAAGGCACGAAATTTGAACCAAGGGTGATTGGGCCCATTGGTAGAAATACATCTGATGTTGAAGGTGTTCGGGATCGGATATCCGAGCCCTCTGGGCCGGAGTCCTGTTTTGATCGTGATGTTCGGGGTTGGGCCTTTGAGTCCCTTGGGCCGAAGCCCAAACCAGTATATATATGTTCGGTTGGATTGGGCCTGTGCAGTTGGACAGCCCATGAGTAAAGTCTGGGGTTATAAGGGGTTTATATGGTTAAGGACTCTAGTCCTAATCATATTCGAATAAGGTAACTCCAAAGGTAGTATTTGAATTGAATTCTACTTACACCTTTTAAAGAGATTGTCTTGGACCCAAATATAGGTAACTACCATATTTAGGAGTCCTAATTCGACTCGGAGAGGGAGTCTACGGAGGTGAAAATGGCTATAAATACAAGGCTTGACTACAATTAACAGGTAATACATCTTTGAGCACTAAACACTTAGCCTCCATTGTTAAACCTTGTGAACGACTTGTACTTATTCTCACACTGGAGCTATCCCCCGGCGGCACAAGTCGTCAAGCGTCGTGTGTGATCTGTTATTGTGCAAATTCAAGCGCGTGGATTTTGTGATTGGACGCGCCAGCGAAACTTGGCGTTAACATTAGCGCCAAAAGGAGGGCTTTTAGTGCTTTCTACAATCGCAGTTAACTTCTCCTGTAGAAAGTCATGGCGAGCAGGGATACCAGTGCTTCTAACCAGGAAAAGGCAAAAACCCACTAGACCACCCAGGTGTGAGGGTCGGTTAAAGACAGGCTATGTAACGCCCCCAAATTTGGACCGCCACTTGGTCACTCGAATTCGGTTCGTCACGTGCTCAAAGTAATACCATAATAACTAAAATTACACATTCACAGTAAAAGATCTAATTTAGAATAATATACAATGATTTATTATAATTATTCTCCCAAATCTCTCAACCTATAGTGCTTAATAGATTATATAATAATATCGAATAAAGACTTATTACATAATCTTATTTAAGCTTAAACATAGTCTGAAAACAGTCTTAATACAACATAATAGACTTAAACATAAAAGGGACAAGCTAGTCGGTAGCCTTGCCCTTGCCCTTGTCTTTCCCAGAGACACCTCCCTGTTCCGCCTTAACTGAAAGGTTTTAAATAAGCAAGGATGAACATAAATTTCCCATTAAGTAATATTCAACAGGGGTAAATAGTTTTATAACACAAGTTTGAAATATCGAAGTATCATCTCAAAGATAGTTCAGAGTTTCAGAATAATATCATGAATAATGAATATCAACAATTCTTGGAATAAGAATGATAATTCAATATAAATCAACAGATGTATATGAATTCAAAGACTATCAAGGTATCCAACTGGATAACAATTTATACTGAGTAGTCACTAAGGACTATTTGAACATCTACTAGAATTACCAATATTAAACAGATAACCCAAAAGAATTAAGTACTATAGATGATCAGTCTACAATACTCTAAGTTATGCATAACACCACAGTAATAAACCATTCACGTGTTAGGGTTTCCAACAACATACATTCCCCTTACAATAAGGGTTGTTCAACTCAGTTTTCAAGATTTCCGCACCTGTCAATTGGTTTGGACAGTTTTATAAACATGCATATAGTCTAGCCGAATCAAATGGCCTAGACACTTTCACAATATTCAAGAATAATACCAAGTTCAGCATGAATAATAGTTTTCACAAGAGTTTAAATATACTAGCTCAATTGAACGAATAAATAAGATAACTTTCATTTAAAGAGGTAAGCTTACGACATTCGTCGAATAAAGTAATGCAAGGGTTTAAGATACTTGCACAATGTAAAGGATATTTCGAATACTTGTCTTAAACATAGTTTATCCACATGAATAAATCAACACTTTCGAATCCTATGTATAGTATATTATATGTATAGGATGCCTATTAGTCATATAAACTCATATAGGTAAGTTCAACGTACACATAACGTCTAACTTAGTTATATACACATCACCTTATCCTATATTTTCATAGCACAAATCACAATTGCAAACAACGTCTTTATTGTTTTATTTCATGCAACCATATCTTTGGACTTAACATTTAAAAATTAACATTCCTCTTTATCACCTAGTATTCTCCTTAAAACATTACATAGCATATTGGTTATGTATGATACGTTAAAGTAATCATATAAGCATGCTTCAAACATCAGTTCAAAAATAGAACCCATACAAGATCAAGAAAAGCAAGGCAATTGCATACTGTTTGAAACTTAGGGAATCACAGCAATTGTTCTTACTGTCCCCTGCCGCACTCAAGGTTGAGCTTTTCACTTTCTATTTCTGTCCAATTCCTACACATCTATATACTACTACTCTATCATATCTACATGTTAGAGGTGCTCGCATAATCATATGACCGTTCTTGAGTTCACTCGTACTAGTTTAAACTTACAACTTACATGGTATTAAAGCATAAAAATATCAAGCGGTTACCATGCCTCATTACTTGGCTATACGTCTATATAGAGATTTCAAAATCTGTTAATACATATACTTATAGTATTCATATTGCTTGTTCACAGCTATCATTGTTTAAAACTTGGAATCATGCTTTAAACTCATGTTTAGTTTTGAAATCATCATGTTCAATACATATAAATCATATCTAGGGATATTATAGACATACCATGACATCTTAACCCTTTAGGATCTAGATACCCATGTGATGCAACTAGATTTCGAAAATATGTTCAAGTTTGCCTTTGAAACCATTTTAGATTTGAACTATGCAATCTAACATATACAAGATAACTTCAAAGCTCTAAACATATGTAGTCAAGTCATGTTAACATGCTCGCAAGATCAGAATGTATATCATGTAGTAGTCATGCATGTTAGCTTACTATACTAAGCTTTTTCTTGAAAACATTTCTAACACATAGCCTAATAAGGCGGTCATGAACAAAGGAACCATGCACACCATAGCATACTCATTTAAGTGTAAAATTAGTCATGTGTATAGATTACTACGCTCACAATTTGCAGAACATGATCTTTACATGGTTTGTTTTCAAAACTCAAAGTCCCAAATTTCTATATAAACCTTATGCTTTCGTTAATCATACTAATAGTAAAACATGCTCACATTAGGTTAATATATCTATATATACCCCTTACACATGCTTGCATACTAATATATGTCATAATGATTACTAACACTTGGCAGATTGTAAAACTGAACTTAAGGGCAAGAAATGTGCTTGTTTCTCTGGCCAGTTCGTTGATCTCATGCAAATTACTGCTTAATGTGCGGTTCGAGCCAAGAATACCTGCGTCGTGAAAACTAGCCCAAACACAGAAATTACTCACGAATTCGATTCTAACCAGTTATATATCAGTTTAAACATGCTTATATCATTATATAACAACCATATAAACATTACCCAATCCTTTTTAACATTTAACTCCAACAAATCAAAAATTTGAAATTCAAGAACTCAAGAACTCTGTTTTGGAAGAGAAAGAAATGGAAAGCAAGGAAAAGGAATTATACCTCTGCAATGTGCAATGAACTTGCTCCTAATGAACTCTCAAGCTCATAGAACACGTGTATGCTCTCAATCTTACACTAAGCAATTTATCAGACAATTTCCAAGAAACACCAACTGAGAATTGAGTCTACCATTTATACAAGAAGTTTTGGACTGGACATTTGTGTTACACAAGATTGGAGTCCATGGTATATTAATGGAATGGAACAAAGGTTATTAAGGAGATGCTTACCAACCCCATACCAGCGACCTTCCTAGCCATGATCACCTAGGATTAACAGCTTGAAAGTTACGTAAAGAGAGTTTAGGTCACTGTTCATTGTACTTGATGACACTCATTTTGGGACAAGAGAGAAAATCTCAGCATTTGGTCATGTAAAGCTTGGTTTGGTCCTTTTAATTTCCATAATGTAATATTAAGGTACATTTGTTACCATATTAGGAATTTAAAGATAATTTTATACTCACATCATATAATCCATGTACATTAACTACACACAATAAAATATCGCAGTTAGGCATTATTGTCCGGGTAGTTCCATAATTATCTCTACCACTCACATAACTACACTATAACCTTATTTAATATTGATGTTTATTTAAAACATTGAATTCCTTTCTCAGATTCTAGAATACCCAGATAATTAATAATTTATGCATTACAACTTCATATGATGCCATGGTGCTACTAGGTACCTCATTTCATTGCAATATACTCCTATTATATGGTTTTATTTATGTCACACATATAACATTAATGTCCAAATTCATCTTTCAAGATGAAAGTAACCAACTCAATCGATCTGCTCATGCAATTGCTTGATTTATCTTCTTGACGGCCAGTAATCTGCCATTCTTCGATATACAAGGATCTGGCGATTTAGCTTCAAGCTCGTGCCAACTTTCATCGCTAAACTCGTTTTATACAACATGAATTAATGTCCACGAGTGATATTACCAGTCTAAGGTCGTACTTATTAACTACATGAAATCACATGATCAACACGATTAAGCTTCCTAATTCCCGTTTTAACTCGCTTAGTGAATTTTCTCGTTTCACATTATGCCACACAAGGCATTTCACAATTCTCATTGCCAAATCCACACTTCTCAATACGCATTAATCTAGTGCAACTCAATTGAATTAACCAACTCACAAAACAATAATACTTATATAAATATTATTTCTATTAATATATTCATTTAATAATACGTGGAAATTCTCGGGTATTACATCCTTCCCCCCCCCCCCCCTTATAAAAATTCCGTCCCAAAATTTCTACAAGGTTACACAAATAAATGGGGATAATCCCACATCATCCTATCTTCTAACTCCCACGTTGCCTCCTCGACATCGTGGTTACGCCATAGTACTTTTACAAGCTCTTTCCTATCAAGAATATATCATGGTTTGCTTTATTTCTCATGGTTTGCTCTTTCCTATCAAGAATATATCATCGATAACTTTATTTCTCATGGTTTGCTCTTTCCTATCAAGAATTTGGATAGGAATTTCTTCGTACGCTAAATTCTTCTCCACCTGAATGGCTTCATAAGAAATCACGTGCTTGTAGTCAGGCTTGTACGGACGCAACACGGATATGTGAAACACGTTATGGATGTACTCCAACTCAGGTGGTAGTGCAACTTTGTTTGCTACTTCGCCCACTCGCTTTAGTATCTCAAACGGTACTATGAATCTTGGACTCAGTTTTCCTTTCTTGCCGAAATGGATCTTTCCCTTCCATGGAGATACCTTCAGGAATACAAAACTGCCGACTTCAAAATCTCGGTCTTACGGATGTAAATCCGCATACTTTTTCTGTCGATCTTGAGCCGCCACTAGTCTGGCCCTTATTACTGTCACCACGTCCGCGATTTGTTGTACTAACTCTGGTCCGAGTATTCGTCGCTCTCCGACTTCGTCCCAACATAATGGCGTTCTTCACTTCCTTCCATAATGAGCTTTGTACGGTGGCATGCCGATACTCACATGGTAACTATTATTATACGCAAATTAGACTAAGGATAGGTGGTCATCCCAATTTCCCTTGAAGTCCATCACACAAGTTCTAAGCATGTCCTCTAGCATTTGTATTGTTTGCTCACTCTGTCCGTCGGTCTGAGGATGATAAGCAGTACTTAACCATAACTGTGTACCCATCCTCTCTTCCAAGCTTTTCCAAAATTTTGACGTGAAACGCGGGTCTTGGTCAGAAACAATCGACACCGGCACTCCATGTCGTGAAACGATTTCCTTTACGTACAGATTTGCTAACTGATTTAAACTATAACGGATCTTGATTGGTAGAAAATGTCGGTCTTTTGTAAGTCGATCCACGATAACCCAAATGGCATCCAAACTTTTCTGCGTGACTGGAAGTCCTACCACGAAATCAATCATAATATGCTTTCATTTCCACTCCGATATTTCCAACGGTTGTAGCAACCCACTCGGCCGTTGATGCTCTGCTTTTACGCGTTGACAAGTCAAACATCTACTAACGCACTCTGCGACTTCCCGTTTCAAATTGGGCCACCAAAAATGTTGCTTCAAGTCTCGGTACATCTTAGTGCCTCCCGGATGAATGGAATATGTCGTATTGTGTGCCTCGTGCAAAATCTATTCTCTTAACCCGGTTACCGCCGGTGCCCACATTCTCCCTTCGAATCTTAGGATACCGTCTGTATCTATTCGAAATTTTTCTTCCCCATTTTCTGTGATCCTTTTCCTGATCTTCTCATATTCTTCATCTTTCTCTTATGCTCCTTTCACTCTATCCAACAATGTCGGAAAAGATTCCATTACAAATAATTTCTCTTCAGACCTCTCGGGTCCCTTCACTTCTATTTCCAACTTCTCCATATCTCTTATTAACTCCTCCTGAGTTGTCAATTGAAACAATTTCTCCCTCCCTTTCCTGTTCAGAGCGTCGGCAACTACGTTTGCCTTCCCCGGGTGATAAAGAATATCATAGTCATAATCTTTGATCAACTCTAACCACCTTCTCTGACGCATATTCAGCTCCTTCAGTGAGAAGATATATTTAAGACTTTTGTGGTCCGTGTATATCTCACATTTCTCTCCGTACAAATAATGTCTCCATATCTTTAACGCAAAAACTACTGCCGCTAACTCTAAGTCATGAGTAGGGTATCATTTTTCGTAATCCTTCAATTGTCGTGACGCATATGCAATGACTTTTCCATGCTGCATCAGTACACACCCCAGTCCTCTATGCGATGCATCACTATACACCACATTTCCTCCTGTATCATCTGGTAATGATAATACAGGCACCTCGCTCAATCTCTTCTTCAATTCTTGAAAACTTTTTTTACATTTGTCGGTCCATACAAATTTTATCGTCTTCCTCGTCAGATTAGTCAACGGGGTCGCTATCTTAAAAAAATCTTGGATAAATCTTCGATAGTACCCGGCTAACCCTAAAAAACTTCTTACATCCGTCGGTTACTTACCGCTTCGACCTTTTCGGGGTCTACTGAGATTCCATTCTCATCCACCACGTGGCCTAAGAATTGAACCCTCTTCATCCAAAATTCGCACTTTGAAAATTTCGCATACATCTCCTCCTTTCGCAGTGCCTCTAAAACAATCTTTAGATGTTCGGCGTGTTCTTCCTCTGTCTTTGAGTAGATAAAAATGTCGTCTATGAAAACTACTACGAATTTATCCAAGTATGGCTTAAAAACTCGATTCATCAAGTCCATGAATGCTGCCAGAGAATTAGTTAAACCAAATGACATTACCAAAAACTCGTAATGTCCATAACGGGTTCGAAACGCAGTCTTTGGTATGTCCTCATCCCGCACTTTTAGATGATGATATCATGTCCATAAGTCGATCTTCGAGAAACATTTCGCTCCCTTCAGTTGATCAAATAAGTCGTCTATCCTCGGTAATGGATATTTGTTCTTGATCGTTACTTTGTTCAATTCTCGATAATCGATACAGAGCCTCATCGATCCGTCCTTTTTCTTAACGAATAGCACTGGTGCTCCCCAAGGAGACACACTTGGTCGAATGTAACCCTTATCCAATAACTCTTGAAGTTGTATCATCAATTCTTTAATTTTCTACTGGCGCCATACGATATGGAGCTTTCGAAATCGGTGCTGTTCCCGATGCTAAGTCTATTACGAATTCAATTTCTCTGTCTAGCGAAAGACCAGGCAGATCGTCCGGAAACACATCTTAAAATTCATTCACTACAGGTGTATCTTTAATCTCTACTCCCTTTTTTCGAGTATCTACGATGTAAGCTAAATAATCTACACATCCTTTTCTTAACAATTTCTTGGCCTGCATCATCGTAACGCAACATGATTGCTTAAGCAATGAGCTACCTTGAAACACTACCTTAGACTTACTCGGAGTCTGAAGGTTCACACACTTGTTCTGACAATCAATTATCGCTACATGATTATATAACCAATCCAATCCCAGTATTACGTCAAATTCTCCCAGTCTAATAGGAATCAAGTCTACGCTCAACTCATGTTCTCTAATATTGGGCGATAATTTCGATAAACATATTCTATAGGGATTATTTCCTTATTCGCAACTTCTATATTCAAAGGATCTTCTAAACATTCTCGGGGTGTACTAAGTTTACTAGCAAATTCTTCATATATAAACGAACAGGTGGCACCCAAATTAAATAATACATAAGCATTTATATTATTGATTGGGATTATACCTGACACCACGTCCTTCGCAGCTACTGCATCCTGGACGGTCATGTTAAAGGTTCGGGCGGTCGATCGGTTGGGTTGCGCAGGTCCACCAATCATTAACTTGCTTCCTCCTCCCTGGCCTCCGCCAGCTCCACCACTTCCTTTCTTCGGGTAATCCTTTATCTGGTGCTCTATTGATCCACAAGCAAAAAATCCTTTGATCTTCTTTAGCTTTGGGAAATTTGGCGATATGTGCCCCTCTTGGCCGCAGTTATAACAAGTGTTCTTTCCCTTCCAGCACTCCCCCTGATGACTTCTTCCACACTTGTTGCAAGCTTCGATCCTTTTCTTGAAGTTTCCCTGGTGACTTCCACCTTGATTATTGTTTATATTGTTGTTGTTTTTATTATTTTCCCACTTCCACTTTCCAGAATTACTCCCTCCACTGTTGCTTCCTCCACGATGCTCATTACCAGTGTTCTTGTTCTTCTTCTCCTTATGATATAGACTTAAGGCCTCACTGCCACCTTCCGCAATGACTGCCCTCTCTAACAAGGTCGTAAAGGAATCAATTTGGAAGACTGATACTTTATTATACAACCATGACTTCAACCCTTGCTCGAAGCGTCTCGCCTTCCTTTCCCCATCCCCAACTTGGTTCTCCGCAAATCGTACTAGTTCGTTAAACTTTGCTGCATATTGCGCCACCGTCATATCTCCTTATTTTAACTCTAGGAACTTCACTTCCATCCTACTCTTCATACTCTTCGGGAAATAGTTCTCGAAGAACAACGTCATAAACCTCTCCCATGTTATCGTTCCTTCCCCCGCTCTTTACTGATTAGTTTCCCACCAATAGTTCATTTCGCCCCTCATCATGTATGTGGCAAATACTGTCTTCTGGTCTTCACCCATGCGAGCTATAGTGAAGGCCTTCTCGATCTCCTTGATCCAGGTTTGCAAAACTATCGGGTCAGTGGTTCCTGTGAACTCTGGGGGTCCTACACTCTTAAAATCTTTGAAGGTTGTTACTGGGATAGCTTGGGGAACGGGTGGTACGGGTTCGTTTCTTCCCCTCAGAGCTTCTCCCAATAAATCTACCAGTCTCTGTATCGAATCTATTGGTCCTCTCTCATCATTAACTGACTCTTCTGGGACAGTTATTCTACGTCTGGGCGGCATTTTCTGCATCACAAAATTTTTCATTTTATTATTTAATTATCATATTTAGACATTTCTCAATTGAAAAGAACTGAAGGTTTAAAACACGTTTCTAAAATAAGACCATTTATATTCATATGCCAAATGGTTATAATACATGTTCTTTTCTAGCATACTGCTATAAATGATAACACATATCCCCTAATATCATAAAAGATGGGGACAACACTAGCTTACTACCCCTCTAACACTTTTCAAAAGTTGGGGTTACCATCATCTCACATCTTACACAAAAGACTGAGATTACAACAACATATTAAACAACACATAAATAAAATACTACTGAGCTATTCCCTCTAGACTCAATCTAACATCCCACCCTCCACGGCGCTCTGATATTCCTTCTGCGTAATGTGTACCACCATATCCCGACTTATGGTATGCTGGGTCTGTCCTTGCTCAGCTGGGTAGTGATTTATCCCATTGATCAATCTCTCCATGGCCGTGCGTAGAGCATAGCCCATCTTGTTCATCTTCCTTCTTTTGCACCGTACCTCATCCTCTAGATCATCCACCCTGTCATTCGATTCCTCCCATTTCTCCTCGAAGTGAATCCTATCCATCACCTCCAACTCTAGATAAATTTGGAGAGCCTCCTTCTCCGTCCTCTCACTTCCAGCTCAACGTTCCTCACCACCGATCGATGAAACAAGGTCCCCATCTGGATCCTTGCCTCCTTACGGTGAACAATTTCTACCTCCATCTCCTGCATCACTAATTGGTCGAAAGCTCGTTAAGGGGTAGCAGTGTGCCTAATGGAGTAAGACATTGCATAGTCATGAAGAAAAAGAAAGAAAAGAAAAGAAAAATAGCAATAAACACTGTGAGAAAGTGCAAAATTCGCCCTCGTGAGTAGAATAAAGCAGTTAAGCCCATTGTTGAACCGTAGTTTATTTTAAGATGTTGGAATAGTCCGAGTCGCATATATTTACATAAGTCTTAATTTAAGCTATAATTTTTCTGGTTTGAGCAAGATAGCATGAGCATTCTACACCTAATTCAAGTATTGGGCGAACACAACACACACACACAACATCTGTATAACATTTTTGAATTATATGACTATATGACATTATGCCTGCAGTTCGATTTGAATCTGTATTCTCGAATCTAGAAAAATTTTGTTGAGGCAAATTGGACTGAATATCTATGATGGTTGGGACAATGTGAGAATTAGTTGTATAGTAATATAGTTGCATTTCTATTGTTCATTAGTATGCATTGGTTAAGGGCAAGCAATGGTTCAAGTTTGGGGGTATTTGATAAGTAGGATTTACACCTACTTATGGAGTACCAATTCATGCGAACTATGCCCATCTCAAGTACATTTTAGTAGGTTTTAGCTGCATTTCATGATAATTTGCATTTCACATACTTAAAACTCCTTTTGGTGAATAAGTGCAGAAATCGGCCTATTTTGGTGGTGTTATTGAGCACAAGGCTAATGGATGCTTGAGACGAGGCAAAAAATGGGATATGCATGGCATGAAGGTACAATGGAGCAAGGAGATAAAGCATGACTGAACAAGTAGCAGCAGTAGTAGCAAAACAGGAACCAAGATCTGCAGATTGCAAGCCGCGCGGCAGAATAGCCTTGAGAACACGCTACTCGCGATTACCCAGCCAGGACCTTAGAACCCCATCGCAAGTTGCGTGGTCATGAAGAAGGACAAGCCTAGGGGAGCCAGGTGCTGCACGCCAGCGAGATCGGCCAAACATACAAACTTACTGCAAGTCTCATGCGTAGCGAGAATATCCAGTGGGAGGAGCGCGGCGGTTGCAAGACGAGGGCTGAAGTCACGACTTGTTTTATTTTATTTCTAATTTTTAAAGGTTGTAATTGATTTAAAATGATTCCTGATTGGTGTCAGGGGTATCACTTGACATTTTATTAGTTTTTCACGTATCTTTACATCGTAATTAGGGTTTATTCTCTGGGGGAGATTCCAACGTAGAAGGAGGCCACAACTCTATTCTTCTACTCCTTCTTGGGATTTTCTACCAGAGTGGATTATTATTATTAGTTTTTGCTGGAATCTTATGAGTATTTGAATATTGATTTGTATTCAGCAATTGGGTTTGATAGTTTCATCTTTCATTTTTCAATTGTCGTTTATTGACCATGTTTAGATTTGATCCCATAATGGCTTTTGGTTCAACTATGAACTAAACTCCATTATAGGATTCTAACGGATTTTAATATGTAGTTTGATTGCATGCTTAAATGCTGGATTGTTTCGCATATCATATGGGATGTCTATCATGATTGTTTTGCATGTATGAATGCTTGATCACCATTCGTTTCAGTATTTGTATAGAATTGACAATGAACATGCAAATATGGACTGTAATCATGATAGTATACGTATATAGGGTTGTGTTATATGGCTTATGTATTTCGTGAACCAAATAAATATATAATGTTTCACCGTATAAGTTAGAATAAGGGCTTGAACTTAAAATCAATATAGTTGCAATTGCACATAGACATATAGTGATTTTGGTTATATTGATGATTACATAGAGTCTATCATCTGTGGATGCTGTGTAAGTAGGTCTTAGTGCATTGAAAAATGGCTAATTCTCTTTTAGTGCTCTTGGCTACTTTCCTGTGATATGTGAGCAAGTCATGCATGATAGTGGCGATTGAATGAGGTATTAAATGAAGTTAGGATCCCATTAGTTCCAATATCATTTATTCTATCGTTATTATTGTTTTAGTTGTTATTTGCAATTCGAGAACAAACCAAGTTTAATCATTAGTTTGAGCATATAAATATAGTGATTTAATTAATGAATAGTAGTTTAAGTTAAACAACTTTCTCTGTGGGATCGATACTTTATTTGCTCTGTATTACTTGTTGACTCATGTATGCTTGCATGAGTTAGAGCTCTTTTGTTAAGACTAAAAAAGAGGCAACAGATATCACGCGGCTTCTCCTCTACTACTCGGCTAGGTCCTCCCATGTCAGTCATCTTACAATCACAAACATAAGACAAGACAAATAACAACTCCATTAGAATGTTAAATAACATAAGTTCATTGTATAGAATGAAGTTACATTTCATAACACACCAAGTCTCTAAAGAAAAAATCTACATGAGTTTTATCCCCTTCCTAACTTCTAAGTTTTTCTAAGTTATAATCTTAAGGACTCTCGTTGTGACGAACGAGATTTTTTTAATTTAATTTTAATATTTATTGAAATAAATAAATATATTTGATGATTTAATTATTAGATTAAAGAATTAATTGATGAAATTGTGGTAGATTAATTTAATTATATGTGTTACATTTATTAAATTAATGTGGAGAATTTTTATTATCGAAGTATGTGATTATGTGAGCTTATTGTATTAAAAGAAATATTTAATAAGCCTATTGGTATTTTAATTAATTTAATTATTAATTAGAGAGTTAATAATTTGACATTATTTATTAATGAGAAATTTAATTATGTGACTATGTGAATTTATGAGAATTTATTATATTTTATTTAAAGTAAATTAAATAAAATATTGAATTTATTTTATAAGAAGTGTGACATTTTCAAACTATATGATAAGGTTTATTAAATTAAATGATTTTTGAAACCTATTCTAGTTAGACAAACATGGCACTAAGGGAGGTTGGGAGCAGTTACCCATGTTAGGTAACCCAATTCTATCATCTTGTCATCGTTCACCTAATTTATTAGTATCGCCTTCTTTTTCCTTAATTGGCTAAGTCTGGAAATAAAACAGAGGGAGTTTGAGAAATTTTGAGAGAGATTGTGAGTACTGTGATTGAAGTAGAGAGAAATTGTCATCCTTGTTCATCTACGCTTTGGGTAATTCTTTCCAACCCAATTCTCATATTTTACGTCATTTAGTTTTTATGAAAATGGCTTTCATTCATCCTCAGAAAGTCTCTCAGAATTGAAAAATTGTGTTGTTATATGGATATATGTAATAATACGAGTAGCATAACATGTTTTATATATATTGTATATGATTCCATATTATAAGTTTCATAATATTATGACTTGTTATTTCAAAATTTACTGATGCGTTATATATGGCCATATAATTTTATCACGTAACTTTAATATGTCAACCATAAATTTTTCTACAAAATTTCCACTTGTATATGATTATGCATGCTAAAACGAACAAAACGAAACTTGAATGGTTGGATTTTCTCTTATAACGAATCTGTAGTATTAAATTCTATGTTTTTGTTCAAAAGCCTTCAAGAACATCAAGAACAGTATAATTTTCATAATTTAATTCTGTGATTATGTGTTTTAATGGGTTAAAATCACTCTATAAATGTTGGGTATTGATTATATATGAATTCTAACATGTGGGTATGTTTAATTTGGAGAATTAATGATTATGTAGTGTTTATTTATTTGAATTACGTGTTCTTCGTGAATCGAAATTCGAGAATCTGGAGTGTCGTGTGCTGGCTGAACTCGAACTTCGAGACTCACGCCATGCAGTTGCCACACGCGCACACGCCACAGACACACCTTAGTCAAGAATATGAACAGCCATGCAATGCATAAGACCAAGACAAAAGTGGCGCATGCATGGCCACTTAGCGAGAATAACCCGTAAATGAGTTTTTAAAATGTTTAAGTCTAGCAATGTGTTATTAACCTAATCTAATGAACATAAAAACTTGCTAGACATATAATGAGGTGTTAAAATAAATTCTTAACACGTCCATAACACAATTACGTGTGAATTGAACAATTGAATGCATAGTTAGCTTATTGTTCGTGAAATCTAATTTTTGACAATAAGTGTAGTAATTGACTAAGTATAGTCATGAATTCGAGTTAGACAAAAGAATAAACTTATGATGTTTATTACGTTGTAATTGACTGGTGTTGTGAACATAATTGATATGTAGGATTAAATTCAAGGAACGTGTTTAATTAAAGTGTAATCTACGCACGAGGCAAGTTTCCTAACCCTACTTGTTATCGTTATATAAGTTGATTAATTCACCTTTCTACATTGAGCAAGTTCTCATTATTATTGACAAGTCTGTGTTGTATATTAAAGTTTATTAATCTTTTAAGCATGATGTTGTTATACAATACTTATGCTATTGTATACCTTTTGAAATTCTATTCAAGTTAAGTTATCAATTATTGTTAAACCTTGTTAGACTAGCAAACCCTTTTATGATTCGACTAGTCCATAGTTGATGAACGTTCTAAATTTCAGAACCCTTATTGAATTATCCAAACCAAACTTCCTTTGGTGCGGACTCGAATGTCAAACTGAGATGAACAACCCTGTATAGGGATTTCTTATGCATTAGCGTTAAGATATTATGCACAGTATGGTACTAAGGGCTGATCCCCCTAAGTATGAGAAGAAGAGTCCATAGTCTTATGACTGTTAAAGGTTTCAAGTATAACCCTTGATAATCTAGGACATAGTTCAAGGACTTATGACCCTCAGAAATCTTTTGATTCTTATTATTCATTCTTGATTCAAAAGTTGAGCTTTTATTTCAGAAGTCTTTGATTTATTCGCATGTTATTATTTCATTATTATATTGTTATACTTGTGGGCAATCGTGCTCACTTTTGCATAATAATAACATTGCATTTAAGAACGAAAGAGCAGACGAACCTTCCACTAGTAAAGGCAAGGGCAAGCTTAGCAAGTAATGAAGATTGATTATTTATGTGGTTATGTAATGATAATTAGAATTGATGTTACTTAAGACTTATTTGTTTATGTTTCCGCACAAATGATTTAAGGTTAGAGTAACCTGGGATTATTTATTATGTAGTCGATGTAACCCCATAAGGGGAGATTTATTATTATTTCTATCTATTGCATGGTTTGCATTTATTTATGGGTAGATAGATGGATGATGTTTGTACAATGCACACCAAATCTTGTGGAAATGGAAGTACCAGATTTGGGGGTGTCACACTCGTTCCTAAGGTTTATAACTATAGCTTTGATACCAACCTGTGACGCCCCCAAATTCAGACCACCACTTGGTCACTCGAATTCGGTTCATCACATGCTCAAAGTAATACCATAATAAATAAAATCACACATTCACAGCGAAAGATCTAATTTAGAATAATATACAATGATTTATTATAATTATTCCCCCAAGTCTCGCAACCTACAGTGCTTAATAGATTTCATAATAATATTGAATAAAGACTAAATAAAGACTTATTACATAATCCTACTTAAGCTTAAACACAGTCTGAAAATAGACTTAATACAACATAATAGACTTAAACATAAAAGGGACAAGCTAGTAGGTAGCCTTGCCCTTGCCCTTGCCCTTGTCTTTTCCAGAGACACCTCCCTGTTTCTCCTTAACTGAAAGGTTTTAAATAAGCAAGGATGAGCATAAATTGCCCAGTAAGTAATATACAACAGGGTTAAATAGTTTTATAACACAAGTTTGAAATATCGAAGTATCATCTCAAAGATAGTTCAGAGTTTCAGAATAATATCATGAATAATGAATATCAACAATTCTTCGAATAAGAATGATAATTCAATATAAATCAACAGATGTATATGAATTCAAAGACTATCAAGGTATCCAACTGGATAACAATTTATACTGAGTAGTCACTAAGGACTATTTGAACATCTACTAGAATTACCAATATTAAACAGATAACCCAAAAGAATTAAGTACTATAGATGATCAGTCTACAATACTCTAAGTTATGCATAACACCACAGTAATAAACCATTCACGTGTTAGGGTTTCCAACAACATACATTCCCCTTACAATAAGGGTTGTTCAACTCAGTTTTCAAGATTTCCACCTGTCAATTGGTTTGGACAGTTTTATAAACATGCATATAGTCTAAATTAAATCAAATGGCTGAACACTTTCACAATATTCAAGAATAATACCAAGTTCAAAGATGAATAATAGTTTTCACAAGAGTTTAAATATACTAGCTCAATTGAACGAATAAATAAGATAACTTTCATTTAAAGAGGTAAGCTTACGACATTCGTCGAATAAAGTAATGCAAGGGTTTAAGATACTTGCACAATGTAAAGGATATTTCGAATACTTGTCTTAAACATAGTTTATCCACATGAATAAATCAACACTTTCGAATCCTATGTATAGTATATTATATGTATAGGATGCCTATTAGTCATATAAACTCATATAGGTAAGTTCAACGTACACATAACGTCTAACTTAGTTATATACACATCACCTTATCCTATATTTTCATAGCACAAATCACAATTGCAAACAACGTCTTTATTGTTTTATTTCATGCAACCATATCTTTGGACTTAACATTTAAAAATTAACATTCCTCTTTATCACCTAGTATTCTCCTTAAAACATTACATAGCATATTGGTTATGTATGATACGTTAAAGTAATCATATAAGCATGCTTGAAACATCGGTTCAAAATAGAACCCATACAAGAGGCGCAAAGCGGTAGCAATTGCGCATACGTCTAAACTTAGGGATCTGTAATTGCTACCGTCCCCCTGGCCGCACTCAAGGTTGAGCTTTTCACTTTCTATTTCTGTCCAATTCCTACACATCTATATACTACTACTCTATCATATCTACATGTTAGAGGTGCTCGCATAATCATATAGCTGATTCTTGAGTTCACTCGTACTAGTTTAAACTTACAACTTACATGGTATTAAAGCATAAAAATATCAAGCGGTTACCATGCCTCATTACTTGGCTATACGTCTATATAGAGATTTCAAAATCTGTTAATACATATACTTATAGTATTCATATTGCTTGTTCACAGCTATCATTGTTTAAAACTTGGAATCATGCTTTAAACTCATGTTTAGTTTTGAAATCATCATGTTCAATACATATAAATCATATCTAGGGATATTATAGACATACCATGACATCTTAACCCTTTAGGATCTAGATACCCATGTGATGCAACTAGATTTCGAAAATATGTTCAAGTTTGCCTTTGAAACCATTTTAGATTTGAACTATGCAATCTAACATATACAAGATAACTTCAAAGCTCTAAACATATGTAGTCAAGTCATGTTAACATGCTCATGAGATCGAATGTATATCATGTAGTAGTCATGCATGTTAGCTTACTATACTAAGCTTTTTCTTGAAAACATTTCTAACACATAGCCTAATAAGGCGGTCATGAACAAAGGAACCATGCACACCATAGCATACTCATTTAAGTGTAAAATTAGTCATGTGTATAGATTACTACGCTCACAATTTGCAGAACATGATCTTTACATGGTTTGTTTTCAAAACTCAAAGTCCCAAATTTCTATATAAACCATATGCTTTCGTTAATCATACTAATAGTAAAACATGCTCACATTAGGTTAATATATCTATATATACCCCTTACACATGCTTGCATACTAATATATGTCATAATGATTACTAACACTTGGCAGATTGTAAAACTGAACTTAAGGGTAAAGTAAATTGCTTGGCCAAGGCCCGATCATTGATCTCATAAGCAAGACTGGTACTCCTGTTCGAGTTAAGAATAAACCGATGCGTCGTCGAAAAACTAGCCCAAACACAGAAATTACTCACGAATTCGATTCTAACCAGTTATATATCAGTTTAAACATGCTTATATCATTATATAACAACCATATAAACATTACCCAATCCTTTTTAACATTTAACTCCAACAAATCAAAAATTTGAAATACAAGAACTCAAGAACTCTGTTTTGGAAGAGAAAGAAATGGAAAGCAAGGAAAAGGAATTATACCTCTCAAGAATGTGCAATGAACTTGCTCTAATGAACTCTCAAGCTCATAGAACACGTGTATGCTCTCAATCTTACACTAAGCAATTTATCAGACAATTTCCAAGCAACACCAACTGAGAATTGAGTCTACCATTTATACAAGAAGTTTTGGACTGGACATTTGTGTTACACAAGATTGGAGTCCATGGTATATTAATGGAATGGAACAAAGGTTATTAAGGAGATGCTTACCAACCCCATACCAGCGACCTTCCTAGCCATGATCACCTAGGATTAACAGCTTGAAAGTTACGTAAAGAGAGTTTAGGTCACTTGCTCATCATTACTTGATGACACTCATTTTGGGACAAGAGAGAAAATCTCAGCATTTGGTCATGTAAAGCTTGGTTTGGTCCTTTTAATTTCCATAATGTAATATTAAGGTACATTTGTTACCATATTAGGAATTTAAAGATAATTTTATACTCACATCATATAATCCATGTACATTAACTACACACAATAAAATATCGCAGATTAGGCATTATTATCCCGTAGTTCCATAATTATCTCTACCACTCACATAACTACACTATAACCTTATTTAATATTGATGTTTATTTAAAACATTGAATTCCTTTCTCAGATTCTAGAATACCCAGATAATTAATCATTTATGCATTACAACTTCATATGATGCCATGGTGCTACTAGGTACCTCATTTCATTGCAATATACTCCTATTATATGGTTTTATTTATGTCACACATATAACATTAATGTCCAAATTCAGGTCTTCTGATAGAAAGTAACCAACTCCATCGATCTACTGGCGGCAATTGCTTGATTTATCTTCTTTGACTGACACAATTTGCTGCAAAGCACCTCACAATTCTTAAGATCGGTTTAGCTTAAAGCTTGTGCCAACTTTAATCGCTAAACTCGTTTTATACAACATGAATTAATGTCCACATGAGTGATATTACCAGTCTAAGTGCGTACTCATTAACTACATGACATCACATGATCAACACGATTAAGCTTCCTAATTCCCGTTTTAACTCGCTTAGTGAATTTCCTCGTATCACATTATGCCACACAAGGCATTTCATAATTCTCATTGCCAAATCCACACTTCTCAATACGCATTAATCTAGTGCAACTCAGTTGAATTAACCAACTCACAAAACAATAATACTTATATAAATATTATTTCCATTAATATATTCATTTAATAATACGTGGAAATTCTCGGGTATTACATGCTAGGTCTAAAGAATCAGGAGTGTAATTCGGACCATGCCCAGTCGACACGGCGACGCCTGTTCTCGTCGAGCCAACACACCCCCATCCCCCTCAACCAGGCCGACGAAAACCAGTCTCAAGCACACGAAAAGCAAGGGCAGGGTCGGATGGAGACGTATGACGGGTTGGGGGATCCCTATGATCATTTAGATGCGTATGACAAGTTGATGACATACTACAGACATTCAGACGCTACTAAATGTCATATGTTCGCAACAACTTTGAAGAAGAGTGCCCGAGAATGGATGGGAACCTTGGCAGTATGATCGATTAATTCATGGAATGACCTTCGGGAGAAGTTTCATGCTCGGTTTGGGAGTAACAGAAGACGAGGAAGGATCATTGCTTCCCTCATGTGGGTGAGATAGAGGTCGGATAAAAGCCTTGGTCAGTTCGTTAAGAGATTTCGGGAGGCTGTGCGCTCGGTAGCAGAATTAAATTCTCCTCAAGCCTTGGGATTTTTCACAACCGGTTTGGATATAGGAAGGTCAAAGAAACTAATGAAGGACCTGGTGATCAACCCTCCAACAGATTTGACCGAACCCTTTCATCGGGCCGAAAGGTTTATTGCAATAGAGGAAGCAATGGGAAATTTTAAACCGCACTCCCAATCTTATGAGAAGTCTAAAGATCGGGACAAACAGAATTATCAGCATTCCGACAACAATCAGAGGAGAACGGATAATTCCGAGAAAAAAAATTATAATGGAGGGGGATCGGGCAATGGTTGACCACCCTTCCCGAACAGAAATGTCAACAAAGTTTACACCGCCCTCAACATAGATCGAGCGAAGATATTGAAGGAGATGCGTAACAAGCCATTTTTTGAACCTTGCACAACACACCCAAAACCTGAAAAGAGGGGTCGGGATAAATTTTGTGAATACCATCAGAGTCCAGGACATACTACGGAGATGTGTAATGATCTGAAGGACTTAATAAAGAAGAACGTTCAGAACGACCATCTAGTTCAACATGTGGTTGTTCGGGAAAATTACGAAGTGCCCAGGGAGGAAAGTAGAGGACCGGCTCGGGACACACAACCAAAACAGAATCAGCCTGCCCGAGGAGTGATTGATGTGATTTCAGGCGGTTCTGTAGGGTGTGTGACCGGTAAGAAGAAAAGTGGCCATCTCGATGCAGTGCTGTTAGTCGCAAGACTATCCTACTAATCTTATAGAATCGCATGATGGGGCGTTGGTAATAATTGCTCAAGTCAGGCCAGTAGACATGAAGAGGATGATGATCGACAATGGGTCCTCAGTCGACATACTGTACACTCACGCCTATCAGAGGATGGATCTGGAGGGTAAGAAAAGGGAGTTAGGTAGAGAAGGCCCATTATACGATTTTTGTGGGGACCCTATGCATGTGTTGGGCACCATAGAGTTGTCGGTCCTGTTCGGCACCGCACCCCAGCAGGAAGAGATACTGGTCAGATTCTTTGTGGTGCAGGTGGATTCGGCGTATAACGCTATTTTGGGAAAGCCGACACTAGCAGCACTACATGCAGTAACATCCATACCTCATTTTAAGATCAAGTTTCCGACACCGAACGGGATTGGTGAGGTAAAAGGTGATCTCGATATTGTCCGAAGGTGCTATTGGAATACATTAATTTCTTCGGGAGTCGAGGTCAGCAAACAGAAATAGACAATGGCCATTGAAATAGAGCCATTCACTGAGAGTAGCACAGAACCAATGGCCCTGCCCGCCGAAGAGATAGAGGATGTCGAGTTGGTCCCGGGGAACGCATAGAAATTAATCAAGATTGGATCAGGGTTGATAGAGCCGTTCCAAACAGGGTTGATAGATCTTCTTCGGGTATACGCCGGCATCTTCGCGTGGGAACCTAGTGACATGCCTGGGGTAAGTGAGTCAGTGGCCTTACACCGGTTACATGTGGACCCGAAGAGGAAACTGTTATACAAAAAAGAAGGATTACACCGGTTACATGTGGCTAGCTAATGTGGTGTTGGTTCAGAAACAGAATGGAAAGTGGAGGATATGCATCGACTACACGGACCTAAATAGGGCATGCCCTAAAGATTTCTATCCCTTACCCAACATCGACCAGCTGATTGATGCTACTTCGGGGTACGGCATGTTGAGCTTCATGGATGTCTTCTCAGGATACCACCAGATTTCGATGAGCAAGGAGGACATCCCGAAGATGAGTTTCATCACGCATCGGGCCATATATGCTTATCGGAAGATGACCTTTGGGCTACTTAATGCTAGGGAAACTTACCAACGGATGATGACCTTCGTATTTAGACAGCAGCTAGGCCGAAGCATGGAAGTATATGTGGAAAACATGATTGTGAAAAGCATGTCAGTCCGGGATCATCTGGAGGACCTAGAGTGCTGCTTTGAAATAGTATAAAGACACAAGTTACGGTTGAACCTGACTAAATGTACCTTCGGATTGGGGTCGGGAAATTTTCTAGGGTATCTAATCAGTAAAAGGGGCATTGAAGCGAATCCAGAGAAGATTCAGGCGATTTTAGATATGAAATCACCGAAGACATACAAGGATGTTCAGAGGTTGACAGGCCGGATAGCTGCCCTTCGGAGATTCGTGTCAAGATCAGCTGAAAGGTATTTACCATTTTTTGACACTCTCAAGGGGCCGAAGAACGAGAAGAGTTATCAGTGGACATCAGAGTGTGAAGATGCATTCCAAGGGATCAAGAAAAATTTGTCTTCGGCACCATTACTGATGAAGCCGATCCCTTCGGAACTGTTATATTTATACTTGGTTGCAAGCTCGATGGCAGTAGGGGCGGCACTGGTAAGGGACAAAAGGGGAAGACAGTTCCCAGTATACTATATTAGTCACGTTCTTCGGGATGCAGAAACAAGATACCCGAACCTGGAAAAATTTGCTTATGCATTGATCATTGCAAGCAAGAAACTTCGACATTATTTCCAGGGTCGGTTGGTGTGGTGTATACAGACCAGCCGTTAAAGAAGGTTCTGCATAGGCCAGAAGTCTCAGGTCGGCTTACTGCATGGGAAATGGAGTTGACGTAGTTCGCTTTGGAATATCATCCCCGAACAGCAACCAAAGGGCAGGCCTTAGCAGATTTTGTGGTGGAGTGTTCCTTCACAGAACCAGATGTCGGCACGGTTATCGAAACTCAACAGAGGCAGACTTCTTGGACTCTATATGTGGACGGATCATCAACTCCGGATGTCAGCGGTGCATGAGTTATATTGACAAGCCCCGAAGGGTTCAAAGTTCAACAAGCGATTCAATTTCGGTTCAAGGCTACGAACAATGAAGCAGAGTATGAGGCTATCTTGGCAGGACTTCGGTTGGCCCGAACCACGAGGTGCGAAGTTAGTCGCTCACGATGATTCGAATGGCGGTTGTCAGCGAATATCGGGGAGTCTGGCTTCGAGGGTAAGAATGACAAAGTATCTAGCCGAAGTAAAGGAAAACTTGCATACTTCACTTCGCACAGCTGCCAGGGGGTTGATCGGACATACAACAGAATAGAAGATGCCTTAGCCCGATTGGACACAAACAAAGCAAGCTCCTTCAATGGGACGGTATATCTAGAGGTTTTAGAACAACCTAGTGTTCTGAAGGCGGATGTGCTAGCCTTAGACCGGCTCAACTGCTGGCTTACCCCGTATATCTCGTATCTGGCTGATGGGATTCTACCTTCAGATCGAATCTTAGCAAGGAAGATCAAGCACAAGAGCTCAAACTTCGTACTTATTGACGGAGATCTATAATGAAGGGCTTTCAGTTCTCCACTGCTCAAGTGCTTGACACCATCGGAAGCAGATTATACACTCCGGGAACTGCACGAAGGAATCTGTGGGGATCACATGGGAGCCAAATTGTTGGCATTCAAGATTCTGAAGCAGGGATACTATTGGCCGACCATCTACCAGGAGGCCAAAGAATTTGTCAAAAAATGTTCCAAGTGCCAGCTGAACAGCGCCATCCCTCATTAGCCTCTGGAGGAGTTGTGTTCGGTCTTATCCCCAATTCCATTTGCCATTTGGGGAATCGACATCTTAAGACCTCTACTGAAGGCCAAAGGGCAAGTAAGTTTTGTGATAGTGGCCATCAACTACATGACCAAATGGGTTGAAGCCAAACCCTTTCAAAAGATCACCGAACCAGAATGCCTAAAATTCTTCAAAGAGGGTATAGTTTATCGGTTCGGCATCCCGATGGCGTTAGTCTCTGACAATGGTAGGCAATTCGTGGGAGAAAAATTTGAAGCTTTTCTGAAAGAGTTGGGGATTCAACACCGAAAGACTTCAGTTGCTCACCCTTAGTCAAACAGTCAAGTGGAGGTCACCAACTGAACTTTGCTTAACGGCATCAAAAGAAGGTTGGATGAATTAAAGGGTCGGTGGCCCAAAGAATTACTCAGTGTTTTGTGGGCGTACAAGACCACCCCGAGAACGACGACTGGAGATTCGCCATTTAAATTGGCATATGGGACTGATGCACTCATACCTGTTGAGATCAGATCTCCTACAATTTGGGTCAGTCAGTATAAAGACTTGTACAATGATGATGGCCTACGAATAAACTTTGATCTTTTGGAAAAAGTTCAGGACGCATCTCTAATAAGGTTGGCAATTTACCAGAAGAGAACAACCCGACACTATAATCAGAAGGTGAAGCAGAGGAGGTTTGAGGTTGGAGATTTGGTCCTTCGGGAATCAGAGGCATCAACCCCCCAGAACACTGGCAAGTTGATGCCAAACTAGGAGGGGCCCTATGAAGTGGTCAAAGTGCCGAAGTCAGGTACATTCCGGCTTCGAGCAATGGATGGCTTAGAAGTAAAGAATACATGGCATGCTGGAAGACTTAGAAAATATTATCAGTAAAAGTTATGTCATTCTTTCCTTTATTTATGTAAGCCATTCTATTTATCTATGAAATAAATGAGATTTCTCTTAGAAAAGGTTTATACTTCCTTTATATTCATAAGCTTTTAAAAACACCGATCAGATGAACTTCGGGCTTAAACCGATTAGAAAGTTAGGAATGACATAACTGATCGGTAAAAGTAACGGGTATAATTGATCGAGAAAAGTATAAGTCTTCATCAGACAAACTTCGGGCCTGAGCCGATCATAAAGTTTGAAATAACATAACTGATCAGGACAAGTCACAAGTATAACTGATCGAAAAACTACAAATAGAAAAATTTTGCACTTCATTCATATTTATAGGTATCTATAAAATCCGATCAGATAAGCTTCGGACAAAAACCGATCAGAAAGTTTCACAAAAACATAACTGATCGGTGAAGACAAGCATAACTGATCGAGACAGCTACAAAAAAAATGAAATGAAGATTACAAATATCATAAGTCCAAAAACCAACTAATCCTATGCACCATCATCGTTGGCTTCGGATTCTTCATCATAGGAATCAAGGATAGCAGCATCCTGCCCAACAACAATCAGTCTCGCCCGAGCCTTTTCCTGATAAGCTTCAAAACCTTCAGCAAGCTGGGTCATGACCTTATCGGTAAAGGCAAGCGATTCTTCGTACTCTTTGATTGCTAGCTGTTTGACAACGGCCCATTCTTCCCTCAAGGTTCTCCAGAATCAATGTGACGCCCCCAAAATAGGTATACATCACCCATTCTGAGTCGCCAAATACATGGTATATAAACAAATACAACTTCAGTAATATAATTGTCGTGCAAAATATGACAACACATATGCTGTGAGTTTGAATACAAATATTGTCTATTAGAGAGTATACAAACTCAAAAGGAGTCCTCATTACAATTATTGATACACTATTTTACAAAAATAGTGAGGACTTCTAAACAGCTATCTCGAATCATCACTCCATACCCCGGCTACTTCCTGCTAAATTTTCTCCTCTTGAGAAGAACAATGGAACAAAAAGGAAAAAGGGTGAGCTCAACTAGCCCAGTAAAGAATATTATGACTAAGATAATATACAACAAATTATCATTAGTCTTCAACAGGGAATAATCGATAAAATATAATGAGACAACAAGTTTTAGATCAACAAGCTGCAATGAAACAACAATCCATTAGAAGAGTCAAGTAGAAAAGAATTCTACTATCTTCTAAGATTTAAAAGTCCATCATCAATATTTTATCCCCTGTAACATAAATCAATATACATCTTGAATTAAATATTTATCTTTGCACTTCAGGCCAAAGATATTCATTTGTATCACCAATTGGTCATGTTCATCTCAACACTGCTCATCTTTTTGCACTACGGGCCAAAGATATTCATTAAGTAATCATTCATCTTTGCACTACAGGCCAAAGATATTCAGTAATATCATCATTTAGGACTGAGGATGATGAAAAATATTTTAAAGAAAACGAATCCAAAGAGAGATGTAAGGACAATTATTAGGGATTAAGTATCACGGTTTATCCAAGATCAATAATACTCCATAATAACCAATTTTGAAGCGAAATTCAAAATAAAGATCAAAACATGGATACAATCAAAGATAGTAACCATAATAGACATCTTGGACAAAAAGAATAAAATTTTATTTTTCGGTGAATAGTGCCATATTCGTGAATAATGACGTATACGTGAATAGTGCCGTATACGTGAATAGTAACCCCTACACAAAAAATTTCAAATTTGATAAAAAGTTGAAACCAATATTTTGGTATAATGATATTGAAGAAAATAATATCATTTAAGAAGAAAACAACATCCCTTACCTCGCAAGGACGATTTCTTACACCGGTATCTTTGGATATAGTCTTTGAAGGAACTTGCATCAGAGTATAAAGAACACTCAAATTACTAAAATACTCACAAAATACGCTCGATATTATAGAGAGAGAAAGAGAGAAAACTTATGAATTCTGGTGTAATTTTCAATTCTAACTAAGCACCCTATTTATAAGAAAATGCTTAAAACGTCATAGCAGACTAACCTGCTACCTGATGGCTTTACCTGCTACTATTCAAGCCTACCACATTTGAATAAAAATCTCAGCACATTTTCACCAACCAAAAGTGGGGCTCACCCATGTTTTTATAAAAATCATTTTATTTTCCGAAACTTCAACAATTCATAATAAATAGCCTTTTATCAGAAAAATTCAAATCTCATGTGTTTTCCATAGGAAATTTAATTCTCTACAACTTTGTAGAAGAAAGTTTTTCCAAATTCCAATAAGAAAATACCCGAAATCCATAAACGGATGATTTTTAAATACTTCCAATCCGAAAAAATACTGATAAAATACCTCAGCATTAATTCCTTCATTTTTATCCATATAAAATAAATATATCCATCATTTACATCCACATAAAATAAATATTTCCTTATCATATAAATCAATAATTAATTATTCATAAATAATATTACAGAATCATAATTATGACAACCAGGCCATTCCCAAGAAAGAGGGGGCTTTCCGATAAGGATTTCTCTTTACTGGCGCGCAATTAGATGACCAAACCTCTCCTTGACAGAACTTTCTAGACATTGCCAATAATGCTATCTAATAATATTATTCCAAATAATATGAATTATTGATCTGATAATGGAGATGTTGTGCAGTGACAATTATTGAGCAACAGTAATATAAAATATCAACGTAGCAATTTTTGAATCAATAAAATAAAATATTGAACAGTAATTACTGTAACAATTATTGAGTAGTGCCTTCTTACGTAAGGATCAATAATTCAACAATACTGCAGCAATACCGTGTCTTCTTTGCAACCAATGCGTATTCTTGTATTTTAATCATCGAATTATTCCAACGGTGTTATTAACTTCTGTAACAACTACGCCGTTATATGTAAAAACTCAAATTTGTCATTTTCTTCATCCGACCGTTATCCGTTATGGGGCCCACAAATGTCTGCACTGTCGTACGAATATTCCCTGACAGAAAGAATATTCCACGACCAAACGAATATTTCCCGACAAATGAATATTTTATAACCACTTGCTTATTTTGAAAATTTTGCACATTTCACCCATAACCAAAGTATTATATCAAATTAATACCTTATTATTCACAATAATAAATAGAGGAAATTTGATTTTATTTATAATAAGTTGGGGTCTTACAACCTCCCCTCCTTATGAAATTTCATCCTCGAAATTGACGTACGTACCTGGTGTTTCGAAAAGGTGAGGATACCTCACTTTCATTTCTGATTCCAACTCCCAGGCCATCTCTTCAATAGCATGGTTTCTCCACAAAACCTTAACTTGTGTAATAACATTCGTGCGTAGGACATGCTCTTTCCTATCCAAGATCTTTACAGGTACCTCCTCATACGTTAAATCTTCGGCTATCTCGTCTGGTTCTAACTAAATAATGTGGTTCGGGTCTTTAACATATTTATGAAGCATAGATATGTGAAAAACATTATGAACACGAGACATACTTGGAGGTAATGCGAGTCTATAGGCCACATTTCCTATTCGGTCAAGAATTTCAAATGGACCAACAAATCGTGGATTGGGCTTTCCTCTCTTCCTAAATCTTGTAACTCCCTTCCATGGTGCAACACGTAACAATACATGATCCCCAATATTAAATTCCATGTCCTTCCGATTAAGATATGCATAACTCTTTTGTCGATCATGTGCCGTTTGTATACGTTGTCGAATCGTTTGGATCTTCTCTATAGTCATTCGTACCAACTCTGGTCCCAACAATGTTGCTTCTCCCACCTCATCCCAACATACTGGAGAGAGACACTTTCGTCCATACAATGCTTCAAATGGAGCCACACCTATACTTGTCTGATAACTGTTGTTGTAGGAGAATTCCACCAATGGTAGGTACTTATCCCAACTCCCTTTGAAATATAGGACACAGACTCTTAATAGATCTTCAAGAGTTTGAATAGTCCTCTCTGATTTTCCGTCCATTTGAGGATGATATACCGAACTGAATCGTAAATCCATGCCCATAGCTTTCTGCAAGCTAACCCAAAATCGTGAAGTGAATCTTGGGTCACGATCCGAAACTATGGATACTGGCATGCCATGCAATCTCACAATCTCATTTACGTACATACTAGCAAGACGTTCAAGGGAATAAGTCTCACGTATAGGCAAGAAATGGGCAGACTTGGTTAATCTATCAACAATAACCCAAATCGCATCTATGCCTTGAGAAACCTTGGGAAGACCCGTAATGAAATCCATAGTAATGTGTTCCCACTTCCATTTCAGAATCTCAAGTGGTTGTAATGGACCCTTTGGCATTTGATGCTCCGCCTTTACACGTTGACAAGTTAAACACCTCAAGATAAACTCTGCGATCTCTCTCTTCATATTGTTCCACCAAAATGTATTTCGAAGATCATGATACATTTTGGTATTCCCAGGATGGATTGCAAATGGTGTGTTGTGTGCCTCCATCATGAGTCTATACTTCAAGTCAGAATTGTTAGGAACACAAAGTCTGGATTTGACTCGAAGTATTCCTTCTTCATCGATTCTTGCTTCTGGAATAGCACCTTCTTGGACTTTCTTCTTCATACGCATCAGCTCCATGTCCATAGCATGAGCAACTTTAACTTTATCAATTAAAGTCGGTTCTACTCGTATGTTTGATATCGTCACGTGGGTACTTGGAGCCTTTACCTTTATCTCCATCCTTTGCAAGTCATACAAAATGGACCTTTGTGTTAACAACATTGCACTCGTACCCGCATGTGATCTTCTACTCAATGCGTCAGCTACCACGTTTGCTTTTCCGGGATGATATTGGATGGTATGATCGTAATCTTTCAATAGCTTGAGCCAACGTCGTTGTCGCATATTGAGTTCCTTTTGGGTGAAGAAATATTTGAGGCTTTTATGAGCTGTATAGATCTCCACTTTCTCCCCATACAGGTAGTGTTTCCAGATCTTCAATGCGAAAACGACTGCTGCCAACTCGAGATTATGAGTAGGATAATTCCTCTCATATTCTTTGAGTTGCCGTGAGGCATAGGCTATGACTTTTCCATGTTGCATGAGAACACATCCTAACCCTTTGCCTGAAGCATCGTTGTAGATAACAAATCCATCCGAACTAGATGGTATTGTCAGAACAGGTGCCAAAATGAGTCTTCTCTTGAGTTCTTGAAAACTCTTCTCACAATCCTCGCTCCAATCGAATTTTATATCTTTACGAGTCATTGAGTTACCAAGTAGCGATTCGAGAAAATCCTTCCACGAATCTCCGATAATAACCAGCTAAGCCCAGAAAGCTACGTACTTTGGTCACCGACTTTGGTTGCTCCCAACTTTGTATGGCTTCAATCTTCGCCGGGTCGACAGATACTCCATGTTTTGACACCACGTGCCCAAGGAATGCTACTTCCTCAAGCCAGAACTCGCATTTCTTCAGCTTGGCATAAAGCTTGTTGTCACGAAGTCTTTGAAGTAACAGCTTCAAATGGTGCTTATGATCTTCATGGCTTTTGGAATAGATGAGGATGTCATCAATAAAGACAACAACGAACTGATCCAAATATTCCTTGAATACACGGTTCATCATATCCATGAAAGCAGCAGGAGCATTAGTCAATCCAAAAGACATGACTAAGAATTCATAATGCCCGTACCGAGTTCTGAAGGCAGTCTTTGGAATATCCTCAATTTTAATCTTCAGCTGATGATATCCAGAATGAAGATCGATCTTTGAAAAGAATTGTGCTCCTTGCAACTGGTCAAACAGGTCATCAATGAGAGGTAGAGGATACCTATTCTTGATGGTGACATGGTTCAATTCTCGGTATCCAATACAAAGTCGCATACTTCCGTCTTTCTTCTTTATAAATAACACAGGAGCACCCCAAGGAGATGTACTAGGACGAATGAAACTGATGTCAAATAACTCCTGTAATTGAACCTTTAACTCCTGAAGTTCAATAGGAGCCATTCGATATGGGGTTTTAGAAATGGGCTTTGTACCAGGTTCAATGTCAATAAAGAATTCAACTTCACGTTACGGGGTAGGCAGGAAGTTCTTGAAAATCGTCGGGAAATTCACTAACAACGGAAATAGTATTCAAATCGGCGTATTTTTGTTCAAGTCTCATGACATGGGCTAAGAAAGCTTGACATCCATTTTCAAAAAACGAATAGCTTTATGGCTTGATATGACAGTGATTGACTTTAATGGTTTGGTTGTTTGAATTCGCATAATAGGTTGGTTAGGAATATGAAATCTAACAACCTTACGAAAACAATCAATTTTAGCATGATGCGTGGTTAACCAATCAATCCCTAAAATCACATCAAATGCAAGAATTTTCAAAGAAATAAGGTCGGCATGTAATGTGATGGTACCGACTTGAATCAAGCAAGATTTATAGACAGTAGATGTAATGAAAGTTTCTCCTAACGGGGTCTCAACAGATAAGTTAAGGTCTAACTTCTCTGGAGTCAAGTTTAAACGTTGAGCACAAGCAGGAGAGATAAAAGAATGGGTAGAACCGGTATCTAATAAAGTATAAAATTCGCAAGAGTTTATGATTAGCTTACCCGTGATCACCTCGTTTGGGTTCCTCGCATTTTGGGCAGTCACGACAAACGCCCTTCATGGAACCACCGACTTTGACTTGTCCGAGACAGCCTTTGGAGTCACCATCCCCGTTGAACTTGGTTTTGCAACTAGACAATCTCTAGCCATATGACCTTCCTTTCCACAGTTATAACACACCTTGGATTGTTGTGGGCTGTTTGGGCTGATGTGTCCCTCTTTCCCGCATTTGTAACAAACGACCGGTGCTCGTTCTTGTAAGACCCCAACTTATTATAAATAAAATCAAATTTCCTTTATTTATTATTGTGAATAATAAAGTATTAATTTGATATAATACTTTGGTTATGGGTGAAATGTGCAAAATTTTCAAAATAAGCAAGTGGTTATAAAATATTCATTTATTTGGGAATATTCGTTTGGTCGTGGAATATTTTTTACGTTTGGGAATATTCATACAACAACAAGTAGCATGACATTTATGGGCCCCATAACGGATAACGGTCGGATGAAGAAAATGATAAATTTTGAGTTTTTACAAATAACGAAGTAGTTGTTACCAATTAACAACTTTGTTGGAATACACAGTGGTTAAAATACAAAGAATACTGCGTGGTTTGCATAAGAAGACACCTGGTTTTACACAATTATTATTGAATTATTGATTCTTACGTAAGAAGGCACTACTCAATAATTGTTACAGTAATTAATGTTCAATATTTTATTTTATTGGTTCAATAATTGTTGCGTTGATATTTTATATTATTGTTGTTTCAATAATTGTCACTGCACAGTATTTCCCATTATCAGATCAATAATTCATATTATTTGAATAATATTATGAGATGGCATTATTGACAATGTCTAGAAAGTTGTGTCAAGGAGAGGTTTGGTCACCTAATTGCGCGTCAGTAAGGAGAAATCCTTATCGAAAAGCCCCCTCTTTCTTGGGAATGGCCTGGTTGTCATAATTATGATTCTGTAATATTATTTGTGAATAATTAATTAATGATTTATATAATAGGGAAATATTTATTTTATGTGGATATAAATGATGGATATATTTATTTTACTATGGTTATAATTGAAGGAATTATTGCTGAGGTGTTTTATTAGTATTTTGTCGGAATAGAGGTATTAAAAATCATCCGTTTGTGGATTTCGGGTACTTTCTGATTGGAATTTGGAAAAAATTTCTTCTACAAAGTTGTAGAGAATTAAATTTCCTATGAAAAACACATGAGATTTGAATTTTTCTAATAAAAAGGCTATCTTTGATTGTATCCATGTTTTGATCTTTATTTTTGAATTCTGCTTCAAAATTGATTATTATGGAGTATTATTGATCTTGGATAAACTGTGATATGAATCCCTAATATTTGTCCTTCTGTCTCACTGGATTCGTTTTCTTTAAAATATTTTTCATCATCCTCACCCTCTAAATGATGATAAGATCAATATCTTTGGCCTGTAGTGCAAAGATGAATGATTACCTAATGAATATCTTTGGCCCGTAGTGCAAAGATGAACAGGTGTTGAGATGAACATGACCAACTGTTGATACAAATGAATATCTTTGGCCTGTAGTGCAAAGATGAATATTTAATTCAAGATTTATATTGATTGATGTTACAGGAATAAAATATTGATGATGGACTTTTAAATCTTAGAAGATAGTAGAATTCTTTCTCTACGTGACTCTTCTAATGGATTGTTGTTTCCGTTGTAGTTGTTGATCTAAAACTTGTTGTCTATTATATTTTATCAGATTATTCCCTGTTGAAGACTAATGATAATTTGTTGTATATTATCTCACCCTTTTCCTTTTTGTTCCATTGTTCTTCTCAAGAGGAGAAAATTTAGCAGGAACTAGCCGGGGTATGGAGTGATGATTTGAGATAGCTGTTTAGAAGTCCTCACTATTTTTGTAAAATAGTGTATCAATAATTGTAATGAGGACTCCTTTTGAGTTTGTATACTCTCTAGTAGACAATATTTGTATTCAAACTCACAGTATATGTGTTGTCGTATTTTGCACGACAATTATATTACTGAAGTTGTATTTGTTTCTATACCATGTATTTGGCGACTCAGAATGGGTGAGGTATAATTATTTTGGGGGTGTCACAGTTGGTATCAGAGCTTAGGGATATGATCCCTGGCTGAGATGTGAGACAAGAACTAGGAGGGAAGAGACGGGGAATTCCTTCGCTAGTATGACCTGACTAAGTTTATTTGGTATTTATTTGGTTTGCACGTAGTATAGGGATAATATATGACATGACTATTAACCCTTGTTTTATGGCGATGTTAAGAATGGCAAATTTGAGAACGTTAATAATGGAGTAAATCAGACCGTGGACACACCTTTAATCACCACCCAGGGGAACGTGCAATAGGAAAGCAATATTCCTCTTGTAAACAACACTACCGAACAAATGATGAATGATGGGATGTTCAGAAGTTTTTTGCATTTCATACAAAACCAGACGAGGGAGACTCGTGCACAAAATACGGGTGAAAATGCTAGCAATGCGCGGCTTGTCATAGCCAAGAAGTTCAAGGAGTTGGGACCACCAGAATTTATTAGGAAGCCGGATCCGATCAAGGCGTAAACGTGGGTCAAACAAATTACTAAGATATTCGATGTCTTGGGATGTACGGAGGAACAGAAGGTTCCATTCGCCACCTTTATGTTCCGCGGTGAGGTAGACTACTGGTGGGAATCTATGAAGCGTACCAAATTTACCGCAAGACTCAAAGATGTCTTGGGAAACATTTCAGAAACTGTTTAATGACAAGTACTTTCCTGAAAGTATTCGTCATATGAAGGAGGTGGAGTTTATCAAACTAGAACAAAACAACATGATGGTGTCCCAGTACGAGGCGAAGTTTGCAGAGTTATCCAGGTGTGCACCTCATTTGGTCGAAAATGAGGAACGAATGACGAGGATGTTTCTGAGAGGTTTAAATCCCGAGATTCGACAATATCTTATATCTCATAAATTTGCTTTATATTCAGATGTTGTAAACAGGGCTCAATTATTAGAGTGAGATAATGAGTATGTGCAACAAAAGGACCACAACCAGGGTCATACCGGTGGCAGCGGTCATCGGAGGAACGACAACCAGAGGGAAGGAAAGAATTCGGACAAAAGCGGTAACCACTCTGGTGGTAATCGTGGCTGTGATAATAGAAGGAGCGAGTCGGGAGGAGATTTCAAGAGGAGAAGGTACAACAATGATAACGTGAAGACGTCATCACAAACATCAACTATTTTTAGGGGAGGAGAACGAGCACCTATTGTTTGTTATAAATCTTGGAAGAGGGACACATCATTGAACGACCCATAACAATCCAAGGTGTGTTATAACTGTGGAAAGGAAGGTCATATAGCTAGAGATTGTCTAGTTACGAAACCAAGTTCAACGGGGATGGTGACTCCAAAGGCTGTCCCGGACAAGTCAAAGTCGGTGGTTCCAGGAAGGGCGTTTGTCGTGACTGCCCAAAACGCGAGGAACCCAAACGAGGTGATCACGGGTAAGCTAATCATAAACTCTTGCGAAGTTTATACCTTATTAGATACCGATTCTACCCATTCTTTTATCTCTCCGCCAGGTGCTCAACGTTTAAACTTGACTTGGAGAAATTAGACCTTGACTTATCTGGCTGAGACTCCGTTAGGAGACACTTTCATTACATCTACTGTCTATAAATCTTGCTTGATTCAAGTCGGTACCATCATATTACCTGCCGAACTTATTTCGTTGAAAATTCTTGCATTTGATGTAATTTTAGGGATTGATTGGTTAACCACGCATCATGTTAAAATTGATTGTTTTCGTAAGGTTGTTAGTTTTCATATTCCTAACCAACCTATTATGCGAATTCAAACAACCAAACCATTAAAGTCAATCAACTCGTCATATCAAGCCATAAAGCTATTCGTTTATTGAAAATGGATGTCAAGCTTTCTTAGCCCATGTCACGACTTGAACAAAAACACGTCAGATTTGAATACTATTTCCGTTGTTAGTGAATTTCCTGACGTATTTCCTGAAGAACTTCTCGGTCTACCCCCAGAACGTGAAGTTGAATTCTTTATTGACCTTGAACATGGTACAAATCCCATTTCTAAAACCCCATATCGAATGGCTCTTATTGAACTTCAGGAGTTAAAGGTTCAACTATAGGAGTTATTGGACATCAGTTTCATTCATCCTAGTACATCTCCTTGGGGTGCTCCTGTGTTATTTGTAAAGAAGAAAGACGGAAGTATGCGACTTTGTATTGACTACCGAGAATTGAACCATGTCACCATCAAGAATAGGTATCCGCTACCTCGTATTGATGACATGTTTGACCAGTTGCAAGGAGCACAATTCTTTTCAAAGATCGATCTTCGTTCTAGATATCATTAGCTGAAGATTAAAACTGAGGATATTCCAAAGACGCGCCTTCGTAACTTCGATGCAGGCATTATGAATTCTTAGTCATGTCTTTTGGATTGACTAATGCTCCTACTGCTTTCATGGATATGATGAACCGTGTGTTCAAAGAATATTTGGATCAGTTCGTTGTTGTCTATATTGATGACATCCTCATCTATTCCAAAAGCCGTGAAGATCATGTAAGCCATTTGAAGTTGGTACTACAAAGGCTTCGTGATAACAAGTTATATGCCAAGTTGAAGAAATGCGAGTTTTGGCTTAAGGAAGTAGCATTCCTTGGGCATGTGGTGTCAAAACATGGAGTATCTGTCGACCCGGCGAAGATTGAAGCCATACAAAGTTGGGAGCAACCAAAGTCGGTGACCAAAGTACGTAGCTTTACAGGGCTTAAATTGGTTATTATCGGAGATTCGTGGAAGGATTTTCTCGAATCGCTACTCCGTTAACTCAGCTAACTCGTAAAGATATAAAATTCAGTTGGAGCGAGGATTGTGAGAAGAGTTTTCAAGAACTCAAGAGAAGACTCATTTCGGCACCTGTTCTGACTATACCATCTGGTTCGGATGGATTTGTTATCTACAACGATGCTTCAGGCAAAGGGTTAGGATGTGTTCTCATGCAACATGGGAAAGTCATAGCCTATGCCTCGTGACAACTCAAAGAATATGAGAGGAATTATCCTACTCATGATTTGGAGTTGGCAGCAGTCGTTTTCGCGTTGAAGATCTGGCGACACTGCCTGTATGGGGAGAAAGTGGAGATCTATACAGATCATAAAAGCCTCAAATATTTCTTCACCCAAAAGAAACTCAACATGCGGCAACGACGTTGGCTCGAGCTGCTGAAAGATTATGATCATACCATCCAATATCATCCCGGAAAAGTAAACGTGGTAGCTGATGCATTAAGTAGAAGATCATATGCGGGTACGAGTGCAATGTTGTTAACACAAAAGTCCATTTGGTATGACTTACTAATGCTAATTTGTTGTATATTATCTTAGTCATAATATTCTTTACTGGACTAGTTGAGCTCACCCTTTTCCTTTTTGTTCCATTGTTCTTCTCAAGAGGAGAAAATTTAGCAGGAACTAGCCGGGGTATGTAGTGATGATTTGAGATAGCTGTTTAGAAGTCGTCACTATTTTTGTAAAATAGTGTATCAATAATTGTAATGAGGATTCCTTTTGAGTTTGTATACTCTCTAGTAGACAATAATTGTATTCAAACTCACAGTATATGTGTTGTCGTATTTTGCACAACAATTATATTACTGAAGTTGTATTTGTTTATATACCATGTATTTGGCGACTTAGAATGGGTGAGGTATACCTATTTTGGGGGCATCACAGTTCTCCTCCCCTAAAAATAGTTGATGTTTGTGATGACGTCTTCACGTTATCATAGTTGTACCTTCTCCTCTTGAAATCTCCTCCTGACTCGCTCCTTCTATTATCACGTACGATTACCACGGAGTGGTTACCGCTTTTGTCCGAATGCTTTCCTTCCCTCCGGTTGTCGTTGCTCGATGATCGCCGCCACCAAGATGTAATACCACAGGTTGTGGTCCCTTTGTTGCACATACTCATTATCTCGCTCTAATAATTGAGCCCTGTTTACAACATCTGAATATAAAGCAAATTTATAAGATATAAGATATTGTCGAATCTCGGTCTTTAAACCTCTCAGAAACATCCTCGTCATTCGTTCCTCATTTTCGACCAAATGAGGTGCAAACCTGGATAACTCTGCAAACTTTGCCTCGTACTGGGACACCGTCATGTTGTTTTGTTCCAGTCTGATAAACTCCACCTCCTTCATATGACGAATACTTTCAGGAAAATACTTGTCATTGAATAGTTTCTGAAACGTTTCCCAAGACATAAAGGTGGTGAATGGAACCTTTTGTTCCTCCGTGCATCCCAAGACATTAAATATCTTGGTAATTTGCTTGACCCACGTTTCCGCCATGATCGGAT
This sequence comes from Panax ginseng, assembly GCA_020205605.1. NCBI lineage: Eukaryota > Viridiplantae > Streptophyta > Magnoliopsida > Apiales > Araliaceae > Panax > Panax ginseng. The sequence goes on along the minus strand of CM035145.1, from coordinate 128,784,911 downwards.
TCGGCTTTCCAATAAATTCTGGTGGTCCCAACTCCTTGAACTGCTTGGCCGTGACAAGTCGCGCATTGCTATCATTTCCACCCGTATCCTGTGCACGGGTCTCCCTCATCTGTTTTTGCATGAACTGCAAAAAACTTTTGAACATCCCATCATTCATCATTTGTTCGGTAGTGTTGTTTACAGGAGGAATATTGCCTTCCTGTTGTACGTTCCCCTGGGTGGTGATTAAAGGTGTCTCCACGGTCTGATTTACTCCATTATTAACGTTCTCAGCTGCCATTCTTAAATACTTCCATAAAACAAGGGTTAATAGTCATGTCATATATTATCCTTATACTCTAACCGACCAAATAAACTTAGTCAGGTCATACTAGCGAAGGAATTTCCCGTCTCTCCCCTCCTAGTTCTTCTCTCACATCTCAGCCAGGAATCATATCCCTAAGCTCTGATACCAACTGTGACGCCCCCAAAATAGGTATACATCACCCATTCTGAGTTGCCAAATACATGGTATAGAAACAAATACAACTTCAGTAATATAATTGCCGTGCAAAATACGACAACACATATACTGTGAGTTTGAATACAAATATTGTCTACTAGAGAGTATACAAACTCAAAAAGAGTCCTCATTACAATTATTGATACACTATTTTACAAAAATAGTGAGGACTTCTAAACAGCTATCTCGAATCATCACTCTATACCCCGGCTAGTTTCTACTAAATTTTCTCCTCCTGAGAAGAATAATTGAACAAAAAGGAAAAAGGGTGAGCTCAACTAGCCCAGTAAAGAATATTATGACTAAGATAATATATAACAAATTATCATTAGTCTTCAACAGGGAATAATCTGATAAAATATAATAGACAACAAGTTTTAGATCAACAATCTGCAATGAAAATAAAGAATCCATTAGAAGAGTCAAGTAGAGAAAGAATTCTACTATCTTCTAAGATTTAAAAGTCCATCATCAATATTTTATCCCTGTAACATCAATCAATATACATCTTGAATTAAATATTCATCTTTGCACTACAGGCCAAAGATATTCATTTGTATCACCAATTGGTCATGTTCATCTCAACACTGCTCATCTTTTTGCACTACGGGCCAAAGATATTCATTAGGTAATCATTCATCTTTTGCACTACAAAGCCAAAGATATTCAAAGAATATCATCATTTAGGGTCGAGGATGATGAAAAATATTTTAAAGAAAACGAATCCAGTGAGACAGAAGGACAATTATTAGGGATTCGTATCACAGTTTATCCAAGATCAATAATACTCCATAATAACCAATTTTGAAGCAGAATTCAAAAATAAAGATCAAAACATGGATACAATCAAAGATAGTAACCATAATAAACATCTTGGACAAAAAGAAGAAAATTTTATTTTTCGATGAATAGTGTCGTATTCATGAATAGTGACGTATACGTGAATAGTGTCGTATACGTAAATAGTAACCCCGACACAAAAAGTTCCAAATTTGATAAAAAGTTCAAACCAATATTTTGGTATAATGACATTGAAGAAAATAATATCATTTAAGAAGAAAACAACATCCCTTACCTCGCAAAGACAGTACTTCTGACTGGAATACTGGATATAGTGTTGAAGGAACTTGCACCGTATAGCAACACTCAAAGTACTAAAATACTCACAAAATACGCTCGATATTATAAAGAGAGAAAGAGAGAAAACTTATGAATTCTGGTGTGATTTTCAATTCTAACTAAACACCTTATTTATAGGAAAAAACTTAGAACGCCATAGCAGACTAACCTGCTACCTGATGGCTTTACCTGTTACTATTCAAGCCTACCACATTTGAATAAAAATCTCAGCACATTTTCACCAACCAAAAGTGGGGCTCACCTATGTTTTAATAAAAATCATTTTATTTTCCGAAACTTCAACAATTCATAATAAATAGCCTTTTATTAGAAAAATTCAAATCTCATGTGCTTTCCATAGGAAATTTAATTCTCTACAACTTTGTAGAAGAAAGTTTTTCCAAATTCTAATCAAAAAATACCTGAAATCCACAAACGGATGATTTTCCAAACTTATGAATTCTGGTGTGATTTTCAATTCTAACTAAGGACCTTATTTATAGGAAAATACTTAGAACGCCATAGCAGACTAACCTGCTACCTGATGGCTTTACCTGTTACTATTCAAGCCTACCACATTTGAATAAAAATCTAAGCACATTTTCACCAACCAAAAGTGGGGCTCACCCATGTTTTAATAAAAATCATTTTATTTTCCGAAACTTCAACAATTCATAATAAATAGCCTTTTATTAGAAAAATTCAAATCTCATGTGCTTTCCATAGGAAATTTAATTCTCTACAACTTTGTAGAAGAAAGTTTTTCCAAATTCTAATCAAAAAATACCCGAAATCCACAAACGGATGATTTTTAAATACTTCCAATCCGAAAAAATACTGATAAAATACCTCAGCATTAATTTCTTCATTTTTATCCACATAAAATAAATATATCCATCATTTACATCCACATAAAATAAATATTTTCTTATCATATAAATCAATAATTAATTATTCATAAATAATATTATACAGAATCACAATTATGACAACCAAAAGCGCTTCTCGGAAAGAGGGGCTTTACGATAAGGATTTCTCCTTCATCGGCACGCAATTAGGTGACCAAACCTCTCCTTGATAGAACTTTCTAGACATTGTCAATAATGTTATCTAATAATATTATTCCAAATAATATGAATTATTGATCTGATAATGGAGATGTTGTGCAGTGACAATTATTGAGCAACAATAATATAAAATATCAACGTAGCAATTATTGAATCAATAAAATAAAATATTGAACAGTAATTACTTTAACAATTATTGAGTAGTGCCTTCTTACGTAAGGATCAATAATTCAACAATCTTTGCAATAATACCGTGCGCTTTCTTAATGCAACCACGTGTATTCATCAGATTTTAACCACCGGGTATTCCAACAGTGTTAACGGTAACAACTACGCCGTTATTTGTAAAAACTCAAATTTGTCGTTTTCTTCATCCGATCGTTATCCGTTATGGGGCCCACAAAATGGTCAAGCTTGGCCGCGTATTTAATATTCCACGACGTAAAAAGAATATTCCATGACCAAACGAATATTCCCCGACAAATGAATATTTTATAACCACTTGCTTATTTTGAAAATTTTGCACATTTCACCCATAACCAAAGTATTATATCAAATTAATACCTCATTATTCACAATAATAAATAGAGGAAATTTGATTTTATTTATAATAAGTTGGGGTCTTACAATTAACGTCCTCAGCTGACTATGTATTCCGATGAACTTTTCCTCAACCGCATGAAGGGCCGCCTTCAGATCTATGTTCTCCTCTGCTAGAAGTTCCTTATCCTTGACAAGCTTCTTGGCATGACTATCGAGGCCGACAAACTCCTGCTGAAGTAAAGAGTATTGTTCCTCAAACTTGGTGGTCCGACAATCAGCCTCGGTCACTCTATTTCGGGCCTTGACGTGAAGCTCCTTCTCTTTCTCCAAATCTGACCTAAAACGATGAACCTCTGCCCCAATTTATTCCATATCCGTCATAATTCGAGACTCATTCTTAGTAGCTAGGGCCACAGGCAGAATGGTTCGGGCGAATATAGCATTGGCCTACAAGAAATCGGATGGAATACATAAGTTATGAGAAATAGAGGATCGAAAAGAGCAAGTGTGTTAGTTTCCGGAGGCACAATATTTATCTAGAAGGGGGGGTTGAATAGATATTTTAAGTTCTTCTCTTTTTACTTTGTTAGATTTGATAATGATTCAAACACAGTGGAATTAAGATTTGTTTATTCACCCTTTTAGATATAGTGAGTTAATGAGAGTGAGACAGTTATAACAGTTATAGGAGTTATAGCAAGAATGTGAAAGACACGGCAATTTTAAGTGGTTCAGAGCACTTAAAGCTCCTAGTCCACTCTTCTACTCCTCGAGTAGGAAATTCACTAAGGATATCTTTTGCACTTTCTGAATCTCACAGATTCCTTCTGAACCAAAGATCTGGCACACTTCTTAGTTCACTTTTGAACTCTTCAAGTCCAGCAGACTTGGTTCTTCATAGTTCACTTAGAACTCTTCAAGTCCTTCTGACTTGGAACTTCTTACTTAACTTGATTGGTAGTTGATGAGTTCTTGGTTGGTGCTATTCAGTTGCTGTTAAGCACTTGTTCGAAAGAACTGAGTAGCTAAGCAAGCTTTCTCTTTTTGAGATCGTAGAATTGAGCATTGAGTATTCTTCAGCGTTTTTTTCAATGCTTGCTTAGTTGAATCATCTGCAGATGTTTTGCATATATGTGATCCTTGAAAATGTATACGTTGAAGCATTAAATGCGTTTGACATTTCTGAACTTTGATGGAGACTTTTCTGCACATCTTCTGATTAGCATTCTGGCCCACTGACACAGCAAACTGCTTTCTCACCTAACACCTAAAAAGGTGTTTTCCTTTGACACATGGTACTTTCCTTAGCTTCTTTAATACTTTTCTTTGTTGTATACTAAGGATATCTTTTTGTGTCATTGGAACTGGTGAGGACTTCAACGTTTATAACCCATTCCACATTTGTTGGGATTTATCCTTAAACAAATGGGCAAGGCTCGATGCTTCTGACATAGGCAGATGATGCTCTACGATTCTGATCGTGGTGTCTTGCCACCTTGGTGCTTGATCCGATACTAGCAAACAAGAACACTACGATTTCTCTTAAGGACTGGCACATTACGATCTTCACTTGCTTGTCTCGCAGACTCTACGTTTCTGAGAGCACACTACGATCTCTGAGTTGGCTCAGCAAACGTTTAGACCACTCTATGATTTCCGGAGAGGCCCTTCAAGGAAGACACACTACGATCCTCGATGCTCTACGATTCTGCCTTGGCTTCTGCAATTCCTTGATCAGCTAAATAGACTATGATTTTGTTGAAGCCTATCTATTACATCTCAAGACATAGATCAACCTAACATCTTTGATCTCTTCATCTATACATTCAGTTACAGAATGATAAACATTAAAAGTTTAGATCAACCTAACACTTTTGATATATCACTAAGTCTTTGTAGATATGTTACTTGAAGGATTTTACATATAATCATGAGCATTTACTTTAAACATCAAATCAACATTGCAGTCTCCCAACAATCTCCCCTTATTTGATGTTGACAAAACCCAAGAGATTTGTGTCATGATTATCAATTTCTAGATGTAGTTGCAGGAAAGTGAATATGACTTAATATTTCAGTGAGCAGCTGAAATTTCTAGAGAATAAGCATGAATTTATTGATGTTTGAAGATAGATATTACATTTAAGTTTAGTTACATCAATAAGAATTAAATTTCAACTTATCTATATTTCTTCGGCCTTTTGCCTCGTGGAGGATTGGCATACTCCTCAGCTCTTCTTTTCCTGCATGCTTCGTCTCTCCTGGCTAGATCTTCCAGCTCGCTTTGACTTAGTCTTTCATTGCGATCATGCCTATTCATGAATACAGGATCTCCAATTGGCATTCTTAGGCCTGTGGTGGTCACTTTTTATGAGCTGGGAGTTGGCCCTTGACTCTTCAATGGTTGAGCCATAATAATTGGCTGCTGTTCAGATCGTTGAGTCTGATGGCCAGATCGTGGAGTCTGATGGTGAGACTATCTTGGAGGAGGGCTCCTTGATGATTGAGCAATAAATGTGCCTCTGCCTCTACCCTTGCCCTTTTCTCCTTTCCCTTTATTTTCCCCCTTTATGTTAGCTTCAAGGGCTCGAATGTCTTCAGATAGGCGAGTCATGCCTTGGACAAGCTCGTTGAGCTGACTTTGAGATTGAGCAATGTCTTCACGGTTCTCTTTGATTAGAGAATCAAATCGAGTTTCCCGTCTTTGGAGGATGTCCAGGATATTGTCAGTCTGCTTCATTTGGCCCATGGAAAATCCTTGGAATTCTTTTAGTGCATTTTGTAGATTCGTGATGTTGTCCATCATGAGTTTGTTCTGGGATTCCTGAGTCGTCTGTAAGATAAGAACAGCATCCCTGTGTCTCTTAGCCGCTTGAAAGTGGATTTGATCCCGGTCGTTTATGCTTTTAAGCATCTTTTTTATGATCTCCCTAAGCTTATTTGTGAGCTCAGTACTTAGGGTGCTTGGGAGAGCATTAGCAGCATTGATCATTTTAGTAAGCCTTATGTGAACGAGTTCAGAGTGAGCTTCAAGACTGTCTTCTATGTCCTTGGTCACTTTCTTGGAGGCTTCTGACAACTCAGTTTTGGTGGGAAGATCTGAAATAAGCTCAATGAGTTGTGGACTTTTTGGAGGAGGGGCTCTTGTGTATTGATCTTGCATAGTGTAGAGAGCAAGATCCAGGTTGAAATATTCATTTGAGGATGATGAGTGAATATCTGATGGAGGGGCTTGTGTTTGGGCTTCATGAGTAGGTGGCTCTACGATTTGAGCGTGTGACTCTACGATTGGGCTCGAGTCAGTAATCGTAGAGATGAGAGGAGATTGTATCAAGAAGAAGTTGGGCATATTTGGTTCATCAATTACAGAATGTTGGGATTCTGCAACTGGGAATTGATTTAGTGGATTGAGGATCACTTTCAACCAGCTTGGGAATTCATAGAATTGGCTGAAAAATGATGGTGGATAGTGATTAACCCTGAAAAAAGATTGGGATAGATAGTACCTCATGCCCATTCTTTGAAGAAGCTTCAAATCGAAAGGATTTTCGTTCATAGAGGGCATCGATTTTCATGAAGGCTTAAAGAAGATGCATCACAAGAAGTTCCCTACTGTCAGAGGGTACAAAAAGAAAGAGTTCCCCCAAAGGTATGAATTTTTGGCAGACATTGTTGGGAAATGCATATGCTGCAAGAGCTTCAGCCATGACTCTGTAAACGAAGTGCAGCTCATGTAACGACCCCAAAATTCATACAATAATATTCTCATTCTCGATTGTTAACAATACAACTTTAATCTATCTTTACATCATTATTCAATATAAAAAAAACACTAAAAACGCTGAATATTTAAAACTTTTATACATTTCCTTCTTTATTGCCCTAAATCGTAACCTTTACATTACATCTCTTCGATTCATATTTATATAATGAATCGTTACAACAAAATGACTATACAAAGTCTTACACCATAAATAGATATCCATGTACACTGGATAACTCAACTTACAATTCAACAACATGTTACATTCAAAATATTAAATACATTTCCCATAAAACATAAGTAATCTTCAAGAATATGAATCTCTATAATTCACGTAGCACATATCCTTACCTTAAATCTTTAACCTGCAAAAATGATTATTTGCAAGGTTGAGCTCGACAACCCAGCAAAATCTAACAATTTTCATGCATCACATAGCACATAATAACATACTCAACATATATCTCATAAATATTGGACTAACACAACATACATGATGTATTTCATATAACAAGTGTAAAGATTGAGTTTCTTACTCAATCAACATTCATTATTCAATCAACGTAGTCATAAATTGACTTTAATGTTTCATACTCTCAACATATATATAACACATCATGCTATTTGCAATAAAGATTTAAAACAGTTCATCATCAAGTTCACATAGCAAATAGGAACTGAAATACTTGCCTTGATCGTTGTTTACCAATAACAGTTTAACAACTTACAGTTATCTGTACTTCACGTGCCCTACACAATTATATAATCATTCATATTAACTATTAGTCACATAGCCACGCATAGTAGTTGTAATGTAAGCTTTACTCTATGTCTCATAACCCTTCCTATCATAAATACACAATGTTCAATTTGATTGTGTTAACTTTCAACTTATATCTCACTGTATTTCATATTTGAAGTTCATTCAAGTGCTTAAGTCTTGCTAGGACTACTTATTGGTTTTATATTAAATCCATTCCATATCTTATAATATCATTTTCATTTGACTTAAAACACTTTTTACGTTCATTAACACTTATCACGGCGTTTCGACGTTTATTCTAAGACCTACACCTGATTTTCTCTCTTGTGTATGCTTACTATGCTTCTATAACTTATCTAATACATCATTTATTAATGTTAAGCATCATTAAATTTACTAATATTCATGTTTTATAACTTAGGACAACATCTTTTATCGTCAGGAGCACTACACTAGCATATGTACATGCCCAACGCCCTCCGATTGCCCCCCGAAAACACAACAGTCCTAAAGATGACCATTTTGACTACTGTTAAAGACCTCAAATTGAAAAACTTAAAGAACGAAAGTTGTAGGTCTATTCGTCCTCATTCTGGATCATCTTGAATCACCTCAATCGGAGTTCGTATGAAAACGTTATGGCCATTTTTCTATCGGAGTTCAAAATTGTTCGACTCAGACTACAATTAAAAATTTGGTGCGAGAACTAAGCTAACCCGATGAAGCATACAAGATTACAAAATTGGCACTGGGGCATGAATTTCGGTTGAGGCACAATTTACGGGTTCATGACTACATTTTTTAGGCGTTAAGCTGGCAAACTTGCGAGAACCCAACCATCGGAGAAACGAAACAACTAATTTCGCCTATTTAACACTTGCTAACATCTAAACTAACATGCTTATTACTTACAAATTTACACATACACGTTATCGAGCATACATATACAAATTTAGCACAACTTAAACAATAATTTAAGAGAAGTTAAATCCTGGAAACACTATTTTTAAACAAAACTCCATTGTTGACGTTGTTTAACAAGGTTTAACACTGTAAACCACAATTATCCATCGAATTCATTCCTTTGAACTACGTTCTCATTAAGTTCTTACCCAATTAATCATAAATAAGGTTCAATTTCACAATTAGCATACAATCACATACTAATTTTGTTATACTCCAAAACATGTTCAAGTACATGTAATCACTGTAAAACCATTTCTCTTTCTTTTAAACCCAATTAACATAATAATCCTTGTTTAAACGATTGTTCTAACATCATGAACCCACATAACCACCATAGTTCAGTTATATAACTAAATTTATAGAAATTTTATAAAAACTTTATACACGGTGGGTGAACTTCAAGAACACAAACACAGAGAACGTAAAACATATATATGAAGGTTTTAAAACGTACCTTTTGTTGTTTAAGAAATTCTTTCACTTCACTGAAAATTGCTTGAAATGGAATCCCAGCCTTTTCTCACTCAAACTCTCTCAATTTTCTGAGAACTCTTTTCTTTCTTAGGCTTAACCCAAAATACACTATACGTAAAAACTAAAACCAACGCTCACTTTTCATACGCTTAAAATGGCGATGATATTATATTAACTATCGCTAATAAGTTATCTACACCAATATATATATATATATATATATATATATATATATATAATTTATATTATTAATAAATCAAATTTAAAAATCCAAAAACCATAAGGCTCCGTTTGGCAAAACTCTTTAAAATTAAAGAATTAATATATTTAAGCCTTGTTTGACAAACTAAATCAAAACTACTTTAATTTATTTTAATAACTACTTATAATATAGTTATTTGTCACACTTCTAATTAATTAAGTTTTCATACTTAATTAATTAATTCTAATAACAATTTATTACATAATATAATAATTTATTTACTCATTATAAACTCTCTAACTTAATTATTAAATTAAATTAGATTACTATTTTAAAATAATTACTTTCTTTAACTCATTAATTATTTATTAAACAAATAATTAACCAAATTAAATCGAATCAATTACACAAATATTTATTCAACGATAAACACCTTTATTAAATATTTATATAATTCAATAAATATTTAAATATTATAATTAAAAATCTGGATTATTACATCATTCCCTCCTTACAAGGATTCTGTCCTCAGAATCACAACTCAAACCACTCATTCGTTACAATCTTCCCTACTTACAAAGATTCTGTATCCAGAATCGAAGACACCAATTAAATAATAACTCAGAGTAATCTTTCATCATTTTATCTAAATATAGGTTTTATATTTCCTACTACATTCATTACTTTAACAAATTCTAGGTTTCATTTCATAACTTTCACTTGAACTCAATTATATTCTGAGTATTATATATCTTTTAACCCTTTCATTTCCTTTTCTAAGGATCGTTATCATCAACACTCGGGATATCCAATCTATCAAAATAGATTTTACGTTAATACTTTATTCATTCCTGTGTAGTTATAAACGAACTTGTTGTGGTCGGGTAATCGACATTATCACACTGTGTAATTACAATGTGAATAATTACAACAATAGTGTACTCGTATAATATTTACACAATTTATACAATTTCATATTTATTTACAATATTAGTGCAATTAGGATTCCTTAATTTAGGGATTAGTTATTCATATGCTTCTTCTCTCTCTCCTCATATATAACAACTGTATTAGTGAGTCATCACCCTTCTTCTTCTTTCAACGTATTCTTTATATATATATATATATATATATATATATATATAGGAGTACTTGATAGTACAAAATAAATTAAAATCTCAAATATGTGAATCCAAAATGGAAAACTCCTCACTGAAAAAGTTGATACTAGTAAGCTGAGAATCGAACGGGGTGGTGTATGTGACAATTAATCATCCCAAGTCACTGAACTCGCTGACGAGGGGCATGATGGGGGATTTGGCCAGAGCCTTCAAGAGCTTCGACGCTAACAATTCCGTGCGAGTCGTGATTCTTTCCGGGTCGAGTTCATCGTTCTACTCTGTCTCCATATGATGGTCAGCTGGAATAATCAATCGCTTCTCCGACGTCCTCCTCACCCCCATCCACGACAAACCTTCAATTTTTTTATATTGAAGTGGGTTCCAAGGTAATTAATTCAGTTTTATTAAGTTACAAATTATTTTGAATGTGATGCATTTGGTAGTCAAACCTTCATTCAGTTGGTTGCCAAACTTTCAGACCAAGGTAACCAATTCATACGGCACACCTTCAATTTTTTCAGCTTTACACCTTCAGTTTTTTTATATTGCAGTGGGTATCCAAGGTAACTAATTAAGTTTTATTAAGTTACCAATTATTTTGAATGTGATTCAGTTGGTAGCCAAACCTTCATTCAGTTGGTTGCCAAACTTTCAGACCAAGGTAACCAATTCAATTTTATTAAGTTACCAATTTCGTTTGAATGTGATGCAGTTGGTAGCCAATCATTCATACAAAGGTAACCATTTTATTATTTATGAGAAACAAAATAGTTATAAAAAAAAAATCAGAACATTATTAGTTACATCTATTTATTTTTAAACTTTTTGTAGGGCGAATCTTCTTCTTATTCTCATTGGCATTTTGACAATCGGAGATTCAAGCGGTATTATGACGAATGAGTATGTGAGGTGTAGCGGCGGTGTAGCGGTGGACTATTATTTCAAAGTGTATGTGAGGGAGATGAAGATTTGAATTTGAATATTTAAATTTGAATTATTATTTTAAATTTGAATTTGTTTTTGTTGTTAAATCCAAATATTTGAATTTGAATTATTAATTATGGCAGTTATTTGTCCTTGATTTTAGGTTTCCTTATTAATGTGAATTGTATTATTTTTGTAATATGGGTCCTAATTACACTCTTGTTGTAATTATTTGGTTAATGCACTTTTCTTGTAATTACTTTCCATTTGTTGTATACTTATGTAAAGAACCCTAAATATTACGCGTAACATGGGGTATTATTAGGTTGATCACCTAATGATACTCCGGGGGATAAAAGTTCACAGTCTTTCTAACTGTTGAACATTTGTGTAAAGAGTTCATGGTCCTTACGACCACTCAGTGACCCTCAAAATGAATATTTCCCCTTGTGGACATTTAATTAAATTTGAGATTCCAAAATTTTAATCTTATTCAGAAATTTGATGTTCATTATTTTGTAAAGATATTTTTGTTGACTTCCTCGAATTGTTGATAACATTAATTTTTTCTAAATCCTTAAGTATTGATTTGTTGTTAGTCGTCATTTTTATTTTAAATTATTATACTTGCTAAGCAAATCAGTTGCTTACTCTTGCATAAACTTTATGTTGGCAGCAAAGATAGAGGAATCCAAGGGGTAAGGTATAAAAGATAAAGGAAAGGGCAATGCTAACGAGGAAATCAATAAATAATAATGTAGTAGTTAAATAAATAATTAATGATGTAATATTTTGGAACAAATGTATTAGTTCATATTGCATAAATATGACCTAGACATGTATGTGTAAATAATATAAACAATTAATATATCGTGTAGCCTAGCTTATAATAATAGCTAGTTAGCATGAATGTGAATGAATAGTGATGCACCGAGTATGTTGTACGTTTTACAAGGATGTGAGAGTGTCACATGCTAGTATTAGTAGTAGGTTATAACTCTTAGGTTAGAAAACCTTAGGATATAATGTAGTAGGAATCTTAATAGAGACTGCAAAAAGAGAACTCACATAGAATTCTTGCGTATAAAGCCTAAAATGATCTTAGGATATTGTATGCTCTCACCTCTAAAATGGCAGGCCTTTTCTAATCTCAAAATTCTTCAATTTCATGAGTTCCCCCTCATGATTCTGTGGCCTGATATGGTTTGGTTTAGTTGTTTGGGATCTTAAGTCGCAGTTTTATTTTTACGCTTAAGTTTGGATTGAAAAAATAAAATTGGTGTTATAGAGAAGGGAATAAAATAGAACAATCAAACATAATTTGAATAAATTATTCAATTTTCACCTTTATTCATTCAATCCAAACGTATCACTAGTCTTTACTATTATTGAGCTTCACTGTTTGGTCTTTAAAGACTTTTTCCCTCCATTTTTCTTTCTCAATTTGGTACTTTAATTTATGGTTATGTTGTTCTGCATTGCACTATGTTTCTAGGTTTTGGATGAAAAAAAATAAAAAACTAAAATTATAATAGAAAAAGAATTATAGTAAATTTGTAAGTTTTTCTTTCAAATTATAATCGAGTTTTGACAGGAAAAAGGAAAGTAAACTTAAATTTTACATTTAGATTATTATTTTATCGTTATATTAATTTTGTTATGTTTTATTGTAAAGAGTATATTAAAAAAATAAAAAATATTTATTTATGTTATTTAGTTTTTTATGTTCATTAAAAAACTAAATAACAAGAGAATTGAATGAAAATATTCAATCTTTTTTCATCCATTTTAAAATTCGGTGTTAGAGAGGTGATTTGGACATGTCATTTGGTTTTATCTTTTCAGCTTCTGCCTGGCATTTTAGTCGAGTGTTTGGTAAATTTGTTAATGGCTCAATTTTTCTTATACTAATCTCTTGAAAGTTAAAACGCATTTAAAAATCTTATTAGCATCATTTGGAGCTCAAAAGCAACACACTAAAATGATACAGTGCAATTGGAGATTCAAACGCTGAACGTGTATCACCGCAAAGAAACGCTAATAACCAAACAAACTCTTAATTATTCTCTCGAGTCCCATTCATAAAATATAAGATTATTATGGGCTTTAAAAATTAAAATTTGAAAATGCTAAACTATGTAAAAGCTAAAACTAATTGCAAAAGTTATTGTTTTCATAAGTGAAATGAATCACATCAAATTTTAAATTTAAAAATATCTCATATTAACTTAAAAAAATCAAACTTGAAGTATGAATCACATCAAATTTTAAATTTAAAAATATCTTATATTAACTTAAAAAATCAAACTTGATCTTATATATCTTATATTTGTTTTGCACACAAGACTTGAATTATGAAAACTTTAATTACATTCAAACGAACACAACAATACCACTGAAAGCTTGAAGAATGAGGAAAACAATAACCAACTTTAACTATATTTAAATGGATAATCAGTGTAACCGATAACAGGATCAGATGTATAGAATGTATCCCTATTATACTTGTTGAGAGGAGCATCAAGCTCGAATCGTTTCGACAAATCTGGGTTCGCCAAGAAAAATCGGCCAAACGCAACAAGGTGGACGCGGTTCTCAGCCACAGCTTTATTGCCATCTTCCCTTAGGATATAACGTAGTAGGAATCTTAGTAGAAACTGCAAAAAGAGAACTCACATAGAATTCTTGCGTATAAAGCCTAAAATGACCTTAGGATATTGTATAAAGCCTAGCTCTCACCTCTAAAATGGCAGGCCTTTTCTAATCTCAAAATTCTTCAATTTCATGAGTTGCTCCTCATGATTGTGTGGCCTGATATGGTTTGGTTTAGTTGTTTGGGATCTTAAGTCACTTATTTGTGCATCGGAAGATGACACCTTTTGGGTTGGCTCAATTGTTTGGTTAGAATTGTGTTTATTGCAGTTTTATTTTTACGCTTAAGTTTGGATTGAAAAAATAAAATTGGTGCTATAGAGAAGGGAATAAAATAGAACAACCAAACATAATTTTTCTCTTTCTGTAAAAATAAATTATTCAATTCTCACCTTTATTCATTCAATCCAAACGTATCACTAGTCTTTACTATTATTGAGCTTCACTGTTTGGTCTTTAAAGACTTTTTCCCTCCATTTTTCTTTCTCAATTTGGTACTTTAATTTATGGTTATGTTGTTCTGCATTGCACTATGTTTCTAGGTTTTGGATGAAAAAAAATAAAAAACTAAAATTATAATAGAAAAAGAATTATAGTAAATTTGTAAGTTTTTCTTTCAAATTATAATCGAGTTTTGAAAGGAAAAAAGAAAGTAAACTTAAATTTTACATTTAGATTATTATTTTATCGTTATATTAATTGTGTTATGTTTTATTGTAAAGAGTATATTAAAAAAATAAAAAATATTTACTTATGTTATTTAGTTTTTGGTTCAAATTCGTCCATTTTTCCATGGTACACTTTGGTAAGTAAACTGATGAAGTTTTTGGTTCAAATTAGTTGAGTGTGGTAAATTTGTTAATTGCTCAATTTTTCTTATTTTTCTTAATTATTCTCTAGAGTCCAATTCATAAAATATAAGATTATTATAGACTTTAAAAGTTAAAATTTGAAAATGCTAAACTATGTAAAAGCTAAAACTAATTGCAACAGTTATTGTTTTCATAAGTGAAATGAATCACATCAAATTTTAAATTTAAAAATATCTTATATTAACTTAAAGGAATTAAGTATCATATATCAAATACTTTGTTTTGCACACAAGACTTATATTATGAATACTTTAATTACATTCAGGCGAACACAACAATACCACTGAAAGCTTGAAGAATGAGGAAAACAATAACCAACTTTAAAACTCTGCTTCACAATTTCTAACATTTAAGCAGTTGTTGTTTCAAGAAATGGATAATCAGTGTAACCGATAACAGGATCAGATATATAGAATGTATCTCTGTTATACTTGTTGAGAGGAGCATCAAGCTCGAATCGTTTCGGCAAATCCGGGTTTGCCAAGAAAAATCGGCCAAACGCAACAAGGTCGACGCGGTTCTCAGCCACTGCTTTATTGCCATCTTCCCTGTCGTAACCGCCAGCGCCAATAAAAATACCGTTGAACACTTTTCTCATCGGGAAAAGACTATCTGGGCATTCGGTTTTCTCGCCCACGGTTTTCATTCTCGGCTCTACCATGTGGCAGTAAAGAATGCCATATTTGTTCAACGATTCAACCATATAGAGTCCAAGGGCTTTCGGATTTGAGTCCCCTGATTGCATGTAGTTTGCAAAGGGTGAAAGCCTAATGCCTACCCTATCTCCTCCTATCTCTTTTGACACTGCTTCGACAATTTCCAAAGCAAATCGACAACGATTTTCCAATGAGCCTCCGTACTCGTCTGTTCGGTCGTTGATCTCATCTTTCATGAACTGGTCTATTAGGTATCCATGAGCACCATGGATCTCAACCCCATCAAAACCTAAATTTTGAGGAAAAAGTATCATTGCAACAATTTCTCAATCGAAAACACACAATGACATGTATCACACACCAAATAAAAAGGGTTCACAAGGGAATCTGATAGTTCCACAAAATTCCTCACATGAATAATAAATGGGATCCACATTCATTTGAGTAAGGCTATGAAAATATTATATTTTCCATGTAGAAATAATTGCATTTTGATTTAATTAACTACAAACACATATTTATAGGATAGATATATATTGGAGATGTAGCCGTAATTCATCTCAATTATGTTTTTTTTTCTAGAGTTGTAGATGAGAACATCATATTCCATTCACCACACATAAAATCAAAGCAAATTTGTGCTGACTGGAATTAGATTTAGCTCAAAAACATACCAGCTTCAATAGCATTTCTTGCAGCAAGTCTAAAATCATTCACAATGTGAGGAATTTCATCAGTACTCAGTCGTCGTGGAGGCGTAAATTGAGCAACATCAATACCATTGCTTCGAAGTTGAGGAGTTAATGGCTTGTCTGTACTAGAGATTGGAGCCTGTCCATTTGGCTGAAAACCTGTAAATTCAATATCATAAATAGGGTGGAAGGAGAAAAAATATTGTAGAAGTCAAAATTCAATAAAGTGAGCTGGAATCTACTAAAGTAATTCATGAGACACTTTATACTTGGAACCCCCCACACCCAAGAAATAAAAATGAAAGATAAAGCCAATAAGGTTTTAACCTAGTGGTTGTCTCAGTTCGATTCTCACTTAGGTGAGTTTATTTTTCTATTATGAGAAATTTGTTTCTTTTTTATGTGAGTCTTGGTTGTGAGTTTATTTCTTCCTCCTTTAGTGAGGTTTGATTGGTTCTTAATATTGTAATAGTGATGATGCACTCGATAATTAAATTATATTCCTCAAAAAAGTGGGTCTTTCCAAAATAAATACGAAAGATAAAAGAAATAAAGTATATCGTAAACCTTCAACACAGTTCATTAGCTACGTAGAAAACATTGTAGAACAAATTGCTCAAACCCTTTCAATAACCTGTTTATTTTAGCTGAAGATAATTGCAGAAGTATAATATATTCTGAAGTTATAATTGTTGAAGTCATCACTGTAATGTTCACATATATCTGTTTGTAAATAATTTGAATATATTCCTAACAAAAAAAAAATTGTTGCCAAAGTATATGGCAAATAATGGTAATTATTATTCTATAGGAATACTCTTGGTACTATAATAAATTGTGGGGTAGAAGAATCTGAAATATAAGAACTCAAATAATTAGGTTTAAGATGACCCAAAAATGCAGCTTGGCCAAATTACTTTCTCACTTATTTGACCATATTGACTTATTTTTACTCAAATAAGTTGAAACAAACAGTCCAGAATTGCCTATTGGTTAAAATTAAGCTGAAAGAAACAGGCCGATTAAGTTATTGACTTAACGCTTGCTTCAAATGTTGGACTTGTATTATCATAGCAGGTAAATATTATCCAGGTTCAAACAACGACAAAGAAAATAGTTAAAGGAAATAATTAGTCAAAATCATACTCTGATTTGAAACCCTCCCTACATGCCAAATCTGACAGAAAAAGATACCGCCTTTGGCATGAACAGCATCAACAATGGGTTTCCACGCTTCAACCTGTTCCTTTGTCCATATTCCAGGTGTATCTGGATAACTTCAATCAAGAATCACCTACCTTAGTTATGTACTAATAATATTATACATTTGCATACAAAATTGTCTTTATACCTAAAATATCAGACTAAAATAATCACAGATGTCATATTTTACCCTTGAGCAGTGTCCGAAACTCCAGTGGCTTCAGCAATAAGAAGGCCCCCTTTCGTGGTTCGTTGGGAGTAATATAATATAGCATGTGGCTGAGGAACATTCTTGTAAGATCTTTGTCTTGTCAATGGTGCCAAAACTACTCTGTAATAAATGAAGAGAAAAACAATTATAAGGCAAAAGACTTTTAAAAACTTTTTTCAGACAAAAGGATTACCAAAACAAGCAGAACTCAGCCTTTGAACTGTGATTCATCAATACTTTTTCATTGTTAAGTGTCATTCACTATAATATACTTCTCTGCATTGAAGAGTCCAAGACATATATGTAACAATTTATGACGAATTTATTTTAAAAAATTATAAAAAATTAAAATAAAATCATAAGTTATCATGATTCATGACCGAGTTGCGACAAAATAATTAAAAAAGCAATCATGATGAAAAAGAAAAGGTAAAGAGTGAGATCCCAAGAAACAATCTAAAATTTTCACTAGTAAGTTATTTCATGACTAAGGACGTCCTGCACCACCGAGCATTAAAGGGCACAGGAAAGAACACTAAAAAACTGAAGAAGACTAAATATTATACGAGAAAATTGAGTCCAATATAACCACGACCACCAAAAAACATCTTGGCAGTATATGTAAGCCATTGAGAATACGCAACAGAGATTCATTAGGAATTGTCATTGGAAGATGACAAGTAATAAAGCAATATAAAAGGGAAACTGATATTCCCCAAGGGTCGGACTGGAGCCAGATTATCTATTCTAGAGAAAAGGCTAAATTCATAGCAAATAGACTCAAACACTACCAGTGCTTCAGAGGCACAATAAAATAAAATAAAAAAATCATCGGTATTGTAGGCAACAGATATCAAACTGAAAACAAAATGGTGTCTAGGTAAGGATAGCCTTAAATGGCATTCCAATATCATGGGCAAATGATGTGAAGCCTTGGACACATTCATAAGAAGTCAGAGCTAAAAAAGAAGTAAATCATTCTCAACATGGCACCGCACACAATTTGCTTATGGCACCATATCCAGGGTCACATTGATTGATTAATCACATTGATTGATTAATGTCAAAGGCTAAAGTTCTTACCTTTTTTATTCACATGTTCGACATTAACTCAGACTAGGAATAAATTTCAGAAGCAGGGAGCATTTAATCAGGAAACAATTTTCAAACATGAAGTAACTAGTTTCAAACATTAGAATTCCTGGTATGATGTCACGCTTGAGGTAACCACGACTTGTACCTAATATAGTACAACTTTGGTAGCTAATATAAGCCACCAGAGCGCACCCTTTCAAACAATATACATTTCTGGACATTCTTCATTCTTATGCCTATACAATCCTGAACTTTTTATGTATTTTGGCAATTCCATTTTGAATAAATATATAGTCTGTCTAGGGCATAGACCATCCTCTTCAAAAGAGTGTCTGCATTTTAGGATTAGGCCACCCATAAAACCATAATTTAATTTTTAATCTCACACAAATTGATTTTCCAGCAAATTACTACATCAATGTCTAGTAGTCTACCAAAGAAAACAGATCAGAGTGTACACAACTAAAATTCACCTCAAACATCAAGAAATTTGAAAAATAATGCAAAATTGATACCCAAAATAGCAAATAGTACTATCCAAAATGAAATTCACTATGCACCCTTTATTCACTACATAATAACTACAACAAACAACCCAACACAATGAAATAGTTTCCCATATTGGGTTTTCCTAAAAAGGATAAATTCTGTTAATAAATTTCAAAAATCAAAAAACCCAATTGTTGAGTGCTAAGAGACAACAAATCCCATACAAAACCTATATGTAAGACTTAGATCCATACCTATGAGAGAGTTGAAATTTTCCCATTTTGTATGGAGTGATAAGAGGGACTTGAAGGGTGCTTTCTCCCATTTTTACCTCTGCTGAGTTCTTCTAAACTGATATTTGATGATTTCTCAATTTTGTCTGACTAGAAGAATGAGAAATGAAAAACGTTATAAACACCCAAATTGATATTTATAACAAAATATATGAAGAAATTATTTGTTAATCCAATTAAGGTATTGGTTTGTCACTGCTGATGATTCCGAGGTCAAAGTTGGAAAATCTGGTGGGAAATCAATTCTTGTGCCTTTTCTTTTGCTTATCAAAAGGAACACATGGACAAGTCGATTTCTTAATTTACGTCATTGCTGATGCAAGCCGGCGGCATGTCCTATGAAAACCATCTTTTTAGTCAAGATAGATGCCTATTTTTCCGTCCGTAGTTTAATACTCCCATAAATTATAAAAAAATTATTAATTTTTAAAAATTAATTTAAAATATTTTAAAATTTTAAAATAAAGATATTTCATTAAAAATATAAAATAATATTTTTTCAATAAATAATATTCTTTAAATAATTTATAATATTCATTATATTGATTAAAATTAAATGATTTCAGATATATTAAATTGGATTTAAAAATTCAATAATTTTTTTATAATTTGAAACGGATGTAGTTTTATGTTTTCATTTTTTTAACATGTGATAATTAAATATTTCAAATTTGAAATTTGAATCTTTTAAATTTTTCTTAAATTTTAAAAAAAATATTAATTATTTTCTGCAAAAGAACCCTCTTTAATAACTATATATAACTAGAAATTAAGATATTTTATCCAATAATTTAATCGAATTATTTTTTAGTTGATCACTAGTCAATTCAAGACTATATATATATTTTTTATTTACAATGTATAAACTTTTTATATCCCATAAAATATTTAATAATAATTATATATATATATATATATATATATATATATATATATATATATATATATATAACGTATTAAAACACTCTTTTAACACTCTTTTTTAAATAGCATTCATTTATTAAAATTATGTCATTTTGAAGATTTTTTTAAAATACAAAATAATATTAAAATAGAGTGGTCTCACTTGCTTTCCTTTTATTTATAAAAATGTCACCCGCAGTCTCACTTGTTTTTTTAAAAGAATCTTCAAAACGACGTAATTTTAATAAAGAATTATTATTTAAAAGAATCTTCAAAACGACGTATTTTTAATAAACGACGTAATATGACTCGCGACCCCACTTGCTTTCTTTTTATTTGCATGTGACTTTTATCAAAAACAACTCAAATTAAGAAGTTAATTATTTACCATCAAAACTGAATAAAACTATACATTGAAGCAATTAATAACAACTTAAATTAACATTATGAAATTTATTATTCAATACAAAAATGCAAACTATACATTAAAATAAGGATTCAAAAATCTGACAAAATTTATTTATTTTTATTGATTTTCATCAAAAAAATAATTTAAAATTTTTAAGTTTTATATAAAAAAAAAGATAAAAATTTCTTGCCCGAGTTACCATCTATTATTATTAATACTATAAGATGAAAGCATATCCTCAAACTTGTCATTATTATTCTTAGGAGTAAACATAGAATATACATCCTTAATATTTATAAAATTTTCAAATCGAACTCTTATTGTGGAATAAGGGGAGTATTAAATCTTATCGAACATGTTTAAATTTTTTTTATAATTTCAAAAAAGTATAAATTTTTTAATTAATAAAAAAAGTTTAGAAAATACTAAATAAAATGAGAGCTCATTAGGCATATACCATGTGCATAATTAGGTGTTGAAGTTGTGAAGAAATACAATTATTTGTGATGGGTTTAGTCCAAAGATCAAATCCATCTCATAAGCCTGGTACCCCAGCCCATCTCATAAGCCCATATTATAGACTCAAGTTTAATAAGTCTGGCGAGCCCAACAAATGTGATCCATCACAGTCAGGTTAATTTAGCACGCCCACATCACGAAGGAAGTGGCCAAGTCTCGTCCCCGGATCTCACGGAGAGCACGTCAACCATCTTGCACGTTAGGAGGAAGTTGGGAGCTCCACTAAAGTAGTGGTTACGTGCTCGCCCTAAAACTGTCACGGGTCGCTATAAATAGAACGCCTTACCATCATTGGGGGCAATTGACTTTTGTATCTTTAAGCTTATGCTCTCTGTACTCTCTCCAATACACATAATATAAAGTGTTAGGCAACTATAGCCATTCAACAGTGGACTAGGTCAACTTGACCGAACCACTTTAATACTTGTCTCATTTTCCTACTTTAATTATTGCTTTTATAATTACTTGATAGGTGTTTGTACAAAGTCCATTTTTTGTGCATCATCAGTTTGGTGCCGTCTGTGGGAATCGAAAAGATTTTCACCTTTAAACATCTAAACCAGTGGAAATTACAACTAGGTCCATGAACCAACCTGAAGATAATCCACGACTAGAGGAGGGTGCTCCTCCGCACACCAACCCAGTCTCAAATACTTCAGCTCCAAATCCACAGCAGATGCTGGAGACCATGCAACAATTGGATATCCAAAACCAGCAGATACTACAACTCCTGCTCGCCGGACAAGGAGGAGGAGTGCAACAAGGAGCTCCAACCCCTAGACATCAAGGAGGAGACCCTCATCTCCAAGAAGATGAAGGTGAGAACCAGAGCGTGGAGCATGGGAGTCATCCCCATAATCATTCCAGGGGAGCCCTTAATCAGTGGGATGAGAAAATCAAAGAAGTGAAAAACCAACTAGGTGATGTCTTCAACGCCATGAAGGCCCGAGGACCAGAAACCGTAGACTACCTTGTAGGGCAAACAAACATGCCTTTCAAGCCTGATGTAGCAAACTATCCACTCCCTCAAAAGTTCAAAATGCCATTCGTGGAGACATTTGACGGAACGAAAGATCCGTTAGACCACCTCAAAACCTACAAAACCCTGATGCAGCTCCATAACATCTCTGATGAAATCATGTGTAGGCCATTCCCAACCACCTTGTGGGGCTCCGCTTGACAGTGGTTTGCCAAGATCTCCCCAGCCTCCATCTCAACCTTTGCTGAGCTGAGCAGGTCTTTTATGTCCCACTTTATTGGGGGGAGACGTCATCAGAAACCCATCACACATCTTCTCATCATAAAATAGGACAAAGACGAGAGCCTGAGGGACTACCTGTGAGATCCCGAATTTTATAAAATGAAAGTATTCAATTTTCTTATAATTATTATTTTATTTAGTAAATGGTTAAATTGAGAAAGGATTAAAGTTTAGGGTGATATGGGAAAATTTTGCAAAGTAAGCAAGTTGATATAAAATATTCATTGTGTCGAGGAGTATTCGATTGGTCGGGGAATATTTGTTTTAACAGGGAAAATCATTGGTGGACCCCACAACGAAAGTATTGTTGTAGTTAGAAAACGATATAAATATCTTTTTATAAAAATAACGGCGAAAGTGTTACCGTTAAAACTGTTGAACTACACGGTAGTAAAAGTATAGTAATACGCGGGTTGCATAGTAGCACCGGTATTGATTATTGATGCTTACGTGAAAAGTCACTCGCTTATACTCAATTATTGCTTTCAATAATTCTTTGTAGGGGTGTTCATTTTTTTTCAATTTTTTGGTTTTTGGTTTTCCTGAATCCATTCCAACCTACGGTTAAGATAAAAAAAGAGCCGGTCTAAATTTAAGACATACCTAGGTTTTTCGATCTTATTTTGATTCGGCGTTTTATGGTTCTAAAAAACCAAACCTAATTCCATTATATCTGATTTTCTATTTTTTTTTATTATTAATAATAATAATAATAAATAATGATTATAATAATAAAATAAAATAATGATTATAATAATAATAAAATAATGATTATAATAATAAAATAATAATAATAAAATAATAATAAAAATAATAAAATAATAATAAAAATAATAAAAAATAATAAATATATTAATTTTTGGTAAAAGCAGACTTAACCTAGAATCACGGCTCAGATATTCATATCTCAACCAGCACTTCAGATTAAGATTTAGGCGATTTCGGTTTTGGTTCGGTTTCATCTGGAGGTGCAGTTCGGTCCTAGTAAAACCGGTTGAACACCCCTAAATTGCTGCATCATATCTCTCATATTATTGATTCAATTGTTGTCACAATATCATCTGCATAATATGTTATATTATTAAATCAATAATTGAGACGACAAAGTTATTCATATTATTATTTGAAATATTGACAATGTCTAGAAGTTCTGCCAAGGAGAGGTCAGGTCATTTAATTGCGCACCAATATGGAGAAATCCTTATCGGAAAGCCCCCTCTTTCCTGGGAACGACCTAGTTGTTAAATATTGTGAGTTATAATATTAATAATGAATAAGTTCGTGTTGATTAAAGATGAAATTGATAGTTCCATTGTGTTGGAATTATTAGTGTTAGTGAAAATTGACATTTATTTCGATAGTAATTAATGTCTGGAAGTTATATTTACCAATCGGGTAATTAATATGATAAATGAGCATTTAATTGCTATTAATTCACATGTTTATAACTATGTATTCACATGTGTGTACTATTGATTCACATGTGTGTACTATTAGGGGAGGTGGTGCAAGATTGATAATATTTGCATGACTAAATTAAAAACGGAGGTATAGACGAAGGTACTATACTGTAATTATTTTGAGCCCCAAAATGTGCAATTATCGAAACTATATTTTCCTATAAATAGAAGCTCATTCTTCCTTCATTCTCACCAATTCACTAAGTCTCACAAGAGTAATTATAGAGAAAGAAGCTATGTAGAGAGAAGCTATGTAGAGAGAAGCTATAAAGAGATAGAAGAAGAGTAGTCTGCTACTTCACTACTCCAGTGTTCAGTCTTCTTCTGAGGTAAGGGGTATTATTTATTTCATATTCTGAAGAGATATTATTTTTCGTATTCGTATGAATATTATTTTCGTTCAATATTCGTAAGAATATCATCTTCGTTCAATATTCGTAGGAATATTATTTTCGTTCAACAGTCGTAAGGGGTACTATTCGCGAGTTACTATTCACGGGTTACTATTCACCCAGTTACTATTCCTCTAATATTATTCACTCGGGTATTTGGGACACTTTTCATGCTGAGGTACTATTCACGAGGTACTATTCCTGAAGTACTATTCACGGGGTACTATTCACCTGAAAAATATATTTTTTTTCTGTCCAAATTATTTTTGGTACATGAATATTATTCTTGAAGTTTACTCCACAAAGCAGTATCATGTTGGCAATTTGGATATTTTTAAACTCTGGATAAATTTAAAGTCTTTAATATTTATCCTTGATTTCATTTGATTAATGCTTATATCATTGTCATCATCCTCATGCTTATATTGTGATGAAAGTCATCTTTGGCTTACGTGCATAGATGGACTGTTGATTATTGGTTTTATAGTTGTATATTTTTGGCTTACGTGCATAGATGGACTTTTGATTATTGGTTTTATAGTTGTATATCTTTGGCATACGTGCAAAGATGGACAGGTGTATGACATGATCATAACCACTAGTGATAATAACGAATATCCTTGGCCCGTAGTGCATGGATAATTCGATGATATGATTGGCAGGATCATGACCATTAGTTAACAGTTGAATGTGTTTGGTCGTAGTGCACTGACAGACAATTGATTGGTATGATCATGACCATTGGTTTTATAGTTGAATATCTTTGGCCCGTAGTGTAAAGGTAGATAACTGGTTGGTATGATCATTGTTATTACATTTGAATATCTTTAGCCTTTAGGGTAAGGATATTGAGTAAACGTTCTATTAAGCCTTTGTGGCAAGGAGAAACTGTTGATTTACATGATTATAAATATGAATTGTGGATTTAACTATAATCTTTGGTGGTTCAGGTGAAGACAGGTGATGATATTTTTTTTTGTCTTGGGTATAACAAAGAACTGTTGTTGAGTATTACAGGAATAAAATATTAACAATGTACTTTTAATCTAGAACAGATAGTAGACATTATGTTCTACTTGACTCTTCTAATGGATTGCTTATTCCGTTGCAGTTGTTGATCTAAAACTTGTTGTCTATTATATTCTATCAGTTGTTATACTGTTGAAGGCTAAGGATAATTTATTTTGCATTATCTTAGTCATAATATTTCTTACTGGGCTAGTTGAGCTCACCCTTTTCTTTCATTGTTCTCTTCAAGAAATGAGAATATAACTGGGACGAGTCGGGGAATGGAATGATGGTCCAGGATAAGTGGCTTTAGTAGTCCTCACTATTTTTATAAAATAGTGTGATAATAATTGTAATGAGGACTCCATTGAGTGTGGATATTGTCTAGAAGGCAATATTCTTGTTTAAACTCTCAGCTATGTTTTGTTGTATTCTCCACGATAGTTGTATTAAAGAAGTTTGTAGTTGAGTTCTGTACCATGTATCTGGCGACCCAAGATGGGTGATGTATACCTGTTTTGGGGGTGTCACACTACCTCACTCGTTTTAACAAGGAGGTACTTCAAGTAGAAGAACATGATGATAAGGTAACCATGACTGCCTTTTTGGGAGGCCTCCGCTCGTCAAGTTTTCTTTTCTCAATGATGAAACGTCCACCCAAGAACATGACTGAGCTATTAGCAAAGGCCCAGAAATACATGAATGCTGAGGACGTCACAAGGGCCAGACGAGGTGAATCCTTCAGAGCAGGAGAGAAGAGGAAGGGAAGAGATAGGGACGACAAGAAGGAGACTGACAGCAAATCAAGCAGGACAGAGCGGGTATCCACCAAGACAAACTCGGTCCTACTCCTCAAAAAGATCGACGACCATTCACTCCCCTCAATGCCACAGTCGGGAACATTCTTTTACAAATCCAGGATGACCCCACCATAAAGTGGCCGGCGAGGATGAAGTCTCCTCCAAACCGCAGGAACCCAAACAATTACTGTTGTTTTCATCGCGACCACGGTCATGACACTAACGACTGCTACGTACTCAAGAAACAAATTAAAGATCTCATTCAACGTGGTCAACTACGCAAATATGTTGTTAGTAGAAGACAGACACAATCACCGACTCGCAACCAGGAAGACCAACATCCAGTTGGGGAAATCCACACCATCTCGGGAGGATTCACAGGAGGGGGAGAGTCATTGTCAGCCATGAAGGCACACGCCAGAAAAGCAAGGCACCCGGAAGAAGGGCGCCCATCCAAGATGCCTAGACAAGACGCCAATGAAGTTATATCCTTCTCAGATGAGGACTTGAAGGGAATTCAGCACCCACACGACGACCCCCTGGTGCTCACCATGACCGTGGCCAATTTTTAAGTACGCAGAATCTTGGTGGACAGTGGTAGCTCTGCCGATATCTTGTTCGTAGAAGCTTATGACATGCTCAACCTGGGTAGGGAGAGATGACAGCCTATTAGCTCACCCCTCATGGGGTTCTCAGGGGAGAAGTTATATCCCCTAGGGTCCATCACCCTGCCAATCACAGCCGGAGCAGCACCAAAAAGATCTACAATTATGGTCAACTTTATAGTTATAGACTTCCCATCAGCCTATAACATCATACTGGGGCGACCTGCTCTTAATACATTGAGGGTCGTCCCCTCCACCTATCATCTTATTCTTCGCTTTCAAACCCCGAATGGAGTCAGAGAAGTCAGAGGAGACCAAGTAGCAGCAAGGGAATGCTATGTCTCCTCCATGAAGACCAGAAAGCAGTAGGAGGCATTACAGGTCGAGGTCCTTGAGGGATGACTCCACCATAGAAAGAGGAGAGCCCGTCGAGGAGCTCACCCCTGTAGTCTTGGACAAGGAACACCCGGACAGAAGGGTGTGCATTAGTTCTTCCCTCAGTAAAGATCTAGTTCATCAACTGATAGACTTCCTAAAAAATAACATGGATGTCTTTGCATGGTCACATGCAGATTTGGAGGTCATCGACCCAGAAGTAGCCACACACCGTCTCAATGTTGACCCGCGTCACAAACCAGTTCGCCAAAAGCTGAGGGGTGCCTCCACTAAAAGGGTCCAAGCCATGGACGAGGAAGTGAAAATGTTAATAGATAATGGAGCAGTTAGAGAAGTAGCATATCCATAATGGCTCTCCAACGTGGTAATGGTCACTAAAGCTAATGGGAAGTGGCGCCTCTATGTTGACTTCACAGAACTTAATAAGGCGTGCCCAAAAGATAGCTACCCGCTACCACGGATCGACCTCCTCATCGACACCACTGCAGGGCATGAGTTGTTCACCTTCTTAGATGCGTACTCTGGATATAACCAGATTAACATGCATCCCCCGGACCAGGAGAAGACATCTTTTATCACTCCTAAAGGGACCTACTGCTACAGGGCCATGCCCTTCAGGTTAAGGAATGCAGGAGCAACCTACCAACGACTGGTGAACAAAATGTTCCGGTCTCAAATTGGGCAAACAATGGAAGTTTACATTGACGACATGTTAGTAAAGAGCCTCGTCGCAGTAGATCACATTAATCACCTCCAAGAGACCTTCAATGTTCTTAGATTGTACCGCATGAAGCTAAATCCTGAAAAGTGTGCCTTTGGCGTAGGATAGAGAAAGTTCCTAGGCTTTATGGTCAACCAGAGGGGAATTGAAACAAACCCCGATAAGATCAAAGTCATTCTCGACATGAAATCACCCACTTCAACCAAAGAGCTCCAACGCCTCAACGGAAGAATTGCAGCACTCAACAGGTTTGTCTCCAAGTCTGCAGATAAGTGTCTGCTCTTTTTCAAAATTCTTCGAAAAGCTTTTGAGTGGGGACATGAGGCAGAGGAGGCATTCCAAAAACTCAAAGCCTACTTGGCTGCACCTCCTCTCCTTTCTCATGCCAATGTGACGCCCCCAAAATAGGTATACATCACCCATCTTGAGTCGCCAAAAACATGGTACACAATACAAATAAAAACTTAATTATACAATATGAGCTGTGAGTTTTAATACAAATATTCTCTTCTAGACAATATACAAACTCAATGGGGTCCTCATTACATTTATTATCACACTATTTCATAGAATAGTGAGGACTACTTATGTAATCATCTGGACCGTCACTCCATTCCCCGACTAGTCCCTGCTACGTTCTCATTTCCTGAAGAGAACAATGAAAGCAAAAGGGGTGAGCTCAACTAGCCCAGTAAGAAATATTATGACTAAGATAATGCAGAATAAATTATCATTAGCCTTCAACAGTGTTAAACTAATAAAATATAACAAACATCAAGTTTAACTACAGCGGAACAAGCAATCCATTAGAAGAGTCAAGTAGAGAATAAAATCTACTATCTTCTATGATTTAAAAGGTTTTTCATTATTTTTATCATTTGAGACTCGACAATAAATAATCCACATCATCCCTGCACTACGGCCAAGGATATTCATTAGTATCACGACCAAAAATTTTTTATGCACTACGGGCCAAGGATATTCGTGTATTCATCAATGGTCATGATCATGCCAACAACTGTCCATCAATGCACTACGGCCAATAAGGATTTTTACCACATCATTTGTAACATTACGGTCATGATTATACCGAATAATCCTTGGTCATAATCATACCAAGTCCATCTATGCACTATAGGCCACAGATGACTTTCAACATATTATAAACATGAGGATGATGACAATTCAATAAAACAAGTTCAAGAATAAATTTTAAAGATTTATAAGTTAATTTATCCTGAACTCAATAACGTCCAAATTTTCAACATGATACTGCTTTGTGGAGTAAAATTCAAGAATGCTCAGAAGAATATTTCCATGAAAAGATACTGGATGAATCGCAAATATCAAGGATATTCCACTAATTTCATAGATTATAGAAGTTAAAACTTTAACCAACTGAGTATAATAAAGAATGGAATAACAAAAGAAATCACCAGGCATGCGATAGACCACACAGATAGGTTATTCCAACAAAATAATAAATAACGGATCTAGGTCATGCGTAAATGCACAGACAAGATGTTCCAACAGAATGATAAATAATGGAACTAGGTCATGCGTAAAGCAAAGACAGGATGTTCCAACAGAATAATAAAGAACGTAACCAGGTCATGCGTAAAGCACAGACATGATGTTCCAACAGAATGATAAAGAACGGAATAATAACAGAAATCACCATGCATGCGGTACTTCGCATAGACAGGTTATTCCAACATAATGATAAATAATGGAATAACAGAAGAATTTCACCAAGTATAGGGTTGCCCGCATATACAGGTTATTCCAACAGAATAATAAAGAATGGAATAACAGAAGTTCTCTTCATGAATATAAAAAAAATAATACCCCCTACCTTAGAAAGAAGAGTACTGGATATAGTAGTAGTGAAGTAGCAGAACACTTTTCTTCTTTCTCTCTATAGTTTCTCTCTCTAAAGTTTCAGTGAATTCGTAAGAAATAATGAAGGAATGAGCTTCTATTTATAGAAGAATGGACTACATAGTAACTAATTCATGAACGGTCCAGATTGATTTACTTTAAACGGACGGTCCAGATTTAAAATAAAATCTTTTAAATAAAATATAATATATTATATTTATAATCTAATAAAACGAATAACTTTATAAAAGTATTCATTTTATATAAAAGATTTTACTATGAAAAACACTATACGACAATTCTTATAGTAATAATAATTGAACAATCTTTGAGTGACTTCTCACGTAAGCATCAATAATCAATACCATGTGCTACTACTATGCACCCACGCATATTCTTGTACTTTTAACACCGGGTGTTTCAACAGCTTAACGGTAAAACTTCCGCCAAGTTATTTTCATAAAGTATTTTGTCATTTTCTCAATCGGATAATAATTTCGTTGTAGGGTCCATCAATGATTGTGCTTGGTTGTCTAATATTCCCCGTTAAAACGAATATTCCCCACCAATCGAATATTATATAACAACTTATGTACTTTGCAAAAATTTATAAATATTACCCACAACTATAACATTATATCAAATTTACTCCATAATATTCAAAATGATATTTATAGAAAATTCATCTTTATTTATAAAAGTTGGGGTCTTACAACCTCCCTTCTTATGAAATTTTGCCCTCGAAATTAGGGTACGTGCACTGGTATGTCAAGAGGTAAGGATACCTTGATTTTATTTCAGATTCTAACTCCCAAGTCATTTCCTCAACATCATGGTTTATCCACAAAACTTTGACTTGAGGTATAACCTTGGAGCGTAGAATATGTTCCTTCTTATCCAAGATTTGAATAAGAACCTCTTCATACATCAAATCTTCCGCTATTTTTCTAACTCAATAATATGGTTCGGGTCTTCCATGTGACGCCCCCAAAATTACGTATACATCACCCATTCTGAGTCGCCAAATTCATGGTACAAAATTCAAATACAACTTCATTTATACAACTGTTGAGCTGTCGTATAGAATACGACCACAGTTAACTATGAGTTTTAATACAAATGTATGTAACTCTCATGGTACCTCGACCACAATCTTATAATGATACTTGGTTGACCACAGAATTATCCTTGGTTGACCCAAAAGTCCCCAAAAAAAACAAGAAGATTACTATCATCTTCTTTACAATGGTGAGTCTTCTCTTGACATATAAATATCTCTGTTGTCTCCAAGTGAAAATTATATTTCACATAAACCCCAAGATCATATAGGTAGTGCTCGTAGATATATTCAGCAAGTAGATGTGCATAACCATGTCTTATGAGAACACGAGGTTGTATGTCATTAGACATCTTGTATGATAGTGGCAAAACACCCTTCCAAAGTTGGGTTCGTCTCACCCTATTTGATTCACCAAATATAACTACTAAATGATGTATAGAATACAACACACTTTTCTATCTTTGTTTAGGAGAACCTCCACGACTAGAGACCACCGTTCTATTCCCCTGTTATTCCCACTCGACCCGGCAACACTCTTATTACCTGAAAGGAATTGTGAAGCAGAAAAGGTGAGCATAACTAGCCCAGTAAAGAATATCATGACTAAAGTTAATTTACACTATCAATAGCCTTCATCATTAATAAATTAGAGATTTATAACATATGGTAGATGATAAAAGTTTTCAACCATAGTTCATAAAGAGAAGCGATCCATTAGAAGAGTCAAATAGACCATCGTGTCTATTATCTTCTCCATGTTAAAAGTCCACCAATAATGTTTTATCCTCAGAACATCAATCAACAATTCTGTCCGAATCATATGAATAACTCATAATCATAATTGTGATTCTAAATTCCTCTTCGCACCTAGGACGAAGATAATTTTCATCACCTATCTTCACCAGAAACATCAAAAATCATGGTTATACCAAATCACAATTCTTGTTCATAATCATACTAATAAATTTATCTTTGCACTACGGCCAAAGATATTCATTAACAATTCATCTTTGCACTAAAAGCCAAAGACATACAACTGCATTTTAGAAAAGTCAAGTAGAGCATGATATCTACTATCTTCTACAAATTAAACGTGTATAACCAATATTTTATCGCTGAGACTCAGCTTAATAAATAATCCACATCATCGAATTATCCATGCACTACGGCCAAGGATATTCGTTAGTATCACATCCATGAATTATCCATGCACTACGACCAAAGATATTCATTATTATCACATCCATGAATTAATATTTCATCGTTGAGACTCAGCTCAATAATTAATCCACATCATCGAATCATCCTTGCACTACAGGCCAAGGATATTCATTAGTATCACAACCATGAATTATTCATGCACTACGGGCCAAAGATAATCGTGTTTTCATCAACGGTCCTGATTATGCCATAAAATAATTCATCTTTGCACCTTTGGCCGAAGAGAATCCATAGCCATAATTATACCAAAAACTGTCCATCAATGCACTACGGGCCAATGAGGATTTTTTCCACATCATTTGTAATATTACGGTCATGATTATACTGAATAATCCCTGGTCATAATCATACCAAGTCCATCTATCCACTACAGGCCATAGATGACTTTTAACATAATATAAACATGAGGATATTGACAATGATATAAGAATTCAATAAAACAAGTTCAAGAATTAATTTATCCAGGAGTCAATAATGTCCAAATTGTCAACATGATACTTCTTTGTGGAGTAAAATTCAAGAATGCTCAGAAGAATATTTCCATGAAAAGATACTGGATGAAGCGCAAATATCAAGGATATTCCACTAATTTCATGGAGTATAGAAGTCAAAACTTTAACCAACTGAGTATAACAAAGAATGGAATAACAAAAGAAATCACCATGCATGCGATACTTGCATGTATGTGTTATTCCAATGAATAATAATTACGGAACCGTGTCAAAGTAAATTCGCGACCGCGGGATGTTCCAACAGAATAATAAAGAATGGAATAATGAAATCACCATGCATGCGGTACTTCACATAGACAAGTTATTCCAACGTAATACTAAATAACGGAACCAAAGTCAAAGCGTATATACTGACCGCAAGCGGATATTCCAATGTAATAATAAATAATGTAACCAGTCCCAGATAAAACGCATGCATAAGATATTCCAATAGAATAATAAAGAATGGAATTAGGTCCCAAGGTGAAAAGCATGCATGTGATATTCCAATGAAATAATAAAGAATGGAACCAGTCCCAAGTAAAATGCATGCAGACAGTGATATTCCAATGTAATAATAAATAATGGAATAATGTAAGTTCTCTTCATGAATACAAAAGAAATAATACCCCTTATGAGTACAACAAATAATATCCCCTACCTTAAGAAGAAGAGTCTTTGGATATATGAGTAGTGAAGTAGCGTAATACTTTTCTTCTTTCTCTCTATAGTTTATCTCTCTGAGTTTCAAAGAATTAAAGAAATAATGAAGGAATGAGCTTCTATTTATAGAAAATGGATCGCATAAGTAACTAACTCATGAACGGTCCCGTATTGATTTACTTTAATCGGACGGTCCATATTTAAAGCAAAATCTTTTAAATAAAATATAATATATTCTATTTATAATCTAATAAAACGAATAACTTTATAAAAGATTTTACTATACAAATACTATACGAGCACTATGCAAACACTATGCATAATAAAATATAATATATTCTAATTATTATCTAATAAAATGTATAAACTTTATAAAAGTATTCTGCTTTTATATAAAAAATTTTACTATTAGCCTAATAAAACGAATAACTTTATAAAAGTATTCTATTTTATATAAAAAGTTTTTCTGTCTTATTACATTAATAATACCAATAAAACAAAACTGAGTGACTTATCACATAAGCATCAATAATCAATACAATTGTCTTCTTTTATGCGATCACGCGTAGACATCGTACTTTTAACACCGGGTGTTTCAACAGTTAACGGTAAAACTTCCGCCGTTATTTTCATAAATATTTTTTTTTGTTTTCTCAATCCGACAATAATTCCGTTGTGGGGTCCACCAATGATTGTACCGTTGTACTGATATTCCCCGACAAAAAGAATATTCCCCGACTAATCGAATATTTTATATCAACTTGCTTACTTTACAAAAAAATTTCACATATTACCCTTAACTTTAAACTTTTATCAATTTAACTATTTACTAAAATAGAAAAATTGAATACTTTTATTTCATAAAATTCGGGGTCTCACATTCCACATATTTACGTAACATAGATATGTGAAAAACGTTATGAACACGAGACATATTTGGCGGTAAAGCGAGTCTATAGGCCACATTTCCTACTCGATCGAGGATTAAAAATGGGCCGATGAATCGAGGATTGAGCTTTTCTCTCTTTCCAAATCTCGTAACTCCTTTCCATGGAGTAACACGTAACAACACATGATCTCCTATATCGAATTCCACGTCTTTTCGATGAAGATCAGTATAACTCTTTTGTCGATCTTGTGAGGTTTTATACGTTCTTGGGATCGTTTGAATCTTTCCGTAGTCATATGCACCAACTCTCGGTCCTAACAACGTTGCTTCACCCACCTCATCCCAAAGATACTGAGAGAACGACACTTTCTTCCATACAACGCCTCGAATGGAGCCATGCCAATACTTGTTTGATAACCTGTTGTTGTAGGAAAACTCCACCAATGGTAAGAACTTGTCCCAACTTCCTTGAAGTCAAGGACACGTAGTCTTAATAGATCTTCAAGAGTTTGAATCGTCCCTCTCCACTACCCGTCCGTCTCGAGGATGATATGCCTAGCTAAATCGTAAATCCGTGCCCATAGCTTTTTGCAAACTAACCCAAAATCTTGAAGTGAATCTTGGGTCTCGATCGTAAACTATGGATCTTGGCATACCATGAAATCTTACAACCTCGTTTATGTACATACGAGCAAAGATGTTCAAGTGTATAAGTTTCTCGTGACGGTAAGAAATGAGCGGAGACTTGTTCAATCTATCAACAATGACCCAAATCGCATCTATGCCTTGAGAAACCTTAGGAAGGCCGTGCTTGAAATCCATGGTAATTTGCTCCAACTTTCATTACGGAATTTCAAGTGGTTGCAATGGACCTTTTGGTACTTGATGCTCGCCTTTGACTCGTTGACAAGTTAGGCACCTTGAGATAAACAAATATATCTCTCTTTCATATTGCTCCACCAAATGTGTATGAAAGATCACAATACATTTTGGTACTCCCAGATGGATTGCAAGCGGTGTGTTGTGTGCCTCCATCATGATTTTATACTTTAAATCGTACGTTAGGAACACAAAAAGTCCGGAGTTGACTCAAGTATTCCTTCTTCATCAATTCTTGCTTCCGCAGATAGCACCTTCTTGCACTTTCTTCCCTCATACGCATCGCCTGTGTCTATAAGCTTGAGCGAATTTAACTTTATCAATTAAAGTCGGTTCTACTCATATATTCGCCATCATCACATGGGTCCCTGGAGTCTTTAACTCTATCTCCATCCTTTGAAAGTCACACAAAATGGGCCTTTGGGTTGACAATATCGCACTCGCATTCCGTATATGATCTTCTACTCAATGCGCCGCCTACTACGTTCGCTTTTCGAGATGATATTGGATGGTATGATCATAATCTTTTAATGATTCAAGCCAACGTCGTTGTCGCATGTTGAGTTCCTTTTGAGTGAAGAAATATTTGAGGCTTTTATGATCCGTAAAGATCTCCACTTTCTCTCCATACAAGTAATGCCTCCAAATTTTAAGTGGGAAGACAATAGCTGCCAACTCTAGATCATGAGTAGGATAATTCCTCTCATATTCTTTGAGTTGTCTTGAGGCATAAGCTATGACTTTCCCATGTTGCATGAGAACACATCCCAACCCTTTGCCCGAAGCATCACTGTAGATGACAAATCCCTCCGAGCCAGATGGTATTGTTAGAACAGGTGCTGAAATGAGTCTCCTCTTGAGTTCTTGAAAACTCTTCTCACATTCTTTGCTCCAATCGAACTTTGTATCTTTCCGAGTCAGCTGAGTTAATGGAGTAGCGATTCGAGAAAATCCTTCCACGAATCTCCGATAATAACCAAATTAAACCGAGAAAGCTACGTACTTTGGTCATCGATTAGGGTTGCTCCCAACTTTTGAATTGCTTCAATTTTTGCGGGTCAATGGATATTCCATGACTTGATACTACGTGCCCAAGGAATGCTACTTCCTCGCCGTAACTCGCATTTCTTCAACTTGGCATAAAGCTTGTATTCACGAAGCTTTTGGAGTATCGACCTCAAGTGTTGCTCATGATCTTCATGGCTTTTGGAATAAATAAGGATGTCATCAATAAAGACGACCACAAAGTGATCCAAATATTCCTTGAATACTCGGTTCATCATATCCATGAAGGCGGCGGGCATTAGTCAATCCAAAGGACATGACTAGGAATTCATAATGCCGTCATTCGAGTTCTAAAAGTCGCCTTTGGAATGTCATCTGGTTCTAATCTTTAATTGGTGATATCCAGAACGAAGATCAATCTTTGAAAAGAATTTGGCTCCTTGCAACTGGTTAAACAGATCATCAATACGTCGCAATGGGTACCTATTTTTGATGGTGACATGATTCAAATCTCGATAATCAATACAAAGTCGCATACTCCCATCTTTTTTCTTCACGAATAGAACAGGAGCACCCCCAAGGAGAAGTACTAGGACGAATAAAGCCAATGTCTAACGATTCCTGCAGTTGGGTCTTTAACTCCTGAAATTCAATAGGAGCCATTCGATATGGGGCTTTAGAAATGGGTTTTGTACCGGGTTCAAGGTCGATACAAAATTCAATTTCACGCTGAGGGGGTAGGCCGGAAGTTCTTCGAGAATATGTCGAAATTTATTAACAATAGAAATATCATTCAAAACTGACGTATTTTTGTTTAGATCCGTGACATGAGCTAAGAAAGCTTGACACCCATTTTTAATAAACGAATAGCTTTATGGCTTGAGATGACAGTGATTGATTTTAATGGTTTGGTTGCTTGAATTCGCATAATAGGTTGGTTAGGAATATGAAAGCTAACAACCTTACGAAAATAATCAATTTTTGCATGATGAGTAGTTAACCAATCAATCCCTAGAATCACATCAAATGCAAGTATTTTTTAATGAAATAAGATCGACAAGTAATGTGAGGGTACCGATTTGAACCAAACAAGACTTATAAACAGTGGATGTAATGAAGGTTTCTCCCAATGGAGTTTTCACAGATAAGTCAAAGTCTAATTTCTCCGGAGTCAAATTTAATCATTGAGCACAAGTAGGAGAAATAAAAGAATGGGTAGAACCGGTATTAAATAAGGTATAGACTTCGCTAGAGTTTATGATAAGCTTACCTGTGATGACCTCGTTCGTGTTCCTTGCTTTCTGGGAGGTCACTACAAACGCTCTCCCTTACACTACCGGCTTTGACTTTTCTGGGACGGCCTTTGGTGCCTCCATCCTAGCTGAACTTGTCTTCGGTGAACGACAAAATCGGGCTAGGTGACTTTCTCTTCCACAATTATAACATGCTTTGGACGACATCGCGCAGTTTGGACTGATGTGTCCCTCCCCTCTGCATTTGAAGCATATGATAGGTGGTCGTTCTCCTTCTTTAACAATGGGTGCTGGTGCTGACGTCTTTCCATCATTGTTGAATCTCCTCTTTTTGAAATATTCATTCTTATTATTTTGGCCCTGATTACCACTGAAGTGGTTACCATTTCTGGCCTGTTGATTCCCTCCACGCTTGTTGTCACCACTTCGATGAGTGCTCTCACTGGTATTATCATTTTGCCAGTTGCTTTCTCTTGGTTGCGTTGTCTCGTTATCGCGCTCTAATAACTGAGCCCTATTTACAACATCTGAATACAAACACAGTTTATGAAAAATTAGATATTGATGTATCTCGGGTTTTAAACCTCTTAGAAATATCCGCGTCATTCTCTCCTCATTGTCAACCAAGTGAGACGCAAACCGGGACAACTCGGAAAACTTAGCTTCGTACTGCGACACGATCATATTGTTCTGCTCTAACTTGATGAACTCTACCTCTTTCATGTGACGAATACTTTCGGGAAAGTACTTGTCATTGAATAGTTCTTGGAACTTCTCCCAAGACATCTTGGTCTGGCGGTGTAGTACGCTTTACCGATTCCCACCAGTATTCTGCCTCTCCTCGCAACGTAAAGGTGGCAAAAGGAACCTTTTGCTCCTCGGAGCATCCCAAGACATCAAATATATTGGTGATCTGCTTTATCCACGTCTCCGCCTTAAGTGGTTTTGGTTCTCCAATAAACTCCGGTGGTCCTAGCTCCTTGAACTGTTTAGCGATGACCGTCCGAGAGTTGCCAGTGTTTCCACCTACATTTTGGACAGGAGTCTCTCTTTCCTAATGTTGTATGAATTGCATAAAGCTCCTAAACATTCTGTCGTTTGCCATTTGGTCGGTGTTGTTGTTCACCTGAGGATTATTGCCTTCCTGATGCACATTATCCTGGGTGTTGATTTGTGGTGACTCGACGGTCTCCTGTGCTCCATTGATATTCTCAACATTCTCGGATGTCATTTTCAGATACTGCCACAAAATAAGGGTTAATTGACATGTAACATATTATCACTATACTCTGATCGACCAATTAAACACCAAATAAACTTAGGTAGGTCATACTAGCGAAGGAATTCCCCGTCTCTCCCCTCCTAGTTCTAGTCTCACATCTTAGCCAGGGATCATATCCCTAAGATTTGATACCAACTATGACGCTCCCAAAATAGGTATACATCACCCATCTTGAGTCGCCAAATACATGGTACACAATACAAATAAAAACTTAATTATACAACATGAGATGTGAGTTTTAATACAAATGTTGTCTTCTAGACAATATACAAACTCAATGGGGTCCTCATTACATTTATTATCACACTATTTCATAGAATAGTGAGGACTACTAATGTAATCATCTGGACCGTCACTCCGTTCCCCGACTAGTCTCTGCTACGTTCTCATTTCCTGAAGAGAACAATGAAAGCAAAAGGAGTGAGCTCAACTAGCCCAGTAAGAAATATTATGACTAAGATAATGCAGAATAAATTATCATTAGCCTTCAACAGTGTTAAACTGATAAAATATAACAAACATCAAGTTTAACAAAGAAATGAACAAGCAATCCATTAGAAGAGTCAAGTAGAGAATAAAATCTTCTTCAAGCAACAAAATGATGTTCCAATGTAATGATAAAGAAACGAAATAATAATGTAAATCACCATGCATGCGAAGATTGCATAGACATGTTATTCCAACATAATGATAAATAATGGAATAATGGAAGAATTTCACCAAGTATAGGGTAGCCAGCAGATATCTGAGTTATTCAATGAAATAATAAAGAATGGAATAATGAAGTTCTCTTCATGAATACAAAAGAAATAATACCCCTACCTTAGAAAGAAGAATCTTTGGATATAGAAGTAGTGAAGTAGCGAAACATTTTTCTTCTTTCTCTATAGTTTCTCTCTAGAGTTTCAAAGAATTCGTAAGAAATAATGAAGGAATGAGCTTCTATTTATAGAAGAATGGACTACATAGTAACTAATTCATGAACGGTCCATTGATTTACTTTAAGCGGACGGTCTAGATTTAAAACAAAATCTTTTAAATAAAATATAATATATTCTATTTATAATCTAATAAAACGAATAACTTTATAAAAATATTCTGTTTTATATAAAAAGATTTTACTATACAAAACACTATGCAACAATTACTGTAGCAATAGTTGAACAATACTGAGTGACTTCTCACGTAAGCATCAATAATCAATACCATGTGCTACTATGCAACCACGCATATTACTGTACTTTTAACACCGGGTGTTTCAACAGTTAACGGTAAAACTTTCGCCGTTATTTTCATAAAGTATTTTTGTCATTTTCTTAATCTGACAATAATTTCGTTGTGGGGTCCACCAATGATTGTGCCGTTGTACGAATATTCCCTGTTATAACGAATATTCCCCGACCAATCGAATATTATATAACAACTTGCATACTTTGAAAATTTATAAATATTACCCACAACTATAACATTATATCAAATTTACTCCATAATATTCAAAAATGATATTTATAGAAAAT
The DNA here is from genome assembly GCA_020205605.1 of Panax ginseng. NCBI lineage: Eukaryota > Viridiplantae > Streptophyta > Magnoliopsida > Apiales > Araliaceae > Panax > Panax ginseng. The sequence goes on along the minus strand of CM035145.1, from coordinate 128,744,689 downwards.
TCATCTTTATTTATAAAAGTTGGGGTCTTACAACCACACCAGACGAAGTGTTATATTTGTATCTTTCTGTCTCCCCATCGGCAGTAAGCTCAGTCCTCGTCAAGAACAATGACGGAGCACAAAAGCTAATCTACTATGTAAGTAGAGCATACCGAGGAGCAGAAGTCAGGTATTCGAGACTAGAAAAACTGGCGCTCTCTTTAATCACAACAGCGAGACGGTTATGACATTACTTCCAAAGTCACAGCACTGTTGTCATCACAGATCAACCTCTGAAAAAAGTCTTGGGAAAGTTCGATGTATTTGAGAGACTGCTTAAGTGGGCAGTGGAGCTTGGAGAGTTTGACATACAATACCAACCAAGGTCAGCCATCAAAGCACAAGCACTTGTGGATTTTGTTGATGAGCTGACACCAGCAGAGACGGAGAACAACGAAATTCCCACCTCACCTAGTTTGGAGATGGTCGATGGAAGCGCTCAACAACTTAACGAATATCAGACGCCCGAACTGCGCACCCAGGCCATCCCAAGCGACCAGAACATCATGCTAACCGCCCAGACTCCCTCCTTAGATGCCCAGACAACTCTTTTGGATGACCAGACACTCCAAAAGACCCAAACTGGAGCCCCAGTTCCCAATCCTGGCGTCCAGTCTCCCTCTTTAATCTCCGAGCCCTGCTCTCTTCCATCCTGGAAACTCTATGTAGACGGTTCCTCAACCAGTGATGGAGGCGGAGCAGGTCTGATTTTGATCAGCCCAGACGGTACCACTCTCAAGTATGCAGTGAAGCTCCATTTTATTGCCTCAAACAATGAGGCATAATATGAAGCCCTCCTCTCCGAATTAAGATTGACAATTAAGATGGAGACTCAACACCTTGTTACATATAGCGACTCTTAGTTGATAGTTAATCAAGGGAAGGGCGAATTCGAAGCGAAAGAAGCCAGAATGCAAGAATCTCTTGGTATGGTAAAAAACATGATGACAAAGTTCAAACATTTCCAAATTTGCCACATTCCCAAGGAAGACAACATGGCCGCCGATGCACTTGCAAGGCTTGCCTCATCCTTGGAAACCCCACCACGAGGACCAACATTTATTGGTCACCAGTTTGAACCAAGTATGATAGACTCGAGAATTACAAGTGTCAACTGCGCATCGGCCGAATCAAACTGGATGACCCCGATAATGGCATATCTCCGAGAAGTTGTGTTGTCTGATAACCCTTCAGAAGCCAAGAAGCTAAGAATGAAAGCTTCTAAGTTCACCATCCTGCAGGACACTCTATACAAGAAGGGTTATTCCTTGCCATTGCTCCGATGCCTTTCACCCGAAGAAGCTCACTATGCCCTGCGAGAGATCCACGAGGGAATATGTGGGAACCACTTTGGAGGATGATCCCTTGCCCACAAGGCACTCAGGCAAGGTTACTTCTGGCCTTCTATGGTAAGGGACGTCCAGGAGTTCTCCAGGAAGTGTGACAAGTGTCAACGCTTCTCAACCATACCCAGGCAATCACCAGAAGAACTAACAACCATTTCAAGTCCATGGTCTTTCTCTAAATGGGGCATCAACATTCTAGGCCCATTGCCTCTGAGCAAAGGACAGTGCAAGTTCGTGGTGGTGGCAGTCGATTATTTTACCAAGTGGGCTGAAGCCGAACCCTTAGCAAACATCACAGATGCAAAGACTAAAGATTTTATTTGGAAAAATCTAGTATGCCACTTCGTCATACCCCACGCCATTATCAGTGACACCGCTAAGCAATTCGACAACAAGATGATAAATTCCTTCTACTCCGACCTTCAAATAAAGTAGCCGTACTCTAGCCCAGCTCACCCGCAAGCAAATGGACAAGCAGAAGTCATGGTGAGAACAGTGCTACACAATTTAAAGACAAGGCTTGAAAGGGCGAAGGGGCCTTGGGTCGATGAACTCCCAGACGTATTTTGGGCCTACCGAACCACGCCAAGAACTCCAACTGGGGAAACCCCTTTTTCCCTAGCCTTTAGAACAGAGGCAGTTATTATGACGCCCCCAAAACAGGTATACATCACCCATCTTGGGTTGCCAAATACATGGTACAAAATTCAAATACAACTTAATTATACAACGATGTAAAATAAAATACGACAAAACATAATCTAAGAGTTTTAATAAGAATATTGTCATCTAGACAATATCCACACTCAATGGAGTCCTCATTACATTTATTGTCACACTATTTAATGAGAATAGTGAGGACTACTAATGCTATCATCTCGGACCGTCACTCCGCTTCCCGACTAGTCTCTTGGCCACGTTCTCATTTCACAAGAGAAACGGTGAAAGAAAGAAAGGGTGAGCTCAACTAGCCCAAAGAAGAAATATTATGACTAAGATAATGCAGAATAATTTATTGTTAGCCTTCAATAGAGTTAAACTGATAAAATATAACAAACATCAAGTTTAACTGCAGTGGAACAAGCAATCCATTAGAAGAGTTAAGTAGAGAATAAAATCTACTATCTTCTATGATTTAAAAGGTTTTTCATCACTTTTATCGCTGAGACTCAGCTTAATAAATAAACCACATCATCCTTGCACTATGACCAATGATATTCATTAGTATCACGACCATAAATTATCCATGCACTACGGGTCAAGGATATTCGTGTATTCATCAATGGTCATGATCATGCCAACAACTGTCCATCAATGCATTACGGCCAATGAGGACTTTTACCACATCATTTGTAACATTACGGTCATGATTATACCGAATAATCCCTGGTCATAATCATACCAAGTCCATCTATGCACTATAGGTCACAGATGGCTTTCAACATATTATAAACATGAGGATGATGACAATGATATAAGAATTCAATAAAACAAGTTCAAGGATAAATTTATAAAGATTTATAATTTAATTTATCCGTAAATCAATAACGTCCAAATTGTCAACATGATCTTTGTTTTGTGGAGTAAAATTCAAGAATGCTCGTAAGAATATTTCCATGAAAAGATCTTTGGATGAAGCGCAAATATCCGTGGATATTCTACTAATTTCATGGAGTATAGAAGCCAAAACTTTAACCAACCGAGTATAATAGAATATATGATTACGCAAATGGATTTTTGCGCCATGCGGTAATCCACGTAAAGAGATCATTTCCATAATTTAATAAGGAATGAATACGAATGATCATTCATCATGCATGCGGTAATCCACATAGGCGAAGTTATTCCAATGTAATAATAAAGAATGGAATAACGTAAGAATTCACCATGCGTGCGTAATCCGCGAAGCATGTGTTATTCAACGAGAATGATAAAGAATGGAACCGGTCATGCGTAACTCTGCATGCATGTGATATTCCAACAGAATAATAAAGAATGGAACCAGGTCATGCGTAATCCGCACAGATAGGATATTCCAACAGAATAATAAAGAATGGAATGCTATAGACCGCACAGACAGGTTATTCCAACAGAATAATAAAGAATGGAATAATAGAAGAATTTCATCATGTATGCGGTACTTCGCATAGACAGGTTATTCCAACATAATAATAAAGAATGGAATAACAACCCTTATGAGTATTGAAAGAAAATAACTCTCTTCATGAATACAAAAGAATAATACCCCTTACCTTAGAAGAAACTGGATACTGGAATAGTGAAGTAGCAGACTTCTCTTCTTCTTTCTCTCTATAATTTCTCTCTATAATAATTGCTCTTGTGAGACTTAGTGAATTGATGAGAATGAAAGAAGAATGAGCTTCTATTTATAGGAAAATATAGTTTCGATAATTGTACATTTTGGGGTTCGAAATATTACAGTATAATACCTTCCTCTTTTTCTTCATTTTTAATTTAGTCCTGCAAGTATTATCAAACTTGCATCACCTCCCCTAATAGTAAATAATGTGAATTAATAGTTCATTCATGTGACTTAATAGTATAATCATGTGGAAAAACTAATTACAGTATAGTACATTCATCTATACCTCCATTTTTAATTTAGTCATGCAAGTATTATCAATTTTGCACCACCTCCCCTAATAGTATATAAATGTGAATCAATAGTACACACATGTGAACAAATAGTTATAAGCATGTGAAATAATAACAATTAATTACTCATTTATTCGATTAATTACCCGATTGGTCAATATCACTTCCAGACATCAATTATTATCGAAATAAATGTCGATTTCCACTAACACTAATAATCCCAACACAATGAAACAATCAATTTCATCTTTAATCAACACGAACTTATTCATCACTAATATTATAACTCATAATATTTAACAACCAGGTCATTCCCAGGAAAGAGGGGGCTTTCCGATAAGGATTTCTCCTTATTGGCGCGCAATTAGGTGACCAAACCTCTCTTTGATAGAACTTCTAGACATTGTCAATATTGCAAATAATAATATGAATAACTTTGTCGTCTCAATTATTGATTTAATAATAATAAATATTATGCAGATGATACTGTGACAATAATTGAATCAATAATATGAGAGATATGATGCAACAATTACTATAGCAATAATTGAGTATAACTGAGTGACTTCTCACGTAAGCATTAATAATCAATACCGTGTGGTACTATGCAACCACGCGTATTACTGTACTTTTATTACTGGGTAGTTCAACAGTTTAACGGTAAACTTTTGCCGTTATTTTTATAAAAAGATAATTTTGTCGCTTTCTAACTACGACAATACTTCCGTTGTGGGGTCCACCAATGATTGTGTCGTCGTACAAATATTCCCTGTTAAAACGAATATTCCCCGACCAATCGAATATTATATAACCACTTGCTTACTTTGAAAAATTTGTAAATATAACCCACAACTATAACATTATACCAAATCCACACCATAATATTCAAAAATATATTTCGAGAAAATTTAATCTTTATTTATAAAGGTTGGGGTCTTACAACCTCTCTTCTTATGAAATTTTGTCCTCGAAATTAGGGTGCCTACCTGGTATGTCGAAGAGGTGAGGATACCTTGATTTCATTTCAGATTCTAACTCCCACGTCATTTCCTCAACATCGTGGTTTCTCTACAAAACTTTGACTTGAGGTATAACTTTTGAGCGTAGAATATGATCCTTCTTATCCAAGATTTTAATAGGTACCTCTTCATACGTTAAATCTTCCGCTATCTCGTCCGGTTCTAATTCAATAATATGGTTCGGGTCTTTCACATATTTACGTAACATAGATATATGAAAAACGTTAGGAACACGAGACATACTTGGCGGTAAGGCGAGTCTATATGTGACGCCCCAAAAATAGGTATACATCACCTATTCTGAGTCGCCAAATATATGGTACATAATACAAATACAACTTAATTATACAACTGTCGTGCAAAGTACGACAAAACATAAGCTGTGAGTTTTAATACAAATATTGTCATCTAGACAATATACAAACACAAATTCAATATTATTACAATTATTTTCCCACTATTTCACCGAATAGTGAGGACTACTAATGCTATCATCTGGTCCGTCACTCCATTCCCCGACTAGTCCCTGCTACGTTCTCATTTCCTGAAGAGAACAATGAAAGTAAAAGGGTGAGATCAACTAGCCCAGTAGGAAATATTATGACAAAGATAATGCATAATATATTATCGGTAGCCTTCAACAATATTAAACTGATATAATATAACAACCATCAAGTTTAACTGCAGCGGAATAAGTAATCCATTAAAAGAGTCAAGTAGAGAATAAAATCTACTATCTTTTATGATTTAAAAGGTTTTTCATCACTTTTATCATTGGGACTCGACAATAAATAATGCACATCATCAAATCACCCCTCGCACTATGGCGAAGATATTCTTTAGTATCACGACCACAATTATCCATGCACTATGGGCCAAGAATATTTGTGTATTCATTAATGGTCATGATCATGCCAACAATCATCCATCAATGCACTACGGGCTAATGAGGAATTTTACCACATCATTTGTAACATTGCGGTTAATGATTACAATCAATAATCTCGGCCATAATCATACCAAGTCCATCTATGCACTATAGGCCACGAGATGACTTTCAACAAAATATAAACATGAGGATGATGACAATGATATAAGAATTCAATAAAACAAGTTCAAGAATTATTTTATCCAGGAATCAATAATGTCCAAATTGTCAACATGATACTACTTTGTGGAGTAAAATTTTAAGAATGCTCAGAAGAATATTTTCATGAAAAGATACTGGATGAAGCGCAAATATCAAGGATATTCCACTAATTTCATGGAGTATAGAAGTCAAAACTTTAACCAACTGAGTATAATAGAGAATGGAATAACAAAAGAAATCACCAAGCATGCGATGAGGCCTTATGCATGAGTTATTCCAACGTAATAATAAATAACGGAACGGTCCCAATGAAAAGCGCATGCATGGGATATTCCAACGTAATAATAAAGACGAATCGGTCCGACGTAAAATTCACAGACAGGATATTCCAATAGAATGATAAATAATGGAACCAGGTCCCAAAGTAAACGCATGCATGAGATGTGTTCCATCGTAATAATAAAGAATGGAATAACGAAGAAGAATTTCACCAAGTATGTGGTAGCCCACAGTATCTGAGTTATTCAACGAATAATAAAGAATGGAATAATAGAAGTTCTCTTCATGGATAAGAAAGAAATAACAGTCCCTACTTTAGAAAAACTGGATACTGGAATAGTGAGGTGGCAGACTTCTCTTCTTCTTTCTCTCTATAATAATCGCTTTAAAGCTTTTGTGAATTGGTGAGAAATGAAGGAAGAATGAGCTTCTATTTATAGGAAAATATAGTTTCGATAATTACACGTTTTGGGGCTCGAAAAATTACAAGTACAATACCTCCAACTTTTCTTTCATTTTTAATTTAGTCCTGTAAGTATTATCAAACTTGCACCACCTCCCCTAATAGTAAATAATGTGAATCAATAGTTCAATCATGTGAATCAATAGTATAATCATGTAAAAAATACGAATTACAATATAGTACCTCCATCTATACCTCCATTTTTAACTTAGTCATGCAAGTATTATCAATCTTGCACCAACTCCCCTAATAGTAAATAATGTGATTCAATAGTACACACATGTGAACAAATAGTTATATAAGCATGTGAATTAGTAACAATTAATTGCTCATTTATCCGATAAATTACCCGATTTATCAATATAACCCCCAGACATCAATTATCATCAGAATAAATGTCAATTTCCACTAACACTAATAATCCCAACACAATTGAACTATTAAAATTCATTTTTAATCAACACAACTTATTCATCATTAATATTATAACTCACAATATTTAACAACCAGGTCGTTCCCAGGAAAAAGGGGGCTTTCCGATAAGGATTTCTCCTTATTGGCGCACAATTAGGTGACCAAACCTCTCCTTGTGAGTAACTTCTGTACATTGTCAATATTGCAAATAATAATATGAATAACTTTGTCGTCTCAATTATTGATTTAATAATATAAAATATTATGCAAATGATCTTGTGACAATAATTGAATCGATAATATGAGAGATATGATGCAAAGAATTCTTGTAGCAATAATTGAGTATAACCGAGTGACTTCTCACGTAAGCATCAATAATCAATATCGTGTGCTACTACTATGCAACCACGCCAGCGTATTCTTGTACTTTTAACAAGGTGATTCAACGATTAACAGTAAAACTTCCGCCGTTATTTTCATAAAAAGTATTTTTCTCGCTTTCTCGATCCGGCAATAATTCCGTTGTGGGGGTCCACCAATGATTGTGCCGTTGTACGAATATTCCCTGTTAAAACGAATATTCTCCGACCAATCGAATATTATATAACAACTTTTGTACTTTGAAAAATTTGTAAATATTACCCACAACTATAACATTATATCAAATCCACACCATAATATTCAAAAATATATTTTGAGAAAATTTAATCATTATTCAAAAAGTTGGGGTCTTACAACCTCCCCTTCTTATGAAATTTCGTCCTCGAAATTAGGGTACGTACCTGGTATGTCGAAGAGGTAAGGATATCTTGATTTCATCTCAGATTCTAACTCCCAGGTTATTTCTTCCACATCGTGGTTTCTCCACAAAACTTTGACTCGAGGTATAACCTTGGAGCGTAGAATGTGATCCTTTTTATCCAAGATTTTAACAGGTAACTCTTCATACGTTAAATCTTCCTCTATCTCTTCTGGTTCTAATTCAATAATATGGTTCGGGTCTTTCACATATTTACGTAACATAGATATGTGAAAAACGTTACGAACACGAGACATATATGGCGGTAAAGCGAGTCTATACGCCACAGTTCCTACTCGATCGAGGATTAAAAATAGGCCAATGAATCGAGGGTTGAGCTTTCCTCTCTTTCCAAATCTTGTAACTCCCTTCCATGGAGCAACACGTAATAACACATGATCTCCAATATCGAATTCCACGTCCTTTCGATGAAGATCAGCATAACTCTTTTATCGAACTTGTGATATTTTTATACGTTGTCGGATCGTTTGAATCTTTTCCGTAGTCATACGTACCAACTTCGGTCCCAACAACGTTGCTTCACCCACCTCATCCCAGCATACTAGAGAACGACACTTTCTTCCATACAACGCCTCAAATGGAGCCATGCCAATACTTGCTTGATAATTGTTATTGTAGAAAAACTCTACCAATGGTAAGAACTTATCCCAACTTCCCTTGAAGTTAAGGACATAGAGTCTTAATAGATCTTCAAGAGTTTGAATGGTCCTCTCCGACTGCCCATCTGTCTGAGGATGATATGCCGAGCTAAATCGTAAATCCGTGCCCATAGCTTTTTGCAAACTAACCCAAAATCTTGAAGTGAATCTTGGGTCTCGATCAGAAACTATGGATACTGGCATACCATGCAGTCTTAAAATCTCGTTTATGTACATACGAGCAAGACATTCAAGTGTATAAGTTTCTCGTATAGGTAGGAAATGAGCAGACTTGGTCAATCTATCAACAATGACCCAAATTGCATATATGCCTTGAGAAACCTTGGGAAGACCAGTAACGAAATCCATGGTAATGTATTCCCACTTCCATTCTGGAATTTCAAGTGGTTGCAATAGACCTTTTGGTACTTGATGCTCAACCTTAACTCGTTGACAAGTTAAACACCTTGAGATAAATTCTGCTATCTCTCTCTTCATATTGCTCCACCAAAATGTATGTCGAAGATCACGATACATTTTGGTACTCCCAGGATGGATTGCAAACGGTGTGTTGTGCGCCTCCATCATGATTTTATACTTTAAATCAGGGTTGTTAGGAACACAAAGTCTGGAGTTGACTCGAAGTATTCCTTCTTCATCGATTCTTGCTTCCGGTATAACACCTTCTTGTACTTTCTTCCTCATACGCATCAGCTCTAGGTCTGTAGCTTAAGCAGCATTAAATTTATCGATTAAAGTTGGTTGTACTAGTATATTCGCCATCATCACATGGGTCCCTGGAGTCTTTATCTCTAACTCCATCCTTTGCAAGTCATACAAAATGGACCTTTGCGTTGACAATATTGCACTTATACCCGCATATGATCTTCTACTCAGTGCATCAGCTACTACGTTCGTTTTTCCAAGATGGTATTGAATAGTATGATCATAATCTTTCAATAGTTCGAGCCAACGTCATTACCGCATGTTGAGTTCCTTTTGAGTGAAGAAATATTTGAGGCTTTTATGATCCGTATAGATCTCCACTTTCTCCCCATACAGGTAATGCCTCCAAATTTTAAGCGCAAAAATGACAGCTGCCAACTCTAGATCATGAGTAGGATAATTCCTCTTATATTCTTTGAGTTTTCGTGAGGCATAGGCTATGACTTTCCCATGTTGCATGAGAACACATCCTAACCCTTTGCCCGAAGCATCACTGTAGATGACAAATCCTCCCGAGCGGATGGTATTGTCGAGCAGTCTTTGAAATGAGTCTCCTCTTGAGTTCTTGAAAACTCTTCTCACATTCCACGCTTCAACGAATTTTGTATCTTTTTGAGTCACCGAGTTAATGGAGTAGCGATTGAGAAAACCTTTCTACTGAATCTCCGATAATAACCAACTAAAGCCGAAAAGCTACGTGCTTGATCATTTGATTTATATTGCTCCCAGCTTTGAATTGCTTCAATCTTTGCCGGGTCAATATATATCCCATGATTTGATATCACGTGCGCAAGGAATGCAACTTCCTCAAGCCAGAACTCGCATTTCTTCAACTTGGCATATAGCTTGTTTTCACGAAGCTTTTGGAGTATCAGCCTCAAGTGTTGCTCATGATCTTCACGGCTTTTGGAATATATGAGGATGTCATCAATAAAGATAACCACAAAATGATCCAAATATTTCTTGAATACTCGGTTCATCATATCCATGAAGGCAGTAGGAGCATTAGTCAATCCAAAGGACATGACTAGGAATTCATAATGCCCGTGAATGAAATTAAAAAAGCCGTCTTTGGAATGTCATCGGTTCTAATCTTCAATTAATGATATCCCGAATGAAGATCAATCTTTGAAAAGAATTTGGCGCTTTGCAACTAGTCAAACAGTCATCAATACGTGGCAATGGGTACCTATTTTGATGGTGACATGATTTAACTCCGATAATCAATACAAAGTCGCATACTTCCATCTTTCTTCTTCACGAATAGAACAGGAGGACCCCAAGGAGAGTACTAGGGGAGAAATGAAACCAATGTCTAATAATTCCTGTAATTGGGTCTTTAACTCCTGAAGTTCAATAGGAGCCATTCGATATAGGGCTTTGGAAATGGGTTTTGTACCGGGTTCAAGGTCGATACAAAATTCAATTTCACGCTAGGGGTAGGCCAGGAAGTTCTTCGGGGAATATGTCAGGAAAATTATTAACAATAGAAATATCATTCAAAATTGACGTATTTTTGTTTAGATCCGTGACATGAGAGCTAAGAAAGCTTGACATCTATTTTTCAATAAACGAATAGCTTTATGGCTTGAAATGACATTGATTGATTTTAATGGTTTAGTTGTTTGAATTCGCATAATAGGTTGGTTAGAAATATGAAAGCTAACAACCTTACGAAAATAATCAATTTTTGCATGATGAGTAGTTAACTAATCAATCCCTAGAATCACGTCAAATGCAAGTATTTTCAATGAAATAAGGTCGACAGGTAATGTGAGGGTACCAATTTGAACCAAACCAGACTTATAAATAGTGGATGTAATGAAGGTTTCTCCCAATGGAGTTTCAACAGATAAGTCAAAGTCTAATTTCTCCAGAGTCAAATTTAATCGTTGGCGCAAGTAGGAGAAATAAAAGAATGGGTAGAACCGATTATCAAATAAGGTGTAGACTTATTTAGAGTTTATGATAAGCTTACCCATGATGAGCTCGTTCGGGTTCCTTGCTTTCTCGGGAGGTCACAACAAATGCTCTCCTTGCACCAAGCTTTGACTTTTCTCGGGACGGCCTTTGGTGCTTCCATCCTAGCTTGAACTTGTCTTGATGAGCGACAAAATCGGGCTAGGTAACCTTCTCTTCCACAATTATAACACGCTTTGGATGGCATCGCGTAGTTTGGACTGATATGTCCCTCCCCTCCGCATTTGAAGCATATGATAGGTGGTCATTCTCCTTCCTTAACCACGGTTCTTTGGTCTTGGCGTCTTTCCATCATTGTTGAATCTCCTTTTCTTGAAATGTCCATTTTCTTTGTCTTGGCCATGATTACCACCGAAGTGGTTACCATTTACGGCATGTTGATTCCTCCACGTTTGTTGTCACCGCTTCGATGGCTGATACCACTGGTATTTTAATGTTGCTGGCTGCTTTCTCTTGGTTACGTTGACTCATTACCGCGCTCCAATAACTAAACCCTATTTACAACATCTGAGTACAAACACAGTTTATGAGAAATAAGATATTGACGTATCTCCGGTTTCAAACCTCTTAAAAACATTAGGTGTCATTCGCTCCTCATTATCGACCAAATGGGATGCAAACCGGATAACTCATAAATTTAGCCTCGTATTGCGACACGGTCATTTTGTTTTACTCCAACTTGATAAACTCCACCTCTTTCATGTGACGAATACTTTCGAGAAAGTACTTGTCATTGAATAGCTCTTGGAACTTCTCCCAGGACATCTTGAGTGAGTCGGTTTGGAGTCGTTTCTGATTCCCACCAATAATCTGCCTCTTCTTGGCATAACATGAAGGTGGGGAAGGGAACCTTTTGCTCCTCGGAGCATCCCAAGACATCAAATATCTTGGTGATCTGCTTTATCCACGCTTCCCTTAAGTGGTTTTAGCTCTCCAATAAACTTCGGATGGTCCCGCTCCTTGAAGCTTAATAGCGGTGGTTGTCAAGGAGTTTCGATGTTTCACATTGCATTTTGAATAGGAGCCGCTCTCGCCTGATGTTTCATGAATTGCATAAAGCCTCTGAACATTCCATCATTCATCATTTGGTTAGTGTTATTGTTTGCATGAGGATTGTCGCCTTCTTGATGCACATTATTCTGATTGTTGATCTATGGAGACTCAATGGTCTCTTGTGCTCCATTGCTATTCTCAATATTCTTGGATACCATTTTCAAATACTGCCACAAAATAAGGGTTAATTGATATGCAACATATTATCCCTATATTCTGACCGACCAATTAAATACCAAATAAACTTAGGTAGGTCATACTAGCGAAGGAATTTCCCGTCTCTCCCCTCCTAGTTCTTGTCTCACATCTTAGCCAAGGATCATATCCTAAGCTCGATACCAATTGTGGCGCCCCAAAATAGGTATACATCACCTATTACGAGTGCCAAATACATGGTACATAATACAAATACAACAATTATACAAGCCGTAAATGCAAAAGTGCGACAAAACATAAGTTGTGAGTTTTAATACAAATATTGTCGTCTAGACAATATACAAACTCAAATTCAATATTATTACATTTATTTTCCCACTATTTCACTTAATAGTGAGGACTACTAATGCTATCATCTGGTCCGTCACTCCGTTCCTCGACTAGTCCCTGCTACGTTCTCATTTCCTGAAGAGAACAATGAAAGTAAAAGGGTGAGCTCAACTAGCCCAGTAGGAAATATTATGACTAAGATAATGCATAATATATTATCGATAGCCTTCAACAGTATTAAACTAATATACTATAACAACCATCAAGTTTAACTGCAGCAGGATAATCAATCCATTAAAAGAGTCAAGTAGAGAATAAAATCTACTATCTTTTATGATTTAAAAGGTTTTTCATCACTTTTATCGCTGGGACTCAGCTTAATAAATAATGCACATCACCGAATCACCCCTGCACTATGGCCAAGGATATTCTTTAGTATCACGACCACAATTATCCATGCACTATGGGCCAAGAATATTTGTGTATTCATTAATGGTCATGATCATGCCAACAACTGTCCATCAATGCACTACGGGCTAATGAGGAATTTTACCACATCATTTGTAACATTACGGTCATGATTACACCGAATAATCTCTGGCCATAATCATACCAAGTCCATCTATGCACTACAGGCCACAGATGACTTTCAACAAAATATAAACATGAGGATGATGACAATGATATAAGAATTCAATAAAACAAGTTCAAGAATTATTTTATCCAGAAATCAATAACGTCCAAATTGTCAACATGATACTTCTTTGTGGAGTAAAATTTTAAGAATGCTCAGAAGAATATTTCCATGAAAAGATAATGGATGAAGCGCAAATATCAAGGATATTCCACTAATTTCATGGAGTATAGAAGTCAAAACTTTAACCAACTGAGTATAATAGAGAATGGAATAACAAAAGAAATCACCAAGCATGCGAAAGACCAAGATGCAGACAAAGTTATTCCAATGAATAATAAATAACGGAACCGGTCCGTAAAAACGCCTGAGACGAGGATATTCCAACGTAATAATAAAGACGGAATCGGTCCGACGTAAAATGCACAGACAGGATATTCCAACAGAATACTAATAATGGAACCAGGTCATGCGTAAAGCACAGACAGGATGTTCCAATAGAATGATAAATAATGGAACCAGGTCCCACAGTAAACGCGCACGACGTGATGTTCCAAAGAGAATAATAAAGAATGGAATAACGGAAGAATTTCACCAAGTATAGGGTAGCAGCGTATCTGAGTTATTCCAACGAGAATAATAAAGAATGGAATAATGAAGTTCTCTTCATGGATAAGAAAGAAATAACAGTCCCTACTTTAGAAAAACTGGATACTGGAATAGTGAGGTGGCAGACTTCTCTTCTTCTTTCTCTATATAATTTCTCTCTATAATAATCGCTCTAAAGTTTTTGTGAAATGGTGAGAAATGAAGGAAGAATGAGCTTCTATTTATAGGAAAAATATAGTTTCGATTGCACGTTTTGGGGCTCGAAAAATTACAGTACAATACCTCCAACTTTTCTTTCATTTTTAATTTAGTCCTGCAAGTATTATCAAACTTGCACCACCTCCCCTAATAGTAAATAATGTGAATCAATAGTTCAATCATGTGAATCAATAGTATAATCATGTAAAAAATACGAATTACAATATAGCACCTCCATCTATACCTCCATTTTTAACTTAGTCATGCAAGTATTATCAATCTTGCACCAACTCCCCTAATAGTAAATAATGTGATTCAATAGTACACACATGTGAACAAATAGTTATATAAGCATGTGAATTAGTAACAATTAATTGCTCATTTATCCGATAAATTACCCGATTTATCAATATAACCCCCCAGGACATCAATTATCATCGTAATATAAATGTGCCGATTTCCACTAACACTAATAATCCCAACACAATTGAACTATTAAAATTCATTTTAATCAACACAACTTATTCATCATTAATATTATAACTCACAATATTTAACAACCAAATTCGTTCCTAGGAAAGAGGGGGCTTTCGATAAGGATTTCTCCTTATTGGCGCCTGAATTAGGTGACCAAACCTCTCCTTGTGAACTTCTAGACATTGTCAATATTGCAAATAATAATATGAATAACTTTGTCGTCTCAATTATTGATTTAATAATATAAAATATTATGCAAATGATCTTGTGACAATAATTGAATCGATAATATGAGAGATATGATCACGAATTCTCGTAGCAATAATTGAGTATAACTGAGTGACTTCTCACGTAAGCATCAATAATCAATACCGTAAAGCTACTATGCAACCACGCGTATATTCTTTACTTTAACACCGGGTGATTCAACGATTAACAGTGAAAAACTTCCGCCGTTATTTTCATAAAAATATTTTTGTCGTTTTCTCGATCAAACAATAATTCCGTTAATGGGGGGTCCACCAATGATTGTCTTAGTTATACGAATATTCCTGTTAAAATGAATATTCCCCACCAATCGAATATTATATAACAACTTGTGTACTTTGAAAATTTTGTAAATATTACCCACAACTATAACATTATATCAAATCCACACCATAATATTCAAAAATATATTTTGAGAAAATTTAATCATTATTCAAAAAGTTGGGGTCTTACACTATAGGCCACAGTTCCTACTCGATCGAGGATTAAAAATGGGCCAATGAATCGAGGATTGAGCTTTCATCTCTTTCCAAATCTCATAACTCCTTTCCATGGAGCAACACGTAACAACACATGATCTCCAATATTGAATTCCACGTCCTTTCGATGAAGATCAGCATAACTCTTTTGTAGTCATACGTACCAACTCCGGTCCCAATAACGTTGCTTCACCCACCTCATCCCAGCATACTGGAGAATGACATTTTCTTCCATACAACCCCTCAAATGGAGCCATGCCAATACTTGCTTGATAACTGTTGTTGTAGAAAAACTCCAACAATGGTAAGAACTTGTCCCAACTTCCCTTGAAGTCAAGGACACATAGTCTTAATAAATCTTCAAGATTTTGAATAGTCCTTTCCGACTGCCCGTCCGTTTGAGGATGATATGCTGAACCAAATCGTAAATCTGTGCCCATAGCTTTTTGCAAACTAACCCAAAATCGTGAAGTGAATCTTGGGTCTCGATCAGAAACTATGGATACTGGCATACCATGCAATCTTACAATCTCTTTTATGTACATACGAGCAAGATTTTCAAGTGTATAAGTTTCTCGTAAAGGTAAGAAATGAGCCGACTTGGTCAATCTATCAACAATGACCCAAATCGCATCTATGCCTTGAGAAACCTTGGGAAGACCAGTAACGAAATCCATGGTAATGTGCTCCCACTTCAGTTCTGGAATTTCAAGTGGTTGCAATGGACCTTTTGGCACTTGATGCTCCGCCTTGACTCGTTGACAAGTTAGACACCTTGAGATAAACTCTGCGATCTCTCTCTTCATATTGCTCCACCAAAATGTATGTCGAAATCACGATACATTTTGGTACTCCCAGGATGGATTGCAAACGGTGTGTTGTGTGCCTCCATCATGATTTTCCAGGATGGTATTGAATGGTATGATCGTAATCTTTCAATAGCTTGAGCCATCGTCGTTGCCGCATGTTGAGTTCCTTTTGAGTGAAGAAATATTTGAGGCTTTTATGATCTGTATAGATCTCCACCTTCTCTCCATACAGGTAATGCCTCCAAATCTTAAGCGCAAAAATGACAGCTGCCAACTCTAGATCATGAGTATGATAATTCCTCTCATATTCTTTTAGTTGACGTGAGGCATAGGCTATGACTTTCCCATGTTGCATGAGAACACACCCTAAACCTTTGCCTGAAGCATCGCTGTATATGACAAATCCCTCCGAACTAGCTGGTATTGTCAAAACAGGTGCTAAAATGAGCCTCCTCTTGAGTTCTTGAAAAATCTTCTAACATTCATCGCTCCAACCGAATTTTGTATCTTTTCGAGTCAGCTGAGTTAATGGAGTAGCGATTCGAGAAAATCCTTTCACGAACCTCCGATAATAACCAGCTAAGCCGAGAAAGCTAAGTACTTCGGTCACTGACTTAGGTTTCTCCCAACTTTGAATTGCTTCAATCTTTGCCAGGTCAACAGATACTCCATGATTTGATATCACGTGCCCAAGGAATGCTACTTCCTCAAGCCAGAACTCACATTTCTTCAACTTGGCATATAACTTATTTTCACGAAGGTTTTGGAGTATCAGCCTCAAGTGTTGCTCATGATCTTCACGGCTTTTGGAGTGAACGAGGATGTCATCAATAAAGACGACCACAAAGTGATCCAAATATTCCTTGAATACTCGGTTCATCATATCCATGAAGGCAGTAGGAGCATTAGTCAGTCCAAAAGACATGAATAGAAATTCATAATGCCCGTCACTGAAGAGTTCGGCGGTCTTTGGAATGTCATCGGTTTTAATCTTCAATCGATGATATCCGAATCTAAGATCGATCTTTAAAAAGAATTTGGCACCTAGCAATCGGTCAAATGAGATCATCAATACGAGGCAACGGGTACCTATTTTTGATGGCGACATGATTCAACTACCGATAATCAATACAAAGTCGCATACTTCCATCTTTCTTCTTCACGAATAGAACAGGAGCACCCCAAGGAGGCGTACTAGGTTGAATGAAACCGATGTCTAACAATTCTTGCAGTTGGGTTTTTAACTCCTGAAGTTCAATAGGATCCATTCGATATGGGGCTTTAGAAATGGGTTTTGTACCGGGTTCAAGGTCGATACCAAACTCGATTTTCGGGGGTAGGCCAGGAAGTTCTTCGGGGAATACGTCAGGAAAATTATTAACAATAGAAATATCATTCAAATCTGACGTATTTTTGTTTAAATCTGTGACATGAGCTAAGAAAGCTTGACATCCGTTTTTCAATAAACGAATAGCTTTATGACTTGAGATAACCGTGATTGATTTTAATGGTTTGGTCACTTAAATTAGCATAATATTTTGATTAGGAATATGAAAACTAACAACCTTACGAAAACAATCAATTTTAGCATGATGAGTAGTTAACCAATCAATCCCTAGAATCACGTCAAATGCAAGTATTTTTAAGGAGATAAGATAGACAGGTAACGTTCGGTTACTGATTTGAATCAAACAAGACTTATAAACAGTGAATGTAATGAAGGTTTCTCCCAATGGAGTTTCAATAGATAAGTCAAAGTCTAATTTCTCCGGAATCAAATTTAAACGTTGAGCGCAAGTAGGAGAAATAAAAGAATGTGTAGAACCGGTATCAAATAAGGTATAGATTTCACTAGAGTTTATGATAAGCTTACCCGTGATGACCTCGTTCGGGTTCCTCACTTTCTGGGAGGTCACGACAAACGCTATCCCTTGCACTACCGGCTTTGACTTTTCTGGGACGGCCTTTGGTGCCTCCATCCCAGCTGGACTTGTCTTCGGTGAACGACAAAATCGGGTTAGGTGACCTTCTCTTCCATAATTGTAACATGCTTTGGATTGCATCGCACAGTTTGGACTGATATGTCCCTCCCCTCCGCATTTGAAGCATATGATAGGTGGTCATTTTCCTTCCTTAACAACGGGTGTTGGTTCTGACGTCTTTCCATCATTGTTGAATCTCCTCTTTTTGAAATGTCCATTCTTATTGTTTTAGCCATGATTACCACCAAAGTGGTTACCATTTTTGGCATGTTGATTCACTCCACGTTTGTTGTCACCGCTTCGATGACTGCTACCACTGGTATTATCATTTTGCCGGCTGCTTTCTCTTGGTTGAGTTGACTCGTTATCGCGCTCCAATAACTGAGCCCTATTAACAACATCTGAATACAAACATAATTTATGAAAAATTAAGTATTGACGTATCTCGGGTTTCAAACCACTTAGAAACATCCGCGTCATTCTCTCCTCATTATCAACCAAGTGGACGCAAACCGGGACAACTCAGCAAACTTAGCTTCGTACTGTGACACAGTCATATTGTTCTGCTCTAGCTTGATGAACTCTACCTCTTTCATGTGATGAATACTTTCGGGAAAGTACTTGTCATTGAACAGTTCTTGGAATTTCTCCCAAGACATCTTTAGTGTGGCAGGTTGAGTACGATTTACCGATTCCCACCAGTAATCTGCCTCTCCTCGTAACATAAAGGTGGCAAATGGAACCTTTTGCTCCTCGGAGCATCTCAAGATATCAAATATCTTGGTGATCTGCTTTATCCACGTCTGTGCCTTAAGTGGTTTTGGCTCTCCAATAAACGCCGGTGGTCCCGGCTCCTTGAACTGTTTAGCAGTGATCGTCCGAGAGTTTCCAGTGTTTCCACCTACATTTTGGATAGGAGCCGCTCTTGCCTGATGTTGCATGAATTGCATAAAGCCTCTGAACATTCCATTGTTCATCATTTGGTCAGTGTTGTTGTTTGAATGAGGATTGTCGCCTTCCTGATGCACATTATCCTGATTATCGATCTGTGGAGACTTAACGGTCTCCTGTGCTCCATTGCTATTCTCAACATTGTCGGATGTCATTTTTAAATACTGCCACAAAACAAGGGTTAATTAACATATCACATATTATCCCTATACTCTGACCGACCAATAAAATACCAAATAAACTTAGGTAGGTCATACTAGCGAAGGAATTCCCGTCTCTCCCCTCCTAGTTATTATCTCACATCTCGACCGGGGGATCATATCCTAAGCTTTGATATACTAATCGTGACGCCCCAAAAGCAGTATACATCACCCATCTTGGGTGCGCCAAATACATGGTACAAAATTTAAATACAACTTACTTATACAACAATCATGTAAAATACGACGACAAAACATAATCTAAGAGTTTTAATAAAAATATTGTCATCTATACAATATCTACACTCAATGGAGTGCTCATTACATTTATTGTCACACTATTTAATAGAATAGTGAGGACTACTAATACTATCATCTGGACCGTCACTCCGTTCCCCAACTAGTCCCTCTTACGTTCTCATTTCATTTCTTGAGAACAAAGGTGAAAGAAAGGGTGAGCTCAACTAGCCCAGTAAGAAATATTATGACTAAGATAATGCATAATAATTTATCGTTAGCCTTCAATAGTGTTAAACTGATAAAATATAACAAACATCAAGTTTAATAGCAGCGGAACAAGCAATCCATTAGAAGAGTCAAGTAGAGAATAAAATCTGCTATCTTATATGATTTAAAAGGTTTTTCATCACTTTTATCGCTGAGAGTCGGCTAAATAAATAAACCACATGATCCCTGCACTACGGCCAAGGATATTAATTAGTATCACGACCACAAATTATCCATGCACTACGGGCCAAGGATATTTGTGTATTCATCAATGGTCATGATCATGCCAACAACTATCCATCAATGCACTACGGCCAATGAGGACTTTTACCACATCATTTGTAACATTACGGTCATGATTATACCGAATAATCCTCGTCATAATCATACCAAGTCCATCTATGACTTTACTGAATACACAGATGACTCAACATATTATAAACATGAGGATGATGACAATGATATAAGAATTCAATAAAACAAGTTCAAGGATAAATTTGTAAAGATTTATAATTTAATTTATCCGAAAATCAATAACGTCCCAAATTGTTAACATGATCTTTGTTTTGTGAAGTAAAATTCAAGAATGCTCGTAAAGAATATTTCCATGAAAGATCTTTGGATGAAGCGCAAATATCCGGGATATTCTACTAATTTCATGGAGTATAGAAGCCAAAACTTTAACCAACCGAGTATAATAGAATATATGAAGCTGCAAATGGAATTTTGCTCGCCACGCGTAATCCACGTGAAACGGATCATTTCCAAAATTTAATAAGGAATGAATACGAAGGATCATTCACCATGCATGCTTGTAATTCACATAGACGAGTTATTCCAATGAAATAATAAAGAATTGAATAATGTAAGAATTCATCAGTGTGTGTAATTCGCATGCATAAAAGTTATTCCAATAGAATGATAAAGAATGGAACCCGGTCACGCTGTAAGCCGCACAAAACAGATATATTCCAATGAATAATAAAGAATGGAACCAAATCATGCATAATCCGCACGAGACAAGATATTCCAATGAATAATAAAGAATGGAATAACAACGAAATTCACTAGGCATGTGATAGGCCGTAATGCAGACGGTTATTCTAACGAATAATAAAGAATGGAATAACGAAAGAATTTCACCATGTATGCGGTATTGCATGATAGCAAAAGTTATTCCAACATAATAATAAAGAATGGAATAACAACCCTTATGAGTATTGAAAGAAAATAACTCTCTTCATGAATACGAAAGAATAATATCCCTTACCTTAGAAGAAACTGGATACTGGAATAGTGAGGTAGCAGACTTCTCTTCTTCTTTCTCTCTATAATTTCTCTCTATAATAATTGCTCTTGTGAGACTTAGTGAATTGGTGAGAATGAAAGAAGAATGAACTTCTATTTATAGGAAAATATAGTTTCGATAATTACACGCTTGGGGCTCAAAATATTACAATTATAATACCTTCCTCTTTTTTCTTCATTTTTAATTTCAAATCCTGCAAGTATTATCAAACTTGCACCACTCCCCCTAATAGTAAATAATGTGAATTAAGAGTTCATTCATGTGACTTAATAGTATAATCATGTGAAAAAACTAATTACAGTATAGTACCTTCATCTATACCTCTATTTTTAATTTAGTCATGCAAGTATTATCAATCTTGCACCACCTCCCTTAATAGTACATGAATGTGAATCAATAGTACACACATGTGAACAAATAGTTATAAAAATGTGAAATAATAGCAATTAATTGCTCATTTATTCGATTAATTACCCGATTGGTCAATATCACTTCCAGACATCAATTATTATCGAAATAAATGTCAATTTCCCCTAACACTAATAATCCCAACACAATAGAACTATCAATTTCATCTTTAATCAACACGAACTTATTCATCTTTAATATTATAACTCACAATATTTAACAACCAGGTCGTTCCCAGAAAAGAGGGCTTTCAGATAAGGATTTTTCCTTATCGACGCCATGAATTAGGTGACCAAACCTCTCCTTGACAGAACTTCTAGACATTGTCAATATTGCAAATAATAATATGAATAACTTTGTTGTCTCAATTATTTATTTAATAATAATAAATATTATGCAGATGATACTGTGACAATAATTGAATCAATAATATAAGAGATATGATGCGTGAATTCTTGTAGCAATAATTGAGTATAATTGAGTGACTTCTCACGTAAGCATCAATAACCAATACTGGTAGTGCTACTACTTCTGCACCACAGCCGTATTCATCGTACTTTTACTACCGGGTAGTTCAACGGTTTTAACGGTAACACTTCCGCCGTTATTTTTATAAAAAGATAATTACATCATTTTCTTACTACGACAATACTTCCGTTGTGGGGTCCACTTAATGATTGTCTTGCGTCATTGAATATTCCCCTGTTAAAATGAATATTCTCCGACCAATCAAATATAATATAACCACTTGCTTACTTTGCAAAACTTGTAAATAATACCCACAACTATAATATTATATCTTATCCACACCATAATATTCAAAAATATATTTCGATAAAATTTAATCTTTATTTATAAAAGTTGGGGTCTTACATTTTCTTGTAGGTGAAAATGGTTTGGTAGTTTCTGCCCCTAAAATGAAACTTTTCCAAACTAAAATCAGATTTCTTGGACATAATATTTCTAATGGAACTATTATTCCAATTAACAGATGTATGGAATTTGCATCTACATTTTTGGATGAAATTAAAGATATTAATCAATTGCAAATATTTCTGGGAAGCCTAAATTATATTCGTGAATATTATCCGAATCTTTCCCAGGATTCGTATACCCGGCTACAAAAAAATCATTTGCCTTGGACTGCTGAGCACACTGAAGCATTACAAAAGATTAAAACCAAGGTCAAACAGCTACCTTGTTTAGCTCTACCTAATCCTGAATGGAAGAAGATCCTTCAAACTGATGCTTCTAATACAGGTTATGGTGGAATCCTAAAACAATTCAATCCTAAAAAGAAAAAAGAGGATCTTATCCGTTTTACTTCAAGAGTCTGGAAAGGACATTCTTTAAATTATCCTACCATAAAGAAGGAATGTCTTTCAATTGTTAAATGCATTTTAAAATTTCAAGATGATATTTTGAACCAGCATTTTTTAATCCGAGTTGATTGTTCGGCTGCAAAACAGATATTTATAAAAGATGTTCAAAATTTACCATCTAAACAGATATTTTTTACTTGGCAAAGTACTTTATCCGTATTTGACTTAATAGTATAATCATGTGACTTAATAGTATAATCATGTGAAAAAACTAATTACAGTATAGTACCTTCATCTATACCTCTATTTTTAATTTAGTCATGCAAGTATTATCAATCTTGCACCACCTCCCTTAATAGTACATGAATGTGAATCAATAGTACACACATGTGAACAAATAGTTATAAAAATGTGAACTAGTAGCAATTAATTGCTCATTTATCCGATAAATTACCCGATTTATCAATATAACCCCCAGACATCAATTATCATCGGAATAGATGTCGATTTCCACTAACACTAATAATCCCAACACAATGGAACTATCAAATTCATCTTTAATCAACACGAACTTATTCATCATTAATATTATAACTCACAATATTTAACAACCAGATCATTCCCAGGAAAGAGGGGGTTTTCCGATAAGGATTTCTCCCTATTGGCGCGCAACTAGGTGACCAAACCTCTCCTTAACAGAACTTTCTAGGCATTGTCAATATTGTAATTAATAATATGAATAACTTTATCGTCTCAATTATTAATTTAATACTATAAAATATTATGCAGATGATACTGTGACAATAATTGAATCAATAATATGAGAGATATGATGCAGCAATTACTGTAGCAATAATTGAGTATAACTGAGTGACTTCTCGCGTAAGCATCAATAATCAATACCGTGTGCTACTACGCAACCACGCGTATTACTGTACTTTTACTACCGGGTAGTTCAACAGTTTTAACGGTAACACTTCCGCCGTTATTTTTATAAAAAGATAATTTTGTCGTTTTCTAACTACGACAATACTTTCGATGTGGGGTCCACCAATGATTGTGCTGACGTACGAATATTCTCTGTTAAAATGAATATTCCCCGACCAATCGAATATTATATAACCACTTGCTTACTTTGCAAAATTTATAAATATAACCCACAACTATAATATTATACCAAATCCACACCATAATATTCAAAAATATATTTCGAGAAAATTTAATCTTTATTTATAAAAGTTGGGGTCTTACAGTCATCCCTGTAAAGATCGAGGTGAACTCTCTAAGGGTCTAACACCATGACCCTACCACCAATGAGGAAGGACTCCGCATCAACCTCGACTTGGTAAAGGAGGAAAGGGAGATGGCTGTGGTCCGTAACGCAAAGTATAAGCGTCGCATGGCAAATTACTACAACTCAAGGGTGAAGCCTTGTCTCTTCCAACCAGGACACTGGGTCCTCAAGAAGGTGATCCTCGCCACGAAGGATTCACGCGAAGGAAAATTGGGACCAAATTAAGAAGGACCATACCTTGTAACAGAAGTGGTGAGACCAGTCACTTACAAGATCCAGAATTACAAAGGGAAGGTCTTACCTCATCCATGGAATGCTGAGCACTTGAAGAGCATCTTCAAAACCTCCATCATCAGGCGCCTCAGTTGGCATAAAGCATGAGAAATCAATATCAGAGAAATAAGCAGAGATCTTGCCCCGAAGATCCTCATAGCCATCAATTAAAGCACCTACAACAGCATACTCGAGATCAACTTCATCCTGAGAAGCTCTCTCATGAGCTGCCATCAATTCTGCCTCCGCCCTCGAGTAGGCAGCCTCCCTGAGCACGTCCCTTTCATGGACCGCTTGAAGCTCAGTCTCAAGCTTAGTCACCTTCTCATGGGCCTCAACAAGCTCCACCTCCCTGAGCGCATCCCTCTCATGGATTGCCAAAAGCTCAGCCCCAAGCTTAACTGTCCTCCCACGGATAGCCGAAAGATCTATTTCATCCTTTGAGCAAGCTGACTCACTAAGCGCGACCTTCCCACAGGTCGCCAAAATCTCAGCCCGAGAAGCCCTATTAGCAGCTTCGAGCTTGATAATCCTCCCCTGAGCAGCAAGAAGCTCATTTTGCACAGCCTCATGGTTAAGCTTCAATTAGCCGTAAAAATGAGCCCTCGAGAACAAGCATACAGATGCTGTGGAAATCTGGAGAAGAAAAAAGACAAAAAAATGACAAAGCGCATATAAAAAAAGAAAGAAGAAACTAAAGATTATTACCTGAGCCAAGCCCTCCAGAAATGTGTTTCGAACCCCCTCAGTACCCAAAGCACTAATTTGCTGAATCTCAAATGGAAACACAAATCTCCCAAGCCGTTCTCTAATGATTTTCGGATCCCCCAACATAGAATCGGACTGAATCGGTGCCCCTACATGAGCTCTTGCAGGAGGCGTGGACGGGCGGGGGTCAGAAGGTATAGGCGGGGAAGTCTCCGGAGTAGCGGTCGAAGTCACCAATTGGGAAGGCACAGCTGAAGGTACCTGTAAGACCCCAACTTTTATGAATAAAGAATAGTTTTTTTGAAATATATTTTTGAATATTATGGTGTGGATTTGATATAATGTTATAGTTGTGGGTAATATTTACAAATTTTGCAAAGTAAGAAAGTGGTTATATAATATTCGATTGGTCGGGGAATATTCATTTTAACTGGGAATATTCGTACGATGGCACAATCATTGGTGGACCCCACAACGGAAGTATTGTCGTAGTTAGGAAACGACAAAATTATCTTTCTGTAAAAATAACGGTGAAGGTGTTACCGTTAAAACTGTTGAACTACCCGGTAGTAAAAGTACAGTAATACGCGTGATTGCATAGTAGCACATGGTATTGATTATTGATGCTTACGTGAGAAGTCACTCGCTTATACTTATTTATTGCTACGAGATTTTCTTTGCATCATATCTCTCATATTATTGATTCAATTATTGTTACAGTATCATCTGCATAATATGTTATATTATTAAATCAATATTGAGACGGCAAAGTTATTCATATTATTATTTGCAATTGACAATGTCTAGAAGTTCTGTCAAGGAGAGGTTTGGTCACCTAATTGTGCGTCAATAAGGAGAAATCCTTATCGGAAAGCCCCCTCTTTCCTGAGAACGACCTGATTGTTAAATATTGTGAATTATAATATTAATGATGAATAAGTTCATGTTGATTAAAGATGAATTTTATAGTTCCATTGTGTTAGAATTATTTGTGTTAGTGGAAATTGACATTTGTTTCGATAATAATTGATGTCTGGAGGTTATATTGTTCAATCGGGTATTCGGGGCACTTTTTGTGTTGGAGTACTATTCATGAGTTACTATTCACGAGTTATTATTCACGAGTTACTATTTACGAGTTACTATTCACGGGGTACTATTCACCCGTAAGATATATTTCTTTTCGGTCCAAATCATTTTTGGGTACAATATTATTCCATGAGGAGATGTGCTAATTTTTCAGACAGTTGGTTGAAGATATAATAGTCAATATGGACCGCTGGTGGAAAGTTATAATAGTAAATCAATATGGATCGCTGATTTAAAGTTTTAATAGTAAATCAGTATGGACCGTTGCTTTAAGTTTTAATAGTAAACCAATATGAACCGTCCGTTTAAAAGTAAATCAATCTGGACCGTTCATGAATTAGTTATTATTCAGTTCATTCTCCTATAAATAGAAGCTCATTCCTTCATTATTTCTTACGAATTCACTGAAAATCTAGAGAGAAAGAAGAAAAGTATTCTGCTACTTCACTACTCCAATATCTAGTTTCTTCTAAGGTAGGGGGTATTATTTGTTGTACTCGTAAGGGGTATTATTTCTTTCGTATTCATGAAGAGAACTTCTGTTATTCCATTCTTTATTATTCTGTTGGAATAACCTATCTGTGCGGTCTATCGCATGCCTGGTGAATTCTGTTGTTATTCCATTCTTATTATTTTGTTGGAATAACCTGTTTATGCGAAGTACCACATACATGGTGAAATTCTTCTAATATTTCGTTCTTTATTATTCTGTCAGAATATCATGTCTGCATGCGTTCTGTGGGACTGGTTCCATTATTTATTATTTTTTCTAATATCCTATACGTGCGTTTATGTTGGACTGGTTCCATTATTTATTATTCTATTGGGAATAACTTTTATGCATACTATCATTGCATGGAGAATCATTCATTATTCCATTCTTTATTATTACATTGGAATAACATGTCTATGTGGATTACCACATGCATGGTGAATGATCCTTCGTATTCATTCCTTATTAAATTGTGGAAATGATCCATCTCGTGGATTACCGCATACGATGCAAAAATCCATTCTACGCTTCATATATTCTATTATACTCAGTTGGTTAAAGCTTTGGCTTCTATACTTCATGAAATTAGTGGAATATCCTTGATATTTGCGCTTCATCCAGTATCTTTTCATGGAAATATTCTTCTGAGCATTCTTGAATTTTACTTCACAAAGCAGTATCATGTTGACAATTTGGACGTTATTGAGTTCAGGATAAATTAACTTATAAATCTTTAAAATTTATTCGTGAACTTGTTTTATTGAATTGTCATCATCCTCATGCTTATATTATGTTGAAAGTCATCTATGGCCTTTAGTGCATAGATGGACTTGGTATGATTATGACCAGGGATTATTCGGTATAATCATGACCGTAATGTTACAAATGATGTGGTAAAAGTCCTCGTTGGCCCATAGTGCATTGATGGACAGTTGTTGGCATGATCATGACCATTGATGAATACACAAATTTTTAAATCATAGAAGATAGTAGATTTTATACCTTACTTGACTCTTCTAATGGATTGCTTGATCCGCTGCAGTTAAACTTGTTGTCTATTATATTCTATCAGTTTAACGTTATTGAAGGCTAATGATAATTTATTCTGTATTATCTTAGTCATAATATTTCTTACTAGGCTAGTTGAGCTCACCCTTTCTTTCACTTTTTTCTCTCTGTGAAATGAGAACGTAGGTCGGGACTAGTCGGGAGCAGAGTGATGGTCTAGATGGTGCATTAGTAGTCCTCACTATTCTGTGAAATAGTGTGATAATAAATATAATGAGGACTCCATTGAGTGTGGATATTGTCTAGATGACAATATTTGTATTAAAACTCACAGCCTATGTTTTGTCGTATTTTACACGACTGTTGTATAATTAAGTTGTATTTGTATTCAGTACCTTGTATCTGGCGACTCAAGATGGGTGATGTATACCCGTTTTGGGGGCGTCACAGTATCACTTTATGGGAGCTCGCCTCGATGTGCGCATCATCCGTCCTCGCCACCTTGGGAGGATGAGCACCCCTACTGGCGCCCCCAGAGAGGATTGATCCGATCACCGTCCTGTCCACTGCAACAAATGAGACAAAGCGTTATCTGAGTGACCATCATCTCATAAAAGATAAATTAAAAGATAAGTCAACATACTTTTTCTCTTTAACAAGGAACCACCCAATTTCGGCGAACAACCTCTAGCTCTACTACCATACTTAGGCAGAAGACACTCAGGTCTTTGTCGGGATGAGCCTTCACAGCCTACAGCTTCGACTCTTGTTCTTTGGAGAGCACCGGTGTAAGACCCCAACTTTTTTTAATAACGATGATTTTTCTATAAATATCATTTTTGAATATTATGGAATGAATTTGATATAATGTTATAGTTGTGGGTAATATTTATAAATTTTGCAAAATCATGCAAATTGTTATATAATATTCGATTAGTCGGGAAATATTCGTTTTAACGAGAAATATTAAATATAATAAAGACAATCATTGGTGGACCCCACAATGTAATTATCTGTCGGATTGAGAAAACGACAAAAATATCTTTTATAAAATAACGGCGAAAGTTTTACCGCTTAACACTGTTGGAATACACGGTGGTTAAAATCACGATGTCTGGCGCGTTGTTGCGCAATGGCACGATTACATGCAGTATTTTTTAAATTATTGATTCTTATGTAAGAAGGCACTACCCAATAATAGTTCACGATAATTCTTTGTTCAATATTTTATTTTATTGGTTCAATAATTGTTGTGTTGATATTTTATATTATTGTTGTTTCAATAATTGTTACTGCACAGTATTTTCCATTATCAGATCAATAATTCATATTATTTGAATAATATTATTAGATAGCATTATTGGCAATGTCTAGAAAGTTCTGTCAATGAGAGGTTTGGTCACCTAATTGCGCGTCAGTAAGGAGAAATCCTTATTGGAAAGCCCCATCTTTCCTGGGAACGGCCTGGTTGTCATTATTGTGATTCTGTAATATTATTTGTGAATAATTAATTATTGATTTATATAATAAGGAAATATTTATTTTATATGGACACAAATGATAGATAAGAAAATATTTATTCGAAGTGGATTTAAACTGAGGAATTTTTAGCATGTGACATTTGTTGAAAGTTGGTATTTTATCTTTTCCGATAAAATAATTCAATCAAATAAATTATTATAATATTACATTATAGTAGTATGATGTGATTATATAATAGTACGTTTTTTATAATTTGAATGGTAGCATTATTATAGTAAATTCATTGTATAAAAGTAAAAGGAGGTGAAAGAGAACAAATTGAATTTGAATTCCTGTGATGCAAGCGATGATGTCATCGAACGATGAGGTAAGCGATGATGTTATCAGACGATGAGGTATGAAATGATGTATTATGATCGATGACGTCAGCGGTGATGTCATAAATTATGGCAAAAAGAGTATTTTACCCTTACTCTGCCAAGCCTATAAATAGAAGCTCATTTCTTCATTATTTTTTACGAATTTATTCAAGCTATAGAGAGAGAAAGTATAGAGAGAAGAAGAAGAGTATTCTCACATTACACACTATTGCGATATTCAATCTCCTACTAAGGTAAAGGGTATTATTTCTTTCTTATTCATGAAGAGAACTTCATTATTCCATTCTTTATTATTACATTGGAATAACTTTGTATACGCTGCTACCCTATACTTGGTGAAATTCTTACATTATTCCATTCTTTATTATTCTGTTGGAACATCCACATCTGTCGTTCTGCATGACCCAATTCTCATTATTTATTATTCTCATTGGAATATCATGTCTGTATGCGCGTTACGCACGACCGGTTCCGTTATTTATTATTACATTGGAATAACTTTCTGCATGCGGCTCTATCGCATGCACGGTGATTTCTTTTGTTATTCCATTCTTTATTATACTCAGTTGGTTAAAGTTTTGTCTTCTATACTCCATGAAATTAGTGGAATATCCTTAATATTTGTGCTTCATCCAAAGATCTTTTCATGGAAATATTCTTCTGAGCATTCTTGAATTTTACTCAACAAAGAAGTATCATGTTGACAGTTTGGACGTTATTAGTTCCTGGATAAATTAATTCTTGAACTTGTTTTATTGAATTCGTATATCATTGTCATCATCCTCATGTTTATATTATGTTGAAAGTCATCTATGGCCTTTAGTGCATAGATGGACTTGGTATGATTATGACCAGGGATTATTCGGTATAATCATGACCGTAATGTTACAAATGATGTGGTAAAAGTCCTCGTTGGCCCGTAGTGCATTGATGGACAGTTGTTGGCATGATCATGACCATTGATGAATACACGAATATCCTTGGCCCATAGTGCATGGATAATTTGTGGTCATGATACTAATGAATATCCTTGGCCATATTGCAGGGATGATGTGGATTATTTATTAAGCTGAGTCTCAGCAATAAAAGTAATGAAAAACCTTTTAAATTATAGAAGATGGTAGATTTTATTCTCTACTTGACTCTTCTAATGGATTGCTTGTTCCACTGCAGTTAAACTTGATGTTTGTTATATTTTATCAGTTTAACACTATTGAAGGTTAATGACAATTTATTCTGCATTATTTTAGTCATAATATTTCTTACTGGGCTAGTTGAGCTCACCCTTTTGCTTTCATTGTTCTCTTCAGGAAATGAAAACGTAGCAGGGACTAGTCGGAGAACGGAGTGTCGGTCCAGATGATAGCATTAGTAGTCCTCACTATTCTATGAAATAGTGTGATAATAAATGTATTAAGGCCTTATTTTGAGTTTGAATACTGTCTAGAAGACAATATTTGTATTAAAACTCACAGCTCATGTTGTATATTTAAGGTTGTATGTGTATTCTGTACCATGTATTTGGCGACTCAGAATATGTGATGTATACTTATTTTGGGGACGTCACAGTTGGTATCAAAGCTTAGGGATATGATCAATGGCTAAGATGTGAGACTAGAACTAGGAGGGGAGAGACGGGGAATTCCTTCGCTAGTATGACCTACCTAAGTTTATTTGGTATTTAATTGGTCGGTCAGAGTATATGGATAATATATTACATGTCAATTAACCCTTGTTTTGTGGCAGTATCTGAAAATGACATCCGAGAATGTTGAGAATATCAATGGAGCACAAGAGACCGTTGAATCACCACAAATCAACTGTGACGCCCCCAAAATAGGTATACATCACCCATTCTGAGTCACCAAATACATGATACAGAAACAAATACAACTTCAGTAATACAATTGTCGTGCAAAATACGACAACACATATACTGTGAGTTTAAATACATATAGTCTAATAGAGAGTATAAAAACTCAAAAGGAGTCCTCATTACAATTATTGATACACTATTTTACAAAATAGTGAGGACTACTAATATATCTATCCTGAACCATCACTCCATACCCCGGCTAGTTCCTGCTATGTTCTCACCTCCTGAGAAGAAAAATGGAGCAAAAAGGAAAAGGGTGAGCTCAACTAGTCCAGTAAAGAATATTATGACTAAGATAATATACAACAATTTATCATTAGTCTTCAACAGGGAAAAATCGATAAAAAATATAATAGACAACAAGTTTTAGATCAACAAGCTGCAATGAAAAGCAAAGAATCCATTAGAAGAGTCAAGTAGAAAAGAATTCTACTATCTTTTAAGATTTAACAGTTCATCATCAATAATTTATCCCCGTAACATCAATTAATATACATCTTGAATCAAATATTCATCTTTGCACTATAGGCCAAAGATATTCATTTGTATCACCAGTTGGTCATGTTCATCTCAACACATGTTCATCTTTTTGCACTCTGAGCCAAAGATATTCATCGATTAATCATTCATCTTTGCTACGGAGACACGAGATATTCAGTAATATCATCATTTAGGACTGAGAAAGATGAAAAATATTTTAAAGAACGAATCCAGTGAGACAGAAGGACAAATATTAGGGATTCATATTTCAGTCTATCCAAGTTCAATAATACTCCATAATAAACTATAGTAGAGTAAAATTCAAGAATGAAGATCAAAACATGGATTAAATTTCAAGAATAAGGGTCACAACAGATAACTTGGAAGAGAAAAAAAAATTTCTTTTGTGAACAAAGACCAGTGAGCGATGATTGTGAATGATGCAGAATGAAACGATTTTCGATCATGAAAAGTTCTAAATTTGATAAAAAGTTCATACCAATAATCCTATGAAATGATATTAGATGAAACGAAATTTCTAATCATTTCAGGAATTATAGAAGCAATACTTACCATAGTAAGTTCAAATTTAAGAATACGAGATGAAATAATATCGCTTTCGTAATATGGAGTATGAAAGAAAATAATATTTCTCACGAGTGTTGCAATAAAATAATATCCTTTACCTTGGTAGAAACTGGATTTGACTGGAATATCGAATATTATTCTGAGAAAATCTTGCAGAAAAACTTCGCTCAAAATATTTTTATACTCAAGAAAAATACTCACAATACTATAGAATAAGAATTTCTAAATTTAGAAACGGTGTGATGAGGAATGAGGGGTTACCCCCTATTTATACTGGAACCTCGGAGGAAAACAAGCTTATGCGCCTAACTCACCAGCCTAACTTCTACCTAACTTCTTTATTTTCCAAAGTCTAGGGCCCATTCTTTTGAAAACATGTTTTGCAAAACCTTTGCTGGAGCTTAATTCAAAGCCTAACATATACCTACCTCTCAAATTCAATGGGTGAGACCCACAACTTTTGAAAATAAAGAATTGCAAGCAAAATTTCTCACCAAACCTTCCAACCAAGTGGTCCCATGGAGGAATTATGTTACCAACACATGGAGGAACCAAAGAATTCCTGCACCGAATTTTGAAAAACAAGGGAAAGTAAAGGCAGGTTTCTCATTTTTCAATGCCTAACATATCAGTTCACAATTGATGAGGCCCACCATTTAGAACAAGTTTTGCAGACAACATTTTCCACCCACCACTTCAATGATACAAACAAAGTACTCAAATATTAAACACATGTTTATATATATATATATATATATATATATATATATATATATTATAATAATATTATTATTTAAACAATTATAATATATTATAATAATGTATATGAATGAATATTTTATCGGAGAAAATAATTGCCAACTTTCAACAAATAATTCCTACAAAGTTCCTTCATTTATAACCACATAAAATAAATAAATCCATCATTTATATTCACATTAAATAAATATTTTCTTATCATATAAATTAATAATTAATTATTCACAAATAATATTACAAAATCACAATTATGACAACCAGTAGTTCGAGGAAAGAGGGGCTTTCCAATAAGGATTTCTCCTTATCGGCATACAATTAGTTGACCAAACCTCTCCTCGATGAACTTTCTAGACATTGCCAATAATGCTATCTAATAATATTATTCAAATAATATGAATTATTGATCCGATAATGGGAAATCTTGTGCAATGACAATTATTGAAACAACAATAATATTAAATATCAACGCAAAGAATTATTGAATCAATAAAATAAAATATTGAATAAAGAATCATCGTAACAATTATTGAGTAGTGCCTTCTTACGTAAGAATCAATAATTCAAAAAATCATGCAATACCGTAATGGTATATCTTTAATGCAACCACGCGATATTATTGTATTTTAACCAATAGGATAATCTAATAGTGTTAATTGTAACAATTACGTCGTTATTTATAAAACTCAAATTTGTCATTTTCTTCATCCTAAATTAGATTATTACATTATGGGGCCCATAAAATGATGGCTACCGTCAGTCATTTAATATTCCGACAACATGAATATTCCACGACCAAACGAATATTCCCCGACAACAATGATTATTTTATAACCATTTGCTTATTTTGCAAAATTTGCACATTTCACCTATAACCAGAACATTATATCAAATTAATTCCTTATTATTCACAATAATAATTAGAGGAAAATTGATTTTATTTATAATAAGTTGGGGTCTTACATCAACACCCAGGATAATGTGCATCTAGAAGGCAATAATCCTCAGGTAAACAACAACACCGACCAAATGGCGAACAGCATGTAATGTTTAGGAGCTTTTCTGCATTTAAAACATCGTGCAAGAGAGACTCTTGTCCAAAATGTAGGTGGAAACACTGGCAACTCTCGGACGGTCACCGCTAAACAGTTCAAGGAGCTGGGACCACCCGAGTTTATTGGAGAACCAAAACCACTTAAGGCGGAGACGTGGATAAAGCAGGTCATCAAGATATTTGATGTCTTGGGATGCTCCGAGGAGCAAAATGTTCCCTTTGTCACCTTTATATTGCGAGGAGAGGCAGATTACCAGTGGGAATCGGTAAAGCGTACTCAACCTGCTGCACTAAAGATGTCTTGGGAGAAGTTCCAAGTACTATTCAATGACAAGTACTTTCCCAAAAGTATTCGTCACATGAAAGAGGTAGAGGTCATCAAGTTAGAGCAGAACAATAAGACCGTGTCGCAGTACGAAGCTAAGTTTGTCGAGTTGTCCCAGTTTGCGTCTCACTTGGTTGATAATGAGGAAAGAATGACGCGGATGTTTCTAAGAGGTTTGAAACCCGAGATACGTCAATATCTAATTTCTCATAAACTGTGTTTGTATTCAGACGTTGTAAATAGGGCTCAGTTATTGGAGCGCGATAGCGAGTCAACTCAACCAAGAGAAAGCAGCCGGCAGAATGATAATACCAGTGGTAGCAGTCATCGAAGCGGTGAAAACAAACGTGGAGGGAATCAACATGCTAGAAATGGTAACCACTTCAGTGGTAATCATGGCCAAGACAATAAGAATGGACATTTCAAGAAGAGGAGATTCAACAATGATGGAAAGACATCGACGATCGATTGCCGTGGTTAAGGAAGGAGAACGACCACCTATCATATGCTTCAAATGCGGAGGGGAGGGACATATCAGTCCAAACTGCGCGATGCCATCCAAAGCATGTTATAATTGTGGAAGAGAAGGTCACTTAGCCCGATTTTATCGTTCACCGAAGACAAGTCCAGTTGGAACAGTGACACAAAATACCGTCCCAGACAAGTCAAAACCAGTAGTTCAAGGGAGAGCTTTTGTTGTGACCTCCTAGAAAGCAAGGAACCCGAACGAGGTCATCACGGGTAAGCTTATCAAAACTCTAAGCGAAGTCTATACCTTATTTGATACCGGTTCTACCCATTCTTTTATTTCTCCTACTTGCGCTCAACGATTAAATTTGACTCGTGAGAAATTAGACTTTGACTTATCTGTGAAACTCCGTTGGGAGAAACCTTCATTACATCCACTTTGTTATAAGTCTTGTTTAGTTCAAATCGGCGACCGCATACGTTACTCCGCTGATCTTATTTCTTTGAAAATACTTGCATTTGATGTGATTCTAGGGATTGATTGGTTAACTACTCATCATGCAAAAATTGATTATTTTCGTAAGGTTATTAGCTTTCATATTCCTAACCAACCTATTATGTGAATTCAAGCAACCAAACCATTAAAATCAATCACTGTCATCTCAAGCCATAAAGCTATTCGTTTATTAAAAAACGGATGTCAAGCTTTCTTAGCTCATGTCACGGATCTAAACAAAAAACGCGTCGATTTTGAATGATATTTCTATTGTTAATAAATTTCCTGACGTATTCCCTGAAGAACTTCCTGGCCTACCCCCAGAGCGTGAAATTGAATTTTGTATCGACCTTGAACCCGGTACAAAACCCATTTCCAAAGCCCCATATCGAATGGATCCTATTGAACTTCAGGAGTTAAAGACCCAACTACAGGAATTGTTAGACATTGGCTTTATTCGTCCTAGTACTTCTCCTTGGGGTGCTCCTGTTCTATTCGTGAAGAAGAAAGATGGGAGTATGCTACTTTGTATTGATTATCGGGAGTTGAATCATGTCACCATAAAAAATAGGTACCCATTGCCATGTATTGATGACCTATTTGACCAGTTACAAAGCGCCAAATTCTTTTAAAGGATCAATCTTCGTTCTGGATATCATCAGCTGAAGGTTAAAACTAAGGATATTCCAAAGACTGCCTTCAGAACTCGATACGGACACTATGAATTTTTAGTCATGTCTTTTGGATTGACTAATGCTCCTGCTGCCTTCATGGATATGATGAACCGAGTATTCAAGGAATATTTGGATCACTTTGTGGTCGTCTTTATTGATGACATCCTCATATATTCCAAAAGCCGTGAAGATCATGAGCAACACTTGAGGCTGATACTCCAAAAGCTTCGTGAAAACAAGCTTTATGCCAAGTTAAAGAAATGCGAGTTCTGGCTTGAAGAAGTAGCATTCCTTGGGCACGTAGTATCAAGTCATAGAATATCTATTGACCCGGAAAAGATTGAAGCTATTCAAAGATGGGAGCAACCTAAATCAGTGACCGAAATACGTAGCTTTCTCGGATTAGTTGGTTATTATCGAAGATTCATGGAAGGGTTTTCTCGAATCGCTACTTCATTAACTCAGCTGACTCGGAAAGATATAAAATTCAGTTGGAGCGTGGAATGTGAGAAGAGTTTTTAAGAACTCAAGAGGAGACTCATTTCAGCACCTGTTCAGACAATATCATCTGGCTCGGAGGGATTTGTCATCTACAGTGATGCATCGGGCAAAGGGTTAGGATGTGTTCTCATGCAACATGGGAAATTCATAGCCTATGCCTCTCGGAAACTTAAAGAATATGAGAGAAATTATCCTACTCATGATCTAGAGTTGGCAGCTGTTGTCTTTGCACTTAAAATTTGAAGGCATTACTTGTATGGGGAGAAAGTGAAGATCTTTACGGATCATAAAAGCCTCAAATATTTCTTCACCCAAAAGGAACTCAACATGCGACAACGACGTTGGCTTGAACTTTTGAAAGATTATGATCATACCATCCAATACTATCCTGGAAAAGCGAACGTGGTAGTTGACGCACTGAGTAGAAGATCATATGCGGGTACGAGTGCAATATTGTCAACGCAAAGGCCCATTTTGTATGACTTGCAAAGGATGGAGATAGAGATAAAGACTCCAGGGACCCATGTGATGATGGCGAATATACGAGTAGAACCGACTTTAATCGATAAAGTTAAAGCTGCTCAAGCTACAGACCTAGAGCTGATGCGTATAAGGAAGAAAGTGCAAGAAGGTGCTATGCCGGAAGCAAGAATTGATAAAGAAGGAATACTTCGAGTCAACTCCAGACTTTGTGTTCCTAACGACCCTGATTTAAAGTATAAAATCATGATGGAGACGCACAATACACCGTTTGCAATCCATCCTGGGAGTACAAAAATATATCGTGATCTTCGTCATACATTTTGGTGGAGCAATATAAAGAGAGAGATAGCGATGTTTATCTCAAGGTGTCTAACTTGTCAACGAGTCAAGGCGGAGAAAGAAGTACCAAAAGGTCCATTGCAACCACTTGAAATTCCAGAATGGAAGTGGGAGCACATTACTATAGATTTCAAGCATCGGTCTTCCCAAGGTTTCTCAAGGCATAGATGCAATTTGGGTCATTGTTGATAGATTGACCAAGTCTCGCTCATTTCTTACCAATACGAGAAACTTATACACTTGAACGTCTTGCTCGTATGTACATAAACGAGATTGTAAGATCGCATGGTATGCCAAGATCCATAGTTTCGATCGAGACCCAAGATTCACTTTACGATTTTGGGTTTAGTTTGCAAAAAGCTATGGGCACAAATTTACGATTTAGTTGACATATCATCCTCGGAGACCAGACGGACAATCGAGAGGACTATTCAAACTCTTGAAGATTTATTAAGACTTTGTGTCCTTGACTTCAAGGGAAGTTGGGACAAGTTCTTACCATTGGTGGAGTTTTCCTACAACAACGACTATCAAGCAAGTATTGGCATAGCTCCATTCAAGCATTGTATGGAAGAAAGTGTCGCTCTCCAAGATCTTTGGGATGAGGTGGGTGAAGCAACGTTGTTGGGACCGGAGTTGGTACGTATGACTACGTAAAAGATTCAAATGATCCCAAGAACGTATAAAAACCTCACAAGATCGACAAAAGAGTTATGTTGATCTTCATCAAAAGGACGTGGAATTCGATATTGGAGACCATGTGTTGTTACGTGTTGCTCCATGGAAAGGAGTTACAAGATTTGGAAAGAGAGGAAAGCTCAATCCTCGATTCATTGGCCCATTTTTAATCCTCGATCGAGTAGGAACTGTGGCGTATAGACTCGCTTTACCGCCAAGTATGTCTCGTGTTCATAACGTTTTTCACATATCCATGTTACGTAAATATGTGGAAGACCCGAACCATATTATTGAGTTAGAACCGGACGAAATAGCGGAAGATTTGACGTATGAAGAGGTTCCTGTTCAAATCTTGGAAAAGAAGGAACATATTCTACGCTCCAAGGTTATACCTCAAGTCAAAGTTTTGTGGAGAAACCACAATGTTGAGGAAATGACCTGGGAGTTAGAATCTGAAATAAAATCAAGGTATCCTTACCTCTTCGACATACCAGGTACGTACCTTAATTTCGAGGGCGAAATTTCATAAGAAAGGGAGGTTGTAAGACCCCAACTTTTTTTAATAACGATGATTTTTCTATAAATATCATTTTTGAATATTATGGAATGAATTTGATATAATGTAATCGTTGTGGGTAATATTTATAAATTTTGCAAAGTACGCAAGTTGTTATCTAATATTCAATTGGTCGGAGAATATTCGTTTTAACAGAGAATATTCGTACAACAGCACAATCATTGGTGGACCCCATAATAAAATTATTGTCGGATTGAGAAAACGATAAAAATATATTTTTATAAAATAATGGTGGTTAAAATACGATGTCTGGCGTTGTTGCCAAGATAGCACACCAGTATTGCAGCACAAAGATTTTTGAATTATTGATTCTTACGTAAGAAGGCACTACCCAATAATTGTTACAGTAATTACTATTCAATATATTATTTTATTGGTTCAATAATCGCTGCGTTGATATTTTATATTATTGTTGTTACAATAATTGTCACTGCACAGTATTTCTCATTATCAGATCAATAATTCATATTATTTGAATAATATTATTAGATAGTATTATTGGCAATGTCTAGAAAGTTCTGTCAATGAGAGGTTTGGTCACCTAATTGCGCGCCAGTAAGGAGAAATCCTTATTGGAAAGCCCTTTTTTTCCGGGAACGGCCTGGTTGTCATTATTGTGATTCTTGTAATATTATTTGTGAATAATTAATTATTGATTTATATGATAAGGAAATATTTATTTTATGTGGACACAAATGATAGATAAGAAAATATTTATTCGAAGTGGATTTAAACTGAGGAATTTTTAGCATGTGACATTTGTTGAAAGTTGGTATTTTATCTTTTCCGATAAAATAATTCATTCAAATATATTATTATAATATTACATTATAGTAGTATGATGTGATTATATAATAGTACATTTTTTATAATTTGAATGGTAGCATTATTATAGTAAATTAATGGTATAAAAGTAAAAGGAGGTGGAAGAGAACAAATTGAATTTGAATTCCTGTGATGCAAGCGATGATGTCATCGGACGATGAGGTAAGCGATGATGTTATCGGACGATGAGGTATACAATGATGTATTATGATCGATGACATCAGCGGTGATGTCATA
Organism: Panax ginseng; assembly: GCA_020205605.1. NCBI lineage: Eukaryota > Viridiplantae > Streptophyta > Magnoliopsida > Apiales > Araliaceae > Panax > Panax ginseng. Next base: position 128,704,484 of record CM035145.1, on the reverse strand, counting down.
AATTATGGCAAAAAGAGTATTTTACCCTTACTCTGCCAAGCCTATAAATAGAAGCTCATTTCTTCATTATTTTTCACGAATTCATTCAAGCTATAGAGAGAGAAAGTATAGAGAGAAAGAAGAAGAGTATTCTGTTACTACACTATTGCAGTATCCAATCTCCTACTAAGGTAAGGGGTATTATTTCTTTCTTATTCATGAAGAGAACTTCTGTTATTCCATTCTTTATTATTCTGTTGGAATAACCTGTATACGCGGGCTACCCTATACTTGGTGAAATTCTTCTGTTATTCTATTTTTTATCATTATATTGGAATAACCTGTCTATGCGAAGTACCGCATACATGGTAAAATTCTTCTGCTATTCCATTCTTTATTATTCTGTTGGAACATCTTGTCTATGCCTTTACGCATGACCTGGTTCCGTTATTTATTATTCTATTGGAATATCATGTCTGTGCGTTTACGCATGACCCTGCTCATTATTTATTATTCATTGGAATAACTCGTCATGCGCGGCCTATCGCATGCCTGGTGATTTCTTTTGTTATTCCATTCTTTATTATACTCAGTTGGTTAAAGTTTTGTCTTTTATACTCCATGAAATTAGTGGAATATCCTTGATATTTGCGCTTCATCCAGTATCTTTTCATGGAAATATTCTTCTGAGCATTCTTAAATTTTACTCTACAAAGAAGTATCATGTTGACAGTTTGGACGTTATTAGTTCCTGGATAAATTAATTCTTGAACTTGTTTTATTGAATTCATATATCATTGTCATCATCCGCATGTTTATATTATGTTGAAAGTCATCTATAGCCTGTAGTGCATAGATGGACTTGGTATGATTATGACCAGGGATTATTCGGTATAATCATGACCGTAATGTTACAAATGATGTGGTAAAAGTCCTCGTTGGCCCATAGTGCATTGATGGACAGTTGTTGGCATGATCATGACCATTGATGAATACACAAATATCCTTGGCCCATAGTGCATGAATAATTTATGGTCGTGATACTAATGAATATCCTTGGCCGTAGTGCAGGGATGATGTGGATTATTTATTAAGCTGAGTCTCAGAAATAAAAGTAATGAAAAACCTTTTAAATCATAGAAGATGGTAGATTTTATTCTCTACTTGACTTTTCTAATGGATTGCTTGTTCCGCTGCAGTTAAACTTGATGTTTGTTATATTTTATCAGTTTAACACTGTTGAAAGTTAATGATAATTTATTCTGCATTATCTTAGTCATAATATTTCTTACTGGGATAGTTGAGCTCACCCTTTTGCTTTCATTGTTCTCTTCAGGAAATGAAAACGTAGCAGGGACTAGTCGAGGAACGGAGTGACGGTCCAGATGATAGCATTAGTAGTCCTCACTATTCTATGAAATAGTGTGATAATAAATGTATTGAGGCCTTATTTTGAGTTTGAATACTGTCTAGAAGACAATATTTGTATTAAAACTCACAAATTTGTCAGTATATTTAAGGTTGTATTTGTATTCTGTACCATGTATTTGGCGACTCAGAATAGGTGATGTATACCTATTTTGGGGGCGTCACAACCGACATACCTGTAAGGAGATGGTGAGCATATATATAAAAAAATAGTAAACTTAAAATGCACCAGGTTTCTTGGCAGCACCCCAACGCATTGAAACCAAGGCCTTATCAGCCTCTGCAGCCCATTCTCCGCTGACAAAGAAAAAGCGAGATTTACAGCTGTGGCAATTGGAGCGTAACCCAGTGAGCACCATACCACTCTTTGAAGTAAAATAATACCAACCCTTATTTGGTGCAGAAGTCTCACTCAAGTTATAAGCCCCATGGAACTCTTTGGGAGAAGCATCTTCGTGATGCACTTTCTTTCATAATATGAGAAAACCCAACAAGACTCTCCAACCATTGGGCACTAACTGTCCTGGAGTAAGAGAAAAATAGTGCGGAATTTGACAAATGGGATGGGACATGGGGAACCTAATCTCAACCTCGAGCATCTCCTCGTAAATGACAATGTCACCAGAGGAATCGTTGCAGGGACATTCACCTATCTCGGCCCGGTGACACGACACCGTGGGTGGAATATGATAAGTAGAAATAAGCCTCGAAATCTCATCATCAGAATTGAGTGAGCTAAAAAGGGTACTTACTTTAGACCTATCATCATCGGGGATCAATTTGCTTTTATGTTTCATCTTCTGGGGTCTTAAAGAATGGGGTGTTTTTGCAATGCTCTGCCCAGTGACTAGAGATACATCTGAAACCCCCGCTACTAAACGTGCTTTCACCTCGCCGCCGCCATAAGGATCGCCAGATCGCCTCTGCTCGCCCAAATGGGATGACCCAGCACCTAGAGTAGCACCCAAAGCCATCTGCTCGCCCAAAGGTACTGGCCCATGCTCGCCCATGCCCAAAACTAGCACCTGCTCACCCAAAACTAACTCCTGCTCGCCCAAGACCAGGCTCCTGCCCCTGTCGGCCCAGCCCAGCCGCCCCAAGACTTGAGACACCTTGTTCGCCCAGATCGCCCCTGTCCGGCTCCGCAACGAAGCCCCAACGGATCTGCACTTCCAGCAGCGCCGTGCACGGCGTTATCCACCGTGATAGCCTCTTGGGAGCTCACTTCATCAGTCAGTCCACTCCCATGGCTATCTCTTCCTTTGTTCGACATTAATCTCTGAAAAGTCCTCACTAAGAAGAGATCTGAAAAGAACAGGACACAAACCCCCAAATTTATAACCTAGGTTCTTCAAGAATAAGAGAGAAGGAGTCCCACAAACCAGAGGAGTTTATCTAAGAAGGAGAAGGTCACAAATTAAAAGAAATTTCTAAGGAAATCGGATTTAAAGGTATTTTTACTATTTAAGTCATAACTTTTGATCCGTAACTCCGATCGGGGCTCGTAATATATCAAAACGACCGTATCGACGAGCTCTACAAAAATTAGAAGTGCATGTTTTGGTCTCTTGAAGTTTTTCTAATTTTATCGAAAATTCAAATTTAAGCTGAATACCCTCCTCTCCAAGTTCTATTAGACGCGGGGCATTGGGGGGAAAATGATGGGTCTAGTCCAAAGATCCAGTCCATCTCATAAGTCTGGTACTCCAACTCATCTCATAAGTCCATATTATAGGCTCAAGTTCAAGAAGTCTGGTGAGCCCAACAAATGTGATCCATCACAGTCAAGTTAATTTAGCACGCCCACATCATGAAGAAAGTGGCCAAATCTCGTCCCCGGATCTCACGGAGAGCACGTCAACCATCTTGTACGTTAGGAGGAAGTTGGGAGCTCCACTAAAGTAGTGGTTACGTGCTCGCCCCAAAACTGTCACGGGTCGCTATAAATAAAACGCCTTACCATCATTGGGGGGCAACTGACTTTTGTATCTTTAAGCTTATGCTCTCTGTACTCTCTCCAACACACATAATATAAAGTGTCATGCGACTATAGTCATTCAACAGTGGACTGGGTCAACTTAACCGAACCACTTTCATACTTGTCTCATTTTTCTACTTTAATTACTGCTTTTATAATTACTTGATAGGTGTTTGTACAAAGTCTATTTTTTGTGCGTCATCAGTTTGTACCCAGTTTATTTAAAAGTATATAAAAGATATGTATGAATGTGTCTTGTACAAAGTTTAATTTTAATAATGAAATAAAATGAGTCAATTAATTTTAATAATGAAATAAAATGAGTCAATAATAAGATATCTCCCATCGATTTTTTTTTCTCACATACATAAATATGAATTATAATTTTTTTTTTAAATATTTAATACAGTGTGCCACTCTTATAATTTTATTTAATTTATGTTTTCATATGTTGATTTTTATCGCAATTATAATTCAACTGAAAAATTTGCAATACATAACGACTCTCATTTTTTATTTAGTTTTTTATAAAAGATATAATTTTTTTTTAATTTATAAATTTTAAGAAAATATTATTGACAAAACTTTTCACATTAAGATATTAATTTATTTTTAATTTATTATCATTTTCATGAAGTTTAAAAGAATAATATTAAGATTTTATAACAAATTTGATCACAAAATATTAATTATACTTCTTAATTTGTATTTTTTTAATAAGTGTTAAAAAAGAACGGAGGAGGAAGTATAAAGGTTTTGACTCCCATTATTAAGGACTATTCTTATACTCTGCTCCCAACGAAAATGTTTAAACTTTATAAATATTTTTAGTTTTATATATATTAATTATAATAATAATGACATAAAAATAAAATTATGACGTTAGACTTAAGAATATTGTGTTATCTTACATTACTATTAAAGAAAATATATATTTTTGCAAAATGATTTTCTTCTTCTTCAATTGTATTCTTTTTATGAGATGAAACACTACAGAGTCAATAGACGTGACGTATATTTGCATACATGCATGTGTCCAGGTTCATTGAATCGATTATTTTCTTTCGATTATGCATGTGTCCAGATTCATGGAACACCGTCTCAAAATTTGTTTACAACACAAACCACCAGTGGCAGAACCAGAATATTTATAGAAGGGGGTTAAAATATATCAATAGAAATATTATTTATTAACACTTGAAGTGCTTCTTTTAAATTTATTTTGCCCAATTATAGTATTTCACAACATCCTATTCCAACATTTGTCAACTTTTGAGTTGTGAGTTTAATGACTTTAAATATATATATATATATATATATATATATAGAAATGATCAAGTAAGGGATCCCTTACTTTCTTAAAATGAGAGACTTTTTTTTTTGTTTTTTTTTTTAAAACAACTAAAAAAAAGTTTAATATTTTATGGAACTGAAATTTTTTCATAATATAATATTTTGAGTGTAATTTAGATACCTATACCAAAAAATGTATGTACGATACATCACATGCATCGTATATACCTATTTTTTATTTATATATATATATATATATATATATATATATATATATATATATATATATATATATAAATTTAAAATGGATTAAATAAGCGGATTAAAAGAAATCTGACTGGCAAAAAAATACGCGGTTTGGGTTTAACCCATAAAATCACGTGAGTTAAACCCGACCGTGCTTTTTTGCCGTGGTCCGTTCTTTTAATCCGCTATTATTTGGTCCGATTGAGATCCTCCCCGTATATATATATATATATATATATATATATATATATATATATATATATATATATATATATATATATATGAAGGAAAAGCAAAAGCATAATCTTTAAATAGCATAACGCCTTAAATAGCATAATTTTATCAAAAGCAGCGTAGTTTTGATAAGACGCGATGGCATTTTGTAAATACCATGCCACCGCCAGTATTTACAAAAATGCCACTGCGTCTTATCAAAACTACGTCGCTTTTGATAAAATTATGCTATTTAAAAGCGTTATGCTATTTAAGGATTATGCTCTTGAAGCTTCCCTCAGATATATATATATATATATATATATATATATATATATATATATATATATATATATATACACGGTCAAGCGTTACGATCAGGACTCCCGGACATAAGTTAAACTACGAACTTCAGTTATCATCCATTGGATGATATCCAACGATTGAAAAAAATAAAAGGGTGGGAAAAATAAACTCGGACCATCATTCCGAAAGGCAGATTCTGAGGTCATTTAAGCTCCATTTCCATTTCACAGCTTGAAACTCTCTCTCCATTCCATTTCACGACCTCCATGGTCTCGATTCCACACATGTAGCTAATGCCGTACACATTTTCCTTTAGACTGATGCGGCATTAGCTATATGTGTGGCAATTATACCCACCAATCCTCTTGGACAAATGTGTGGAATGAAGACTATGGAAGTCGTGAAATGGAATGGAGAGAGAGTTTCAAGCTGTAAAATGGAAATGGAGCTTAAATGACCCGTAACCCGTTCGGAATGATGGTCCGAGTTTATTTTTCCCAGCCTTATTTTTCCAACCGTTGGATATCATCCATTATCATCCAATAGATGATAACAGAAGTTCGTAGTTTAACTTATGTCCGGGAGTCCTGACCAGAACGCGACCGTGTATATATATATATATACAGAATGGATCAGGTCCGGGAGTCCGGACCTGATCAAAAACGGACCTCTTTTTTTTTGTTTTTTTTTAAAACAACTAAAAAAAATATTTAATATTTTATGGAAATAAAATTTTTCCATAATACAATATTTTAGACGTGATTTGGATACCGATAACAAAAAATGGTCGTACAGTCTGCACAGACTGTACATACATGTTTTGTTATATGTACTCAAATCACACCAAAAATACTGTATTATGATAAAAATTCAATTCCATAATTTTATTTTTTTTTAGTTGTTTAAAAAAAATAGAGTCCTGATTTTAGTCCTGGGTCCCGAGAGTCCGAACTGATTCTACTTATATATATATATATATATATATATATATATATATATATATATATATAAATTATTTCCGAACTATGAGACTATATATTAATCAGACTTTGAAATTTTTAGTCAACTAATTAGCTATTTTTATAGATAAATTATAAATTATAATATTATATATTCAAAACCTTATACTGTGGTTCATGGGATTAATTAGTTTGAAAGAATGAATTCCAGCAACAAAAACAAAAAAAATAGAAGAAGACAGATTTAATAATTTTGATATGATAGAACTATGGTGAACTTATTTATGGTCACTATAGTAGGATCCAAAAAAATTATTTTATTTTTTTAGCTTTTTATTTTTAATTAGTTTATAGAGAGAATTGTTACCACTTTTTTTTGCCTCACTTTGATGATAAAGTAAAAATAAAAAAAACAAAGGAGAAAAGAAAATACATAAAAAAAAGGAAGAAAATGAAAACAAATAACCCCCAAAAATTTCAGGGTGAGGGGTCATATGACTCTCTTAGACCCCCTGATTCCGCCCAGGCAAAAATCACATTTACCCCGCCTGTGGTCGTCGACTTGTAAGCAATTGGACCACTGTGCTTTCTAAAAATAAAAATTTAGGTCATTCGACGGAAGTCAAATAATTACACACATAGCATTGAAAAAAAAATCAAAAAAATATTATTTTCTTATGTGGCAATACAAAAAAATCAAAAATAAAATCATTGATTATGTGGCAAAACATGATTAAAATAATAATAAAATTAAAATAAATAATAATTAATTAATTTTTAAATAATTAATTTTAAATAAAATAATTAATTTTAAAATAAAATAATTAAAATAATAACATTAAAATAAATATTATGTTTTTAAAATTTCATTTTAAAAATTATGTTTTTAAAAACAAAATCAATTTTTTTAACTTGTAAAATAAATTACGCTTTTAAAAATTGCTTTTTACAAAATTTTGTTTTAAAAATCTGTTTTAAAAAAATTACGCTTTTAAAAAAAAAATGCGAATTGTTTTTTAACTTGTAAAATAAAATTACATTTTTTAAAAATTTGTTTTTAAAAAAATTACATTTTTAAAAACAAAATCATAATTTTTTTAAAATGTAATTTTATTTTAAAATGTAATTTTTAAAACGGAATTTTATTTTACAAGTCAAAAACAATTTTGTTTTTGTTTTTAAAAACAAAAATTTTAAAAACAAATTTTTTAAAAACATAATTTATTTTACAAGTTAAAACAAATCTGATTTTGTTTTTAAAAACAGAATTTTTTTTAAAACAGAATTTTTAAAAACAGAATATTTATTTTAATGTTATTATTTTAATTATTTTATTTTAAAATTAATTATTATTTATTATTATTTTAATCATGTTTTGCCACATAATCAATGATTTTCTTTTTGTATTGCCACAGAAGAAATTAATATTTTTTTGATTTTTTTTTCAATGCCACGTGTGTAATTATTTGACTTCCGTCCAACTTGGACGGAATGACCTGAATTTTTATTTTTAGAAAGCACAGTGGTCCAATTGCATATTTTTAAAATTCAGTGGTCAATTGCTTACAAGTCGACGACCATAAGCGGGTAAATGTGCTTTTTGCCATTCTGCCCATGCAAACGACCCAATTACAAGAGCGGAGTTTTATCAATTGAGTTAGTCCTTCAAGTTAAGTGGAGCATATATGGAGGAATCAAATTCTTCTTCTATTATTATTCTTGACGTAGCTGGGTCATTTTGAACTTAAATCAGAGAGCTCATCCGTGAAGAAAATCATTTTTTTTAATAAAATGGGAGATAGATAAGGTATAAAAATTAATAATTAAATAATTTTAATTAATTTAAATAACTAAATTTACAGAAGATATTGAATTAAATTAAATATTATCATTTAGAATATATATGAAAATAAAATAGTTTCCGAAATTAGATGCGGAAAAATCGTATTCCAATTACCCTCATCTCTCTCTTTCGAATCTAGAGTTTCAATTGTAGAAAAATCGTTGATAATCTCTCCTCCCAATTAGTACCAATAACAGCTCACGTCAATTGACAAAATCAACCAACGTTCTACATCAAAATCTTCTGAAAGATAGGTCCAATTTGTTCTTCTTCTCTCAATTTCAGCTTTAGAGAAACCCAATAAAAGGATCAGGCGATTCGCTTCAAGTCATTTAAGCATCAATCGATTCCAGGCAATTTTTTTTATCAAAAAGTTTTTTCTCTTTGAATTTTCCTCCCTTCTAGAACCTTTACGGTATTGGATATTGAATCTCTCCCTTCTATTGCTCTTTGTTTTGATTATATTTTGTCGCATATACAAAATTTAAAATTGCTTGGTAAGATATGAGCAATTTTTTGGTAGGCTATGACGGAGAAAAAAGAAATATGTTGTTGGGGCACGGGTCTTCGTCTTTTAATTAGTAATAAATCAGTCGGTTTGATCTAGAGGGAGGTATTGTTGCTAATTTATTTTATTTTGTCATCCGGGTTTGCTTTAGTTTTTTGGAATTTAGCTTTAAATGTGTCTATAAATGGTCTATTGATGTGAATCTTCATAATATATTTTTCAAGATTGTGTTTTTATCTTTATATTCAAGCTGCTTGGTGTAATGGGTGTTGATGTTTTCACACAATTGAGCATTACATATGAGTAATTAGCTTTATTGTTTAGAACTAAGAAAGTCAAATTTTAAATTTGTGGAAAATTGATAGCATTGATTTTGATTATGGTTAAATACGTTTATGATGATTTGAGTGATTATTCTATAGTGTTGATTTGTTTTGTTAGAGATGAAAACAATGAAATTAGTTGTTGGACGATCATTTGAAGCCTGTTTTGACAGAGTTTTCAGTTTCTCACTCAAAAAACTCTCTACATGACATTATAAATTTCAAATTTGAATAAGAAATCTAAAATGACCACTAGAAATGTTCAAAATATATACTAGAGATGTAAAAAGAGTTAAATCATTTTGTATCTCTGCATTTTGCTTGAAAAATTAACTTTTGAAAAGAAACCAATTGTTTGCTCTTTTTTCAAAACATTTAGTTGACAAAAACTAAAAATAAAGATGAAAAGAAATATAGAAATGAAAAATAATATGGTAACCAATTTTGGTGCAAGTAATGTCTATTGAAGCTGGTGGTACAACTCATGTTTGGTTGTCAGGGGATCGATCATGCAACAGGGGTATGATTTTTTTGTTATCCTCTCTTCTGCAGTGCAGATATGGTAGGATTATTGTCAATCCTATCTTTGCAACTCTCTGAGAATATTTAGCTAAAAAAACTAATTAGTTAGCAGACTTGATAAATCCAGAAGATTACATAACAGGTACATGATTTGCAATAAAAAGAAGTAAGGGGTGGATTGATAGAGTTGAAATATAATATAAGTGCGAAAAATGATTTCTCTGCCTTAAATCTTTTTTCTATTTTTTTAGAGTTTTTATTATTGTAAAATTCTTTGTTATGATAAGTTACAATTTGAATGGAACTTAATAGTCAGTTTGTGTTCTTGCAGATTGTTTATCCTGGAATAATTCTTAAGTTAAGAGTTCATGGAACTTAGAGAGATCTAAAAGAAGATACTTCACCCGAGGAGGTTTGTATTGTGTCGGCAGGTGTAATTGTACGTTTTAATGGATCTCACATTCAGGTATATACTCTCAACATACAAAACATTTTTCATAGAAACAGCTTTTGGCAATCATTTCTTGACGGTGCATGTGCACATGTTGTAACAAATAAGTTGATGCTTGATCAGTTATGATTAATTTGATTATGGGCGCACATTCTTATTTCTTTACTTTGTTTTTCTGCCAATAATAGTTATCTTTTGTCATGCTCTGTGTATAGAGTGAGGCCTTTAGCTTTCTAGCATATGATTGTCTTTTATTCTTTTATGATCTATATTGTGACGCCCCCAAAACAGGTATACATCACCCATCTTGGGTGGCCAAATACATGGTATAAAATTCAAATACAACTTAATTATACAACAGTCGTGTAAAATACGACAAAACATAATCTAAGAGTTTTAATAAGAATATTGTCATCTAGACAATATCCACACTCAATGGAGTCCTCATTACATTTATTGTCACACTATTTAATGTAATAGTGAGGACTACTAATGCTATCATCCGACCGTCACTCCGCTCCCCGACTAGTCCCGACTACGTTCTCATTTCAAAGAGAACAGTGAAAGAAAGGGTGAGCTCAACTAGCCCAGTAAGAAATATTATGACTAAGATAATGCAGAATAATTTATCGTTAGCCTTCAACAAAGTTAAACCGATAAAATATAACAAACATCAAGTTTAACTGCAGCGGAACAAGCAATCCATTAGAAGAGTCAAGTAGAGAATAAAATCTACTATCTTCTATGATTTAAAAAGTTTTTCATCACTTTTATCGCTGATACTCAACTTAATAAAAAAACCATATCATCCCTGAACTACGACCAAGGATATTCATTAGTATCACGACCATAAATTATCCATGCACTACGGGCCAAGGATATTCGTGTATTCATCAATGGTCATGATCATGCCAACAACGGTCCATCAATGCACTACGGGCCAATGAAGACTTTTACCACATCATTTGTAATATTACGGTCATGATTATACCGAATAATTCCTGGTCATAATCATACCAAGTCCATCTATGCACTACAGGCTACAGATAACTTTCAACATAATATAAACATGAGGATGATGACAATGATATAAGAATTCAATAAAACAAGTTCAAGAATTAATTTATCCAGGAACCGATAACGTCCAAATTGTCAACATGATACTGCTTTGTAGTGTAAAATTCAAGAATGCTCAGAAGAATATTTTCATGAAAAGATACTGGATGAAGCGCAAATATCAAGGATATTTCACTAATTTCATGGAGTATAAAAGCCAAAACTTTAACCAACCGAGTATAATAAAGAATGGAATAACAAAAGAATTCACCGTATGCGATAGATCATTGATGCACTTGCTTATTCCAACGTAATAATAAATAATGGAATCGGTCATGCGTAAACGCATTGCATGTGATATTTCAACCGAATAATAAAGAATGGAATAATGTAAGAATTCACCATACATGCGATAGACCGCACAGACAGGTTATTCCAACAGAATAATAAATAATGGAACCAGGTTATGCGTAATATGCACAGACAGGTTATTCCAACAGAATAATAAAGAATGGAAAAATAGAAGAATTTCACCATGTATGTGGTACTTCGCATAGATAGGTTATTCCAATCGAATAATAAATAACGGAACTAGGTCATGCGTAATTCGCACAGACAGGATGTTCCAACAGAATAATAAGGGATGGAATAATAATAGCTCTCTTCAAGAACACGAAAGAAATAATACCCCTTACCTTAGAAAAATTGGATACTGGAATAATGAGGTAGCAGACTTCTCTTCTTCTTTCTCTCTATAATTTCTCTCTATAATAATTGCTCTAAAGCTTTTGTGAATTGGTGAGAAATGAAGGAAGAATGAGATTCTATTTATAAAAAAATATAGTTTCGATAATTGCACGTTTTGGGGCTCGAAATATTATAATATAATACCTTCCTCTTTTTCTTCATTTTTAATTTAGTCCTGCAAGTATTAACAAACTTGCACCACCTCCCCTAATAGTAAATAATGTGAATTAATAGTTCACTCATGTGACTCAATAGTATAATCATGTAAAAAACTAATTACAGTATAGTACCTTTAACTATACCTCCATTTTTAGCTTAGTCATGCAAGTATTATTAATCTTTCACCAACTCCCCTAATAGTACAAGAATGTGATTCAATAGTACATACATGTGAACAAATAGTTATATAAGCATGTGAATTAGTAGCAATTAATTGCTCATTTATCCGATAAATTACCCGATTTATCAATATAACCCCCAGACATCAATTATCATCGGAATAGATGTCGATTTCCACTAACACTAATAATCCCAACACAATAGAACTATCAAATTCATATTTAATCAACACAACTTATTCATCATTAATACTATAACTTATAATATTTAACAACTAGGTCGTTCCCAGGAAAGATTGGGCTTTCCGATAAGGATTTCTCCTTATTGGCGCGCAATTAGGTGAGCAAACCTCTCCTTGACAGAACTTCTAGACATTGTCAATATTACAAATAATAATATGAATAACTTTGTCTTCTCAATTATTGATTTAATAATAATAAATATAATGCAGATGATACTGTGTCAATAATTGAATCAATAATATGAGAGATATGATGCAAAGAATTCATCATAGCAATAATTGAGTATAACCGAGTGACTTCTCACGTAAGCATCAATAATCAATACTTGTGTGGTAATATGCAACCACGCCAGACATCGTACTTTTACTACCGGGTAGTTCAACAGCTTTTAATTCAGTAACATTTTCGCCGTTATTTTATAAAACATAATTACATCGCTTTTTAACTACGACAAATACTTTCGTTAGGGGTCCACTTAATGATTGTGTCGTCGCATCTAATATTCCCCTGTTAAAACGAATATTCCCCGACCAATCGAATATTATATAACCACTTTCTTACTTTGTAAAATTTTTAAATATTACCCACAACTATAACATTATATCAAATCCACACCATAATATTCAAAAAAAATATTCTTTATTCATAAAAGTTGGGGTCTTACATATATAGTGCGCATGTAATTGGGTTTGTCCCCCTTTTGGCTCTCTTAATGAATGATTTACATATATAGTGCGCGTGTAATTGGGTCTTACATATATAGTGCTACGTTGATATTTCTTATTATTGTTGTTTCAATAATTGTCACTGCACAATATTTCTCATTAACAGATCAATAATTCATATTATTTGAATAATATTATTAGATAACATTATTGGCAATGTCTAAGGAAGTTCTGTCTAGGAAAGGGGTTTGGTCACCTAATTGCGCGCCAGTAAGGAGAAATCTTTATCGGAAAGTCCCCCTCTTTCCTGGGAACGATCTGGTTGTCATTATTGTGATTCTATAATATTATTTGTGAATAATTAATTATTGATATATATGATACGAAAAATATATTTTTTTATGCGGATATAAATGGAGGAATTTTAAAAAAAGTGGCAATTGTTGAAAATTGATATTTTATCTTTTCTTATAAAATAATTCATTCAAATATATTATTATATTACATTATGAATGTATAATGCGATAATATAATAATATAATAATGGTGATATTTTTACAATGAATGTGTGATATATGAATAAATGAGGAGGAATAATATTTTTATTACAATAAATGCTAAAAACATGTTAAACATGTTGGAGGACCCCATTTTTTATTGAAATTTGATTATAGCCTGCAAAATCGTCCGTATGTGGATTTCGGTCAATTTCTGTTTAAAATTTGGAAAAACTTAAAGCTACAAAGTTGTAGAGAATTAAATTTCCTATGGAATGGACATAAGATTCGAATTTTTCTGATAAAAGGGCTATTTATTATGAATGATTGAATTTCCGGAATAATTAATTTTTGGAGTTTAAAATATTTATTTTAAGAAAAATGTTTTTTGCAATTGGATGGGCCCCACATGTGTGGTAAATGTGCTGAAATCAGAATTCAAATTTTGCGTATGATTTTTTTAATAAATAATATTATTTTATTAATTTTTTTGCTTTGGTGTTCTAAGCATTTTTTTATATAAATAGGATGTTTAAGTTAGAATTGAAAATCACACCAGAATCTGAAGTTTTCTCTCTTTATATTATCGAGCGTTTTTTTGTGAGTATTTTGATACTTTGAGTGTTGCTATACGGTGAAAGTTTTTTTCAGCGTTATATTTGATATTCCAGTCAAAAGTATTGTTCTTTTGAGGTAAGGAATGTTATTTTCTTCATAAATGATATTATTTCTTTCAATATCATTATGCCGAAATATTGGTATAATTTTATTGTGCAATTTTTACCTTTTTGTGTCGGGGTTACTATTCACGTATACGATATTATTCACGTATACGGCACTATTCACGAATACGACATTATTCGTGAAAAAATGAAATTTTCTCTTCTTTGTCCAAGTTGTCTATCATGGTTACTATCTTTGATTGTATCCACGTTTTGATCTTCATTCTTGAATTTTACTCCACTATGATTTATTATTGAGTGTTTTTGAACTTGGATTATCTAAAGTACAAATCCCTAATCTTTGTTCTTTTGTCTCACTGGATTCGTTTTTTTAAAAATATTTTTTATCATCCTCAGTCCTAAATGATGATATAACTGAATATCTTTGGCATGTAGTGCAAAGATGAATGATTACCTGATGAATATCTTTGGCCTGTAGTGCAAAGATGAACAGGTGTTGAGCTGAACATGACCAACTGATGAATATCTTTGGCCTATAGTGCAAAGATGAATATTTGATTCAAGATGTATATTGATTGATGTTACAGGGATAAAATATTGATGATGAATTTTTAAATCATAGATGATAGTAGATTTCATTCTCTACTTAACTCTTCTAATGAATTGTTGTTTCCGCTGCAGTTGTTGATCTAAAACTTGTTGTCTATTATATTCTATCAGATTTTTCCCTATTGAAGACTAAGGATAATTTTTTGTACATTATCTTAGTCATAATATTCTTTACTGGGCTAGTTGAGCTCACCATTTTCCTTTTTGTTCCATTTTTCTTCTCAGGATGTGAGAATTTAGCATGAACTAGCTGGGGTATGGAATGATGATTCAAGATAGTTGTTATAGTAGTCCTCACTATTTTGTAAAATAGTGTATCAATAATTGTAATGAGGACTTATTTGAGTGTGGATATTGTCTAGAAGACAATATTTGTATTTAAACTCACAGTTTATGTGTTGTCGTATTTTGCACGACTATTGTAATAATGAAGTTTGTAGTTGTTTTCTGTACCATATATTTGACGACTCAGAATAGGTTGGGTGGATTGGACCTATTTTGAGGGCGTCACAGTTGGTATCAGAGCTTAGGGATATGGTCTTTGACGGAGATCGGGGAATAGAACTAGGAGAGGAGAGATGAGTAAAACCTTCGCTAGTGTGTCCTACCTAAGCTTATTTGTTGGTCAGTCAGAATATAGGGGTATTATATGGTATTCCATTTTCTTTAATTAACCCTTGTTTTATGCCAGTAATTGAGAATGACAGCTGAGAACGTTAACAATAGAGTGTATGAGACCGTGGAGACACCTTTAATCACCAACCAGGAGAACGTGCAACAAGAAGGCAATATTCCTCCTGTAAACAACATTACCGAACAAACGATGAATGATTGGATGTTTAGAAGCTTTTTGCAGTTCATGCAAAATCAGACAAGGGAGACTCGTATACAAAATACGGGTGGAAATGATAGCAACGCGCGGTTTGTCACAGCCAAGAAGTTTAAAGAGTTGGGACCACCATAGTTCTGGGGAAAGCCGGATCTGATTAAGGCAGAAATGTGGATCAAGAAAATTACCAAGATATTCGATGTCTTGGGATGCACGGAGGAATAGAAGGTTCCATTCTCCACCTTTACATTCCGTGGTGAGGCAGATTACTGGTGGAAATCTGTGAAGCGTACTCAGCCAGCCGCACTCAATATGTCTTGGGAAACGTTTCAGAAATTGTTCAATGACAAGTACTTTCCTGAAAGTATTCGGCATATGAAAGAGGTAGAGTTTATTAGACTAGAATAGAATAACATGACTGTGTCTCAGTACGAGGCTAAGTTCGCGGAGTTATCCAGGTTTGCACCTCATTTAGTAGAGAATAAGAAACGTATGACGCGGATGTTTCTGAGAGATTTGAAACTCGAAATTCGTCAATACCTCATTTCTCACAAATTTTCTCTATATTTAGATGTTGTGAACATGACTCAATTATTAGAGCGAGATAATGTGTCTGTTCAACCGGGCGACCAACAACACGATAATAATTGTACCAGTGGCAACGGTCATCGGGACAATGATAATCATCATGGAGGAAATTACCATACCAAAAATGGTAACCACTTGGTAATCATGACCAAGATAATAGGAAAGGTGAGTAGAGAAGATTCAACAATGACAGGAAGACGTCGGCTACCAGCACCAACAACAAATTATAGGGGAGGAGAACGACTGCCGATTAGATGCTATAGATGCGGAGAGGAGGGACACATAAGTCCAAACTGTTCACAGCCTTCCAAGGTATGTTTTAGTTGTGGAAAAGACGGTCATATAGCTTGATTTTGTCCTATAGCGAAATCAAGTCCAGCTGGGAGGGTGACACCAAAGGCGGATACGGACAAAACAAAGTCGGTGGTTTCAGGAAGAGCATTTTTCGTGACTTCTCAAAAAGCGAGTAACCCGAACGAAGTTAGCACGGGTTAGTTAATTATAAATTCTTGCGAAGTCTATACCTTATTAGATACTAGTTCTACCCATTCTTTTATTTCTCCTGCTTGTGCTCAACGTTTGAACTTGACCCCTGAGAAATTAGACTATAACTTATTTGTTGAAACTCCGTTAGGAGAAACTTTTGTTACATCCACTGTTTATAAATTTTTCTTGATTCAGGTTGGCACCATCACATTACCTGTGATCTCATTTCTTTGAAAATACTTGCATTTGATGTGATTTTAGGGATTGATTGGTTAACCACTCATCATGCTAAAATTAATTAATTTTGTAAGGTTGTTAGTTTTCATATTCCTAACCAACCTGTTTTACGAATTCAAGTAACCAAACCATTAAAGTCAATCACTGTCATATCAAGTCATAAAGCCATTCGTTTATTAAAAAATGGATGTCAAGCTTTCTTAGCCCTTTTCATGGATTTAAACAAAAATACGTCAGATTTGAATGATATTTCTGTTGTTAGTGAATTTCCTAATGTATTTCTTGAAGACTTCCTGGCCTACCCCCAGAACGTGAAGTTGAATTCTTTATTGACCTTGAACCTGGTACAAAGCCCATTTCTAAAACCCTATATCGAATGTCTCCTATTGAACTTTAGGAGTTAAAGGTCAAACTACAGGAGTTGTTGGACATCGGTTTCATTCGTCCTAGTACATCTCCTTGGGGTGCTCCTGTTTTATTCGTAAAGAAGAAAGACGGGAGTATACGACTTTGTGTTGACTACCGGGAATTGAATCATGTCACCATCAAGAATAGGTATCCATTACGTCGCATTGATGACTTGTTTGACCAGTTGCAAGGAGCACAATTCTTTTAAAATATCGATCTTCGTTCTGGATATCATCAGCTGAAGATTAAAACTGAGGATATTTCGAAGACTGCCTTTAGAACTTGGTACGGGCATTATGAATTCCTAGTCATGTCTTTTGGATTGACTAATGCTCCTGCGGCTTTCATAGATATGATGAACCGAGTATTCAAGTAATATTTGGATTAGTTCGTTATTGTCTTTATTGATGACATCCTCATCTATTCCAAAAACCTTGAAAATCATGAGCACCATTTGAAGCTGGTACTTCAAAGGCTTCGTGAAAACAAGCTATATGCCAAGCTAAAAAAATGCGAGTTCTGGCTTGAGGAAGTAGCATTCCTTGGGCACGTGGTGTCAAAACATGGATTATCTGTTGACCCGGCGAAGATTGAAGCAATATATAGTTGGGAGAAACCGAAGTCTGTGACCGAAGTACGTAGCTTTCTGGGTTTAGCTGGTTATTATCGGAGATTCGTGGAAGGATTTTCTCGAATCGCTACTCCGTTAACTCAGCTGACTTGAAAAGATACAAAATTCGTATGAAGCGAGGAATGCGAGAAGAGTTTCCAAGAGCTTAAGAGGAGACTCATTTTGGCACCTGTTCTGACAATACCATCTGGTTCAGATGGATTTTTTATCTACATCGATGCTTCAGGCAAAGGGTTAGGATGTGTTCTTATGCAACATGGAAAAGTCATAGCCTATGCCTCACGAAAACTCAAAGAATATGAGAGGAATTACCCTACTCATGATCTAGAGTTGGCAGCAGTCGTTTTCGCGTTAAAAATTTGGAGGCACTATCTTTATGGGGAGAAAGTGGAGATATATTCGAATCATAAAAGCCTCAAATATTTCTTCACCCAAACAGAAATCAACATGCGGCAACGACGTTGGCTCGAGCTGTTGAAAGATTATGACCATACCATTTTATACCATCCTGGAAAAGCGAACGTAGTAGCTGATGCGTTAAGTAGAAGATCATATGCGGGAACGAGTGTGATGCTGTCAACACAAAGGCCCATTTTGTGTAATTTATAAAGTTGGAGATAGAGTTCAAGACTCCGAGGACCCATGTGATGATGTCAAGTATACGCCTAGAATCGACTTTAATCGAAAAAGTTGAAGTTGCTCAAGCCACAGACCCGGAGTTGATGCCTATGAAGAAGAAAGTACAAGAAGATGCTATTTCAGAAGCAAGAATCGATGAAGAAGGAATACTTCGAGTCCACTCTAGACTTTGTGTTCCTAACAACTCTGAATTGAAGTACAAAATCATGATGGAGGCACACAACACACCGTTTGCAATTCACCCTAGAAGTACCAAAATGTATCGTGATCTTCGACATACATTTTGGTGGAACAATATGAAGAGAGAGATCGCGGAGTTTATCTCGAGGTGTTTAACTTGTCAACGTGTAAAGGCAGAGCATCAAGTGTCAAAGGGTCCATTGCAACCACTTGAGATTTCGAAATGGAAATGGGAATACATTACCATGGATTTCGTACGGGTCTTCCCAAGGTTTCTCAAGGTATAGATGCGATTTGAGTTATTATTGATAGATTAATCAAGTCTGCTCATTTCTTGCCGATACGGGAGACTTATTCCGTTGAAAGTCTTGCTCGTATGTACGTAAATGAAATTGTGAGACTTCATGGCATGCCAGTATCCATAGTTTCGGATCGTGACCCAAGATTCACTTCACGATTTTGGGTTAACTTGCAGAAAGCTATGGGCACGGATTTACGATTCAGTTCGGTATACCATCCTCAAACATACGGGCAATCAGAGAGGACTATTCAAACTCTTGAAGATCTATTAAGACTCTGTGTCCTAGATTTCAAAGGGAGTTGGGATAAGTACTTAACATTGGTGGAATTCTCCTACAACAACAGTTATCAGGCAAGTATAGGTGTGGCTCCACTTGAAGCTTTGAATGGACGAAAGTGTCGCTCTCTGGTATGTTGGGATGAGGTGGGTGAAGCAACATTATTGGGATCAGAGTTGGTACGTATGACTACAGAAAATATCCAAATGACTCGACAACGTATACAAATGGCACATGATCGACAAAAGAGTTATGCGGATCTTCATCGAAAGGACGTGAAATTTAATATTAGGGGATCATGTATTGTTACGTGTTGCTCCATGGAAGGGAGTTACAAGATTCGGGAAGAGAGAAAAGCTCAATCCATGATTTGTTGGTCCATTTGAGATTCTTAACCGAGTAGGAAATGTGGCATATAGACTCGCGTTACCTACAAACATGTCTCGTGTTCATAATATTTTTCATATATTTGTGCTTCGTAAATATGTGAAAGACCCAAACCACATTATTGAGTTAGAACCAGACGAAATAGCCGAAGATTTAACGTACGAGGAGGTACCTGTAAGGATCTTGGATAGGAAGGAGCATGTCTTACGCACAAAGGTTATACCACAAGTCAAAGTTTTATGGAGGAACCATGCTATTGAGGAAATGACCTGGGAGTTGAAAACGGAAATAAAAGCGATGTATCCTCACCTTTTCGAAACACCAAGTATGTACGTCAATTTCGAGGACGAAATTTCATAAGGAAAAGAGGTTGTAAGACCCCAACTTTTTATAAATGAAATTGAATTTCTATTTATTATTTTGAAATAGTAAAGGTTGATTTGATTAATGTGGTTATTTATGGGTAAAATGCACAAATATATTAAATAAGCAAGTGGTTATAAAATATTCATTGTTGTCGGGGAATATTCCTTTGGTCGTGGAATATTCTTGCTATCGGGGAATATTCGTACGACGGCGCAGCCTTATATGGGCCCTATAACGGAAAGCGATTGGATGAAGAAAACGACAAGTATGTAAATAACGGCGTAGTGGTTACCGTTAACACTATTAGAATACCCGGTGGTTAAACACACGGTAATACGCGGTGTTGCACAATAGCATACGGTATTGCACCAATTATTGATTCTTACGTAAGAAGGCACTATTCAATAATTGTTACAGTAATTACTGTTCAATATTTTATTTTATTGATTCAATAATTGCTACGTTGATATTTTATATTATTGTTGTTTCAATAATTGTCATTGCACAATATTTCCCATTATCAGATCAATAATTCATATTATTTGAATAATATTATTAGATAACATTATTGGCAATGTCTAAGGAAGTTCATGCTTCAGAAAGAGGTTTGGTCACCTAATTGCATGCGCCAAAGAAGAGAGAAATCCTTATCGAAAAGCCCCCTCTTTCTTGGGAACGATCTGGTTGTTATTATTGTGATTCTGTAATATTATTTGTGAATAATTAATTATTGATATATATGATAAGAAAAATATTTATTTTATGTGGATATAAATTGAGGAATTTTTGAAAAATGACAATTGTTGAAAATTAATATTTTATTTTTTACGATAAAATAATTCATCCAAATATATTATTATATTACATTATGAATGTATAATGCGATAATATAATAATATAATAATGGTGATATTTTTACAATGAATGTGTGATATATGAATAAATGAGGAGAAAAAGTATTTTTGTTACAATAAATGCTAAAAACATGTTAAACATGTTGGTGGACCCCATTTTTGACTAAAATTTAATTATAGCTTGCAAAATCGTCCGTATATGGATTTCGGTCAATTTTTATTTATAATTTGGAAAAACTTAAAGCTACAAAATTGTAGAGAATTAAATTTCCTATGGGATGGACATAAGATTTGAATTTTTCTGATAAAGGGGCTATTTATTATGAATTATTGAATTTTTGGAATAATTAATTTTTGGAGTTTAAAATATTTATTTTAAGAAAAATGTTTTTTGCAATTGGGTGGGCCCCACATGTGTGGTAAATGTGCTGAAATCAGAATTCAAATTATGCGTATGATTTTTTTAATAAATAATATTATTTTATTAAATTTTCTGTTTTGGTGTTCTAAGCATTTTCCTATAAATAGGATGCTTAAGTTAGAATTGAAAATCACACCAGAATTTGAAGTTTTCTCTCTATATATTATCGAGCATTTTTTTGTGAGTATTTCGATACTTTGAGTGTTGCTATACGGTGCAAGTTTCCTTCAACGTTATATCTGATATTCCAGTCAGAAGTAGTGTCCTTTTGAGGTAAGGAATGTTATTTTCTTCGTAAATGATATTATTTCTTTCAATACCATTATGCCAAAATATTGGTATAAATTTTATTGTAGAATTTCTACCTTTTCGTGTCGGGATTACTATTCACGTATACGACACTATTCATCGAAAAATAAAATTTCTCTTCTTTGTCCAAGATGTCTATTATGGTTACTATCTTTAGATTGTATCCATGTTTTGATCTTCATTCTTGAATTTTACTCCACTATGGTTTATTATGGAGTGTTTTTGAACTTGGATTATCTAAAGTACGAATCCTTAATCTTTGTTCTTTTGTCTCACTGGATTCGTTTTTTTAAAAATATTTTTCATCATCCTCAGTCCTAAATGATGATATAACTGAATATTTTTGGCCTGTAGTGCAAAGATGAATGATTACCTGATGAATATCTTTGGCCCGTAGTGCAAAGATGAACAGGTGTTGAGATGAACATGACTAACTGATGAATATCTTTGGCCTATAGTGCAAATATGAATATTTGATTTAAGATGTATATTGATTGATATTACAGGGATAAAATATTGATTATGAACTTTTAAATCATAGATGATAGTAGATTTCATTCTCTACTTAACTCTTCTAATGAATTGTTGTTTTCGCTGCAGTTGTTGATCTAAAACTTGTTGTCTATTATATTCTATCAGATTTTTTCCTGTTGAAAACTAAGGATAATTTATTGTACATTATCTTAGTCATAATAGTCTTTACTGGGCTAGTTGAGCTCACCCTTTTCCTTTTTGTTCCATTTTTCTTCTCAGGATGTGAGAATTTAGCAGGAACTAGCCGGGGTATGGAGTGATGATTCAAGATAGTTGTTATAGTAGTCCTCACTATTTTATAAAATAGTGTATCAATAATTATAATGAGGACTTATTTGAGTGTGGATATTGTCTAGAAGACAATATTTGTATTTAAACTCACAATCTATGTGTTGTCGTATTTTGCACGATAATTATAATAATGAAGTTTGTAGTTGTTTTCTGTACCATGTATTTAACGACTCAGAATAGGCTGGGTGGATTGGACCTATTTTGGGGGCGTCATAATTAACCTTAAAGCTCTTAATTAGAGCCTTCAAAATCTGTGAGTGTTTTTGTTTATTTCTCACTTTTTTAAAAAAAAATTAACTTGGATCTATAAGTTGCATATAAATGAATCTGTTCATATGTATCTTTATGATTTTGAGATTGATTTGAGAAATTATTGATGTGTCGATGTATATGTACAGAGTTTCTTTTCTGCCATGACAAAGATTGTCAAGTCCTTGGGCCCCAAGTCTCGATATGTTGATGTTATATCTGGTTGCCTCAAAGCTGAAATGTCAGGTATCATGTTTATTCTCTATTAGATTGTTTAAAATTGTATTCTAAATTGTATATTGTTAGATGAATTGATATGGAATTGAATTGGAAGGAGAAAGTTCTTTATATTTTTTTGATATGAAATATGGAACTTTTTTTTTCCTTCTCATTTAATGGTTTTTGGGTTCGTATTTTGGCAGTGGCAAGATTTAATTTTTCGTGGGGAGACCCTGAATATCAATCACCAAGAGACTCTAGAAAATTAAAGCCTGCTGTCAAGAGCACCAAGAAACTTTGTGCTGTATGTATTAATAATTGTTACTTTCTCTTTACCTTTCTTTTCTTTTTAGATATCAGGGAAATTTCATAACTCATTTTCCTTATTATCGTTAAACTCCAATTACAAATTTGGTTCTCTCACACCTTTCTAACAAGACATAACATTATCTCTTTTTTCTTGCAATTTCTCGAAGATAGTTCTGCAGAAACTTCAGAGCAAAGATGATATATTTATTCCTTTATTGCAAACCTCCTATCACATAAATGATTAATTACTTCAGTTTAGCTTCAAGCACACAGTTTACACACATAAGGGAAGCATTATTTTCTCTAACAAAGCTACGAATTGCGATATTTTTTTACTTTGAAGATTTATTGGAAGTTTTGGGAAAAGTTTTGGTCACCACTCTACTTAAACCTGCAATTTATCACCTTTGGATATTAATTTTCTGTACATTTGCAACCTACTCTTTAGGAACTTAAAAGCGTCACTGTATTAAAAAGGATTCTTGCTCCAATTGTCTATCTTGCCAAATGGAGAAAATCAAAAATGATTTTATTTATTCATTACTTTTGGAGAGCAATTTATTAGAGACACGAGTTAGTCATGTATTTATTTTTATTATATTTCTTTGGTCAGGATAGTAATACAATTTTCAAGTTGTAAAACTGATGCAACTTGGGTTGGCATATTTATTTGAGCATGCGGATGTGATTGAATAGTCACTTTTTAGGATCCAGGTGGAATCATGGCTTTAAATTTTTTTTTGATAATTCAATTTTTGGTGGACTACCTTTATTGATATTAGGACACAACCTACAATTCGCTGTACATTTGCCTATATGATTCTATAATGACATTACCATAACTTTTTAGGAATTTGACTAATTAAATTTCATACTAACCACTTCCCACTTTTTGTATATAGATAGAAGCTTAGTGTAGTGAAAACTCTGGCTTTAAATGCTTTTTTTTTGGGATCATACATTCAATTTTTGGTGGACAACCTTGATATTAGGAGTTGCAGAACCTACACTAATTATGTACATTTGCCTATATGATTTCTATAATGGCAGACCATAATTTTTTAGGAATTCGACTAATTTGAGATGGGCCTTGCGTCCTGTAACATTTAATTTGGTTGTTGAGCTACTGTTTCTATTTCATTTGGTTTAATTATTGATATTATTATATTAATTATTTTAGCCTTTAATTATTGATCTGTTTTTAACATATGAAAATATATTGGGAGTTGATCTTCCTGTCTTTAGTTATTGAAAAATCTGTATATAAAAAAATCATTCTCATCGTATATTTGACAAATTATTTAATTTATTCTTCAAATTAATCCGTGCATTGCACATGCTATCAGCTAGTAATTATAATTGAGGAAAATGATTTATATACCGAAGAATCTATAAGAAAGTTGATAGAGATAATAAATTAAGATATAATTATTCTTAATTTTCTCATATCTCAGATATCAATGTACACTAAATTTATAATTACAGTCGATGCAATTTTGTCGTCACATGTTTCAAAACTTTATAATTAATGATGTATCATTACATTAATTAAATACATTTTGTAATAAAGCTTACATACCCACCGTAGATAATCTGATTCTTTGTTTTACATAATTAATATAGCATAACTATATGGAGTAGTAAGTATATTTTCTAATTTAATATATATATATATATATATATATATATATATATATATATATTTAAATTACTTGTAAACACGTATTAATTAGCCATTAAAATTTTATTTATATATACGTCCAAAATCCCAAATGACAGTATGTTAGTATATGCTAATCAAAACACACTGACCAACAATAAAACAAAATGGCAAGTGCATAACCAAATTTAAGCCCTGCTTCTCATTCTGTAACATTTAAGCAGTAGTTGTTTCAAGAAATGGATAATCAGTGTAACCAATAACAGGATCAGATGTATAGAATGTATTTCTGTTATATTTGTTGAGAGGAGCATCAAGCTTGAATCTTTTTGGCAAATCCGGGTTCGCCAAGAAAAAACGGACAAACGCAACAAGGTCCACAC
Source organism: Panax ginseng (assembly GCA_020205605.1). Taxonomy (NCBI): domain Eukaryota; kingdom Viridiplantae; phylum Streptophyta; class Magnoliopsida; order Apiales; family Araliaceae; genus Panax; species Panax ginseng. The sequence continues at coordinate 128,679,039 of CM035145.1, read as the reverse complement.
GATTCTCGGCCACAGCTTTATTGCCATCTTCCCTGTCGTAACCGCCAGCGCCGATAAAAGTACCGTTGAACGCTTTTTTCATCGAGAAAAGACTATCCGGGGATTCGGCTTTATCGCCCACGGTTATCATCCTCGGCTCGACCATGTGGCAGTAAAGAATGCTATATTTGTTCAATGATTCAACCATATAGAGTCCAAGGGCATTCGGATTTGAGTCCCCTGATTGCATGTAGTTTGCAAAGGGTGAAAGCCTAATGCCTACCCTATCTCCTCCTATCTCTTTTGACACTGCTTGGACAATTTCCAAAGCAAATCGGCAACGATTTTCCAATGAGCCTCCGTACTCGTCTGTTCGGTCGTTGATCTCATCTTTCAAGAACTGGTCTATTAGGTATCCATGAGCACCATGGATCTCAACCCCATCAAAACCTAAATTTTGAGGAAAAAGTATCATTGCAACAAATTCCCAATCGAAAACACACAATGACACTATCACACACCAAATAAAAAGGGTTCACAAGGGAATCTGATAGTTCCACAAAACCCCTCACATGAATAATAAATGGGAGCCACATTCATGTGAGTAAGGCTGTGAAAATATTAGATTTTCCATGTAGAAATAATTGCATTTTGATTTAATTAACTACAAACACATATTTATAGGATAGATATATATTGGGGATGTAGTCGTAATTCATCTCAATTATGTTTTTTTTCTTCTAGAGTTGTAGATGGGAACATCATATTCCATTCACCACACATAAAATCAAAGCAAATTTGTGCTGATTGGAATTAGATTTAGCTCAAAAACATACCAGCTTCAATAGCATTTATTGCAGCAAGTCTAAAATCATTCACAATGTGAGGAATTTCATCAGTACTCAGTCGTCGTGGAGGCGTAAATTGAGCAACATCACCATTGCTTCGAAGTCGAGGAGTTAATGGCTTGTCTGTACTAGAGATTGGAGCCTGTCCATTTGGCTGAAAACCTGTAAATTCAATATCATAAATAGGGTGGAAGGAGAAAAAATATTGTAGAAGTCAAAATTCAATAAAGTAAGCTGAACTCTACTAAAGCAATTCATGAGACACTTTTTACTTGGAACCCCCCACACCCAAGAAATAAAAACGAAAGATAAAGCCGATAAGGTCTTAACCTAGTTGTTGTCTCAATTCGATTCTCACCTAAGTGAGTTTATTATTCTATTATGAGAAACTTGTTTCTTTTTTATGTGAGTCTTGGTTGTGAGTTTATTTCTTCCTCCTTTAGTGAGGTTTGATTGGTTCTTAATATTATAATAGTGATGATACACTCCATAATTAAATTATATTCCTCAAAAAAGTGGGTCTTTCCAAAATAAATACAAAAGATAAAAGAAATAAAGTATATCGTAAACCTTCAACACAGTTGATTGGCTACGAAGAAAACATTGTAGAACAAATTGCTCAAACCCTTTCAATAACCTGTTTATTTTAGCTGAAGATAATTGCAGAAGTATAATATATTTTGAAGTTATAATTGCTGAAGTCATCACCGTAATATTCACATATATCTGTTTGTAAATAATTTGAATATATTCCTAACAAAAAAAAAATTGTTGCCAAAGTATATGGCAAATAATGGTATTATTATTCTATAGGAATACTCTTGGTACTATAATAAATTGTGGGTTTAAGATATGAACTCAAATAAGTAGGTTTAAGATGACCTCAAAAAGGCAGCCTTGGCCAAATTACTTTCTCACTTATTTGACCATATTGACATATTTTTACTCAAGTAAGTTGAAACAAACAGCCCAGAATTGCCTATTGGTTAAAATTAAGCTGAAAGAAACAGGCCGATTAAGTTATTGATTTAATGCTTGCTTCAAATGTTGGACTTGTATTATCATAGCTGGTAAATATTATCCAGGTTTAAACAAACAAAGAAAATAGTTAAAGGAAATAATTAGTCAAAATCATACTCTGATTTGAAACCCTCCCTACATGCCAAATCTGACAGAAAAAGATACCGCCTTTGGCATGAACAGCATCAACAATGGGTTTCCACGCTTCAACCTGTTCTTTTGTCCATATTCCAGGTGTATCTCGATAACTTCAATCAAGAATCACATACCTTAATTATGTACTAACAATATTATACATTTGCATGCAAAATTGTCTTTATACCTAAAATATCAGACTAAAATAATCACAGATATCATATTTTACCCTGCAGTGTCCGAAACTCCAGTGGCTTCAGCAATAAGAAGGCCCCCTTTAAATGGTTCGTTGGGAGTAATATAATATAGCATGTGGCTGAGGAACATTCTTGTAAGATCTTTGTCTTGTCAATGGTGCCAAAACTACTCTGTAATAAATGAAGAGAAAACAATTATAAGGCAAAAACTTTTTTTTTTCAGACAAAAGGATTACCAAAACAAGCAGAACTCAGCCTTTGAACTGTGATTCATCAATACTTTTTCATTGTTAAGTGTCATTCACTATAATATATATCTCTGCATTGAAGAGTCCAAGACATATATGTAACAATTTATGACGAATTTATTTTAAAAAATTATAAAAAAATAATATAAAAAATAAAATAAAATCATAAGTTATCATGACTCATGACCGAGTTGCGACAAAATAATTAAAAAAGCAGTCCTGATGAAAAAGAAAAGGTAAAGAGTGAGATCCTCAAGAAAACATCTAAAATTTTCACTAGTAAGTTATTTCATGACTAAGGACGTCCTGCACCACCGAGCATTAAAGGGCACAGGAAAGAACTCTAAAAAACTGAAGAAGACTAAATATTATACGAGAAAAATGAGTCCAATATAACCACGACCATCGAAAAACATCTTGGCAGTATATGTAAACCATTGAGAATACGCATCAGAGATTCATTAGGAATTGTCATTGGAAGATGACAAGTAATAAAGCAATATAAAAGGGAAACTGATAAGCCCCAAGGGTCGGACTGTAGCCAGATTATCTATTCTAGAGAAAAGGCTAAATTCATAGCAAATAGACTCAAACACTACCAGTGCTTCAGAGGCACAATAAAATAAAATAAAAAAATCATCGGTATCGTAGGCAACAGATATCAAACTGAAAACAAAATGGTGTCTAGGCAAGGATAGCCTTAAATGGCATTCCAATATCATGGGCAAATGATGCGAAGCCTTGGACACATAGTCAGAGACTCAAAGCTAAAAAAAGAAGTAAATCATTCTCAAGGTCACGTTGATTGATTAATGTCAAAGGCTAAAGTTCTTACCTTTTTTATTCACATCTTCAACATTAACTCAGACTAGGAATAAATTTCAGAAGCAGGGAGCATTTAATCAGGAAACAATTTTCAAACATGAAGTAACTAGTTTCAAACATTAGTATTCCTGGTATGATGTCAGGCTTGACTGCTTGAGGTAAGACTTGTACCTAATATAGTACAACTTTGGTAGCTAATATAAGCCACCAGAGCGCACCCTTTCAAACAATATACATTTCTGGACATTCTTCATTCTTATGCCTATACAATCCTGAACTTTTTATGTATTTTGGCAATTCCATTTTGAATAAATATATAGTCTGTTTAGGCATAGACCATCCTCTTTGAAAGAGTGTCTGCAATTTAGGATTAGGCCACCCATAAAACCATAATTTAATTTTTAATCTCACAAAAATTGATTTTCCAGCAAATTACTACATCAATGTCTAGTAGTCTACCAAAGAAAACAGATCAGTGTAAAAATTAAAATTCACCTCAAACATCAAGAAATTTGAAAAATAATGCAAAATTGATACCCAAAATAGCAAATAGTACCATCCAAAATGAAATTCACTATGCACCCTTTATTCACTACAAATAACTACAACAAACAACCCAACACAATGAAATAGTTTCCCATATTGGGTTTTCCTAAAAAGGATAAATTCTGTTTATAAATTTCAAAAATCAAAAAACCCAATTGTTGAGTGCTAAGAGACGACAAATCCCATACAAAACCTATATGCAAGACTTAGATCCATACCTATGAGAGAGTTGAAATTTTCCCATTTTGTATGGAGTGATAAGAGGGACTTGAAGGGTGCTTTCTCCCATTTTTACCTCTGCTGAGTTCTTCTAAACTGATATTTGATGATATCTCAATTTTCTCTGACTAGAAGAATGAGAAATGAAAAACGTTATAAACCCCCGAATGGATATTTATAACAAAATATATGAAGAAATTATTTGTTAATCCAATTAAGGGATTGGTTTGTCACTTGTGAGAGCATTCACAATAGTCTCTATCAATAAATTACTCCCTCACTTCCTAAAAAATTGTCGTTTAAAATTTTAGCACATAGATTAAGGAAGTGTCATTTACCAAATAAAATTTGTTTGAAATTTCATCACTATCCCTTTATGAAAAATTGAAAACTATTAATACAAAGGAAAAGAATTTCTTAGGACAATAAGAGAAGGTAGGGGTAATATAGAAAAGTAAATAATTTATTCTCCTCGAAAGTTGTAAACAACAAACTTCTTTGAACAAATTTTTTCTCCTAAAACGACCATCTTTTAAAAACGGAGAGAGTAATATATAACAATTTCCTTATTTTTATATAATTTTTTATTTTAATCGCCGAGGAGGGAATCAAAAGAGCAATTCCCTCCCTATTTATGTAAAATGAATTCTTGTGCTTTTTCTTTTGCTTTTTAATTTTTTTTTGATCAAAAGGAACAAATGGACAAGTCGATTTCTTAATTTACGTCATTGCTGATGCAGGCCGGCGGCATGTCTTATGAAAACGATCTTTTTAGTCAAAGTAGATGCCTATTCTTCGGTTGGTAGTTTAATACTCCCATAGTTTCAAATTATAAAAAAACTATTAATTTTTAAAAAATAATTTAAAATATTTTCAAACTTTAAAATAAAGATATTTCATTAAAAATATGAAATAATAAATTTTTCAATAAATAATATTCTTTAAATAATTTATAATATTCATCGTTATATTGATTAAAATTAAAAGATTTCATGTTAATTTTATGTTTGAAAATATATTAAGTTGGATTTAAAAATTCAATAATTATTTTATAATTTGAAACGAATGTAGTTTTATGTTTTCATTTTTTAACATGTGCTAACTAAATATTTCAAATTTGAAATTAAATCTTTTAAATTTTTCTTAAATTTTCAAAAAAATATATTAATTGTTTTTTGCAAAAAGAACCCTCTTTAATAACTATATATAACAAGAAATTAAGATATTTTATTCAATAATTTTATAATTTAACCGAATTATTTTAGTTGCGAGTCAATTCACGACTATATATATATATTTTATTTACAATGTATAAACTCTTCATATCCCATAAAATATTTACAATAATTATATATCACATATGTAGATAATATACCAAAGACATTATTTAATTTGAATTTAGGAGTTGTCTTTCCATATATATATACTAGATGTGTCACGTGCCTCCGGCACTGTATGAACAGTAGTACTTATTTCAAACTTTGGACGGCCCAGATAATTTATTGAGTAAGCGAAAAATTCAAAATCATTTGTATTTATTAGATAGATGGATGGTGGGATTTATCTCAAATTTTGGACGACCTAGATGATTTATTGAGTGAGCGGAAAATTCAAAATTATTTGTATTTTATTAGATATATATATATATATATATATATATATATATATATATATATATATATATATATATATATGGGAAATCATCTGTGGCAAACGGTTGTCACGAGTACTGTGACGCCCCCAAAATAGGTATACATCACCCATCTTGAGTCGCCAAATACATGGTACATAAATTAAATACAAACTTCTTTTATACAATACGACAAAATGTAGCTGAGAGTTTTTACACGAATATTGTCTAAAAGACAGTATTCAAACTCAAAAAGGAGTCCTCATTATAATTATTATCACATTATTATATAAAATAGTGAGGACTACTATAGCCACCATCTTGGACTATCACTCCGTTCCCCGACTAGTCCCGGCTACGTTCTCATTTCCTGAAGAAAACAATGAAAGCAAAAGGGTGAGCTCAACTAGTCCAGTAAAAAATAGTATGACTAAGATAATGCAGAATAAATTATCGTTAGCATTCAACAGTGTTAAACTAATAAACAACAAGTTAAACTGCAGCGGAACAAGCAATCCATTAGAAGAATCAAGTAGAGCATGATATCTACTATCTTATATGATTTAAAAAGTTTATCATTAACTTTATAGCTGAGATTCAGCTTAACAAATAATCCACATCATTGAATTATCCATGCACTACGGCCCAATGATATTCATTAGTATCACGTCCATGAATTATTCATGCACTACAGGCCAAGGATATTCGTGTAATCACCAACGACCATGATTATACCAACAACTGTCCATCAATGCACTACAGGTCAATGATGACTTTTACCACATCATTTGTAACATTACGGGTCATGATTATACCGAATGATCCCTTGTCATAATCATACCAATCAACAGTCCATCTATGCACGTAAGCCAAAGATGACTTTCATTACAATATAAGCATGATGATGATGACAATGATATAAAAATTCAATTAAAAGGAAACAAAGGATAAATTTTTAAAGATTTATAATTTAATTTATCCAGAATTCAATAATGTCCAAATTGTCAACATGATACTACTTTGTGGAGTAAAATTCAAGAATAATATTGTATTAAAAATGATTTGGACCGAAAAGAAATCAATTTTTATCATGAATAGTACTCCGGGTGAATAGTACCTGAGTGAATAGTACCTCATAAATAGTACTTCGGGTGTGACGCCCCCAAATTCAGGCACTCATATCTCGAATTTAGTTTGTCACGTACTAATTCTAATATCATACTAAAATCATCAACAATGGAAATAATAGAATAATTTACATTGATATAATATAAATATTCGCGTCCCAAGGTACCGTAACCATTACTACAATAATCTAATGATTAAACTTAAACATATTTTAATCATCCTTAATACATCATAATAAACATAACAATAATAATAATACTTCTACACTTAAAGGACTAAGCTATTCTGTAGCCTTGCCCTTGTCTTTTCCCGATGTACCGCCTTGCTCTGCCTTAACTGTAATATTTTTAGAGAAGCAAGAATGAGCAACAAGTTTGCCCAGCAAGTAATATAGCAATAACGAATAAGCAGTTATAACATTTGAATCTTCCAAGGTATAACATTAATTGATAGTTCAAGGATATCAAGAAATGTCAAGAGTGTTTCAATAAGTGTCACTATATACTGAAGGATATCAACAACATTTCAAGGTTTATTCATTTCAAGGTTTAATAAGAATGAACACTGAGCAGTCACTAAAGACTAAGAACTCTTACTAGAATTGACAGTATTATACTGCAAACCCAATATAAACGAGTACAATAGGTGATCAGCCTAAAGTACCCTACGTTATGCATAACATTTAATCATACTCATGTGCACACGTCGGTTCCCCGACAATATAAAATTTCCTCTTTTTAAGAGGGTTGTTTATCTTAGTAGATTTATAAGAGTCCGCACCAAGTCAATTGGTTTGTATAGCTTTCTTAACACATGATTATAGTCTAGCCGAATCAAAGGCTTAGACCACTTTTATAATGCATTTATGAATGATAAGTCCAATGCTTGTAACAATGCTAAGGTGTGCAAATGATTTCCGAATAGTAATATATATTTGCTCGATATAAGTATGGAAACAATTCGGATTATACAATATACAATGTAAGAATTTAGAAAACTTGCATTCAATATGAGAATCAAATGAAGTTAGAGAACTCGCACAAAATCCAAAGTTGTGTGAGTTAGGAGACTTGCCTTTAGTGTTGATTACCACTTATAGCGTAAAATCACTTCAATGAACTATGTTATCCTATTTATGTATGTATAGGTATTCATTAGTCACACACACTTAATATACATATTTGCATACTTTCATCACACATATCTAAATTCATGTAGGCTACACACATTAAAACTCATAGATGCGTAACACACATTGATTTTACCTTTAAAATCTTTAGAAACATTTTTAGTTCTCTTATACTCACATCATATGTGAAACATTACCTAAGTTACTCATACATGTTGAAGAACCTTTAGGCTATGTTTGGTCCTTTGTTATATTTACTCATAAATTTTCATTTTACAAAGTTAAAAGAGCTCATTATATCAACCACTAACCATAGTATTCGTTAACCACTAACATTGCCAAACAACCTCTTTCTACGCATGCTTGCATGTATTAGATTTGGTTGTATAACTAGATGTGTGAACATGTTGATTATCTCTAGAGGCATAAAGCATCCTATCATAGTCGTTCAAAAGTTCACAATACAAGTTATGAGTTTACAACTCAATTCATTTTCAAATCTTAAAATTTCATGACAAATAACTAAGCATGCAAAGTACTTTGAATTCACATTAAGTTGCGAATACATGCTCAAAAGGTTAGATTTCAAAAAGGCGTAAGGTTTTATAAACATTGTTTTCGTCTCTTAATCTTCTCTTTTAAAAGGTTATAATTCAAATTCCAAACCTACTAAAGCATCTTGCAACATGCAGTGACACATGTTTAAGGATTATGTATGTTCTTGAAGTTAAGTTAAGTTAAGACTTCTTGCATCAAACAATCAAAACAAAATAAAAAATTATTATCATTCTTCCCACGGTGGGCATTTACACTATTCTGATTCCCCACCCGTAGGCATGGCTTCAGAACTCCCCCCCGTCGGGCGGCCTTTATACTTACATGACCACCGGGCGGCATCACTTCTGCCATTAGAACACAACACTCCCCTGCTATGAGCTAACATGCCAACTCTCATCCAAACAGCAATGTAATGAAGTATAACTAATATTAACTTGCTACTAACTATCCTTAACATGCTTCTAACAATCCCAAACATACAAACAATCAAATTCAAGAATTAATTCAAGATTTATGTCATTTTCCCAAAGTTTAACACATTTAGCGATTCTCTTCACTACGAATTCGTTACTTGACCAATTTACTTCGTTTAACTTTCATTGATTTCGTATTTAACCATATTAACAATGTCTAGCATCAATTGACACATTCTAGCATGCTTCAACCAAAAACTTTTTAACTCAAAACAAGTATTTTTGTACTTTTCTAAGAACTTTGCAAAACTTGAATGTAAGAACATATAGAGGAATATTACCTTTTGTGGAGTTGAATTGCTACTCTAGCTTCACTTTGCAGATTGTATAAGCTCAACCCAACCACGCTCACACACAACTTAAGTTTTAACAAGGAATTAGCAAAATGGCTGTGAATGAGAAGGGCTCCATTTATAGGAAAGCTTGTGACCAATTTAGGCTTTACTCAATGAATTAAACCATTGGAATGGAGAAGGAGCTGATGGGTAGGAAGGATTTGGTAGAAGATTACCATGTAGACCACTCCCCTTCTCACGATTTGCTAGCTTTGTGTTTGATAATGAGGGACTAGGCCTTTGGCCTATTACGTGAAGTAGCAAGAAAATAGAACAAGACACTCATTTTGGGACATTATAATACTCAGCATTTACAAACCATTACTTAGCATACTTAGGTTTATTTGATATTTTTTCACAAATGTGCATACATATACACCCCACTCATACATTACACCTAGAATCATATAATCCATGTACATTAGTTTAATTCCAATACTATTTACATTAGACTAGAATATACTTTAGTTGGGTACCAATATTACTTTCCATAAAATTCATTATTCCAATTCTACACATATATTAAAATAATCATTTAATATTAAGGCTGTAAAATGAGCAAATAGTTCGGGCTCGATTCATACTCGCTCAACTAAAAGTTCGATTCGAGCTCGACTCGAAATATAAATGAGTCAAATATGAGCAAATTTTAAAATTCGATAAATAACTCGGAACCTTCTCAAATTTTAATTTTCTATTGATACTCGATCATATTCGTTTGAAAAGTTCAAACTGCTCAGGCTCGATTCAGAATCGTACTCGACTCGGTAGCTAAATGAACCTCAATCAAACCTTAGTTTATATTCGATAAATTTTATGAACCAAATCTGAGCAACTCAATACTCGGTTCGACTCAGTTCGTTTACACCCTTATTTAATATTGCTTATTTGTTTAACCAAAATTATTTTCTCTCATAGGTTTAAAATACCCATTTAATTACTCCCACACACATCTTGATGTCACATAAGACTTTTTCATACAACTTGGTCAATTACTTAAGTCAAGCTTACTTTTATCATATAGTTTTTATATAATAATTATTTACATTCCAATTGTCACACCTCATTTTATGAAAAACCTTATATATAAGATTTCTCCTTACATGCTATTATCCATGATAATTAATGAATAGTAATAGAAACTAGTCGATCACATTATGAAATTATTTATTTATTAATAATACTAATTAATTTCATCACTAATTAAATTAGTACTTTCTCATTTCACCACCTTGCCACACTAGGCATAATTCCACAAGCTTAAACTAAGCTTCTCATCCCTTTTCCTACATTGCTTAATTATCATATTCTTAATCTATTACTTATCACAATACATGCCGATACAATATATATTTATATTCAAATAAATATTCAAACAATCTTTATTCTCAATATTATAATTTAATAACATTCGCGGGTATTACATCGAGAATAGTACCCGTGAATAGTACTTTGTGAATAGCATCCCGTGAATAGTACTTTATGAATAGTACCCTGTGAATAGTATTTCGGTATGAAAAGCTTAAAATTTAACAAGAATGTGCAGAAAATATCCTTGTGAAACGATACTAGATGAAGCGCAAATTTCAAGGATATTATACTAACTTCACGGAGTATAGAAGTAATACTTTAACAAAATGAGGGTATAATGTAAGACCCTAAATTATTAATAAATAAAATTTAATTTCCTCTATTCATTATTTTGAAATAGTAAGGGTTGATTTGATTAATGTGGTTAGTTATGGGTAAAATGTGCAAATATTTCAAATAAGCAAGTGGTTATAAAATATTCATTTTTATCGAAGAATATTCGTTTGGTCGTGGAATATTCTTACCTGCTTGGAAATATTAATGCGACGGCAAAAACCTTGTGGGGCCCCATAATGAGAAAAGCGATTGGATGAAGAAAACGACAAATATAAGTTGTTTATAAATAACTACAGAAGTTGTTATTCAAGAATAATCTTTTAAAATACTCGGTGGGTTAAAAACACACGAATAACACCGGTATTGCACAAATTATTGATTCTTACGTAAGAAGGCACTACTCAATAATTGTTACAGTAATTACTGTTCAGTATTTTATTTTATTGATTTAATAATTGTTGCGTTGATATTTTATATTACTGTTGTTTCAATAATTGTCACTACACATTATTTTCCATTATCGGAGCAATAATTTATATTATCTGAATAATATTATTGGATAACATTATTGACAATGTCTAGAAAGTTCTATCTAAGGAGAGGTTTGGTCATCTAATTGCACGCCAGTAAGGAGAGATCCTTATTGGAAAGCCCCCTCTTTCCTGAGAACTGCTTGGTTGTCAGTATTGTGATTCTGTAATATTATTTGTGAATAATTAATTATTGATTTATATGGTGAGGAAAATATTGATTTTATGTGGATATAGATGGAGAAAATTTTTTAATGTGACAATTATTGAAAATTAATATTTTATCTTTTTCTGATTAAATAATTCATTTAATTATATTATTATATTTTAATAATATAATAATGGTGATATTTTTATAATAAATGTGGGATATATGAGTATATGAGGAGAAAGAGTATTTTTGTTGCATTAAATGATTAACACATGTTTTGTGTGTCGGTGGACCCAATTTTTTGACTGAAATTTGATTATAGCCTGTAAAATCGCCCGTTTATGGATTTCGGTTAATTTCTGTTTGGAATTTGGAAAAACTTTCTTCTGCAAAGTTGTAGATAATGAAATTTCCTATGAAAAAGATATGTGGTTCGAATTTTTCTGACAAAAAGGCTATTTATTATGAATTATTGAAGTTCTGAAGTTCTGAAATAATTGATTTTTGGAAGTTTTAATTATTTTTTTCAAGAAAAACATGTTTGGTGAGTTAAGTGGGTCTAGCATGTGTTATTAATTGCTGAATTCAGATATTCAAAAGTGGACGTATGGAATTTTAACAAATAATAATAATAATAATAATATATTAAATTTTCTGCTTTGGTGTTCTAAGCATTTTTCTATAAATAGGGTGCTTAGGTTAGAATTGAAAATCACACCAGAAACTGAAATCTTCTCTCTTTGTCTCTCTATATTATCAAGCGTATTCTTGTGAGTATTTTGATACTTTGAGTGTTGCTATCTGATTTCAAAATTTCTTCAAAGACTATATCTAGTAGTCCAACCAGAAGTACTATTCTTTCGAGGTAAGGGATGTTGTTTTCTTCTTAAATGATATTATTTTCTTCAATATCATTATGCCGAAATATTGGTCTGAACTTTTTATCAAATTTAGAACTTTTTGTGTCGGGGTTTCTTATTCACGTGTACTGAGACTTTATTCACGAATCTGAGACTATTCAATTTAAAATGAATTTTTCTTCTTTTGTCCAAAATATCTATTATGGATACTAGCTTTGATTGTATCCATGTTTTGATCATTCTTGAATTTTACTCCACTATGATTACTTATGAGGTATTTTTGGACATGGATAAACCGAAATACTGAATCCTTAATATTTGTTATTTTGTTTCAATTGGATTCGTTTCCTTTAAAATATTTTTCATCATCCTCGGTCCTAAATGATGATATTCTTCAATATCTTTGGCACATGTAGTGCAAAGATGAATAATTTTCTCGATGAATATCTTTGGCCCGTAGTGCAAAGATGAATAGGTGTTTAGATGAACATGACCAACTGGTGAATATCTTTGGCCTGTAGTGCAAAGATGAATATTTGATTTATGATGTATATTGATTGATGTTACAGGGATAAAATATTGATGATGGACTTTTAAATTCATAGATAATAGTAGATTTCATTCTCTACGTAACTCTTCTATGAATTATTGTTTCATTGCGAATATTGATCTCAAAACTTGTTGTTTATTGTATTTTATCGATTTTTTCTGTTGAAGACTAACGATAATTTGTTCTATATTATCTTAGTCATAATATTCTTTACTGGGCTAGTTGAGCTCACCCTTTTCCTTTTTGTTTCATTTTTCTTCTCAGGAGGCGAGAATGTAGCGAGTACTAGTCGGGGTATGGAATGAAGGTTTTAGAAAGTCATTTTAGTAGTCCTCACCATTTTTGTAAAATAATGTATCAATAATTGTAATGAGGACTTATTTGGGTATGAATATTGTCTAGATGGAAATATTTGTATTTAAACTCACAGTTTTTATGTTGTATTATTAAAGTTGTAGTTGTTTCTGTACCATGTATTTTGACGACTTAGAATGGGTGTTGTATACCTATTTTGGGGGCGTCACATATAATCAGGAATACAAGACAAAATAATATTACTCACATACTACAGAGTATGGAAGAAAATATTATTCCTTATGAATACTGAACAAAAATAATATCCCTTACCTTAGAAGAAGACTGTATACTAGAATAGTGAATTAGCAGAATACTCTTCTTCCTCTCTCTATATCTTATCTCTCTATAATTTCTCTTATGAGTCTTAGGGAATTGGTGAGAATGAAAGAAGAATGAGCTTCTATTTATAGAAAAGCATAGTTTCGATAATTGCACGTTTTGGGGCTCGAATTATTCCAGTATAATACCTTCATCTTTTCTTCTATCTTTAATTTAGTCATGCAAGTATTATCAATCTTGCACCACCTCCCCTAATAGTAATGCATGTGAATCAATAGTTCCATTCATGTGAACAAATAGTTATATGTATGTGAACTAATAGCAATTAATTGCTCATTTATCCGATTAATTGCCCGTTTGGTCAATTTAACATCCAAAAATCAATTATTATCGAAATAAATGTCGATTTCACTAACACTGTAAGACCCCAACTTTTTAATGAATAAAATCGAATTTTCTCTATTTATTATTGTGAATAATAAGGTGTTAATTTGATATAATGCTTTGATTATGGGTGAAATGTGAAAATTTTTTAAAATACGCAAGCAGTTATAAAATATTCATTTTTGTCGGGGAATATTCGTTTAGTCGTGGAATATTCTTTCTGTCGGGAAATATTTGTACGACGGCGCAACCATTTGTGGTCCCCATAACAGAATAACTTTCGGATGAAGAAAACGACAAAATTGAGTTTTTATAAATAACGGCGTAATCGTTCTCAATTAATCTTGTTGGAATACCGGTTGGTAAAGTAAAATGTCTACGGCGTTGTTGCAAGATGCTTTACACAATATTACATAATTTTTTTCAATTATTGACTCTTACATGAGAAGGCGCTACTCAATAATTTTTATAGTAATTACTGTTCAATATTTTATTTTATTGATTCAATAATTGATGCGTTGATATTTTATATTATTGTTGTTTCAATAATTATCAACGCGACAAGATATCTCCATTATCGGATCAATAATTCATATTATTTGAATAATATTATTAGATAGCATTATTGGCAATGTCTAGAAAGTTACATCGAGGAGAGTTTGGTCACCTAATTGCGGCTACTGTAAGGAGAAATCCTTATCGGAAAACCCCTCTTTCTGGAACTGCTTGGTTGTCATTATTGTGATTACATAATATTATTTGTGAATAATTAATTATTGATTTATATGATAAGGAAATATTTATTTGATGTGGATATAAATGTTGGATTTATTTATGTGGTTATAAATGAAAGAGTTAGTGTTGAGGTGTTTTATCAGTATTTTATCGGATTGGAGGTATTAAAAGATCAAATTGGTGTTCTTACAGCTTTATTGTGTGAGTTATAATATTTAATCCGACCGTTAAATCATTGTAATTTTTGGATATGTTCATATATAAGTTGAGTATATGTCCACAAATTTTGAACCGTTAAAAATGAACGTATAATTTGTTATGAATTTTAAGAGGTGGTGATTCTAAATTAGGTTTATAAATGATTTTGGTGAAAAATTCTAGAAATGGGTGGGCCCCACTTTTGGTTGTTGGGGAAGATGACTGATTTTTGGTGGGTAGAATAGTAGCAGATAAAGCCATCAGGTTACAGGTCAAGTCTGCTTCGGCGTGCTAACATTTTCCTATAAATAGAGGGCTAAGTTAGAATTGAAAATCACACCAGAATTCATAAGTTTTCTCTCTTTTTCTCTCTAGATTATCGAGTGTATTTTGTGAGTATTTAGATACTTGGTGAGTTGATATCATCAGTGCAAGTTTCCTTTAGCGTCATATCCAGATATCCGAGTTAAATCTTTGCTCTTTTTTTGAGGTAAGGGATTTTAAGGGGTTGTTATGTTTTTTAGTTTAAGTAATTTTTTGACCTTCAAAAATTCTGGAAAAATTTGAAATGATAATTTGATGAGTTTTCTAGATTGTATCCAAAAATGACGATTTTTGGATGTGTAGATTATGAGTTATGAATTTTATGAGAAAATACTATTTTAAAAGTAAACCCTTATAACTCCTTGTGGTTAGCTCCAAAATTGGTGAAATTTTTATTGGGAGTACATGTATATGATAGAAGTATACTCTGTAAATTTCAAAATTTTTGGATAAAAGTACAATTTTTTTATAAATATCTAAATATTCTATTTATTTTGGCCATATGAAAAATAGTAAATGATTTTTAAAATTACGAGAAAAAATATATGTTCAATATGGGACTATATTCTACTAAATCTCGAAAAAGAAAATTTGTTTGTCTTGATTTGGTATTTTTCATGAAAATAGACTAGTTATGAGTAAATGAATTAAATATGTTATGTGAAGTAAGAAAATTGGAAAATAGGATTTTATGGCTTGAGAATCCTATATAGAGGTATATCTGATTTTTGATGAGGGTTTGGTTATTGGTGATGAAATCTTATGAATTTGGAATTTTAGGATGATTAAATACATTATTTAGTAAAGTGTAAACAATTAAAATAAATTATTTATAAATTTAAGAAATGTTATTTCAATATCATTATACCAAATATTGGTATAGATTTTATTGTAGAATTTCTACCTTTTTGTGTCGGTTTCCTATTCACTTACTATTCATGAGTTACTATTCACGAAGTTACTATTCATGGGTTACTATTCATGGGTTACTATTCACGAGTTACTATTCATGACAAAATTAGTTTCTTTTTCTAACCAAATTATAGTTGAGTTATGAATATTACTTTTGAGATTAAATCTACATGTTGATTATATTAATTTTATTATCATATATAACATTTTTATAACCCTAATGATGATATTAATTTCTCTTTGACTTGAGTGTAAAGATGGGTAGATTATTGGTATGATAATGACTATGGGTTTTCTTTGGCCAGTAGTGCAAAGTTGAATTGTTGACTGGTATGATCATGACCATTGAATTTATAATTGAATACCTTTAGCTTAAGTGCAAAGGTGAAATGATCAACATGGTTATAATTATTGTTTATATAAATTACGAAATGATTATATATTTCTTTGAGATATTAATATATTTGGCACTGTAGTACAAATATATGAATTGTTGATGAATATATTTGGCTGTGTGGTGAAAATATGAATGTTGAGGAATATCTTTGGCTGTAGTGCAAAGATGAATTGTTGATGAATATCTTTGGCCCGTAGTGCAAAGATGACTGTTGTTGAATATCTTTGGCTGTAGTGCAAAGATGGTGCATTGATGAATATCTTTGGCCCGTAGTGCAAATATGAAATTGTTAGTATGATTATAAACAGGAGCTGTGATTTGGTATAACCATGATCTTTGATGTTTCAGGTAAAGGCATGTGATAAAAATTATCTTCGTCCTGGGTGCGAAGAGGAATTTAGAATCACAATTATAATTATGAGTTATTCATATAATTGTGGAAAGGAACTGTTGAGTGATGTTACAGGGATAAAACACTGTTGGTGGACTTTTAATGTGGAGAAGATAGTAGACTTTATGGTCTATTTGACTCTTCTAATGGATTGCTCGTTCCACTGCAACTATGGTTGAAAAGTTTTATCATCTACCATATGTTCTAAATCTCTGATTTATTACTGATGAAGGCTATTGATAATTTAATTATCTTTAGTCATGATATTCTTTACTGGGCTAGTTGTGCTCACCCTTTTGCTTCACAATTCCTTTTTAGGTAATAAGAGTGTAGGCGGGTTGAGCGAGGTAATGTGGGAAATAGAATCGGTGGTCTCTAGTCAGGAGGTTCTCTCCTAGCGGTATAAAAAGTGTTGTATACATCATTTAGTAGTTATATTTGGTCAATCAAATAGGGTGAGGCGAACCCAATGTTGGAAGGGTGTTTTGCCACTATCATACAAGATGTCTAATGACATACAACCTCGTGTCATCATAAGAGACAGGTTGTGCTCATCCACTTCTTGAGTATATCTCTGAGCACTACCTATATAATCTTGGTGTTTGGTTCAAGTATAACTCTCAATTAGAGACAGTGGAGATAATGATATGTCAAGAGAAGACTCACCATTGGAAAGAATATGATAGTAATCTTCTCGTTTTTCTTTGGGGTCTATTGGGTCAACCAAGGATAATTCTGTGGCTATATGATATCTATCATAACCTAGACGCATGGCCTCCTATGTACGAAGGTTTTCTTGAGCACTTCCCAAAGATTTTAATTTCTAAAACAATTTTTGACTATACCTTTATGTAAGATGTCATGGTGACATGCTACCCAAGTTGGTGTCAAGAGTCACAGTTGATATATATATTTGTATCAAAACTCACAACACATGAGTTGTTGTATTTTGCACCACAATTGTTTTAATAAAGATGTAGTTATTTTTTGTACCATGTATTTGGCGACTCAGAATGGGTTGGATGGAATGGACCTATTTTGGGGTTGTCACAAACACAAATAATCTCAACACAATGGAAATATTTTTATCAACAATTTCATCTTTAATCAACACGAACTTATTCATCATTAATACTATAACTCACAATATTTAACAACCAGATCATTCCCAGGAAAGAGGGGGCTTTCTGATAAGAATTTCTCTCTACTGGCGCGCAATTAGGTGACCAAACCCCTTTCCTCGACAGAACTTTCTAGACATCGTCAATATTGCAAATAATAACATGAATAACTTTGTCATCTCAATTATTGATTTAAAAATATAAAATATTATGCAGATGATACTATGACAATAATTGAATCAATAATATGAGAGATATTATGCAGCAATAATTGAGTATAACTGAGTGACTTCTCATGTAAGCATCAATAATCAATACTGTGTGCTACTATGCAACCACGCGTATTACTGTACTTTTACCACCGGGTAGTTCAACAGTTTAACGGTAAAACTTTCGCCGTTATTTTTATAAAAAGGCATTTCCTTCGTTTTCTAACTCCGACAATACTTTCGTTCGTGCCATCGTACAAATATTCCTTGTTAAAACGAATATTCCTCGACCAATCGAATATTTTATAACAACTTGATTAATTTGAAAAATTTGTAAATATTACCCACAACTATAACATTATACTAAATCCACACCATAATATTCAAAAATATATTTCGAGGAAAAATAATCTTTATTCATAAAAGTTGGTCATCACCCGAGCTCATCACCGTTGATCTTGGCAATGAAAGGCTTAGATAAATTATAAAAACCACCCTACCGTTACAGGCTCATGCAGTAGCCAATCTGTCCAAAATTTAATTTAAATTCGTGGCAAGTTACAGATTTACCCCTTCACGTGCCTTGCCACTACAGGCTAATGCCGCAGGCTATCCCTACTCTCCACGGAAACCAAAACGACTCACATTTCATGTTGACATTTCTTGCTGCACAAAGTCTGCTCCTGCACGGAAGTCTGTGCCTGCACGGAATCCAAAAAGTCACGCCTTGCCACTACAAGCTGTATCGGAAGGCCTCCTCCCTTTTAAACCATCTGTCGCTTCTCGCCCTCTCATTTCTTCTTACTCTCTTCCCCTGCCGCTACACATATTCCCTCCCCTCCCTAAATCAACTACCATTCAAGAAGCAAAAAAGATTTAACGCATGAGAGAAAACTGTAGGAAGCTCACTATCAGTAAAAATACGCAAGTAATAGGTTCATCTACAAATTTTCAGATTCAAATATTATTTTGGTAAGATTTATTTTTCATATGTTCAATCAAAAATAAATAAATATTATAATTATTTTTTTAAAATGTATTTAAAAAAATAGAAGTTTAAACTTTGAAGGAAAATTATCAATTATTACTATATCTATATATATGCATGTGAATTTTTAGAAAATTTTGTGATTTATGTGTTTGGGTAATTATATAACTATGTGGCGAAGTTGTTAATATAATTTTTGACTTATGATTAAATTATTTGCTTAATAATTGTAATAGATTATTGTTTTATTTTATTATGAATGTTTATTTTGATAAAATATAGTAAGTTGTGTGGGATATAATATGCATGTGAGTATTGTGACTAATAATGATTAATTATTATGAAAATGTGCAAAAATAATAATTATTAAAATTAGTTTAAAATGTGGTGAAGTAGTTATTATAATTGTGTTACATAGTTATTAAACAATATGAAATACTTTTTATGTTATTTTTTTAGGTACTAGATGGACAGTTGGATTTATGGACCAATTGACTCAAGTGTCCTTAACAACTAACAAAATCATGTTCAAAGTCATCAAATGATTAAAACGCATTGCTTGATCTTGTTCAAGGTCAGCAGTTGTTGGGCTAAAGAGTAATTCTTCAACATCGATTTTGTTTGCGTTTCTTGTCCAACGAGAAAGAATCATGTCGCTCGAAATTTAGGAAATACTCTTAGCCAAGAAATATCTCAAGATGTGCCTGCATAATTCACTGGAATGAGAAAATAATTGACAATTACATGTTACCGACCCCAGCTGACGATTGTTCACTATTTCTTTATATCTTCCACCATTTTCAGCTGCATCTGTCTTATACACTGCATAAACCTTTGTTTCAGGGCTACACAACTCACTAACTTTACTAACATTGTACTTCATGGAATCGACGAATTGACGCTGAAAACGTCTAAACATCTCTTTTATTATACACCTGCTGCAAAGATGCACTTCCAAAGATGACCCGAGTACCATATTCCTTTTCCGATGTTGTGTTATGTAGTCGGCCTTCCTCTCTCTGATAGATTATTTTTCTATAGCCTTCTGACTCTGCATCTGACTCTGCACTACAAATTCTTTCATTCCCGTTGAAGCATTGACAAACTCATCAAAAAAATGATTCATGCTCTTGCTTCTTCCAGTGGTTGTCATTCCCTCGGCAAAATATCTCTTTGTATACGCCGGAATCCATTTCTCTCGTACATCATACAAACTTCTAATCCATTCATTGTTATACAATTCATAATTCCTCACCAAAATCTGCCAACGCTCTTCAAACTCCCTGATGGACAATAAATTATACACACAATTGTTAAAATGGTCTTTGAAGGAGAATAAACATGGTGCAATTTCTCAGGAAATTTGTTGCTAATATGCCAAGAACACAATAAGTGATAAATCGAAGGGAGTACCTTAGCAATAACATTACTCATGACTTTGTCTTGGTCAGTGATGATGGTTATAGGAGTCTTGTAGTCCATAGCTTCGAGCCATGTCTCTAATACCCAAACGAAAGTTTCCTTTGTCTCATCTCTTAACAATGCAAATCCAAACAATATAGACTGAAAATGGTGGTTAACCCCGACAAAAGGAACAAACGGCATGTTATACTTATTTGTCATGTACGTACTGTCAAATGTCATAACATCTCCGAAATTTTGATACATAGACCTTGATCGGGCGTCAACCCAAAAAATGCATGCTATGCGATTTGTTTCATCTGGTTTGACACGATAAAAAAAATTACTCGAACTTCTGGATGCAAGTTTTTTCAAATAATTTATAGCAGCTTGTGCATCATTTTCATTTGCAGAATCACGTCTTAAATCTCTCACCACATTCTAAACATTAACATTAGAAAAAGGAACATTTTGCAACCCACCACCCATTGTGCTCAAAACGTTCATCATCCTACTAGGTCCAATACCAGACTTATTTAATGTGTCAATTATTTTTCTTGCAACCAGAGTAATATTTCTATGTGTCTCAATAAAATCTACTTTGGTAGGAGTCACTAGGTGATGATTGTGCTCTAATTCAACAGTAGAAATACGCCAATTGTCTTATTTCTTATTATGAACACCATATATTCTAGCTTTGCATAATGTGCATCCTATAGAGTCTCGCTACCTAGTTATTTTCTTATTACCATCTTCATCATCAGGCAAACTCTTTACAGAAATTGGTGTACCGGCTTTTTTACAAACATACAATGTAAGACCCCAAATAATTAATAAATGAAATTTAATTTCCTCTAATTATTATTTTGAAATAGTAAGGGTTGATGTGATTAATGTGGATAGTTATGGGTAAAATACGCAAATATTTCAAAATAAGCAAGTGGTTATAAAATATTCATTGTTGTCAGGAATATTCGTTTGGTCGTGGAATATTAAATCTTGTCGGGGAATATTAGTACTACTGGTAGCGACCGTGTGTGGGGCCCCACAACGGAAAGCGATTGGAGGATGAAAACGACAAATATAAATTGTTTAAAAATAACTACGCGTAGTTGTTACCGCTTACCTTTGTTGGAATACCCGGTGGTTAAAACACATGATGTCTGGCGTTGTTGCACAAGATGACAGCATATTGCACCAATTATTGACTCTTACGTGAAGAAGGCACTACTCAATAATGGTTCACGATAATTCTTTGTTCAATATTTATTGGTTCAATAATTGTTGCGTTGATATTTTATATTGCTGTTGTTTCAATAATTGTCATTACACAGTATTTTTCATTATCGAAGCAATAATTCATATTATCTGAATAATATTATTAGATAACATTATTGGCAATGTCTAGAAAGTTCTGTCTAAGGAGAGGTTTGGTCACCTAATTGCGCGCCAGTAAGGAGAAATTCTTATTGGAAAGCCCCTCTTTCCTGGGAACTGCCTGGTTGTCAATATTGTGATTCTGTAATATTATTTGTGAATAATTAATTATTGATTCATATGATGAGGAAAATATTGATTTTATGTGGATATAGATGGAGAAAATTTTTAATGTGACAATTGTTGAAAATTTAAATTTTATCTTTTTCTGATAAAATAATTCATTTAAATATATATATATATTATATTTTAATAATATAATAATGGTGATGTTTTTACAACGAATGTGGAATATATGAGTATACGAGGAGGAAGAGTATTTTTGTTGCAATAAATATTTAAAACATGTTAAACATGTCGGTGGACCCCATTTATTGATTGAAATTTGATTATAGCCTCTAAAATCGCCCGTTTGTGGATTTCGGTCAATTTCTGCTTGGAATTTGGAAAACCTTTCTTCTTCAAAGTTGTATAGAATTGAATTTCCTATAAAAACACGCGAGATTTGAATTTTCTGAAAAAAGGGCTATTTATTGTGAATTATTGAAGTTCCGAAATTCCGAAATAATTAATTTTTGGAAGTTTAAATTATTTTAAATAATAAAAACGTTTTTTACAAAGGTAGGTGTGCCCACTAGCATGGAAAAGAGTTTGAGATCAGATTGTCCAAGGTGTGCGTGAAGATTATATATATATATATTAATATTTTAATAAATTTTCTCGCTTTGGTGTTACAAGCATTTTCCTATAAATAGGGTGCTTAGGTTAGAATTGAAAATCACACCGTAAATCAAGTTTTCTCTCTATATTATCGAGTATTCTTGTGAGTATTTTGAGTATACTTTGAGTATTGCTATACGGTGAAAGTTCAAGTTATAGCCTATATCTAGTATTCCAGCTTAAATCTTGTCTTTCCGAGGTAAGGATATTAGTTTTTTCAGTAATGATATTATTTCTTCAATATCATTATCTTTGAAATATTGATCTGAAGTTTTATCAAATTTGAAACTTTTGGTGTCTGAATTCTTATTCACGATATCTGGCCTTATTCATGTATACTGATCTTATTCACGAATACGGCACTATTCATCAAAAAATGAAAAATTTTCTTTTCGTCCAAAATATCTATTGTGGATACTAGCTTTGATTGTATCCATGTTTTGATCATTCTTGAATTTTACACCACTATGATTATTTTTGAGGTATTTTTGGACGTGGATAAAACAAAGTACGAATCCTTAATCCTTAATCCTTATCATTTTGATTCACTGGATTCGTTTCTTTAAAAAATATTTTTCATCATCCTCAGTCTTAAATGATGATATTATGGAATATCTTTGGCGTGTAGTGCAAAGATGAATGATTTCTGATAAATATCTTTGGCCTTTAGTGCAAAGATGAATGATTTCGATGAATATCTTTGGCCGTGGTGCAAAGATGAACATGTGTTTAGATGAACATGACCAATCGGTGAATGTCCTCCTTGGCTCATGTAGTGCAAGGATGAATATATGATTCGGATATATATTGATTGATGTTACGAGGATAAAAATATTGATGATGGATCGTTAAATTCATAGATATTAGTAGATTTCATCCTCTACGTAACTCTTACTATGAATTAATATTTTCCGTCATGCAGTATTGATTTAAAACTTGTTGTCTATTGTATTACTATTAGATTTTTTCCCCTGTTAAAGACTAACGATAATTTGTTACGTATTATCTTAGTCATAATATTCTTTTTCCGGGCTAGTTGAGCTCACTCTTTTCCTTTTTGTTCCATTTTTCTTCTCAAGAAGCGAGAATGTAAGCGAGTACGAAGTCTGGGTATGGAATGATGGTTTTAGAGAGTTGTTTAGTAGTCCTCACCATTTTTGTAAAATAATGTATCAATAATAATGATGAGGATTTATTTGTATGTGGATATTGTTTAGATGGCAATATCTCGTATTTAAACTCACAGCTTTATTGTTGTAATAATAAAGTTGTAGTTGTTTACATCTTCAGTGTATTGACAACTCGTAATGGGTGATGTATACCTATTTTGGGGGTGTCACAGTTGGTATCGAGCTTAGGATATGATCTCTGGCGGAGATCGGGAATAGAACTAGGAGGGAGAGACGAGTAAATCCTTCGCTAGTGTGTCCTACCAAAGCTTATTTGTTAGTTGGTCAGTATATAAGGATATTATGTGATATATTGATTTGCTTAATTAACCCTTGTTTTATGACAGTATTTGAGAATGTCGACTGAGAATATTAACAATGGAAATGAGACCGTGGAGATGCTCATACTCACCAACGAGGAGAAGCGTGCAACAGATCGGGTAATGTTCCTCCCGTGAACAACAAAGACGGGCAGCGATGATGAGCGAGGGATGTTTAGAAGCTTTTTGCGCTTCATGCAAAATCGACGAGGAGACTCGTGTTCAAAACATAGGAGGAAATGATAGCAATTCACGGGTTGTCACAAATGAAGCAATTAAAAGAGTTGGGACCACCGAATTTAAGGGAAAGCCTAATCCGATCATGGCGAAACATGGGTCAAGCAAATTACCAAGATATTCGATGTCTTGGGATGCACGGAGAAACGAAGGTTCCATTCGCCACCTTTATGTTCCGTGGCGAAGGCGGACTCTTGGTGGGAGTTTGTGAAGCGTACCCATCCAAACAAGCACTCAAAGATGTCTTGGGAGACGTTTGAGAACTATTTAATGACAAATACTTTCACGAAAGTGTTCGTCATATGAAGGAAATGGAGTTTATTAGACTGGAAGCGAACAACATGACGATGTCTCAAGATGCAAGGCGAAGTTTGCGAGTTATCGGTGTTTGCACCTCATTTGGTGGAGAATGAGGAACGCATGACGCGGATGTTTTTGAGAGGTTTGAAACCCAAGATACGTCGATATCTCATCTCTCATAAATTTTCTCTTTATTCGGATGTTGTTAATAGGGCTCAATTGTTAGAAGCGAGATAACTTGAGTACGGTCACCAACCGAGGTACCACAATCGAGGATCATCTGAAAGATATAGCGATCAACAAAACAACAATAACCAAAGGGAGAAAGAAAAAAACGGACAAAATGGTAACCACTTTGGTGGTAATCATGGCCATGAAAATAGAAGAAGTGAGTTAGGAGGAGATTTTAAAAAGAGGAGATTCAACAACGACCATGTGAAAGACGACAAAGGCAAAGAAAGAATCGGTTCCAAGGGAGGAGAACGACCACCGGTCATATGCTATAAATGCGGGAAAGAGGGACATCTCAGTCCAAACTGCCCACAATAGTTCTAGATATGCTATAATTGTGGAAAAGAATGACATATCGCTCGAGATTGCACGGTAGCGAAACCTAGTTCAGCAGGGACGGTGACTCAAAAGACTGTCCCAGAAAAGTCAAAGTCAACGGTTCCTGGAAGAGCGTTTGTTGTGACTGGTAAAAATGCGAGGAACCCAAACGAGGTGATCACGGGTAAGCTATTTATAAATTCTTGTGAAGTTTATACTTTACTAGATACCGATGCTACCCATTTATTTATCTCTCCTACTTGTGCTCAACGTTTAAATTTGACTCCGGAAAAATTAGACTTTGACCTATCTGTGGAAACTCCGTTAGGAGAAACTTTCATCACATCCACTGTTTATAAATCTTGTCTAATCCAAGTTGGCACCCTTATCTTACCTGTTGACCTTATCTCTTTAAAGATACTTGCTTTTGATGTGATTTTAGGGATTGATTGGTTAACTACTCATCATGCCAAAATTAATTGTTTTCGTAAGGTTGTTAGTTTTCATATTCCTAATCAACCTGTTGTTCGAATACAGACAACTAAACCATTAAAATCAATCACTGTCATATCTAATCATAAAGCGATTCGTTTATTAAAAAACGGATGTCAAGCTTTCTTAGCCCATGTTATAGATTTTAATAAAGACACGTCAAAATTGAATAATATTCCTGTTGTTATTAACTTTCCTGACGTATTTCCTGAAGAACTTCCCGGTCTACCCCCAGAACGTGAAGTTGAATTCTTTATTGACCTTGAACCTGGTACAAAGCCCATTTCTAAAACCCCATATCGAATGGCTCCTATTGAACTTCAGGAGTTAAAGGTCCAACTACAGGAATTGTTGGACATCGGTTTCATTCGTCCTAGTACATCTCCTTGGGGTGCTCCTGTTTTATTCGTAAAGAAGAAAGACGGGAGTATGCGACTTTGTATTGACTATCGGGAATTGAACCATGTCACCATCAAGAATAGGTATCCTCTACCTCGTATTGATGACTTGTTTGACCAGTTGCAAGGAGCACAATTCTTTTCAAAAATCGATCTTCGTTCTGGATATCATCAGCTGAAAATTAGAACTGAGGATATTCCAAAGACTGCCTTCAGAACTCGGTATGGGCATTATGAATTCTTAGTTATGTCTTTCGGATTGACTAATGCTCCTGCGGCTTTCATGGATATGATGAATCGAGTATTCAAAGAATATTTGGATAAATTCGTTGTTGTCTTTATTGATGACATCCTCATATATTCCAAAAGCCGTGAAGATCATGAGCACCATTTGAAGCTAGTACTCCAAAGGCTTCGTGAAAACAAGCTATATGCTAAGTTGAAGAAATGCGAGTTCTGGCTTGAGGAAGTAGCATTCCTTGGGCACGTGGTGTCAAAACATGGAGTATCTGTTGACCGGCGAAGATTGAAGCAATACAAAGTTGGGAACAACCGAAGTCGGTGGTCAAGACGTAGCTTTTTGGGTTTAGCTGGTTATTATCGAGATTCGTGGAAGGGTTTTCTCGAATCGCTACTCCGTTAACTCATCTGACTCGAAAGGATACAAAATTTATATGGAGCGAGGAATGCGAGAAGAGTTTCCAAGAGCTTAAGAGGAGACTCATTCCGGCACCTGTTCTAACAATACCATCCGATGCGGATGGATTTGTTATCTGTTGATGCTTGGGCAAAGGGTTAGGATGTGTTCTCATGCAACATGGGAAAGTCATAGCCTATGCCTCGCGAAAACTTAAAGAATATGAGAGGAATTATCTTACTCATGATCTAGAGTTGGCGTGAATCGCTTTCGCTAAAGATCCTGGAGGCACTATCTATATGGGGAGAAAGTGGAGATATATTCGGACCATAAAAGCCTTAAATATTTCTTCACTCAAAAGAACTCAACATACAAGCGT
Source organism: Panax ginseng (assembly GCA_020205605.1). Lineage (NCBI taxonomy): Eukaryota > Viridiplantae > Streptophyta > Magnoliopsida > Apiales > Araliaceae > Panax > Panax ginseng. The sequence continues at coordinate 128,651,697 of CM035145.1, read as the reverse complement.
GACGTTGGCTCGAGCTATTGAAAAAGACTACGACCACACTATTCAATACCATCCTGAAAAAGCGAACGTGGTAGTGACGCGCGTTAAGTAGAAGATCATATCACGAGGAGCGAGTGTGATGATGTCAAGTATCGCGACAGAGCCAACTTTAATAGAAAAAGTTAAGGTTGCTCGAGCCAATCAGGCCTTGGAGGCGATGAATATGAAGAAGAAAGTACAAGAAGGTGCTATTCCTAAGCGAGAAATGATGAAGAAGGAATACTTGAGTCCACTCCGCACTTTGTGTTCTAACGATTACGATTTGAAGTACAAGATCATGATGGAGGCACACAATACACCATTTGCAATCCATCTTGGAAGTACTAAAATGTATCGTGATCTTCGACATACATTTTGGTGGAACAATATGAAGAGAGAGATTGCAAAGTTTATCTCAACATGTTTAACTTGTCAACGTGTAAAGGCGGAACATCAAGTGCCTAAGGGACCATTGCAACCACTTGAGATTCCAAAATGGAAGTGGAACACATTACCATGGATTTCGTTCTGGGTCTTCCCACGGTTTCTCAAGGCATAAATGCTATTTGGGTTATTGTTGATAGATTAACCAAGTCTCGCACATTTCTTGCCGACACGGAGACTTATTCTCTTGAACGTCTTGCTAGTATGTATGTAAATGAGATTGTGAGGTTGCATGGCATTCCAAAGATTATCTATAGTTTCGGATCGTGACCCAAGATTCACTTCAAGATTTTGGGTTAGCTTGCAAAAAGCTATGGGTGCGGATTTCGATTGATTCGGCATACCATCCTCAAAGCAGACGGACAATCGAGAGGACTATTCAAACTCTTGAAGATTTATTAAGACTCGTGTCCTGAACTTCAAGGCGGTTGGGATAAGTATTTACCATTGGTGGAATTCTCCTACAACAACAGTTATCAGGCAAGTATAGGTGTGGCTCCATATGAAGCATTATATGGACGAACGTGTCGCTTTCCAATATGTTGGGATGAGGTGGGTGAAGCAACATTGTTGGGACCCGAGTTAGTATGTATGACTACCGAAAAGATCCAAATGATTCGACAACGTATACAAACGGCACAAGATCGACAAAAGAGTTATGCGGATCTTCATCGAAAGGACGTGGAATTTAGTATAGGGGATCATGTATTGTTGCGAGTTGCTCCATGGAAGGGAGTTACAAGATTTGGGAAGAAAGGAAAGCTCAATCCACGATTTATTGGTCCATTTCAAATTCTTGACCGAGTAGGAAATGTAGCCTATAGACTCGCATTACCTCCAAGTATGTCTCGTGTTCATAATGTGTTTCACATATTTGTACTTCATAAATATGTGAAAGGCCCGAACCACGTTATTGAGTTAGAACCGGACGAGATAGCCGAAGACTTAACGTATGAGGAGGTACCTGTCAAGATCTTGGATAGGAAGGAGCATGTCCTACGCACGAAGGTCATACCACAAGTTAAAGTCTTGTGGAGGAACCATGCTATAGAAGAAATGACACAGGAATTGGAAACGGAAATAAAAGCGAGGTATCCTCACCTTTTCAAACACCGTGCACGTATGTCAATTTTGAGGACGAAATTTCATAAGGAGGGGAGGTCATAAGACCCAAAATAATTAATAAATAAAATTTAATTTCCTCTAATTATTATTTTGAAATAGTAAGGGTTGATGTGATTAATGTGGATAGTTATGGGTAAAATATGCAAATATTTCAAAATAAGCAAGTGGTTATAAAATATTCATTGTTGTTGTGGGAATATTCGTTGGTCGTGGAATATTAAATGCTTCGTCAGTTAATATTCGTATTTACGTATGACCATGTGTGTGCCCCATAACGGAAAAACGATTGGAGGAAAAAAAATGACAAATATAAGTTGTTTAAAAATAACTTGGCAGAAGTTGTTACTGAATTTACCTTTGAATATGCGGTGGTTAAAACACGATGTCTACGCGTTGTTGCAGATGAAGCACGGTATTGCACCAATTATTGACTCTTACGTGAAGGCACTACTCAATAATGGTTACGATAATTACTGCTCAAATATTTTATTGGTTCAATAATTGTTGCGTTGATATTTTATATTCTTTGTTGTTTCAATAATTGTCATTACACACAAGATTTTTCATTATCGAAGCAATAATTCATATTATCTCGAATAATATTATTAGATAACATTATTGACAATGTCTAGAAAGTTCTGCTCTAAGAAGAGGTTTGGTCACCTAATTGCGCCGCCAAGAAGGAGAAATTCTTTTGAAAGCCCCTCTTCCAGGAACCGCACTCGTTGTCAATATTGTGATTCTCATAATATTATTTGTGAATAATTAATTATTGATTCATATGATGAGGAAAATATTGATTTTATGTGGATATAGATGGAGAAATTTTTTAATGTGACAATTGTTGAAAATTTAAATTTTATCTTTTTCGATAAAATAATTCATTTAAATATATATATATATTATTATATTTTAATAATATAATAATGGTGATATTTTTACAACGAATGTGGAATATATGAGTATACGAGGAGGAAGAGTATTTTTGTTGCAATAAATTTTAAAACATGTTAAACATGCTCGGTGGACCCCATTTATTGATTTGAAATTTGATTATAGCCTCTAAAATCGTCTGCTTGTGGATTTCGGTCAATTTCTGCTTGGAATTTGGAAAAACTTTCTTCTGCAAAGTTGTAGAGAATTGAATTTCCTATAAAAATTTGCGAGATTTGAATTTTCTGACAAAAGGGCTATTTATTGTGAATTATTGAAGTTCTGAAGCTCCGAAATAATTAATTTTTAGAAGTTTAAATTATTTTAAATAATAAAAATGTTTTTTACAAGGTAGGTGTGCCCACTAGCATGGAAAAAGAGCTAAGATCAGATTGTCCAAGGTGTGTGTGAAGATTATATATATATATATATATATATTAATATTTTAATAAATTTTCTGCTTTGGTGTTCTAAGCATTTTCCTATAAATAGGGTGCTTAGGTTAGAATTGAAAATCACACCGAAATCCAAGTTTTCTCTCTATATTATCGAGCGTATTCTTGTGAGTATTTTGAGTATACTTTGAGTATTGCTATACTATGAAAGTTCAAGTTATAGCCTATATCTAGTATTCCAGTTAAATCTTTTTTCGAGGTAAGGGATATTATTTTTTTTCAGAATGATATTATTTCTTCAATATCATTATGTTTGAAATATTGATCTGAAGTTTTTATCAAATTTGGAACTTTTGGTGTCTGAGTTACTATTCACGTGATACTGATCTTATTCACATATACTTGATCTATTCACGAATATGGCACTATTCATCGAAAAAGGAAAATTTTTCTTTTAAGTCCAAAATATCTATTGTGGATACTAGCTTTGATTGTATCCATGTTTTGATCATTCTTGAATTTTACACCACTATGATTATTTTTGAGGTATTTTTGGACGTGGATAAAACAAAGTACTGAATCCTTAATCCTTAATCCTTGTCATTTTGATTCACTTGGATTCGCTTTTTTAAAAATATTTTCATCATCCTCGGTCTTAAATGATGATATTATGGAATATCTTTGGCCTGTAGTAGTGCAAAAAGATGAATGATTTCGATGAATATCTTTGGCCCAGTAGTGCAAGATGAACAGTGTTTAGATGAACATGACCAATCGGTGAATGTCCTTGGCTCAGAAGTGCGAGGATGAATATATGATTCCGGATATATATTGATTGATGTTACGAGGATAAAAATATTGATGATGGATCGTTTAAATTTATAGATATTAGTAGATTTCATCCTCTACGTAACTCTTCTATGAATTAATATTTTCCGCAGCGAGTATTGATTTAAAACTTGTTGTCTATTGTATTCTATTAGATTTTTTTTCCCTGTTGAAGACTAACGATACTTTGTTCTGTATTATCTTAGTCATAAAATTAGACTTTGACCTATCTGTGGTAAGCTATTTATAAATTCTTGTGAAGTTTATATTATTATCGTGTTGTTGGTCGTTACCTTTTGGTTGAGCTAACTCAACGGTCTCATGTGCTTCATTGCTTATCTCAGCATTTTCAGATGCCATTTTCAAACACTGTCACAAAACAAGGGTTAATTAACATATCACATATTATCCCTATACTCTGACCGACCAATTAAATACCAAATAAACTTAGGTAGGTCATACTAGCGAAGGAATTCTCCGCTCTCCCTCCTAGTTCTTGTCTCAAGATTTCACCAGGGATCATATCCCTAAGCTTTGATACCAACTGTGACGCCCCCAAAACAAGTATACATCACCCATCTTGAGTCACCAAATACATGGTACAAAATTCAAATACAACTTAATTATACAACAGTCGTGTAAAATATGACAAAACATAATCTAAGAGTTTTAATAAGAATATTGTCATCTAGACAATATCCACACTCAATGGAGTCCTTATTACATTTATTGTCACACTATTTAACAAAATAGTGAGGACTAATAATGCTATCATCTGGACCATCACTCCGTTCTCCGACTAGTCCCAGCTACATTCTCATTTCCTGAAGAGAACAGTGAAAGAAAGGGTGAGCTCAACTAGTCCAGTAAAAAATATTATGACTAAGATAATGCAGAATAAATTATCATTAGCCTTCAACAGTGTTAAACTGATAAAATATAATAAACATCAAGTTTAACTGCAGTGGAACAAGCAATCCATTAGAAGAGTCAAGTAGAGAATAAAATCTACTATCTTCTATGATTTAAAAGGTTTTTCATCACTTTTATCACGAGACTCGACAATAAATAAACCACATCATCTCTCAAGACTACTACCAATGATATTCATTAGTATCACGACCACAAATTATCCATGCACTACACGGACAAGGATATTCGTGTATTCATCAATGGTCATGATCATGCCAACAACTGTCCATCAATGTACTACGGGCCAATAAAGACTTTTACCACATCATTTGTAACATTACTTACCATGATTATACCGAATAATCCTCGGTCATAATCATACCTAGTCCATCTATGCACCACTGTGCCACGTAGATGACTTTCAACATAATATAAACACGAGGATGATGAAAATGATATAAGAATTCAATAAAACAAGTTCAAGAATTAATTTATCCAAGAACCGATAACGTCCAAATTGTCAACATGATACTGCTTTAATTGGTGGAGTAAAATTCAAGAATGCTCAGAAGAATATTTTCATGAAAAGATACTGGATAAAGCGCAAATATCATGGATATTCCACTAATTTCATGGAGTATAAAAGCCAAAACTTTAACCAACTGAGTATAATAAAGAATGGAATAACAAAAGAATTCACCAGGCATGCGATAGACCGCACAGACCGGTTATTCCAATAGAATAATAAATAATGGAACCAGGTCATACGTAAACGCACAAACAGGATATTCCAACTGAATAATAAAGAATGGAATAACAGAAGAATTCACCATGCATGCGATAGATCGCATGACATGAGTTATTCCAATAGAATAATAAATAATGGAACTGTGTCATGCGTAATACGCATGCATGTGATGTTCTAACAGAATAATAAAGAATGGAATAACAGAAGAATTTCACCATGTATGTGGTACTTCGCATAGACAGGTTATTCCAACAGAATAATAAATAACGGAACCAGGTCATGCGTAATTCGCACAGACATGATGTTCCAACAGAATAATAAGGGATGGAATAACAATAGCTCTCTTCAAGAACACGAAAGAAATAATACCCCTTACCTTAGAAAAACTGGATACTGGAATAATGAGGTAGCAGACTTCTCTTCTTCTTTCTCTCTATAATTTCCCTCTATAATAATTGCTCTAAAGCTTTTGTGAATTGGTGAGAAATGAAGGAAGAATGAGCTTCTATTTATAGAAAAATATAGTTTCGATAATTGCACGTTTTGGGGCTCGAAATATTACAAAGATAATACCTTCCTCTTTTCTTCATTTTAATTTAGTCCTGCAAGTATTAACAAACTTGCACCACCTCCCTTAATAGTAAATAATGTGAATTAATAGTTCATTCATGTGACTTAATAGTATAATCATGTGAAAAAAACTAATTACAGTATAGTACCTTCAACTATACCTCCATTTTTAACTTAGTCATGCAAGTATTATCAATCTTGCATCAACTCCCCTAATAGTACAAGAATGTGATTCAATAGTACACACATGTGAATAAATAGTTATATAAGCATGTGAATTAGTAGCAATTAATTGCTCATTTATCCGATAAATTACCTGATTTATCAATATAACCCCCAGACATCAATTATCATCGGAATATATGTCGATTTCCACTAACACTAATAATCCCAACACAATGGAACTATCAAATTCATCTTTAATCAACACAACTTATTCATCATTAATATTATAACTCACAATATTTAACAACCGTGTCGCTCCTCAGAAAGAGGGGCTTTCCAATAAGGATTTTTCCTTATTGGCGCGCAATTAGGTGACCAAACCTCTCATTGACCGAACTTCTAGACATTGTCAATATTGCAAATAATAATATGAATAACTTTGTTGTCTCAATTATTGATTTAATAATATAACATATTATACGTATGATAATCTTTGTGACAATAATTGAATCAATTGTATGATAGATATGGTGCGTGAAATTCATCGTAGCAATAATTGAGTATAATCGAGTGACTTTCACGTAAGCATCAATAATCAATACCGTGTGCTACTATACAACCATGCGACATCGTACTTTTTACTACCGGTAGTTCAACAGCTTTAATTCGGTAACACTTTCGGCCAGTTATTTTTATAAAAGATAAATCCAAATGCTTAACTACGATAATACTTCCTTTGTGGGGTCCACCAATGATTGTTCCGTCGCATTTAATATTCCCCGTTAAAACGAATATTCCCCAATCGATCGAATATTATATAACAACTTGCTTACTTTTAAAAATTTATAAATATTACCCCCAACTATAACATTATATCAAATCCATACCATAATATTCAAAAAATATTTCGAGAAATTTAAATCTTTATTCATAAAATCTGGGGTCTCACACACGGGATACTATTCCCGAAGTACTATTCACGGGGTACTATTCACCCGAAAAATATATTTCTTTTCTATCCAAATTATTTTTGGTACATGAATATTATTCTTGAATTTTACCCCACAAAGTAGTATCATGTTGATAATTTGGACGTTATTGATTTCTGGATAAATTAAATTATAAATCTTTAAAATTTATCCTTGAACTTGTTTTATTGAATTATTATGTCATTGTCATCATCCTCATGTTTATATTATGATGAAAGTCATCTTTGGCTTACGTGCATAGATGGACTTGGTATGATTATGACCAGGGATTATTAGATATAATCATGACCGTAATGTAACGAATGATGTGGTAAAAGTATTCATTGGCCTATAGTTCATTGATGGATAGTTGTTGGTATGATTATGACTAGGGATTATTCGGTATCATCATGACATTTGATGATTACATGAATATCCTTGGCCGTGGTGCAGGGATGATTCGATTTTATTTATTAAGCTGAGTCTCAGCGATAAAGTTGATGAAAAACTTTTTAAATCATAGAAGATAGTAGATTTTATGCTCTACTTGACTCTTCTGATGGATTGCTTATTCCACTGCAGTTAAACTTGATGTATATTGTATTTTATCAGTTTAACACTGTTGAAGACTAATGATAATTTATTCTGCATTATCTTAGTCATAATATTTCTTATCGGGCTAGTTGAGCTCACCTTTCTTTCCTTTGTTCTCTTCGTGGAAATGAGAACGTAGTCGGGACTAGTCGGGGACTGAGTGACGGTCCGTGATGATAGCATTAGTAGTCCTCACTATTCTGCTAAATAGTGTGACAATAAATGTAATGAGGACTCCATTGAGTGTGGATATTGTCTAGATGACAATATTCTTATTAAAACTCTTAGATTATGTTTTGTCGTATTTTACACGACTGTTGTATAATTAAGTTGTATTTGAATTTTATACCATGTATTTGGCCACCCAAGATGGGTGATGTATACTGCTTTGGGGCGCCACAATATAGATCATAAAAGAATAAAAGACAATCATATGCTAGAAAAGCTAAAGGCCTCACTCTATACACAGAGCATGACAAAAGATAACTATTATTGGCGTAAAAAACAAAGTAAAGAAATAAGAATGTATACCCATAATCAAATTAATCATAATCGATCAAGCATCAACTTATTTGTTACAACATGTGCACATGCACCGTCAAGAAATGATTGCCAAAAGCTGTTTCTATGAAAAATGTTTTGTATGTTGAGAGTATATACCTGAATGTGAGATCCATTAAAACGTACAATTACACCTGCCGACACAATACAAACCTCCTCGGGTGAAGTATCTTCTTTTAGATCTCTCTAAGTTCCATGAACTCTTAACTTAAGAATTATTCCAGGATAAACAATCTGCAAGAACACAAACTGACTATTAAGTTCCATTCAAATTGTAACTTATCATAACAAAGAATTTTACAATAATAAAAACTCTAAAAAAATAGAAAAAAGATTTAAGGCAGAGAAATCATTTTTCGCACTTATATTATATTTCAACTCTATCAATCCACCCCTTACTTCTTTTTATTGCAAATCATGTACCTGTTATGTAATCTTCTGGATTTATCAAGTCTGCTAACTAATTAGTTTTTTTAGCTAAATATTCTCAGAGAGTTGCAAAGATAGGATTGATAATAATCCTACCATATCTCAAGACTGAAGAGAGGATAACAAAAAATCATACCCTCATTGCATGATCGATCCCCTGACAACCAAACATGAGTTGTACCACCAGCTTCAATAGACATTACTTGCACCAAAATTGGTTACCATATTATTTTTCATTTCTATATTTCTTTTCATCTTTATTTTTAGTTTTTGTCAACTAAATGTTTTGAAAAAAGAGCAAACAATTGGTTTCTTTTCAAAAGTTAATTTTTCAAGCAAAATGCAGAGATACAAAATGATTATGACCAGGGATTATTAGATATAATCATGACCGTAATGTAACGAATGATGTGGTAAAAGTACTCATTGGCCTATAGTTCATTGATGGATAGTTGTTGGTATGATTATGACTAGGGATTATTCGGTATCATCATGACATTTGATGATTACATGAATATCCTTGGCCGTGGTGCAGGGATGATTCGATTTTATTTATTGTCGAGTCTCAAATGATAAAGTTGATGAAAAACTTTTAAATCATAGAAGATAGTAGATTTTATGCTCTACTTGACTCTTCTGATGGATTGCTTATTCCACTGCAGTTAAACTTGATGTATATTGTATTTTATCAGTTTAACACTGTTGAAGACTAATGATAATTTATTCTGCATTATCTTAGTCATAATATTTCTTACTGGGCTAGTTGAGCTCACCCTTTTCTTTCACTGTTCTCTTCAGGAAATTAGAATATAGTTGGGACTAGTCGGGGAACGGAGTGACGGTCCGAGATGGTTGTTTTAGCAGTCCTCACTACTTAGTGTGATAATAAGTGTAATGAGGATTGAATTTGAGTTTGTATACTGTCTATGAGATAATATTCATGTAAACTCTCAGCTATGTTTTGTCGTATTTTTACATGACAGTTATATAATTAAGTTTGTAGTTGATTTATGTAGAATGTATCTGGCGACTCAAGATTGGTGATGTATGCCCATTTTGGGGGCGCCACACTTTCTCGCCTTTTACACTTTTGCCCTTTTCCTCGCCTACAAGAAACCCTAATCGCATCCAACACGCCTCATCATCCGTAGAGCTACAACAACGACCTCCTCCTCATACGCAGTAATTAACAATTTCTAGTTTTTATATTGATTTTCATATGAGATGATAATCAAGGATTTTTTTATCAATTTTTAAGCGATTTAAATTGGGGATGTGTTGTTGATGAGAATTTATTTTTCTTGATTTTGTATGGACAGGAATTGAAGAAGATGATATCATCAAATTAATTTTCTTCCATGCATTTAATTTCTCATTTATGAAAAGGTTGAGGAAGCTTTGAATGCAAATACAGATGAAGTTATTAATTAACACATAGAGCACTGTTTACGAGTGTAGACTATATGATACTGATGAGATGATGGAAAATATGTGACCCTTGTTCATAAATACTAGTAGTAGCATACATATATCAGAAAAGGACCTATTTTTTATTCTGTTTTTTATTTTTGGTCTGTTGAAAAGGACCTATTTATTAGACTCATTTATGCTTCAACTACATTTGATGCTGAAGTCTTGTCAAATAAAAATGAGAGACAATTTATATGTTTATTAAAGTAAATTTATATGTTTCGTATGGTCTCCATATCTAGTTTGCTTGTTTGTCACAATAGTAGCTTTAATTGGCCCTCGCCTCGCCTCGCTTTTAGCTTCTTCGTGAATTATTGTTGATCTTTTTATGCTTGTCTGTCTGCCGATAGAAAATGTCATCAAATTAAATCTCATCGCTACATCCGTATGGCCTCCGTTCATATGTTGTTGTGGTACGGACCCTTGTATAGTAAAACTTTCAATGTCGGAAAAGAATCCGGGTAGACACTATTATTCTTGTCCAAGAATGGTATGTATTTATTTATTATAATTTTTGTATATTTGTTCCTTTTACACAAATGAATAAATTTATTGTGTCCCAAATATGCAACAATGTGGTAACTTCATCAGCTGGTGTGACGAATATGTTCGAGTGTTGCATGATCTAGGGAGGTTACAAATGGACACATCCGAGCGTTTAAATGTAAAAACTCATCCAACGAATACTAACGACTCCAATGAATTAACGATGGTGAAAATTAAAGTGCGTCAATTGCAACTAACTCAACGATTTGTCATAATTGTTAATGTTATATATGCGGTGTTGTTGTTAATGTTATTAAATCAGTTGTATTTTTGATAATTTTCATTATTTAACCAACTCATTATGTATGAGATTTGTGCACTTATAGGTATTGAATGAGATTTCTTATTGTGTTGGTTTTACAGTAGTATCAGATGCATTTATTATGATTTCTTACAGGCCCTTTATTATGATTTCTTAATATTTGGTTTTACATTTTCCATCTTCGATAGCAGATGCATGTGAAAAAAGATTTGTTCTGGTACCAAAACTACAATGATGTACTTCTGTAAGTTATGATTGTGCTTAATTGTGTTTCCTTTTGGAAATGTGTAATGTTCTTTGACCGTGTTATGAATTCTACAAGTTTCTCTTTTGCATATGCATTGTAGAAACTAAAAGCATCATCTATTGTTTGAAATTCTTCACCTATTTTTGGTTTCAACTCTGGTGCTACTTGAGGATTATACACCATATCTGAAAAGTTAGGATCTAACTCAACACATTGTTCCTCATTTAGCTCACTCTTTAATTCAAAGTCTACATTTCCCCCTTCTTTCCACTCAAAATTTTCTCCCATCCCATACTCTGCTTCCACGTTATCCATTTTGATTAAAACCTATAATGATCAAATTTGGTAATTAACTTTTCAGAATATGATAAAATTGCGAAAACCACAACCAAAATATATTAAATAAATAAAAAATTATTTAATAATGATTATATAATTTTAATCATTTTTTTATTCAATCAATGCATGAAGGAATGGTAAAAAATGGGTCCTTTTAAATATAAAAACCATACAACGAAAGAATAAATTGAGCTAAGAATGTGAGTTCAGAAACAACGATTAAAGGAACATGAACATTCTTGTGAATAAAGGAAGGAACAAAGTAGAGGCACATAATTACGCAACTTAAACAGAAATGGGAATGGGGGTTGGGGGGGGGGGGGGGAAGAAATCAAACCCGCATAAATTTTAATCCTAAAATTACTAATTATAGACTAATTGCAGCACCACCACTACAAGAAAATCGAGCTATAGCGACGGTCACCGACCGTCGCTATAGATGAAAAGACCGTCGCTATAGAAGTCGTCGCAAAAACTTATAGCGACGGTTTTTTTCCCTATAGCGACGGTCTGACCGTCGCCCGAAAACGCCACAAAAACGCGCTTGAAGTTTTTTTACCGACGGTCAGGAAATTGATATAGCGACGGTCATGACCGTCGCTACAGAAGATTTGGCCCGAATGACTGAGAGTTATAGCGACGGTCGCCGACCGTCGCTATAGGTGAAATTTGGCACGAATCTGAGGGCTACTGCGACGGTCGACGACCGTCGCTATAGGTTAGATTTGGCGGGAATATGAGGTCTATTGCAACGGTCATGGTCGTCGCTATAGGTGAGATTTTGCGCAAATATAAGAGGTATTGCGACAGTTGTAGCCGTCGCTATAGGTGTTTTGGCGACAAAAACTTTGTTATATAATATTTCTTATTTATTTTACCTTAAAAGCATAACTACATTCAACCATCCAATCAATATAACATTTACAACTAAAAGAACAAAACAAATGAAGTCTATCAATGTATAATATCATCTAAATATACATAACCATCCAAAATCTCATCATTACTATGTATCAAAACAATTACATAACCAATAAAGACATTTAACATATTTTCAGTAGAACATCTATAACAAATTTTCATCCAAAATAGTGTTACATCTAACAAATTTTCAGCAGCAGGAGACATGTCACAGGTCCTCTATAGGATTATTTGATCCACTAATATCACCATTATCTCCTTCTGTGTAATGATCCTACAAATTAATTATCAAGTGAACTTGTTAATCCATATACAAACAGAGTGATAGAGCACAAATTTGAAGTATAAGTGGAATGAGAGAGCAACACCTGATTGTTGGAATGAGCATTTGGAACTGATGACTTCTTCATAAATTCTGTCATCATTGATAATAGTTCATCCACTTTCCTCATAGATGATCGCCTCCTTTTTCCCGCACCTTTTCAACTCGACTTTCAATTCTTGATTTTCACGTTGTACTTCATTATTTGTGTCACGAGGCCCCCAAGTGTTTGTAGTCATGGGCACCAACTCCACCTTGTCAAGTCTACCATGTCTCTCTCGGTCCAAGAAATTGTGCAAGTATATCATTCCGTCTCCTGTTTCATCGCTTTCACCAAATGATTCCCTAGTCTTCTTTTAACTCAATAATTTTTTCCCCGAGAAAATATACAATGCAAAATATACATAACTTAAATATACAAGGCAGTTCAACATAACTTAAAGAAGAGTAACAAATAACAAAATCTCATGGGATACTCCCATCAACCATCATGATATAGCATAGACCTATGATGACAAGAAGCCCAATAGAGCATTACAGTTAATAGACCACCGTAATAACATATCATTAGAAGGCACAAAAGGAGCAATAGCCAAGCAAAATGGAACACATTAGCAGCAGCCACAACAAGAAGAGGTTGCAAACCATAGAATGGAGCCACAATATCATAACATGGTTGCAAACCCAAACACCACAAGCCAAACATCACATTATATAGCTAGCAGTCATATAAAAGATTACAAGGCAAGAAGCCCAACATAGCATTACACTTAACAGATCAGTACCATTATAACCTGTACCAACATATCACCATTTTAAGCATTAGAAGAGACACAAAAGGAGCAGCAGTCAAGCAGGATGAAACACATTAGCAGTAGTAACAAGAGAGGCAATATCTGCAAACCAACTGTAGTCTATCCATTAGTAGTAGCAACAAGAGAAGCCAAATTAGAATACTTTAATTTAATAAAAGAATTAAAATAAAACAACTATTAATTAGAACATTTTAAGTTAAACTATTTCAAAATCCTCAAGTACTTTTGCTAACCCTTTTTTAAAGGTAGAATCAAACATAATTCCAAAGTATCCAACGGTTAATCTTTTCTTTTTTAATAATTTATAGTTTAACTCATATTTGAAAAATAAGGTAATTTATGCTATATGATTACTTAAGTTTACACCACCTTACTTACCACCCCTATCCATTTATTTCATCAATCAGAATCGCTAAACGGAATGACGACGCATAAATATGATCTTTGTTGTCAGCTATCTCTATGATGGGTAGGAGGGACCATAATATTGAGACAATATAAACTTTTGTTCTAAAATTCACCTAACCCACAGTTCAGACATATCGTGGCACATAAATGGAATAAGAAGGTTGTCACCTCTCATGTCTTCCACAATGAAAATGGAATCTGATAAGTAAGATTTCGAGCAAAGTGTTTACATAATCTTATTCTGCCCCTTCGCTCAAGGTCTATCAATCAAGTTCATCTTTTTTAAACTACCACTTTTGGGTGTTGGTGCTTAAACCTAATTGGCTTGTGGATGTAAGGAAATGAAACTGTTGGCAGAAGTGGACCAACCAGGCAGCAAGTCACTTTAAGGATTTAATTTGAGAAGGCAGTAACTAATAGAATAAATAATCATATAATAACCAGTATATAGAATCATATCCTCGGTAAAGAGATTAAAGACAATATAGAATAAAGAGTTAAAAGACCCCATTGTTTGAGGATTGATAAATACATACCACATTCGAGGATGCTCCAGGTACAATTGAGTTATCACTTCGAGTGTGGGATTGTATATACATATCCGCTCGATCAATCTCTTTTTTATTTAGTTGGTACTACAAATAAAACAAAAAATAGTACATAATTCAAGAAATACTCTATTCATAGAAGTCTAATACATGATTAACGACAAAAAATAGGGAAATAACATCAAATTACCAATTCATGCTTCTTTTTTGGAATTGATTTAGTGCCCAACGTATGACCTACCAACAAATTTTTTTGATTTTCACAATTTCTTGTGTCATAGACATTCGCTCGTGTAAGAAAGCCAATTTTGTCTTCCTTATTACTCCTCAGCCCATCCTATCTCCTCTACTCAAATTCAGTACTTAACACTATCACAATGGAATAACAGTCAATTAAATGCTATAGCAGTTTTCATAAGAAATTCAAATAACACATAGCGCCTTTCATGTCTATACCATCCCTTTTAGGCAAGGTTCAATGCTAAGCCATCAAAACAAATCCTCATAATACCATGACAGCTTAACAAGGTCACATAAGTAATACTAGCAATCACCAACATAGCAATATAGAATAGCGTTGAATTTTAATACTACAACAGCTAGTAAAGCAACACATATAATTCATATAATGTAATAACAGTTAGTATAGCAACTAAAGTCCTTCTAGCAAAATCATTTATGCTCATTCCAAATTTCAACAACAAGTATATTGTCATAGTCCATTAAGTATACCATTCCTGGGCATGATAATATAATTTTACATCATAAATAACCAACCATTTTGGGACTCTTTTTCAAACCACATCTTCGTTTTTCCATTTAGCGAGTTTTAGATTAGTATCTTAGGCATGGTTTATCACACCAAAAACAAAGAGCAAGCAATCGATATGTATGCCTTTCTAACACAAAAACATTTTATCTACCATATATATACATGATTTAAAGCATCTAGAGGCAAGGTCCTTAAGTTTTAAATCAAAACAACCCTCAATCTCTTAATCACAAGGGTTATAAAATCATGTACTTGATATATACTATATATTCATGATTTAAAAACTTGTATACAAGGTACTAGTACTCAAACATAGGCTTCCAAAACAGCTTTGATAAAACTCACCATTGCGATTCATAGTAGTATAACACAACATACTATTCCAGCTTTATTATAATAACAGATTACACACACATATTTCTTTAGTACTAAAGTTTAATACAAGGTTCATAGCTTGCTTTTAAATTACCTTGAGGTATTCAACCCTTTTAGTTAAGAATATAGTACATACATATGATACACATATAGCATACTAATTTGTCCCAGCTATTAATTCTTTCTAGTAATGATCAACACAGTCCATATAGAGTATTATAGACATGGTTAATACCATTATACCAAAACAGCACCAAATATTGAATTTCATGTGCAAGTACTTGCTATATATTATATTTTCCATAGTTAAACATATGGGTGTAATACCTTAAGATTTTTCTCAAAACAGTCTCTAGTAGGCTTTAGGTTCATTAGAATAGCAACAAAACACTTACACAGTTAAGTTCATTAGAATACAATGATGTTGTTCCACAACAGTTCAATGATATTGTTCCACATTGAGTCATTACATTAGCATCTAAGCAGGTTATATATCTTGTTAAGAGAAAGAAGACATCAAAAGAGCACATTGTTAACCAATTGAAATATTATCAGTCACACTAGTGCAAATATTCAAATACTAGCTACCTAGCTAACTGTGAAATGAATACAAGACAAGACTGCTCTAACAATTTGAAAAGGAACATCAACAACCCATACCACATAACAAAAGTATAGTGCAATTTGAATAAATGAACTTTTCAAGGAATTAAAGAAACAGTATACAAAAGTATACAAAGCATAATATAGGAAACATTAAAACACCAGCTGAGCTGCGACTGACTGTAATCACACCAAAACATGTATCCTAATCTAGAAATGAATGTTCTGAATAGTACTAGTATAGAATCCAAAGGTACGAGTCATCTACTTCAGTCATTCTAAATCACAGACAAGCTTTGTTTTTACCTTCATGACAATGCAAGTATAAGTGTAGATATATGCATGGTACCTTCAGCATTCTCATGAATGCTTTCCTCCTCTGCATGTGGTTCATCGGCATGGATCTCATTATCATTAATTTTTGGGCCATTGGAATAGTTAGCATGGGATCTAGACGTTCTATTTGAAGCCATTAAAGCAACCTGAGAAACAAAAATATGAATTCAGAATATTAAAGAATATCAATTCATAATTGATAGAACAATTTTAATAGGAAGAGAGCTGATCTTTTCCTCGAGTAAAATCTCTTTTTTTAATAACACAAATCAAGGAAAAGATCAGCTCTCTTCCTATTGCTCACTGAGATTTTGCCTAACAGAAAGAAAACTCTACTTCAAGATTATAAAGTTCAAGCCTCACAAGAATTATATAAGAACCACATCTTTGTGCATACAAAAAGCTTGTGCCAAGATTATGAGACATAAGATAGTCTAGATATTTGCTAATAGCACAAGGAGCACCAAGATATAATATCAGAAACAGAATATATTATACTAATACATAAGATAGTCTAGATATTATACTAATAAATAAAATAGTCTAGATATTTGCTAATAGTACAAGGAGCACCAAGATATAATATCAGAAACAGAAGATATTATACTAATACATAAAATAGTCTAGATATTATACTAATAAATAAGATAGTCTAGATATTTGCTAATAGTACAAGGAGCACCAAGATATAATATCAGAAACAGATCTATCAAAGTGTAACAGTTTCTCTTTTGGAGAAAATGGACAAAGTGTAACAAGACAGATCTATCAATTGTGACGTTTATCCTCTTCATTCTTCCTCATCTTCATTTTCCTCACTATCACCCTCCTCTTCATCTTCGGAACCCTCTTCTTCTTCTTCGTCTTCTTCTTCTCCATTCTCATCTTCATCAACAATATGTTCAATCATTCGTCTTTTGAAACGAGATGTATCAATTTGAGATCCTATTTTTTGCTTACTTTTAAGTCTTTTTCGTCCATTTTCAACTAATTCAGCATCAACGTCATTCCTAACCCAATTTATGTTTTCAATATCAACTTCTGCAACGGGTGATGAATTCTTCATTGGTATTGGGTAACTCGTCACTATCAGAATCTACTTCAGCATCTTCACATAAATCTCTCGGCTTTGTTCGTATAACCACACGCCAATTGTTATCCCTTTGATCATCAACATAAAATATTTGTTGAACCTGAGAAGGCATTACAAAGGGCTCATCGGTTGAACCAAACTTTTGATAATTTACAAGCGTGAAGCCATAGTCATCAGTTTTGACCCCTCTATCACGTGCTAAATTGTCATACCACTTACATTTGAATAGAACAACTTTGCCAGATCCATAATAGTCTCATTCAACAACATCTTCCAAAATACCAAAGTATTCAACTACATCTTCCTTAGGATTTCGGTCTCTAGCAGAGGAATATCCACTAGTAGTTGCTATCACATATACCCCACTATTCTGCGTTCTCCTCTTACTCTCACAACTTGTAGAATGGAATCGATACCCATTTACCAAATAACCATCTCTCTCTCTCGCCTATCAAATTTGGGCCAAATCTGAGAGCTTGAACTTCTTTTGAAGCATCATTATTCATAGTTGCCATCTACAAAATGGTAGCAATATAAGCAAATTCCATCCATTTATTATTAATAACCATTACAAAATTTTGCATAAAATTATGTTCACATAATGTAGTACTTACATAATTCTTAAACCATTCAGGAAATTCCTTTTTCTTAGCATTGTCAATTTCCCTTGGCGTCGGTTTTTGCTTACGCTTTCCACGTCGTAACATATATGAATCTTGCCAAATACTACAAACAAATAAACAAACAAATTTTTTTTGTCATAGCTAGCTGGCTAACAAAAGTTATTAATATTTCGAACAATAAATGTCATTCTTTATTTACTCACCTTAGATATGACTCAACCTCTGTACAATTGAATAACACATACAGGTGTGCACTCTTGACATCATCGCCACATAGAGTACAAACTTTTGGGACATTAAGAAATCGACCTATGTTTCTGAATACAGATAAACTTGATTCACCTTGTTCGTATCCATCTTCATTTCTTCCAACTCGTTTCCATGCAACATTGTGTTGACTCAAATATCTTGAGCAAAATGTAACACATTCTTCAGCGATATACCCTTCTACAATTGACCCTTCTGGACGACTTCTGTTGCGAATATACCATTTTAACTTGCCCATGTATCTTTCAAAAGCCCACATTTGTCGATATTTCACATTTCCACCTATCTTCGCCTATTCAGCAAGGCGGACACACAAATGTACCATTATATCAAAGAAAGCAGGAGGAAACACCATCTCAAGCTTGCAAAGTATTAACAGAATTTTCTTGTTCAACCGTTCATAATCTTCCGATGTGTTATAGTTGGAACATAATTCTCTAAAGTAGTTACAAAGTTCAATTATTGTTGAGCAGACATGTCTAGGCAAGTTGGTACATCGTATTGCTATTAGAAGTAATTGTTGCATTAAAATATGGCAATCGTAACTTTTAAGACCTGAGATCTTGCCCCCCTTCAAATTGATGCAACATGAAATATTTGAAGCATATCCATCAGGTACCTTAACATTTTTCAACACTTGCAAGAAATCATGTCTTTCTTTTAGACATTGAGTAGCTTACAGCCAACAAAAAGTACTTTGAATTGCTTGCTTGCACGGGTATTGGATGGAGCTCTCTTCTTATACCCATTTTCATCAAGTCCAATCGTGCTTTTAAATTATCTTTTGACTTTCCTTGCACACTCAACAATGTCCCAATCGGTATCACAAATGTTTTTGGCAATGTGCATTCCATCTAGATTGTGGCGCACAAAAAGTATCCTTGATATGGCAATTCAAAGAAAATAGATTTCTTCCTCCAATTATGTTTTGAGTCATGGGGAATGGTCTTCGTGCTAGTGGGTGTCTTTCCAAAAGTGACATTAATGGCATTAACTTGTTCGAGAATATCAAATCCTGATGGCACCACCGGAGCTTCACTATGGTCACATTGTCCGTTAAATCTTCGTGTATCAAACCTATAACTATGACCCAACTCCAGAAAACAACGATGCCCGATATAACGTTCCTTATTTTGCAATCTACAAGAACGAGTGTTCATTTGACATGATGGACATGCCAACTTACCTTTAGTGCTCCAACCAGACAACATAGCAAGAGCTGGAAAATCACTAATTGTCCACAACAGTGCAGCACGCATTTGGAACTTTGTACCGGTAGATGCATCATACGTTTCAACCCCATTACTCCATAGTATCTTCAACTCTTCAATTAAAGGTTGCATATACACGTCAATATCATTACATGGAGAGTTTGGACCAGGTATTAACAATGGCATGATAAAATACTCCTGCTTCATACACATCCATGGTGGTAAGTTATAAACAACAACTGTCACTGGCCATATACTATACGGTGACCCATGGGTAAAGGGACTCATGCCATCAGTGGACAGTCCAAGTCTTACATTTCGATATTCTTGAGAGAATGTAGGGTACATTGTATCCAAATGCTTCCAAGCTGCAGAGTCAGCTGGATGACGATTCACTCCATCTTTCCGTCGCTTTACATGATGCCACGTCATGTATTTTGCAGTTTCTACAGACATAAATAGCCTCTGCAATCTCGGAATTAACGGTAAATAACGTAATTGCTTCACAGCTACTTTGCTCCTCTTAGCATTTGTATCTATTTGTGCATTCTCTGGTACAACCATCTCAGTCTGCTTCCATCTCAATGATTTACAAACTGTACAAGACTCTAATTTTTCATTCTCCCTCCAAAAGAGCATACAATCATTCTCGCATGCATCAATCTTCTCATAACCAAACCCTAAATTTCCAACCATTTTCTTCATTTCATAAAAATTATCAGGCAAGTTTGCAAATGATGGAAATGATGACTTGAACTTACGGAGAAAACCATCAAAGGACACGTCAGTCCATTTGCTAACATTTTTATGATTGAAAAGCCATACAATGAATGAAAGGACAGTCTCAATTTCACATCCAGGATATAATGGTTGATTGGCCTCTGACATGTACTTTTGGTATTTTATAGCTTCAGCTGATGATTCCACACCGTGATCCCTAAATATATCATTTACCATCTCAGGCATACGATGATCATCTTCGGATTGTGATGGTTCGTCGTGAACATCATCATTACTCACATTCTTGACAATCACATCTTCCCCTTGATGCACCCAATTCGTGTAGCCAAACATAAATCCATCACAAATCAAATGTTCACGAATAGTAGCTCGAATCTGGTATCGACCATTTACACAATTCTTACATGGACAAGGAATTCTTCCCGTTACCATGCCCACTTTTTCGAAACCAAAGTCCAAAAATCTCTCTATGCCTGCAAGATATTCTCTAGAATATCTTGGTAATTCCATCCACGTCTTATCCATAATATTATGTCCCTAAATCAAATTGAACAACCATCAGAATGATATTGTGTATAGAAACCTATGATAATTAATTATCATAATTAATTACCTTGAACGCCAACCAAACTCCCAGTTCACTCAAACAAAACAAAAAAGGTGTATGTAAGATTTATGCCAAGTCCCCTTCCCACCACCCAGGTTGATTAAAGATAATAGAGAGAAATATACTAAAACAAGTACTAAATCACTAGCAAGTTATAGATTTCAAACTAACATTTGGTGTTAGATTTACTTTTATGTAGACCCCATAAAATAGTACTACCACAGGCAAAGACACCTGTTCTCTTCAAAACTTAGGGCTTGTTAAAATAGCAAGGTTTTTTAGGGCAATTAAGCATACAACTAAAACAAGTACAAGATTTTGTTACTCGACCCTTTTCACCCACTTTCATATATCGTATATAGAATTGGAATTTAGCCCTTTATAAAAGCAGAACTTCCTAGTTTTAACGATTCACCCCGCAGGCCAAGAATCCTTAGAAACCTTACGAGAAATTTGGTTACTTGTATAATTTTTTACCAACTACTAGATGACTTTGATATTGCTTGATTTGTTACTTGTATAATTTTTTAGGCCATGCTAGCTATTTGAGTGCTCCTCATACCTTTAAAGTGGGTAGTTCAACTACTACTATTAAATAACAGTTTTACAACAAACAAAGTCAGCCCCCTTAACAGATAATACCGCCAAAATGACAGACAATATGTTGTTATGCCTGCCTACTACTTTATAAAACAAAACAATAAAAAATCTAGCGCAACAGTTAGCTTCTCTGTAAGGTGGGAACAGCCAGGGGTCTGGCTGGTAATTGAGGATTCAATGATATTGCCCAGTGCCAAATACCAGCGGCTACAAGGTTATCCAAGGGAACACAAAGCTTGAACACCAACAAGACTACTAAGAACGATACAACTATATTTCAAGGACCTTTGAAACCATACTGCAACACATCATTTTGCCAATAATATTATACCCATTCCACAACATGTCATTATTTTAACTTGCAAAAGCATTTAAAAGGATGAAAGGTCAAGAGTAGAACCCACAACCTAAAAAGAATATGGGATCACTCACAAATTGATATGCATACAGAAAAAAACTTATACTTGAGTATTTCTTATTTAGAAATTCAAAGATAAAGTACCTAATCTTATAGGATGACAACAAAGGTCATTTAACCACAAAAATGACAACTATATATATATATATATATATATATATATATATATATGTAACTACCGCTTACAAACTAGTTGCTTATGCGAAAATTTGCAAATCGCTTGCTTCCCATCAAATTTAATTGGTAGTCATACTACCAATGTCATATGAATATGACATTAAACCCGAACCACAGTGGCTCACAAAACACCCCACAGAAGGGTGTCCCAAAATTAAAAAATTTAGGGCTTGTTAGAGGGAGGAGAGAAATAGAGAAAATCATAACAACTAAGGGGTAAATAAAATTGAAAACCTAAAGAATGAAATTATACCTTCTCAAACAACCGGCCAATATGATCCTTTCAAGCCGGACGGAGAGATGGAGTGAGACGAAAGTCCGATTTAAGTCCCAAGGCATACTGAGATGATGCAGAGGAGAGTGAGAATGTCAAAGATCTTGATCGAGTTACTAAGATGTTAATCGAATGATTAAGATGTCGATTTGGGGGAAAGAATATGAGAGATCTGTGACTGATAAAACGCCCCTTTAACCCTCGTATATGATCCTTTCTATGCCTCCCTTATATGACCCTCGTTAATTAAAATCATTAAAAAAAATTCCTATACCGACGGCCAACTTGTGACCCTCGCAATAGACTACCTTCAGGGTCCTATACCGACGGTCAGGAAGTGAGCGTCGCTATAGATACCATATAGCGATTTTAAAATGTTAAACCGTCGCTATATCTCGTCGCTATATGTTGAATTTCTAGTAGTGCACCATACATCAAAATACAAGTTTTCACAGAATCATTCATTATATGCACAAATGTATGTACGAATGAGTGCGGTGAAAGAAAGTAAACAAAATACTACCTTTCGGGAGAAATTGAAAAGTCGTAGATCCCATGGAGGAACAGGGAATTTGGGGAGAGAATCGGCAGAATTTGGGGAGAGAGAGAGGGAACAAACTAGAATGAAGGACCTTATCTGAATCGGCAGAATGAAGGTGGAGAGAGAATAAGGGGGAGAGAGAGTGAATTTGTGGACCTTATCTGATTCATTTGTCCCAAAAAAAATTTCCCTTTTTGTTCGTGACCCGCGTCATTTTTTAACCTTTTTGTGACCCGCGTATGTTTTTTTTCCTTTGGTCCGTTGTTAGTCCGTTAGTAAGGTCCGCCTAAGATCTTTCCTCTCTCTCTCTCTCTCTCTGTATATATATATATATAGCTCGGTTTTTTTCTAACGAACTGGAGGAAGCGAACTAATAATGAATCGGCTATAGTGACGATTTTTTCTGTCGCTATAGAATAAAAAATCGGCTTTCTATTTTATAACGACGAAAAAAATCGTCGCTATAGCCGGTTCGCTTTTAGTTCACTTCCTCCAGTATATAACGTATCTAAAACACTCTTTTTAAATAATATTCTCTCTTAAATAGCACTCATTTATTAAAATTATGTCGTTTTGGAGATTTTTTTTAAAATACAAAATAATATTAAAATATAGTGGTCCCACTTGCTTTCTTTTTATTTACAAAAATATTACCCACAACCCCACTTATTTTTTAAAAAAATCTCCAAAAATCACATAATTTTAATAAACAACGTAATGTCACCCAATTGCTTTCTTTTTATTTGCATGTGACTTTTATCAAAAACAACTCAAATTAAGAAGTTAATTATTTACTATCAAAACTGAATAAAACTATACATTGAAGTAATTAATAACAACTTAAATTAACATTATGAAATTTATTATTCAATACAAAAATGCAAACTATACATTAAAATAAGGATTCAAAAATCTGACAAAGTTTATTTATTTTTATTGATTTCCATCTAAAAAATAATTTAAAATTTTTAAATTTTATATAAAAAAAGAGAAAAAAATTGTCTTGCACTAGTTGCCATCTATTATTATTAATACTATAAGATGAAAGCATGTCCTCAAACTTGTCATTATGATTTTACAATCATGTCATTATTATTCTTAGGAGTAAACATACAATAACATCCTTAATATTTGTAAAATTTTCAAATCGAACTCTTCTTGTGGAATAAGGTGAGTATTAAATCTTCATTGAACATGTTTAAATTGTTTTTTATAATTTCAATAAAGTATAAATTTTCTAAATAATAAAAAAAAGTTTAGAAAATACTAAATAAAATGAGAGCTCATTAGGCATATACCTTTTGCATAATTAGGTGTAGAAGTTGTGAAGAAATACAATTATTTGTACCCAGTTTATTTAAAACTATATAAAAGATATGTATGAATGTGTCTTGTACAAAGTTTAATTTTAATAATGAAATAAAATGAGTCAATAAAAAGAGAAAATAGTTCAAATTTATTGAGAACATATAAATGAACAAGGTGGTTATTATTTAAATTTAAAGGTAAATTGAAAAATAACATTTACTTTTCTGGGAAAAAAATAAAGTGGATTTCATCTGGACTACTCAAATTCTATTGTTCTTTATTTATTTATTTTTAAAAAAGTTTTTTTATGCACAATTTCTTACCTTTGTTAAAAATATGTATTAATCAATAATGCTACGTTTGGATTGAAGGAATGGAATAGAGTAGGGAATGGAATAATGAAGGGAATGAAATGATTTTTTAATATTCCATGTACATGTTTGGTTGATGTTATGAATACATCTAAGAATGAAATAAATAATTAGAAAGTAACCTAAATACCCCCAAATATTCAAATTTAACTTAAATTCAATTTATATTAAAAAATTAACACATATTTCTCTAGATTTTTTTTATAATTATATTCTTCTTTTTTTTTACTATACTTTTTCATATACTTTTTCATATAATTTTTTTTGGGTGGTGGGTGGGGTAGGGTGGTGATAAGGGGTGTATACATAATCACATAATATTATTTTTTTTTTATGTAAGGGGGGGGGGGGTAAGAGGTGGGGGGGGGGTGGGGTGGGGTGGGTGGGGTGGGGTGATGATAAGGGTGTATACATAATCACATAATATTATTTTTTTGGGTGAGGGTGGGGTGGGTGGGGGGTGGGTGGGGTGTATATATATCACATAATATTATTTTTTTTTTGGGTGTGGGTGGTGGGTGGGGGTGGCTCTCTCTTTCGTCACTGCCTGCTCCTCCTATTTCATGAGATCGATAGATTGATTGAATGAAAGAACATGGAACCCTATTTTATTTTTAAGGGGCATATTTGTCAATTACTTAAAAATAATAGATGGAATAAGTTATTTCTGACCCCCCTTTCAGGAATAAAAATTATAATTTTAAGTTAACACTTATTCCACTAAGAATACATTATTCCGTTGGAATAAACAAACCAAATAACATTTTTATCATTCCAATAGAATGATTCATTCCATTCTCCCTCCTATTCCATCGATCCAAACCTAGCATAAGGACATGTGGACCAGGACACGAGGGGAGAGAGTATTTTTTTCTTTGGAAAATGATATTTTCATAATACCTTTTGATATTTTAACATGAAAAGTATCGCTATAGATGTACGTTATAAAATTTATAACGAAGATTTTTATATAAAAATATCAATTTCTTTTTTCTTTTCTCCTTATGTCATTTTAATCAGAAGTTTTTAGTCAACTGATTAGCTACTTTTATGGATAAATTACAAATTATAATATTGTACATTCAAAACCTTATATTGTGATTCTGGTCATTTTCCTTAGAGACAACTGAGATGAGTCACTCAAAGCAAGAAAATGAATTAAGTTATTCTCATTTACAAAAAATTGATAGTAAGACAAATGAGTACAATATTAATTAATTAATTATCAAACTTATTTAATATTATTTTATTTTAAAATAATATTGTTAATTTATTATAGATAGAATGACATGAAGAAGCAAATGAATTAATATCATCTTATAACAAAAATTAAATTTAATTAATATTAATATGCTTCAAATTTTTGAGTTAGGGGATCATATGACCCCTAGACCCTAGTTCCGCCGGTGAGTGTACCACCGGATGTTATTAATAATAAAGGAATTCGCCACTTCACCTAATTAACAACTGCTCAATGCTCATTATTGAAGTAAGATTCTATCTAATTTATGTTTTCATATGTTGATTTTTATCGCAATTATAATTCAACTGAAAAATTTATAATACATACCAACGACTCTTCTTTTTATTTTATTTTTTAATTTTATTTTTATTTATAATTTATAAATTTTAAGAAAATATTATTGACAAAACTTTTCACATAATTAGATATTAATTTTTTTTTTTTAATTTTACCATCATTTTCATAAATTTTAAAAAAATAATATTGAGATTTTATAACAAATTTAATCCCAAAATATTAATTATACTTCTTAATTTGTATTTTTTTGATAAGTGGGTTTTAGACTTAAAAATATTGTGTTATCTTACATTACTATTAAAGAAAATATATATTTTTGCAAAATGATTTTCTTCTTCTTTCAAATTGTATTCTTTTTATGGGATAGAACAGTCAATAGACGTGACGTATATTTGCATACATGCATGCATGTGTCCAGTTCATTGAATCGATTATTTTCTTTCGATTATGCACGTGTCCAGATTCATGGAACACCGCCTCAAAATTTGTTTACAGCACAAACGACTCAATTACAAGTTTTACCAACTGAGATATGTCCTTCAAATTCTTCTTCTATTCTTGTTCTTGGCGTAACTAGCTAGGTCATTCTGAACTTGAATCAGAGAGCTCGTCCATGAAGAAAATTATAATTTTTATTTTATTTTTTTTAATGAAATGGGAGCTAGGTAAGGTATAAAATTAAATAACTAAATTTACAGTAGATTATTCAATAAAATTAAATATTATCATTTAGAATATATATGAAAATAAAATAGTTAAACCGGTAGTCGTCCTCCATTCTACAAAAAGAAGCTCGTTTTGTTAATTTTTATTTTATAAAATGAACCCACATTTATAAATAATACTATAAAATGACAAAATGTTTTCATATTTGTCACTATAATTTTGTTATCATAACTTATTATTTTAAGGATAATTATAAAATTAAGATATACCACAAAAATGTGCAAATTTTACAAATAAAATACAAATTGCAAAGTATACAAAAGGAGAACTATACCTAAATAGATAAGGCATCTAAGAAATTTACAAATTAATTAAAATTTTGAAATAAAATTTACAAATAAGACCAGACATATTTTATTAATTGTTCAACTATTTTGTGAAATCACATAATTTCGTTAGCATTTAAAAGGAGGAATTGATATTTCTTAGATTTATATACAAAATTTAAATAAGCAAGTAATCTTATTAAAAGTAATAAATTTAATATGTAGATATAAAATCTATTAAATTTGAATATTCGTAGGTGAGACACTTGTAAAATGTAGAATTGTGTGGTTACCGTTAGTATTTCATAGTCTTTGTAAGATTTTAGGAATAATTATAATTAAGGAAAATGATTTATATGCCAAGAGTCTATAAGAAAGTTGATAGATATAATAAATTATGATATAATTATTTTTAATTTTCTCATATCTCAGATATCGATGTACACTATATTTATAATTACAGTCGATGCAATTTTGTCATCACATGTATCAAAACTTTATAATTAATGATGTACCATTACATTAATTAAATACATTTTGTAATAAAGCTTGCACACCCACCATAGATAATCTGTTTCTTTGTTTTACATAATTAATATAGCATAACTATATGGAGTAGTAAGTATATTTTCTAATTTAATATATATATATATATATATATATATATATATATATATATATATATTTAAATTACTTGTAAACACGTATTAATTAGCCATTAAAATTTTATTTATATATACGTCCAAAATCCCAAATGACAGTATGTTAGTATATGCTAATCAAAACACACGGTGACCAACAATAAAACAAAATGGCAACCAAATTTAAGCCCTGCTTCTCATTTTGTAACATTTAAGCAGTAGTTGTTTCAAGAAATGGATAATCAGTGTAACCAATAACAGGATCAGATGTATAAAATGTATCTCTGTTATATTTGTTGAGAGGAGCATCAAGCTTGAATCTTTTTGGCAAATCCGGGTTCGCCAAGAAAAAGCGGCCAAACGCAACAAGGTCCACACGATTCTCGGCTACAGCTTTATTGCCATCTTCCCTGTCGTAACCGCCAGCGCCGATAAAAGTACCGTTGAACGCTTTTTTCATCGGGAAAAGACTATCTGGGGATTCGGCTTTATCGCCCACGGTTATCATCCTCGGCTCGACCATGTGGCAGTAAAGAATGCCATATTTGTTCAATGATTCAACCATATAGAGTCCAAGAGTTTTTGGATTAGAGTCTCCTGACTGCATGTAGTTTGCAAAGGGTGAAAGCCTTATGCCTACTCTATCTGCTCCTATCTCTTTTGACACTGCTTCGACAACTTCCAAGGCGAATTTGCAACGATTCTCCAATGAGCCTCCGTACTCGTCTGTTCTGTCGTTGATTTCGTCTTTCATGAACTGCTCTATTAGGAATCCATGAGCACCATGGATCTCAACCCCATCAAAACCTAAATTTTGAGGAAAAAATATCATCCCAACTTTCATAGGGGCCCCACGCGTATAGTTAAGGTCTTGTGGAAATATAAAATTTTTCTTGTGAAAATAACAATTCTCAATAAATAAAAAAATTGCATTTTGAATTCATGAACTACATACCAATATTTATAGGATAGACCCATATTCATCTTAATTATGTTCTTTTTTCTAGAGTTGTAGATCATGTGAACATCATATTCCAGTCACCCCGCATAAAATCAAAGCAAATTTGTGTTAACTCGAGTTAGATTTAGCTTAAACACATACCAGCTTCAATAGCATTTCTTGCAGCAAGTCTAAAATCATTTATAATTTGAGGGATTTCATCAGAACTCAGTCGTCGTGGAGGCGTATATTGAGTAACATCAATGTCATTGCCTCGAAGTTCAGGAATAAATGGCTTGTCTGTACTAGAGATTGGCGCCTGTCCATTTGGCTGAAAACCTGTAAATTTAAAAGCATAAATAAGTCGGAAGGTGAAAATATATGGTAGAAGTCAAAATTCAATAAAGTAGGCTGGATTCTACTAAAATAATTCACCAGACAGTTCTATATTTAGAAACCCCAAACCCCAAAGAAATAAACCTTCGGCACAATTCATTGGGTACATAAAAAAACATTGTAGAACAAAATTGCTTAATCCCTTTTGATAACCTGTTTATTTTAGCAGAAGATAATTGCAGAATTATAATATATACTGAAGTTATAATTGCTGATAAGTCATCACTGTAATATTCATATAGATCTGTTGGTAAATAATTTGAATATATTCCTAACAAAAAAAAAATTGTTGCCAAATTATATGGCAAATAATGGTATTATTATTGTTTAAGAATACTCTTGGTACTATAATAAATTGTACGCATAGAAGAGTCTGAAATATATGAACTCGAATAAGCAGCTTTAAGATAATCCAAAAAGGCAGCCTTGGCCAAAACCACCAAATTACTTTTACTCACTTATTTGACCCTATTCACTTACTTTTGCTCAAATAAGTTGAAACAAGCAGCCAAGAATTGCCTCTTGGTTACAATTAAGCTGAAAGAAACAGGCCCAACTAAGTTCTTGACTTAACGCTTGCTTCAAATGTTGGATTTGTATTACCATAACTGGCCCTAAATACTATGCAGGTTCAAACCATGACAAAGAAAAAGGCTAGAGGAAATCATACTCTGATTTGAAACCCTCCCCACATGCCAAATCTGACAGAAAATGATACCGCCTTTGGCATGAACAGCATCAACAATGGGTTTCCACGCTTCAACTTGTTCCTTTGTCCATATTCCAGGCGTATCTGTATGCCTTCAATCAAGAATCACCTACCTTAGTTATGTACTAATTAATAATATTATACATTTGCATTTAAAATCTGTCTTTATACCTAAAATATATATCAGACTAAAAGAATCATGCACAGATGTTATATTTTACGTACCCTTGAGCAGTTTCTGAAACTCCGGTGGCTTCAGCTATGAGAAAGCCTCCTTTTGTGGCTCTTTGGGAGTAATATAATATAGCATGTGGCTGAGGAACACTGTTGTAAGATCTTACTCTTGTCAATGGTGCCAAAACTACTCTGAAACAAATGAAGAATACATAAAGGGTTAGTTTTACAAAAAGGTACAAACTAGAGGGACATTTTAGCATTTCAGTCTATGCACCCTTTATTCACTAGCATAATAATAACTACTCCAACAAACAACCCAACAAAATGAAATAGTTAACCATATTGGGTTTTCCTAAAAAAAGATAAATTCTGCCTATAAATTTAAAAAATCAAAAACCCCAACTGTTTTAAGTGCTAAATCAACAAACTTCATTACAAAATCACTTAGATCCATACCTATGAGAGAGCTGAAATTTTCCCATTTTGTATGGGGTGATAAGAGGGACTTGAAGGGTCTGCTCTTCTTCCATTTCTACTTCTGCTAATTTCTTCTATTTCTCTAATTATAAGAATGAATAATGAAAAATATTATAAACACCCAAATGGGTATTTATAAGAAAATATATAGTACAAAAAAAAGTATTTGTTGGTCCAAATAAGGATTTGATGTCACTGCTGATGATTCCGAGGTTTAAGTTGGAAAAACATGTGGGAAGTCAATTCACGTGAGTTTTGCTCTCCTTAGTTTTTGGAAATTAGTATTTTCAACAACATTTTGTGATTTTTTCAAATAAAAAATATCGTTATAAATGTGTAACGATGATAAAAATCGTCGCTATAAGATTTATAGAGATGATTTTCATATAAAAATATCATTTTTATCGTAAATTTATCAATTTCTTTAATTTTTTTTATTGTATTATGATCCAAAAGTCAAAACTGGACGAGTTGAAAAGTTAATTTCTTAATTTACGTCATTGCTGATGCAGGCCGGTAGCGGCTATCTTACGTAAAGGAAAAAGTCATAATTTTCATTTTGTTTTAGCTTTTGTTGACAAAATGTTTCAGTTTACAAATTAGAATCTTTCCTTCCAAAAGTTTCATTTTTCTGTTTTTTTTATCCACAACATTTTTATTGTTTCTTCTTAGTTCTTATCATTTTTCTGTTTTTTTCAGTATATGATTTTAATAAAAAAAAAAAGTTTAGAACAGAAAAGGGAAAATGAGAGCTCATTAGTATATACCTTATGCATAATTGGAAGAAATACAACTATATGTACACAATATATTTTAATAAATAAAATAAAATAAACTATCTAAAAAAGATATGCATGAATGTGTCGAGTAAAAAGTTTAATTTTAATAAAGAAAATGAGTCGATAGAAAAGATAAAACTTTCTTTTCACAAACAACAAATGTTTTTAATTGAACTATATTCACCTTCAACAAAATAGTTCAAATTTTATTAAAAAAATTGTGACACCTCCAAATTCGAATCTATATCATCTAAGTTGAGTCATTAAAATACATATTACATGTAAGACCCCAACTTTTATAAATAAAGATGAATTTTCTATAAATATTATTTTTGAATATTATAGAGTAAATTTGATATAATGTTATAGTTGTGGGTAATATTTATAAATTTTACAAAGTAAGCAAGTTGTTATAAAATATTCGTTTGGTATCCATAGTTTCTGATCGAGACCCAAGATTCACTTCACGATTTTAGGTTAGTTTGCAAAAAGCTATGGGCACAGACTTACGATTTAGCTTCAAGATATCATCCTCGACCTGACAGACGACAATGGAGAGGACTATTCAAACTCTTGAAGATCTATTAAGACACTTTGTGTCCTTGATTTCAAGGGAAGTTGGGACAAGTTCTTACCATTGGTGGAGTTTTCCTACAACAACAGTTATCAAACAAGTATCGGCATGGCTCCATTCGAAGCGTTGTATAGAAGAAAGTGTCATTCTCCAAAGATGTTGGGATGAGGTGGGTGAAGCAACGTTGTTGGGGCCGGGAGTTGGTACGTATGACTACGGAAAAGATTAAAACGATCCGACAACGTATAAAAACCCTCACAAGATCAACAAAGAGTTATCTTGATCTTCATCGAAAGGACGTGGAATTCGATATAGGAGATCATGTGTTGTTGCGTGTTGTTGCTTCATGGAAAGGAGTTACGAGATTTGGAAAGAGAAAAACTCAATCCTCGATTCATCTACCCCATTTTAATCCTCGATCGAGTAGGAACTGTGGCCCTATGGAGACTCGCTTTTACCGCTAAGTATGTCTCGTGTTCATAACGCTTTTCACATATCCATGTTACGTAAATATGTGAAAGACCCGAACCACATTATTGAGTTAAACCGACGAAATAGCCAAGATTTGACGTATGAAGAGGTTCCTGTTCAAATCTTGATAAGAAGGAACATATTCTACGCCCAAGGTTATACCTCAAGTCAAAGTTTTGTGGAGAAACCACGATGTTGAGGAAATGACTTGGGAGTTAGAATCAAATGAAATCAAGGTAACCTTACCTTTTCGACATACCGTGTCGCACCCTAATTTCGAGGGCAAAATTTCATAAGAAGGGAGGTTGTAAGACCCCAACTTTTATAAATAAAGATGAATTTTCTATAAATATTATTTTGAATATTATGGAGTAAATTTGATATAATGTTATAGTTGTAGGTAATATTTATAAATTTTGCAAAGTAAGCAAGTTGTTATAAAATATTCGTTTTGGTTGTGAATATTCTTTTTGTCGGGGAATATTCGTGATTACGCAAGACAATCATTAGTGGACCCCACAACGGAATTATTGTCGGATTGAGAAAATGACAAAAATACTTTATGAAAATAACGGCGGAGGTGTTACCGTTAAAACTGTTGAACTACCCTTAGTAAAAAAGTATAATAATACGCTGTGGTTGCATAGTAGCACACTGTATTGATTATCGATGCTTATATGAGAAGTCACTCACCTATACTCAATTATTCACGCATCATATCTCTTATATTATTGATTCAATTATTGTCACAAAGATCATCTCAGATAATATGTTATATTATTAAATCAATAATTGAGACGACAAGTTATAAATGATTAATAATTGTTGAAAGATTAAATATGTGTTGATTAAAAATAAAATGATTTGTGGTAATATTTATTCAATCCTTGATGTATATAAAGAGTCTATTATGAGACGTTTGTGGTAAGTTTGGTTATTTTATGGGGCCCCCATATGTCATCATCTAAGAGTCTCTTCAATAATAGTAATTACCTTCAATCGATAGTAATTACCTTCATCAATAAGAAACTACCTTTACCAGACGTCAAACCACTTGCCGTTTCATATTACAAGCGTCGAACCAATTGTCGTTTCACATTACAGAGCGTCAAACCACTTTTCTTTTCACATCACCAGTCGTCAAGCCACTTGCCTTTTCACATTTCAAGTGCTAAGCTAGAAATCTTCTATAAATAGAGGCCTAGTGCTTCATTATTTTTCACGAATTCATTCAAGCTATAGAGAGAGAAAGTATAGAGAGAATAAGAGAGAAAGAAGAAGAGTATTCTGTTACTACACTACTGCAGTATTCAATCTACTACTAATGTAAGGGGTGTTATTCTTTCTTATTCATGAAGAGAACTGTTGTTATTCCATTGCTTATTATTCTGTTGGAATAACCTGTATACGCGGTTTACTGATAAGTGAATTTTATATACACGAATTGGTATTCATTTCAAGTTTAAATTCGTAGTTATCTTCATGTTTTGTGTTCGTTTTTACTCGTTTTGTGATATTTTATGCGTAGGGTGGTCATGGATGTAATTGGTGAGGAAAGGTCGTCTTTTTGGAGCAAAAGTGGAAAAAAGTTGGAGCTTGAAAAATTTGAAGACAGTAGCCTAGCCCGCCGGGGCGGGCTTTATTGTGCCTGCATTCTACCCAAAGTGGGGGTCCGCTTCTGGTATCTGTCCTATTCTGTTTCGAAGTCTGCTAGAGCTCGGTTTGTGGGATTGGGCTGATGCGTTTGGACTCTAATAAAAGAAGAATTCGGTCAGAAGAGACGGGAGCTTGCTATTAGGTAGAAAAAAAACAACGATCTTATAACAAAAAAAGCAAGAATTCAAGAGCGATTTCAAGGATTGAAGAGCGAACGTTGGAGGAGTAATTTTCAGAGATTATCACGACGGTTGCGAATCAAGGCGAAGTGAAGGGGTTTTCGATATTCTTCTTCTCTTTAGTCTTATTTGTAATTGGGATGATGTTTTCAACAAATTATTCAGTTTTTAATTCATTCGTTATGAACTAATTTACTTATTAGACTTGTGATGGATCTTTGGGCGAAACGATGATTCTATAACTTTGAT
This sequence comes from Panax ginseng, assembly GCA_020205605.1. Taxonomy (NCBI): domain Eukaryota; kingdom Viridiplantae; phylum Streptophyta; class Magnoliopsida; order Apiales; family Araliaceae; genus Panax; species Panax ginseng. The sequence goes on along the minus strand of CM035145.1, from coordinate 128,617,032 downwards.
TTCCAATTCAATAAGATATTTTCAGTTTATCTATGTTAATTTGAGCATGAATTTATGAATTTCCTGATCAACAGTTCTTTGTGGATTTGAAAGGAATCGAGAGAGGAGATTCGAATCTAGACCTAGTTAATATAGCATGTGTCATGAATTTTGTCGATAATAGATTTGTGATTATTGTTAAGGTAGAGATACGCTTGACATCGCATGTAATCGTATAGAGAGCTTAAACTTCAACCTTCTTTGATTGCGGTTCACATAGAGATATATAGTGAGTTGGTTAATTTAGGTGTTTAATCAGTTCTATCTTAATTGTGGATTGATGTTAATATGGTATTAGTGCATCGAGAGGTGGCTTTTACTATGTTCGTGTTCTTGATTAATAAACTGGAATATTGAATTGAGTTGGAATAAAGGTTTGGAAATCAGAGTGAAGCTCAGGGTGAAATCATAAGTCTAATTCTCCATTAATTGTTTGAAATTCCGGATTTCGTTTTTGGTGACTGTTTTGTGATAGTTAATTTCTTTATTAATTTAGTTTTTTTTTATAATTCAAAACCATTAAATTGATTAGTTTAATAAAATTAGGGTTAATACAAAATTGATACTTGTGAAGTTAGGATTCTTGATATTTTGTCCTCGTGGGAACGATACTCTATTCACTACTATATTACTTGTTGACCACGTGCACTTGCGTGTTTTTAAGCGTATTGATTTTCACCAACAAGTTTTTGGCACCATTACCGGGGACAATTTAGCCGAGATTTTAATATTTGTTTTTACAATATCAGTTTAATTAGTCCAGTTTTACTTAAACATTTTTATTTTGTTTTCTCTTTTTTAGGTTTTCGACATTGGTTTATGCAAACACGATCTAAACATCCAGACTTGCTTCCTTTTGAGGACGACATTGACAGACTATTTCAAAAGTTGAGTAAGTGGATTGAGGAAACGAGGAACGAATTCGAAAATTCTAATAAGGAAGAAACGATGGTCGCCAGAAGACCGTAAAAGCTTTGAGGATTTTGCCACACCTAGGGTGATCGATCTGCGCAATGAAAGCATTACTAGGCTCGCATTTGTCGCGAACACTTTTGAAATAAAGCACGGGACCATTCGGATGATGCGTAACTCATGTCATTTGGGGGAATGGCAAACGCACGATCCGAATGAGCATTTGATCAGCTTTTACGGAAAATGTGCGACACGTTAAAGTACAATGGGTGTCGGATGAGGCGGTGAGACTTCGCTTGTTCCCATTCACTTTACGGGACAAGGCGAAGAGTTGGTTACATTCTTTACCGCCGGGTTTGATCACTACGTGGGAGGATTTGGCTCAAAAATTTCTTGCCAAATTTTTTTCACCGGCGAAGACTGCGAAAAATGAGGAATGACATCACAATGTTTGAGCAACAGAATGGGGAGTCACTATATGAGGCATGGGAGAGATACAAGAAATTACTCAGAAAGTGCCCATATCATGGATTGCCCAAGTGGTTACAAATGAACACCTTCTATAACGGGCTACATGGAAATGTCAGAACTAGCATTGATGCGGCATCGGGCGGTGCATTCATGGCTAAGAGTTACGAGGAAGCCTACAATTTGATAGAAATGATGTTGACAAATAACTACCAATGGCCCACAAAGAAGAATGACATGCAGTAAAGAGCAGGTACCGGATCTTGGAATTAGATGGAGTAATGACTATACAAGCACAACTTTCTCAGATTATCCATGAAGTTTGATCTGATGAATGAGAGGGTAAATCGATGGCGAGGGCTCAAGTTCAACAACAAGTTTAGCGAAAGTATGGTAGTATGTGAATTGTGTGCGGGTGATCATCCGGCTGAGGAAGCGAAGTGCAATAAATCCAAAGATCCGCTTCGATTCATAGGCAACTACAATAGAATTCCGCAAAATACTTACCAAAACACCTACAACCAGGGGAATAGGAACCACCCAAACCTTTTATGGAGCAATAATCAGCAAACTCAAGCTCCACGACCATCATATCCCCCTGGTTTTTTTAGTCATCCACAACAGATTCAACAGCAAGACAGGAAATCCGATGGGGAGGAATCATGGGCAAGGTACATGACTAGCAACGATTTGGCTATGAAGAATCAAGCTATTGCTATCAAAAATATAGAGAATCAGATAGGTCAAATTGCATTGGCATTGAATAATAGACCACAAGGAACATTACCTAGCGACACCGAAAGAAATCAAAGGGTAATCATGAGCAATGTCAAGCGCTTATGTTGAGAAGTGGAAAACACCTCGGTGGGAATAGTCACGAGAAAATTCAAAGAAGACCGGAGGAAAAAGTTGATGACAGTAACGCAGTGGAGGGTAACAAAATTGAGGAAACAAAGTTAAACAACGAGCCGATTGTTTATCCTCCACCGCAATTTCAAAGAGAGGTCCAAAAGCAAATCGGATAAGCGATTCAGCAAAGTTTTTAGATGTGTTCAAGAAACTCAGATTAACATCCCATTCGCAGAGGCTCTAGAACAAATGCCGAGTTATGCGAAGTTTATGAAGGGAATTCTGTCGAGGAAGAAGAAATGGGAAGACTTTGAAACAGTGGCACTAACAGAGGAGTGTAGTGCAGTGTTACAGAAAAAGCTTCCACCAAAACTCAAAGACCCGGGAAGCTTTACTATCCGTTACGCGATCGGGAAGATGTCGTTTAACAAGTGCTTATGTGATTTGGGGCGAGTATAAACTGATGCCATTATCGGTTATATTCGAATTGGGTTTGCCCCGCACTCAAAGCCTACTTAATATTTCATTGCGATTGGCGGATAGGTCGATCCACATATCCGAGAGGCATTGTAGATGACATTTAGGTAAAAGTGGATAAGTTTATATTCCATGCGGACTTTATCATACTGGATTTCGATGAATATAAGAACATCCCGATCATCCTAGGGAGACCTTTCTTGGCCACGGGAAGGACACTCATAGATGTGCAAAAAGGAGAACTTACAATGAGGGTCCAAGATCAAGAGGTAAAATTCAATGTGTTCAAGGCCATGAAATATCCTACGGACGAGGAAAAGTGTAATCGAATGGATTTAATTGAGCAAATTACCAGCGAAGATATGAGCAAAGAGTTTGATAAACGATCCGTTAGAAACAACTTTACTGAGGGATGAGGAAAAAGATGACCCGGAATTTGTGGATTTATTACAGATGCTAGACTCGTTGCCACGAGTTAGTCGATTCAGAGCACCGGTTGAACCTTTGCACAAAAAGGAGACAGTTGCAGAAAAATTAAAACCATCATTGGAGGAGCCACCAACATTGGAACTTAAGCCACTCCCTAAACATCTCAGGTATGCGTATTTAGGCGATTTAAATTCTTTACCTGTAATTATTTCTGCTACACTTAACGAATTGCAGGAAGAAAAGTTGCTGAGGGTGCTTAGGGATCACAAATCAGCAATTGGATGGATGATTGCGGATATAAAAGGCATTAGCCCATCATTTTGCATGCACAAGATTCTGATGGAGGATGATGCAAGTCCATCGGTGGAGCATCAACGTCGACTTAACCCAATTATGAAGGAAGTGGTCAAGAAGGAAATTTCAAATTATTGGATCTTAGGTGTCATATATCCAATTTCCGACAATGAAATGGGTAAGTCCGATTCATTGTGTGCCCTAAGAAAGGGGAGTAGTGATAATTCAAAATGAGGATAACGAGTTAATTCCAACAAGGACGGTGTGAGTTGGAGGGTGTGCATCGATTATAGGAGATTGAATAAAAGCAACTGAGAGGATCATTTCCGCTACCTTTTATCGATCAAATGTTAGACGAGTTAAGCGGGACATGAGTTTTCTTCGCTTATTGGATGGTTATTCGGGATATAATCAGATTGCTATATCGCTCTTGAGGATCAAGAAAAGACAACATTCACTTGCCCTTACGCACCCTTTGCATTCGAGGAGAATGTCATTGATTTGTCTGAATGCACCCGCAACTTTCCAAATGATTGTATGATGGCTATTTTCTGGGATATGGTGGAGAAGAACGTTGAAGTCTTCATGGGACGATTTCTTGGTCTATGGGGACAATTTTGACACTTGCTTAGAGAATGTGGTCACGGTATTGCAGCGGTGTAAGGATACAAACCTCATACTGAATTAGGAAAAATGCCACTTCATGGTTGAAGAGGGCATAATTTTGGGACATAAGGTGTCGGGTCAAGGATTGGAGGTGGACAAGGCAAAGTTGGACACGATTGAGAAACTACCTCCACCGAGCTCAATTAAGGGCATTAGAAGTTTTCTGGGGCATGCTGGGTTCTACCGGAGGTTCATAAAGGACTTCTCTAAGATTGCAAAACCTCTATGCAGTCTTTTAGAGAAGGATGCCACTTTCAGCTTTACTGCGGAATGTAAGTCTGCATTTGACCTATTGAAGAAGAAATTAACTACAGCCCCCGTAATAGTCGCATGCCGAATTTGAAAAAATGCCATTCGAACTTATGTGTGATCTGAGCAACTATGCGGTTGGGCTGCTTTTGGGCCAAAAGATTTTGACAAGGTGTTTCACGCCATATACTATGCAAGCAAAACACTTACGAGAGACTCAAATGAACTAAACTACTACGAGAAAGGAATTGCTTGCGAGTGGTATCGCGTTCGACAAATTCGGGCATACTTGATCGGGACTAAGGTAATAGTCTACACGGACCATTCGGCGATTCAGTACTTAATAGCGAAAAAAGATGCTAAGCCACGCCTTATCCGATGGATTCTCCTACTTCAAGAGTTTAATTTAGAAATTAAAGATAGAAAGGGGACGGAGAATCAAGTTGTCGATCATTTATCAAGGCTAGAAAATCTGGAGAAAAAGGATGAAGATAGATGCGTGATCAACGAGACATTCCCGGATGAGCAGTTATTTGGGTTGAATGCAGAATTTCCGTGGTATGCAGACTTAGCGAATTATGTGGTAAGCAAGATGCTTCCATCGGATCTTACACGACAATGTAAAAAAAGTTTCGTTTACGCATGGCGTCAAGTGGTACATGTGGGATGAACCCTACTTATTCAAATAATGTGCCGATAAGATGATTCGACGATGTATCCCATACAGTGAAGTCCATAACATATTACAAGAATGCCATTCGTCGGCATACGGTGGACATTACGGAAGTGAGCGCACCGCGACGAATGTTCTTCAATCCGGGTTTTATTGGCCTACGGTGTTCAAAGACGCCCACCAATTTGTGAAAACATGTGATAGATGCCAAAGGGTGGGAAACATATCGAAACGGAATGAGATGCCCCTACAAACAATTCTTGAAGTGGAAATCTTTGATGTATGGGGCATCGATTTCATGGGACCATTCCCGTCGTCTTTGAGCAATCAGTATATTCTGCTCGTGGTGGATTATGTCTCGAAATGGGTTGAAGCTGCAACATTACCATCTAATGATGCCAATGTGGTCCTCAAATTTCTACAGAAAAACATTTTCACGAGGTTTGGCACGCCAAAAGCAATAATCAGTGATGAAGGCAGTCACTTCTGCAATAAGTCATTTACAGCTCTTTTGGCTAAGTATGGTGTCAATCACAAGGTGGCTACAACATATCACCCTCAAACTAATGGGCAAGCTGAGGTATCGAACAGAGAAGTTAAGAGGATATTGGAGAAAGTCATAAATTCGAGTCGGAAAGATTGGTCACTTTGATTAGATGACGCATTATGGGCGTACCGGACTGCATACAAAATGCCAATCGGGATGTCACCTTATCAACTCTTGTACGGAAGGCATGTCACTTACCGGTGGAGCTACATCACAAGGCTTACTGGGCCATACAGAAATTGAATTTTGATCAAGCCGCGGTAGGAGAAAAGAGGCTACTCCAACTAAATGAGCTCGACGAATTCCGCCTCCAAGCCTACGAGAATGCCAAGCTATACAAAGAAAAAGTTAAAAGATGGCACGACCAAAAAATTGTGTAACGAACATTCTAGCCGAGTCAAGCAGTCCTCTTGTTCAATTCACGGCTGCGTTTGTTCCCCGGAAAGCTTAAGTCAAGATGGTCGGGACCATTTACTATAAAACAAGTATTTCCTCATGGCGCCGTTGAACTCTACAGTAGGAATCTGTTACAAACGTTCAAGGTCAATGGTCAATGGATAAAGCATTACTGGGGTGGCGAGTCGAATTGGGATGCCGAAAACATTACCCTCGTCGATACACAGTAAAACAGGGAGTAGTCAGGCTGAACGACTTAAAATCAAGCGCTAATTGGGAGGCAACCCAATTTTTCTTTATTTTTCATAGTTCATGTTTAATTTGTTAGGATATAGTTTATGAAGCAGTAGTTAGGACTTTTCAATTATTAAGTTTTGTTAAAAATCTCTGAAAAGTACTAAAAATCTCATTGAAACTCCAAGTCGTCATTAATCTAACATATTGCATGTTTTTGGTTTCAGGAGAGGTCCAACATGAGTCAGAACAACAACGACTACGAAATGGTGGAAAATCGGAGAATTTTGCATATCAAAATTTTTTGCCAAAATTTTTTTTAGCAGTGGGCATGCCCGCCGGGGCGGGGGTCCTGAAATCTGGGCAGACACACCTGTTATAAGGCACGACCCCAGACTTAGTTCCCACACACATACACACGCCCACTCCTTCTTTTGCTCTCTCTCTCCCTCAACATCACAAACCTGGTGCCATATTTGTTTTCTCTCATAAACACAACCCACGAAACCAAACAACTACTACCACCACTACAACTACCTACATCAATTAAACCCACTTTCTACCCACGATTTCCACATGCCTTCAATCCCGTCCACCACTTCATCTCCCCCACATCACTCTATATAAACCCTACCTCATACTTCCCATATTCAACACCCTTAAACTCGAATTCTTCAAGAAATTGGGGTACACACACTTGAGGGTAAGTTTCTATAGTGTCAAGTCTTCATCTTTTCTCAACTCCATAGCACCAACCTAAGTTTGGGGATCCGAACGAGCCGTATGTACACGCCAAGTGTTTGATGATTAGATGCACCAAGTTTTCGGAGAGAAGTGTGTTTACTAGCAAGAGTTCATCTTTGAAACTTCAATGGCATCTCAACCAACACCCAAACGCCAACGGGGAGAGTTCAAGCGCCGCTCCACCGCCAACTACCTATGACGGCCGGTAATTTATGAAGTCTTTGCCGCCGCCACGATTATGAGTACATGCAATCTAAGGCACTTACACCGAACGTGGTTTGGCCCCAGAAACGACGGGGAGATGATGTCCCAAATTCACCAAAAGGGTGGATCAAATTCATCGAACATCCGACACCCGCAGATGGTAAATATTGTCGAGGAATTCTATCTGCCAAGACAAAGCTCCTTTCAAAGCGTTTGTCATATGGGTCGAATGGTTCCGTTCAGTGACGATGCAATTAACGCTTACTATCAGTTGCGGGTGCCACGCCATTGTTAGTATGTCCAAATGAGGGATTTTGACCCAGATTATGAGGAGGTTAATATGGTATTAGTGCATCGAGAGGTGGCTTTTACTACGTTCGTGTTCTTGATTAATAAACTGGAATATTGAATTGAGTTGGAATAAAGGTTTGGAAATCAGAGTGAAGCTCAGGGTGAAATCATAAGTCTAATTCTCCATTAATTGTTTGAAATTCTGGATTTCGTTATTGGTGACTGTTTTGTGATAGTTAATTTCTTTATTAATTTAGTTTTTTTTATAATTTAAAACCATTGAATTGATTAGTTTAATAAAATTAGGGTTAATACAAAATGATACTTGTGAAGTTAAGATTCTTGATATTTTATCCTCGTGGGAACGATACTCTATTCACTACTATATTACTTGTTGACCACGTGCACTTGCGTGTTTTTAAGCGTATTGATTTTCACCAACATTTACCCTATACTTGGTGACATTCTTCTATTATTCTATTGGAACATCCTGTCTATGTGTTTTACACCGGACCTGGTTCCGTCTTTATTATTATTCTGTTGGAACATACTGTCTGTGTGTTTTACACCGGACCTGGTTCCGTCTTTATTATTCTATTGGAACATCCTGTGCAGGTGCAAAATTTTGCTCGACTTTGGTTCCGTTATTATTATTACATTGGAATAACTTTGTCTATCTGATACCGCATGCATGGTGATTTCTTTTGTTATTCCATTCTTTATTATACTCAGTTGGTTAAAGTTTTGACTTCTATACTCTATGAAATTAGTAGAATATCCTTGATATTTGCGCTTCATCCAGTATCTTTTCATGGAAATATTCTTCTGATTATTCTTGAATTTTACTCTACAAAGCAGTATCATGTTGACAATTTGGACATTATTAGTTCCTGGATAAATTAATTCTTGAACTTGTTTTATTGAATTCTTATATCATTGTCATCATCCTCATGTTTATATTATGTTGAAAGTCATCTACATGGCTTTGTAGTGCATATATGAACTTGGTATGATTATGACCGGGGATTATTCGGTGTAATCATGACCAGTAATGTTACAAATGATGTGGTAAAGTTATCATTGGCCCGTAGTGCATTGATGGATAGTTGTTGGCATGATCATGACCATTAATGAATACACGAATGTCCTTTGGTACGTAGTGCATGGATAATTTGTGGTCGTAATACTAAAGAATATCCTTGGTAGTAGTGCGAGGGTGATTCGATGATGTGAATTATTTATTAAGTTGAGTCCCAAATGATAAAAGTCATGAAAAACCTTTTAAATCATAAAAGATAGTAGATTTTATTCTCTACTTGACTCTTTTTAATGGATTGCTTGTTCATTCGCAGATTAAACTTGATGTTGTTATATTTTATCGGTTTAACATCTGTTGAAGGCTAACGATAATTTATTACGCATTATCTTAGTCCTAATATTTCTTCTTTGGGCTAGTTGAGCTCACCCTTTCTTTCACTTTTCTCTCTTGAAATGAGAACGTAGCAGGGACTAGCCGGGGAACGGAGTGACGGTCCAGAGGATAGCATTAGTAGTCCTCACTATTCTGTGAAATAGTATGTTAATAATTATAATGAGGACTCCTTTTGAGTTTGTATAATCTCTAGTAGACAATAATTATATTCAAGCTCACAGTTATGTTTTGTCATATTGTACACAACAGTTGTATTAGTAAGTTGTATTTGAATTTTGTACCATGTATCTGACGACCCAAGATGGGTGATGTATACCTAATTTTGGGGGCGTCACATTACAAACACAATTTTTTTATTTACAATTATTATAATGTCATGCAAAATACGACAACATGCACTGTGACGCTCCAAATTCGGGTCTACACCACCCTATTTGGTTCACCAAAATCAATTATTACAACATCGTGAAAATATAACAACACACGTATTTTATGTTCTCAGTATAATTAGTGTCGTAAATAGTACGACAATATTTACACTCAAATAAAGTCCTCAATACAATTATTGTCACACTATTTTATAACTTGATGATTACAACCACTAACTTGAAACATCACTCCATTCCACTGTTCTCCCTGCTAGCCTCAACTATACTCTTATTTCATAAAAAGAATTGTGAAGCAAAAAGGGTGAACACATATAACCCAGTAAAGAATATCATGACTAAGATGTATAAATTATCAATTGTGACGCCCCCAAAATAGGTATACACAACCCATTCTGAGTCGCCAAATACATTGTATAAAATTTAAATACAAACTTAATTATACAACTGCTGACAATACATAAGCTGAGAGTTTAAACACGAATATTGTCTCGTAGACAATAGCCAAACTCAAATGGAGTGCTCATTAGAATTATTATCACACTATTTTATAAAATAGTGAGGACTACTATAGCCACCATCTCATACCATCACTCCATTCCCCGACTAGTCCCAACTATATTCTCATTCCCTGAAGAGAACAATGAAACCAAATGGTGAGCTCAACTAGCCCAGTAAAGAATATTATGACTAAGATAATGCCGAATAAATTATCGTTAGCATTCAACAATGTTAAACTGATAGAATACAATAGACAACATGTTTAACTGCAACATAACAAATAATCCATTAGAAGAGTCAAGTAGAGCATGATATCTACTATCTTCTATGATTTAAAAGTTTATCATCAATTATATCGCTGAGACTCAGCTCAATAAATAATCCACATCACTAAATTATCCATGCATTATGGGCTAAGGATATTCATTATTATCACATCCACGAATCATACATGCACTACGGGCCAAGGATATTCGTTATTATCACCAATGATCACGATTATACTGATACATAGTCACAATCATACCAATCAACAGTCCATATATGCACTACGGGCCAATGATGACTTTTACCACATCATTTGTAACATTACAGGTCATGATTATACATGTTAGTTCCCAAAGGCACAATAGTTATCTAGAAGGGGGGTTGAATAGATATTTTAAAATTTCTATTACAAATACTTGTCAGATTTGTTAATGATTTAAACACAGCAAAATTTGAGATTTGTTTGTTTCCCTTTAAGATAAATCGAGTTAATAGGAGATAAGAAGTTATGACAGATATAACAGTTATAACAAGGATATAAGAGACAGTATTTTTAAGTGGTTCAGAGCACTCAAGGCTCCTAGTCCACTCTTCTACTCCTTGAGTAGGAAATCCACTAAGGATGTTTTTACAATCTTCGAATCACTGAGATTCCTTCAATACCGGCAGTCTTAGAACTTCCTATTTCCCTTAGAACTCTTCAAGTCCTATAGACTTGAAACTTCTTAGTTCACTTAGAACTCTTCAAGTCCAACCGACTTGGAACTTCTTACTTCACTTAATGATAGTTGAGTTCTTGAATGATGTTACTCGATTCTTTAAGCTAAGCTTGTGTTCGAAAAATGAGTAGTAGTGAAAGCAAGCTTTCTTTACAGATCGTAGAGTTGAGCGTTGAGTGTTCTTCAGCTTTTTGTTCTATGCTTGCATGCCTCTTGCATCTGCATTTGATTTGTATATATGGTGCCTTTGAAATGTATTTGTTTGAAGACATTCGTTGAACCATTAAATGTATTTGACATTTCTAAGAATTGATGGTGACTTTCTGCAAATCTTCTGTTGAGTCGTCTGACCCCACTGACATAGCAGACTTCTATCTCACCTAACACCTAAAAAGGTGTTCTCAGCTGACCTATAGTACTTTCCTTAGCTTCTTCAATACATTTCTTTGTTATATACTAAGGATGAGTGTTGTGTCATTGGGATTCCCGATGATTTCAACATTTATAATCCATTCCATATTTGTTGTGATTTATTCTTAAACAAATGGACAAGGCTCGATGCTTCTAATACTGACAGATGATGCACTACGATCATGCTCGTGGTGTCTTGCCACCTTGGTGCTTGATCTGGTACTGATGGAAGAGAACACTACGATTTCTCTTAAGCACTGGTAGACTACGATCTTTGCTTGCTTGATTTTCAGACTCTACGCTTTCGAGAGCACACTACGATTTTTGAGTTGGCTCGGCAGACGTTTAGACCACTACGATTCTGGGAGAGGCCTTCCAAAGCAGACATACTGTAATTCTCAGTGCTCTACGATTCTGCCTTAGCTTCTGCAATCTCTTGACTGATACGATGGACTATGATTCTGTTGAAGCCTATTTATTACATCTCAAGAGATAATTATAAATTCACATATTCAGAAACTTCAATAATTCATAATAATTAGCCTTTTTATCAGAAAAATACGGATCTTATATCCATTCTGTTGGGAGAATGCATATTATGATTTGATGTTTTAATGTATATGTTCATGATTATTTGTAAAGTCCTTCAAGTAATATATGTACAAGGACTTAGTGATAGATTAAATTTGTTAGGTTGATCTAAGCTCTTAACGTGTATCATTCTGTAATAGAATGTATAGATAGAAAGATCAAAGCTGTTAGGTTGATCTTGAGATGTAATAGATAGGCTTTGAAGAAATTGTAGTGTATCAATCTGATCAACATTGCAGAAGTCATGGTAGAAACATAAAGCTTCAAAGATCGTAGTGTGCCTGCCTTGAAGGGCCTCTTCGAAAATCGTAGAGTGGTCCGAACATTTGCCGAGCCAAGTCAACGATTGTAGTGTGCTGTAGGAAACGTGGAGTTTACAAGTCAACGATCGTAGTGTGCTCTCGAAAACGTAGAGTTTACAACTTAAGCAAGCAAAGATCGTAGTGTGCAAATACTTAAAGAGAAATCGTAGTGCTCTCGGTACCGATATAGATCGAGACCAGTACCAAGCGACAAGTCACCATGATCTGAATCGTAGAGTATCATCCGTCTTGTGTCAGAAAACGTCGAGCCTCATGATTTGTGTGGAGATAGGTTTCAACATAAGAGGAATGGATTCTAAACGCTGCAGTACTCACCAGTCCCAAAGTCATAAGAAATATCCTTAGTATGCAACAAAGAAGCGTATTGAAGAAGCTAAGGAAAGTATGATTGGTAAGGGGGAAAACACCTTTTCAGGTGTTAGGTGAAAGCGATCTACATGTCGATGGGCGAAATGCGATTCGGAAGATGTGCAGAAATGTCTCCATCAAAGAACAGAAAGGTCAAACGCATTTAATACTTCAACGAATGGATCTAACGGATAGTTTTCAAGATCACATATATGCAAATCAAGCAGATGAGAAAAAAATAGAAAAGCAAGCATTGAACAAATAATGTGAACAACTCTCAAAGTTCAACTCTACGATCTGAGAAATAGAAAAGCTTGCTCAGCTACTCAGTTCTTTCGAACAAGTGCTTAAACAACAACTGAGTAGCAACCATCAAAAACTCAACATCTACCAATCAATCAAGAAGAAGAGTACCAAGTCCATTGGACTTGAAGAGTTCTAAGTGACAGAAGAGAGCCAAGTCTGCTGGACTTGGAGAGTTCAAGAGTGAACTAAGAAGTTCCTAGACTGCTGGTCTAGAAGGAATCTATGTGATTCAGAAGTTGTAAAAGACATCCTTAGTGGATTTCTACTCGCTGAGTAGAAGAGTGGACTAGAGCTTTAAGTGCTCAAACTACTTAAAATGACCGTATCTTTTACGCTCATACTATAACCGCTATATCTCGCCATAACTCGCTATAATCGCCTTACTCTCATAACTCCACTACTTTGCAAAAGAGATTAAAACAAACATAAAGTCCGCTAAGTTTTAATTATCATTAACTAACAAGTTTAAAACGAAAAGATTTTTAAATATCTATTCAACCCCCCCCCTTTCTAGATAACTATTGTGCCTACTAGGAACTAACAATTGGTATTAGAGCAGGTTCTATTATACATCTTACAAGCTTTAGTAGATCCAATGGCACACGTATCAAGCGAATCTAGGACTGGAGGAGGCAGCAAGTCACCAATGTGCAACAAGGATAAATTTGCCAACTGGAAAGTGAGGATGCAAGCATACATGGACTCAATAGATGAAGATCTATTTGAGACCATTCAGAATGGGCCCTATGTTCCAACAAAGCTTGCACCAACCACTGACGATTCAAACAGAATACAAATCAAAGTTAAAGAAGAGTGGACAGACAACGAGAAGAGAGCTGTCCAACTTGACAAAAAGGCCAAGAACATCCTGTTCCAATCCTTAGAAGACGATCTGTTCGAAAACGTTATCAACAAAAAATCAGCCAAGGAGGTTTGGGAAGCACTGTTAATCATGCACGAAGGAACTGAAGAAGTTAGAGAAAATAAACAATCACTCCTGACACAGCAGTATGAGATGTTTGCTCATGTTCAAGGAGAAAATGTAACTGCCACCTATGAGAGATTCAAAATTCTGCTCAACTCTCTACGAGCATATGGAAAGATCTATCCTAACAAAGATCTGATCATAAAGTTCATGAGAGCCCTATCGAGCAGGTGGGATGCCAAAACCACTGCTATAAGAGAGTCAAAGAATCTTCACGAGATGACAGTTCAACAGCTATATGGAAATCTCCTGACATACGAACTGGAGCTGACTCAACGAGTTGAAACCCTATCAGAAGGAAGAAGGAAGGATAAGGGTGTTGCTCTCAAGGCAACTGAAGGTGCATCAAAGGTCAACACTGAGATTGACTCTGATTATGATGAGGACGATGATGAAGACCTTGCTATGCTGGTAAAAAGACTAAGAAGGTTCATGCGTCAAGGCAAAACCAACAAGCCAAAGAAGGTCAAAGAATTCACAATGACCCGAGGAGCAAATGAATGATCTATGCTACAACTGCAAGAAGCCTGGCCACTTCATTGCCAACTGTAACAAACCTCTCAGAGAAGAATTAAAGAAGAAATCACATGCAAAGAAGGAATACAAAGGTAACAAAAGGCCTTAGAAGAGAGACAAAGGCCTGGTAGCTGGAGGATCGTGGAGTGATTCAGACAATGACTCCAATCCTGGCTTCAGAGATGATGAAGAACCACAAATGGCTAATCTGTGCCTAATGGCCAAACATGCAAAGGACAAACAAAACTTCAACATAAATGATGTAAGTCTCGATGAGGTATTTGACTTCAACTCACCTGATGTAGACATAAATGATTTAAGAACTGCACTGCATGGCATAACCACTGATCTACATCAATACATGAAGTGGTTCAGAGTTTTGTCTAAGGATCATTCATTTCTTAAAGAGGAGAAGAAGAAAGTTCAAGAAGAGTTTGAAACAACCCTTCTAAGTACTAACCTTCTCTCCAAGCTTGAGACTGAGAATGAGATCTTAAAACAGACAAATAAACTCAATGCACAAAGAGAGTCTAATCTAACCTCTAAAATTGAGGATCTAGAAAAGACTATCTCTACATGGAACAAATCCTCATCATCCATGGACTACCTGCTCTCTAGTCAGAGAAGTACATTCGACAGAACATGCTTAGGCTTTGGGGAATCCATCTCAGAGCCATGTGTTGAAAAGACAAAGGAAACTAGCACTAGTAATGCCTCAAGTTTTAGTAGAAGCATTACCTTTGTGAAATCCTCACAGAAGGAAGAACCAGTTCAACCCTGTTCTACTGTTTCCATTCACACTCAAAGGAGTAAAGGATCTATTCACCAACCTCGAAGTATCGTAGAGTCAAGCAAAACCAACTCTACGAATCAACTGGGAAGGTATAGTAGAGGTAAGGCACACTCATCACTATTTATGAAATCCAAGGACACGTGGAAGGATGAGAATCAGTTTAACAAAAGGACAACTAAAGAACCACACAAGTCCAAATGGAGGATGAATCATCATACACACACATGCATGCACCATACTAGATGTTTTATATACAATAAATATGGTCACAAGGCTGCCAAGTGTTATTATAATTCCATGCATGTAAGACCCAAGATTAAACAGATTTGGGTCCCCAAAGGCACTAACAAAGAAGGACCCATGCAAATATGGGTACCAAAATGAAGGTTCAATGTTTTGACAGGAAAAGAGCTCCAAGATCACTACATGGTATCTGCACAGTGGATGCTCAAGGCACATGACCGGGAACAAAGCCATTCTATCTAACTACATAGAAAAGGAGGGTCCCTCAGTCATCTTTGGAGATAATAGCTCGGTCAAGACAAGAGGATATGGCTCTGCTGGCAATGGTGCAGTATCGTTCAGCAAAGTAGCATATGTGGAAGGTCTCCAACACAACCTTCTAAGCATCATTCAACTCTGCGAAAAGGGTCATCAAGTAACATTTCTCAATAACCAATGTCAAGTCAGAGATTTGAAGACATCTGCTGTAAAGCTAACCGGGACAAGAGAAGGAAATGTCTACATAGTGAATCTTGGTCAACTAAGCTCAGACGAGACAATATGTTTTCTCGCAAAAGCATCTGAAGAAATGAGTCAAGTATGGCATAGATTTCCGGTTGTCTCACTTAAACTTCAAAAGCATGTCCAAACTGGCATCAAAAGATCTCGTTGCTGGCCTACCTAAGTTCAACTTCGTAAAAGAAAGGCCATGAATTGCCTGTCAGCTTGGAAAGCAAACCAGAAGCTCATTCAAGAGCAAAACTGCCAACTCTATCGACAAGCCCCTGTAGTTGCTCCACATGGATCTATTTGGGCCAATTCCAACAACTAGTCTTGGAGGAAAAAGATACTCTCTAGTTATAGTCGACGACTACACCAGATTCACATGGGTATTCTTCCTAACTTCAAAGGATGAAACGAGCTCTCAATTAATCAAAATGTTCAGACTGGTGATGAACGAAAAAAGAGAGAAAATCAAGTCCATAAGGAGTGATTATGGAAGAGAATTCGACTTCTCAGAAATAGACCAGTTCTACACAGACAATGGCATCAGTCATAACTTCTCAGCTCCACGAACTCCTCAACAAAATGGAGTAGCTGAAAGAAAGAACAAAACTTTGATAGAGGCTAGAAGAACTCTACTAGCAGCAGCTCATCTACCTAAATACTTCTGGGCAGAAGCCGTCAACACTGCATGCTACACGCAGAATAGGTCACTGATACACTCTACGATCAAGAAGACACCCTACGAACTATGGAAAGGAAGAAAGCTAAGTGTCAGCTACTTTCATGTATTCGGTTGTGCATGCTACATTCTCAATAATGGAAAGCAGTACCTGACGAAATTCCAACCCAAGTCAGACGAAGGAATCTTTCTTGGATATGCCATAGACAGTAAGGCCTACAGAGTGTTCAACAAGAAGACACTGAGTGTTGAAGTCTCGAATCATATCATCTTCGATGAAACAGACTTAGACAACATAGTGCTTTAAGACACTATGACCGATAGTGTAGACACTACGAATGAAATTGTCGAGCCCAACACTACGATCGTAGTGCCAGATAGTGAAATCATTGAGCAACAAAATGAGATCGTAGAGAGGTCTATGCAAGACAATGAACCTCCACACCAAGAAGGAGAAATAGATCTTGAAGACTTAAGACAAGAAGGCATCAGGACATATGCCCCAACCGGTAACAGATGGGCCAGAGATCACACTCAAGATCTAATCATTGGAGATCCGAGTGCTAGAGTCAAAATAAGAGCTGCCACCCAAAATGAATGCTTTTATCTAAGCTTCCTATCACAAATAGAACCAAAGAAGATAGAGGATGCTATGGAAGATTCCAATTGGATAGAAGCCATTCAGGAAGAACTCAACCAATTTAAACGAAGCAAGGTATGGAGATTGGTATCAAGACCAAAGAGTCATCCTGTCATTGGAACCAAATGGGTCTTCAGAAACAAAATGGATGAAGATGGAGTTATAACTAGGAACAAGGTAAGATTAGTGGCCAAGGGCTACTCTCAAGAAGAAGGCATTGACAACAATGAGACAGTTGCACCTGTTGCCAGACTAGAAGCTATCAGAATCTTTCTTGCCTTTGCTACTCACATAAAGTTCAAAGTCTTTCAAATGGATGTCAAAAGTGCATTCCTAAATGGAGAACTCCAAGAAGAAGTCTATATAGAGCTACCTCCAGGTTTCATCATTCCATCTCTTTCCAATTATGTTTATAGATTAGACAAAGCCTTATATGGTCTTAAACAAGCACCTAGAGCATGGTATGAAACACTAATTAACTTCTTAATTGAAAATGGGTTCACTAGAGGTAGAGTAGATACCACACTATTTCTTAGAAAGCATAAAGACAAAGTCTTATTAGTTCAAATATATGTTGATGATATTATTTTTGGTTCTACTGACGAAAAGTTATGTAAGAGATTCTCTAAACTGATGCAGAGCAAGTTTGAAATGAGTATGATGGGTGAGCTAAATTTCTTCCTTGGACTACAAGTAAAGCAGACTGATGAAGGAATTTTCATAAACCAAGCCAAGTACATCAAAGACTTACTCAAGAAGTATGGCATGGAATCAGCCTCTCCCATAAAAATACCAATTGCTCCTGCAACCAAGCTTGACAAAGATGAAAAAGGTAAAAGTATTGATATAACTCAATACAGAGGTATGATAGGTTCTCTTTTATATCTAACTGCCAGTAGACCAGACATAGAGTTTGCAACATGCATATGTGCTAGATTTTAGGCTAACCCTAAAGAGTCACATTTATCTGCTGTAAAGAGGATCTTCAGGTATCTCAAGGGTACACCTTACTTGGGGCTTTGGTACCCCAAGGAATCCTCATTTGAACTAACAGGATACATAGATGCTGATTTTGCAGGATACAAAATAGATAGAAAGAGTACCAGTGGCACCTGTCAATTGCTAGGAAACAGACTTGTGTCCTAGTTTAGAATAAAGCAAAACTCAGTGTCTACTTCAACTGCAGAAGCTGAATACATTGCTCCTGACAGCTGCTGTGCTCAGATCCTATAGATGAAAAATCAGCTAGCTGACTATGGGTTTGATTTCAAATCTATTCCCATTCACTGTGATAACACAAGTGCCATAGCAATAACTCATAATCTCATTATGCATTCTAGGACTAAGCATATAGAAATAAGGTATCACTTCATTAGGGATCATGTGCAAAATGGAACTATATCTTTACAATATATCCCTCATCGAAAATTAACTTCTGTCGATGTTTTACAAAACCTCTAGATGAATCCAGATTTAATAAGTTAATAAGTGAGCTAGGCATGCTAAATCTACAACCATAAAATATATGCTCTAGATTGTGCTAACCATAACAAATACAAAGGCTAAACTCAAAATCGTAGACATGATCAAGGGAAGTCCACGATCGTAGAGTTGAAGAGACAAAACTACCTCAACGATCGTAGCAAAGACCCAACCATCGTAGTGCAGACTCAGCGATGACAAAAGCCACATCAACAAAGCAAGAATGCATCCTATGATGATAAGCTTCAAAACACAAAGAATCCTCTCGATAAAAGCGCCAGAACAAACCTAACCCTTGACTCACTCCAAGAGGTTGGCCCTTCCTGAGTTACCTTAAAAGAATGCTTTGTTAAAAAAACTCATCACAAGGATCCGGTCAGACTCGACGATCGTAGATCAGACACGACGAATGCTGGACAGACTCGACAAATGCAAAGCACTCAACGATCACAAAACTACCTCAACGATCGTAGTCCTCCCAAAGGACACCTCAGCTCTGTAGGAGCCAAGGGCAAATCAGTACAATCCTCATCAGTCAAAATCGTAAAGCCAAGCAAAAGTCGACACCTGTCCCACTAAGTAAAAAGGAGAGAGGGAAGTTACATGTACTATTTGAAATCGTATTTTTGAAATCAGAAGTTCAAAAGATTATCTCTCTCATCCTCTCTCAAAGCAGAAACCCTAAATCAGAAGAAAGCTCAGTCAAATCTCACTTCCAGCTAAAAAATTAATGGCGGCTTCCAGTGTTATCTCAGGCTACAGACTCTGTTTTGACGAGTTCAAAATAGCTCAACCCATATTCCACAAGACTCTGGCCTTACTGAAAAAGGCAGGTCTCAAAGAAGAAGCCTTGAGCATAGACACATTAATCTATCCCATGTTAGTGAAAGAGTTCTACAGGAATGGTGTGTTTGAAAATGACACCATCACTACGAGAGTAAGGGAAGTGGAAATTAGACTGAAGGCCGAAGACATCAACCTCGCCCTAGGTCTCAAAAATGAAGGGCATCCAATCATAGATAGCGTAGACTTCCAAGAGGGACTTAGAAGAATGCATCACAAGAAACTCCCCTCTGTGAAAGGGTACAAGAAGAAGGAGTTCCCACAGAGGTATGAATTTCTAGCCGATATAGTTGGGAAATGTATCTGCTGCAAAAGCTCAGGTCATAACTCTATGAATGAAGTATAACTGAAGCTAATGACTGCCATGTGTTATGGAATACAACTCAACTATGGAGCCTTATTGCTTGAATGGATTGGGAAGTGGATTACCAACTCAAAGAAGTCAAAAAGTCCTCAAAAGATGTTATACGGGCGATTCATAAGTATCATTCTATAGTCATCCCTGGGTGACAAAATTGGGGATGAAGAAGGAGAAGCTATCAACCCAAATGCATTTAATGACCCGAAATTGTTTGAAAATTGAAGAGGAATGTGACACCCCAAAATAGGTATACATCACCCATTCGAGTTGTCAATACACTGCATGTAAACAACTACAACTTTATTATTACAACAGTAAAACTGTGAGTTTAAATACAGATATTACCATCTAAACAATATCCACATACAAATAAATTCTCATCATAATTATTGATACATTATTTTACAAAAATGGTGAGGACTACTAAACAACTCTCTAAAACCATCATTCCATACCCCGACTGCATACTTCGCTTACATTCTCACCTCCCGAGAAGAAAAAATGGAACAAAAAGAAAAAGGGTGAGCTCAACTAGCCCAAGATAAAATATTATGACTAAGATAATACAGAACAAATTATCGTTAGTCTTCAACAGGAAAAATTTAATAGAATACAATAGACAACAAGTTTTAAATCAATACTGCAATGAAAAATATTAATTTATAGAAGAGTTACGTAGAGGATGAAATCTACTAATATCTATGAATTTAACAAATTCATCATCAATATTTTTATCCCTCAGTAACATCAATCAATATATATCTGAATCATATATTCATCCTTGCATTACATAGGCAAGGACATTCACCAATTAGGTCATGTTCATCTAAACACTGCTCATCTTTTAGACTACGGCCAAAGATATTCATCGAAATCATTTATCTTTGCACTACAGCCAAAGATATTCATCGAAATCAATCATCTTTGCACTACGTGCCAAAGATATTCAATAATATCATCATTTAAGACCAAGATGATGAAAAATATTTTTTTTTTAAAGAAACGAATCCAGTGAAACAAAATGACAAGGATTAAGGATTAAGGATTCGTACTTTATTTTATCCACGTCCAAAAATACCTCAAAAATAATCATAGTGGTGTAAAATTCAAGAATGATCAAAACATGGATACAATCAAAACTAGTATCCACAATAGATATTTTGGACAAAAAGGAAAATTTTCATTTTTCGATGAATAGTGCCGTATTCGTGAATAAGATCAGATATCGTGAATAAAGGTCAGATATCGTGAATAGTAACCCCGACAACTAAAAGTTCCAAATTTGATTAAAAACTTCAGATCAAGATTTCAAAGATAATGATATTGAAGAAATAATATCATTACGAAAAAAATAATATCCTTACCTCGAAAGATTTATACTTCTAAATTGAAACCTGATATAAAGGCTATGACTTGAACTTGCACCGTATAGCAATACTCAAAGTATACTCAAAATACTCACAAGAATACGCCGATAATATAGAGAGAGAAAACTTCAGCTTCGTGTGATTTTCAATTCTAACCTAAGCACCCTATTTATAGAAAAATGCTTAGAACACCAAAGTAGAAAAAATTAATATAATATTATTATATAATTTAAATTTTCCTACGCCATCTTTTGTAGAACTGAATTCAGCCACCTTTGTTGCCCCAAATAATGACAAAAACAAAAAAAAACGTTTTTGTTATTAAAAACAATTAAAACTTCCAAAAATCAATTATTTCGGAGCTTCGGAACTTCAATAATTCACAATAAATAGTGCTTTTGTCAGAAAATTCGAATTTCGCGACTTTTTATAGGAAATTCAATTCTCTACAACTTTACAGAAGAAAGTTTTTCCAAATTCCAAACAAAAATTGACCGAAATCCACATACGGGCGATTTTACAGGCTATAATCAAATTTCACCAATAAATGGGGTCCATGACATGTTTAACATGTTTTAAATATTTATTGCAACAAAAAAACTCTTCCTCCTCGTATACTCATATATCCCACATTCGTTGTAAAAATATCACCATTATTATATTATTAAAATATAATATATATATATATATATATATATATATATTTAAATGAATTATTTTATCAAAAAAGAAAAATTTCAATTTTCAACAATTGTTACATTAAAAATTTCTCCATCTATATCCACATAAAATCAATATTTTTCTCATCATATGAATCAATAATTAATTATTCACAAATAATATTACGTAATCACAATATCGACAACTGTACATAGTTTTCTCGAAAAGAGGGGCTTCCAATAAGAATTTCTCCTTCTCATGCCAATTAGGTGACCAAACCTCTCCTTAGATGTAACTTTCTAGACATTACCAATAATGTTATCTAATAATATTATTCGGATAATATGAATTATTGCTTCGATAATGAAAAATACTTGTGTAATGACAATTATCAAACAACAAAGAATATAAAATAGCAATACAACAATTATTGAACCAATAAAATACCTTGAGCAGAATTATCAGAACCATTATTGAGTAGTGCCTTCTTACGTAAGAATCAATAATTGGTGCAATACTGCAAAGCTACTTGTTTTTAACCACCGAGTATTTTAACAAGATAATCTGTAATAACTACGCCATTTATTTTTAAACAACTTATATTTGTCGCTTTTTTTATCCAATCGCTTTCGCTTATGGGGCCCACACATGGTCGCTACCGTCAGTAAGAATATTCCCAGACAGATTTAATATTCCACGACCGAACGAATATTCCCCAACAACAATGAATATTTTATAACCACTTGCTTATTTTGAAATATTTGCGTGATTTTACCCATAACTATCCACATTAATCACATCAACCCTTACTATTTCAAAATAATAATTAGAGGAAATTAAATTTCATTTATTAATTATTTGGGGTCTTACAACCTCCCTCCTTATGAAATTTCGTCCTCTAAATTGACATATACGATACTGGTGTTTCAAAAGGTGAGGATACCTCGCTTTCATTTCGCTTTCCAATTCCCAGTCATTTCCTCTATAGCATGGTTCCTCCACAAAACTTGACTTGTGGTATGACCTTCGTCAAGTAGGGACATGTTCCTTCCTATCCAAGATCTTGACAGTATCTCCTCATACGTTAAGTCTTCACTATTTCGTCCTGGTTCTAACTCAATAACGTGGTTCGGTCTTTCACATATTTATTTAAGTACGATATGTGAAACACATTATGAATACGAGACATACTTGGAGGTAATGCGAGTCTATAGGCTACATTTCCTACTCGACCAAGAATTTGAAATGGACCAATAAATCGTGGATTGAGCTTTCCTCTCTTCCCAAATCTTGTAACTCCTTTCCATGGAGCAACTCGCAACAATACATCATCCCCTATACTAAATTCCACGTCCTTTCGATGAAGATCCGCATAACTCTTTTGTCGATCTTGTGCCGCTTTATACGTTTGTCGAATCATTTGGATCTTTTCTAGTAGTCATATGCATTTAACTCGGGTCCCAACAATGTTGCTTCACCCACCTCATCCCAACATATTGAGAGAGTGACACTTTCGTCCATATAATGCTTCATATGGAGCCACACCTATACTTTTGCTCGATAATCGTGTTGTAGGAGAATTCCACCAATGGTAAATACCTATCCCAACCGCCTTGAAGTCTAGGACACAGAGTCTTAATAAATCTTCAAGAGTTTGAATAGTCCTCTCTCGATTGTCCGTCTGCTTGAGGATGGTATGCCGAATCAATCGTAAATCTGCACTCCATAGCTTTTTGCAAGCTAACCCAAAATCTTGAAGTGAATCTTGGGTCACGATCCAAACTATAGATACTTGGCATGCCATGCAACCTCACAATCTCATTTACATACATACTAGCAAGACGCTCAAGAGAATAAGTCTCCGACGGCAAAGAAATGTACAGACTTGGTTAATCTATCAACAATAACCCAAATAGCATTTATGCCTTGAGAAACCGTGGGAAGACCCGTGAACGAAATCCATGGTAATGTGTTCCCACTTCCATTTCGAATCTCAAGTGGTTGCAATGGTCCCTTAGGCACTTGATGCTCCACCTTTACACGCTGACAAGTTAAACATGTTGAGATAAACTTTGCAATCTCTCTTCATATTATTCCACCAAAATGTATGTCAAGATCACGATACATTTTAGTACTTCCAGATGGATTGCAAATGGTGTATTGTGTGCCTCCATCATGATCTTGTACTTCAAATCGTAGTCGTTAGAACACAAAGTCTCGAGGGACTCAAGTATTCCTTCATCATCGATTCTCGCCTTAAATAGCACCTTCTTGTACTTTCTTCTTCATATGCATCACCCGGCCTGGTGGGCTTGAGCAACCTTAACTTTTTCTATTAAAGTTGGCTCTATGCGATATACTAACATCATCGCACTCGCTCCTCGCATATTATCTTCTACTTAACGATCACCACCACGTTCGCTTTTCGGTGATGGTATTAAATAGTGTGGTCGTAGTCTTTCAATAGCTCGAGCCAACGTCACCGCCGCATGTTGAGTTCTTTTTGAGTGAAGAAATATTTAAGGCTTTTATGGTCCGAATATATCTCCACTTTCTCCCCATATAGATAGTGCCTCCATATCTTTAAGCATTAAAACGATCACCGCTAACTCTAGATCATGAGTAGGATAATTCCTCTCATACTCTTTAAGTTATCGCGAGGCATAGGCTATGACTTTCCCATGTTGCATGCGAACACATCCTAACCCTTTGCCCGAAGCATCGCTGTAGATAACAAATCCATCCGAACCAATTGGTATTGTTAGAACAGGTGCCGAAATAAGTCTCCTTTTAAGCTCTTGGAAACTCTTCTCGCATTCTTCACTCCAAACGAATTTTGTATCCTTCCGAGTCAACTGAGTTAATGGAGTAGCGATTCGAGAAAACCGTTCCACGAATCTCCGATAATAACCAGCTAGACCCAGAAAGCTACGTACTTCAGTCACCGACTTTGGTTGCTCCCAACTTTGTATTGCTTCAATCTTCGTCGGGTCAACAGATACTCCATGTTTTGACACCACGTGCCCAAGGAATGCTACTTCCTCAAGCCGTAACTCGCATTTCTTCAACTTAGCATATAGCTTGTTTTCACGAAGCCTTTGAGTACTAGCTTCAAATGGTGCTCATGATCTTCACGCTTTTGGAATATATGGGATGTCATCAATAAAGACAACAACGAATCGATCCAAATATTCCTTGAATACTCGGTTCATTATATCCATAAAAGCCATAGGAGCATTAGTCAATCCGAAAGACATGACTAAGAATTCATAATGCCCGCATCGAGTTCGGCGGCGCTTTGGAATATCCTCGCTTTTAATTTTCAAATTGATGATATCCGTAACAAAGATCGATTTTGAAAAGAATTGTGCTCCTTGCAATCGGTCAAACAAGTCATCAATACGAGGTAGAGGATACCTATTCTTGATGGTGACATGGTTCAATTCCCGATAGTCAATAAAAAGTCGCATACTCCCGCTCTTTCTTCTTTACTTAATAAAACAGAGCACCCCAAGGAGATGTACTAGAATGAATGAAACCGATGTCCAACAACTCCTGTAGTTGGACCTTTAACTCCTGAAGTTCAATAGGAGCCATTCGATATGGAGTTTTAGAAATGGGCTTTGTACCAGGTTCAAGGTCAATAAAGAATTCAACTTCACGCTTACGGGGTAGACCGGGAAGTTCTTCAGAAATACGTCAGGAAAGTCAATAACAACAGAATATTATTCAAATTTGACGTGTCTTTATTCAAATCCATAACATGAGCTAAGAAAGCTTGACATCCGCTTTTTAATAAATGAATAGCTTTATGATTAGATATGACAATGATTGATTTTAATGGTTTAGTTACTTGAATTGCATAACAAAGTTGTTTAGGAATATGAAAGCTAACAACCTTACGAAAACAATCAATTTTGGCATGATGAGTAGTTAACCAATCAATCCCTAAAATCACATCAAAAGCAAGTATCTTTAAAGAGATAAGGTCAATGTAAGGTGATGGTGCCAACTTGAATCAAACAAGATTTATAAACAATGGATGTGATGAAAGTTTCTCCTAACGGAGTTTCCACAGATAGGTCAAAGTCTAATTTCTCCTGAGTCAATTTTAAACGTTGAGCACAAGCAGAGAGATAAATGAATGGGTAGCACCGTATCAAGTAAAGTATAAACTTCACAAGAATTTATAAATAGCTTACCCATGATCACCTCGCTTGGGTTCCTCGATTTTGACCACCACAACAAACGCCTTTCCAGAACCATTGACTTTGACTTTTCTCGACATCTTTTGAGTCACCGTCCCCACTGAACTAGGTTTCGCTACAGTGCAATCTCGAGCGATATGTCCTTCCTTTCCACAATTATAGCATACCGAACTATTGTGGGCGCTTTGACCGATATGTCCCTCTTTCCCGCATTTATAGCATATGACCGGTGGTCGTTTCTCCTCCCTTGAAACCATTCTGTCACGCTAATCGCTGCTTCACATGGTCGTTGTTGAATCTCCTCTTTTAAAATCTCCTCCTAACTCGCTTCTTCTATTTTCATGGCTATGATTACCACCAGAGTGGTTACCATTTCTGTCCGCCTTTTTCTTTCTCCACCGGTTATTGTTGTTTTGATGATCGCTATCTCCTAGATGATCCTCGATTGTGGTACCTCTACGACCGTATCAAGTTATCTCGCTTCTAACAATTGAGCCCTATTAACAACATCCTCAATAAAGAGAAAATTTATGAGAGATGAGATATCGATATGTCGGGTTTCAAACCTCTCGTAAACATCCGCGTCATAACGCTCCTCATTCTCCATCAAATGAGGTGCAAACCGATAACTCGCAAACTTCACCTCGTCATCGAGACACCGCCATGTTGTTCTCGCTTCCAGCCTAATAAACTCCACTTCCTTCATATGACGAACACTTTCGTGAAAGTATTTGTCATTAAATAGTTTCAAACGCCTCCCAAGACATGCCGAAAAGGGGTGGATGGGTACGCTTCACGCACTCCCACCAAGAGAGTCCGCCGCCACGGAACATAAAGGTGGCGAATGGAACCTTCGTTCTTCTCAGTGCATCCCAAGACATCGAATATCTTGGTAATTTGCTTGACCCATGTTTCGCCATGATCGGATCCGCTTTCCTTAAATTCTAGTGGTCCCAACTCTTTGAACTGCTTGGGTCACGACAACCCGTGAATTGCTATCATTTCCTCCTATGTTTTGAACACGAGTCTTCCTCGTCGATTTTTGCATGAACCGCAAAAAAAGCTTCTAAACATTGCGCTGCTCATCGTCTGATCGGTGGTGTTGTTCACAGGAGGAACATTGCCACTGCTGTTGCCGCGTCTCCCTCGCTGGTGAGTACAAAGGCGTCTCCACTGTCTCATTTCCATTGTTAATATTCTCAATGACATTCTCAAATACTGCCATAAAACAAGGGTTAATTAAGGAAATCAATATATCACATAATATCCCTATATACCGACCAACTATCAAATAAGCTTAGTAGGACACACTAGCGAAGGATTTACTCTGCCTCCCCTCCTAGTTCTATTCCCCGATCTCCGCCGAGATCATATCCCTAAGCTCGATACCAACCGTGACACCCCCAAAATAGGTATACATCACCCATTCCGAGTTGTCAATACGCATGATGTAAACAACTACAACTTTATTATTACAACAAAAAACTGTGAGTTTAAATACGAGATATTTCCATCTAAACAATATCCACATACAAATAAATCCTCATCATAATTATTGATACATTATTTTACAAAAATGGTGAGGACTACTAAACAACTCTCTAAAACCATCATTCCATACCCCACTGCACTACTCGCTACATTCTCGCCTCCCCGAGAAGAAAAATGGAACAAAAAGAAAAAGGGTGAGCTCAACTAGCCCAAAGAAAGAATATTATAACTAAGATAATACGTAAAAAAAATTATTGTTAGTCTTCAACAGGAAAAATTTAATAGAATACAATAGACAACAAGTTTTAAATCAATACTGTAGCGAAAATATTAATTCATAGAAGAGTTACGTAGAGGATGAAATCTACTAATATCTATGAATTTAACAAATTCCATCATCAATATTTTTTATCCATGTAACATCAATCAATATATATCTCGAATCATATATTCATCCTCGCACTACAGGCAAGGACATTCACCAATTAATTCATGTTCATCTAAACACTGCTCATCTTTTGCACTACGGGCCAAAGATATTCATCGAAATCATTCATCTTTGCACTACGTGCCAAAGATATTCATCGAAATCAATCATCTTTGCACTACAAAATAAAGATATTCAATAATATCATCATTTAAGACCAAGATGATGAAAATATATTTTTTTTTTATAAACGAATCCAAAGAAAACAAAATGACAAGGATTAAGGATTAAGGATTCGTACTTTGTTTAATCCACGTCCAAAAATACCTCAAAAATAATCATAGTGGTGTAAAATTCAAGAATGATCAAAACATGGATACAATCAAAACTAGTATCCACAATAGATATTTTGGACGAAAAGGAAAATTTTCATTTTTCGATGAATAATAAGGTCGTATTCGTGAATAAGATCAGATATCGTGAATAATTGTCGATACGTGAATAAGAACTCCCGACACTAAAAGTTCCAAATTTGATTAAAAACTTCGAGATCAATATTTCAAAGATAATGATATTGAAGAAATAATATCATTACGAAAAAAAATAATATCCCTTACCTTGAAAGATTTATACTTCTAAATTTAAACACCTGGATATAAAGCTATGACTTGAACTTGCACCAGATATAGCAATACTCAAAGTATACTCAAAATACTCACAAGAATACGCCGATAATATAGACGGAGAAAACTTCAGCTTACGTGTGATTTTCAATTCTAACCTAAGCACCCTATTTATAGGAAAATGTTTAGAACACCAAAATAGAAAATTTAATATACTATTATTATATAATTTAAATTTTCCTACGCCATCTTTTGTAGAACTGAATTCAGCCACCTTTGTTGCCCCACAATAATGACAAAAACAAAAAAAAACGTTTTTGTTATTAAAAACAATTAAAACTTCCAAAAATCAATTATTTCGGAGCTTCGGAACTTCAATAATTCACAATAAATAGTGCTTTTGTCAAAAAATTCGAATTTCGCGACTTTTTATAGGAAATTCAATTCTCTACAACTTTACAGAATAAAGTTTTTCCAAATTCCAAACAGAAATTGACCGAAATCCACAAACGAAGCGATTTTACAAAGTGCTATAATCAAATTTCACCAATAAATGGGGTCCACAGACATGTTTAACATGTTTTAAACATTTATTGCAACAAAAATACTCTTCCTCCTCGATACTCATATATCCCACATTCGTTGTAAAAATATCACCATTATTATATTATTAAAATATAATAATATATATATATTTAAATGAATTATTTTATCAAAAAAGAAAAATTTCAATTTTCAACAATTGTTACATTAAAATTTTCTCCATCTATATCCACATAAAATCAATATTTTCCTCATCATATGAATCAATAATTAATTATTCACAAATAATATTACAGTAATCACAATATCGACAACCGCATAGCTTCTCGTGAGAGGGGGCTTTCCAATAAGAATTTATCCTTATCATGCGCAATTAGGTGACCAAACCTCTCCTTAGACATGTAACTTTCTAGACATTGCCAATAATGTTATCTAATAATATTATTCGATAATATGAATTATTGCTTCGATAATAAAAAATACTGTGTAATGACAATTATTGAAATAATAGCAATATAAAATATCAATACAACAATTATTGAACCAATAAAATATCGAATAAAGAATTATCGTAACCATTACCGAGTAGTGCCTTCACGTAAGAATCAATAATTGGTGCAATACTGTGCTACTTCGTGTGTTTTAACCAATTTAGTATTTTAACAAGATAATCTCAGAATAACTACGCCTTATTTTTAAACAACTTATATTTGTCGCTTTCTTCATCCAATCGCTTTCACATTATGGGGCCACACATGGTCAGGCTGCTACACATACCTAATATTCCCCGACAAGATTTAATATTCCACGAATCGAATCGAATATTCCCTACAACAATGAATATTTTATAACCACTTGCTTATTTTGAAATATTTGCGTATTTTACCCATAACTATCCACATTAATCACATCAACCCTTACTATTTCAAAATAATAATTAGAGGAAATTAAATTTCATTTATTAATTATTTGGGGTCTTACAAGGAACCCAGCTGAGTATGTTCGAATGATGACCGAGTCCAGTGGAAGAACTGGTGATCTGAAGGACTCAGGCCTTCCTGGAAATATGTCTATTGTCAAGAAAATTGAAGAAGAAGAAGAAGAAGAAGAAGAAGCAAACAAAAGAGAACCCTCTGTCCTTGTCAGAAAAAGCAAGGGCAAGAGGAAGCTTAAGGCTAGGATGGTAGAAGAACCTCAAGGATCTACCACTGATATACCTGTAGAGTCCTCTGATATAGAGACTCTGAGGATGCTAAGAAGAAAGTAGCAGCAAGATGAAGCAGATGAGGATCAAGCTACCATATCCCAGATCCTGAAGAAGAGCAAAGTTGGTCATAAGTCCAAAAGGCCATCAGTCTCCTCAATCGTAGAGTCTCTACTATTCGTAGAGACCAGACCAAGCATGTCAGGCAAGGAAGTAGCTGCATCAAGCATAGTGGCTGTTGAACAGGACAAAACTGAGGTTAAAGAAAGTCCTGAGGCTGTGGCTCAGTCTAGAAAAATAAGGAGAAAGCTGGTCAAGAAGTACATCCTTGAGAATAAAAAAGTGCTTAAGAAGGAAGACAAAAGCATGGTTACCACAAAGGAACTATCCAAAGCAAGTCAAGAGGATAGTGCTCCAGCTGAGGGGGAGATCCCTGAGATTCTCATGATAGAGAATACACCAGTTGAGGGGGAGATGCCTGAAGCTCAAGAAGATGCTCCACTTGAGGGGGAGTTTTTGAGCTTACAAGAAGATGATCAAGTTGAGGGGGAGCCTCATGATATCTCCATGGCAGAAGGAGAGGTCCCTGCCAGAAATGAAGAAGAACCAGTGCAAGATCATCAAGAGACTATTGAGATAATGGAATCCTCCAACGAGAACAGAGAAGAGGAAGAAGATGATGATGACCTTGACATCACTGGTGTAGGAAAAGATGGGTATAGAAGTTATCTCTATAATCAGATGTTCTCTTACCTACCCATGATGCCATATCATCAAGCTGAAATCCTAAACTCTTGGGATCACATGTTCTTGAGCTTCAAAGAGTATCCAGCCATCTCAGTACTAGCCAATGGATTCCCAAGAAGATTCAACTTTGCTAAGAAGTTACTTACCAACAACTCTTCCTCAAAGGATAAACCTGAGGTACTGTCTATCCCAACTCTCTTAAGAGTTAATCACTTGCCATCATCCTCATTTAGTCAATTCTATGAATTCCCTCGATGGTTGAAGTGATTCTTCATCCACTAAATCAATTTTTAGTTGTAGAATCCCAAAATTCTGTAACTAAGGAACCAAATGTAGTCAACTTCATTTTGCTCCCACAAACCACCATCTCTACGATCCCTGACTCTAGCCCCATCATAGAGTCCCAAATAGAAATCGTAGAGCCACATATTCCAAACATCGAAACTCAGGCCCCTCCATCAGACATACCATCCTCCTCCTCCAATGACTATTTTAGTCTTGATCTTGCCCTCTTCTCCCTGCAAGATCAATCCCAGAAAACATACCCTCCACTCAACAATCCTCAACCCAGTGATCCTCTCACAAATCTGCCCACCAAAGATGACTTGAATGAAGTGTCCAAGAACATGGTCAAGAACATCGATGAGATCCTGGAAACTCATTCAGAACACATTCATCTCAGGCTAACTCAAATGATCACTGCTGCAAATAATCTCCCAGGCACTCTGAACGCTGAACTTACAAAGAAGTTGAGGGAAATTATCAAGGAAATGATTCAAAGCATGAAGGACAGAGATGATATTCACTTCCGGATAGCCACCAAACAAAGAGAGGCTGTTCTTGAATTACAGAAATCTCAAGAAGCCCAAAATAACCTTATGATGGAGAACATCATCAACCCGAAAAGCTTCAAATATAAAATTTCGTGAAAGCCTATGTAAACCAGAACAACAAACCGACATTGTTCTCACCGCCCCCTGAAAAAAAGAAGCTAGATCTGAAGCCCTTGATCAAGGAAAGTCGAGAGGACATAGCTCAAACACAAAGCCAGCTAAACGAGCTTGTCCAAGGAGTAAATCGACTTTCTGCAGACATTCAACCCTTGATCTTTACATAAAGGGGAGAATAAAGGAAATGAGTTCAAGGAGGCCGTAAGGCGGGCAGAAAGCAGTCAAGAAAGCCAGGGAAGAGGCGGAGGACAATTTCATACTCAAGCGTCAAGAAGCCCTCCTGCAAGACAATTCCACCAACAGACTCCACGATCAAGCAATGAGACTCAACTATCTGATCAGCAGGAAGTCTTGATGGCTCAGCCAATAAGAGTCAGGGCGGGGCCACCGCCACCACAAAAAATATGACCACCACAGGCCTAAGAATGCCAATTGGAGATCCTGCATTCATGAATAGGCATGATCACAACCCAAGGATAAGCCCAAGTGAGCTGGAAGAGATAACCAGATGGGATGAAGCTAGCAGGAAAAGACGGGCCGAGGAGTATGCTAATCCTTCAAGGAAAAGATCAAAGAAATAGAGATAAGTAAAAGCTTAAAAGGTGTTTTCCCCCTTACCAATGATACTTTCCTTAGCTTCTTCAATACATTTCTTTGTTATATACTAAGAGTGAGTGTTGTGTCATTGGGATTCCCGATGATTTCAACATTTATAATCCATTCCATATTTGTTGTTATTTATTCTTAAACAAATGGACAAGGCTCGATGCTTCTAATACTGAAAGATGACGCACTACGATCATGATCGTGGTGTCTTGCCACCTTGGTGCTTGATCTGGTACTGATGGAAGAGAACACTATGATTTCTCTTAAGCACTGGTAGACTACGATCTTTGCTTTCTTGATTTTTAGACTCAACGCTTTCGAGAGCACACTACGATTTTTGAGTTAGCTCGGCAGGCGTTTGGACCACTACGATTTTGGGAAAGGCCTTCCAAAGCGCATGATTGTAATTCTCGAGGTTTCACGATTCTCGCCTTTAGCTTCTGCAATCTCTTTACTGATACAATGGAATATGATTCTGTTGAAGCCTATTTATTACATCTCAAGAGATAATTATAAATTCACATATTCAGAAACTTCAATAATTCATAATTATTAGCCTTTTTATCAGAAAAATACAGATCTTATATCCATTTTGTTGGGAGAATGCATATTATGATTTGATTTTTTAATGTATATACTCATGATTATTTGTAAAGTCCTTCAAGTAATATATGTACAAGGACTTAGTGATAGATCAAATTTGTTAGGTTGATCTAAGCTCTTAACGTGTATCATTCTGTAATAGAATGTATAGATAGAAAGATCAAAGCTGTTATGTTGATCTTGAGATGTAATAGATAGGCTTCGAAGAAATCGTAGTGTATCAATCTGATCAACATTGTAGAAGTCAAGGCAGAAACGTAAAGCTTCAAAGATCGTAGTGTGCCTACCTTAAAGGGCCTCTTCGAAAATCGTAGAGTGGTCCCAACGTTTGTCGAGCCAAGTCAACGATCGTAGTGTGCTGTAGGAAACGTGGAGTTTACAAGTCAACAATCGCAGTGTGCTCTCAAAAACGTAGAGTTTACAACTCAAGCAAGCAAAGATCATAGTGTGCAAATACTTAAAGAGAAATCGTAGTGCTCTCGGCTGATAGCATCAGACCAGGCACTAAGGCGACAAGTCACCATGATTTGAATCGTAGAGTATCATCTGTCTTGTGTCAGAAAATGTTGAGCCTCATGATTTGTGTGGAGATAGGTTCCAACATAAGAGGAATGGATTCTAAACGCTACAGTACTCACCAGTCCCAAAGTCATAAGAAATATCCTTAGTATGCAACAAAGAAGCGTATTGAAGAAGCTAAGGAAAGTATCATTGGTAAGGGGGAAAACACCTTTTCAGGTGTTAGAAAAATTTTAAATTATTAAAAGATAAGATCAATTCAGAAGCACTTTAATTATAAATAATATATAGCAGACAGAATTCCATTGTCTAATTGGGGACCTTTTGATAAAGTCTGCAGTGTCAGTGGGCCAGAATGTAGTTCAGAAGATGTGCAGAAATGTCTCCATCAAAGAACAGAAAGGTCAAACGCATTTAATGCTTCAACGGATGGATCCAATGGATAGTTTTCAAGATCACGTATATGCAAATCAAGCAGATGAGAAAAAATAGAAAAGCAAGCATTGAACAAATAACGTGAACAACTCTCAAAGCTCAACTCTACGATCTGAGAAATAGAAAAGCCTGCTAAGCTACTCAGTTCTTTCGAACAAGTGCTTAAACAACAACTGAGTAGCAAACCATCAAGAACTCAACATCTACCAATCAATCAAGAAGAGTACCAAGTCTGGGACTTGAAGAGTTCTAAGTGAATCAGAAGAGAGCCAAGTCTGCTTTGGACTTGAAGAGTTCAAGAGTGAACTAAGAAGTTCCTAGATCACGGGTCTAGAAGGAATCTGTGGTGATTCGGGTTATAAAAGACATCCTTAGTGGATTTCCTACTCGTTGAGTAGAAGAGTGGACTAGAGCTTTAAGTGCTCTGAACCACTTAAAACGACTGTGTCTTTTACATTCATACTATAACTGTAATATCTGTCATAACTGCTATAACTGCCTCACTCTCATAACTCCACTACTTTGCAAAAGAGATTAAAACAAACATAAATTCCGCTAAGTTTTAATCATCATTACCTAATAAGTTTAAAATGAAAAGATTTTTAAATATTTATTCAACCCCCCCCCCCCCCCTTCTAGATAACTATTGTGCCTACTAGGAACTAACACTTTCCATGTAAAATTTAATTATCTACAACTTTGTAGAAGAAATTTTTTTCGAATTCTGACTCTAACATGGAGAGAAAGGCTTACCGAAATTTCTGCTACAAAAATTTCTGAATCAGTCACCTCTTAAAATTCATAACAAATCATACGTTAATCTTTAACGGTTCCAAATTTGTGGACATATACTCAACTTATATATGTATAACATATCCAAAAAGTACAATGATCCAACAGTCAGATTAAGAATTAGAACTCACACAATAGATCTTAAGAACACTGATTTTTCGGACTATGAGTCTTTCGGACCAGTTTCACTTAAACAGTCACCACACAAAATTCACAAAGAATTTTTGGGTGATTCTAATTTATGCATTTATATTACTTCCAGGTCGTTCTTTTGATATATGTTTCATCTTCTAACTCATTATACACAAAGAGTTATGGATTTTACAAAATCAAGTAGTAAACTAATTTTTCTGAAAATTTCCAGATTTTGTTCTTCTTTTAATTTCTTGATTTCTTTTCTTTGATTCATATTTTTCCAATTTTAAATCATTCAATACATACATAAATATGTACTCATAAAATTCATAAATCTAAGAATAAATCAAATGTTTTAAAAATACCTTTTCTTTTAATTTTCTTCTTCTTCTTCTTCTTCTTCTTCTCTTCTCTCTCTCTCTCTTTTTCTTCTCTTTTTTTTGTTGTTGTTGAAGTTTGGCGTAGCCAAAGAAATAATGGAGGTGGGATGGAGTATATTGATTCCCTTTTCTTCCTCCATCTCTTCTCCATTTTCCTCTTCTCTTTCTTCCTTTCCTATTCTTCACATATCCCCTTGTCCCCCCGTAATATTCATCAATCAACCGCCCATGGGGTCCACACCAATCATAGTTAAATTTTCTCCTCTTTTATTAGCTCATTTATCCGATTAAATGCTCGTTTGACCACTTATCAATTTAATATTTTAAAATTTTAGAATAATAATCATGAATTAAATTAGATTTTTATTTCATAAAATTCGGGATCTTACAATAAACAAGTTATCATAAAATATTCGTTTGGTCAGTGAATATTCGTTTTATCAGGAAATATTCGTACGACGGCACAATCATTGGTGGACCCTACAACGGAATTACTGTCAGAGTTAGAAAGCGATAGAAATAACTTTTTATAAAAATAACGGCAAAACTTTTACTGTTAACTATTGAAATACCCGGTGGTAAAAATATACAGATGTACGTGTGGTCGTGATAGCAAAGACACTGCAGATATATACAATATCTTTTGTCGTGAATAAGCATGTGAATGATATTCCTATTTACATATGATTTGATTATGATATATATATATATATATATATATATATATATATATATATGAATGAATATGCAAGTATGCTTGAATTAAGAAAAGCTGTAAAGTCCCTTGATAGATAATAGAAACATATGTACAAGGACTTAGAATGAATTGATCAAATGTGTTATGTTGATCCTACATAAGTAAAACAGCTTTGTTAAAGTTCTTAAAAAGAAATAATGTACAAGGACTATAAATATAGAAAGATCAAGCATGTTAGGTTGATCTTATGATGTAATAGATAGGCTTGTCTGATCGTCGAGCACTGCACCAGAATCTTAGTCTGTCAGGAGAGTCTAGGAAAACTCGAGAGCTATCGAGGCAGAATCGTAGTCTGCAAAATAGTAGATCTCGGAGTTTGTAGACTTCCAGGAAAGACAAGGAAGGATCGTAGTGTGTCGAGGAGAACTTCCTCAGGACTGTAGTCTGCTAAGGAAGTCATGTTCAGAATCGTAGAGACAGCCTGCCTACGAGCCGACCGAGTATCTGCCAAAGCCAAGTCAGAAACTAAGACTACACTCGGAGTCTTAGAGTCTACTGATGCTGAAGCCAAGTCAAGGATCGTAGACTACACTCTCAGTCGTAGAGTCTACTGATTACATGCAGAGATCGTAGTCGAGCAAGATCAGATAAAGACAATGAGCACAAAGTCAGAAATTGTAGAGTGTCAAGATCTGATTTCAGAGTCGTAGGGTCCGCACAGCCGAAGCTGAATCGTAAAGTACAGAAGGAAACCAAGGTTGAATCGTAGAGCGAACACGATTCTCAGCAAATGAGCACTCCCAAAATATCCAAAGGAATGACACCTCTGGTTGGCACTGTAAAGATACATCCCACATGAAGGAAACCAGAGAGCACTCAAAGAATGGCATGCAAGCTAACAGAAGATCTAAGCATCAACAAAATCAGCATTCGGATTGAGTTGTGAAGCCATTTGAGATAAAGTCTTCCACAAGATGATCATAAGAAGACTTCAGTAGCTGACTAAGGAAAGTCAGCAGGTGTAGTAGCTGCTATGTGATAAGATGACAAAGATCTTGTAAGTATTCAGCATCGTAATGTCTGCCAAACAAACAAAGAACTGATGGAGTGTACACAGAGATACTTGTCAGCTTCTGAAGAACAAGGCTAAAGTGATTAAGCATTGTGTCAGTCCATTGATGATAAGTGAATGGGAGATCACAAGGAGAAAGTGAGCTGGACACGCCACAAATCTGAAGTGTCTTGCTATTTAGAAGGGACCAGAACAAGGAGTCAAGCCATCAATATCTAAGAACAGTCAAGGCAAACAGAAGTGTTGAAGCACTGCACAGCAAGAAAGAAGAGGTGTTCTACATTAAAGATCTAATGAACACTCTTTAGGATCGTAGTGTTGAATCTATCAGTCAATGGGCAACACTCAACCTGACACTATGATCAGGTCCAAGAAGATATGCATTAGAATCATAGATTTCGGTCAACTGAAGATTGAAGCATTGTCAACAATTCAATCTGAAGATTGATATTAAGATAAGGGCTTATTGAGAGCATCGATGCAAAAGGACAACCTCTACTAGAGAAATCAGAAGGAGGAAATAAAGTCGTCGACCTGCCCAAGACATAAAAGTAACATATCTGACGGGGTAGGTGAAAACAGTAAACTGCAGTGTCAGAAAGTCAAAAAAGGAGATGTCATATCACATCTGCAGTCTACACCAAATAACTCGAGATCTGCGAAGCATTTTAAAGAGCTTTTAACGGCTACTTCTCAACGAAAAGATTGGGAAAGAGTATAAATAAGCCAGAGCTTCAACGATCAAGAGTTGCTGATGATTGCTATGTTGCAGAATCGTTGAGTTGGTAGAATTCTAACGTTGACTCTACGAGTTCCACCTGAGCTTAAATAGAACAAGTCTCAATGACAGTGAGACTACAAAGGTGGAAGTGAAGAATCTTTGAAGAAGGACTTGAACAGACCAAAGCTTCACTCAACAAGATGAGAATGCCACTTGAATTGGCATCCAAGATAAGAACCGAGAAGGACAAGAAAATAGCATTCAGAAGAGTGGCAAAGCACAACGCAGATCTTGAGAGCCACTCTACGATCAACCATGAACCTAAAGCTGAATCAGAGTAAGTGCAGAACCATGTCTGCCAATATGTTAAGAAGGGTTCAGGAAATGGTGATGGTACACAGCTGGCACTACATGAAGATGAACAAAATAGAAGAAGATCAGCTGCACCAAATAAGATGTGGTCCAGACTCGAAGCAGAATGCAAAGAGGACCACACCAATATGCTAAGTACAAAAGATGATCAAGCTAAAAGACATCTTAGTAGCACAGCACCAACAACAACAAGAAGTCAGGGCCTGAGGGGTCCTTGTCCGGAGGGACTAAATGAAGTTCCAAGCCTGCTGGGCTTGAAGAGTTCCTAGGGAACTAGAGAAGTTCCAAGGCTGCTGGCCTTGAAGAGTTCTTAGTGAACTGAAGTCCCAAGACTACTGGCCTTGAAGGAATCTTAGTGATTCAGGGTGCTGCCCTTCCTTAGTGGAAATCCTGTTAGTTGAAAGCAAAAGAGTGGATTCGAAGCTTGTGTCTCTGAACCACTTAAAATCTCTTGTGTCTTTTACTTTATGTCATTTACCTTATGTACTTTAACTGTTATAACTGCTATGTATATTTTAACTGCTTACCACTGAACTAACACTAAGAACAATGTATGTATAATTATGAATATATCAATGAAGGGGATCTTTTACTTATTCCGCTGTGCTTGAAAAGATTCTTATGTTTTTCATATGCTAAATTATTATCAATGCAAAATAAACCAGAAAAGTATTTGAAATTGAAAAGGATCTATTCAACCCCCCCCCCCCCCTTCTAGATCTATTGTGCCTACTGGGAACTAACAATTGGTATCAGAGCAGGTTCTCATGTTATTCAAGAGCTAATCGCTTTGAGTCTGATCCTAGGTATAAATATTGTTCTAAACTTAGTTTAGTAGTAAGTCACTTGCAGATGAGCTCACACGTTGGAAATATTATGAACAGGTAAATGTGTATATACACATGAAGCTGCTCAGATTGGTCCATGTTCTTGATTTCCATATCAACAAGACCAATCCCTGCCCGCAGT
Organism: Panax ginseng; assembly: GCA_020205605.1. Lineage (NCBI taxonomy): Eukaryota > Viridiplantae > Streptophyta > Magnoliopsida > Apiales > Araliaceae > Panax > Panax ginseng. The sequence continues at coordinate 128,577,727 of CM035145.1, read as the reverse complement.
CAATCTTGTAGTCTGAAGACCAGGCTAGAAAGCTCAAAAGACATTAACAGAAAAGTGTCAAACATCCTCCAGCCTGAAAAAATGAAATGGCTATACATGCTAAGAAATGATTATTCAAAGAAGAGAGAAGAACTTCTCAAACATGTATCTGACCAACTAGTAGCTGGATGTAAACCTTGTCAAAGAACTAAAGATGCTGAGATTTTCTTAGCTTGCATCTTCAAGACCACAACTGATTTATCGAAGGTCAAGAGGAGCAACAAGCTATCAGGAGCAAATGAGAAACTATGCACATCAATGCCTAACCTCAGTATGTCTAAGATAAATGACTCATTAAGAAACCCGACAAAGAGAAAAGGTACTTCCTCACTAAGATAATTGTGTACATCATGTTGCAACTCCTTATGAACTATAACAGTACTCTTTCAAGAAATCATAATCTACCTAAAAAGGTGAAGAGAGAAAGTACACTAAGAGTGGATACTCGAATGCTTACAAACTTTCTCTCCATCCAAATTTTAGGATGAAGATGACATCTTGAAAGAAATCTGAAATAGGTCATAAGAACATTACAGGTTAAATTAATCTTATATGAAGTAATCTTTGCTGATAGGTTAGTATGTATGAACCTATGTTCTAAGTGTTTGATAACACACAGAGTATGATCAGTTCTACAAGAGTATCTTGATGTTTTGTAGAAACTGATCACCTCCATGAATCAACTAGATACACATAAATCATAGAGTTGATTCTCACTCTGTGAACACTTAAACCCTGTGCGCATAACCCAGCAAATAATGAAACCATCAAAGAAAAAGAGGGTGTTATTAAAATGACAAATCTTACACACTCACAATCATGCATCTCAAAAATGTATTATCTAAATTAGTTACATGCATGAATATGACTATTGGTGATAAATATGATGATTATCTAAATGTATGAGGAACAGGGGTTTAGAAAACTAACCTAGCAGGACCCATTTAATTATGGGTACCAAAAATAGAAATGTATCTAACCTGCAGGTACCTGGTCTATCCGGCCACACTAAGGAATGTCAAGGTAAAACTTCACCAAGAAGATTCAACCAGCAAAAGGCTTAAGACTGTTTAGAAATGATTCTGATAAAACTCCTATATGTCAAAGCCTGTCCTTGAAGACCTGTTGAGCTGATCTGAATAAAGCTCACATGGATGTTGATCTTTATATGGAAGCAGACAATTCAACCAAAGATGAAAAAGTGTCTTAGATGCTCAATCATGCAAAGCATGTCATAAAAGAAGAATCCTCAAGGAAGCTCATCACAGAGGATCATCGAGCATCAAACATGAGGAACTCATTACGGGAGCAGAACTCAACGAGCACATGCTGACAAAGAAGACTACGTTCGTAGTGCTAACAAATGATCGTAGAATGATCAGTCCTGGAGATATCCATGTCTACGATGAAAACAGATTTGACTGTCAGTGGTGATTCCAGTCAGAAAGATGCATGCAAGGATGTCTCCTAACGCACATGAAGAAAAGGAAATCACACCTCACTGAGAAGATAATATGAAAATGGGGAAGTAGTGATCTGTTAAGAAACAACAACATTGAGATATACTATGAAGTAGTGTACCAGCTACAGAGTCCCAAAACTTTGTGGCTGATGAACCAAATGAAGAACCATAGTCAGTAGAAACGTCTCAAAATGTGCTACTGATAACGTTTCAGCCACCCAACCCAAAATCGTGGAGTGCCTACGATCACACATCTAATCGTAGTATAAGAACACGAGGACACCATGATTACAACAAACGCAATTGTCTAAAGATAGTAGAGGACCTCCCCACCAAAAAAGTTCAAATGAGATACCAGTGCAAATCCCTTCTAAAGTATTTCATCTGGAAAACGCCTCAGGGACAAACCTGACCCTTAGTTCACTCTAAGAGGTTGGCCCTTCCTGAGCTACCTTGACCCAGAAGGAATGTTAAGTAAAGTTCATCTCAAGGACCAAGTCAGTCAACAATCGTAGAGTAGAGGTTGAAGAGAACTCCATGAGCGTAGTGCAACCTCAGCGATCATAGAAGCAGAATCGACGATCGCAGTCCTACCAGAGGATACTCTAGCTCACGAGGAGCCCGAAAGAACTGAACAATTGCCCAACCATTCAGATTATGAGGAGATAAGTTCGAATGCTGGTTAGAAAGATGTCTTGCTAAAGAAAAGTGCCCAAGCCTTCATAAACTACATCAGTGGTTGAGCTATGCAGTTTCAACATGAGGAGAAATGTCAAAACCATCCAATACAGTGTCTCTCAAAAGATGATCGTTGAGTCAACAAAGGAAAACGTAGAGTCCATAGCTGCCTTACCATGATACTCTACGAACCAAAATGGTCAACGGTCAATCCACGTCATTGACGCCTATTCGTTCTAAAAAGGGACATTAAACTGAAGAGGTAATGGGGGAGTTACAGCACATTACTAGGCATCGTGCAACCATTGGTTGGTTGACACATCATTGTTTATACAGAGTCAGAAGGGACTACCATAAAGACAAATTCAAAATCTGTAAACAGTTAATTACCAGAAACTATCAAACCTCTCTCCCTCCCATTTTCAAACCCTAGAATCCTCTTCGAAGCTTAAATCAATTAAAACTCTGGAGCCCTGCCTAAATCACAATCAGCTATCTCTCATAAATCTCTCTGAATCAAATACCCATATTCCTCGAACTATTCAAATGAAAGATTGGCGAGTAATCACTGGCATTCAGCTCGGAACCAAGTCGTTTGAGAAATCCAAAAAGAAGTTCAGAGACATTCTCGAACTTGTGAAGAAAGCTGGATTCTCGGAATGTCTTGAGGCTAGCACTCGAGTATATACTGAACTGGTTAAGGAATTCTACTCAAATGCATCCATAAATGTCGGAACCCTTTCAACCAAGGTTAAAGGTCAGTCTCTTAAGCTGAACTCATCCGATATCAATCAATGCTTAGGTTTCCCTGACCTAGGACTGAGAAAACTTGATGAGATCGACATTGAGCAAGCAAAGGAGATTATGGGGTACCAAAGAAACCCTAGTCTAAAGGATATGAAGAAAAAGGAGTTTCTTGAGGAATTCGAGTTCCTTGCTGAGATAGTGGAAAAAGGCATACTAAGCAAGGATACTGCACATGACACTGTGCTTGATCAGCAGTTGAAAATTATGTCTGGTATAGTTCTGAAGAAGCGAATCAATTTTGGAGTTATCTTGTTTGATCAGATCTCCAAATGGGTAGAAAAGGCTGAGTTGAAGAAGTCTACAGAAAAACCACTTACAAAAGTGTTTCATGGAAGACTACTGAGTATTGTGATGAAGAAGAAGCTGGGAGGAAAAATCAAGGATGATGAGGGAGAGCCTTTGAATGTTCACAAAGTAATGTCTCCACAACTGTTTCTGAATTGGAAGAAAAACCCAAAGGAGAATAGAAGGTTAACAACAACAGCGAGCAGCAGAAAGAACTCTGAGAAAAAGAGAAAGGCAAAAGAGGTGGAAAGCTTTGAGTCTGATGACTCTGCACCAGCAGCAACCACACCAGCAAGGAAGAAAACCAAGGGCGTGAAGAAAACTGAGTCCTTGCCAAGACCACAAAGAGGAGAAGTAACAGATTACTTCAAGGGCCATCCAGAAAGAAAGCTAAGGTGGTAAACAGACTAGTCCCAGTTTCCCAAGAAAGTACATCTGACGAAGAAGAGGACGTAAAGTTAGAAGAAGAAAAAGGAACTAATAATGTCAAGACTGAGTCCCCAAAGAACAAATCCAGCGATGAAGGTGGAACCAAATTCATGGAAGATAATGCAGATTCTAATGATGAAGAAGAATGCACAAGTCATGTGGCTAACTATCAGAGTATTCACTCTGAAAATGAAAAAAGGCTGCAAGATGACAAAGCTGCATCTCCCATTGCAACTACTCCTGCAAGCCCACATGATGGCTGATCAAAAGATGATAAGTCCAAAGAAGAAGGACCTACCCCTGACAAGGCTGAACCTCATGGAAGTTCGTATGATCCAAAGGCCTCAGAGTCTAAAGAGGAAAAACAGTCTGACTCATCTATAGCTAAACCCCCAAGGAGAAGGAAGAGCTACAGATTAATTGCTCAATTTGCCTCCAAGAAAAGGAGTGATCACTCCACTACAGTCATTGAAGTAAGTGATGATGAATCCAAGGAAGACATTACTGAAGAAGAGTCTGGTAATGAAGATCAACAAGAAGGATTCAATCGATGAATCGATCGTAATGCTTCAGCTCGAAAGAGAAGAAATGGAGAAAATTTCGATTCTCAAGCACATCAGAATCGTAGAGAACCGTAAGACTATCATGTCCTCTCTCCAAAGAAGAATAAGTAGAAGAATAGTGGTAGAAGTTTTTGATGAACCAGAAGAACTCCAAGAAGAAAGATGGGTAAAATATGGCAATGAACAGCTCAAGGTTGTAAGGATGACTGCACATGATGTGTTTAAAAACTGGAACAACATGGAGCTAGACTGCACGACTATCCTCTACAATCGTGATGATCTGCTGATGAGATGGTTCTTCTAATGGATGCCTTGGCTAAAGGCACATACTGAAAGAGATGGAAGTTATTTCACCTGGTGCTACTCTCAGTTTCCAAGCATGGAGCTGGTGGCACAGAACTTTCCAAGGGTGAAGAGATTTTCAACAATGATGATCAAAGACCAGCCCCACTACAAAGTCTACAGACATGTTGGCAGCCATTAAATTCCCTTTGATCGTAGAGTAGACTCTGTAGGCAGAAGTATTATAGCCAAGGAGATAATCGTAGAGTTTGTTCACTCTACCATTGATGGCGTTCAAATCCAAAATGAGAAGCCTCCATCTGCTCAAACACTACTGACCGACATTCCTTCATCCTCCAATAGCGATTGGTACTCAACGATTGTTCAGATTCTTAAAGCTTTCAAAAATCTTTCCAAGGATGAAAATCGTAGAGTCCAATCTGATGCTCAACAAGAGGCTGCCCAACCAGATGACCAAATTCTTATGGAGCAGGAGCTGTTGAAGAATTCTGATGAGCTGGTCAAGAAGATATCTCTAATCAATGAAGAGTCAAAGATGGTGCTGACAGCAGCAGGAGATAATTCAGTTTAGAACAGACTTCAAGCTACTATAGTTGATGTATTTCTCAAAATCAAAGAGAGAGAGAGATCACATCTATCTGAAGGCCATACATGATCAGAAGGCAAAAGCTCTACGAGCACAGAAGGCCAATGAAGAACAACTCCAAGTCCTCTCTAACAAGATTGACAACATGAATCAGTCTTTCTCAGTGTAACTTGAGCTAAGCCAACAAGAACTCAAGTTTGAAGTTGCTAACTCCTCTTACCTGATGGAACAGCTTATGTCCAACATGGAGTAGCTCTCTCAAGTGATTAATGACAAAAAGGGGGAGAAAAAGAGGCATGGAAAGAGGCACTCAAGAAAGGGCAAGGAGGGCAGAAGGAAACAAAAGAAGAAGATAGAAGAAGAAGAAGCTGGGTCATCATCTGAGGGGGAGCCAAAGGATGATGAGCGTGTATTTGCAAAGGCTGAGGGGGAGCCAGAAGAAGAAGAAATGAAGTCCACATGCTAGGGGGAGCAGGAGCAAAGAAATCAAACAGATGAATAGCTGATTAACAGACATCCTGGAAGCATACATGAAACCAAAGAGGTATATCTCTAACTATTTAGGTATGTTCTGGATCCAGATTGTAAAATATCATAGTGTAATAAATTCCATATTCTTATAAATGACATTCATGATTATCTTTTTTAGAAATACAGTTGCTCACTATATATAAGATTCATTCATAACATGCATATGCACTTATTATTTTTGTCATAATCAAATAGGGGAAGATTGTCAGGAATAAGCATGTAAATGATATTCCTATTTACATATGATTTGATTATGATATATATATATATGAATGAATAAAAGTCCTTAAAAAGAAATGATGTACAAGGACTATAAATATAGAAAGATCAAGCATGTTAGGTTGATCTTATGATGTAATAGATAGGCTTGTCTGGTCGTCGAGCACTGCACCAGAATCGTAGTCTTCCATGAAAGTCCAGGAAAACTCGAGAGCTATCGAGGCAGAATCATAGTCTGCAAGATAGTAGATCTCGGAGTTTGTAGACTTCTAGGAGAGACGAGGAAGGATCGTAGTGTGTCGAGGAGAACTTCCTCAGGGACGTAATCTGCTGAGGAAGTCATGTTCAGAATCGTAGAGATAGCCTGCCTACGAGCCGACCGAGCATCTGTCGAAGCCAAGTCAGAAACGAAGACTAAGTCGAGTAAGATAAGATGAAAACAACGAGCACAAAGTCAGAAATCGTAGAGTGTCAAGATCTGATCTCGGAGTTGTAGTGTCTGCACAGCCGAAGCTGAATCGTAAAGTGCAGAACTAAGACTTCAACAGATGTGCTCACAATGCCAAGGCTGAATCGTAGAGCGAACATGATTCTCAGCAAAGAAGCACTCCCAGAATATCCAAAGGAATGACGCCTCTGGTTGGCAATGCAAAGATACATCCCACCTGAAGGAAACCAGAGAGCACTCAATGAATGGCATGCAAGCTAACAGAAGATCTAAGAATCAACCCAATCAGCATCTAGATTGAGTTGTGAAGAGATTCGAGATGAAGTCTTCCACAAGATGATCATAAAAAGACTTCAGTAACTGACTAAGGAAAGTCAGCAGGTGCAGTAGCTGCAATGTGATAAGATGACAACGATCTTGTAAGTATCCAGGATCGTAGTGTCTGCCAAATAAACAAAGAACTGATGGAGTGTAGACAGAGATATTGGTAAGCTTTTGAAGAACAAGGCTAAAGTGATTAAGCATTGGGTGAGTCCATTGATGATAAGTGAACGGGAGATCACAAGGAGAAAGCGAGCTGGACACGCCACAAATCTGAAGTGTCTTGCTATTTAGAAGGGACCAGAACAAGGAGTCAAGCCATTAATATCTAAGAACAGTCGAGGAAAACAGAAGTGTTGAAGCACTACACAGCAAGAAGGAATAGGTGTTCTACATTAAAGATCTAATGAACACTCTTCAGGATCGTAGTGTTGACTCTGTCAGTCAATGGGTAACACTCAACCAGACACTACGATCAGGTCCAAGAAGATATGCATCAGAATCGTAGAGTTTGGTCAACTGAAGATTGAAGCATTGGCAACGGTTCAATCTGAAGATTGATATTAAGACAAGGGCTTATTGAGACCATCGATGCAAAAGTACAACCTCTGCTAGAGAAATCAGGAGGAAATAAAGTCGTTGACTTGCCCAAGACATAAAAGTAACATATCTGACGGGGTGGGTGAAACAGTAGACTGCAGTGTCAGAAAGTCAAAAAAGGTGATGTCATGTCAGATCTGCAGTCTACACCAAATAACTCGAGATTTGCGAAGCATTTCAAAGAGCTTTTAACGGCTACTTCTCAACGGAAAGATTGGGAAGAAGTATAAATAAGCCAGAGCTTCAATGATCAAGAGTTGTTGATGATTGCTATGTTGCTGAATCGTTGAGTTGGTAGAATGTTAACGTTGACTCTACGAGTTCCACCTGAGCTTAAATAGAACAAGTCTCAATGACAGTGAGACTACAAAGGTGGAAGTGAAGCATCTTTGAAGAAGGACTTGAACAGACCAAAGCTTCACTCAACAAGATTAGAATGCCACTTGAATTGGCATCCAAGATAAGAGCCGAGAAGGACAAGAAAATAGTATTCAGAAGAGTGGCAAAGCACAAGGCAGATCCTGAGAGACACTCTACGATCAACCATAAACCTAAAGCTGAATCAGAGTAAGTGCAGAACCATGTCTGCCAACATGTTAAGAAGGGTTCAGGAAATGGTGATGGTGCACAGCTAGCACTACATGAAGATGAGCAAAATAGAAGAAGATCAGCTGCACCAAAGAAGATGTGGTCTAGAATCAAAGTAGAATGCATAGAGGACCACACCAAGCTGCTAAGTACAAAAGATGATCAGGCTAAAAGACATCTTAGCAGCTCAGCACCAACAACAACAATAACAAGAAGCCAGGGCCTGAGGGGTCCTTGTCCAGAGGGACTAAATGAAGTTCCAAGCCTGCTGGGCTTGAAGAATTCCTAGGGAACTAGAGAAGTTCCAAGGCTGCTGACCTTGAAGAGTTCTTAGTGAACTGAAGTCCCAAGGTTGCTGGCCTTGAAGCAATTTTAGTGATTCAGGGTGCTGACCTTCCTTAGTGGAAATCCTGCTAGTTGAAAGCAGAAGAGTGGATTAGGAGCTTGTGTCTCTGAACCGCTTAAAATCCCTTGTGTCTTTTACTTTATGTCATTTACCTTATGTACTTTAACTGCTATAACTGCTATGTATATTTTAACTGCTTACCACTGAACTAACTCTATGAATAATGTATGTATGATTATGAATATATCAATGAAGGGGATCTTTTACTTATTCTGCTGTGCTTGAAATGATTTTTATGTTTGTCATATGCTAAATTATTAGCAATGCAAAATAAGCCAGAAAAATATTTAAAATTAAAAAGGATCTATTCAACCCCCCCCCCCCCTTCTAGATCTATTGTGCCTACTGGGAACTAACATCTTTGATTATTGATGCTTACGTGAAAAGTCACTCAGTTTTATTTAATTATTGCAACAGTAGTTGCTGCATAGTATCTCATATTATTGATTCAATTATTGTCACATTATCATCTGCACAATATTTTATATTATTAAATCAATAATTGAGACGACAACGTTATTAATATTATTATTTGCATTATATACAATGTCTTAAAAGTTCTATCAAGGAAAAGGGTTTGGTCATCTAATTGCGCGCTAATAAGAAGATGTCATTATCGGAAAGCCCCCTCTTTCCTGGGAATGATCTGATTAATAATATTGTGAGTTATACTATTAATGATGAATAAATGTTATTAAAAACGTGTTTAGTGAGGCCAAGTGAATTGAGATAAATAAAGGGGGTTTTTGTAAGACCCTAACTTTTTAATAAATAAAATTGAATTTTCTCTGTTCATTATCTTGAAATAATAAGGTGATAATTTGATATATTACTTTGGTTATGGGTGATATGTGCAAATTTTGCAAAATAAGCAAGTGGTTATAAAATATTTATTGTTGTCGGGGAATATTCGTTTGGTCGTGGAATATTCTTGCTGTCGGGGAATATTCGTACGATGGCACAACCATTTGTGGGCCCCATAACGGAAAACGGTCGGATGAAAAAAATGACAAGTTTGAGTTTTATAAATAATGGCGTTATTGTTATCGTTAACACTGTTGGAATACCCGGTGGTTAAAATACAGTAATACGCGTGGTTGAACAGTAGCACACGATATTGCATAGTATTTTTGAATTATTGATTCTTACGTAAGAAGGCACTACTCAATAATTGTTACAGTAATTATTGTTCAATATTTTATTTTATTGATTCAATAATTGTTGCGTTGATATTTTATATTATTATCATTTTAATAATTGTCACTGCACATTATTTTCCATTATCATATCAATAATTCATATTATTTGAATAATATTATTAGATAACATTATTGGCAATGTCTAAGGAAGTTCTATCTAGAAAAAGGGGTTTGGTCACCTAATTGCGTGCCAATAAGGAGAAATCCTTATCGGAAAGCCCCCTATTACTTGAGAACAACCTGATTGTCATAATTGTGATTCTGTAATATTATTTATGAATAATTAATTATTGATTTATATGATAAGGAAATATTTATTTTATGTGTATATTAATGAAGGAATTAATGCTGAGGTATTTTATTAGTATTTGTCTGAATGGGGTGTTTTATCAGTATTTTATCAGAATGGAGGTATTAAAAATCATCCGTATGTTGATTTTGGGGATTTTCTGTTTGGAATTTAGAAAAAATTTCTTCTACAAAATTGTAGAAAATTAATTTTTCTATGGAATAAACATGAGATTCGTCTTTTTTTTTTATAAAAGGGCTATTTATTGTGAATTAAATGGAGTGAAGATGATCAAATTGAATTAGTTTTCAAATTGAATTTGAATTCTTTTATTTTAAAAACATGTGTTAAATGTGGAGTGGGCAATTTGGACTTGTGGGCATGTTTTCCAAGTGAGGTGTGTTGCAAGTTTTCAAAATAATCATCCGTATGTAATTTATCAGAAATGGTGGGCTGGCAATTCCCTATAAATAGGGTGCTTAGTTAGAATTGAATATCACACCAGAAACTGAAGTTTTCTCTCTATATAATATCGAGCGTATTTTTGTGAGTATTTAGATATCTTGAGTGTAGCTATTCAGTGCAAGTTTCCTTCAACATTATATCTGATGTTCCAGTAAGAAGTACTATTCTTTTGAGGTAAGGGATCTTATTTTCTTCGTAAATGATATTATTTCTTTCAATATCATTATGCCAAAATATTAATATAAATTTTATTGTGGAATTTCTACCTTTTTGTGTTTGGGGTTACTATTCACGATATCGTCCAATATTCACGATACTCTGCACTATTCACTTAATACGACACTATTCAATTAAAAATGAAATTTTTTCTTCTTTGTCCAAGGTTTCTATTATGGTTACTATCTTTGATTGTATCCATGTTTTGATCTTTATTTTTGAATTCTGCTCCACAATTGATTATTATGGAGTATTTTTGAACTTGGATAAACTGTAGTACAAATTCCTAATATTTGTCCTTTTATCTCACTAGATTCGTTTTTTTTAAGATATTTTTCATCATTCTCAGTCCTAAATGATAATATTACTGAATATCTTTGGCCTGTAGTGCAAAGATGAATGATTAACTGATGAATATCTTTGGCCCGTAGTATAAAGATGAACAGGTGTTGAGATGAACACACCAACCGGGTGATACAAATGAATATATTTGGCTCAGTAGTGCAAAGATGAATATTTGATTCAAGATGTATATTGATTGATGTTACAGGGATAAAATATTGATGATGGACTTTTAAATCTTAGAAGATAGTAGAATTCATTCTTTACTTGACTCTTCTAATGGATTGTTGTTTCCGCTGCATATGTTGATCTAAAACTTGTTGTCTATTATATTCTATCAAATTTTTCCCTGTTGAAGACTAATGATAATTTGTTGTATATTATCTTAGTCATAATATTCTTTACTGGGCTAGTTGAGCTCACCCTTTTTTTTTGTTCCATTTTTCTTCTCAGGAGGCGAGAATATAGCGGGAACTAGTCGGGGTGTGGAGTGATATTTTCAATCATCTGTGTTAGCAGTCCTCACTATTTTATAAAATAGTGTGATAATAATTGTAACAAGGACTCCTTTTGAGTTTGAATACTGTCTATTAGACAATATTTATATTTAAACTCACAATATATGTGTTGTCGTATTTTTCACGACAATTGTATTAATGTAGTTGTATTTGTTTCTATACCATGTATTTGGCTTCTCAGAATGGGTGATGTATACCTATTTTGGGGTCGTCACGATTTTTATGAAGTATTTGCTATAAGTTTGACTTATTACATGGACCCCCACTTACTCATTTTTCAAAATAGTTGGTAGAAAGTTATCTCAATTCTGTTTTATTACTTATATATATATATATATATATATATATATATAAAGTGTGTGTGTGTGTGCGGGTGTGTGACGCCCCCAAAATTAGATATACATCACCCATTCTGAGTCGCCAGATACATGGTACAAAATTCAAATACAACTTCATTTATACAAATGTTGAGCTGTCGTATAGAATACGACCACACGCTTAATCGTGAGTTTTAATACAAATGTATGTAACTCTCATGGTGCCTCGACCACAACCTTACAATGGTACGTTATATAAAAGTATAGTCAAAAACCTGCTTTTAGAAATTAAAATCTTTGGGAAGTGCTCAAGAAAACCTTCGTATATGGGAGACCATACGCCTAGGTTATAATAGATATCATATGGCCACAGTAATTATCCTCGGTCAACCTAATAGACCCCAAAGAAAAACGAGAAGATTACTATCATCTTCTTTCCAATGGTGAGTCTTCTCTTGACATATAACTATCTCCACTATCTTCAAGTGAATATTATATTTCAAATAAACTCCAAGATCATATAGGTAGTGCCCGTAGATATACTCAGCAAGTGGATGCGCACAACCCTGTCTTATGATAACACGAAGTTGTATGTCATTAGACATGTGTGATAGTGGCAAAACACCCTTCCAAAGTTGGGTTCGCCTCACCCTATTTGATTCACCAAATATAACTACTAAATGATGTATAGAATACAACACACTTTTCTATATTGTTTAGGGAGAACCTCCACAGCTAGAGACCATTGTTCTATTCCCCTCATATCCCCGGCCGAATTCGACAACACTCTTACTAAGAACACTCTTATTACACCGAAAGGAATTGTGAAGCGTAAAGGGGTGAGCATAACTAGCCCAAAGAAAGAATATCATGACTAAAGATAATTAAATTATCAATAGCTTTCATCAATAATAAATCAGAGATTTAGAATATATGGTAGATGATAAAACTTTTCAACCATAGTTGCAGCGGAACGAGCAATCCATTAGAAGAGTCAAATAGACCATTAGGTCTACTATCTTCTCCATGTTAAAAGTCCACCAATAATGTTTTATCCCTGTAACATCAATCAACAATTCCTATCCACAATCATATGAATAACTCATAATCATAATTGTGATTTTGAATTCCCTTGCGCACCCAGGACGAAGATGATTCTCATCACCTATCTTCACCTGAAATATCACAAATCATGGTTATACCAAATCACAATTCCTGCTCATAATCATACTAATAAATTCATCTTTGCACTACAGGCCAAAGATATACAACTATAAAACCAATAATGCTGAGACTCAGCTTAACAAATAATCCACATCATCGAATCACCCCTGCACTACGGCCAAGGATATTCGTTAATATGATCACATTCATGAATTATCCATGCACTACGGCCAAGGATATTCATTATTATCACATCCATGAATTAATATTTCATTCTTTGAGACTCAAATTTCAATAATTAATCCACATCATCAAATCATCCCCGCACTACGTGCCAAGGATATTCTTTAAGATCACAACCATGAATTATCCATGCACTACGCCCAAAGATAATCGTGTTTTCATCAACTATTCCGATCATGCCATAAAATAATTCATCTTTGTACCCTTGGTCAAGAGAATCCATAGCCATAATCATACCAAAAATCGTCCATCAATGCACTACGCCAATGAGGACTTTTTTCATTAAGATCACAACCACAAATTATCAATGCACTACGGGCCAAAGATAATCGTGTTTTTATCAACTATCCCGATCATGCTATAAAACAATTCATCTTTGCACCCTTGGTCAAGAGAATCCATAGCCATAATCATACCAAAAACTCGCTCATCAATGCACTACGGGCCAATGAGGACTTTTACCACGCTATTTGTAACATTACTACCATGATTATACCGAATAATCCCTGGTCATAATCATACCAAGTCCATCTATGCACTACAGGTCACCGATGACTTTCAACAAAATATAAATATGAGGATGATGACAATGATATAAGAATTCAATAAGATAAGTTCAAGAATTAATTTAACCAAGAACTAATAACGCCTCATTTATTCAGAAACTACATTATTTTCATAAAAATACCAAATCAGTCCCAAAAATTATTCTTTTCTCGATTAAGCATAATATAGTCCCATATTGAACATATATTTTTCTCGAATTTTTAAAATTCATTTACTATTTTTCAAAAATTAATTTCTAATTAATTCCTTAAGAAATTAGTTACCTTAAGTTTAACTCCGTAAATTCCCAAATCTTAGCGTGATCTTACACATGTTAACGTGAGCTTCCAGCTTAAATTTTATGTTCATCGAGTTATAGAACTCCGCTTATAGCATTTTTTTGTCGAAAAACCTAAATATTAAAATGGTCATAACTTTCTCATTTTAAGCTCTGAATGAGCTCGATTTTGGACAGAGGTACTTTATACCATATACTTTCATGTCCCAAAAGGCTTAATTTTTCTCACAAATTAAGTGGTCAAATAAAAATTCTTTTTTAAATTGTGGCGCAAAGAATTTTTTCATTTTTTTGCGCTTTTTCAGACTTTCTAAAAATCACCACACGAGAATCTACAAACACCTTTTCTAGTGATTCCACTTGGATAAGTTACAAAACTCATAGACCTAACTCTAGAACTTGACCACACTCAAAAAATCGAAATATAATAGGAGATATGGTCAATTGAATTTCATGTTCCATTTTCACCAAAATCTGATTTTTCAACCCTTTGTGATTTCTAAGAAACTTTCATGTTTTCACATAATAACCAACATAACTCATCATAACACTTACTAATACCACATATACCCATGATTTTCATTAGTCCAATGCTTTTATTATGACTTTCATCATAATCCACGTAAATGTACTCATTTCCACAATTTAACAAGGAATGAAATACAAAGGATCATTCACCATGCATGTGGTAATCCACATGACAAAGTTATTCCAACAGTAATAATAAAGAATAGAATAATGTATGGATTCACCATGCGTGTGATAGATCGCATGTATAGGTTATTCCCAACAAAATAATAAATAATGGAACTGTGTCCCGTGAAATCACGCATAAGATATTTCGACATAATAATAAAGAATGGAATAACAATGAAATCACCATGCATGCGGTTCTTCGCATGAGACAAAGTTATTCCAATATAATGATAAATAACGGAACCAGTCCCACCAGAAACGCATGCATGGGATGTTCCAACAGAATGATAAATAATGGAACCAGTCCCAGAAATGCATGCACATGTGATGTTCCAAATGTAATGATAAAGAATGGAATAATGTAAGAATTTCACCAAGTATAGGGTAGCCAGCAGATATCAAAGTTATTCCAATGTAATAATAGAATGGAATAATGTAAGTTCTCTTCATAAATAAGAAAGAAAGAGTACCCTTACGAGTACAAACAAATAATATTCCCTACCTTGGAAAAACTGGATACCGGAATAGTGAGGAGGTAATAGACTTCTTTCTTCTTTCTCTCTATAATAATCGCTTAAAGCTTTTGTGAATTGGTGAGAAATGAAGGAAGAATGAGCTTCTATTTATAGGAAAATATAGTTTCGATAATTGCACGCTTTGGGGCTCAAAAATTACAAAGACAATACCTCCAACTTTTCTTTTATTTTTAATTTAGTCCTGCAAGTATTATCAAACTTGCACCAACTCCCCTAATAGTAAATAATATGAATCAATAGTTCAATCATGTGAATCAATAGTATAATCATGTGAAAAATATGAATTACAGTATAGTACCTCCATCTATACCTCCATTTTTAACTTAGTCATGCAAGTATTATCAATCTTGCACCAACTCCCCTAATAGTACATGAATGTGATTCAATAGTACACACATGTGAACAAATAGTTATATAAGCATGTGAATTAGTAGCAATTAATTGCTCATTTATCTGATAAATTACCCGATTTATCAATATAACCCCTGACATCAATTATCATCTAATAGATGTCGATTTCCACTAACACTAATAATCCCAACACAATGGAACTATCAAATTCATCTTTAATCAACACGAACTTATTCATCATTAATATTATAACTCATAATATTTAACAACCGTGTCGCTCCCGTGAAAGAGGGGGCTTTCCGATAAGGATTTCTCCTTATTGGCCGCAAATTAGGTGACCAAACCTCTCCTCGATGTAACTTCTAGACATTGTTAATATTGTAAATAATAATATGAATAATTTTGTCGTCTCAATTATTGATTTAATAATATAAAATATTATGCAGATGATAATCGTGACAAAAATTGAATCAATAATATGAGAGATATGATGCAACAATTCATCGTATGCAATAATTGAGTATAACCGAGTGACTTCTCACATAAGCATCAATAATCAATACCGTGTGCTACTATGCAACCACGCCAGACATTATATACTTTTAACACCGGTGTTTCAACAGCTTAACTGTAAAAACTTCCGCCGTTATTTTCATAAAGTATTTTTGTCGCTTTTCTCAATCCGACAATAATTCCGCTAATGGGGGTCCACCAATGATTGTACCGCTGCATTTGGGATATTCCCTAACAAAAAGAATATTCCCCACTAATCGAATATTCCCTACACAAATCGAATATTTTATATCACCGCTTACTTTGAAAAAAAAAATTCACATATTACCCTTAACTTTAAACTTTTATCAATTTAACTATTTACCAAAATAGAAAAATTAAATACTTTTATTTCATAAAATTCGGGGTCTCATGTGTGTGTGTATATATATATATATATATATATATATATATATATATATATATATATATATATATATATATACCCGTGTGTGTGGTGTGTATTATGGGAAATAATCCATGGAAAACGTTAGTTATGGGCCTTTCATTTCAATCTGCTATCAATATCCAGTAGTCCAAAATTAGAGTGAATGGCTTAGATGAGGGCTCAGCCGCTACTCCCTCTAGCGGCCATTCAAATTCTTTTATGTTGTCGCTATTTTCTAAATGACCATCAAAAAACACTGTCGTTTGATCGGCCGCCAGAAATGAAAGAAATGTGACAACATAAAGAATTTGGCTAATTATCGATTATCTGATTATCCTCATACATACTACTTATTAATCAGTAAAATAAAAAATATAATATAAGGATAATAAAAAATTATAAGGATAATCGGTAATTATCTTTATATTTATCCTTATACTTATTAATAAAATAAGTGTGTATAAGAATAATTGTTTATTATCGTTTTATGATTTTTAATTATAAATAAAAAATAGTGATTGAGTTTATATAAATTCAATCACTATTTCCTATTTATAATTAAAAAATTATAAGACGATAATCAATAATTATCTTATACATTTTTTAATTATAAATAGAAAATAGTGATTGAGTTTATATAAATTCAATCACTATTTTTTATTTATAATTAAAAATCATAAGACGATAATCAAGAATTATCCTTATACATACTTATTTTATTAATAAGTATAAGGATAAGTATAAAGATAATTATTGATTATCCTTATAATTTTTTATTATTTTATTTTACTGATTAATAAATAGTATGTATGAGGATAATTAGTAATTAAAATCAAATTCTTCTATTGTTGTCGATATCCTTTTAACTACCAAATCAAACGACGTGTTTTGATCGTAGCAGAGGGAGAAATGCGACCAACATAAAAGAATTTGGCTAGCCGCTAGAGGGAGTAATACTGGGTCCTCACCTCAAAGATTTACTCTAATTTTGACTACCGGATAACAGCTTAGTTGAAACAAAGGCCCATAACTAACATTTTCCATGGATCATTTCTCGTATATATATATATATATATATATATATATATATATATATATATATATATATATATATATATATATATATATATATTATAAATTTTATTTTATTAGTATTATAATAGTAATAAAATAGAAAACTTTTATATAAAATAGAATATATTATATTTTATTGTATTGCATAGTACTGCATAGTATTTGCATAGTACAATATATTACTGCATAGTAAAATCATGTTAATTCAGAATTCAACCGATTAAGTCCGTGATTTTCTTCCTACTGTGCATCCGTGATTTTTCTTTTCAAATAGTACCCTGTCATTCTCCTATAAATAGGATACTTAGTTTAGAAATGAAAAGCACGCCAAAATCAGAGAATTCTTCTTCTATAATATTGAGCGTATTTTTTTTTGAGTTTAAGGAAACTTTGAGTGTTGTAAATAGTGCAAGTTTTCTTCAAGAATATCTCCGTTATACCAGTCAGAAGTACTCTCCTTTTAAGGTAAAGGATATTATTTTCATTCAATATTCGTAAGAAATAATATTTTCTTCCATACTCTATAATATGTAAGTAATATTATTTCGGTTCATATTCCTAATTCTATACTTATTTTGATAAGTATTGCTTCTATACTCCTCGAAATTAGTAGAATATCCTTGAAATTTGTACTTCATCTAGTATCGTTTTACAAGAATATTTTTCTGAACATTCTTGTTAAATTTTAATCTTTTCATGTCGAGGTACTATTCACAAAGTACTATTCATGGGGTACTATTCACTTAGGTACTATTCACCCGGGGTACTATTCACGACAAAAATTAATTTTTTTCTGTCAAATTATTTTTGATACATGAATATTATTCTTGAATTTTACTCCACAAAGCAGTTATCATGTTGACAATTTAGACATTCTTGAATTCTGGATAAATTAAATTATAAATCTTTAAAATTTATCCTTGCTCTCACTTAATTGAATTCTTATATCATTATCATCATCCTCATGCTTATATTGTAATGAAAGTCATTTTTGGGCCGTAGTGCATAGATTGACTGTTGATTGGTATGATTATGACCAGAAATTGTATATTGGTACAATCATGACCTGTAATATTACAGATAAACTGTAAATATCAAACAGCTAGACTCATGAAAGATGTACTAAATGATATATAAACATAGTAAACTAACTACTATTTTTGAAAATTTTCAATTTTTTTATTCCAAGAAACTGAATGCAAAAACTAAATGTAACTATACGAAGTACAATATAAATAACTAATTATATGAAATACGACACTAAAATGCCCCCAAATTTAAACTAGACATTGTCCTCAATGGCTGAAATAGAAAAAATTAAAGCTGAGGACTTCCCTGAAAATATAGCAATCCTCCTCCTTGTCCGCTAAGTGTGGAGAATAGGTTAGGCACATGGAACAAATTGGGCACCACACTTGAATTTGACTTGAATAACCTTTTCATAATCTTTTACCTATCTATTGAACCTCCAATACCTGCAATTAAGAGAGACAACATGGATTAGAATAGCACTTGGATTGGTAAGAGAACTTAATAAGCAAATTAATTCCTATCATCTAAATAAACTAGTAAAGCATATAAATATAAAAAATCCTGGGTTGCCTCCCAGTTAGCGCTTGAATTACAGTCTTTCAGCCTGACTTTGTCTGGTCAACGCTATCTAATTCCTCTTCGACAATTGAGGAACTCTCCATCCATCGAAAATAATATAGCTTCTGGTAGGTTCTCATTTGTGATGGCCAATGCATCAAAGTCACCTAGCATGTTCTTGAAAGCAGTATGCATACAAGCCAATCATGTTTGATGATAAAGCATATTCTTTGTAACAATATTATTCATTTATTAATAAAAAGTATTAATTTATTAAAGGCTTTTAATTATCTACATGATTTTGTTTTATAATATGTGATAAACCCATAGTTTTAAGCAATGCTTTTAGAATAATAATGATGATCATTCTAATGAGATCTAAATTCTTAAAAAGTTTAAAACTAAAATAGTTCCCAATCATTGGATTACTAAATTGACTGAAATTTGATTATAGCCTGTAAAATCGTCCGTATGTGAATTTCGGTCAATTTCTGTTTGGAATTTGGAAAAACTTAAACTTACAAAGTTGTAGAGAATTTGAATTTTTCTGATAGAAAGACTATTTATTATGAATTATTGAAGTTCCGAAATAATTGATTTTTGGAGTTTAAAATATTTATTTTAAGAAAAACATTTTTTGGCAATTGGGTGGGCCCCACATGAGTGGTAAACATGCTGAATTCAGATTTTCTAAGGTGGCCGTGAAATTTTTTTAATATATTAATATTTTATTAAATTTCTGCTTTGGTGTTCTAAGCATTTTCCTATAAATAGGGTGCTTAGGTTAGAATTGAAAATCACACCAGAAACTGAAGTTTTCTCTCTCTATATTATCGAGCGTATTTTTGTGAGTATTTAGATACTTTAAGAGTTGCTATTCAGTGCAAGTTTCTTTCGGCATTACATCCGAAATTCCAGCCATAAATACTATTTTTTTGAGGTAAGGGATAGTAAGGGATGTTATTTTCTTCGTAAATGATATTATTTTCTTCAATATCATTATGCCGAAATATTGATATGTATTTTATTGTGAAATTTCTACCTTTTTGTGTCGGGGTTACTATTCACGTATACGACACTATTCACGTATACGGCACTATTCATGTGTATGGCACTATTTATGTATATGACATTATTTACGTATACGCTACTATGTATGAATACGAGTTACTATTCACGGGTTACTATTCATGAGTTACTATTCACGAATACTATTCACGACACAATTGGTTTCTTTTTCTGACCAAATTATTATTGATTTATGAATCTTACTCTTGAAATTAAATGCAGTTGTTGATCATATTATTTTTATTATCATATATAACATTTTTATAATCCTGGTGATGAAATTTCTCTTTGACTTGAGTGTAAAGATGGGTAGATTATTGGTATTATCGTGACTATGGGTTCTCTTTGGCTTGTAGTGCAAAGATGATCTGTTATTGAATATCTTTAGCCTGTAGTGCAAAGATAACCTGTTGTTGAATATCTTTGGCATGTAATGCAAAGATAATCTGTTGTTGAATATATTTGGCCTGTAATGCAAAGATGATTTGTTGTTGAATATCTTTGGGTTGTAGTGCAAAGATGACCTGTTGTTGAATATCTTTGGCCAGTAGTGCAAAGATGAATTATTGACGATTTTTTTGGCCCGTAGTGCAAAGATAAATTTATTAGTATAATTATGAACAGGAACTGTGATTTGGTATAACCATGATCTTTGATATTTCAGGTAAAGACAGGTGATGAAAATTATCTTCGTCCTGGATGAGAAGAGGAATTTAGAACCACAATTATGATTATGAGTTATTTATATGATTGTGGACCAGAACTGTTGATTGATATTACAGGGATAAAACATTTTTGGTGGACTTTTAACATGGAGAAGATAATAGACTTTATGGTCTATTTGACTCTTCTAATGGATTGTTCGTTCCGCTGCAACTATG
The DNA here is from genome assembly GCA_020205605.1 of Panax ginseng. Lineage (NCBI taxonomy): Eukaryota > Viridiplantae > Streptophyta > Magnoliopsida > Apiales > Araliaceae > Panax > Panax ginseng. The sequence continues at coordinate 128,556,729 of CM035145.1, read as the reverse complement.
GTTGAAAAGTTTTATCATTGCAAACTCCACGGAATTTGGTGTTCACTATATAAATATCATCTATCTATCTACCCATAAAAATGCAAACCATACAATAGATAGAAATAAAATCCTCCCCTTATGGGGTTACAACATCTGAATAATAAATACAATCCCAGGTCATACTAACCTTAAACATCTGTTCAGAAACATAAACAATTAATAAGTCTTAACAACATAAATTCAACATCTCATAAATACATTTCTTCATCATTTTTTAACCTTGCCCTTGCCTTTACCAGTAGAAGGTTCGTTGGTTCTTTCGTTCTTAACTGCAATGTTATTATTACGCAAGAGTGAGCACTATTGCCCACAAGTAAAATAATGAAATAACAATGTATAATAACATGCGAGTAAATCAAAGACTTCTGAAATAAAAGCTCATATTTTGAATCAAGAATGAATAACAAGAATCAAAAGATTTCCGAGGGTCATAAGACCTTAAACTATGTCTTAGGTTAGCAAGGGTTATACTTGAAACCTTTAACAGTCATAAGACTATGGACCTTTCTACTCGTACTTAGGGGGGATCAGCCCTTAGTACCATACTGTGCACAATATCTTAACGTTAACGCATAAGTAAATCCCTTTGCAGGGTTGTTCATCTCAGTTTGATATTTGAGTCCGCACCAAAGGAAGTTTGGTTTGGATAATTCATCAAGGGTTCTGAAATTTAGAATGCTCATCAACTATGGACTAGTCGAATCATAAAGGGTTCGCTAGTCTAACAAGATTTAACAGTAACTGAATATTTAAATTGAATAAAATCTCAAAAGGTATACAATAGAATAAGTATTGTATAACATCATCATGCTTGAAAGATTAATAGGCTTTAATATAACAAAACAGACTTGATCAATAATGATGAGAACTTGCTCAATGTAGAAAGGTGAATTCATCACTTATATAACGATAACAAGTAGGGTTAGGAAACTTGCCTCGTACGTAGATTACACTTTAATTAAACTCGTTCCTTGATCTAAATCCTACATATCATTTACATGCATAATACCAGTCAATTATAACGTACTAGTCATCACAAGTTTATTCTTTTGTCTAACTCGAATTCATGACTATACTTAGTCAATTACTACACTTATTGTCAAAATTAAGACTTCACGAATAATAAACTACTTATGTATTCAATAATTCAATTCACATACAATTATGTTATTCACATGTTAAGCATCTATTTTAACATCTCATTATACTTCTAACATATTTTTTATGTTACTAACACATTGCTAGACTTGACATTTTAAAAAAATTCATTTCTGAATATTCTGGAGAGTGGCGCTAGGCGCCATCATTGTATCTTGATTCTCTATTACAGTAATACCGTACCACATGCACTTCAGTCAATGGCGTCATATTATATGGCTGCCATGGTTTTAATACCATGACTCTTATGTTTCTTGCAACATTAGGCCATGGCAGTATCAGACATTAGAAATGGCGAGTCATGAAAAATCGCAGAACATGCCAATTTTTACCAATTTGTTATTTCTTACACGAAATTTGACACACCCATATACTAGAATCCGTATATAATCATTACCCAACAATTATAGAGTGGTTTTAACCAATTAAAACACAAAATTACAGAATTAAAATATGTAAATTTCACTGTTCTTGAAGGTTTTGAACATAAATCATAAAAATTAACACTACTTGATTCGTTATAACATCGAATCCGCTCATTTAAAGTTTGGTCTCTTCAGATTAACATGCATAATAATATATCTTAGTATAAATTTTATAAAACCATTTATGTTTGACATATTAAAATTACTTATAAGGGCCATATGGCCATAACCCATACTCAGAATTTTGAAGCAATCATATACTATGTATTTTCATGAAACTGATGATATGGCAACCTATATAATATATAATTGAATACGATTTGATACATATTAATATATACACAACCCATAAACATTACTCTTTTCCCAAATACAGAGGTTTAAACAAAAACTTTGAAAGCCATTTTTCATGAAATTTTAATGACATAAAAGAGAAATTGGGTTTGGAGAAATTACCCAGAGTATAAAGTGTATATTTGTAGGCTTAAATGCTTTCTTCAATCACTGAGTTTCTCACAAAATTCTCTGAATTCTCTTTAAAATCTCTCTGGCTCTCAGTTTTGCTTTTCCAAACTTAGCAATAATGAAAAGGGAAGAATACGTATAATAATATGGGAAAGGCCCGGCGACGTTGCGATCGCCACTACCCAATCATGGGTTAACTGTCCTCAACTCCAACTAAGGCCATGTTTGGCTAGCTTTAAAAACTCATTCTTATTTAATTTAATAAATCTCTTATACTATAGTTTAAATCATGTCACACCCCTTTATGAAATAAATCAAATATCTTATTTAATTTAATTGAATAACATATAATAATTTATCATTAATTCACATAGTCAAATAATTAAATTCTCTTTTATTAATAATGTCAAATTATTAAATCTCTAATTAATTATTACATTAATTAAAATAACATTATGCTTATTAAATATTTTTTTAATTCAATAAGCTCACATAATTACATACTTTGAATAATAAAATTCACCACATTAATTTAATAAGTATAACACATATAATTAAATTAATCTATCACAATTGCATCAATTAATTATTTAATCTAATAATTAAATCATCGGAAATATTTATTTAATTCAATAAATATTAAAATTAAATTACAAAAATCTCGTTCGTCACATCTTTACCCCCTTAAAAGGATTCTGTCCCCAGAATCACGACTCAATAATTTCGACCCGTTACATTCTTCCCCCCTTACAAAGATTTTGTCCCCAGAATCGCTTACACAAATTAAGTAAATAAATGAGGGTAATTCTTCATCATATTCTCTTCGAGTTCCCACGTAGCTTCTTCAGTGTTGTGGTTCATCCAAATTACCTTAACAGAAGGTATTACTTTATTTCTGAGAACTTGTTCTTTTCTGTCGATAATTTGAACAGGAATTTCTTCGTAAGATAAGTCTTTTTCAAAATGCAGGGGTTCGTATTCAATTACATGCTTGTAATCGGGTTTGTAGGGTCGTAATACAAAAACGTGAAAGACGTTGTGGACATTCTCGAGTGCTGGAGGTAAGGCTACCTCGTATGCGACTTCTCCAATTCTTCACAATACTTCAAATGGTCCAATGAATCTTGGGCTTAATTTCCCTTTCTTTTCGAACCTGATCTTTCCCTTCCATGGAGAGACCTTTAAGAACACATAACTACCCAATTCAAACTCAACGTTTTTACGATGTGGATCGGCGAATTTCTTCTGTCTATCTTGAGCTGCTACCAGTCGTGCTCGGATCACTTTAATTATCTCTGTCGTTTGTTGTACCAATTCTGGGCCTAGTAATTGCCTCTTTCCAACTTCATCCCAGAAAAGCGGAGTTCTGCACTTTCTACCATATAACGCTTCATAAGGTGGCATGCCAATACTAGCGTGGTAACTGTTGTTGTAGCCGAACTCTACTAGCGGTAGGTGATCGTCTCAATTTCCTTTAAAGTCCATCACACAGGCTCTTAGCATATCTTCTAATATCTGAATCGTTCTTTCGCTTTGTCCATCTGTTTGAGGGTGATATGCCGTACTCATTCGCAATTGCGTACCTATGCATTCCTGTAGATGTTTCCAGAAGTTTGATGTAAAGCGTGGATCCCTATCGAAAACAATTGACACCGGCACTTCGTGCCTCAAAACAATCTCTTTTATATATAGCATGGCCAACTGATCTAAGTTGAATTTGATTTTTATCGGAAAAAAGTGTGCGGATTTCATCAGTCGGTCAACGATAACCCATACTGCGTCGTAGCCTTTCTGAGTCGTCGGAAGGCCAACCACGAAGTCCATTGTAATATGTTCTCATTTCCATTTTGGGATTTCTAACGGTTGTAGCAATCCACTCGGTCTTTGATGTTCTGCTTTCACTTTTTGACAGGTCAGACACTTGGCAACACATTCTGCAACATCACGTTTCAAATTTGGCCACCAGAAGTGTTGTCAAAGATCTTGATACATCTTGGAACTAATAGGGTGAATCGAATATCGTGAGCTATGAGCCTCACTCAAAATGTCTTCCTTAATCTCTGGTACTGGTGGTACCCAAATTCTGCTCTCAAATCTCAGTATTCCTTCCTTATCCATCTTAAATCTTGGTTCGGTTCCTTCAGATATTTTCTTTATCACCTTTTTGCATTCATCGTCCTGAAGTTGAGCCTCCTTAACTTTATCCAGTAGGGTTGTACCAGATTGCATCTGAAATAGTTCTAATCAATTTCCATATGGTACTTCACTTCCAACTTCAGTTTCTCCATTTCTGAAATTAGTTCCTTCTAAGCGGTCAACATCATCAACTTCTCCCGACCCTTTCTACTTAAGGCGTCGGCAACAACATTTGCCTTACCCGGATGATATAAAGTCTCACAGTCGTAGTCCTTAATTAACTCCAACCACCTTCTTTGGCGCATATTCAAGTCCTTTTGTGTAAAAATATATTTTAGACTCTTGTGGTCTGTATATATTTCACACTTCTCCCCGTAGAGATAGTGCCTCCAAATTTTCGAAGCAAAAACTACTGCAGCTAACTCCAAGTCGTGGGTTGGATATCCCTTCTCATAATCCTTCAATTGTCGTGATGCATACGCAATGACTTTGCCGTTTTTCATCAGCACACAACCAAGTCCTTTATGTGACGCATCACTATAAACAACAAAATTTCCTATATCATCCGGAAGAGACAACACAGGTGTTGTACTCAACCTCTTCTTCAGTTCTTGAAAGATTTCCTCACACTTCTCCGTCCAAACAAATTTCACTGCTTTTCGAGTTAAATTCGTTAACGGAGTTGCGATCTTGGAAAAGTCTTGTATGAATCTTCTGTAATATCCTGCCAATCCGAGAAAACTTCATACTTCTGACGGCGTCCTCGGCTGATCCCAGTTAATTACGGATTCAACTTTGGATGGATCTACCGAGATTCTGTTTTTATCAATCACGTGCCCAAGAAATTGTACCCGTTCGATCCATAATTTGCACTTCAAAAACTTGGCGTACAACTTCTCCCTTCTCAATACTTCCAATGTTAATCTCAAATGCTCTTCATGTTCTTCCTTGGTTTTCGAATATACCAAGATATCATCTATAAATACCACTACGAACTTGTCCAAAAATGGTTTGAACACACAATTCATTAATCCCATAAATGTTGCGGGAGCATTCGTTAGACCAAACGACATAACCAAAAATTCGTAGTGACCATATCGTGTTCTGAATGCTGTCTTCGGTACATCCTCTGGTCTCACCTTCAGTTGATGATAACCACTTCTCAAATCAATCTTGGAAAAGTATTTCGCTCCCTTCAATTGATCAAACAGATCACCGATCCTCGGTAATGGATATCTATTCTTAATTGTGACCTTATTCAGTTCTCTGTAATCAATGCAGAGCCGCATTGTTCCATCCTTCTTCTTCACAAACAACACTGGCACTCCCCACGGCGATACGCTCGTTTGAATGTACTTCTTGTCTAGTAATTCTTGTAGTTGTACCATTAATTCTTTCATCTCTACCGGTGCCATTCGATACGGTTCTTTCGATATTGGAACCGTTCCTGGCGCCAAATCGATCACAAAATCAACCTCTCTATCTGGCGGAAGTCCTGGCAAATCGTTTGGAAAGACATCAACGAAGTCTCTCACTACCGGTATTTCCTCTACTTTCGGATTCTCTTTATGACTATCGACTATGTAAGCTAAATATCCTACACAACTCTCTCTTTAACAACTTCTTCGCTCGCATCATCGCTGACAACTCGCTTGTCTGGCGACTTCTTACCATAAAACACAACCTTTGATGGAGTCATAAGGTTAATACGCTTCTTTTGGCAATCAATTACGTACCCGTAATTGAATAACCACCCATTCCCAAGATAACGTCAAATTCCAAGTCGAATAGGGATAAGATCTACGTTCATGATATTACCCTTAATATCCACTCTCACGCTTCTTATGTATGCGTATTTAATGAGGATTATTTCTCTATTCGCAATTTCTATGTTCATGGGATATTCCAACTCATCCTTAGGCAAATCTAAATTCTTAGCAAAGTCATCGGATATAAAGGAACAAGTAGCACCCAAATCAAATAAAACATAAGCATTAATTTTATTGATCAGAATGATACTTGACACCACATCACGAGACTGAACTGCATCCTGCACCATCATGTTGAAAGTCCTGGCGGTTGGTCGGTTGGTTGCGATTGATCCTGTGATAGTCAAGGCATTTCCACTGTTGTTTCCTTGGTTTCCTCCTGATCCTGTCCCTCCAGATCCCTTCTTAGGATAGCCTCTTGCCAGATGATCATTTGAACCACAGGTGAAACAGGCACCCTTCTTTGGGTTAGGACAGTTAGGTGCTATGTGGCCTTCCTGACCACAATTATAACACACTCTTTTTCTCTTCATGCAAACTCCCAGATGAGCTTTCCCGCAAGTCGGGCATGCTTCGATTCTTTTCTTCTGACCTCCTTGTTGATTCCCCGTTGATGAGTTGTCATTCCACCTTTTCTTCTGATTAAAATCACCACCTCCTGTGGCACTTCCATTAGCCTTGTTATTTCCTTCACTTTCAGTCTTCTTCTTCTTCTGATCTTGATTGTACTTGGTCACCGCATCGCTTTCACCTTCAGCGAGGATGGCCTTTTTCAGTACTCCAGCAAAAGTGTTTATCTGAAACATTGATACTTTACTATATACTCAGGGCTTTAGTCCTTGTTCGAATCTTCTGGCTTTTCTCTCGTTCGTGTGTACTTGATACGAGGCAAACCTTGCCAACTCTTAGAATCTAGCCGCATAATCAGGTACGGTCATATTCCCCTACTTCAACTCCAGAAACTGAACCTCCATCTGGTTCTGTGAGCTGGTCAGGAAATACATCTCGAAAAACATCTCTTTGAATCTCTCCCAAGTAATTACACATTCACCTCCACGAACTTTGTTTGCTTACCACCAATAACTGGCTTCAGACTTCAGCATAAACGTTGCAAAAGCGGTCTTCTGGTCTTCTCTAACTCTAGCAACATCGAAAACCTTCTCCATTTCCATAACCCACGTTTGAACCTCAATCGGGTTCATGGAACCTTTAAACTCTGGCGGTCCCACCGCCTTGAAATCCTTAAACGTAGTATTTGGTGGAGCTTGAGGTTGATTATTCATTGCTCCAGCTAGCAAGTTAACCAATTACTGAACAGGATTAGCATTGGCGTTATTGTTGTTATTCGTTGACTCTTCTTGAGCTGATTGACGTTGTTGTCTTCTTCTTGGCAGCATATTTCTGTTAAAATATATGCTTATTAGATCTTTGTTTATTTCTCAAAATATTTAAGGCATTATTCAACAATTTAACATAATTATTTAACACATTATCTCAAACAACTTGATATATATTCATTCAAATCAAAAGTTTTACATCAAATGATAGCATCACTGCTATTTACTTCAACTATCCTGAGATAAAGAGTCTACAAGATTTAAATATTAAAATATTCCTTTGTTCATAACTACATCTGAATTTACATCTAAGTACTAGATAAGTTAATCACATAAGCAAACAAATTCTATCACTTTTATGCATCGAAGTAATTGAATAGCCTTGCTACGCTCCTCTTCCATGATGCGAGACATCGTCCTGCAATCCAGCATGTACGATGGAAGTCCTTCGAACTGGATGGGGTACCTCAAAACTCGATCTTGGGCCCCATCCATTGCATTATTAAGTGTAGAGTATGTCTCCCCAAGCTTACCTTTCTTTGCACGACCGTCCTCTTCGCAAGATCATCGCGATGACGTGACTCTCTTACCCAACCTTCTCTCTCACTATGATCAACCTTTCGAGCTTTCCTTCGCCTTCTTCAACTTCTCTCTCTCTTGGTCCTATCTTCTGGTTTGACCCTTCTCATGGACCAAATCTCATTCTACATTTCCCATCATGAGTGAAGAGAGTCGAAATCTCCTCTCTTCCGCCGAGAGTAATCATTGAATAATCGCCTGCTCAATGGGATCCTCAGACCTCATCTCGTAACTCTCTACGTTCTCGTCGTATAATCGTCCATACATCTCAAATCAATGGAGTGCTATGGAAACTCCTCTTCTTCCTCTTCCTCTTCAAATTCCTCCTCAGATCCTCCTCAGATCAGGTCTCGTGTTCATGCTCTCGACCAACAATGGTGATCAACTGAGATGACTCCTCTCATACTAACCTGCTCCCTAACGACATGAATGTCTCTGGGCTCCTCCTCTATAGGTCTTCAGAGGTACTGAGGTTCCTCCTCCCAAATTTCGACTAGTTCCTCCAACGTCCGACAACCTGACAACAAAATTTCGGGTTTTAGTTACTAAGTCATACTAGTGAGCACATAATTTAACACATAAGCACATAAAGTCTTTTATTATCTTCAATGAATTACAAAAATTCATTTCCTAGAACTCGATAAGAGTTTTCCATCTCTATGTTCTTCCTATAAGGCTACTATCTAAGGTTGTTCCCCCACCTAAGGTTCATAACCTACAGCTTTGATACCAACTTGTGACACCCCCAAATCTGGGTACTTCAACTCCACGGGATTTGGTGTTCACTGTATAAATATCATCTATCTATCTACCCATAAAAATACAAACCATACAATAGATAGAAATAAAATCCTCCCCTTATGGGGTTACAACATCTGAATAATAAATACAATCCCAGGTCATACTAACCTTAAACATCTGTGCGGAAACATAAACAATTAATAAGTCTTAACAACATAAATTCAACATCTCATAAATACATGTCTTCATCATTTGTTAACCTTGTACTTGCCTTTACTAGTAGAAGGTTCGTTGGTTCTTTCGTTCTTAACTGCAATGTTATTATTATGCAAGAGTGAGCACTATTGCCCACAAGTAAAATAATGAAATAACAATGTATAATAACATGCGAGTAAATCAAAGACTTCTGAAATAAAAGCTCAACTTTTGAATCAAGAATGAATAACAAGAATCAAAAGATTTCTGAGGGTCATAAGACCTTGAACTATGTCCTAGGTTAGCAAGGGTTTTACTTGAAACCTTTAACAGTCATAAGACTATGGACCTTTCTACTCGTACTTAGGGGGATCAGCCCTTAGTACCATACTATGCACAATATCTTAACGCTAACGTATAAGTAAATCCCTTTACAGGGTTGTTCATCTCAGTTTGACATTTGAGTCCACACCAAAGGAAGTTTGGTTTGGATAATTCATCAAGGGTTCTGAAATTTAGAATGCTCATCAACTATGGACTAGTCGAATCATAAAGGGTTCGCTAGTCTAACAAGATTTAACAGTAACTGAATATTTAAATTGAATAAAATCTCAAAAGGTATACAATAGAATAAGTATTGTATAACATCATCATGCTTGAAAGATTAATAGGCTTTAATATAACAAAACAGACTTGATCAATAATGATGAGAACTTGCTCAATGTAGAAAGGTGAATTCATCACTTATATAATGATAACAAGTAGGGTTAGGAAACTTGCCTCGTGCGTATATTACACTTTAATTAAACTCGTTCCTTGATCTAAATCCTACATATCATTTACATTCATAATACCAGTCAATTATAACGTACTAGTCATCACAAGTTTATTCTTTTGTCTAACTCGAATTCATGACTATACTTAGTCAATTACTACACTTATTGTCAAAATTAAGACTTCACGAATAATAAACTACTTATGTATTCAATAATTCAATCCACATACAATTATGTTATTCACATGTTAAGCATCTATTTTAACATCTCATTATACTTCTAACATATTTTTTATGTTCATTACATCAAGTTACTAACACATTGCTAGACTTGACATTTTAAAAAATTTCATTTCTGAACATTCTGGAGAGTGGCGTTGCGGCGCCACTATTGTATCGATTCTCTACATTTGCTTGCCGGCCACCTACTGGCTCTTACCGGTCAATGGCGTATGGTGGCAGGTTTCACAACATATGCGCGACTTTATGCTCGCAATCTTATACTGGGCACTGTATTGCGTACGTATACGTAGAAATGGCGGTTCTGGAAAATCGCAGAACATGCCAATTTCTACCAATTTGTTATTTCTTACACGAAATTTGACACACCCATATACTAGAATTCGTATATAATCATTACCCAACAATTATAGAGTGGTTTTAACCAATTAAAACACAAAATTACAGAATTAAAATATGTAAATTTCACTGTTCTTGAAGGTTTTGAACATAAATCATAAAAATTAACACTACTGATTCGTTATAACATCGAATCCGTTCATTTAAAGTTTGGTCTCTTCGTATTAACATGCATAATAATATACGAGTATAAATTTTATAAAACCATTTATGTTTGACATATTAAAATTACTTATAAGGGCCATATGGCCATAACCCATACTCTGTAAATTTTGAAGCAATCATATACTATGTATTTTCATGAAACTGATGATATGGCAACCTATATAATATATAATTGAATACGATTTGATACATATTAATATATACACAACCCATAAACATTACTCTTTTCCCAAATACAGAGGTTTAAACAAAAACTTTGAAAGCCATTTTTCATTAAATCTTAATGACGTAAAAAAGAAATTGGGTTTGGAGAAATTACCCAGAGTATAAAGTGTATATTTGTAGGCTTAAATGCTTTCTTCAATCACTGAGTTTCTCACAAAATTCTCTGAATTCTCTCTAAAATCTCTCTGGCTCTCAGTTTTGTTTTTCCAGACTTAGCAATAATGAAAAGGGAAGAATACGTATAATAATATGGGAAAGGAACTGACGCGTTGTGGTCAGTTACCCAATCATGGGTTAACTATCCTCAACTCCCACTAAGGCCATGTTTGGCTAACTTTAAAAACCCATTCTTATTTAATTTAATAAATCTCTTATACTATAGTTTAAATCATGTCACACCCCTTTATGAAATAAATCAAATATCTTATTTAATTTAATTGAATAACATATAATAATTTCTCATTAATTTACATAGTCAAATAATTAAATTTTTATTTATTAATAATGTCAAATTATTAAATCTCTAATTAATTATTACATTAATTAAAATAATATTATGCTTATTAAATATTTCTTTTAATTTAATAAGCTCACATAATTACATACTTCGAATAATAAAATTCTCCACATTAATTTAATAAGTATAACACATATAATTAAATTAATCTATCACAATTGCATCAATTAATTATTTAATCTAATAATTAAATTATCGGAAATATTTATTTAATTCCATAAATATTAAAATTAAATTACAAAAATCTCGTTCGTCACAGTTGTGTACATCCACTTGCTGAGTATATCTACGAGCACTACTTGTATAATCTTGGAGTTTGGATAAAATATAATTTTCAATTAGAGATAATGGAGATAATTATATGTCAAGAGAAGACTCACCATTGGAAAGAATATGATAACAATCTTCTCGTTTTTCTTTGGGGCCTATTGGGTCAACCAAGGATAATTCTCTAGTCTTATGATATCTATTATAATTTAAATGCATGGCCTCCAATGAACGACGGTTTCCTTGAGCATTTTTCGAAGATTTTAATTTTTAAAATAGTTATTGATTGTACCTTTATGTAAGGTGCTATTGTGACGTGTTATCCAATGTTGGGATGAGATTCACAGTTAGTATATATTTGTATCAAAACTCACAACATATGTGTTGTTGTATTTTGCACGACAATTGTAATAATAAAGTTATAGTTATTTTTTGTACCATGTATTTGGCGACTTATAATGGGTTGGGTGGATTGGACCTATTTTGGGGTCGTCACAAAGTATGTAAGTGCTTATTAGCGAATAATTTCACTGAACGTGGCTCGCTAAGGAATACCTAATGGATTTTTACTTGCATGTCAATAGGAGTTCCTGTAGGGATAGTAGTACAAGTGATCCTTGGACTTGAGATCATCATAGTATCTTGTGTATAATAAATTATACTTTGACTTATTCCTTAAGACCCTTAGTGTAATACCCCAAACCCGATATAGGCCTGAAGTGCTACATGTCGCAAGCCCATAGGCCCGCAAGGCAACAATATCAATAACGCGCAGCCCAAAAAACAACAACTTAACAATAATCTTAACTTAAAACCCAAAAATAAATATATTTTAAATCAATCCAAATGAAATACTAATAAATACCACATTCAAATAATGGAGACGCAGCTCCTCGAAACTAAGAGTTTTATCAAAATTCATCAACAAAAGAATAACATCTAAAACTAAACTCCAGCTATTCCAAGCGTATCAAATAAGTGCTTAGCTTTCAACGATGGGACCTGTAAAAATCTGTAAGGGGATGAGCGATGAAGCCCAGCAAGTAGCAATCCTCTCTATCTAGCCGAATCAAGAACAATTTACAAAATACTTTTTCGAAATAACTTTTTGTTCAATAACAATAGTACAAAAGCTTTCAAAACTAAAAAAATTCAAAAATGATTTCAATGTATATCATATATCTTTTAATCCACAGCCTTAGCGACTAAGGTTACAATAGCCTTGTAACACGGCCCAAAAGTTCGATACGCACCCTACTAAGGTATCTATAAAAATGCACGCTCCCCGAAGGGCATCTAAAAGGTGTGCGCCTTAGTAGGTCCTATATTAGCTCCGGAACTAAACGTAATCAATAATGGGTTCTATACATAGTCAGACTGAGGATTTCAAAATCTTTTCTCAATATTATCGATAATATAAACGATACTTTTTCATAGTTCAAAATAATATAATCTCATTCACAGTTCAAAAATAAATACTTGATCCGAAATTTGAAATAAAAGAACATAACAATTTAATTTAAATGGGGAAACCTTAAATAAAAGATAACGAATTTTGAAACTGTAAATTTAGGCATCCGAATAATTTTTAAGGCACACTTAAAAGTAACGATAATCTTAAAAACACTAAATAGTTCGGAAAATCACTTACCTCGATATTGCAAAACACGAAATTAAAAACGAACAAATCCTAAATATAAAATTAAGACAAATAGAATTATTAGAATACAATATTATAACACAATCATACTCTTTATTCGAATATTATACACATAAATCTTAAGTTTTAAATAAATTCGTAGTTAATTATTATAAAAATTGATTACAAAATTAACCATATAAATATAAGGCAAATACCATCTCATAATAAAAAAATAAGGGTTTCAGTTTTACCTTATTGAATTTTCTTTTTTCTTCTTCACTTACTCATAAAGACTCCAAAGCCAAATAAATTTTTACGTTCTTCTCTCTCTAGTTGTTTAAATATATGTAAATCCTTTGCAAAATAGGTTACTAGGTAAAAGAGTCCTTTTTAAAATTAAGAATTTGTTAAACTTAAATGACTTTTCTTATCCTTATAGGTTTTAGATATGTATAAATAATTATTAGTTACACTTCTATTATCTAATTATATTATTTTATTATCTTTTATCTTTTTTTTTTAAACCAGATATTACACTTAGGGTATATCAAAGGGTATTCTTGGGTATAATAAGTTGTACATGAAGATAATGTATGATCAATAAAGAATCTACAGCTTCTAGTAAAAGAAGAGAAATGTCCTATGTGATTTGATAAATGACAACCCAATAGTCCTTGGCCAAGGCAAAATGAAATTAGAAATGAGTTTCTAATTTGTATTATTTGGAGTTGTGCATTTAAGAGTCGAAATACATATAATTAAATAAATTAAGACTTGACAGTAATTCTATGTCTTATATTTAATTGTGACATTGTATGGTGGAAGGATTGAATTGTACGGTAACTATTTACTCAAAGTCGTTAATCGCTAGGGAGACTTATCCCTATTGTAGAATAAATATTATTTATTTAAATAAATAATATTAAAATATTAAACTAATTCCCCAAAAACTTGTTGGGTAAAATCTAATTACGCACAACACACAAGTATACGTGCTCAACAAGTAATAAAGTGAAAGTAGAGTATCGTTCCCACGAGAAATTGTTAATACAAATTACCAAATATTAACTCTTAACCAAACTAATTTTATTTAAATAATCAATTTAAGATTATGAATTAAATTATTTAATTACACTAATTCTAATTACCACTAATTAAAAATCAGATTACGGAGATTTAAGATCACAACTTCACGTATTGCTTTATTTAATTTAACACACTTCTCATTGATAAGTGGGTTTTACACCTACTTATTGGATATTAATTCACGTGAACTAGGCCCATCTCAAGTATATTTTAGTGTGTTTTTAGTTGCATTTCATGTAATTTTGCATTGCATTTACTTAAAACTCCTTTGGTGTAAAAGTGCAGGATATGGCATGATTTAGTGATGTAAATGGCATGAGGCTGTTGGATGCATGGCATGAGGATCAATTGAAGCAGGAGGCTAAGCATGGATGGACAAAAGAATGAGCAATGAAAGCGGTCAGTTCAAAGCAGCAGCAGAACCAGATTTCAAAGTTGCAGAAGCCAGCAAGTGCGTGCATGAGAATAAGCTTGAAGATGCACGCTCGCCATGAAAGCACCCTACCGACAGAATAATGCACACCTTGCAAGTCTTGCGCCCGCAAGGGATTATGCGAAGGAGGGAGCGCGTATGACGTCGATCTGCAGCCGATTCTTGACTTTATTAAGTAATTGGAGCGTGACTTTGGGGGGGAACTAGGCCTTATATATTAGGCTTATTATCAGCAATAAGAGACATTCCACCCCTTGGGGGCTGAAGCTACTGCTATTTTCTTTTTTCAACTTTGAATAAGTAGATTACAGTAGATTAGAGTAGTGATTTCTAGAGTTGATTAGATAGAAGACGTGAAGTGATTGGACAGCATTAGAGATTCAACCTTGGACCAAGAGAACAGATTTGCACTATAACTCTCTACCCTTACTCTCTTTTTAATTCCTAATTGTATCTTATGATGTTATTCAATATGTGGATGATAGCGTTAATTCAAATATGATTTAATTTCTATTCTGAGATTGCAATGGATTCTATGGATTAGTTATTTCTAAGATGTTTCATTGTTAGCCTTATTGATTTCTATGGGTTTGTCTATTAAGATTCATGCTTATTTGCTTAGTTGATTGACCATCAATTACTGTGATAACCTATATGAACTTGAAAGACGAAGTATGGGTTTAGATTTGATCTTGATAGCGTTTGATTGTATGTGCTACGTACATTGTGATGGGATGTATGATTTGTGCTTAGGATAGACATATACCGAAGCACCATTCGTAGTCAATTGAGAACTTAGAATTAAACCCTAATTATTTGTAAATCACATAGACATATAGTGGTTTAGGTAATATGGGTGTTCATGTGTATTCTATCAATTATGGATTATATGTGATATGGGTATGGTACATTGAAAGATGGCTATACTTTACTTTAGTGTTCTCGACTAACAAACTGGTACAATTAGTTTGGTTTAACATGAAGTGTATGGATTTGAATGAGTCAATAGATGAAATTGTAATCTCAGATCTTCATTATCTAGTCTCGCTCTAGAAATAGTTAGGTTTATTTAATTTCATAGTATAAATATAAAATATTATATCATTCGTTTAAATAAGACTGAACTGGTTATGGGCTAGTGCTTGGTAAACTTTATTAGATAATTCTCTGTGGGAACAATACTTTACTTACTCTTTATTACTTGTTGATCGTGTATACTTACACGCATATATTGATCGGTAAAACGACCAACACTCATTAATTATTTTCTATCGTGAATTATTAATCAAGAACACAAAAGCAAATAAAACCACCTCTCGATGCATAATACCCATACTCACTTAAATCCACAGATGATAGAATTAAGCAATACACCCTAATTAACTAATCCACTATATCTCTATGTGAATTACAATTAAAAAGGATTTAAAACACAAGTTCTCTATAAGATTACATATGGCGTAAAGGCATATCTCTATCCTAAACACGAATCATGAATTCCATCTATGCAGAAATCACAAACACATGCTATCATGATCAGATCTAAACTTCATCTCTCGAGTTCATATAGATTATCACGGTAATTGTTAGCTAGGTAATTAAGAAATTAAGTCCAAATCACAATAGACAATACTCACAAATAGAACATAATAATTGATAGCGAAGCATATTAAAATAAACTACACAATAATATCCATTGTAATCTCAAACAAAGAATTAGTTCATGATTATTGAATTAAAACTAAGAATCCACAATTGAATAATCATTAAAAGACAACGATAGAAGAAGATAAGAAGATAGAATCTATTATCTGTAGATTTGAAGCTCCCTCCTTGCTCCTACTTTGAATCTTCAATGGTCTCCAAGTTGGTTCAATCTCCAAATCTCATAAGAACTAATGTTTTCTCCTATTCTACTCTAATCTAATCTAATGGAATCCTCTCTCTAATCTAATCTATATCCTCTCTTTTATGCCTCTCATCATGTATTTATAGGTTACAAGTCTAATTTTTAACTTAGGAGCAAACCCAATCCAATTTGGAGTAAAAAAGGTATCAAAATTCGACCTAAAACGCGTCAAAAAAACTTGTTACGCCCGCACTCCCTTACCAAGTGGGTTTTTCACTGATAAGTTTGCGCCCGTGTATGCCTACTATTTTCTAGCTTGTACCCCCCTTTGTGGGGTTTCCTTCATAAAAAGCCACCCGACGGGGGGGTCCTTTTTCTCTTGCGGTGTCCTCCGGTAAAAAAACCATAACTTTTGATCCGAGAGGAGTTACAGGGGCTGACACCTATCAAATCAAGATATCGACGAGCTCTACAACTTTCATTCTTTAAGAATTAAGAAATATCAGACTGATGAAGGTTGAAATTGGGTTGGAAGTGACTGCTATGTAAATGGCCACCCAAAATAGTGAAGTTCAACGTCCGTTGGTACAAAGATCATAACTCTTGCATCCGAACTCCGATTGTAATGATTCAAGATGTTCCAGAAAGATAAGAAGAAGCTCTACAATATAATTCAAATTCCAAGTCAAGAACATGAAATAAACATGAAAGCCCAAACGATGTCCGAATTGCTTTTCTTTGCGATTTCATACCAATAGTCGCCCACACAACTCCCAAGCATATAATCTACAAAATGAACACAAAATGCATGAAAAGTAACTAAGAAACATGAGTTAAAGCAACTAATTCAATTAACAGATACCGAATAATTAGGTATAAAATCTACTTATCAAATACCCCCAAACTTAAACATTTGTTTGTCCACAAGCAAAAACACAAAACAACAATGCTATGCAATGCAACTAATCTACATATCTACGAATCCAACAGTAATAACAAAAATAAGTCTATTCAATCAGCCTTAGAAAAATCAAGTAAACACGATAATACATCATATCAAAACAAATTACTAACTTCCCAATCAATCATCAAATCTTAGACTGTTATCACTAATATAGTGCGTGTGTGCTCCACAACAATGTTAACTGATATAAAATCAAATTTAACACATAAAAAGTCTCTTCGAAGGCATCATATAGTGTAAACTCAAGAAATCCACAAATGAGCTAGATCCGACTAAGATCGGACAATTACCAATATCGAGGGTCAACATGGGATACTTATGCTTTTTTTTTCAACTACGGGGACTTTTTGCTCTTATTTCCCATTTTATTCATTTTTTTTCTTTTGGTTTATATACACATAGCTATGCAATATCTTATTCCCTTAAGCTTTTCAATGCTACCTTAACGAGCTTTCGACCAACGACTCCCAGACCATTAAGATCTTAGTGTGCTAGGTGTAAAGACAATCCCCCCGGGCTTACTTACTCAAGTAACAAAGGCCACAAAAGTAGACAAGCACGCCACGATGTTTATTCATACTTTTTTTTTCCTTTTTTTATAGCTTTTATACCCCAAATATTCCCTCAAACTTAGGTTCTTGTCTAACTTTAGCCATAACTACTTATTCTTGTCATTCTTTCATTCAAAATAGCATTATCCTTTAGAGTCTCATTATGTATCAATTTAAACTCAATCAATCAATAAGTTATTTTTACTGTGATATCCTTATTATACCAGTTTCAAATAGAAAAATGCTCAATTCATAACAAGAAATCACATCAAAGCTCTAATAGTCAGTACTATACTTGTCTACCCAATTCCAATCTCATCATTAGCCAAAACAAACTGTAAATATCAAACAGCTGGACTCACGCAAGATGTACTAAATGCTATATAAACATAGTAAACTAACTACTATTTTTGAAAATTTTCAATTTTTTTATTTCAAGAAACTGAATGCAAAAACTAAATGTAATTATATGAACTATAATGTAAATAACTAATTATATGAAATATGACACTAAAATGGCCCCAAACTTAAACTAGACATTGTCCTCAATGACTGAAATAGAAAAAAGTAAAGCTGAGGACTTCCCTGAAAATATAGCAATCCTCCTCCTTGTCCGCTAAGTTTGGAGAATAGGTTAGGCACATGGAATAAATTGGGCACCACACTTGAATTTGACTTGAATAACCTTTTCATAATCTTTTGCCTGTCCATTGAACCTCCAATACCTGCAATTAAGAGAGACAACATGGATTAGAATAGCACTTGGATTGGTAAGAGAACTTAATAAGCAAATTAATTCATATCTACTAAATAAACTAGTAAAGCATATAAATATAAAAATTCCTGGGTTGCCTCCCAATTAGCGCTTGAATTACAGTCTTTCAGTCTGACTTTGTCTGGTCAACATTATCCAATTCCTCTTCGACAATTGAGGAACCCTCCATCCATCAGAAATAATATAGCTTTTGGTAGGTTCCTATTTGTGATAGTCAATGCATCAAAGTCACCTAACATGCTCTGATTTGGTATGATCTCAATCAAGAACGTCCTACAACTATGTGTTTTCTCCATTGTGTATATGATCACTTTGGGGCATGGAAGCTTGTCACACACAATGGGCTCTTCGTCTATCTTCTCTTTCTCGTCCCACCATGGATTCAAAATTGTACTCGTTATTATGTCATCAAGAGCTTCGCCGACGACATGACTACCAAGTGGGCATGATTTTGCAAATTTGATTGACTCTTTGATCTTTGGTGGAGACCCATTTAGATCTTCGTCGACCTCTATTTCATTATCCCCAATTGTCTCCACACTTCCGATATCTTGTGGCTCAGACAGTCGCAGATTTGGTTTGGCTTCTCCGTCAATTTCGTCATCCATGTCATAATGCCAAGTGTTTGGAGGAAGGTTGCTTACGACTTTGATCATTTGCTCTATCTGATCCGTAAGATTTTGATTTGACCTCGCTTGATTACTCATCTTCTCCTCATCTGCTATGAACTTGGACAATAATTCCCCCAACCTTGAATTTTCTATTTCAGTCTCGGAAACCATGTATTTAGGACCATTGGTTGAGGTAGTGACGAGTTGTTCCATCCGATTATTAAAATATTAGGTTGACAGCTCTTGGCTAATCCTCATCTCCTCTAGGTTTGCTATGTCCTTCAATATTACATCCCTCAGATTTTGCTTTTCTTCTTGTGGCAATGAAGGGGGACATGAAAATTCTGGTGTGTATGATGGATTTGGAGCGTAATATTGGTCATCATAAATGTAGCTCCTTGAAGAATCCGGGTGATACCCCCAATCTCGATGATAGTTAGGCTCAGCATAGTTGTTGAGGTAATCACCACTATATGGTACCGGCTCAAAACTGACGGTGCATTGATGACTCAGATGATTTCCATCATAATAATCACAAGTAACCGCCACACTTTGACGACGTTGTGCTGCAAAAGCGTCCAACTTCCTCGAAAGTGTCTCAATTTGTGTTGACAATGCAAAAAATGCATTGAGTCCATCAATTCCTGTGTCCCTTAGTGGAGTCATATTTGTGTATGGCCATTGATAATTGCATCCATCCATGGTACCTGAAAAGAAAGAAAAATAGGGAGAGAATTGAATTAAAAGAAAATAAAATGTTTAAATTAAGACTAATTTGATTGAAGCTAATATTTACAAAAAAATATTAAAGTAATTCCCCAAAAACTTGTTGGGTAAAATCTAATTACGCACAACACGCAAGTATACGTGCTCAACAAGTAATAAAGTGAAAGTAGAGTATCGTTCCCACGAGAAATTGTTAATACAAATTACCGAATATTAAATCTTAACCAAACTAATTTTATTTAAACAATCAATTTAAGATTATGAATTAAATTATTTAATTACACTAATTCTAATTACCACTAATTAAAAATCAGATTATGGAGATTTAAGATCACAACTTCACTTATTGCTTCATTTAATTTAACACACTTCTCATCAATTATTTTCTATCATGAATTGTTAATCAAGAACACTAAAGCAGATAAAATCAACTCTCGATGCATAATACTCATACTCACTTAAATCCACAGATGATAGAATTAAGCAATACACCCTAATTAACTAATCCACTATATCTCTATGTGAATTACAATTAAAAAGGATTTAAAACACAAGTTCTCTATAAGATTACATATGGCGTAAAGGCATATCTCTATCCTAAACACGAATCATGAATTCCATCTATGCAGAAATCACAAACACATGCTATCATGATCAGATCTAAATCTAAACTTCATCTCTCGAGTTCATATAGATTATCACGATAATTGTTAGCTAGGCAATTAAGAAATTAAGTCCAAATCACAATAGACAATACTCACAAATAGAATATAATAATTGATAGCGAAGCATATTAAAATAAACTACACAATAATATCCATTGTAATCTCAAACAAAGAATTAGTTCATGATTATTGAATTAAAACTAAGAATCCACAATTGAATAATCATTAAAAGACAAAGATAGAAGAAGATAAGAAGATAGAATCTATTATCTGTAGATTTGAAGCTCCCTCCTTGCTCCTACTTTGAATCTTCAATGGTCTCCAAGTTGCTTCAATCTCCAAATCTCATAAGAACTAAGGTTTTCTCCTATTCTACTCTAAACTAATCTAATGGAATCCTCTCTCTAATCTAATCTATATCCTCTCTTTTATGCCTCTCATCATGTATTTATAGGTTACAAGTCTAATTTTTATCTTAGGAGCAAACCCAATCCAATTTGGAGTAAAAAAGGTATCAAAATTCGACCTAAAACGCGTCAAAAACTTGTTCTGGCCCGTACCCCCACCTCGACAGGGGTTTTTTCACTGATAAGCCCGCCCTGGCGGGCATGCCTACTATTTTCCAGCTTGTACCCCCGCCCCGGCGGGGGTTTCCTTCATAAAAAGCCAGCCCCGGCGGGGGTCCTTTTTCTACTGCAGTGTCCTCTGGTAAAACAGCCATAACTTTTGATCCGAGAGGAGTTACGGGGCCTGACACCTATCAAATCGAAGATATCGACGAGCTCTACAACTTTCATTCTTTAAGAATTAAGAAATATCAGACTGATGAAGGTTGAAATTGGGTTGGAAGTGACTGCTATGTAAATGGCCACCCAAAACAGTGAAGTTCAACGTCCGTTGGTACAAAGATCATAACTCTTACATCCGAACTCCGATTGTAATGATTCAAGATGTTCCAGAAAGATAAGA
The DNA here is from genome assembly GCA_020205605.1 of Panax ginseng. Lineage (NCBI taxonomy): Eukaryota > Viridiplantae > Streptophyta > Magnoliopsida > Apiales > Araliaceae > Panax > Panax ginseng. The sequence goes on along the minus strand of CM035145.1, from coordinate 128,535,023 downwards.
AGAAGCTCTACAATATAATTCGAATTCCAAGTCAAGAACATGAAATAAACATGAAATCCCAAACGATGTCCGTATTGCTTTTCTTTGCGATTTCATACCAATAGTCGCCCACACAACTCCCAAGCATATAATCTACAAAATGAACACAAAATGCATGAAAAGTAACTAAGAAACATGAGTTAAAGCAACTAATTCAAGTAACAGATACCGAATAAGTAGGTATAAAATCTACTTATCATCTATTTTATTCTATCTATTTTTATACTGTTGAAAGCTAAGGATAATTTATTCTGCATTATCTTAGTCATAATATTCTTTACTGGGCTAGTTGGGCTCACCATTTTCTTTCATTATTCTCTTCAGGAAATGAGAATATAGTTGGGACTAGTCAGGGAATAGAGTGATGGTCCAAGATGGTGGCTATAGTAGTCCTTACTATTCTATAAAATAGTGTGATAATAATTGTAATGAGAACTTCATTTGAGTTTGGATATTGTCTACGAGACAATATTCGTATTAAAACTCTCAGCTACGTTTTTGTCGTATTGTATAAAAGAAGTTTATATTTAAATTATGTATCATGTATTTGGCGACTCAGAATGGGTTGTGTATACCTATTTTGGGGGCTTCACACTGCGGGTGACATTTTTGTAAATAAAAGGAAAGCAAGTAGGACCACTCTATTTTAATATTATTTTGTATTTTAAAAAAATCTCTAAAACGACATAATTTTAATAAATAAGTGTTATTTAAGAGAGAGTGTTATTTAAAAAGAGTGTTTTAGATACGTTCTATATATATAATTATAATTATTGTAAATATTTTATGGGATATGAAGAGTTTATACATTGTAAATAAAAAATATATATATAGTCTTGAATTGACTCCTGATCAACTAAAATAATTTGGTTAAATTATAAAATTATTGGATAAGATATCTTAATTTCTTGTAATATATAGTTATTAAAGAGGTTCTTTTTGCAAAAAATAACTAATATTTATTTTTGAAAATTTAAGAAAAATTTAAAAGATTCAAATTTCAAATTTGAAATATTTAGTTAACACATGCTAAAAAACATGAAAACATAAAACTACATCCGTTTTAAATTATAAAATAATTATTGAATTTTTAAATCCAACTTAATATATTTTTAAATATAAAATTAACATGAAATCTTTTAATTCTAATTAATATAGCGATGAATATTATAAATTATTTAAAGAATATTATTTATTGAAAATTATTATTTTATATTTTAATAAAATATCTTTATTTTAAAGTTTGAAAATATTTTAAATTAATTTTAAAAATTAATATTTTTTATAATTTGAAACTATGGGAGTATTAAACTACCAACCGAAAAATAGGCATCTACTTTGACTAAAAAGATCGTTTTCATAAGACATGCCGCCTGCCTGCATCAGCAATGACGTAATCATCAGCAGTGACAAACCAATCCCTTAATTGGATTAACAAATAATTTCTTCATATATTTTGTTATAAATATCCATTTGGGTGTTTATAACGTTTTTCATTTCTCATTCTTCTAGTCAGAGAAAATTGAGAAATCATCAAATATCAGTTTAGAAGAACTCAGCAGAGGTAAAAATGGGAGAAAGCACCCTTCAAGTCCCTCTTATCACTCCATACAAAATGGGAAAATTTCAACTCTCTCATAGGTATGGATCTAAGTCTTGCATATAGGTTTTGTATGGGATTTGTCGTCTCTTAGCACTCAACAATTGGGTTTTTTGATTTTTGAAATTTATAAACAGAATTTATCCTTTTGTGAGATTAAAAATTAAATTATGGTTTTATGGGTGGCCTAATCCTAAAATGCAGACACTCTTTCAAAGAGGATGGTTTATGCCGTAAACAGACTATATATTTATTCAAAATGGAATTGCCAAAATACATAAAAAGTTCAGGATTGTATAGGCATAAGAATGAAGAATGTCCAGAAATGTATATTGTTTGAAAGGGTGCGCTCTGGTGGCTTATATTAGCTACCAAAGTTGTACTATATTAGGTACAAGTCGTGGTTACCTCAAGCCTGACATCATACCAGGAATACTAATGTTTGAAACTAGTTACTTCATGTTTGAAAATTGTTTCCTGATTAAATGCTCCCTGCTTCTGAAATTTATATGTCTTGGACTCTTCAATGCAGAGAAATATATTATAAATTGTTACATATATATGTCTTGGACTCTTCAATGCAGAGAAATATATTATAGTGAATGACACTTAACAATGAAAAAGTATTGATGAATCACAGTTCAAAGGCTGAGTTCTACTTGTTTTGGTAATACTTTTGTCTGAAAAAAGTTTTTAAAAGTTTTTTGCCTTATAATTGTTTTTCTCTTCATTTATTACAGAGTAGTTTTGGCACCATTGACAAGACAAAGATCTTACAAGAATGTTCCTCAGCCACATGCTATATTATATTACTCCCAACGAACCACGAAAGGGGGCCTTCTTATTGCTGAAGCCACTGGAGTTTCGGACACTGCAGGGTAAAATATGATATCTGTGATTATTTTAGTCTGATATTTTAGGTATAAAGACAATTTTGCATGCAAATGTATAATATTGTTAGTACATAACTAAGGTATGTGATTCTTGATTGAAGTTATCCAGATACACCTGGAATATGGACAAAGGAACAGGTTGAAGCGTGGAAACCCATTGTTGATGCTGTTCATGCCAAAGGCGGTATCTTTTTCTGTCAGATTTGGCATGCAGGGAGGGTTTCAAATCAGAGTATGATTTTGACTAATTATTTCCTTTAACTATTTTCTTTGTCGTTGTTTAAACCTGGATAATATTTACCAGCTATGATAATACAAGTCCAACATTTGAAGCAAGCATCAAGTCAATAACTTAATCGGCCTGTTTTTTTCAGCTTAATTTTAACCAATAGGCAATTCTGGGCTGTTTGTTTCAACTTATTTGAGTAAAAATAAGTCAATATGGTCAAATAAGTGAGTAAAAGTAATTTGGCCAGGGCTGCCTTTTTGGGTCATCTTAAACCTACTTATTTGAGTTCATATATTTCAGATTCTTCTACCCCGTAATTTATTATAGTACCAAGAGTATTCCTATAGAATAATAATAACATTATTTGCCATATACTTTGGCAACAATTTTTTTTTTGTTAGGAATATATTCAAATTATTGACAAATAGATATATGTGAATATTACAGTGATGACTTCAGCAATTATAACTTCAAATATATTATACTTCTGCAATTATCTTCAGCTAAAATAAACAGGTTATTGAAAGGGTTTGAGCAATTTGTTCTACAATGTTTTCTTGGTAGCCAATGAACTGTGTTGAAGGTTTACGATATACTTTATTTCTTTTATCTTTTGTATTTATTTTGGAAAGACCCACTTTTTTGAGGAATATAATTTAATTATGGAGTGCATCATCACTATTACAATATTAAGAACCAATCAAATCTCACTAAAGGAGAAATAAATAAACTCACAACCAAGACTCGCATAAAAAAGAAACAAGTTTCTCATAATAGAAAAATAAACTCACCTAAGTGAGAATCGAACGGAGACAACAACTAGGTTAAGACCTTATCGGCTTTATCTTTCGTTTTTATTTCTTGGGTGTGGGGGGTTCCAAGTATAAAGTGTCTGATGAATTACTTTAGTAGAGTCCAGCTTACTTTATTGAATTTTGACTTCTACAATATTTTTTCTCCTTCCACCCTATTTATGATATTGAATTTACAGGTTTTCAGCCAAATGGACAGGCTCCAATCTCTAGTACAGACAAGACATTAAGTCCTCGACTTCGAAGCAATGGTATTGATGCTGCTCAATTTACGCCTCCACGACGACTGAGTACTGATGAAATTCCTCACATTGTGAATGATTTTAGACTTGCTGCAAGAAATGCTATTGAAGCTGGTATTTTTTGAGCTAAATCTAATTCCCGTCAGCACAAATTTGCTTTGATTTTATGTGTGGTGAATGGAATATGATGTTCCCATCTACAACTCTAGAAAAAAAAAACATAATTGAGATGAATTACGGCTACATCTCCAATATATATGTGTTTGTAGTTAATTAAATCAAAATACAATTATTTCTACATGGAAAATCTAATATTTTCACAGCCTTACTCAAATGAATGTGGGTCCCATTTATTATTCATTTGAGGGGTTTTGTGGAACTATCAGAATCCCTTGTGAACCCTTTTTATTTGGTGTGCGATACGTGTCATTGTGTGTTTTGGATTGGAAATTTGTTGCAATGATACTTTTTCCTCAAAATTTAGGTTTTGATGGGGTTGAGATCCATGGTGCTCATGGATACCTAATAGACCAGTTCATGAAAGATGAGATCAACTACCGAATGCAGAATGAGTGCGGAGGCTCATTGGAAAATCGCTCGTTTATTTGCTTTGGAAATTGTCGAAGCAGTGTCAAAAGAGATAGGAGGAGATAGGGTAGGCATTAGGCTTTCACCCTTTGCAAACTACATGCAATCAGGGGACTCAAATCCGAAAGCCCTTGGACTCTATATGGTTGAGTCGTTGAACAAATATGGCACTCTTTATTGCCACATGGTAGAGCCGAGAATGAAAATCGGGGGTGAGAACACCGAATGTCCGGATAGTCTTTTCCCGATGAGAAAAGTGTTCAACGGTACTTTTATTATTGGCTACCATTCGATTACTGACGTGAAGATGGCAATAAAGTCGTATCGAGAACCGCGTCCACCTTGTTGCGTTTGGCGATTTTTCTTGGCGAACCCAGATTTGCCGAAACGATTCGAGCTTGATGCTCCTCTCAACAAGTATAATAGGGATACATTCTATACATCTGATCCTCAAGTATCGGCCATAATCGATTATCCATTTAAATATAGTTAAAGTTGGTTATTGTTTTCCTCATTCTTCAAGCTTTCAGTGGTATTGTTGTGTTCGTTTGAATGTAATTAAAGTTTTCATAATTCAAGTCTTGTGTGCAAAACAAATATAAGATATATAAGATCAAGTTTGATTTTTAAGTTAATATAAGATATTTTAAATTTAAAATTTGATGTGATTCATACTTCAAGTTTGATTTTTTAAGTTAATATGAGATATTTTTAAATTTAAAATTTGATGTGATTCATTTCACTTATGAAAACAATAACTTTTGCAATTAGTTTTAGCTTTTACATAGTTTAGCATTTTCAAATTTTAATTTTTAAAGCCCATAATAATCTTATATTTTATGAATGGGACTCGAGAGAATAATTAAGAGTTTGTTTGGTTATTAGCGTTTCTTTGCGGTGATACACGTTCAGCGTTTGAATCTCCAATTGCACTGTATCATTTTAGTGTGTTGCTTTTGAGCTCCAAATGATGCTAATAAGATTTTTAAATGCGTTTTAACTTTCAAGAGATTAGTATAAGAAAAATTGAGCCATTAACAAATTTACCAAACACTCGACTAAAATGCCAGGCAGAAGCTGAAAAGATAAAACCAAATGACATGTCCAAATCACCTCTCTAACACCGAATTTTAAAATGGATGAAAAAAAGATTGAATATTTTTCATTCAATTCTCTTGTTATTTAGTTTTTTAATGAACATAAAAAAACTAAATAACATAAGTAAATATTTTTTATTTTTTTAATATACTCTTTACAATAAAACATAACAAAATTAATATAACGATAAAATAATAATCTAAATGTAAAATTTAAGTTTACTTTCCTTTTTCCTGTCAAAACTCGATTATAATTTGAAAGAAAAACTTACAAATTTACTATAATTCTTTTTCTATTATAATTTTAGTTTTTATTTTTTTCATCCAAAACCTAGAAACATAGTGCAATGCAGAACAACATAACCATAAATTAAAGTACCAAATTGAGAAAGAAAAATGGAGGGAAAAAGTCTTTAAAGACCAAACAGTGAAGCTCAATAATAGTAAAGACTAGTGATACGTTTGGATTGAATGAATAAAGGTGAAAATTGAATAATTTATTCAAATTATGTTTGATTGTTCTATTTTATTCCCTTCTCTATAACACCAATTTTATTTTTTCAATCCAAACTTAAGCGTAAAAATAAAACTGCGACTTAAGATCCCAAACAACTAAACCAAACCATATCAGGCCACAGAATCATGAGGGGGAACTCATGAAATTGAAGAATTTTGAGATTAGAAAAGGCCTGCCATTTTAGAGGTGAGAGCATACAATATCCTAAGATCATTTTAGGCTTTATACGCAAGAATTCTATGTGAGTTCTCTTTTTGCAGTCTCTATTAAGATTCCTACTACATTATATCCTAAGGTTTTCTAACCTAAGAGTTATAACCTACTACTAATACTAGCATGTGACACTCTCACATCCTTGTAAAACGTACAACATACTCGGTGCATCACTATTCATTCACATTCATGCTAACTAGCTATTATTATAAGCTAGGCTACACGATATATTAATTGTTTATATTATTTACACATACATGTCTAGGTCATATTTATGCAATATGAACTAATACATTTGTTACAAAATATTACATCATTAATTATTTATTTAACTACTACATTATTATTTATTGATTTTCCTCGTTAGCATTGCCCTTTCTTTTATCTTTTATACCTGACCCCTTGGGTTCCTCTATCTTAGTTGCCAACATAAAGTTTATGCAAGAGTAAGCAACTGATTTGCTTATCAAGTATAACAATTTAAAATAAAAATGACTGACAACAAATCAATACTCAAGGATTTAGAAAAAATTAATGTTATTAACAATTCGAGGAAGTCAACAAAAATATCTTTACAAAATAATGAATATCAAATTTCTGAATAAGATTAAAATTTTGGAATCTCAAATTTAATTAAATGTCCACAAGGAGAAATATTTATTTTGAGGGTCACTGAGTGGTCGTAAGGACCATGTCCACAAGGGGAAATATTTATTCTGAATAATGGACAGGTGTTTGGCATGATCATGACCACTGGTGATACAAACGATTATCTTTGGCCCGTAGTGCATAGATAATTCGTTGATTGGAAATAATTATTGATGATATTACATGGATAAAATATTGATGATGGACTTTTAAATCATGGAAGATAGTAGACATCATGATCTACTTGACTCTTCTAATGGATTGTTGTTTTCGATGCAGTTGTTGATCTAAAACTTGTTGTCTATTGTATTCTATCAGATTTTTTTCTGTTGAGGACTAAGGATAATTTGTTCTACATATCTTAGTCATAATATTATTTACTAGGCTAGTTGAGCTCACCCTTTTTCTTTTTGTTCCATTGTTCTTCTCAGGAAGCGAGAATATAGTTGGGACTAGTCGGGGTGTGGAGTGATGGTTCAAGACGGTTATTATAGCAGTCCTCACTATTTTGTAAAATAATGTATCAATAATTATAATGAGGACTTTATTTGAGTTTGAATATTGTCTACAAGACAATATTTGTATTAAAACTCACAGCAAATGTGTTATCGTATTTTGCACGACAGTTATATTAATGAAGTTTGTATTTGATTTATGTATCATGTATTTGACGACTCAAAATGAGTTGTGTGGACCTGTTTTGGGGGAGTCACATCGGGTGTGGGAATTAGTGAATAGGACAGAGAAATAAGTAATCAATTTGAGTTTAGCTTTCAAGCGTAAAAAGTCTCTAACCTCTTTTTATCCCTTTTGATCTCTATTTATAGTCTCACATTTTATCTTATTTGAGGTGTCACATCAGGTACCAAGATATGGTCATAGCAGACACAACAGATAGTGTCTCATCACCTAACTTTTACACCACTCGTGATATGGTTACGTAGGACCCTTCAAATTGAACATGCTATCCAAGCTTCCCGACACGCTTCTTTTGAGCCGTTTGAACATACCAGGTATATCAGTTCTTAAGCTTGAGCCGAAAAGAATTCGAGTGGGATTTTTGGGCTGTATCCTAAAAGTTAAGTTTATAGGGCATTTTTGCCTAATTATTAAAGTTGGAAGGTTCTTTGTGAAAAAAAAAGAAGAAAAAGAGTTCGTTTTTAAATTGAAAATATATATAAAGTTCAAGTGTTTTTTTGGTCATTAAGACAAAAAAAATGAATAGCATAGATAAAGTACTAAAGAAATAAACTCAAAAACATAACAACTCAATAATCAAATACAATATTAAAAAGTATCACAATATAGCAAAATCAATGTATTTTAGAAACTCACTTCTATTGATAGAAAGGTTGAAGTTTCAAATGGTTAGAATTGGATTACACACACGACAGTAAAAAATTAACACAGAAATTTACATAATTCCCTCGCTCTGCACTTGGCCTTTAACTTCTCAGTATCTCTCATACACACCTAGACCTAGCAACTCAAGGCGGTAGAAATGGCTGGGTCAGGGCAAAATGGCCCGGTTACGTGGGTTTGAAATGTGAGGCCCGTGGCTGGTTAGGTTGGCTCATTTCTCATTCGCCAAGCTTCTCCCTTTAATTTTTATTTTTTAATTTTTGAAAACTCTTTGTACACCAGAAATAGTTATAATAATAAATATTAAAAATAATAAAATAATTAATAATAAACAATAATACAAACAAACACGATTAATTAATTACCTACATTACCTACATATCTCAATCAATTAAAATTTTAATAGTATTATAAATTAGTATTATTAATTAATTACCTACATTAACTACATATCTTAATTATAGTTTTCAATTATAGTTAAAATATATTGAAGATTGCATTAAAAATAAATAATTGTTGTAGCTGAGTTGGTTTGAACTCTTATTTATTTACTTACATGTCTCACAACCCACAAGTAGCAACATTTTAATTTTAAAAAAAAAAAATAAATCATGCAGGGCTGTAGGCAAAAAAAAAGGCTCAGCACTTTCATGGCTAAAAATAATCAATAATTCAAAAGCCCTACTCGTGGTTTGGACCTCTTTTACCAAGTCTATACACACCATATGAGTCACACGTTTTAACATAAATTAATTATGTTGACAATATATTATGAAGACAGGTCCAGAAGACAACTGCGGGCAATGAAGATTGAATACAACAAGTCTAATAATAACTTACTGCCTTTCACAATTTCTTGATGAGGCCATATATTTTATTTTCAGTTATAGTGTTGTAGACGACCTTCTTCGATTTCTAGTTATGAATTACTCCCTCCGTCCTAGGATAAAAATTCTTATTATTATTTGGATAGTTCCATATTAAATATCTATTTTTTTTTAATAACCAAACTTTCATATTTTTTTCTATTATGCCCGTAGTATTAAATATTTTATACTTTTCTTATTCTAATTCTCTCTCCATATTTAATGACATTATTATGGACAATTTTGTCATTTTATTCCTCTTCTTAATATGCGTGAAAAGTCCACCAGAACTTTTATCCTGGGACGGAGGGAGTATTATTTTTTACTAATACAAATTGACTGTAGAACACATGTTTAAACAGTACTTCCTCCGTCCAGGATAAAAATTCTGGTAAACTTTTTACGCATATTAAGAAGAGAAATGAAATGACAAAATTGTCCATAATAATATTTCATTAATAATTTCCAATGTAGGTGAAAGAGTGACTTATTATACTTATTAAATATGGAGAGAGAATTAGAATAAGGAAAGTATAAGATATTTAATGTTAAGGGTATAATAAGAAAAATTGTGTAAAAGTTTAGTTATTAAAGGAAAGTGGACATTTAATATGGAACTATCCAAAATAGTAATAAGGACTTTTATTTTGAGACGGATGGAGTATAAGATACATAAAAAGGGAACAGACAGATTATTATTTTTAGATGCAACGTACTTGTATTGATTGAATTAATTGGAATCGTCTTTTTTATATTTTGAGAAATGAGAGGGTAAAAAAAACATGCATGCATATATATCCAACATTGGGAAAAGCAAACAAATCAGAGTTTTTGATAAACATAGTATGAAAAGTCACCTTCAGGCTTCAACTTAACAACTCGATACGAATTCAAAACCAACCAAAATTAATTAAAATTTTGAAAGTTCTAAAATTTATTAAAATCAAGTACACTTATTTCTTCATTTTACATAATTATCAATATAAGATAATTGCATAATTAAAAATTTTAATTTAAAAATGTACACTATATATATACACAAGTATAAATACTTAAATTACTTATAAAACATATATTAACCATTTTTATGTATAATCATTGAAATAGTCACCTAGGGCGAATACGGAACGAGTAGAAGTAGAACAATATTTGTACCCGATCCTAAACTCTTGGTTCGGGTAATACCCGTCTCTTCAAGTTCAGATGTATAAATTGATCTTGCCATAACCAACTTCACTATTCCTTTTTAGAAACTTAAAAACAAACTTCTATATAAAATCCAAAATGATATACTAATCAGAACACACTCTGAACAGTAAAAAAAAGAAAAGAATATGGCAAGTGCATAATCAGAATTGTTTTTCATTGAAATCCGAATATATCGCTGTCAACTCGTCATGATCAAAACCATAGATTAAAACACACCAACAAAAAAACAACCACCATGCTAAATGAAAAAAAGAAAATAGATTCAAAATTTGATGGACACAAAAAGGAAAGATAAAATTAAATTGGGCTCTAGAATCTCAAAACCGATGCCTATTGGTGTCAGACTGCAACTTGAAGCAGCATCACTTGAAACACTTAGCGTCCAATAGAGCCTCACCCTCAAAAGGCTCGTGATCTTCTATCATTTGGCTAGCACGCTCCTTCTGAGCTTCATCGCTTATATCGACTTGCGTCCACTCGTAGAGCTCCATGTCGTAACACTCGTCGATCACAAATTGAGGAATCTCTTTCCCGCGGAAAAGCCATAATCCTTGGACCTTGTATGGTGGCTCTGAACCAATGACCAACATCTTCCCAAATGCATACTTGCGTGCTAGATCCATCCTTTGTAGAAACCCACCCACCTTGTTCAAAGTCACGAATGAGACTGTGTTTTCATCATTGTACTTGTAGTTACAAAACCAAAGAGAGTATCCCTCGGGATCATACATATCCCAAAATCCTGCAAATGACAAAAGATATGTTCAATTATCTCTGGAAGCTTACAGATTTACAATGTACAGAACAAACAAAAATATTTTACTGGGCAGACTGGCATCGCAAAATTTCAATCTCTTCACTCTTTTAACCCAAAAAATTCAAAAGATATGGCCACCTCTTTAAATCCACATCTTCACATAGATTAATTAAACTACAAGAGCATTTTTAAATATATAAACCATAGTTCTGTACATATTTTGTGGATGGAAAGAGAGTGGAAAATGAAGTACGGTAGGATTTCTGCATTGTTGACACAAACAGTGTTCAAAAGATATGCTAATGAACATAAGATAAGCCCAAGATCTTAATGAGCACTTGAACAATTTGTTAAATGGTCCAACATCACTCAGCACTTCCATAATGATATGCCATCAGAACATTGAAATTTAAGATATTTGAGGATGATTTATAACTTCCAACTGCAGCAAAAAATTTCCTGGAAGCAAGACTAAATAAATATTCATGCAATAAAAGTTGATATGAAATCACAAATGGCTCTATATAACTTGCACTCTAATATCAAGTTATGTGGATTATTAACTTAACTAAACATGGGTAGTCACAACCAACTTCTTGTTTCAACAAATCACATCAACTCAGCTTTAATCAACATGGACAGTTGAAGTCCTGAATTAGGGTATTAACTTATTGCAAATTAATGACCGAGGCAAGTTTAAAAAAGGATAAAAAGCTAATACTATAGGACCGTGAAAGCAGTGACAAAAGTATAGCCCCCTAACTAAAGTTCTCATTCACACTCGGTTTCTTCTGGAGCCCTTTTATAAATAATATATATACACACACATATATATCAATGAAAAAGAACATTTTGAATGATATTTCACATGAAAGAGAGAAACATCCTTCTCCTTCCCACACATAACAAGACTAGAGATCCACAAGATTATACTTCTAAATATTCAAACATGAACAAATTATCTTAGAATAGTGAAATCAAATGGGAAACAGCTCCGCAGATGGAGCATGAAAAAGCAGTGTTCGTCCACGTATGATTAATCCTTGCCTAGGCTATAGGCAGTCCTCTATCACCTTGATTTGGCTAGGAGCCTATGCCCCGCCTAGACAGAATCATACTCTATTTTGAAGTTCTACAATAATTAAATGAATTTGTTAAGGCTTAAAAGATTGTTTTTTGCTAATGTTTCATGTAAAATAAAAAAAATACATATATTAGTATGTTTTATATAGCATAACAAGTATATACAATATAAAATAAATAAATTAGATCCCCTAAGAAAATGCCTAGTCATTGCCTAGGCACTAGGCACTCCCTCTGCCACCCAAGACCACCTAACGATTTTTAGAACACTTAAAAAGACATAGCCATGAACAACACATGCATACGCAATAAGAGTCAGCCAACATAAACAGATAGGTGGTGTACACCATTGTCTATACCATATGCAAGGCAATAAGGTTTATAACATTAATAGTACAAGAAAGAAGTCAAAAATATGGACTAGTATGCCACATCAATTACCATAATTAGGATTAACAAGATAACATTTTATAGGAGGGAAATTTGTTTTTGGGGGAAAAAAAAAAAGTAATTTCGTCCAGGTGTATGATAGATGATTGTACCTTTAACGGCAACCTCACGGAAGTTCGTCTTGGTGTTGGAGTATAGTCTCTTCCAATCATCCAGAACCATTTTACTAGGAGGTAAAAGATCTAGTGGATTCTTCGGCTTCGGCTTGGGCGCTTCCTCCTCCTCACCGACCTCTTCAGCTTTAGGCTTCACAGCTTCTTTCTTGGGTTCATCCTTAGCCTTGGGTTTTGCGGGTTCTTTAGTCTCTGCAGGCTTCTTTACTGAAGGAACAGGTGGAACAGAATCTGCTTGTTTGACCTCCCCCAATATCTTGGAGAAGTTCAGCTGATTAACCAAGGTCCAATAATATCTCTCTACGTGTGGAAATTCCGACGTAAAGCTCTTAGTCAGAATTCGACTAAATCCCAAACTCAAGTTGCATGTCATAATAATATCAGCCAGTGTGACATAGTGCCCAACCAAGTAAGTGTTGGAAACAAGATGGGTATTTAAAGCTCCTAGTGCTCTCTTTAATGCAGAAATTGCAGCTTCTTCCGCCTTTGTGCACAAAAAAGTAGGCAACAATCACAATACACTACAGAAAGCAACAAGTAAAATCATGCTAATGGGAGCAAAGGATTCCAAAATACCTGAGGAAGGTAAATAGCAAAACCCATTCGTGGATATAACCATCGCGCAATATTGGCATCAATCTCCAACGATGCAAAATCAATCCATTGCTCAATGTGGGCCTGGCAAATAACATATAATAGACTAATATAGTAAGATTCCCAACTAAAAATAAATAAACTATAACCGTACGAAGTTGACCAAAATACTACAGAGGTAGAAATGAACCAAATGACCTACATAATCAATCAGCGAAGATCCAAAAAGGGAATTATCAGGCTTCACACGAGCAACTGCAAGGAACAATTAGAGAGTACAGTCAGAACAGTGGATTACAACCTCGTGGGTACCATCACAAGGAATTAGTCTCACCATAACGTGCTATGGCATTACTCTCAAAAACAGTACCATCAGGTGTTTCAAGCACTGGAACCTACATGCACAAAGAACTTGTTCAGAATAAAATTAAGTGGCAAACCCAATGACTAGAAGAATTAATATATCCAAAAAGCAAGCACCTTCCCCATAGGGTTCATTTTGAGAAACTCTGGCGTTTTGTTCGATACACCCATCTGAAAATCCTTGACCAGTTCAACTTTCACACCACTGTATTCTGCCGCTATGAGTGCCTTCCAAGCATTTTTATTTTGGTTCCCCGCATGCAAAATCTGCAAAAGATATCAACAAATTCTTCCAGTAAGTTTTAGGTATACACAAGTCAAATGGTGTCTTGCCCATGATGTTAAAAGTGAATGTTTTTATTGAACATATACTAATATAAGTATGTAAACAGAAGTATACAAATATATGAATACATCAACCCTAATCTTTAGATCGTTTACATGATTATACCAATCACCATGGTACAAATGGGTGGCAATCGTGTCGTGTCCCGTTCAATTATTTGTGTCAAGATGCTCAACACTGACACTAACCTGTTTATTAATCATGTTAATGTGTCGACCTGTTAAAACTGTATACTATATAAATTAAAAAAACTTTAAATAAAAAAATAAACATTACTTATTTATTGAATAATAATGTAATTTATTCATCACAATAATACTTATTTAATAAAATGCAAGATTACGTGCTTGGAAAAAAGTAACTAAGAAAGTTAAAACTCAATGTTTAAGTTATTTTCAAATTATTTTAAATAAACCTGTTTAATCGTGTTACGCGTGCTGACACGCTGATTATACATGTTTGACCCATTTAAATTTTGTGTTGAACGAGTCGACCTTTTTATGACATGGAAAATGTTTGTACTCAACACTAACTCTCTTATTTTATGTCTTGTTTGTGTCGGGTTACCGTGCCGTGTCAAAAATTGCCACCCCTAATGGTACAAAGTTACATGCTTGAATACAATTTTACACCAAATTGAGATTATTTATGGATATATGCAAGTTTATAATAAATTACTAACACTTCAATGGTCCTATAAAATTTCAGCAATTGATCTTTAGGCAACCCTTAGAACACTTTTTTTTCAGTCTGCAAAAGTTTAAATTAGGAATAGAAACAGTAAAATTTATCTGGTGCTACGGATTGTAGGTAATTATTTTTAGGGTTTTGAAGTAAGAGTGATGTATGTATAAACAGCTATAATTAAGCTATGGAAAATGAAATAGCAGACAGTATTCTAAAAAAATGTGCCTAGATCTGCTTAATCCAAGCGGATCCCACTTAGACACTAGGCAAGTCCTCTACCGCCTAGATTTGGCTATGCAACTAGGCCCCCAACTGGGTAAATCAGACTTCTACCACATCAATTTAATAGACTTTGAATCTCTACAATACTAGAAATGATTTTGTTAAGCCTTGCAAGATATTTTTTTGTAATTTCTCATGTAAAATTTTAAATAATTACATCTACTACTCCATCCGTCCCAAATTAAATGCCCAATTTTGATTTTTTAAAGACAATTTGACTATTTTAAGAATTAATAATTAAACATGTATAAATATATTTTTAAAATTATAAAAGAAAAGGCTCCAAAGCTGCAACTGTTATCTAGTGTTCGAAAATTACCCTATATTGGATTCCACCATACATTTTCCTTTTTTAATATAAAGGGGAAAATTGAATTTTTAGCACAAATGTAAGGTCAAGATTGTGGATCATCCATAAACATGAAGGTCAACCACTAACTTGAGATTGGAGGGAGTGTTATATCAAACCAGGACCACCTTCTATAGGCCCTTTACTTATCTCAATCACCTGCCATGATTTATATTTCAAAAATAACATTTGCAATCATAACCAATTGCTATTGCCTTATATTCCAACTATTCAGTATTAAAGGTAAATGTGTAAAAACGCATCATACTGCAATCAGAGAATTGAGAATGGCTCATGGTACAATTTGAAGAAAATTGAAGCAATTTAAAAATCCCAATCATGGTGAAGTTTGTGGAATTTACACAAACAAAACCCATTTTCTCTCTCTAGAGTCCCTCTAGAATAGGGAATCAAAACAACTGAACAAAATTCAACCAAAAGAATTGAATCAGACACTACAAGCTACCAATTCTAACATTCACGAGGAAAAAATAAAATAAAAATAGGCAGATCTGTTTGTAATAAGAGCTGAAGAGCTTACCAGAGCCATGGCTTCACAGTGAGAGCTTGTTCTCTCCTTTTACGATCAAATCTGTAAATAAACACACAAAAACCAAATAAGCACTCTTCCAAAAAGCTAAAATTTGAACAATTACCCACTCAAACAAAACCTATATTGAGAAGAAGCTTCACCTGCTGTGAAACAGCCGCCGTTGGCTCCGAGAGAAAGAGGGAATGTTGTAGCCTTCAAGGTAAAGAGGTTTAGGGTTTCTGAGAAATTTGTGGACTATAGGAATACGCGATTTTATAGTGTAGGCGTATAGAGCTAAAGATTTTAAAATGGGCCAATAGCAACCCCGTGATCTTCTGCCATAGAACAAATGGTTCGGTTAACCTTACTACCTTAGGAACCAACTGGCCCAGCCCGTCCCAGTCGAAGACTTTATGGTTTAGTTTCGGGTGATGTTTGTTTGTGTCTAAATGTTTTTTAATTCATTTGTCTCTCATTTGTTCAAATTTGGTTGTTAAATTTTTTTTGTCTCTTAATACCTCTTAATTGTTAAGACAAAAACTCAAAACTTAACTATTATGAGGTACCTCTTAATAGTTTATTTAAAATTTATGGACAAAATTAGCCTCAATAAATACTATACTTCTTCAATTTCAAATTTTTCGATCATTCAAATAGAATTTTTAAATAACTTATAGGGTTACAATGGTAAAACAGTATCATTTAGATATTTTACACTTTTTAGTTATTGTCGACGCCAGGAATATTTCATCTCCATTTTCCTATGTGTTTCTTACCCCTTATGTTTTATCTATGTGGGTTTGTTTGATCTGAATGGTGAGATTTTCAGAAAAAGGCCGACATATAATGTCGACGATTTGAAAAGATTTGATTTTTATAGGTTCAAATTAGACAAAGTCGTCAGTTGGTATGAGTTAAATGGTTGTACCAACTCAACC
This sequence comes from Panax ginseng, assembly GCA_020205605.1. NCBI lineage: Eukaryota > Viridiplantae > Streptophyta > Magnoliopsida > Apiales > Araliaceae > Panax > Panax ginseng. Next base: position 128,518,214 of record CM035145.1, on the reverse strand, counting down.
GAGTTTTGAAAGATTTTGCAATATGGCCCAATATTGGACTCTGTTTAATTGGTCTTAGAAACCGAGATTTCATAGAGTTTTGGGGGCTTGATTAAGCGGGGGGAAGGTGTTAGGCACCCTCCGACTTTCGTGAAACACGGTTACCGCACTTTTTATTCCATAATTTGTATGTATGTATGTGTGTGCATTGCAGTTAATTGGGTCTAAGTGCTTTATTTAGAAGTAGTGCTATGCTTCTTTTGCACATATATACAAAGGGTTTGACTTGTATAAAAGTTCAATTTTAATACAAGGCATATAAAATGATATTTTGAACACAGGTTTTCAAACCCTTATGCTCACATAGTACTTGAGGTCTTTAATACTTCCATTTTATTCTATATTTGGCTTATTTTGATTTTATTCTCGAGATGCAGAGACAAGATAATATATATATATATATATATATATATATATATATATATATATATATATAAATGTCGGACTCCTTATGGGCATGAAAGCCATCAAAGTATGCCCGAGCACCACACACATAATTTTCATTATTACGGGGATCTTAAATCCGGATAATCGTTTTAAGGTCCTATATTTACAATTACAAAATTTGCAAGCTAGTTGTACAACTGAAAAGGGTCCATCATGGAAACCAAATCTAGATCTGTCATTTAGATATTATATCATGTGCCTCCTAGGCTCACATAATATCACATAAATAGCCTGCATAGCCAATATACTGAAATAAAATAGATATATTTACTCTAAACATCGTAAAACAAAGGATCCGTCAGTTAAATCCTTGCATACGAGTAGCCAAAACTTCCAGGGTCCTCTAGATACAGATCTAGGGCCGCGTGGTTGCTAAATATTTACAAAAACTAGATTCGTACAGATCTTAGCCATTTTAGCTTCTAAGTTCAGGTTTCACAACTTTTGAACTGGTTAAAAGCTAGGTTTGGCTAGATCCAATACAGATCTAGTCAATACAGCTCAAATTTTGACTATTTTACAAGAAATGAATGGTTAAAACTTTAAATTTAACGAATATTAACCGTTAAAAAGCTATATAAAACACTTATATACGTATTAGAGCAAGCGAAGAAGTCAGATCTGGCGAAATCTAATAGTTAGGCACGGGAATGGTTATCAAATGGCTTTAAGCGCCTTTAAGAATAACTTCCACCGGTTAAAACTTGATATGTTGTAGTATATAAGTATAAGAGTGTTTACAAAAAAGTTTTACAGAAATCAGAGCACGATTCGAGCTCTGTTTAGTTATTTTAGCATGTATTTCTCTCGCTTGGGCCCTCTTCTTTCCTAACCTTTTCTTGGAAGCCAAAGGGTGAGCATATATATATAGACACTGGTTGCTTGCGGTTCATTTAAGGTCGGGCACAGTGGGCCTATTGTCTCAAGATCGTCTTGACTCCATTATTGCGTTGTTTGCTTGAACCTTCATAACTTTCAATCCGAGAATCCGATGGAGGTGTGCTATACCTTTTCGGAAAGCCCTTTTCGAGAGCTACACAATGACATAAGATTTGACCTTTTCTGACGGGTCCATGACCAGATCTTCAAGTCTTCACAGTTTGTCTGTTGAGCTGTCTTACGCTATTTTCACTCGGTATTATTGTTATGGTTCCGCATGACCTTCTTCATGGTAATTTGATAAGTTTTGATGTTGAGTTGGCAAAATTACTCTTTTGCCCTTCTGGGTTGATTTTAGGGCTTGATGTACTGCAGCTGTCTTTGCCCAGGGTTATCTATGGGGTTTGACTGTTGTCAACTCTTGTTTGTCTTCAAGGTTGTCTCTGAAGTTGATTTGATGATTTTTGGTGTTGTCTCTGGGGTTTGGATTGATGATTTCTCGGGGTTGTGACTTTACCTCCTTTAGGGGTATTCCTCTTTTTTTGAGTGACCTCATTGGGGATTTCTTATGCTCATCCTGACGATAGCTTGCACCGGTTTACATCATCGGATCCTTCCTGATGCTATGTTGGGATGTCTCCAACGGTTTGGATTTCTACCCGGTTGATGTCGGCGTTGCTGTCAGGGATAGAGCTTACAATCATAACATCCTCTGAACGCCTACTCGAACAGTAGTTTACAGAGGTTACCCATCACCGAACTTTCTCGATGCCTACTCGAACGGTAGTTTACAGGGTTGACCATCACCGAACCTTCTCGATGCCTACTTGAACGGTAGTTTGCAAAGGTAGAACATCACTGATCCTTCTCGGTTCCTACTCGGACGGTAGTTTATAAAGTTGAACATCACCGATCCTTCTCGGTGCCTACTCGAATGGTAGTTTACAAGGGTCTCAATGTCATCGAACTTTCTCGATGCCTACTCGAACGGTAGTTTGCAAAGGTTGAACATCATTGATCCTTCTCGGTGCCTACTCGAACAGTAGTTTACAAAGTTGAATATCACCGTTCCTTCTCGGTGCCTACTCAAACGGTAGTTTACAAAGTTGACCATCACCAAACTTCTTCGATGCCTACTCGAACAGTAGTTTGTAAAGGTTGATCATCACCGATCCTTCTTGGTGCCCACTCGAACGGTAGTTTGCAAAGATCTCAATATCATTGAACTTTCTCGATTCCTCAGCTGGAGATTTCTTTTATAACAGATTCCATCATCAGTCCTTCCCGATGCAAGTTGGAGTGTTGCCAACAGTTTGCAGTATCAGATACTCTGATCTTCGCTAAAGTTGTTTTTAACGACTTTCTTCACTAAACTTGTTAGTTCCCGGAGGCACAATAGTTATCTAGAAGGGGGGGGGGGGGGATTGAATAGATATTTAAAAATCTTTACGTTTTAAACTTGTTAGTTGATACAGATTAAAACTTAGCGGAATTAGTATTTGTTTTAATCTCCCTTAAGATATAATGAAGTTATGAAAGTGAGGCAGTTATGGCAGTTATAGCAGATATAGCAGTTATGGTAAGAATGTAAGAGACACAGTCATTTTTAAGTGGTTCAGAGCACTTAAAGCTCCTAGTCCACTCTCCTACTCCTCGAGTAGAAATCCACTAAGGATATCTTTTACAGCTTGTGAATCACACAGATTCCTTTTAGATCAGCAGTCTAGGAACTTCTTAGTTCACTCTTGAACTCGTCATGTCCAGCAGACTTGGCTCTCTTACAGTTCACTTAGAACTCTTCAAGTCCTTCTGACTTGGAACTTTTTCTTCAGTTGATTGGTAGATGTTGAGTTCTTGATGGTTCTTTACTCGATTCTTTGTTTAAGAACTTGTTCGAGAGAATCGAGTAAATGAGCAAGCTTTCCTTTTCTCGGATCGTAGAGTTGAGCTTTGAGAGTTCTTATGCGCTTTTTGTTCAATGCTTGCTTACCTCTCTCATCTCGCTTGATTTGCATATATGTGATCTTGAAAACTATCCGTTGGATCCATCCGTTGACGCATTAAATTCGTTTGACCTTTCTGTTCTTTGATGGAGACTTTTCTGCACATCTTCTGAATTGCAATCTGGCCCACTGACACAGTAAACTGCTTTCTCACCTGTAAGACCCCAACTTTTTATAAATAAAGATTTGATTTCTCTAATTATTATTTTGAAATAGTAAGGGGTTGATTTGATTAATGTGGTTAGTTATGGGTAAAATGCGCAAATATTTTAAATACGCAAGTGTAAGACCCCAAATTTTATGAAATAAAAGTATTCAATTTTTCTATTCAGTAAATGGTTAAATTGATAAAAGTTAAAGTTAAGGGTGATATATGAATTTTTTTTTCAAAATACATGAAGGTTATAAAGTATTCATTATTGTGGGTGAATATTCGTTTTGGTCATGGAATATTCTTTACGTAGGGAATATTCGTGCATTTACGTAGTAGCTATTTGTGGGCCCATAACGGATAAGCTGTTGGAAGAAAAGCGACAAAATTGAATAACGGTAGTAGTTGTTTCCGTTAACAACTTTTTGGAATACCCGGTGGTTAAAATCTGATGTCGGCGTGGTTGCACAGTGAGCACCAGTATTGCGCATGTTTGTGTTGAATTATTGATCCTTACGTAAGAAGGCACTTACTCGATAATTGTTACGATAATTATTATTCAATATTTTATTTTATTGATTCAATAATTGTTGCGTTGATATTTTATATTATTGTTGTTTCAATAATTTTCATTTGCACAAAGATATTTTCCATTATCGGATCAATAATTCATATTATTTGGAATAATATTATTAGATAACATTATTGGCAATGTCTAGAAAGTTCTGTCAATGAGATGTTTGGTCACCTAATTGCGCGCCAGTAAGGAGAAATCCTTATCGAAAAGCCCTCTCTTTCCTGGGAACGGCCTGGTTATCATAATTGTGATTCTGTAATATTATTTGTGAATAATTAATTATTGATTTATATGATAAGGAAATATTTACTTGAAGTGGATATAAATGATGGGTTTATTTATGTGGTTATAAATGAAGGAGTTAATGTTGAGGTGTTTTATCAGTGTTTTGTCGGATTGGAGGTATTAAAAGATCAAATCGGTGTTATTAAAGCTTTATTGTGTGAGTTATAATATTTAATCCAACCGTTGGATCGTTGTAATTTTTGGATATGTTATACATATATAAGTTGAGTATATGTCCACAAATTTTGAACCGTTAAAAATGAGCGTATAATTTGTTATGAATTTTAAGAGGTGACTGATTCGGAAATTAGGTTATAAATGATTTTGGTGGAAAATTCTAGAATTGGTGTGCCCCACTTTTGGTTGGTGAGAAATGTGCTCAATTGAATTTTCAAATGTGGTGGGTGGGAATAGTATCAGGTAAAGCCATCAGGTTGCAGGTTAAGTCTGCTTCGGCATGCTAACATTTTCCTATAAATAGAGGGCTAATTTAGAATTGAAAATCACACTAGAAACAAGTTTTCTCTCTTTCTCTCTCTAGATTATCGAGTGTATTTTGTGAGTGTTTAGATACTTGGTGAGTTGCTATTATTCAGTGCAAGTTTCCTTGAAATACGTCATATCGATATCCAAATGTAAGTCTTTCTTTCTTTTTGAGGTAAGGGATAGTACGGGATTTTAAGGGTTGTTATGTTTTTTCAGTTTAGTAATTTTTCCTACGACTTCGTAAAAATTCTGAAAAAATTTGAAATGATAATTTGATGAGTTTTATTGATTGTGTCCAAAAATGGCGATTTTTGGATGTATAGATTAAGAGTTATGAATTTTACGGGAAAAGACTATTTTAAAAGTAACCGCTTATAACTCCTTGTGGTTAACTCTAAAATTGATGAAATTTTTTATTGGGAGTACATCTATATAATATCGATTGTACTATGTGAATTTGGAATGTTTGGATAAAAGTACAATTTATGATAAATGTCTAAATATTCTAAGGTTTTGGCCATATGAAAAATAGTAAATGAATTTTAAAAATTAGAAAAAATATATGTTTAATATGGGACTATATTATGCTAAATCCCGAAAAGAAATATTTTTGGAACCGATTTGGTATTTTTCATGAAAATGGACTAGTTATGAGTAAATGAATTAAATATGTTATGGGAAGTAAGAAAATTAGAAAATAGGATTTTATGGCTTGAGAATCATATATGAGTTATATCTGATTTTTTGATGAGGGTCGTGGTTATTGGGGATGAAATCTTAAGAGTTGGCATTTTATGATGATTAAATGCATTAATTAGTAAAGTGTAAACAATTTAAATAAATTGTTTATAAGTTTAAGAAATGTTATTTCAATATCATTATCTTAGAAATATTGGTATGGATTTTATTGTGGAAATTTTACCTTTTGTGTCGGGTTTACTATTCATGAGTTACTATTCACGAGTTATTATCCATGAGTTCTTATTCACGAGTTACTATTCACGGTTACTTATTCATGGGTTAGTATTCACGAAGTTACTATTCATGACAAAATTGGTTTCTTTTTTCTAACCATTTATAGTTGATTTATGAATATTACTCTTGAGATTAAATCTAGATGTTTTGATTATATTGATTTTCCTATTATATATAACATTTTTATAACCCTAATGATGATATTTCTCTTTGACTTGAGTGTAAAGATGGGTAGATTTTTGGTATGATCATGACTATGGGTTCCCTTTTGGCGATGGTGCAAAAGTTGAATTGTTGGTGGTATGATCATGACCATTGAATTTATAATTGAATATCTTTAGCTTAAGTGCAAAGGTGAAATAATCAACATGGTTATAATTATTGTTTATATAAATTCGAAATGATTATATATTTCTTTGAGATATTAATATATTTGGCTTTAGTAGTGCAAATATGAACTGTTGATGAATATATTTGGCTGTAGTGTGCGAAGATGGTTTGTTGATGAATATCTTTGGCCCGTAGTGCAAAAGATGACATGTTGTTGAATATCTTTGGTCGTAGTCAAAGATGGTGCATTGACGAATATCTCTTGGCCCGTAGTGCAAAGATGAATTTATCGGTATGATTATGAGCAGAAATGTGATTTGGTATAACCATGATCTTTGATGTTTCGGTGAAGATAGGTTATGAAAATTATCTTCGTCCTGGATGAGAAGAGGAATTTAGAACTACAATTATGATTATGAGTTATTCATATGATTGTGGAAAGGAACTGTTGAGTGATGTTACAGGGATAAAACATTGTTGGTGGATTTTTAACATGGAGAAGATAATAGACTTTATGGTCTATTTGACTCTTCTAATGGATTGCTCGTTCCGCTGCAACTATTGTTGAAAATTTTTGTCATCTACCATATGTTCTAAATCTCTGATTTATTACTAATGAAGGCTATATTGATAATTTAATTATCTTTAGTCATGATATTCTTTCTTGAAGCTAGTTGTGCTCACCCTTTTTGCTTCACAATTTTTTTCGAGTAATAAAAGTGTAGTTTGGGTCGAGTGGGGATAACATGGGAATAGAATCGGTGGTCATATAGTTGTTGAGGGTGAAAGAACCCAACGTTGGAAGGTTGTTTTGTCACTATCATACAAGATATCTAATGACATACAACCTCGTATCATCATAAAAACGAGGATGTGCTCATCCACTTGCGAGTATATATATCTGAGCACTACCTATATAATCTTGGTGTTTGTTTGAAGTATAATTCTCAATTAGAGACAGTGGAGATAATGATATATCGAGAGAAAGACTTACCATTGGGAAGAATATAATAGTAATCTTCTTGTTTTTCTTTGGGGTCTATTAGGTCAACCAAGGATAATTTTGTGGCCATATGATATCTATCATAACCTGCAGGCGCATGGCCTCCCATATACGAAGGTTTCCTTGAGCACTTTCCAAAGATTTTAATTTCTAAAATAGTTTTTGACTATACCTTTATGTAAGGTGTCATTGTGAGGTCTTTGTCCACGGTTGGGACATGTGTCACATTTGGTATATATTTGTATCCAAACTCACAAAGATATGTGTTGTTGTATTTTATCGACAATTGTTGTAATAAAGTTGTAGTTGTTTTCTATGCCATGTATTTGGCGACTTCGAGAATAGGTTGGGTATGGACCTATTTTGGGGTTGTCACAGATTTATATCGAGCTATAAGTAAAGAGCCCGAGCCTCTCATTTGGTGACTTCCTGTTGATGGGGGATGCACCGAAGCCAGACTCTCCGTAGGGGACGCCGTTCTGCGGTGGCAAACTGATAGGTACCAATGTGAGGTGCTGTCCATTGATGGGACATTTGTTACAGTTGGTATCAGAGCTTAGGGATATAGTCTCTGGCGGAGATCGGGGAATAAAACTAGGAGAGGAGAGATGAGTATATCCTTCGCTAATGTGTCCTACCTAAGCTTATTTGTTGATCAGTCATAATATCGGGATATTATGTGATATGTTAATTTGTTCAATTATCCCTTGTTTTGAAGCTGTATTTTAGAATGATATCTGAAATACAGGAGATGAGCAAATGGAGAAATCATGATGACAGGAAAGATGGAATCCGAAATGTAAGCAAGACATTCTCAACTCTTTGAAATACCAGGTATGTAAATTTTGGTGACGAAATTTCATAAGGAGGGGAGATTGTAAGACCCCGAATTTTATGAAATAAAAGTATTCAATTTTCTATTCAGTAAATGGTTAAATTGATAAAAGTTAAAGTTAAGGGTGATATATGAATTTTTTTTCAAAATACGCAAGTGGTTATAAAGTATTCATTATTGTCGGGGAATATTCGTTTATTCGTGGAATATTCTTTCTGTCGGGAAATATTCGTACGACGGCACAACTATTTGTGGGCCCCATAACGGATAACTGTCGAAAGAAGAAAATGACAAAATTGAATAACGACGCAGTTGTTTCCGTTAACACTTTGTTGAATACCGGTGGTTAAAATACGATGTCTGGCGTGGTTGCACAAAGATGTAGCACGGTATTGCACGATATTGTTGAATTATTGATCCTTACGTAATAAGGCACTACTCGATAATTGTTACGATAATTCTGCTCAATAATTTATTTTATTGATTCAATAATTGCTGCGTTGATATTTTATATTATTGTTGTTTCAATAATTTTCAACGCATGCATATTTTCCATTATCGGATCAATAATTCATATTATTTGGAATAATATTATTAGATAGCATTATTGGCAATGTCTAGAAAGTTACATCGAGGAGAGGTTTGGTCACCTAATTACGCCAAAGAAGGAGAAATCCTTATCGGAAAGTCCCCTCTTTCCTAGGAACGGCCTGATTATCATAATTGTGATTCTGTAATATTATTTGTGAATAATTAATTATTGATTTATATGATAAGGAAATATTTACTTGATGTGGATATAAATGATGGGTTTATTTATGTGGTTATAAATGAAGGAGTTAATGTTGAGGTGTTTTATCAGTATTTTGTCGGATTGGAGGTATTAAAAGATCAAATCGGTGTTATTACAGCTTTATTGTGTGAGTTATAATATTTAATCCGACCGTTGGATCGTTGTAATTTTTGGATATGTTATACATATATAAGTTGAGTATATGTTCACAAATTTTGAACCGTTAAAAATGAGCGTATAATTTGTTATGAATTTTAAGAGGTGACTGATTCGGAAATTAAGTTATAAATGATTTTGGTGGAAAATTCTAGAATCGGTGTGCCCCACTTTTGGTTGGTTAGAAATGTGCTCAATTGAATTTTCAAATGTGGTGGGTGGGAATAGTAGCAGGTAAAGCCATCGGAGTTGCGAGTTAAGTCTCAACTTGACGTCTTAACATTTTTCTATAAATAGAGGGCTAATTTAGAATTAAAAATCACACCAGAAACAAGTTTTCTCTCTTTCTCTCTCTAGATTATCGAGTGTATTTTGTGAGTATTTAGATACTTGGTGAGTTTCTATTCTTCAGTGCAAGTTTCCTTCACATATATCCGATATCCAATCGTAAGTCTTTGCTTTTTTGAGGTAAGGGGATAGTCACGGGATTTTAAGGGTTGTTATGTTTTTCGGTTTAATTTTTTTTCGACCTTCGTAAAATTTTGGAAAAAATTTGAAATGATAATTTGATGAGTTTTATTGATTGTGTCCAAAATGGCGATTTTTGGATGTATAGATTAAGAGTTATGAATTTTACTTGAAAAAAGACTATTTTAAAAGTAACCGCTTATAACTCCTTGTGGTTAACTCTAAAATTGATGAAATTTTTATTGGGAGTACATCTATATAATATCGATGTACTCTGTGAATTTCAAATGTTTGGATAAAAGTACAATTTATGATAAATGTCTAAATATTCTGCTATTTTGGCCATATGAAAAATAGTAAATGAATTTTAAAAATTCTGAGAAAAATATATGTTCAATATGGGACTATATTATGCTAAATCCCAGAAAAGAAATATTTTTGGAACTGATTTGGTATTTTTCATGAAAATGGACTAGTTATGAGTAAATGAATTAAATATGTTATGGGAAGTAAGAAAATTAGAAAATAGGATTTTATGGCTTGAGAATCATATATGAGTTATATGCAGATTTTTCATGAGGGTCGTGGTTATTGGTGATGAAATCTTAAGAGTTGGCATTTTATGATGATTAAATGCATTAATTAGTAAAGTGTAAACAATTTAAATAAATTGTTTATAAGTTTAAGAAATGTTATTTCAATATCATTATACCGAAATATTGGTATGGATTTTATTGTGGAAATTTTACCTTTTTGTGTCGGGTTTACTATTCATGAGTTACTATTCACGAGTTACTATCCATGAGTTACTATTCACGAGTTACTATTCACGAAGTTACTATTCATGGGTTAGTATTCACGAGTTACTATTCATGACAAAATTGGTTTCTTTTTCTAACCATTTATAGTTGATTTATGAATATTACTCTTGAGATTAAATCTAGATGTTTTGATTATATTGATTTTCCTATTATATATAACATTTTTATAACCCTAATGATGATATTTCTCTTTGACTTGAGTGTAAAGATGGGTAGATTTTTGGTATGATTATGACTATGGGTTCCCTTTGGCCAGTAGTGCAAAGTTGAATTATTGATTGGTATGATCATGACCATTGAATTTATAATTGAATATCTTTAGCTTAAGTGCAAAGGTGAAATGATCAACATGGTTATAATTATTGTTTATATAAATTACGAAATGATTATATATTTCTTTGAGATATTAATATATTTGGCTTTAGTAGTGCAAATATGAACTGTTGATGAATATATTTGGCACTCAGAGTGCAAAAGATGGTTTGTTGATGAATATCTTTGGCCCGTTGTGCAAAGATGACATGTTGTTGAATATCTTTGGTACAGTGCAAAGATGGTGCATTGACGAATATCTTTGGCCCGTGTCAAAGATGAATTTATCAAGATATGATTATGAACAGGAAATGTGATTTGGTATAACCATGATCTTTGATGTTTCAGGTGAAGATAGGTTATGAAAATTATCTTCGTCCTGGATGAGAAAAGGAATTTAGAACTACAATTATGATTATGAGTTATTCATATGATTGTGGAAAGGAACTATTGAGTGATGTTACAAGGATAAAACATTGTTGGTGGATTTTTAACATGGAGAAGATAATAGACTTTATGGTCTATTTGACTCTTCTAATGGATTGCTCGTTCTACATTTGCAACTATGGTTGAAATTTTTTATCATCTACCATATGTTCTAAATCTCTGATTTATTACTGATGAAGGCTATTGATAATTTAATTATCTTTAGTCATGATATTCTTTACTGAGCTAGTTGTGCTCACCCTTTTGCTTCACAATTCCTTTCAGGTAATACAAGTGTAGCTGGGTCGAGTGGGGGATCCTAGACGCATGGCCTCCCATGTACGAAGGTTTCCTTGAGCACTTCACAAAGATTTTAATTTCTAAAACAGTTTTTGACTATACCTTTATGTAAGGTGTCATTGTGAGGTGATGTCCACGGTTGGGACATGTGTCACATTTGGTATATATTTGTATCCAAACTCACAGCATATGTGTTGTTGTATTTTGTACGACAATTGTTGTAATAAAGTTGTAGTTGTTTTCTGTACCATGTATTTGGCGACTCAGAATAGGTTGGATGGTATGGACCTATTTTGGGATTGTCACAGCAAGTGGTTATAAAATACTCATTGTTGTCGGAGAATATTCGTTTGGTTGTGGAATATTCTTACTGTCGGGGAATATTCGTATGACGGCACAGCCTTGTGTGGGCCAATGACGAAAAGCGATTGGATGAAGAAAACGACAAGTATAAGTTGTTTATAAATAACGGCGTAGTTATTACTGCAGATTATCTTGTTGGAATACCCGGTGGTTAAAACACGATGTCTGGCGTTGTTGCACAAAGATAGCACTGCAGTATTGCACCAATTATTGATTCTTAAGTAAGAATGCACTACTCAATAATTGTTACGATAATTACCGCTCAAGATTATTTTATTTTATTGATTCAATAATTCTTTGCGTTGATATTTTATATTCTTTGTTGTTTCAATAATTGTCACTATACGATTTTTCCATTATCGAAGCAATAATTCATATTATCCTAATAATATTATTAGAAAATATTATTGGCAATGTCTAGAAAGTTCATTTAAGAAGAGGTTTGGTCACCTAATCATGCATGTAGGTAAGGAGAAATTCTTATTGGAAAGCCCCTCTTTCCTGAGGGCTACTGGTTGCCACAAGATCTTTGTGATTCTGTAATATTATTTGTGAATAATTAATTATTGATTTATATGATGAGGAAAATATTGATTTTATGTGGATATAGATGGAGAAAATTTTTTAAAGTGACAATTGTTAAAAATTGATATTTTATCTTTTCTGATAAAATAATATTTTATTATATTATTATAATAGAATAATGATGATATTTTTATAATGAATGTGGGATATATGAGTATATGAGGAGGAAGAGTATTTTTGTTGCATTAAATGATTAACACATGTTTTGTGTGTCGGTGGACCCCATTTCTTGACTGAAATTTGATTATGGCCTGTAAAATCGTTCGTATGTGAATTTTGGTCAATTTCTGTTTGGAATTTGGAAATACTTTCTTCTACAAAGTTGTAGAGAATTGAATTTCCTATAAAAACTCGCGAGATTCGAATTTTCTGATAAAAGGGCTATTTATTATGAATTATTGAAGTTCCGTGGTTCTAGAATAATTGATTTTTGGAAGATTAAAATATTTATAGTTAGAAAAACGTTTTTATTGTTTTGGTTGGCCCCCAATGTGTTGCAAATGGCTGAAATCAGATTTTCAAAGTAGGCGTAGGATTTTTTTTTTAAATATTAATATTATATTAAATTTTCTGCTTTGGTGTTCTAAGCATTTTTCTATAAATAGGGTGCTTAGGTTAGAATTAAAAATCACACCAGAAACTAAAGATTTCTCTCTATAATATCGAGCGTATTTGTGAATATTTTAGTACTTTGAGTATTGCTATATGGTGCAAGTTCTTTCAGCACTATATCCAGTATTCTAGTCAGAAGTACTATTCTTTCTGAGGTAAGGGATGTTATTTTATTCAAAAATGATATTATTTCTTCAATATCATTATCTTAGAAATATTGGTTGGAAATTTTATCAAATTTAGAACTTTTTCATGTCGGGGTTACTATTCATGAGTTACTATTCACGAGTTACTATTCATGAGTTACTATTCATAAGTTATTATTCACGAGTACTATTCACGAAGCGTGATGATGTTTTTTTGTGAAATTTCTATCTTTTGAGGCTCTGAGTTACTATTCACGTATCTGACGGTATTCACGTATACGACCTTTATTCATGAATACGACCTTATTCACGAAAAAAATTAAATTTTCTTTTATGTGTCCAAAATTATGCATTATGATTCCTATCTTTGATTGGATCTATGTTTTGATCTTCATTCTTGAATTTTACTCCAATGCTGTTATTTATGAAGTATTTTTGAACTTGGATTATTTAAAGTACGAATCCTTAATACTTGTTCTTTTGTTTCACTTTGGATTCGTTTTCTTTAAAATATTTTTCATCATCCTCATCCTAAATGATGATATTCTTGAATATCTTTGGCTGTGGTGCAAAGATGAATGATTTCTTGATGAATATCTTTGGCCGTGGTGCAAAGATGAGCAGTGTTTAGATGAACATGACTAATCGATGAATATCTTTGGCACAGAAGTGCAAAGATGAATATTTGATTCCGATATATATTGATTGATGTTACGGGGATAAAATATCGACGATGAACTTTTAAATTCATATATAGAAGGTAGTAGTTTGCATTCTCTACTTAACTCTTCTAATGAATTATTATTTCATTGCGAAGATTGATTTAAAAGCCTGTTGTCTATCGTATTCTATTAGATTTTTTCCTGTTGAGGACTAACGATAATTTTTTCTATATTATCTTAGTCATAATGTTCTTTACTGTGCTAGTTGAGCTCACCATTTTCCTTGTTGTTCCATTTTTCTTCTCAGGAGGCGATAATGTAGCGAGTACTAGTCGGGGTGTGGAATGATGGTTCTAGAAGTTGTTCTATTAGTCCTCACTATTTTGTAAAATAGTGTATTAATAATTGTAATGAGGACTTATTTGAGTATGGATATTGTCTAGATGACAATATTTGTATTTAAACTCACAGTTTTTATGTTGTATTAATAAAGTTGTAGTTATTTCTGTACCATGTATTTGGCGACTCAGAATGGGTGTTGTATACCTATTTTGGGGGCGTCACAGTTGGTATCAGAGCTTAGGGATATGGTCTCTGGCGAAGATCGGGGAATAGTACTAGGAGGGGAGAGACGTGTAATTCTTCGCTAGTATGTCATCCTAAGCTTATTTGTTGGTCAGTCGAACTATATGGTTAATATGTGATATGTTAATTTGTTTAATTAACCCTTGTTTTATGGCAGTATTTAAGAATGACAGCTGAGAATATTAACGTTGGAGTTAATGAGACCATGCGAAACACCTTTAATCACCACCTGTGGAATGTGCAACAGAAGACAATATTCCTCTCATGTAAACAACACCAACGAAGCGATGATGAACAACGAGATGTTTAGGAGATTTTTGCGATTCATGCAAAACCGATTTAGGAGACTCGTGTATAGAATACTGGTGGAAATGATAATGAACGCTTGTGCTTTGTCACGACCAAGCGATTCAAAGAGTTAGGACCACGAAATTTAAGGGAAAGCGGATCCGATCATGGCGGAAACATGGTTCAAGCAAATTACCAAGATATTCGATGTCTTGGGATGCGGACGAGGAACGAAGGTTCCATTCGCCACCTTTATGTTCCGTGGCGAGGCAGACTTGGTGGGAGTCTGTGAAACGCGTACCCGGCTGTCGCCTCCGCGTGTCTTGGGAAACGCGTTTGAAAACTTTCAACGAAAAATACTTTCCTCGAAAGTATTCGCCATATGAAAGAGGTAGAGTTTATTAGACTAGAACAAAACAACATGGCGGTGTCCCAATACGAGGCGAAGTTCGCGAGTTATCGAGTTTGCACCTCATTTGGTAGAGAATGAGGAACGAATGACGAGGATGTTTTGAGAGGTTTAAAACCCGAGATTCTACAATATCTTATCTCTCATAAATTTTCTTTATATTCGGATGTTGTCAATGGGGCTCAATTATTAGAGTGAGATAATGAAATACGTTTAACCAAGAGACCGCAACGAGATTATCTGCGGTGGCGGCCGATCATCGAACAACGATAACCAATGGAGAAAGAAAAATACTGGACAAGAGCGACAACCACTCCTGGTGGTAATCGTGGCCATGAAAATAGAAAGAAGCGAATCGGGGAGATTTTAAAAAGAGAGATTCAACAATGACATTGCGAAGACGTCAAAGACCAAAGAACAACCGGTTTTAAGGGAGGAGAACGACCACCGGTCGTATCTTTATAAATGTGGAAAAGAGGGACCCATACATTGGCTATGTCTACAACGAGTTCAAGGTATGCTATAATTATGGAAAGGAAGGACATATCGCTCGAGATTATGCGGTAGCGAAACCAAGCCCGATGGGGATGGTGACTCAAAAGGTCATCCCCGAGAAAAGTCAAAGTCAACGGTTCTGGAAGAGCGTTTTTATTGGTCGGTCGAGAATCGAGGAACGAACGAAGTTAGCACGGGTTAGTTAATTATAAATTTTTACGAAGTTTATATCTTACTAGATACCGGTGCTACCCATTAATTTATCTCTCCTGCTTGTGCTCAACGTTTAAACTTGACTCCGGAGAAATTAGACTTTGACCTATCTGTGGAAACTCCGTTAGGAGAAACTTTCATCACATCCACTGTTTATAAATCTTGTTTTATCCAAGTTAGCACCATCACATTACCTATTGACCTTATTTCTTTAAAGATACTTGCTTTTGATGTGATTTTGGGGATTGATTGATTAACTACTCATCATGCCAAAATTGATTGTTTTCGTAAGGTTGTTAGTTTTCATATTCCTAAGCAACCTGTTATTCGAATTCAAGCAACCAAACCATTGAAGTCAAACACTTTCATATCAAGTCATAAAGCTATTCGTTTATTGAAAAACGGATGTCAAGCTTTCTTAGCCCATGTTATGGATTTGAATAAAGACACGTCAGATTTGAATAATATTCCTGTTGTTATTGACTTTCCTGACGTATTTCCTGAAGAATTTCTTGGCTTACTCCCAAAGTGTGATATTGAATTTTTTATCGACTTTGAACCCGGTACAAAACCCATTTCTAAAAATCTCATGGCTCTATTGAACTTGAGTGAGTTAAAAATTCAACTATAAATTTGGTACCGAGCCTTTATCCGGTGACTTCCTTTGTGGAATGCAATGAAGCCGACTCTCCGTAGGGGCGCGCCATATTTATCACGGTAGTAAACCGATAGGTGTCATTATGACGTCTTATCCAAGATTGGGATATGAGTCACAGATTGAGAACAACCTAAGTCGATGTCGAAATCGTAGCTTTACATGCTTAATTGGTAATTATCGAAGATTTTGTGGAAAGATTTTCTCGAATCGCTACTCTATTAACTCAGCTGACTCGAAAAGATACAAATTCGAATTAAGCGAGGAATGTAGAACTCAACATGTGGCAACGACATTGGCTCGAGCTGTTGAAAGATTACGGCCATACCATTCAATACCATCCTGGAAAAAATGAACGTGGTAGCTGACGTGTTGAGTAGAAAATCGTATGTGGTTACGAGTGCGATATTGTTAACACAAAGACCCATTTCGTACGACTTACAGAAGATGGAGATAGAGTTAAAGATTCCAAGAATCTGCGTGAAGATAACGAATATACGATTAGAATCGACTTTAATCGATAAATTTAAAGATGCTCAAGCTACAGACTTGGAGTTGATGAATATGAAGAAGAAGATGCAAGAAGTCGTTATTCCAAAAGCAAGAATCGGCGATGTGAGGAAAGCTCAAACCTTCGATTTATTAGTCCATTTGAAATCCTCGATTGAATAGGAACTATGGCCTATAGACTCGCTTTACAACTAAGTATGACGCGTGTTCATAACATTTTTCGAGTATCGATATTACGTAAATATGTGGACGACCCGAACCACATTATTGAGTTAGAACTAGACGAGATAGCAGAAGATTTAACGTACGAGGAGGTACCAGTCAAAATCTTGAATAGGAAGGAGCATGTCCTACGCACGTCAATTTCGAGGACGAAATTTCATAAGGAGGGGAGGTTGTAAGACCCCAATTTTTTATAAATAAAGATTTAATTTCTCTAATTATTATTTTGAAATAGTAAGGGGTTGATTTGATTAATGTGGTTAGTTATGGGTAAAATCTTAAATATTTTAAATAAGCAAGTGGTTATAAAATACTCATTGTTGTTTGGAGAATATTCGTTTGGTGCGTGGAATATTCTTACTATCGGGAATATTAAATGCGACGGCACAAACCTTGTGTGGGCCCATAACGAAAAGCGATTGGATGAAGAAAATGACAAGTATAAGTTGTTTATAAATAACAGGCGTAGTTATTCTGATTAATCTTGTTGGAATACCCGGTGGTTAAAAACACAATAATACGCGTTGTTGCCCGCAAGAACACACGGTATTGTACCAATTATTGATTCTTACGTGAAGGCACTACTCGATAATTGTTACGATGAATAATTCTTTCAAATATTTTATTTTATTGATTCAATAATTGTTGCGTTGATATTTTATATTACTGTTGTTTCAATAATTGTCACTACACAGTATTTTCCATTATCGAAGCAATAATTCATATTATCTGAATAATATTATTAGAAAATATTATTGGCAATGTCTAGAAAGTTACATTTAAGGAGAGGTTTGGTCACCTAATTGCTTGCCAAGAAAGGAGAAATTTTATTGGAAAGCCCTCTTTTCACAGGAACGGCTGGTTGCCAGTATTGTGATTCTGTAATATTATTTGTGAATAATTAATTATTGATTTATATGATGAGGAAAATATTAATTTTATGTGGATATAGATGGAGAAAATTTTTTAAAGTGACAATTGTTAAAAATTGATATTTTATCTTTTCTGATAAAATAATATTTTATTATATTATTATAATAGAATAATGATGATATTTTTATAATAAATGTGGGATATATGAGTATATGAGGAGGAAGAGTATTTTTGTTGCATTAAATGATTAACACATGTTTTGTGTGTCGGTGGACCCCATTTCTTGACTGAAATTTGATTATGGCCTGTAAAATCGTTCGTATGTGGATTTCGGTCAATTTCTGTTTGGAATTTGGAAAAACTTTCTTCTACAAAGTTGTAGAGAATTGAATTTCCTATAAAAAATTGCGAGATTCGAATTTTCTGATAAAAGGGATATTTATTATGAATTATTGAAGTTCCGAGGTTCCAGAATAATTGATTTTTGGAAGTTTAAAATATTTATAGTTAGAAAAACGTTTTTATTGTTTTGGTTATTTATTATGTTGCAAATGGTTGAAATCGATTTTCAAAGTAGGCGTAGGATTTTTTTTTAAATATTAATATTATATTAAATTTTACGCTTTGGTGTTCTAAGCATTTTCTATAAATAAGGTCTTAGGTTAGAATTAAAAATCACACCGAAAACTAAAGATTTCTCTCTATAATATCGAGCATATTTGTGAGTATTTTAGTACTTTGAGTATTGCTATATCTATGCAAGTTCTTTCGAAGACTATATCCAATATTCGATCGGAAGTACTATTCTTTCCGACGAGTAACGGATGTTATTTTATTCGAAAATGATATTATTTCTTCAATATCATTATGCCGAAATATTGGTTGGAAATTTTTATCAAATTTGGAACTTTTTCATGTCGGGATTACTATTCATGAGTTACTATTCACGAGTTACTATTCATGAGTTACTATTCACGAGCTACTATTCACGAGTACTATTCACGAAGCGTGATGATATTGTTTTGTGAAATTTCTATCTTTTGAGGTCGGAGTTACTATTCACGTATACGACAGTATTCACGTATACGACACTATTCATGAATACGACACTATTCACAGAAAAATTAAATTTTCTTTTATGTGTCCAAAATTGTCTGTTATGATTCCTATCTTTGATTGAATCTATGTTTTGATCTTCATTCTTGAATTTTACTCCAATCTGGTTATTTATGAAGTATTTTTGAACTTGGATTATTTAAAGTACGAATCCTTAATACTTGTTCTTTTGTTTCACTTTGGATTCGTTTTCTTTTAAAATATTTTTCATCATCCTCGGTCTAAATGATGATATTCTTGAATATCTTTGGCCCTGTAGTGCAAAGATGAATGATTTCTTGATGAATATCTTTGGCCCGTAGTGCAAAGATGAGCAGTGTTTAGATGAACATGACTTAATGATGAATATCTTTGGCCTGTAGTGCAAAGATGAATATTTGATTCCAGATATATATTGATTGATGTTACAGGGATAAAATATCGACGATGAACTTTTAAATTCATATATAGAAGATAGTAGTTTGCATTCTCTACTTAACTCTTCTAATGAATTATTATTTTCGCTGCGAAGATTGATTTAAAACTGGTTGTCTATCGTATTCTATTAGATTTTTCCCTGTTGAGGACTAACGATAATTTTTTCTATATTATCTTAGTCATAATGTTCTTTACTGTGCTAGTTGAGCTCACCATTTTCCTTGTTGTTCCATTTTTCTTCTTAGGAGGCGAGAATGTAGCGAGTACTAGTCGGGGTGTGGAATGATGGTTCTAGAAGTTGTTCTATTAGTCCTCACTATTCTGTAAAATAGTGTATTAATAATTGTAATGAGGACTTATTTGAGTATGGATATTGTCTAGATGATAATATTTGTATTTAAACTATGTTGTATTAATAAAGTTGTAGTTGTTTCTGTACCATGTATTTGACGACTCAGAATGGGTGTTGTATACCTATTTTGGGGGCGTCACATCACCTAACACCTAAAAAGGTGTTTTCCCCCCTTACCAATGGTACTTTCCGTAGATTCTTCAATACGCTTCTTTGTTGCATACTAAGAATATTTCTTATGACTTTGGGACTGGTGAGTACTACAACGTTTAGAATCCATTCCTCATATGTTGGAGTTTGTCTCCATATAAATCGTGAGGCTTGATGCTTCTGACACAAGACATCTGATACTCTATGATTCAGATCATGGTACTCTACGATTCAGATCGTGGTGACTTGTCGCCTTGGTGTTTGGTCTGATGCTATCAGCTGAGAGCACTACGATTTCTCTTAACTATTTTCACACTATGATCTTCGCTTGCTTGAGTTGTAAACTCTACATTTTCGAGAGCACATTACGATCTCTGAGTTGGCTCGGCAAACGTTGGGACCACTCTACGATTTCCGAAGAGACCCTTCAAGGCAGACACACTACGATCCTTGAAGCTCTACGTTTCTGCCTTGACTTCTGTAATGTTGATCAGATTGATACACTACGAATTCTTCGAACCCTGTCTATTACATCTCAAGATCAACCTAACAGCTTTGATCTTTCTATCTATACATTTATTTCCAGAATGATACACATTAAGAGCTTAGATCAACCTAACAAATTTGATCTATCACTAAGTCCTTGTACATATATTCCTTGAAGGACTTTACAAATAATCATGAGCATTTATATTTAAACATCAAATTAACATATGCATTCTCCCAACAATCTCCCCCTATTTGATGTTGACATAACCAAGGAGATTTTGTTTTCATGATTATTAGTATCTAGATGCAATTTTAGGAAATTTAAACATGCCTTAGTATTTCAGTGAGCAGCTGAAATTTCTAGAGAATAAGCATGAATTTATTGATGATTGAAGAGTATTACAGTTTAGCTTTACATCAATAAGAATTTAAACTTTCACTTATCTCTATTTCTTTGGTCTTTTGCGTGGAGGATTGGCATACTCCTCAGCCCTTCTTTTCCTGCTTACTTCATCCCTTCTAGCTATCTCTTCCAGCTCACTTGGGATTATCCTTGGGTTATGATCATGCCAATTCATGAATGCAGGATCTCCAATTGACATTCTTAGGCCTGTGGTGGTCACATTTTGTGAGCTGGTAGCTGGCCCTTGACTCCTTATTGGCTGAGCCATTAAGACTTCCTGCTGATCAGATCGTTGAGTCTGATTGTTTGATCGTGGAGTCTGTTGGTGGAATTGTCTTGCAAGAGGGATTCTTGACGCTTGAGTGTGAAATTGTCCTCTACCTCTTCCCTGGCTTCCTTGAACTCCTCTGCCCTAGCCTCCTTGAACTCCTTTCCCTTTATTCTCCCCCTTTATGTCAGCATCAAGGGTTCGAATGTCTTCAGATAGTCGAGTCACTCCTTGGACAAGCTCGTTGAGTTGGCTTCGTGTTTGAGCAATGTCCTCTCAATTTTCCTTGATCAGAGCTTCAGATCGAGCTTCTTTGTTCCGGAGGGCAACTAGAACAGTGTCAGTTTGCTATTCTTGGTTTACATAGGCTTTAAAATTCTTTGGTCAAGCTTTCAGTTGATAATGTTCTCCATCATAAGGTTATTTTGGGCTTCTTGAGATTTCGTAATTCAAGAAATGTCTCTCTTTTGTTTGGTGGTTATCCTAAGTGAATATCATCTCTCCCTTCATGCTTTGAATCATTTCCTTAATAATTTCCCTCGACTTCTTTTGTAAGCTCGGTGTTCGAGTGCACCGGAGATTATTTGTAGCGATGATCATTTGAGTCGATCCCGAGATGAATGTGTTCTGAGTTCCAGGCTCTCATCGATGTCTTTGACCATGTTCTTGGACACTTCATTCAAGTCATCTTTCGTGGGCAAATTTGTGAGTGGGTCATTGGGTTGAGGAGTGGTTAAAGGAGGGGATGTTTTCTGGAATTGATCTTGCACGGAGTAGAGGGAAAGATCGAGATTGAAGTATTCGTTGTTGGATGAAGAGGGAATATCCGATGGAGGGGCCTGGGTTTGGATGTTTGAGTTTGGTGACTCTACGATTTGAGGTGGAGACTCTACAATGAGGCTAGAGTCCGTGATCGTAGAGATGATGGGTTATGGGAGCATTATGAAGTTGACTGCATTTGGTTCCTCAGTTACAGAATTGTGGGATTCTACGACTGGAAATTGATTTAGTGGATGAAGAATCACTTCCAACCATCGCGGGAATTCATAAAATTGACTAAATGAGGATGATGGCAAGTGATTAACTCGGAAGAGGGTTGGGATAAATAGTACCTCAGGTTTATACTTTGAGGAAGAGAAGTTTATGAGTAACTTCTTGGCGAAGTTGAATCTTCCTGGGAATCCATTGGCTAGTACTGAGATGGCCGGATACTCTTTGAAGCTCCAAAACATGTGATTCCAGGAATTTAGAATCTGAGCTTGATGGAAAGGCATCATGGGTAGATATGAAAATAGTTGCTCATAGTTAGCTCTTCTGTACCCATTTATGCCCACAGCTGTGATGTCGACCTCATCATCTTCTTCCTCTTCTCTGTTCTCGTTGGAGGATTCCATTATCTCAATGGCCTCTTGATGTTTTTGCACTGGTTCTTCTTTATTTCGTGCAGGGACCTCTTCTTCTGCCATGGAGATGTCATGAGCCTCCCCCTCAACTTGATCATCTTCTTGTACGATCAATAGCTCCCCCTCAACTGGAGCATCTTCTAGGATGGGAGCTTCAGGCATCTCCCCCTCAGCTGTTGTATTCTCTATCATAAGAACTTCAGGGATCTCCCCCTCAGCTGGAGCATTGTCCTCTTGACTTGCACAACTCTAGTAACGTTTACATCCTTTATTTTCAAGTTTTGACCGCTAGAATGTTAGATTCCATGCAGTAAAGGTTTAAACGTAATATATCAAATATGTATGCACATATGACTTGATAAATATGAATGGGCCTAGTAAATGTTTGTATTTTACCATGCTGAACATTCTATTTTATTTATCCTATTTGGGGATAAATGATCACAAATTTTTAATAAAATACACATGGTGATTTAGCTGCCATGGTGAGTTTAATCTTGATGTTTTTCATACATATAAAATTCTCATGATTTTGGATTGGTGTGCTACTGAATGGCCACCTAGTCACGCCTATGTGTATGCGGATAGTCCGTTCTACAAAGGAGACTGGCGAAAATTTTTCAAGAGTCTGGGCATTTAATATGCACGCAATTTTAAATCTACTGGGGAAGTATGTTAAACTAATGCATGTTTTCACATAGGATATGCATGATGCCATGTTTGGAATTTAATTACTTTGATTTCAAAGTGTACCTCACCCTTTCTGAGATGATTTGGAGATTTTGCTCAGGTTATGGACTCAGACTGGCTGAGTAGTTCTCGTCGGGCTTCCTCCAGCGTGAGGAGGAGGAGAGCTTCTGATGTCCCTGTGCCTCGTCTGGCCCGACAACCTCGCCGATAGGACGGAGGCTATAGACGACGAGGATTATGTTCCTATTGAGGACCCAACTCCTTTTGTTTCCATTCCTCGTCGGGAGCTTCCAGCTATTAACGTGACGATTCTAGATCTTTTGGATGATTTGAGACGTCATTCCTCGATCAACCTTCATGCGAACGAGGTAATAATTGTTTCAATTTTTACCTTTCTTCTTTTGCCAGGCTCGGGACAAGGGTTTGATCTTGATTTTATATTTGATGCAGGTTCCTGACTTCACTTAGCCTAGGGGGAACTAGTTTATCATTCATTCTTTGTACCAGACCCTTCATCCGAAGTATCAGGCCATTTTCTAATCTTGGGGTTTTGAGGTTTTCTTTTCCATTCCTCTCCGTCACTGCCCCTGGGGTTATCTGAGGGCTTTATCTGAGCGCTGGTTTCAACATACTCAGTCCCTTCATTTACTGAATTGTGAGGTGATGATGGCACCGATGGATTGTCGGTTCATCATTGGAATGGAGTTTACAGGGGATCATTTGCCTTTGGTGGCCAATATTTCCCTGGCTGCAGTCTGATCCCTCTTGGGAGTTCTTTCTTCGGCCCTCAAGGGTCGAGTTGTTCGTTCTGGCCCTTTTAGGATTAATGTTGTGAGTGGCGCTTTGTCTGAGCCTCTGCCTACTGATCAGAGGGATAGAGATCGCATGTGACGCCCCCAAAATAGGTATACATCACCCATTTTGAATTGTCAAATACATGGTACATAAACAACTACAACTTCATTAATATAATTGTCGTGCAAAATACGACAACACATAAACTGTGAGTTTAAATACAAATATTGTTTTCTAGACAATATTCACACTCAAATAAGTCCTCATTACGATTATTGATACACTATTTTACAAAATAGTGAAGACTACTAAAACAACGATCTTGAATCATCACTCCATACCCCGGCTAGTTCCTGCTAAATTCTCACCTCCTGAGAAGAAAATGGAACAAAAATGAAAAGGGTGAGCTCAACTAGCCCAGTAAATAATATTATGACTAAGATAATGTACAACAAATTATCCTTAGTCCTCAACAGGGGAAAATCTGATAGAATATAATTGACAACAAGTTTTAGATCAACAACTGCAACGGAAACAACAATTCATTAGAAGAGTTAAGTAGAGAATGAAATATACTATCATCTATGAATTTAAAATTCCATCATCAATATTTTATCCCTGTAACATCAATCAATATATATCTTGAATCAAATATTCATCTTTGCACTACGGGCCAAAGATATTCATTTTCAACTCATCTTTAAGCAAATCTAAACTATTAGCAAAGTCATCGGATATAAAGGAACAGGTAGCACCCGAATCAAATAAAAACATAAGTATTAATTTTATTGATCGGAATGATACCTAACACCACATCACGAGACTGAACTGCATCCTGCACCGTCATGTTGAAAGTCCTGGTGGTCGGTCGGTTTGTTGCGGTTGGTCCGGTGATAGTCAAGGCGTTTCCACTGTTGTTTCCCCAATTTCCTCCTGGTCCTGCCCCTCCCGATCCCTTCTTAGGACAGTCTCTTGCCAGATGGTCCTTTGAACCACAAGTGAAGCAAGCACCCTTCTTTGGGTTAGGACATTTAGGTGCTATGTGGCCTTCCTGACCACAATTGTAGCACTCTCTTTTTCCCTTCATACAAGCTCCCAGATGAGCTTTCCCGCAGGTCGGGCATGCTTCAATTCTTTTCTTCTGACTTCCTTGTTGATTCCCCGATGATGAGTTGTCATTCCACCTTTTCTTCTGATTAAAATTACCACCTCCTGTGCCACTTCCACTAGCCTTGTTATTTCCTTCACTTTCACTCTTCTTTAGATCTTGATTGTACTTGGTCACTGTATCGCTTCCACCTTCAGCGAGGATGGACTTTTCTAGTACTCCGGCAAAAGTGTTTATCTGAAACATTGATACTTTACTATATACCCAGGGCTTTAGTCCTTGTTCGAATATTTCAGCTTTTCTCTCGTCCGTGTGTACTTGATACGGGGTGAACCTCGCCAACTCATTGTATCTAGCCGCATAATCAGGTACGCTCATATTTCCCTGCTTTAATTCCAGAAATTGAACCTCCATCTGGTTCTGTGAGCTGGTCGGGAAATACATTTCGAAAAACATCTCTTTGAATCTCTCCCAAGTAATTACACCTTCACCTCCACGAACTTTGTTTGCTTGCCACCAATAGCTAGATTCAGACTTCAGCATAAATGTTGCAAAAGCGGTCTTCTGGTCTTCTCTAACCTAGTAATGTCGAAAACCTTCTCCATAATCCACGTTTGAGCCTTGATCGGGTTCATGGAACCTTTAAACTCTGGCGGTCCCACCGCCTCGAAATCTTTAAACGTAGTATTTGGTGGAGCTTGAGGTTGATTATTCATTCCTCTGGTAAGTAAGTTAACCAACTGCTGAACGGGATTAACATTGACATTATTGTTGATATTTGTTGACTCTTCCTGAGCTGGTTGACGTTGTTGTCTTCTTCTTGGAGGCATATTTCTGTTAAGATATATGCTTATTAAATCTCAATTAAATTCTCTAAATAGTTAAGACTTAACTCAACAATTTAATATAATTATTTAACACATCATCTCAAATAATTTAATATATTTAATTCAAATCAAGAGTTTTACATCAAATGATAGCATCACTGCTATTTACTTCAACTATCCTGAGATAAAGAATCCATAGGATTTAAATATTAAACTATTCCTTTGTTCATAACAACATCGGAATTTACATCTAAATACCAAATAAGTTTATCACATAATTAAACAAATTCTATCACTGTCTGTCAAGGCGCTGAATAACCTTGCTATGCTCCTCTTCCATGATGCGAGACATCGTCTTGCGATCCAACATGTACGATGGAAGCCCTTCGAACTAGATGGGGTACCTCAAAACTCGATCCTGGGCCTCATTCATTGCATGATTAAGCGTAGAGTACGTCTCCCCAAGCTTCGCCTTCTTTGCACGACCGTCCTCTTCTGCAAGATCAGCACGACGTGACTCTCTTACCCAGCCTTCCTCTGCTATGATCAGCCTTTCAGAGCTTTCCTTCAGTTCCTTCTTCTGCTTCTCTATCTCCTCGGTCTTATCTTCGGTTTGACCCTTCTTGTGGACCAAATCCCATTCTACATTTCCCAGTCGTGAGTGAAGAGTCGAAATCTCCCTCTCCTTCTTCTCGAGAGTAATCTGCTGAATAATCGCCCGCTCAGTCAGATCCTGCACCTCATCTCGTAACTCTACGTTACGGTCGTATAATGTGTCGTACATCTCAGCATCAATGGAGTGCTGTGGAAACTCCTCTTCTTCCTCTTCCTTTTCAAATTCCTCCTCAAGATCAGTCTCAGGTTCATGCTCCTGACCAACAACGGTGATCAATGGAGATGACTCCCTCTGTACCAACTGTTCTCTAACGACATGAATGTCTCTGGGCTCCTCCTCTGTAGGTACTGTAGGTACTCGGGGTTCCTCTTCCCCTGCTCGACTAGTTCCTCCGACATCCGACATCCTGACAACAAAATTTCAAGTTTTAGTTACTAATTCGTACTAGTGAGCACATAATTTAACACATAAGCACATAAAGTCTTTTATTATCTTCAATGAATTACAAAAAATTCATTTCCTAGAACTCGATAAGAGTTTTCCATTACTATGTTCTTTCTATAAGGCTATTACCTAAGGTTGTTCCCCCCACCTAAGGTTCATAACCTATAGCTTTGATACCAACTTGTGACACCCCCAAATCTGGGTACTTCAATTCCATGGAATTTGGTGTTCACTGTACAAATATCATCTATCTATCTACCCATAATAAATGCAAACCATGCAATAGATAGAAATCAAATCCTTCCCTTATGGGGTTACAATATCCGAATAATAAATACAATCCCAGGTTAAACTAACCTTAAACGTCTGTGCGGAAATATAAACAGTTAATAATTCTTAACAACATCATTCACTTAAGTCTAAACAGAAATACATCATCATATAAAACTACAAGTCTTCAACATTTGTTAACCTTGCCCTTGCCTTTACTAGTAGAAGGCTTGTCAGTTCTTTCATTCTTAACTGCATTGTTATTATTACGCAAGAGTGAACATGATTGCCCACAAATAAAATAATGAAATAACAATGTATAATAACATGTGAGGGAATCAAAGACTTCTGAAATAAAAGCTCAACTTTTGAATCAAGAATGAATAACAAGAATCAAAAGATTTTTGAGGGTCATAAGACCTTGAACTATGTCCTAGGTTATCAAGGGTTGTACTTGAAACCTTTAATACGGTCGTAAGACTATGGACCTTTTACTCGTGTTTTAGGGGATCGTACTTAGTACCATACTGTGCACAATATCTTAACGCTAAAGCATAAGAAATCCCTACACAGGGTTGTTCATCTCAGTTTGACATTCGAGTCCGCACCAAAGGAAGTTTGGTTTGGATAATTCAATAAGGGTTCTAAATTTAGAACGTTCATCAACTAAGGACTAGTTGAATCAATAAGGATTCGCTAGTCTAACAAGGTTCAACAATAAATGATATTTATAATGAATAACAATCTCAATAGGTATACAATAGAATAATTATTTTATAACAGATTCATACTTTGAAAAGATAGTAAATCTTTAACATAACTAATGAACTTGATTTATAACTTGAATAATGATAACAAGTAGGGTTAGGAAACTTGCCTCGTGCGTAGATTACACTTTAAATAAACACGTTCCTTGAAATTAATCCTACATATCATTTCCATTCACAACTCTAGTTAATTATAATGTAATTAGTCATCATAAGTTCATTCTCTTTGTCTAACTTTGATTATGACTATACATAGTCAATTTATCACATTCATTGTCACATAATTCACACTTCACGAATAACAAGCTAATTATGTACTCAATAATTTAATCTACATGCAATTATGTTATTTACATGCTAAGCATCAATTTTAACATCTCATTATATTTCTAACATGTCTCTATGTTCTTTAAATTAAGTTGTTATCACCTTACTAGACTTGAACATTTTTAAAATTTATTTACGAACATTACGGAGAGTGGTATTTGCATGGCTAACATTATACTTGATCTTCACGTGCATACGCCAGCATACCGCAATGACATTATGATTCATGCTAGCAGATGCGGTGGCATTGCGGCGTGGGTCTTAAGGCATTGAATCGATGGCGCCAAGGGCCGAACAATTATGAAATTGCGATTCATGAAAAATCACAGAACATGCCAATTTCTACCAATTTGTTATTTCTTACATGTAATTTGACTTACCCATATACTAGAATTCATTTATAATCATTACCCAACATTTATAGAGTGACTTTAACCATTTAAAACACATAATTACAGAATTAAAATATGAAATTTTCACTGTTCTTTTTGTTCTTGAAGGTTTTGAACAAAAACATAAAATTTAACACTACGGATTCATTATAATACCGAATCCGTTTATTTAAGGTTTGGTGTAAGACCCCGAATTTTATGAAATAAAATTATTCAATTTTTCTTATAATTATTATTCAGTAAATGGTTAAATTGATAAAAGTTTAAAGTTAAGGGTGATATGTGCAAAGTTTTCAAAATACGCAAGTGGTTATAAAATACTCATTGTTGTCAGGGAATATTCGTTTGGTCGTAGAATATTCTTTTTGTCGGGGAATATTCGTACGACGGCACAGCTATTTGTGGGCCCTATAACAGAATAACTGTCGGATGAAGAAAATGACAAATTTGAGTTTTTTATATATAACTTGCGTAGTTATTACCGATTAGCATTGTTGGAATACCACGTGGTTTAAATAAATACGCTGTCTGGCGTGGTTGCGAAGATACACAGTATTGCACGATATTGTTGAATTATTGATCCTTACGTGAAAGCACTACTCAATAATTGTTAAAGTAATTCTTGTTCAATATTTTATTTTATTGATTCAATAATTCTTTGCGTTGATATTTTATATTATTGTTGTTTCAATAATTGTCATTGCAAGATATTTTTTTCCATTATCGGATCAATAATTCATATTATTTGGAATAATATTATTAGATAGAATTATTGGTAATGTCTAGAAAGTTCACAAGGAGAGGTTTGGTCACCTAATTGCGGCGCTACCAAGAAGGAGAAATCCTTATTGGAAAGCCCCTCTTTCTTGAGGAACTACTGGTTGTCATAATTGTCACGATTCGTAATATTATTTGTGAATAATTAATTATTGATTTATATGATAAGGAAATATTTATTTGATGTGGATATAAATGATGGATTTATTTATGTGGTTATAAATGAAGGAATTAATGTTGAGGTATTTCATCAGTATTTTGTCGAATTGGAGGTATTAAAAGATCAAATCAGTGTTCTTACAGCTTTATTGTGTGAGTTATAATATTTAATCCGACCGTTGGATCGTTGTAATTTTTGGATATGTTATACATATATAAGTTGAGTATATGTCCACAAATTTTGAACCGTTAAAAATGAGCGTATGGTTTGTTATGAATTTTAAGAGGTGACTGATTCGGAAATTAGGTTATAAATCATTTTGGTGGAAAATTCTAGAATTGAGTGGACCCCACTTTTGGTTGGTGAGAAATGTGCTCAATTGAATTTCAAATGTGATGGGTGAGAATAGTAGCAGGTAAAGCCATCAGGTTGCAGGTTAAGTCTGCTTCGGCGTGCTAACATTTTCCTATAAATAGAGGGTTAAGTTAGGGTTAAGTCTGCTTTCTCTCTTTCTCTCTCTAGATTATTGAGTGTATTTCGTGAGTATTTAGATACTTGGTTAGTTGATATTCATCAGTGCAAGTTTCCTTCAGCGTCATATCCGATATCCATTCAGAAGTGCTGCTCTTTTGAGGTAAGGGATAGTAAGGGATACTAAGGGATATTAAGGGATATTAAGGGATATTATATTCTTCATAATGATGTTATTCTTTCAATATCATTATACCGATATATTGGTATGAATCTTATTGTGGAATTTCTACCTTTTTGAGTCGGGGTTACTATTCACGTATACGGCACTATTCACGTATACGGCACTATTCATGTATATGACACTATTTACGTATATAACATTATTTACGTATATGGTACTATGTACGAATACGGAGTACTATTCACGAGTTACTATTCATGAGTTACTATTCATGAATTACTATTAACGAGTTACTATTCATGAGTTACTATTCACGAGTTACTATTCATGAGTTACTATTCATGGGTACTATTCACGAAAAAAAATTGGTTTCTTTTTTGACCAAATTATCGTTGATTTATGATTGTTGCTCTTGAAAATAAATGCAGTTGTTGATCATATTGTTTTTATTATCATATATAACATTTTTATAATCCTGATGTTGAATTTCTCTTTCACTTGAGTGTAAAGATGGGTAGATTATTAGTATGATCGTGACTATGGGTTCTCTTTGGCCAGTAGTGCAAAGATGAATTGTTAACTGGTATGATCATGACCATTGAATTTATAATTGAATATCTTTAGCTTAAGTGTAAAGATGAATTGATTAACATGGTTATAATTATTGTTTATATAAATTCTGAAATGATTATATATTTCTTTGAGATATGAATATATTTGGCCTGTAGTGCAAATATGATTTGTTGATTAATATCTTTGGCTCGTAATGCAAAGATGACCTGTTGTTGAATATCTTTGGCCTGTAGTGCAAAGATGACTGGTTGATGAATATCTTTGGCCCGTAGTGCAAAGATAAATTTATTAGTATGATTATGAACATGAACTGTGATTTGGTATAACCATGATCTTTGATGTTTCAGGTGATGAAAATTATCTTTGTCTTGGATGAGAAAAGGAATTTAGAACTACAATTACGATTATAAGTTATACATGTGATTGTGGACATGAATTGTTGATTGATGTTACAGGGATAAAACATTGTTGGTGGACTTTTAACATGGAGAAGATAATAGATTTTATGGTCTATTTGACTCTTCTAATGGATTGCTCGTTCCGTTGCAACTATGGTTGGAAAGTTTTATCATCTACCATATGTTCTAAATCTACGATTTATTCTTGATGAAGGCTATTGATAATTTAATTATCTTTAGTCATGATATTCTTTCTTGAGCTAGTTGTGCTTCACCCTTTTGCTTCACAATTCCTTCGGTAATAAGAGTGTAGGTTTTGGGTGACGAGGGATAACATGGGAATAGAACGGTGGTCTCTAGCTGTGGAGATTCTCCCTAAACAGCATAGAAAAATGTGTTGTATACATCTTTTAGTAGTTATATTTGGTTTATCATATAGGGTGAGGCGAACCCAATGTTGGAAGGGTGTTTTGCCACTATCATACAAGATGTCTAATGACATACAACCTCGTGTCATCATAAGACAAGGTTGTGCACATCCATTTCTTTGAGTATATTTGAGCACTACCTATATATAATCTGGGTGTTTGTTTGAAGTATAATTCTCAATTAGAGATAGTGGAGATAATGATATGTCAAGAGAAGACTCACCATTGGGAATAATATGATAGTAATCTTCTCATTTTTCTTTGGGGTCTATTGGGTAAACCAAGGATAATTCTGTGGCCATATGATATCTATCATAACCCAGAAGCATGGCCTCCCATGTACGAAGGTTTCCTTGAGCACTTCCCAAAGATTCTAATTTCTAAAACAGTTTTTGACAATACCTTTATGTAGGTATCACTATGAGGTGCTGTCCACTGATGGGATATTTGTCACATTACGGTTGGGACACGAGTCACAGTTGGTATATCTTTGTATCCAAACTCACAGCATATGTGTTGTTGTATTTTGTACGACAATTGTTGTAATAAAGTTGTAGTTGTTTTCTGTACCATGTATTTGGCGACTCAGAATGGGTTGGATGGAATGGACCTATTTTGGGGGCGTCACGTTGGTCTCTTCGTATCAACATGCATAATCAAATAAGAGTGGACATTTTACAAAAACATTTTGGTTTGACATATTAAAATCACGTATAAGGCCATATGGCCATAACCCATACTCTATAAGTTTTGAGCAACATATACGACATGTTTTATGATACTGAAGATATGGTTTACGTAATATATATATAATCAAATACGATATGGTAACATTTAACACCTACATAAACTCATAATCATACCCTTTCCCAATTACAAAGACTTTACAAAAGCTTTGAAAGCCATTTTCATGAAAACTAAACCACGTAAATTTAGAATTTGGGAAGGAGAAGATTACCCTGAGTGTAAAGCGTAGATTAGAAAACTCAGATGTTTCTTCAATTACCCACTCTTAATCTCCTTCTCAATATCTTAAATCTCTCTGACAAACTCTCTCTGGTTATTCTCTAGACTTAGCAAAATAATAAGAAAAAAAAGAGAATACGTATAAAAATAATCAACTGACGTGCATTATGGTCAGTTAACCCAATAATGGGTAACTGCTTCCAACCACTACTAGGGCCACGTTTGGCAAACCTTAATTGATTCAAAGTCATTTATTTTAATAACTCTTTTATCCTATTGTTTAATAATGTCACACTCCTTTTATAAAATAACTCAATTAATTTATTTAATTTAAATTAAATAAAATATAATAATTTCTCATTAATTCACATAATCACATAATTAGTTTCTTATTTATTAATTATGTCAAATTATTAAATCTCTAATTAATTATTACATAATTTAAAACAACATTAGGCTTATTAAATATTTTTTTTAATTCAATAAGCTCGCATAAATACATACTTGAATACTAATTATTCTCCACATTAATTTAATAAATATAACACATATAATTAAATTAATCTATCACAAATGCATCAATTAATTATTTAATCTAATAATTAAATCATCGAAATTATTTATTTAATTCAATAAATATTAAGAATTAAATTAAAAAAATCTCGTTCATCACATCTTTCCCCCCTTAAAAGGATTCTGTCCCCAGAATCACGACTCAATAATTTCGACCCGTTACATTCTCCCCCCTTACAAAGATTTTGTCCCCAGAATCTCTTACACATAATTTAAGTAAATAAATGAGGGTAATTCTTCATCATATTCTCTTCGAGTTCCCACGTAGCTTCTTCAGCGTTGTGGTTCCTCCAAATTACCTTAACGAAGGTATTACTTTATTTACGAAACTTGTTCTTTTACGTCCGACAATTTGAACCGGAATTTCTTCGTAAGATAAGTCTTTTTCAAAATGTAGGGGTTCGTATTCAATTATATGCTTGTAATCGGCTTTGTAGGGTCGTAACACAGAAACATGGAAGACGTTGTGGACATTCTTGAGTGCTAGAGGTAAGGCTACCTCGTACGCGACTTCTCCGATTCTTCGAAGTACTTCAAATGGTCCAATGAATCTTGGGCTTATTTTTCCTTTCTTTCCGAACCTGATCTTTCCTTTCCAGGGAGAGACCTTCAAGAAAACATAACTACCTGATTCAAATTCGATAATTTTACGATGTGGATCAACGTATTTCTTGTCTCTATCTTGAGCTGCTACTAGTCGTGCTCGGATCACTTTGACTATTTTTGCTGTCTGCTGTACCAATTCTGGACCTAGCAATTGTCTTTTGCCAACTTCATCCCAATAAAGTGGAGTTCTACATTTTTTGTCGTATAACGCTTCATAAGGCGGCATGCCTATACTAGCGTGGTAACTTTTGTTGTAGCCGAACTCTACTAACGGTAGGTGATCATCCCAATTTCCTTTAAAGTCCATCACACAGGCTCTTAGCATATTTTCTAATGTCTGAATCGTTCTTTTGCTCTGTCCGTCTATTTGAGGGTGGTATGCTGTACTCATTCGCAATTGTGTACCCATGCATTCCTGAAGACGTTTCCAGAAATTTGATGTGAAGCGCGGATCCCTATCGGAAATAATTGACACCGGCACTGCGTGCCTCGAAACAATCTCTTTTACGTATAACCTTGCTAACTGATCTAAGTTGAATCTGATTTTGATCGGAAGGAAGTGTGCGGATTTCGTCAGTCGGTCAACGATAACCCATACTGCGTCGTAGCCTTTCTGAGTCATCGGAAGGCCAACCACGAAGTCTATTGTAATATGTTCCCATTTCCATTCTGGGATCTCCAATGGTTGTAGCAATCCAATCGATCTCTGATGTTCTACTTTTACTTTCTGACAGGTCAGACACTTGGCAACACATTTTGCAACATCACGTTTCAAATTCGGCCACCAGAAATGTTGTCGAAGATCTTGATACATCTTGGTACTACCAGGGTGAATCGAATATCGTGACCTATGAGCCTCGCTCAAAATTTCTTCCTTAATCTCTGTGACTGGTGGTACCCAAATTCTACTCTCGAATCTCAGTATTCCTTCCTTATCCAGCTTGAATCTTGGTTCAGTTCCTTCAGATATCTTCTTTGTCACCTTTTTGCATTCATCGTCCTAAAGTTGAGCCTCTTTAACTTTATCTAGTAGGGTTGTACCAGATTGCATCTGAAATAGCTTCTTATTAATTTCCATAGGATACTTCACTTCTAACTCCATTTTCTCCATTTCTAAAATTAGCTCCTCCTGAGCAGTTAACATCATCAATTTCTCCTGACCCTTTCTACTTAAGGCGTCGACAACCACATTTGCTTTACCTGGATGGTATAAAATCTCACAGTCTTAATCCTTAATTAATTCCAACCATCTTCTTTGACGCATATTCAAATCCTTCTGCGTGAAAATATATTTCAGACTCTTGTGGTCCGTATATATTTCACACTTCTCCCCGTAGAGATAGTGCCTCCAAATTTTTAAAGCAAAAATAACTGCAGCTAACTCCAAGTGGTGGGTGGGATATCCTTCTCGTAATCCTTGATTGTCGTGATGCATACGCAATGACTTTGCTATTTTGCATCGACCTGCACACCAAGTCCTTTATCGACGCGCATCACTATAAATAACAAAATTTCACAGTATCGTCCGGAAGAGACAACACAGGTCTTTGACTCAACCTCTTCTTCAATTCTTGAAAGCTTTCTTCACACTTCTCGTCCAAACAAATTTCCGCGACTTTTTCGAGTTAAATTCATTAACGAAGTTGCGATCTTGGAAAAGTCTTGTATGAACCTTCATAATATCACGCTTGATCCTAGAAAACTTCGCATTTCTTAGGCGGCGTCCTCGGATGATCCCGATTAATCACGGCTTTGACTTTGGATGGATCTACCGAAATTCTATTTTTATTGATCACGTGCCCAAGAAATTGCACTCATTCAATCCAAAATTCGCATTTTAAAAACTTGGCATACAACTTTTCCCTTCTCAATACTTCCAATGTTAATCTCAAATGCTCTTCATGTTCTTCCTTGGTTTTTGAATAAACCAAAATGTCATCTATAAATACCACTACGAACTTGTCCAAAAATGGCTTGAACACACCATTCATTAGTCCCATAAATGTTGCAGGAGCATTACGTAAGACCAAACGACATTACTAAAAATTCAGTAGTGACCATATCGCGTTACGAACAGCATGTCTTGATACATCCTCCGGTCACCTTGAGTTGATGATAACCGCTTCTCAAGTCTATCTTGGAAAAGTATCTCGCTCCTTTCAATTGATCAAACAGGTCGTCGATCCTCGGTAATGGATATCTGTTCTTAATCGTGACTTTATTCAGTTCTCTGTAGTTAATGCAGAGTCGCATCAACCCGTCCTTCTTTTTCATAAATAACACCGGGGCTCCCCACGGCGATACGCTCGGTTGAATGTACTTCTTGTCCAACAATTCTTGTAGTTGTACCATTAGTTCTTTCATCTCTACTAGTGCCATTCGGTATGGTGCCTTCGATATTGGAGCGGTTCCGGGCGCCAAATCGATCACGAAATCTACCTCTCTATCCGGTGGAAGTCCTGGTAAATCGTCTGGAAATACGTCAACGAAGTCCCTAACAATCGGTATTTCTTCTACCTTCAGATTCTCTTTTCGATTGTCGACTATGTAAGCTAAGTATCCTACACAGCCTTGTCTTAATAACTTCCTGGCCTGCATCATCGTCAGATAACTCGCTTGTCTAGGCGACTTGCTACCATAAAACACAACCTTTGACGGAGTCATAAGGTTAATACGCTTCTTTTGGCAATCAATTACAGCCCCGTAATTGAATAACCAGTCCATTCCCAATATAACGTCAAATTCCCCAAGTGGAATAGGGATAAGATCTACGTTCATGATATTACCCTTAATATCCACTCTACAGTTCTTATACACGTACTTAACATGGATTATCTCTCTATTCGCAATTTCTATGTTCATGGGATATTCCAACTCATCTTTAAGCAAATCTAAACTATTAGAAAAGTAATTGGATATAAAGGAACAAGTAGCACCCGAATCAAATAAAACATAAGCATTAATTTTATTGATCGGAATGATACCTGACACCACATCACGAGATCGAATCGCATCACGTGCCGCCGTCATGTTGAAAGTCCTGGCGGTCGGTCGGTTTATTGCGGTTGGTCCGGTGATAGTCAAGGCGTTTCCACTGTTGTTTCCCCGGTTTCCTCCTGGTCCTGCCCCTCTCGATCCCTTCTTAGGATAGTCTCTTGCCAGATGGTCCTTTGAACCACAAGTGAAGCAAGCACCCTTCTTTGGGTTAGGATAGTTAGGTGCTATGTGGCATTCCTGACCACAATTATAGCACACTCTTTTTCCCTTCATACAAACTCCCAGATGAGCTTTCCCGCAGGTCGGGCATGCTTCGATTCTTTTTTTCTGACTTCTTTGTTGATTCCCCGATGATGAGTTGTCATTCCACCTTTTCTTCTGATTAAAATTACCACCTCCTGTGCCACTTCCACTAGCCTTGTTATTTCCTTCACTTTAACTCTTCTTCTGATCTTGATTGTACTTGGTCACTGCATCGCTTCCACCTTCAGCGAAGATGGCCTTTTCCAGTACTCCGGCAAAAGTGTTTATCTGAAACATTGATACTTTATTATATACCCAGGGCTTTAGTCCTTGTTCGAATCTTCTGGCTTTTCTCTCGTCCGTGTGTACTTGATACGGGGCGAACCTCGCCAACTCGTTGTATCTAGCCGCATAATCAGGTACACTCATATTTCCCTGCTTCAATTCCAGAAATTGAACCTCCATCTGGTTCTATGAGCTGGTCGGAAAATACATTTCGAAAAATATCTCTTTGAATCTCTCCCAAGTAATTACACCTTCACCTCCACGAACTTTGTTTGCTTGCCACCAATACCTAGTAACGTCGAAAACCTTCTCCATCTCCATAATCCATGTTTGAGCCTCGATCGGGTTCATGGAACCTTTAAACTCTGGCGGTCCCACCGCCTTGAAATCTTTAAACGTAGTATTTGGTGGAGCTTGAGGTTGATTATTCATTGCTCCAGTCAGTAAGTTAACCAACTGCTGAACGGGATTAGCATTGGCATTATTGTTGTTATTTGTTGACTCTTCCTGAGCTGGTTGACGTTGTTGTTAAAAGTAGTATGCACACAAGCGAATCATGTTTGATGATAAAGCATATAGTTTGTAACGATCTTATTCATTTATTAATAAAAAGTATTAATTTATTAAAGGCTTTTAATTATCTACATGATGCTATTTTATAATATGCGATAAACCCATAGTTTTAAGCAATGCTTTTAGAATAATGATGATGATCATTCTAATGAGATCTAAATTCTTAGAAAGCTTAAAACTAAAATAGTTCTCAATCGTTGGATTACTAAATTGGGGATTAGTAAATTCGGATAGATTGGTACATACGTTGCTTGCTCATTGGATGAGGATGATTGATCTCATGATCATTTGTGTGGAGACACTAAAGCAAGTATGTAGGTGCTTATTAGAGAATAAGTTCATTTGAACACGGCTCATTGGGAATGCCTAATGGAGTTTTACTTGCTTGTCAATAGGAATTCTCAGTAGTGATAGTAGTACAAGTGATCCTTGGACTTGAGATCATCATAGTATCTTGTGTATGATGAGTTATACTTTGACTTATTCCTTAAGACCCTTAGGGTATATCAAAGGGTATGCTTGGGTATAATAAGTTGTACATGGAGATAATGTATGATCATAAAGAATCTACCACTTCTAGTAAAAGAAGAAGAAATGTCCTATGTGATTCGATAAATGACAACCCAGGTAGTCTTTGGCCAAGCGAAATGCAATTAGAAAGGAGTTTCTAATTTGCATTATTTGGTGTTAATGCATTTAAGAGTCGAAATACATATAATTAAATAAAATAAGACTTGACGAGAATTCCATGTCTTATATTTAATTGGGACATTGTATGGTGGAAGGATTGAATTGTCACGGTAACTATTTACTCAAAGGTTCTTTTATGATTAATGTTGAAATCTATATTATCCGGAAAGTCGTTAATCGCTAGGGTGGCTTATCCCTATTGTAGAATAAATATTATTTATTTAAATAAATTAATAGTTTAATTTATTTATTTAAATTAGATTAGAATTGTTCTAATTGATTTATTCACAATCGATTTAATATGAAGAACCTAAAGGGTCACACCATAAAAGGAAGAATAATTATTTAAGAAGTTAATGGCACAATCGTAATAATATATTAAGTGTTTTTAATTTAATCTATGGTGATAGAATAAATTAAATATCTTAATATTTATTATTTAATATTTTAGAAATATTAAATATTAATTAATAAGAGGAGTCTTATTAATATTATTACAATTATTATTATTTTAATTTCTAAAGGAGTTTGGGAATTAATTTAATATTAGTACTCTCATTTATTCCTAATAAGATTAGGAGGCTAATTAATTAAAAGATTTTAATTAATTATTCCTAATAAGATTGGGAGCATAATTAATTAAAGGATTTTAATTAATTAAAATAAAACTCAATTCCTTAATTATTAAGGAGGGTTGCCCACATCTATAAATAAGAGGAGTCTTATTATGGGTGAGGTGGTTGTTGACTTTTTCACAACATACATAATTCTAATAGTTGGGAGAGTACACCCTTTTCTATGAGAGATAGAAAAACTAGGGTTTTTCCAAATACCCATCTTCTTGAATCTTTATTCTTTCTTGGTGGATCACCTCTAGAGGCCAAACACTTGGGTGGCTAACGTTGATCAAAGGAAGGAATCAAACCCGGTGGATTCAAGTTGAACGCGAAAAGGATTGGAGGTGAACTTGTACCTGAGGAAGCTCGAATCTTCAAGGGTATGATTCTTGTTCTTCATATCTTTTCGTTTAATTAATAATTGTGCATAAAGGATGATCCGGGTATATGGTTTGTAAAATTTTAAACTCTGATTTTCCACGTTTCCTCTTATTTTGTGCAATTTGATTGCGCTCATGAATATTACAAGCCTAACAGTTGTCTTCTTCTTGGAGGCATATTTCTGTTAAGATATATGCTTATTAAATCTCTATTAAATTCTCTAAATAGTTAAGACTTAACTCAACAATTTAATATAATTATTTAACACATCATCTCAAATAACTTAATATATTTAATTCAAATAAAGAGTTTTACATCAAATGATAGCATCACTGCTATTTACTTCAACTATCCTGAGATAAAGAATCCACATGATTTAAATATTAAACTATTCCTTTGTTTATAACAACATCGGAATTTACATCTAAATACCAAATAAGTTTATCACATAATTAAACAAATTCTATCACTGTCTGTCAAGGCACTGAATAGCCTTGCTACGCTCCTCTTCCATGATGCGAGACATCGTCCTGCGATCCAACATGTACGATGGAAGCCCTTCGAACTAGATGGCGTACCTCAAAACTCGATCTTGGGCCTCATCCATTGCATGATTAAGTGTAGAGTACGTCTCCCCAAGCTTCGCCTTCTTTGCACGACCGTCCTTCTACGCAAAGATCGGCCGACGACGTGACTCTCTTTACCCAACCTTCCTCCTGCTATGATCGCCTTTTCGGAGCTTTCCTTCGCCTTTTTTCCGCTTCTCTATCTCCTCGGTCTTATCTTCTGGTTTGACCCTTCTTGTGGACCAAATCCCATTCTACATTTCCCAGTCGTGAGTGAAGAGTCGAAATCTCCCTCTCCTTCTGCTCGAGAGTAATCTGCTGAATAATCGCTTGGCTTTCGATCAGATCCTCGCACCTCATCTCGTAACTCTACGTTACGGTCAGATAATGTGTCGTACATCTCAAAGATCAATGGAGTCTTTGTGGAAACTCCTCTTCTTCCTCTTCCTCTTCAAATTCCTCTCGGGATCCTCCTCGGGATCACCTCTGTGTTCATGCTCCCGACCAACAACGGTGATCAATGGAGATGACTCCTCTGTACTAACTATTCCCTAACGACATGAATGTCTCGGGCTCCTCCTCTCAGTAGGTCTTTGTAGGTACTGGGGTTCCTCTTCCCCGCTTTCGACTAGTTCCTCCGACATCCGACATCCTGACAACAAAATTTCAAGTTTTAGTTACTAATTCGTACTAGTGAGCACATAATTTAACACATAAGCACATAAAGTCTTTTATTATCTTCAATGAATTACAAAAAAATCATTTCCTAGAACTCGATAAGAGTTTTCCATCACTATGTTCTATCTATAAGGCTATTACCTAAGGTTGTTCCCCCCCATCTAAGGTTCATAACCTACAGCTTTGATACCAACTTGTCACACCCCCAAATCCGGATACTTCAATTCCACGGGATTTGGTGTTCACTATACAAATATCATCTATCTATCTATCCATAATAAATGCAAACCATGCAATAGATAGAAATAAAATCCTCCCCTTATGGGGTTACAATATCCGAATAATAAATACAATCCCAGGTTAAACTAACCTTAAACGTCTGTGCGGAAATATAAACAGTTAATAAGTCTTAACAACATAATTCACTTAAGTCTAAACAGAAATATATCATCATATAAAACTACAAGTCTTCAACATTTGTTAACCTTGCCTTTGCCTTTACTAGTAGAAGGCTCGTCAGTTCTTTCGTTCTTAACTGCAATTTTATTATTACGCAAGAGTGAGCATGATTTCCCACAAATAAAATAATGAAATAATAATGTATAATAACATGCGAGGGAATCAAAGACTTCCAAAATAAAAGCTCAACTTTTGAATCAAGAATGAATAACAAGAATCAAAAGATTTCTGAGGGTCATAAGACCTTGAACTATGTCCTAGGTTATCAAGGGTTGTACTTGAAACCTTTAACAGTCATAAGACTATGGACCTTTCTACTCATACTTAAGGGGATCAGCCCTTAGTACCATACTGTGCACAATATCTTATCGCTAACGCATAAGAAATCCCTATACAAGGTTGTTCATCTCAGTTTGATATTCGAGTCCGCACCAAAGGAAGTTTGGTTTGGATAATTCAATAAGGGTTCTGAATTTAGAACGTTCATCAACTAAGGACTAGTTGAATCAATAAGGATTCGCTAGTCTAACAAGGTTCAACAATAAATGATATTTATAATGAATAACAATCTCAATAGGTATACAATAGAACAATTATTGTATAATAGATTCATACTTTGAAAAGATAGTAAATCTTTAACATAACTAATGAACTTGATTTATAACTTGAATAATGATAACAAGTAGGGTTAGGAAACTTGCCTCGTGCGTAGATTACACTTTAAATAAACATGTTCCTTGAAATTAATCCTACATATCATTTCCATTCACAACTCTAGTTAATTATAATGTAATTAGTCATCATAAGTTCATTCTCTTTGTCTAACTTTGATTATGACTATACTTAGTCAATTTATCACATTCATTGTCATATAATTTACACTTCACGAATAACAAGCTAATTATGTATTCAATAATTCAATCTACATGCAATTATGTTATTTACATGCTAAGTATCTATTTTTAACATCTCATTATATTTCTAACATGTCTCTATGTTCTTTAAATTAATGGCTATCACCTTACTAGACTTGAACATTTTTAAAATTTCATTTCTGAACATTCTGGAGAGTGGTATTTGCTATTTCATTATTATTTTGATCTTCGTATTGCTGTATTTTGGCCATATGGCATGTGACGCGAATCTTAAGCGTTGGATTGGCGCGACGAACTAGTTACAGAAATTGCAGTTCTGCGAAAAATCGCAGAACATGCCAATTTATACCAATTTGTTATTTCTTACATGTAATTTGACATACCCATATACTAGAATTCGTATATAATCATTACCCAATATTTATAGAGTGACTTTAACCATTCAAAACACATAATTACAGAACTAAAATATGAAATTTTCACTGTTCTTTGTGTTCTTGAAGGTTTTGAACAAAAAACATAAAATTTAACACTACGGATTCGTTATAACACCGAATCCGTTCATTTAAGGTTTGGTCTCTTCGTATCAACATGCATAATCAAATAAGAGTGGAAATTTTACAAAAACATTTATGTTTGACATATTAAAATCACGTATAAGGCCATATGGCCATAACCCATACTTTGTAAGTTTTGAGCAACATATACGACATGTTTTATGATACTGAAGATATGGTTTACATAATATATATAAAATCAAATACGATATGGTAACATTTAACACCTATATAAACTCATAATCATACCCTTTCCCAATTACAAAGACTTTACAAAAGCTTTGAAAGCCATTTTCATGAAAACTAAACCACATAAATTTAGAATTTGGGAAGGAGAAGATTACCCTGAGTGTAAAGCGTAGATTAGAAAACTCAGATGTTTCTTCAATTACCCACTCTTAATCTCCTTCTTAATATCTTAAATCTCTCTGACAAACTCTCTCTGGTTATTCTCTAGACTTAGCAAAATAATAAGAAAGAAAAGAGAATACGTATAAAAATAATCAACTGACATGCATTATGGTCAGTTAACCCAATAATGGGTAACTACTTCCAACCACTACTAGGGCCACGTTTGGCAAACCTTAATTGATTCATAGTCATTTATTTTAATAACTCTTTTATCCTATAGTTTAATAATGTCACACTCCTTTTATAAAATAACTCAATTAATTTATTTAATTTAAATAAAATAAAATATAATAATTTCTCATTAATTCACATAATCACATAATTAATTTCTATTTATTAATTATGTCAAATTATTAAATCTCTAATTAATTATGACATAATTTAAAACAACATTAGGCTTATTAAATATTTCTTTTAATTCAATAAGCTCGCATAAATACATACTTGAATACTAATTATTCTCCACATTAATTTAATAAATATAACACATATAATTAAATTAATCTATCACAATTGAATTAATTAATTATTTAATCTAATAATTAAATCATCGAAATTATTTATTTAATTCAATAAATATTAAGAATTAAATTACAAAAATCTCGTTCGTCACAGCTAC
This sequence comes from Panax ginseng, assembly GCA_020205605.1. Lineage (NCBI taxonomy): Eukaryota > Viridiplantae > Streptophyta > Magnoliopsida > Apiales > Araliaceae > Panax > Panax ginseng. The sequence continues at coordinate 128,474,389 of CM035145.1, read as the reverse complement.
CATAGCCCCAAGTAAGGGGTACCCTTGAGATACCTGAAAATTTTCTTTACAGCAGATAAATGTGATTCTTTAGGGTTAGCCTGAAATGTAGCACATATGCATGTTGTAAACATTATGTCTGGTCTACTGGCAGTTAGATATAGAAGAGAGCCTATCATACCTCTGTATTGAGTTATATCAATACTTTTACCTTTTTCATTTTTGTCAAGCTTGGTTGCAGGAGCAATTGGGGTTTTTATGGGAGAGGCTGATTCCATGCCATACTTCTTGAGTAGATCTTTGATGTACTTGGCTTGGTTTATGAAGATTCCTTCATCAGATTTCTTATTTATTAATTATGTCAAATTTTTAAATCTCTAATTAATTATTACATAATTTAAAACAACATTAGGCTTATTAAATATTTCTTTTAATTCAATAAGCTCGCATAAATACATACTTGAATACTAATTATCCTCCACATTAATTTAATAAATATAACACATAATTAAATTAATCTATCACAATTGCATCAATTAATTATTTAATCTAATAATTAAATTATCAAAATTATTTATTTAATTCAATAAATATTAAGAATTAAATTACAAAAATCTTGTTCGTCATAGGTACCATAGCCCCAAGTAAGGTGTACCCTTAAGATACCTGAAAATTTTCTTTACAGTAGATAAATGTGATTCTTTAGGGTTAGCCTGAAATCTAGCATATATGCATGTTGCAAAAATTATGTCTGGTCTACTGGCAGTTAGATATAGAAGAGAGCCTATCATACCTCTGTATTGAGTTATATGTTACCTTTTTCATTTTTGTCAAGCTTGGTTGCAGGAGCAATCGGGGTTTTCATGGGAGAGGCTGATTCCATGCCATACTTCTTGAGTAGATCTTTGATGTACTTGGCTTGGTTTATGAAGATTCCTTCATCAGATTTCTTTACTTGCAGTCCAAAAAAGAAATTCAGCTCACCCATCATGCTCATTTCAAACTTGCTTTGCATTAGCTTGGAGAATCTCTTGCATAACTTTTCGTCAGTAGAACCAAAAATAATATCATCAACATATATTTGAACCAATAAGACTTTGTCTTTATGCTTTCTAAGAAATAATGTGGTATCTACTCTACCTCTAGTGAACCCATTTTCAATCAGGAAGTTAGTTAGAGTTTCATACCATGCTCTAGGTGCTTGTTTAAGACCATATAAGGGTTTGTCTAATCTATAGACATAATTGGAAAGAGATGAATCGATGAAACCTGGAGGTTGCTCTACATAGACTTCTTCTTGGAGTTCTCCATTCAGGAATGCACTCTTGACATCCATCTGGAAGACCTTGAACTTCATGTGAGCGGCAAAGCAAGGAATATTCTGATGGCTTCTAGTCTGGCAACTGGTGCAAATGTCTCATCATAATCAATGCCTTCTTCTTGAGAATAACCCTTGGCCACCAGTCTTGCCTTATTTCTAGTTATAACTCCATCTTCATCCATCTTGTTTCTGAAGACCCACTTGGTTCCAATGACTGGATGACTCTTTGGTCTTGGTACCAATCTCCATACTTTACTTCGTTCAAATTGGTTGAGTTCTTCTTGCATGGCTTCTATCCAGCTGGAGTCTTCTATAGCATCCTCTATCTTCTTTGGTTCCACTTGTGACAGGAAGCTTAGATAAAAGCATTCATTTTGTGTGGCAGCTCTTATTTTGACTCTTGCACTCGGAGTTCCAATGATTAGATCTTGAGTGTGATCTTTAGCCCATCTATTTCTGGTTGGAACATCTGTCCTAATACCTTCTTGTCTTAAATCTTCAAGATCTATTTCTTCTTCTTGGTGTGGAGGTTCGTTGTCTTGCATAGACCTCTCTACGATCTCATTTTCTTGCTCAGTGATTTCACTATCTGGCACTACGATCGTAGTGTTGAGCTCAATAACTTCATTCGTAGTGTCTGCACTATCGGTCGTAGTGTCTTGAAGCACTGATTTGTCTAAGTCTGTTTCATCAAAGATGATGTGAATCGAGATTTCAACACTCAGTGTCTTCTTGTTGAACACTCTGTAGGCCTTACTGTCTGTGGCATATCCAAGAAAGATTCCTTTGTCTGACTTGGGTTGAAATTTTTTCAGGTACTGCTTTCCATTGTTGAGAATGTAACATGCACAGCCGAATACATGAAAGTAGCTGACACTTGGCTTTCTTCTTTTTCACAGTTCGTAGGATGTCTTCTTGATCGTAGAGTGTATTAGTGATCTATTCTGCGTGTAACATGCAGTGTTGACGGCTTCTTCCCAGAAGTATTCAGGTAGATGAGCTGCTGCTAGTAGAGTTCTTCCAGCCTCTATCAAAGTTCTGTTCTCTGTTTCAACTACACCATTTTGTTGAGGAGTTCGTGGAGCTGAGAAGTTATGACTGATGCCATTGTCTGTGCAGAATTGGTCCATTTCTGAGAAGTCAAATTCTCTTCCATGATTACTCCTTATAGCCTTGATTCTCTCTCATTTCACGTTCATCACCAGTTTGAACATTTTGATCAATTGGGAGCTCATTTCATCCTTTGAGGTTAGGAAGAATACCCATGTGAATCTTGTGTAGTCGTCGACTATAACTAGATAGTATCTTTTTCCTCCAAGACTAGTTGTTGGAATTGGCCTAAATAGATCCATGTGGAGTAGACCTGGCAAAAGAGGCCCAGGCTCGCGGGCTGGGCCAGCCCACCCGCCATGGGCCGGGCGTTGGGCTTCAGTTTTTTAGCCCATAAAAATGCGGGCATTTTTGGCCCGGCCTGCGGCCCGCGAATTATTATTATTATTTTATTTTATTTTACAAAATTTTGATACTTGTGGGTTATGAGGCTTGAACACAAGACTTGTAAATAAATAAATAAAAATTCAAACTCTTTGAAAGTTATATTGATTAGCAATACCCACCATTTACAATTGATTATATAGTAGAAATAAAAAAAATTCCGTAGAATTAAGGTTGGAGCAATTTATTTTGTTGTTATATCAAATGATAATAATCAACACTATATTATGTAATTATAATTATAATTCTAATGTTGTCCACGCCAGGGATATATGTAATAATAATAACTATCAGCATATGAATGAATGACTGAATACCTTCAATTATGTCTAAGCTCAGTGATTCAGTGCTTCCAATTATTAATTGGTCCCCACCGTTGAGCTTGTCTTCTTAATGAACTGCTCTATTATTAGTCTCACGTTATTAAAACTTTTTGACCATGCTCACGTGATCAAAATGATACTCTCTTTCTTCGTTTCTTAATATAAATTATTTTAAAATTGTGTTTAAATATTAAGAAAATAATTGTATTGTGTTAAATATAATATCAATTGTCTATATTGTTCTTTTATTAGAAAAAAAAAGTGTTATTTATTAGACAAAAAATAGTGAGATAATCAAATTTAGAATTAAAATTATCTTTGAACTACTTTTGTTATTATCGGTAGAGAATTATTATATAAAGTTATGAATAAGTAGAATTATTGTTTATATTAAGCGGTAAAAATATTTACATGTATTAGAATTATTGTTTATTATAAATTATTTTATTATTTTAATATTTATTATTATTACTATTTTTGGTGTAGCAAAATTTTGCAAAAAAAATAAAAAATAGGGAAGAAGCCCACTTGCCTAGGGTTGGTAGGTCCCACCGAACCACTTGGCCTCACATTTTCAAATTTCCGCTTAAAACTTCGGACCTTTTGGCTTTGCTTTGGCCCGCCATTAACTGCCTTGCAAGCTCGGCTGGCCGGCCAAGACCGCCCGCTCGTTACCACCTCAATGTGGAGTAACTGCAGGGGCTTGTCGATAGAGTTGGCAATTTTGCTCTTGAATGAGCTTATGGTTATCTTTCCAAGCTGACAGGTATTGCATGGCCTTTCTTTTACGAAGTTGAACTTAGGTAGGCCAACAACGAGATCTTTTGATGCCAGTTTGGACATGCTTTTGAAGTTTAAGTGGGACAACCGTCTATGTCATAGCCAGTTCATTTCTTCAAATGCTTTTGCCAGAAAGCACATTGTCTCGTCTGAGCTTAGTTGACCAAGATTCACTGTGTAGACATTTTCTTCTCTTGTCCCGGTTAGCTTTACAGCAGATGTCTTCAAATCTCTGACTTGACACTGGTTGTTGTGGAATGTTACTTGATGACCCTTATCGCAGAGTTGGCTGATGCTTAAAAGGTTGTGTTGGAGACCTTCCACATATGTTACTTTGCTGAAAGATACTACACCATTACCAGCAGAGTCGTATCCTCTTGTCTTGCCCGAGCCGTTGTCTCCAAAGATGACTGAGGGACCCTCCTTTTCTATGTAGTTAGATAGAAGGGCTTTGTTCCCTGTCATGTGTCTTGAGCATCCACTGTCCAGATACCAGGTTATGATCGTGGAGCTCTTTTCCTGTCATAAAGTTTTAACCATCATTTTGGTACCCATATTTGCATGGGTCCTATTTTTTTAGTGCCCTTGGGGACCCAAATCTGTTTGATCTTGGGTCTCACATGCATGGAATTATAGTAACACTTGGCAGCCTTGTGACCAAATTTATTGCATATAAAACATCTAGTATGATGCATGCCTATGTGTGTATGATAATTCATCCTCTATTTGGACTTGTGTGGTTCTTTAGTTATCCTTCTGTTAAACTGATTTTCCTTCTTCCACGTGTCCTTGGATTTCATAAATAGTGATGAGTGTGCCTTACCTTTACTGTACCTTCCCAGTTGATTCGTAGAGTTGGTCTTACTTGACTTTACGATTCTTCGAGGTTGGTGAGTAGAGGTTGGGTTACTCTTCTCTTTTGTGAAGCCCAAGCCAGCATGAGATCCTTTACTCCTTTGAGTGTGAATGGAAACAATAGAACAAGGTTGAACTGTGATGCCCCCAAATCCGGGTTACCTGACCCCCGAGTTTGGTGTTCACGATCCACAATATAATAACATCTATCTACCCATTTAAATATAAATAGGAATACATAACTCATTAACATAAGTTGTTAATACATAAGTCCCAGGTTTGCTAACCTTAAAATTACAAACATACCCCTTAGATAAACAAAAAGGGTTTATAATACAACATAATAATAACACTGTTCATTATACTACTCCAGCATCTTGCATTTGCCTTTGTTCTTCTTTGACCCGCTGGCCTCTTCGTTTCTATCTGAAATATTTTATTTATAGCAAGGGTGAGCAACAAGTTTGCCCCGCAAGTTAAGACATACAATAAATGTATACGAATCAATAAGAACATACTATCTATTTTGATAGAATGAAACCAAAGTTCAAAGTGAACTTTGAAATAAATTTGAACAAATCGTTAATCAATAACAAGTCTTCTCGTATTCTAGGCAACACAATAATTTGATAATGAAAGAGTACAACGCTTTCAAAGTTTCTACGATATTCTATTGAATAATCAAGAATCAATTCTACGTAATTACAAAGTGGAATGCTTTCCAGTTTATCTTTGAGTGATCCATTGGATCTAGAACTTCTACTTTCTGGGTATCTATCAAAGATTTACTTTGATACATACGCAGGAGTATCAGATAACCATAAAGATTAAATCATACCCCTCTACAAGTACTTAGAGCCGGCCAACTCCTTGTACACTATATTATGCATAATACTTAGGTCGCGCACAATGGTCGATATACGACTTAAAAATTTTGTTCCCTTTATATAAAAGGTTGTTCTTCTCAGTCTCAGAATCAAGATTTTGATTTAATAACGAAATACTGTGATTTCAAATTCTATTTACTTATCGATCTAGCCAAAATAATTGGCATCGATCTATCAATAACAATTGAATTCTCTTCTCGAATTTATCAAGTTCTAACAAATGTGCGTCTAGCCAGAATAATTAGCTAAGATATTTCTCAACATAATTTGATAATAAACAGGAATTATCTGTACTGTCAATTCTATCTTCTACGAATATGAATATCCAACAACAGTTATTCTACAATGGTATATTCTCCGAATCAGTAATTCAATTTGAATTATTAAACATGCACTAACTGCGAATAATCAACAATAAATTCCCTGGACATGGTATAATTAGCAATAATTAACCATAATAATTGAATGAATATAACTCAAGGTTGAGTTAGGAAACTTGCCTTCCGCGTTGATTAAAACTACACAATATAATTAACTGCGTTCGTAAGACCTATATTCAACAATGTCGGTCTCACTATTAGCACAATCATTTATAACACGTAACACTTTGTATTTTATTGAACTTCTCTGAGACACATTATCACATAGCCACATTAGTGTTTATAACCTATATAAACACTTAACAAGTCAAACTAGTTCAGTCTGGTTGGACTTCAGTCCATTCTCGGTGTTCTGGTCACCCTATCCGACAATTAACACATTGATTGTCAATTAAACTTGGTCTCTAAGCTCCAATATTATTTTAGATAAGTCAAATATCATTTATAATATTTTTCAGAAGCTTTTAATAATTTCCAAACAATTATTATAATATATAATAATTTTTCAAACACTTAAATCATTTTTAAATGATTTAATTATCAAATAATCTTATCATTATTAATATTTAATAATATAAAAATATTAATAACATACTTGTCAAAATATTAAAGTTATTAGCAATAACTTAAAATATTTTAAATCATTAATATTCTACTTAAATGATTTTAAAATAATTAAAATTATTTTTAAATCATCACCATTAATATTTAAATATTAATAAAATTATCTTCAAAGTATTAAAAGTAATTAATTATCACATAAAATATTTTAATTCATTTCTCTAATTTTTAAATGATTTTTAGATTAATAAAATCATTTTTAATTCATTTATTTAATATAATAATTAAATAAATCTAATATCATTAATATTAATTAATTAATGAGAATTCTCCAAAAATATTGAAAATTATATTTTATAATTCAAAATATTTTCTAACACTTTATTCTTATTTAAAATAATTTTTAAATCAAAAATCATTTTATCTTATTTATTTAATTTAATAATTAAATAAATGTAATATCATTAATATTAATTTATTAATGAAAATTCTCCAAAAATATTAAAAGTCACATTTTATAACTCAAAATATTTTTAAATACATTATTCTTATTTAAAATGATTTTTCATAATATTAAATTATTTTTCTCTAATTTGTTTAATACACTAATTAAATAAATTAAATACTTTTAATATTTAAATAATTATAAATATTAAAGAAAAATATTCCAATTAATCGAAAATTATTTTTTTAATTTAAAATAATTTTAAAACCATTTTTGTAATTTTATAATTTATTTCTATTTTTAAATAATTTACGGAATATTCGGAAAAATAAAATAAATAAAACCGTCGCTATTGGGCTTTAGCGACACAAAGCGTCGCTGTTGGTGTTTTTGAGCCTCAAGAACACTGACAGCCGGCAGTGCAAGGGGTCAACTTTGACCGGATTTAACTCTCCACCAAAATTGTTTCTGTGAAATCTAAGGCTTTGATATTGTAGAATTAAGGTAACACTACAACATCCACCCATCACGTTGGTCAAATAACATTACAACAAAGAGATTCAAGTCTCCAAAGTTGCTTTCAGGTGGGTTCTCGGTTTTCCAGAAACCCAGGTTGTTCAACTAGTCACTTTCATGCACTATTTATTCTATGTTACAGTTATCAAATGGCTCGTTCTTTGGTACACACATGTAGTACTCATGACAATGAACACATAGAAATCAACAGAACATTTAAACAACATCACACCTGCTAGATTAATCTCGGTCAAACTCTGACAAAAACTGAGTTCATACCGATTCTAGGTTTTCCAGAAACGGTAACCATGATCGACATGCCTAGTTTGACCATTCCCTTTCTTCGATATGATGATGGTTTAAAGTATATTAAGGCATGGATCTATACTCCAGACAACAGGATACAAATATATTACAACAACATTAACAAATAACATCATAACGACCAGATCTGGGCCTTCCAAAAATTTGTCAGACACGATTTTTAACTTTCTGGGTTTGCCCAGATTTTCAGCCGGTCAAGCTTGGTCAACGTGGTTTGACCATCTATAAAATGTGATCTAGACATCCAATGACTGAATTTTCACTTCCAGATGAAAGATCTCATACCAGGCTACAAATCAAAAACTTAAAACAACAAAATAACAAACGAACAAGAATCTGTGGCGCCTGACATTAGCTTGTCAGACCACAATTTTTGTTCTTGGGCAGTTTTGAAAATCAACTCTTTTAAAGCAGTTTGATGTTATGTATCTATGGTATATCACCATAGATCATCATAATACATCATATAACACTTATAAAAACACAAAATCACAAACTCTAACTTAGCATACATGATCAAAATATAAGTCTAGGGTTTATACCTCTCTTATCAAATCTTGATCTATGATCTCCTTATCTGTTTTTGTTGTTCTAGTAACTGATTATATGACTGAATTGCTTATCAAATTCGTAGGTTTGGGAGAGAGAGAGAGAGAGTTGGTGAGAGCAAAAGAAAAATTGAGCAAAGTAAATGAATTTTCTCTTTCTAAATCTCTTAAATAATGTGATATGTTGCTTTGAATCTGATTAATTCGGCTGGATGGCTGATATATTATCTCACAAAGTCAACCTAGTTGTTTAACAACTAAAGGGGCTAGCAATAATGCAAGTTATCAAATTAAAATAAACTATAAGGGCATTTTGGTCATTAGCAAAATAAATTTAATGGCAAACATGGAATTTGTACAAACCTTTATGGTTTAGGGTTTGAACCCTTTAGGGTTTAGCAATTTGATTTTCAAAAAAATATATTCTAATTTCCAATTTAGGTTCTAAAAATCGAAAATTAATATTTCTAAATTATAATTAGAATTTTCTAATTATATTAAAATTTCTTAATCATAACTTAAATATTGCTAATTAGGATCAATAATTCCTAATTAAAATTTCTAATTAAGCAATTAGGGTCGTAATTGGTCATTAGGGTTTATAACCCACGAATTAGGATTTCTAATAGAAAAATAAAATTTCCAAATTACAATTAGGTTTGTAAAATAGAAATTAAAATAAATAAAATATAATTAGGGTTTTCTAATCACATTTTAAGTTTAATAAACGCCTTATACATGCCACTTAGGATTAGGGTTTCCTAATTAGGGTTTAGGATTCTCGGATTTTAAATTAGGGTTTTCCGTCATACGATTAGGGTTTCTAACGGTACGTTAGGGTTTCTAATCCTGAGATTAGGGTTTCTAATCTCTTATTAGGGTTTATAATTTTAAACCTTATCCAATCAATCATTGATCAAAATTCTAAACAATACAAACGCGTACTCATTAATATAATTTTTTAATTATATTTTCTGTCGAATCCCTTTCCAGAAATTAGGGTTAGGGTTTCTCATCTTTTTAAGCACAACTCTATTCTAATTTTATTAGTCAATACACAAATTGACTCATTCTCCAAACTCGTATCACAGTTACACAACACAATATTAATAATTAATAAAAAAAAATTTATTCGTAAAATTTTAATTATTCGAAATCCTGGGTTATCACATTCACCCCTCCTTAAAAGGATTCCGTCCTCGGAATCACCGCTTTCTTATTCTCTACAATCTTTTAAAGTTGTATCATCAATTCATTTTTATCAACACAATATTCATTTGTGTTTTAAATTCTAACATGTGACTTGAATCTATAAAAGAAAATAGCTCACAGAATATCTGACTCATATTTCTCGCGTAATTTAAGTTCTAAACGAAATTGTTACCTGCTACCACCTCCTGGGCAGCCACTGCATCCTGCGCACTCATGTTGAATGTAGGGGCCGTTGGTCTTCCTGGCTGTGCAGGTCCTCGAGTTGCCAAGGTTCCACCACCGGGTCCCTTGTTGCCACTTTCCTTCTCAGTATTCTTCTTTGGACAGTTCTGTACCAAATGATCCGTCGATTCGCACGCAAAGCAACCTTGTATCTTCTTCGGACTGGGACAATTGGGCGACATGTGCCCCTTTTGCCCACAGTTATAGCAGACTCCTTTCTTCTTCAGACAAACTCCTGCATGGTTCTTCCCATAATTCGAACATGGCTCCCTTCCTTTCCTATTATCTTCTATTTTATTACCTGACTGGGTATTCTCGCTCCATTTTCTTTTATTCGGATTACTACCACCACTTCTTCCACCATCATTGGTCTTCTTCTTCTTATCCTGATGAAATCGAGATGCAGCTTCACTCCCTCCTTCAGCAATTAACGCCTTTTCCATCAACGCCGCGAACGTATTGATTTGTAATACCGCTACTTTTTTGAATATCCCTGGTTTCAGTCCGTTCTCAAATCTTCTCGCCTTTCTTGCTTCTGTGTCCACCTGATGAGGTGCAAATCTTGCCAACTCGTTGAATTTGACTTCCATCTTGGATTGCATACTCGGCGAAAAGTAATTCTCAAAGAACAGCTCCTTGAATCTTGTCCACAACACCACCGTTGTACCAGCTCTGGCTTGATTAGTCTCCCACCAGTAATTAACTTCTCCCTTCATCAGATAAGTTATAAAAGTCGTCTTTTGCTCTTCCGCTACTCGCGCAATGACGAATGCTTTCTCTATCTCCTTCACCCAAGTTTGGGCTTTAATCGGATCTGTGGTTCCCTTGAATTCTGGCGGTCCTACCACTTTAAAGTCCTTGAAGTTAGCCAATCTGTCGGCTGGCTGATTCCTCACTCTTCCTCTTGCAGCTGGAGCTCTATTTTCTATAGCTTCAGCTAAAATATCCGTAAAGTTTTGCATCGGGTCAGCTTGACCTCCTTCATTATTCACCGATTGCTCTTCTCCTTGGTTTCGATTTTGTCGTCTAGGCGGCATGATTTGATTTAAATAAAAATCTTATATTAATTCTCTTTCTTTACACAAATTCTTAACACAATTAGAATTCAACACATATTTCTCACATAATCGCATATTTATTGAAATAACATATAGTACATATAGTACTTAACACATTTACTACCCCTTTTTAAATCATATCAGGATTAACGACACAACTTTACATAAAAGTTGCAATTCTCCATTTACATATAGTTATTCCCAGTTCGTCAAACTTACCACACTTATGAGTTCAGGAACTTGCCACAATTATATGAGTGTATGAACTTATCCTAGTCAAACCATTGGCGTCCATTCGCTGAGGGGTTCAGAACATTTCATATAATTATGAGTCATTAACTTACCATAAGTATGAGTTTTAAGAACACACAAATTAATCTTAATCTTATATTCATATAGAAAATAAAGATTTCATTCATACAAACATATTTATATTTATATATGCTTAAACATCGTTCTTGATAATACAACACTTAATATCATAAACTTCTACCAAAAGATACTATCATATATATCTAGGTTGTCTACCGACCACTCCCTTCACCAGTCTTCTTGTTGGGACACTTGTTGAATCCGTGACCCGTCTGCCCACATGAAAAACACTTCCTCAAATTTGTCTTAGGATAATGCAAAGAAATATGTCCTTCCTGCTTACAGTTGAAGCACACATTTTTCCACATCATGCATTCTCCCGCGTGAGTCTTCCCACACTTACTACAGGCTTGCTTCTTCTTCGGGCTTGACTGTTCAGAATTAGGGCTGTCATTGTCCCTCTTCTCTTTTTCTTGTCTTTCTGCGACTTGATTGTTCTTTCCGACGATCCACCACATAAAATATTTTTAATTCATTTCTCTAATTTTTAAATGATTTTTAGATTAATAAAATCATTTTTAATTCATTTATTTAATATAATAATTAAATAAATCTAATATCATTAATATTAATTAATTAATGAGAATTCTCCAAAAATATTGAAAATTATATTTTATAATTCAAAATATTTTCTAACACTTTATTCTTATTTAAAATGATTTTTAAATCAAAAATCATTTTATATTATTTATTTAATTTAATAATTAAATAAATCTAATATCATTAATATTAATTTATTAATGAAAATTCTCCAAAAATATTAAAAGTCACATTTTTATAACTCAAAATATTTTTAAATACATTATTATTATTTAAAATGATTTTTCATAATATTAAATCATTTTCTCTAATTTATTTAATGCACTAATTAAATAATTTTAATATTTAAATAATTATAAATATTAAAGAAAAATATTCCAATTAATTGAAATTATTTCTCATAATTTAAAAATAATTTTTAAAATCATTTTTGGTAATTTTTATAATTTATTTCTATTTTTAAATAATTTCCGAAATATTCAAAAAATAAAATAAATAAAACCGTCACTATTGGGCTTTAGCGACACAAAGCGTCGCTGTTGGTGTTCTTGAGTCTCAAGAACACTGACAGCCGGCAGTGCAAGGGGTCAACTTTGACCGGATTTAACTCTCCACCAAAATTGTTTCTGTGAAATCTAAGACTTTGATATTGTAGAATTAAGGTAACACTACAACATCCACCCATCACGTTGGTCAAATAACATTACAACAAAGAGATTCAAGTCTCCAAAGTTGCTTTCAGGTGGGTTCTCGGTTTTCCAGAAACCCAGGTTGTTCAACTAGTCACTTTCATGCACTATTTATTCTATGTTACAGTTATCAAATGGCTCGTTCTTTGGTACACACATGTAGTACTCATGACAATGAACACATAGAAATCAACAGAACATTTAAACAACAACACACCTGCTAGATTAATCCCGGTCAAACTCTGACAAAAACTGAGTTCATACCGATTCTGGGTTTTCCAGAAACGGCAACCGTGATCGACATGCCTAGTTTGACCATTCCCTTTGTTCGATATGATGATGATTTAAAGTATAGTAAGGCATGGATCTATACTCCAGACAACATGATACAAGTATATTACAACAACATTAAAAAATAACATCATAACGACCAGATCCGGGCCTTCCAAAAATTTGTCAGACACGGTTTTTAACTTTATGGGTTTCCCAGATTTTCAGCCGGTCAAGCTTGGTCAACGTGGTTTGACCGTCTATAAAATGCGATCTAGACATCCAATGACTGAATTTTCACTTCCAGATGAAAGATCTCATACCAGGCTCAAAATCAAAAACTTAAAACAATAAAAATAACAAACGAACAAGAATCTATGGCGCCTGACATTAGCTTGTCAGACCACAATTTTTGTTCTTGGGCAGTTTTGAAAATCAACACTTTTAAAGCCGTTTGATGTTATGGATCTATGGTATATCACCATAGATCATCATAAAACATCATATAACACTTATAAAAACACAAAATCATAAACTCTAACTTAGCATACATGATCAAAATATAAGTCTAGGGTTTATACCTCTCTTATCAAATCTTGATCTATGATCTCCTTATTTGTTTTTGTTGTTCTAGTAACTGATTATATGACTGAATTGCTTATCAAATTCGTAGGTTTGGGAGAGAGAGAGTTGGTGAGAGCAAAAGAAAAATTAAGAAAAGTAAATGAATTTTCTCTCTCTAAATCTCTTAAATAATGTGATATGTTGCTTTGAATCTGATTAATTTGGCTGGAAGGCTGAGATATTGTCTCACAAAGTCAACATAGTTATTCAACAACTAAAGGGGCTAGCAATAATGCAAGTTATCAAATTAAAATAAACTATAAAGGCATTTTGGTCATTAGCAAAATAAATTTAATGGCAAACATGGAATTTGTACAAATCCTTAGGGTTTAGGGTTTGGGTTAGGGTTTAGGGTTTGAACCCTTTAGGGTTTAGCAATTTGATTTTCAATTTTTTTTCCAATTTCCAATTTAGGTTCTAAAAATCAAAAATTAATATTTCTAAATTATAATTAGAATTTCCTAATTATATTAAAATTTCTTAATCATAACTTAAATATTGCTAATTAGTATCAATAATTCCTAATTAAAATTGCTAATTAAGCATTTAGGGTCGTAATTAGTCATTAGGGTTTATAACCCACGAATTAGGGTTTCTAATAGAAAAATAAAATTTTAAAATTACAATTAGGTTTGTAAAATAGAAATTAAAATAAATAAAATATAATTAGGGTTTTCTAATCATATTTTAAGTTTAATAAACGCCTTATACATGCCACTTAGGATTAGGGTTTCCTAATTAGGGTTTAGGATTCTCGGATTTTAAATTAGGGTTTCTCGTCATACGATTAGGGTTTCTAACGGTACGTTAGGGTTTCTAATCCTGAGATTAGGGTTTCTAATCTCTTATTAGGGTTTATAATTTTAAACTTTATCCGATCAATCATTGATCAAAATTCTAAACAATACAAACGCGTACTCATTAATATAATTTTTTTAATTATATTTTCTGTCGAATCCCTTTCTAGAAATTAGGGTTAGGATTTCTCATCTTTTTAAGCACAACTCTACTCTAATTTTATTAATCAATACACAAATCGACTCATTCTCCAAACTCGTATCACAGTTACACAACACAATATTAATAATTAATATTAATATTAATAATAAAAAAATTTATTCATAAAATTTTAATTATTCGAAATCCCGGGTTATCACATGAACTGGTTCTTTCTACTGTGAGGATTTCACAAAGGTAATGCTTTTACTAATACTTGAGGCATTACTAGTGCTAGTTTCCTTTGTCTTTTCCACACATGGCTCTGAGATGGATTCCCCAAAGCTTCAGGCACATGTTTCTCGTGAATGTACTTCTCTACGACTAGAGGCGAGGAGTCCATGGATGATGATGATTTGTTCTATGTAGAGATAGTCTTTTCTAGTTCCTCAATTTTAGAGGTTAGATTAGACTCTCTTTGTGCATTAAGTTTATTTGTCTGTTTTAAGATCTCATTCTCAGTCTCAAGCTTGGAGAGAAGGTTAGTATTTAGAAGGGCTATTTCAAGCTCTTCTTGAACTTTCTTTTTCTCCTCTTTAAGAAGTGAATGATCTTTAGACAAAACTCTGAACCACTTCATGTATTGATGTAGATCAGTGGTTATGCCATGCAGTGCAGTTCTTAAATCATTTATGTCTACATCAAGAGAGTTGAAGTCAAATACCTCATCGAGACTTGCTTCATGTATGTTGGAATTTTGTTTGTCCTTTGTATGTTTGGCCATTAGGCACAGATTAGCCATTTGTGGTTCTTCATCATCTCCAGAATCAGGATTGGAGTCATTTTCTGAATCACTCCACGATCCTCCAGCTACCAGGCCTTTGTCTCTCTTCTGAGGCCTTTTGTTGCCTTTGTATTCTTTCTTTGCATGCACTACTACAAAACAGTAAATAGACAACACTTAAACCACAACATTTTTTATAAAAACGTTGTGGTATTTTTTTTTACAACGTTTTTTAAAAAAAGGTTATAGATATATATACAAAAACGTTATCTATTTAAAATGGCATTTTTTTAGTTTTAACTAGATAACGTTTTTTTTTAAAAACGTTGTCTATGAAGAAAAACGCGGAGCTAAAAAAAAGGCCATTAAATGAAAACTTAAAATTAAATCCGCTCTCTTTCGCATTTGTACCGAGTGTCTTCGACTCTCATCTCTCTGTTTAGCCTCTTTTCGTTCCATCTGGAAAACAAAAAGCTAGGGTTTACCTAGATTTCACAGCAACTCGACGATTGAACTGAACCTCTCTAAGCTTGCATCGATTTGGGGTGCTTCTTTGAAAGAGATGAAGCGAAAGGGCGAGACATCATTTTGCTCGGCAAGATGATTTGGCATTATTGAGCTTCTCCCCAGTACGTCTCTCTAAGTCAAAGGCCATTTCTTCTTTCAAAGAAGGAATAAGGTTCAAAACTTGACGAGGTATGCACAAGTAATTACAGATAGAATAATATATATACATATATTTTTTTTTATAAAAGAGATGAAAGGAGGGAAGGGAGAAAAGGAGATTGGGAGTGCGATGGATGTAGGAATAGGAATTATGCCTTGAGATCCTTCTCGCAATGTGTAAGCAACCCCGCCCTTCTCGTCGACAACAAAACCCCTCCCATTCTAAATGGCTCCCTTGTATTGGTGATTGGATCCTTGCTTGGTTAGTATTCTCTTTACCTACTCCCCACCATCTCATACTTACATATGTATGTGTTTAATTTGTGTATGTTGTTCAGTGAATTTAAAACTTTGGTATGAGAATTTTTAATACTACTCTTGTTTCCATTGGGTTTTGGGTTTGCAAGCTTTGGAATCTTAACTTTTGAAGGTGTATTGGAACAAACAAGTTAGGACTTCGATTGAGAAATACATATCAGAATTAAAAAATAATAACAATAATTAAAATTAAAATTGAGAAGCCTAGGATGCATTACAGCTAATATAAGTTTAAAATAACTTTTTTCTGTGCTTGAAATGAATGAGAAGGGGAAGGGTAGTGACAAAACCTTATTGTGTGTTTGAAACAAGGAGGGAGTGGAACACATGAGTATAGGTATATTTCCATTTTGTCGATTCGAATCTATCTTCTAATGGTGTTTACTTGACCCCTATCTCTGTTTCTATTCCTTGCAAACACTTGATCATACAACTGTAGAGTCACTTTAAGCGAGTCCCTAAAACATGTACCCTAAAAATAAAGTGTGGGAAACCAAAGGAGTTAGCATCCATGCCAACAATTGCAATGCCTGGAGCTTCTCTGCCAACTCATCCACATTATTTTGCGGGGCACCGAGTCTGAGAACAAAAGATGAATCTGGAATTTTTTTTGGCGGTGGAGCTCTCAAGGCGATCACTACCTTCAATCTCTGGTTGGCCTTTACGTGGGGTGATAAATATGGAGCTCGAGACGGTGATAAGTTTGGACTTCATACGGTTTCTACTTGGCCTTTAGGTGGGAACCACAACAATGGAGTACCAAATACAATCTAAGAAAATCAACTAATGGTTTAGAAAGGATGGCGAAATGGTGACTGGATCTGCAAATGTGGATTTCACAACTATTCTTCTGGTAATGCGGTATGGCAATTCAACTTTATAATTCATGAGTTGCCAACCCACTAATAAGTGTTTTAGATTTGGAAATTGTCTTTGTAATGATCATATGTGGTCATTGTTTCATTTGCGATTGCAAAAAATACAATGATTCTATCTTGATAAATTATACACTGTTTCTTTAGTTTATACGTGGATTGAAAACAAAAGTTCTTGTTGGTTGAATGTTTGACCTTTCCTTTGTAAGAATTAGTTTTGCTATTACTCAATGTTTTACGAGAGACATTAGAATTTTTTCTCTTCTTTCTATATAAAGGTTTTCTTACCAGTTTACTAGTTTTTCCGGATAAATCTCTTTAGATTATGTTTGGTTCAAATGCTACTACATATTTTTCTTTCACAAGTCTAATTAATAATGCTGCCTTATTGTTAGTTGAATATGATGAATAAACAACACAAAATTTTGGTAATGGGTCAGTTTTTGTTAAATAAATTTTACTCTAGATTTTTAGAAGAGGAATCAGTTGTAAGCTTTTTTCTTCTCATCTTTTGCATTGATCACTAAGAATGTTTTGAGTTACTTTAACCTATTTCAGAGCATTAATATGTTATACAATCAAAAGTGGTATATTTTGTCGTAGTACTTCTAAATATGTGAAGCATTGATGGCACTTGTTGGCATCCCAAATTGGAGCATGGTACAGAACTTGAAAGCTCTGTTACCAATTAATTTCGTATGGTATAGAACTTGTCATTTCGTGAAGGAAAGTTGTGCCCATAAGCTGATTTATATTATCCTTGTGTATACAAACAAGTATGTAGCTTCTCGATTGGTTGGAAAAAAGCCCGATAAAATATAGTAGACAACAAGTTTTAGATCAACAATTGCAATGAAACAACAATTCATTAGAAGAGTCAAGTAGAAAAGAATTCTACTATCTTCTAAGATTTAAAAGTCCATCATCAATATTTTATCCTGTAACATCAATCAATATACATCTTGAATCAAATATTCATCTTTGCACTACTGAGGCCGAAGATATTCATTTGTATCACCGATTGGTCATGTTCATCTCAACACTGCTCATCTTTGCACTACGGGCCAAAGATATTCATTAAGTAATCATTCATCTTTATACTACGGGCCAAAGATATTCATCGATTAATCATTCATCTTTTGCACTACAGGCCAAAGATATTCATCGATTAATCATTCATCTTTTGCCTTCTGAGCCAAAGATATTCATCGATTAATCATTCATCTTTTTGCCTTCTGGCCAAAGATATTTAGTAATATCATCATTTAGGACTGAGGATGATGAAAAATATCTTAAAGAAAATGAATCCAGTGAGATAAAAGATAAAATATTAGGGATTCGTATTACAGTTTATCCAAGTTCAAAAATACTTTATAATAACCAATTTTGAAGCAGAATTCAAAATAAAGATCAAAACATGGATACAATCAAAGATAGTAACCATAATAGACACCTTGGATAAAAAGAAGAAAATTTTATTTTTCGGTGAATAGTATCGTAAACGTGAATAGTGCCTTATACGTGAATAGTAACTTCGACACCAAAAGATAAAAATTCCACAAGAAAAATCATCATGCTTCGTGAATAGTACTCGTGAATAGTAACTCATAAATAGTAACTCGTGAATAGTAACTCATGAATAGTAACCCCGACATGAAAAATTTCAAATTTGATAAAAAGTTCCAACCAATATTTCGGCATAATGATATTGAAGAAATAATATCACTTACGAAGAAAATAACATCCCTTACCTTGCAAAAGACAATACTTACATTTGGAATCTTTGGATATAGTCTTTGAAAAAGAACTTGCACCGCTAATTAGAAACTCACAAAGTATCTAAATACTCACAAAATACACTCGATAATATAGAGAGAGAAAGAGAGAAAACTTGTTTCTGGTGTGATTTTCAATTCTAACTTAGCCCTCTATTTATAGGAAAATGTTAGCACGCCGAAGCAGACTTATTATTTATAACATAATTTTCGAATCAGTCACCTCTTAAAATTCATAACAAATTATACGCTCATTTTTAATGGTTCAAAATTTGTGGACATATACTCAACTTATATATGTATAACATATCCAAAAATTACAACGATCCAACGGTCGGATTAAATATTATAACTCACACAATAAAGTTGTAATAACACCGATTTGATCTTTTAATACCTCCAATTCGACAAAATACTGATAAAACACCTCAACATTAATTCTTTCATTTTTAACCAAAATAAATATATCCAACATTTATATCCACATAAAATAAATATTTCCTTATCATATTAATCAATAATTAATTATTCACAAATAATATTATAGAATCACATTTATGACAACCGTGGTAGTTCCTGTGAAAGGGGGCTTTACGATAAGATTTCTCCTTCTTGGCGCCAAATTAGGTGACCAAACCTCTCCTTGTAACTTTCTAGACATTGCCAATAATGCTATCTAATAATATTATTCAAATAATATGAATTATTGATCGATAATGGGAAATCTTGTGCGATGACAATTATTGAAACAACAATAATATAAAATATCAACGCAACAATTATTGAATCAATAAAATAAAATATTGAACAGTAATTACTGTAACAATTATTGAGTAGTGCCTTCTTATGTAAGGATCAATAATTCAACAATCTTTGTGTGCAATACTGGTAGTGTCTTCTTGTGCAACCACGCGTATTCATCGTATTTTAACCATAAGGTATTCCAAACGATCTTAACGGTAACAACTACACCGTTATTTATAACAACCTAAACTTTATCGTTTTCTTCATCCGACATTTATCCGTTATGGGTCCCACAAATGGCTGCGCCGTCGTACGAATATTCCTCGACAGAAAGAATATTCCACGACCAAACGAATATTCCCCAACACAATGAATATTTTATAACCACTTGCTTATTTTGCAAAATTTGCACATTTCACCCATAACCAAAACATTATATCAAATTAACACCTTATTATTCACAATAATAAATAGAGGAAATTCGATTTTTATTTATAATAAGTTGGGGTCTTACAATGAATGTTACGGGGAAGACAAAAGATAACGATAAGGCACGTTTGGACATGAAAGATATTTGTAAGCGTCCTGGATTAGAACTTTATGAATCTCCTAATGGTAAGATTGTCAAACCGCATGCAAGGTACACATTGTCCAAAAATCAAGTTGAAGATGTGTGCACATGGGTTAAGTCTCTGAAACTACCAGATGGATATGCGTCAAACATTTCAAGGTGTGTTACGGGTGGGAAATTGCAAGGGATGAAGAGTGATGACTGTCATGTGTTCATGGAGAGACTCATGCCTATAGCATTTCGGGATCTGCTTGATAAACCAATATGGGATGCTTTGATGGATCTTAGTCGTTTCTTCAAAGACTTATGTTCAAAATCATTAAATGAGAAGAACATGTCTGTACTTTAAAAGAACATCATAGAGATCACGTGTAAACTGGAAAAAATATTCCCACCTGGTTTTTTTGACTCCATGGAGCATTTGCAAATCCATCTTCCCTATGAAGCTCGTGTTGGGGGTCCAGTTCAATATAGATGGATGTACCCTTTCAAGAGGGTGATGGGAAACCTTAAGAGGAAGGTGAAGAATAGAGCCTATGTCGAGGGGTCGATATGTGAGGCATACAGTTTCGATGAGATATCTACGTTTGTCTCAGACTATTTTCCGGACGAAGTCTTGACAAAACCAATCAAGTATCGAGACATGATGATGATGGAAATGTTAAACTAAATGTTCGGCTCTCTACAGTATTTGGTCATCGGTAGCGCTTATGGAAAAGGGAAGCGCATATTCCTCTCCGAGCAAGAATTACATGCTGCACATACTTACATTCTTCTCAATTGCGAGGAGATTGACGATTTTGTGAGATACACATGTAAACTTGATAATTTATCTTTTAAGTTGAAAATTTATTCCAATATATTAATGTTTATAACATGGTATAGATTTTACGATGACGAGTTAAAAGTGAAGCATCCCGGCATAACTGATAAAGATATTCAAATCAATTGTGATAAAAAATTTGCACTTTGGCTAAAGGATAAAGTAAGTTCAATTTTTAAGCACGTAGAATATATATACTCCATGTTAACTATGACTTCATTTAATAAGATGGAGTTTTTTAGGCTTTGTTGAGGGATCAACGATTAAAGCTAAATGTACAAGTCCTAGCTATGGGACCAAACAGGGGACCAAATCAAATAATGGTTACAAAATAAATGGTTGTGAATTTCACACAAAGGCATATGGGCGTGGTAAAAGAACAACGAACTCTGGAGTGTGTGTCCAAGGAGATTGTTACAATGAGCTTGGTCGTGCCTTTTATGGGGAGTTGGAGGAAATTGTAGAGTTTTCGTACAAGGGCACGTACGGGGGTCATATTCACTTATTCAAGTGCCGTTGGTTTGATTCAGAAAAAGGGATACGTATTGACAGACACGGAATCGTCGATATTGACCTCCATAGGTCTGCGTACTCCAACGAACCGTTTATTTTACCAACTCAAATAGTACAAGTATACTACACTCCTAGTCCTATTAGGAAAAGGGATAGACCGCCTACAGATTGGCAAGTTGTAATTCATATTCCCGCGCGTAGTCGTGTAGAAGTAGTTGATGGGGAGATTTACCAAGAGCAGATGCTTCATAGTCAAACTATAATAAATGTGGAGGACGAAAATGAAGTAATCCAGTTAGATGGTGGAGATGAACCACATGAATTAGATCCTGAGTCAATACTTGTGTGTCGATGACATTGATCTTTGAGGAGGAAGAGTTATTGGTTGAATCGACCTTTGAATCAAGCGGTGATGGTTATGAATCTGCAACATGTATACAAGATGATTCTAAATCAGACATTGACACTTGAACAAATGAAATGTATGTTTAGCATTACATGTTTTTTATATCATTGTCATGTTTATGTACTAAACTATTTAAATGCAACTTTTGGTTATTGTCATTTATATTCATATATATACATGTTTATATCACTGTCATGTTTATTGTCATATACACATGTAATCAAATATGACTCATAATAACATGTTGAAATTTGTAATATACAGATGGCTTCTGAAGCAGCGCAGAAAAAGCGCGACATGGGTAGGGGGCCTAATCATGTGCCCAAGGCCCTTACTAATCTGGATGATCAAATTCTTATTCAGATTCGCCCTCCTCCGAATAGCACGTACGTCCCGCATATATCATTTATATATAAGCATTTAAGATTCCATTTAAACAAGATATATAGAACTTAGATGTAAATTGCTTTAATATATCTACTTATCGTTGATGTAAATTGATGTTAATATGCTAATTGATGTTAATATGCTTATTGTATTGAAAATTTGTATATTTCTCTTGGTTTGTGTCTTGGGTGCCTAGAAATGTCCATATATGCATGCCGTCGTGCATGTGGCTAGTCTATATTGTAGGGGAGACTCTGGAGAATTTTTTTTAAAGTATTATAAGTATAAGTTTGAAAATGTTCATAAGTATTATAACTTAGATGTAAATTGCTTTAATATATCTATTTATCGCTGATGTAAATTGTTGTATATTATAGTGATTTTTCAGATAATAAGATCGTCAAGTGCATATCACAGCTGTGTTTACAGAATTGGCCTACACCTGTGAATACGTGGGCGAGCACACCTATCGTCTATAAGGATGCTGTTTGGGCTGAATTTCATGTATGTTTTTTTTAATTATGACATATAATATAATATTCAAAGGATAATTGTTTAGTAATGTTATTATTGTTGTTTTATTTGCAGAAACGGTATAGATGGGAGGCAGCTTGCGAGCTTCGGTGATCTGAGATATTATTACGGCGAAAGTCTGTGCGGTCCGCACTAAAAGATAATTTGAACAAAGAAAGACAAAAAGCCCTTCACAATGCCGAGATCGACCATCCAGGCCAGGGAGAGGATTATATACACGAGCATAGCCCCTGGTGGTGCACCCAGTTCATATGGGCTGAGATGTATGCCCAATGGAAAGCTGAGAGCTGGGTGAAAAGACGAAAGACTGCCTCCACCAACAGATCCTCGGGTGTACCCGATTGCGAAAAGGCTAAAGGGACATACAAGGGCGACATTATTTCACAGTTGTAGTATATCACTGCCAGGGTACGTATTTAAAAGTTTTAATATGTTTACAATCATGAATTATATAAAATATATCACATTTTACTTAATAATATTGTGCTATTTTTTGTATAGAGTCTCGATCTCAAGTACACCTATCCATTGGTTTGGATGTATGCGTAGCCACCCCGTGATGGTCTGCACTTTGATGCTATTCAGATAGCGGTAATAAGTTTTAACAACTTGATCTTTTTTTATCAATGCTTACATAATTTATGTTTAACTATTTAATTGTTAACATGATGACAGGATATTTATAAGCGTTTATTGAATGAGCGTTATCCTGAAGGCACTCCACGTCCGACTATTGATCAAGAGTTTGTGGGAGAGGTGTATGCATTGTGAAGAAGAACTACGTTAAAGGTCAAGGACAACAACGACACCCATCCTTCCGATGGCTCGATCGACTCTGCTACCCATCTTCCACAATCATCGAGTCATCCAAATTATTCATACTTGGTTTGTTTGTGTGAGAGCTATATATCGAGATCGAAATCTTTTGAAGATCTTTGGGCGGGCATCCAGGGGCTCTTGATCCTAAGGAGTTAGTGAAGCGATGGCAGATGATGGCAGAAGGAGACATAGAGATGGCGGCGAGGTATAAAATCAATTTGTTGTATATATTGTCGTAATATATATCAGTATCAACATAGTTACTATATTTGTAACTTGTTTTATTATTTTGTTAATTACAGGGTGATCAAGGAGGCGATGATTCTTGACGTACATGCTTTAGATCAGTTTTGTAGTTATAATATAAGCTTGTACTTGTATATTCATTCTTTGGATGTCTGTATGTTACTTAAACATTAGATTTGTGGTTATTTATCCAATTCATAGAGATTTTTAAAGGTTTATATATATAGTTTATATACTAGCTAGTTTGGTGGACGATGGATATACTAGCTAGTTTAGATTTATGTATGTGTGTTGGGATATAGTAGGTACAAAACAGGTACAACTTTTTGGGAATTATGCAAAACAAAGACAAAAATTTTTTTTTGATTTTTAGAATCGTGACCGTATCACGGTTCTTTGATATCTATCTTGATTGCTAGAATTTGAGGGTATCAGCGACCACCTTTGGTCGCTTCTTCTAGCGTCCATGATACACGTGGACCACATCGACCTTTGGCTCACGAGACATCTTGACTTAGCTCGGTGATCGATATAATGAATTGATTGCGTTATTCACGATCATGAGATATATCGGTCGCTAATAGTGGTCGCCGATGTGCATCCCAGCGACCAGATTTTAGGCGACGACTATCAGCGACTGCACTCGGTCGCTAATACGCTGTCGCTGATAGACCCTTTTCTTGTAGTGTACGAGCCAAGGATATTCGTGTATTCATCAATGGTTATGATCATGCCAACAACTGTCCATCAATGCACTACGGCCAATGAGGACTTTTACCATATCATTTGTAATATTATGGTCATGATTATACCGAATAATCCCTGGTCATAATCATATCAAGTCCATCTATGCACTACAGGCTACAGATGACTTTCAACATATTATAAACATGAGTATGATGACAATGATATAAGAATTCAATAAAACAAGTTCAAGGATAAATTTTTAAAGATTTATAATTTAATTTATCCAGAAATCAATAAGGTCCAAATTGTCAACATGATACTGTTTTGTGGAGTAAAATTCAAGAATGCTCAGAAGAATATTTCCATGAAAAGATACTAGATGAAGCGCAAATATCAATGATATTCCACTAATTTCATGGAGTATAGAAGCCAAAACTTTAACCAACTGAGTATAATAGAATATATGAAACCGCAAATGGATTTTTGCCCGCCATGCGGTAATCCACGTAGACAGATCATTTCCACGATTTAATAAGGAATGCATACGAAGGATCATTCACCATGCATACGGTAATCCACATAGGCAGGTTATTCCAACAAAATAATAAAGAATGGAATAACAGAAGAATTCACCAGGTGTGCGTAATCCCATGCAGACGAGTTATTCAACAGAATAATAAAGAATGGAACCATGTCATGCGTAAATCTGCATGCATGAGGATATTCCAACGAAATAATAAAGAATGGAACCGGTCATGCGTAATCCGCCTGAAACATGATATTCAACGTAATAATAAAGAATGGAATAACAACAAAATTCACCAGGCATACGATAGACCGCACAGACAGGTTATTCCAACAGAATAATAAAGAATGAAATAACAACCCTTACGAGTATTGAAAGAAAATAACTCTCTTCATGAATATGAAAGAAATAATACTCCTTACCTTAGAAGAAACTGGATATTGGAATAGTGAGATAGCAGACTTCTCTTATTCTTTCTCTCTATAATTTTTCTCTATAATAATTGCTCTTGTGAGACTTAGTGAACTGGTGAGAATGAAAGAAGAATGAGCTTCTATTTATAGGAAAATATAGTTTCGATAATTGCACATTTTGGGGCTCGAAATATTACATATAATACCTTCCTCTTTTCTTCATTTTTAATTTAGTCCTGCAAGTATTATCAAACTTGCACCACCTCCCGTAATAGTAATTAATGTAAATCAATAGTTCATTCATGTGACTCAATAGTATAATCATGTGAAAAAACTAATTACAGTATAGTACCTTCAACTATACCTCTATTTTTAATTTAGTAATGCAAGTATTATCAATCTTGCACCACCTCCCCTAATAGTAAATAATGTGAATTAATAGTTCATTCATGTGACTTCATAGTTATAAGCATGTGAAATAATAGCAATTAATTGCTCATTTATCCGATTAATTACCCGACAGGTCAATATAACCTCCAGACATCAATTATTATCAAAATAAATGTCGATTTCCACTAACATTAATAATCCCAACATAATGAAACTATCAATTTTATCTTTAATCAACACGAACTTATTCATCATTAATATTATAACACACAATATTTAACAACCATGTCGTTCCCAGGAAAGAGGGGGCTTTCCGATAAGGATTTCTCCTTATTGGCGCGCAATTAGGTGACCAAACCTTTCCTTGACAGAACTTCTAGACATTGTCAATATTGTAAATAATAATATGAATAACTTTTTCGTCTCAATTATTGATTAAATAATAATAAATATTATGCACGAGATAATCTTTGTGACAATAATTGAATCAATAATATGAGAGATATGATCAGTGAATTCTTTGTAGCAATAATTGAGTATAACCGAGTGACTTCTCACGTAAGCATCAATAATCAATACAGTAGTGTCTTCTTATGCAACCACGCCAGACATTCTTTTTACTTTTACTACCGGGTAGTTCAACAGTTTAATGGTAACACTTTTGCCGTTATTTTTATAAAAAGATAATTCTATCGTTTTCTAACTACGACAATACTTCCGTTGTGGGGTCCACCAATGATTATGCTATTCGACCAATCAAATATTATATAACCACTTGCTTACTTTGCAAAATTTGTAAATATTACCCACAACTATAACATTATATCAAATCCACACCATAATATTCAAAAATATATTTCAAGAAAATTATTCTTTATTCATAAAAGTTGGGGTCTTACAGGTACTATTCACTCGGTTACGATTCACCCGGGGTACTGTTCATGAAAAAAGTTGATTCGTTTTCGGTCCAAATTATTTTTGATACAATATTATTCTTGAATTTTACTCCACAAAGCAGTATCATGTTGACCATTTGGACGTTATTGATTTCTGGATAAATTAAATTATAAATCTTTAAAAATTTATCCTTGAACTTGTTTTATTGAATTCTTATATCATTGTCATCATCCTCATGTTTATATTACATTTGAAAGTCATCTGGCATGTACATGGTGAATATATGGACTTGGTATGATTATAACCAGGGATTATTCGGTATAATCATGACCGTAATATTACAAATGATGTGGTAAAAGTCCCCATTGACCCGTAGTGTATTGATGGACAGTTGTTGGCATGATCATGACCATTGATGAAAACACGAATATCCTTGGCCCGTAGTGCATGGATAATTTGTGGTTGTGATACTAATGAATATCTTTGGCCGTAGTGCAGGGATAATGTGGATTATTTATTAAGCTGAGTCTCATCGATAAAAGTGATGAAAAACCTTTTAAATCATAGAAGATAGTAGATTTTATTCTCTACTTGACTCTTCTAATGGATTGTTTGTTCCGCTGCAGTTAAACTTGATGTTTGTTATATTTTATCAATTTAACACTGTTGAAGGCTAACGATAAATTGTTTTTGCATTATCTTAGTCATAATATTTCTTACTGGGCTAGTTGTGCTCACCTTTTTGTTTTCATTTTTCTCTTCAGGAAATGAGAACGTAGCCGGGACTAGTCGGGGAACGGAGTGACGGTCCAGATGATAACATTAGTAGTCCTCACTATTCTATGAAATAGTCTGATAATAAATGTATTGAGGACTCCATTTGAGTTGAATATTGTCTAGAAGATAATATTCGTTTTAAAACTCTCAGTTTATGTTTTGTCGTATTTTACACGACAGTTGTATTATTAAGTTGTATTTGAATTTTGTACCATGTATTTGGAAACTAAAGATGGTGATGTATACCTATTTTGGGGGCGTCACAATAGACAAGCAAGAACGCACAAATCATTAGAACATCTATCAAAGCCTCACTCTACGAATTTGAAGAGAAGTCTTACTCAGCTACTAAGTTCTTCAGAACTTATGCTTAAGGAAACTTAGTAGCACAACATCAATAAAACTTTTATAACAGAACTGCCAAGTTTGCTGGACTTGAAGAGTACTTAGTGTACTAGTGATTCAAGTCTGTTGGGCTTGAAGAGTTCTTAGTGAACTACTGTTCCAAGACTGCTGGTCTTGAAGGAATCTCAGTGATTCGAAGATTGTATCAATATCCTTAGTGGATTTCCTACTCGTGGAGTAGAATCGTGGACTAGGAGTCTTAAGTGCTCTGAACCACTTAAAACAGTGTGTCATTTACTTTCAGTCTTTTTAACTGCTATAACTGTTATTTAAATTACAACTTATGTTTTATCTTAAAGGGGATAAATAATTCATACATTCCGCTGTGGTTAATTAATTATTTAATTAACAAATATGTTAAGTTACTATTTGAAAAAAAAAGATTTTAAATATCTATTCAACCGCCCTTCTAGATAACTTTTATGCCGCCGAGAACTAATAATATTAACTATTCAGATCTTAATTACTCAATTTTATCAAACACCACCTTAACCCCTTTATATAAAAATGAACCCATTATCCCGTCCAGGCAAATATTATTATTAAATCATTATACTGTTAATATTTTATGTTACAAAAATAATTTATTAGATAGAGTAGTTAATTTTTTATTATTAAATCACACGCTTGATGATTTTATTAAATTCATACTAATATTTTAATAATAAAAATAGTAATAATAGATTATTATTATTTGTGCAAAAATATTAATTGATTAATATTTTACGAGAAAATTGAATTTTTGGCACCAAGAATTTTTTAACTTTTTAGTACAAATATTTTTTATATCAAGATTAAACACTTTTAGTATTGTAACTCAAATTCATTATATTTTAATTAATCAAAAGTTAAGCATTTTCAAATTTATTAATTATTAATATTGTATTTGTTATGTATTTATGACATTATTGATGCAATAATGCTTCAACCACTAAATCATACATATGGGAACTTTTTCGGTTCGATGACATATTACATTTAACCATTATTGTAGTACAATCTAATAACAGGGTAAAGAGATGATTGAAGGTTATTTGGTTACTAGCGTTTGCAGCATTCAAGGCAATATCGTTTGGACCTCTAAAAAACCCCCACCATTTTTGATGTGTTACGTTTGAGTCATAAACGCTACGTTTGTAAGTTAAATAAGGACTTTTAAAAGAGAAATTTTTTTGATACATTTACACTCTAAAATGCTCCAAACGCACTACACTACAAAAATGTTGTATGTATAACTAGGGGATTTGAGAATCGAACCTAGGTTATATATCACCGTGGGGTAAGGTCTCTATCAATGCTACCAGCTAACTTCTCAACTATGCATAACTAGACACCCGAATTTCACATTTTTGCATAAAAATGAAATAAAACGTCGAAATAGACAAAATTTGAAAAACACATTATAAATAAAGTATAGCCAAGAAAACCCTAGGGGAGGAAAGAGAGAAGGCACCAAAACAAACTCATGTGCTCAACCTTGGGATTTGAGCCAAAGTCATAGCTATACTCGCTGCTTAGGGCCAAAGTCGTGACTCAACCCCTAGATCTATTTCAACAATAGTTATTCCTTGTTTCTGCATTATTTACAAAAAGAGAGAATCCCCAAAAGAGAGAAAGAACAAAAATTATTAGTTTATAGGATTATATACATATCTAGAGAAAGAAAAATACAAAAAAATAATCTCCAATTCAATTCATCTTCAACCTAAGCAACAAAGAGAAAGTGAAAATTCATTCAAGACACCTACCTTTTCCTCAATTCTAGCAAGGTCTAATCTTAATTCTCTCAATTTTATTGAATTGTCTATCCTTATATCATTTTATCTATCTCAATTATATTATATGAATTTTTGAATTGTATGCAAGTATTGGAACTAGAATTGTTGGAGTATTTTTTGAATTGGAAATGATGTTAGTGAATCTAAGGCTCATGGATCCATACCCATGAGAATTAGGCCTAGTCCATGATGTACCTCTAAATTAGATTAATGTAGTTGCTTTAATTTTGATTTATTCCTTGGTTGTGAGCCTAGGAAAAGGCTCAATGCTTCCAAATTCATATAAGAGAAGTGGAGTCCTCTTCTAATTATACATTTTGAAATTAAATCGTGTTATTTGAATTGATGAGAATTTGGTGAAATTGTGAGCCTAGGAGGAACATAAGGCTTCTAAATTTATATTTGGAGGAATAAACATCTTCTTCCCATAATGGACATTTGAAATTGGATTTGTACATGACTGTTGTTGTTTGCAAATCATCTATAGGCCTTAAAACCATTTGGGTTGCTTTTATATATCTCTTAAAAGTGGAGCTTAAGGCCCAAAATAGTGAATATTAGTATAACTTTGGTAATTGGTCAAATGTGATGGTTTCTATATACCCTAAGTTGAACCACGACCCAGTGAGACCCCGTTTTTTATGAATAAATATTTAATTTTCTTGAAATAATTTTTTATTTTTTATATTATGGAGTGGATTTGATATAATGTTATAGTTGTGGGTAGTATTTATAAATTTTGCAAAGTATGCAAGTTGTTATAAAATATTCGTTTGGTCGGGAATATTTTTTTAATCGGGGAATATCCGTATTTATGACACAATCATTGGTGGACCCTATAACGGAAGTATTGTCGTAGTTAAAAACGACAAAATTATTTTTTTATAAAAATAACTACGAAAAGTGTTACCGTTAAAACTGCTGAAACACCCTTGTTGTTAAAAAAATATAATGAATACGCATTGGTTGCATAGTAGCACACAGTATTGATGATTGATGCTTACGTGAGAAGTCACTCAGTTATACTCAATTATTGCTACAGTAATTGCTGCATCATATCTCTCATATTATTGATTCAATTATTGTCACAATATCATCTGCATAATATTTATTATTATTAAATCAATAATTGAGACAACAAAGTTATTCATATTATTATTTACCATATTGACAATGTCTAGAAGTTCTGTCAAGGAGAGGTTTGGTCACCTAATTGCGCGCCAATAAGGAGAAATCCTTATCGAAAAGCCCTCTCTTTCCTGGGAACGACCTGGTTGTTAAATATTGTGAGTTATAATATTAATGATGAATAAGTTGTGTTGATTAAAGATGAAATTGATAGTTCCATTGTGTTGGGATTATTAGTCTTAATGGAAATCGACATCTATTTCGATGATAATTGATGTTTGGGGGTTATATTGATAAATTAGGTAATTTATCGGATAAATGAGCACTTAATTACTACTAAGTCACATGCTTATATAACTATTTGTTCACATGTGGGTACTATTGAATCATATTCATGTACTATTAAGGGAGTTAGTGCAAGATTGATAATACTTGCATGACTAAGTTAAAAATAGAGGTATAGTTAAAGGTACTATACTGTAATTAATATTTTCACATGATTATACTATTGATTCACATGATTGAACTATTGATTCACATTATTTACTATTAGGGGAGGTGGTGCAAGTTTGATAATACTTGTAGGACTAAATTAAAAATGAAAGAAAAGTTGGAGGTATTGTACTGTAATTTTTTGAGCCCCAAAACGTGCAATTATCGAAACTATATTTTCCTATAAATAGAAGCTCATTCTTCCTTCATTTCTCACCAATTCTCTAAAACTATAGAGCAATTATTATAGAGAGAAATTATAGAGGGAAAGAAGAAAAGTATTCTGCTACTTCACAACTTCTATATCCAGTTTCTTCTAAGGTAGGGAGTATATTTCTTTCTTATCCATGAAGAGAACTTCTGTTATTCCATTCTTTATTATTCTGTTTGAATAACCTGTATACGCGGGCTACCCTATACTTGGTGAAATTCTTCTATTATTCCATTTTTTATTATTTTGTTGGAATATCACATGCATTTTTCTGGCTCTGGTTAAAATCTTTTTACTATTCTGTTGAATATCCTCGTCTGCATGCGCTTACGCCGACCGGCTCCATTATTTATTATTACATTGAGAATAACACATCTGCATGCGATCTATCGCATCGCATGGTGAATCCTCCTATTATTTCATTCTTTATTATTCTGTTGGAATAACCTGTCTATGTGGATTACCACATGCATGGTGAATGATCATGTGTATTCATTCCTTATTAAATTGTGGAAATGATCTGTATACATGATGTCCTCATATGTTTTGAGTATTAGTAAGTGTTATGATGAGTTATGTTGGTTATTATGTGAAAACATGAAAGTTTCTTAGAAATCACAAAGAGTTGAAAATCAGATTTTGGTGAAAACGGAACATAAAATTCAATTGACCATATCTCCTATTATATTTTGAATTTTTGAGTGAGATCAAGTTCTAGAGTTAGATCTATGAGTTTTGTAACTTATCCGAGTGAAATCAAGTTAAAATGTGTTGTAGATTTTCGTGTGGACTGACTTTAGCAAAGGAGTCAAAAGCTGCAAAAGAGAAAAATGCTACTGCCCATAAATTTAAAAGGGCTGTTTCGGCCACTTAATTTGTGAGAAATATTCTGGTCTTTTGGGACATGAAAGTATATGGTATAAAGTACCTCCTGTCCAAAACTGAGCTCATTCCGACTTAAAATGAGCAAGTTATGACCATTTCAATATTTAGGTTTTTTCGATTTAAAACGCTATAACCGAGTTCTATAACTCAGATGACCATGAAATTTAAACTGAAAGCTCAACTTTAACATGTGTAAGATCCTCGCTAAGATTTGGGAATTTCTCGAGTTAAACTTAAGGTAGCTAATTTCTTAAGGAATTAATTAGAAATTGATTTTTGAAAAATAGTAAATGAATTTTAAAAATTCCGAGAAAATATATGTTCAATATGGGACTATATTATGCTTAATCCCGAAAAAGAATAATTTTGGGACCGATTTGGTATTTTTATGAAAATAATCTAGTTACGAGTAAATGAGACGTTATTAGTTCTTGGTTAAATTAATTCTTGAACTTGTTTTATTGAATTCTTATATCATTGTTATCATCCTCATATTTATATTTTGTTGAAAGTCATCTCGTGGCCCAGTGTAGCATAGATGGACTTGGTATGATTATGACCGGGATTATTCGGTATAATCATGACCGTAATGTTACAAATGACGTGGTAAAAGTCCTCATTGGCCCGTAGTGCATTGATGGACAGTTTTTGGTATGATTATGGCTATGGATTCTCTTCGGCCAAGGATGAAATGATGAATTGTTTTATAGCATGATCAGGACCGTTGATAAAAACACGATTATCTTTGCTCCGTAGTGCATGGATAATTTATGGTTGTGATACTAATGAAAAAGTCCTCATTGGCCCGTAGAGCATTGATGGACAGTTTTTGGTATTATTATGGCTATGGATTCTCTTCGGCCAAACATGCAAAGAAGAATTGTTTTATGGCATGATCAGGACCGTTGATGAAAACACGATTATCTTTGGCCCGTAGTGCATGGATAATTCGTGGTCGTGATACTAAAGAATATCCTTGGCCTGTAGTGCAAGGATGATTTGATGATGTGGATTAATTATTGAGCTGAGTCTCAGCAATGAAATATTAATTCATGGATGTGATAATAATGAATATCCTTGGCCGTAGTGCATGGATAATTCATGGATGTGATATTAACGAATATCCTTGGCCGTAGTGCAGGGGTGATTCGATGATGTGGATTATTTGTTAAGCTGAGTCTCAGCATTATTGGTTTTACAGTTGTATATCTTTGGCCTGTAGTGCAAAGATGAATTTATTAGTATGATTATGAGCAGAAATTGTGATTTGGTATAACCATGATTTGTGATATTTCAGGTGAAGATAGGTGATGAGAATCATCTTCGTCCTGGGTGCGAAAAGGGATTTCAGAATCACAATTATGATTATGAGTTATTCATATGATCGTGGATAGAAATTGTTGATTGATGTTACAGGGATAAAATATTATTGGTGGACTTTTAACATGGAGAAGATAATAGACCTGATGGTCTATTTGACTCTTCTAATGGATTGCTTGTTCACCGCAACTATGGTTGAAAAGTTTTATCATCTACCATATGTTCTAAATCTCGATTTATTATTGATGAAAGCTATTGATAATTTAATTATCTTTAGTCATGATATTCTTTATCGGGCTAGTTGTGCTCACCCTTTCTCGCTTCACAATTCCTTTCGTGTAATAAGAGTGTTGTTAAAAAGAGTGTTCTTGCCGACGAGCGATAACAGGGGAATAGAACAAAGGGTCTCTAGTCATGGAGGTTCTCCTAAACAAAGATAGAAAAGTGTGTTGTATTCTATACATCATTTAGTAGTTATATTTAGTGAATCAAATAGGGTGAGGTGAACCCAACTTTGGAAGGGTGTTTTGCCACTATCACACAAGATGTCTAATGACATACAACCTCGTGTTATCATAAGATGTGGTTGTGCGATCCACTTCTTTGAGTATATCTACTAGCACTACCTATATGATCTTGGAGTTTATTTGAAATATAATATTCACTTGGAGAAAGTGGAGATAGTTATATGTCAAGAGAAGACTCACCATTGGAAAGAAGATGATAGTAATCGTCTCGTTTTTCTTTGGGGTCTATTGGGTCAACCAAGGATAATTCTGTGGCCATATGATATCTATTATAACCTATACGCATAGCCTCCCATGCACGGTTTTCTTTTCTTGAGCACTTCCCAAAGATTTTAATTTCTAAAATAATCTTTGACTATACTTTTATATAAATTACCATTGTATGGTTGTGGTCGAGGCACCATGAGAGTTACATATTTTTGTATTAAAACTCACAGCTTAATCGTGGTTCGTATTCTATACTGACATACTCAACAGTTGTATAAATGAAGTTGTATCTGAATTTTGTACTATGTATTTGGCGACTCGTAATGGGTGATGTATACGTAATTTTGGGGGCGTCACATTTGGTATCAGAGCTTAGGATATGGTCATTATTTGGAGATATGAGTCTAGAACTAGAGAGGGAGAGACGAGTAATATACTTCGCTAGTGTGTGACTTACCTAAGCCGAAAATTTTTTTACTTGATAAATTGACAATTTGTGATATGTCAATTGACCTTTGTTTCGAAGATATATTCTAGAATGATATCTAAAATACAGGAGATGAGCAATGGAAAAATCATGATACAGAGCAAATAACCGGGAAGGTACAATCCGAAAAGAAAGCAAGGTATTCTCATCTCTTCGAATATCAGGTACGTACGTAAATTTCGAGGGTGAAATTCCATAAGGAGTGGAGATTGTGAGACCCCAGATTTTATGAATAAATATTTAATTTCCTTGAAATAATTTTTTATTTTTTTTATATTATGGAGTGGATTTGATATAATGTTATAGTTGTGGGTAGTATTTATAAATTTTTCAAAGTATGCAAGTTGTTATAAAATATTCGTTTGGTCGGGGAATATTCTTTTAATTGGGGAATATTCGATGCGACGACACAATCATTAGTGGACCCCACAACGAATATATTGTCGTAGTTAGAAAATGACAAAATTATCTTTTTATAAAAAATAACGGCGAAAGTGTTAACGTTAAAAAACTATTGAAACACCCTTGTTAAAAAAGTATAGTAATACGCGTGGTTGCATAGTAGCACACGTATATTGATTATTGATGCTTACGTGAGAAGTCACTCGCTTATACTCATTATTGCTACAAGAATTGCGCATCATATCTCTCTATATTATTGATTCAATTATTGTCACAAAGATCATCTATATAATATTTATTATTATTAAATCAATAATTGAGACAACAAAGTTATTCATATTATTATTTACAATATTGACAATGTCTAGAAGTTCTGCAAGGAGAGGTTTGGTCACCTAATCATGCGCCCCAATAAGGAGAAATCCTTATCGAAAAGCCCCTCTTCCTCACAGGAACGACTTCGTTGTTAAATATTGTGAGTTATAATATTAATGATGAATAAGTTGTGTTGATTAAAGATGAAATTGATAGTTCCATTGTGTTGGGATTATTAGTGTTAATGGAAATCGACATCTATTTCGATGATAATTGATGTTTGGGGGTTATATTGATAAATTAGGTAATTTATCGGAAAAATGAGCACTTAATTACTACTAAGTCACATGCTTATATAACTATTTGTTCACATGTGGGTACTATTGAATCATATTCATGTACTATTAAGGGAGTTAGTGCAAGATTGATAATACTTGCATGACTAAGTTAAAAATAGAGGTATAGTTAAAGGTACTATACTGTAATTAATATTTTCACATGATTATACTATTGATTCACATGATTGAACTATTGATTCACATTATTTACTATTAGGGGAGGTGGTGCAAGTTTGATAATACTTGCAGGACTAAATTAAAAATGAAAGAAAAGTTGGAGGTATTGTACTGTAATTTTTCGAGCCCCAAAACGTGCAATTATCGAAACTATATTTTCCTATAAATAGAAGCTCATTTATCCTTCATTTCTCACCAATTCACTAAAGCTATAGAATAATTATTATAGAGAGAAATTATAGAGAGAAAGAAGAAAAATATTCTGCTACTTCACTACTTCTATATCTAGTTTGTTCTAAGGTAGGGAGTATTATTTCTTTCCTATCCATGAAGAGAACTTCTGTTATTCCATTCTTTATTATTCTGTTGGAATAACCTGTATACGCGGGCTACCCTATACTTGGTGAAATTCTTCATTATTATTCCATTTTTATTATTCTCGTTGAATATCCTATCTGCATGCTTTTACACCGACCTAGTTCCGCTTTTTACTATTCTCGTTTAAATATCCCATGCACATGCGTTGTACGGACCTAGTTCCATTATTTATTATTCTATTGAGAATAACATGTCTTTGCAGCAGTCTATCTATCGAACGCATGGTGAATCCTCCTCATTATTCCATTCTTTATTATTCTCGTTGAATAACTCGTCTATGTGGATTACCACATACGACGGTGAATGATCCCGTATTCATTCCTTATTAAATTATGGAAATGATTTGTATACATGATGTCCTCATATGTTTTGAGTATTAGTAAGTGTTATGATGAGTTATGTTGGTTATTATGTGAAAACATGAAAGTTTCTTAGAAATCACAAAGAGTTAAAAATCGATTTTGGTGAAAAATCGGAACATAAAATTCAATCGACCATATCTCCTATTATATTTTGAATTTTTGAGTGAGATCAAGTTCTAGAGTTAGATCTATGAGTTTTGTAACTTATCCAAATGGAATCACTATAAAATGTGTTGTAGATTTTCGTGTGACCGACTTTAGCAAAGGAGTCAAAAGTCGCAAAAAGAGAAAAAATGCTACTCCCTCGTAAATTTAAAAGGGTCATTTTACCACTTAATTTGTGAGAAATATTATAGCCTTTTGGGACATGAAAGTATATGATATAAGGTACCTCCTGTCCAAAACTGAGCTCATTCCGACTTAAAATGAGCAAGTTATGACCATTTCAATATTCAGGTTTTTTTGACGAAAAACGCTATAACCGGAGTTCTATAACTCCGATGACCATGAAATTTAAACTGGAAGATCACTTTAACATGTGTAAGATCCTGCTAAGATTTGGGAATTTCTGGAGTTAAACTTAAGGTAGCTAATTTCTTAAGGAATTAATTAGAAATTGATTTTTGAAAAATAGTAAATGAATTTCAAAAATTCTGAGAAAAATATATGTTCAATATGGGACTATATTATGCTTAATCCCGAAAAAAGAATAATTTTTTGGGACCGATTTGGTATTTTTATGAAAATAATCTAGTTACGAGTAAATGAGACGTTATTAGTTCTTGGTTAAATTAATTCTTAAACTTGTTTTATTGAATTCTTATATCATTGTCATCATCCTCATATTTATATTTTGTTGAAAGTCATTTGTGGCCTGTAGTGCATAGATGGACTTGGTATGATTATGACCAGGGATTATTCGATATAATCATGACCGTAATGTTACAAATGACGTGGTAAAAGTCTTCATTGGCCCGTAGTGCATTGATGGACAGTTTTTGGTATGATTATGGCTATGGATTCTCCTCGGCCAAGGGTGCAAAGATGAATTATTTTATAGCATGATCAGGACCGTTGATAAAAACACGATTATCTTTGGTCCGTAGTGCATGGATAATTTGTGGTTGTGATACTAATGAAAAAGTCCTCATTGGCCCGTAGAGTATTGATGGACAGTCTTTGGTATGATTATGGCTATGGATTCTCTTCGGCCAAGGGTGCAAAGATGAATTATTTTATGGCATGATCAGGACCGTTGATGAAAACACGATTATCGTTGGCCCGTAGTGCATGGATAATTCGTGGTCGTGATACTAAAGAATATCCTTGGCCTGTAGTGTAGGGATGATTAATTTGATGATGTGGATTAATTATTGAGCTGAGTCTCAGCAATGAAATATTAATTCATGGATGTGATAATAATGAATATCCTTGGCCGTAGTGCATGGATAATTCATGGATGTGATATTAACGAATATCCTCGGCGTAGTGTGCGTAAGTGATTCGATGATGTGGATTATTTGATGATGTGGATTATTATTGGTTTTAAGCTATATCTCAACATTATTGGATGAATTTATTAGTTGTATATCTCACCATGATTTGGTATAAACATAATTTTGATATTTCAGGTGAAGATAGGTGATGAGAATCATCTTCGTCCTAGGTACGAAAAGGGAATTCAAAATCACAATTATGATTATGAGTTATTTATATGATTGTGGACAGAAATTGTTGATTGATGTTACAGGGATAAAACATTATTGGTGGACTTTTAACATGGAGAAGATAATAGTCCTGATGGTCTATTTGACTCTTCTAATGGATTGCTCGTTCCGCTGCAACTATGATTGAAAAGTTTTGTCATCTACCATATGTTCTAAATCTCTGATTTATTATTGATGAATGCTATTGATAATTTAATTATCTTTAGTCATGATATTCTTTACTGGGCTAGTTGCATGTGCTCACCCTTTCTGCTTCACAATTCCTTTCGTGTAATAAGAGTGTTCTTGTAAAGAGTGTTCACGGAATCGAAATGGGATAACAGGGGAATAGAAAATGGTCTCTAGTCATGGAGGTTCTCCCTAAACAAAGATAGAAAAAGTGTGTTGTATTCTATACATCATTTAGTAGTTATATTTGGTGAATCAAATAGGGTGAGATGAACCCAACTTTGGAAGGGTGTTTTTCCACTATCACACAAGATGTCTAATGACATACAACCTCGTGTTATCTTAAGATGTATTGTGTGCATCCACTCACGAGTATATCTACTAGCACTACCTATATGATCTTGGAGTTTATTTGAAATATAATATTCACTTGGAGACAAAGGAGATAGTTATATGTCAAGAGAAGACTCACCATTGGAAAGAAGATGATAGTAATCTTCTCGCTTTTTCTTTAGGGTCTATTGGATCAACCAAGAATAATTACGTGGGTCATATGATATCTATTATAACCTGACGCATGGCCTCCCATGTACGAAGGTTTCCTTGAGCACTTCCCAAAGATTTTAATTTCTAAAATAATCTTTGACTATACTTTTATGTAAAGTACCATTGTAAGGTTGTGGTCAAGGCACCATGAGAGTTACATACATTTGTATTAAAACTCACGATTAACTATGGTCGATTCTATACTATCTGACAATTTCAACAAATTGTATAAATGAAGTTGTATCTGAATTTTGTACTATGTATCTGGCGACTCAGAATGGGTGATGTATACCTAATTTTGGGGGTGTCACAAATTCACTTTTGAAAATTACATAACTAAACTCACTTTTGAAAACACGAGTTAGAAAATAAGCTCACTCTTGAAAACACACAAGTTTAGAAACAAAACTCACTTTTAAACACACATGAGTTTAGAAACTAAACTCAAAACCTTTTTGAAAAACACACATTTATGAGTTTAGAAACCAAACTCTCAACTTTGTCATTATAAACTATCACCAATGACATTGGGCCATCGCTTGATGACACACCGCATGAATGACAATGATGCCGATGGTCGTCGGCGGGAACGGGGTGACGACCTCTTGGCGCGACAGAGTATCGATTTCAATTACTTGTCGCCAAAGACCTCATCTGCCGACCGACTTTAAATTAAATGGCGGACAGCGGTGGCGTCAGCGATGCCCTATTTTTTTATAGTGATACGCACATTAAGAGTTTAAAAACCAAACTCCTCGTTTGAAAAACACACGAGTTTAGAAACCAAAATTGCCTTCTTTTGAAAAACACCCTTCATAAGTTTAGAAACCATACTCCCAAACCTTTTAAAAAACGCACACACGACTTTAGAAATCAAACTTATGAAAATCATAAGTCAACCAAATCAAAAGTTCCTTCCTACCCAAATTGAACCCCATTAGGATGAATTAAATGGACTTACCCACAATGCATAACACGGAACACATATACATTATGGATTGACACAAAACACTAGGCACGACACATGTATAACACACACTAAGACAACTCTTTCAAAACTTCATAAAAGATTAAGAAGACGGTAATCGTGATTCAGGGAAGTCAGGGTGCCTAACACCTTCTCCTCGCTTAAACAAGCCCTCGAAATTTTTAAATCACGATTACGGACCAATGCAATGGGACTCACATTATGGGTCATCTATCTTTACAACCTTAAAAACTCGAATGGGTTGGTACGTACATCCAATTAAACTTATATCAACTGGCGACTCTGTTAAATTGGCCCATATCTAAAAATCAACCTTTCAAAAATCATCGACAAAAGAACTGTTTTCCAAAGATCTCACAAACCACACACAATTAAAGAAAATGAGAGTGCTTGGCAGATATAAAAAAGACTTAAAAAAATTTCACCTGACGTCAACACATAGGTTAAAAGGTTGATATGTGTAACAATTTACTACATGATTTTACTATATGATGATGATTATAATAAATACTCTTTTGTTGGATATCCAACAAGAGTTTCCATTGAATGAATAATGGATCCAGATCCTAGAAACAATAATGATTTCAATATGCATGAGTAATCAAATGAGATATAACATTTCGATAATATCTCATTTCAACCAATTATGTGCTTCAATATAATTACATGCCCTTAAACGAGTGCATAATAGCTCACAAATTGAGCGCCCTTGCGCTAAAGCTTAATTAGAAACAGAATTATGCCATTTAGGCTTATTATGTAATTATGGATGAAAGGGGTCATCACGTATACTTTCAAAGTTAGAAAAATGAGCCTCTTGAGATAATTTACATTATATTAGTTAAAATTAAATGAATTCATGTCACTTTAAAATGTCTCAAATTGATTTCAAAAAGTTGATAGGACTAATAGCACTTTAATCCCTCAAGTTTTATCTTTGCTAAATTAGTTAAGTCCATAATGAACTTATTCTTTCAATTCAGACCCCCAAGTGCTATTAAGTGAACATGCTAGACCCTAATTGGTAATCCAATATGTCTTTTACTCGGAAATGATGACGTGACATAGCTCTTTTCGACAAAAATTAGGATGAATATTGGATTTGATTGTGTATCGATAACATAGTATAACTTACGGGCCCATATCGAGAGAATTAATACTTTAAGAGTTCAAATATAAAACAAATGGAATTTCGAGGGTTAATATGCTATTAGCCCTAATTATTAATAATCTTTATTTTAGAACAGCAAAAATATTATATATATATATATATATATATGCGGTCGGATCTTAAGCTCACCCTTATCCAACTCACCGAAGCTCACCCCTCTTTAACGACGGACGTGACGACGGTTCGATCTCATAAATCGTCGTCATACTTTTAGCGACGAGACAACATATATAGTCGCTAAAAATATAGAGCGACGGTTGTATGATCGAAACCATCGCCGGCATCCGTCATTAAAAAGTGTGAACTCGGGTGAGTTGAATAAAGGAAACTTAAGATCCGGATTATATATATATATATATATATATATATATATATATATATATATATAATGCTACTATCACATAATGGTGACTCATATAATGTTCACATACACATACATGTATATTTGTGGGTCTCACATGTCAGGTCAGGACCCACAGTATGTATGTATGTATATGTGA
Source organism: Panax ginseng (assembly GCA_020205605.1). Classification (NCBI taxonomy): domain Eukaryota; kingdom Viridiplantae; phylum Streptophyta; class Magnoliopsida; order Apiales; family Araliaceae; genus Panax; species Panax ginseng. The sequence goes on along the minus strand of CM035145.1, from coordinate 128,432,390 downwards.
GCATTATATAAATTTTTTTATGTGATAATAGTATTATTGTATATATTTATCAATTTAGACAGAGCATTTATATTAGGGTTAAAAACATGCATAAGTTTTTCTTAGTCTGTTAAGACACATGCCTATTAAACTCGGGGATACAGTCGCAACTATGACCGGAATATTGTCATAAAATAAGTACCAAATGAAACACTTTTATTTGACCATTATTATTCAACTGCAATCACCAAAATCTCCGTCAAACCAGCTTACCTGCATAAGAAAAACAAAACACAAGTTAAAGAAAATAATACCGACCGATGGTAAATGAATACTGTGATTATGAATTATTATATGAGTAATGTTACACATACAAATTATTTTATAAATATTTTACAAACTATTAATGTAGTATATTTTAGCTCAACATATTGATCAATAAATTGTTTTAATGTAGTTTTTGGCCCCACACAATATACTGATATAAAGTATGCCACATCAGCAATTTGTAAAATAATTTGTCTCTAGCATTATTCTTATTATATAAACTGCACTCCTTTAGTCCCAAAACTAAAATTTTATACCCTCCAATAACATATCATGGAGGAAATTTAGGAGAAAATCAATGTATTTACTACATGTCATGTAATAAAATAATTTTACCACGGTAAATATATAATAAATATAAAATATGTCAATATAGTTAAAATTAATTCTTTAATTTTCTCCTAAATTCACTACGTGACATATTATTATTGTAGATTGTAAAACTCAGTTTTACATACCATCCTTATACTCAGTAATGATTTTAATTCTCTTTCAAGAAATAGACTAAAAGTTACGTATCTTTAAATCATTTTTAGCTTGACATAAACACCATATTTGTCGATATATTTTTGAAAACTCTTGATTATGCAAATTAAGCCACTTGTTAATTAAGTACATACTTAAGAGGGTGAGATGAGTTAGATAAGTTACCCAAGATGGAAAGATTTCTTGTCAGGAAGTTGGTAAGTAGCTGCAGTTTGAGGATCCTGATGATATTGATGATCAGCTGGAGGATCCATGATATTCAGCTGAAGCACATTTCGAGCTGCAAGGAATGCCTGGATTTCGTGATACTGATCGTGTCCGCCTGTTGGCACCATGCTTAGTTCCTGGAGCCTCTCATTTTCTGCTATCTGAACTCAAGAACATATGGAACTAAATGCTTTAATTATATGGGCTATGTTTTTGGAATGTAAATAAATTTACCAATCTTGAATGTAATAATATCGATATGAAGGAATATTATATTTTTGAAATCTAAATAAATTTAAGTATCTTGCACTTTCTAACCTTATGTAATTAATAAGATGCAAAGGAATTAATATGTTTTTGGAATCTAAATAAGTTTAATTATGTATCTTGAATTTTCTTCTAACGTTATGTAATAAGAAAACTACTGAAGCCATGAACCATAAACCATAAAAGAAATAAATTATTTACATTATTTCTGTCTTTTCTTAAGAAATTTTACTTAATTATGGACTTCTTACATAATTTAATTATAAGATTGATCAAGTTTCTTGATTGAAGATGAAAATGCTAGACGAGTTAGACCCTGAGAATCCATATATAGTGTTTTATAATTTTGGCAGAAGCGATATTTTATTTAGAGAACTGATATTTACACATGTATTTTTGATATTAATTTTCACATGGTCCTCTTTCATATGAGCATACAGTGAGTCTCATGTTTATGTGAGAAGGAACCGTGTGAAAATATCAAAAACACATGTCGAAATAGTTCTCCCCTTTATTTATGAGAAATATGCAAAGCTGAAATCAATCTTGAGAAATTAATGGTTTTGATAAAATATATACATACCTTTGCTCTTAGGAAAGCATTTTCATGCTCCAGCTCGTTTTCCTGTGAAGATGATTTTTCAAAAAAATAAAAATAAAAATTGGTAATAGGAGATTTTTTCAGTAATCATAAGCAAATCAAACATGGTACACAGAGAGAGAGAGGGAGAGGGAGAGAGAGAGAGATGTCAAAGGAACAAGTGTATAAAGGTACAAGTTTAAGATGTTACCCTTTTCTGCAAACCTTCAGCCTCAGCAAGTAGCATCTCATGCTGTTCCAGTACCATACAATATTAACGTGAATGCAATATACATAAGAAGAAGGAAAAATTGGCGAAAATTCAGAGTGAAGCACTTAAAACTAAAGCTAGAATGTTAATTACGTATTAGAACATTGACTCAATGGTCTATGTCAATTTTCACATGAAGAATATAATAGCATAATGACTTCTAGGATTCGTATGTAGGAATATTCTTTTAGGGACATGAAAAAGGGAAAGAAAATTTAGTCTGTTGAAGTCTTGAAGAAACCCTCAAAACACTACTCTCAGTTTCCCATTCGTTATTGTAAAACTAGAGTTCTAGCATAGACCAATATGGAGACAATGTTCTACTACTTAAAGTTTCTCACTTTGTACATATATGATACCTCAAGTTTATCACTTTGTCAAGATATGATACTTGATTTTACAATATAGTAAATCACTACCTCGTGAAGTTTTGAACTATTAATTGTACCACGAAGCACAAGGTAGCGATTTATCATATTGTAAGGTCAGTTATCATATATCCGAAAGTGATAAATTCATGATACAATTTTACATTTTAGTCCTTTTTATTTCTCTTCCCCATTTTCAGTATGGTCTTTTCTTTCCTTTCTTTCTTTAAAGGAAGTAATGCATGCAAATAACATTCAATCTATACAAGCTATTAAACACATGATTCAACCTGCGAATATTCCCTCATTGTATCTTCCTTTTATTTTGGGCAAATTACACATAAGTTACATGTCCAACTTTCACTCTGTTAGTATTTATACTTTGGGATTTTAATGATGATAATGAAAATAACTCTTCGCTTTACGACCTGGTTCTCCACATTTGAAACACTTAATGCTAGAATTAAAGTTACCTTGAGGTTGTTGTGGTGTAGTACAAAATTGTGGGGGTGGGTTTGGCTTGTTGGGGGGATTGTTCCTTGGCATTGGTCTATCGTTCTGTTGTTGCTCTGCCTCACGAGCTCGCTGATATGCTTCAGAAAAAGTCCAGAGTGAATGGAGGCTAAGGGCGTTCTACAATGGCTGTTTTAATCCTCCCGGCCCAAATATCGTGCAACCAGTTGTTCTTCAGTTTCCGATAGATCATTCCTTACTATCAATTGGTAAAACTCTTTGGTATAATCATCCACAAATCGATTACCTTGTCTTAACAAATGCAATCTCTTAAACAGAGATTGAGTGTATCCAAAAGGAAGAAAGTGACTCTTCATCTTCTCCCACTTGGTGATTTTAGCCTTTCCTTGTCTCTCCCTTGAACGCCTCATCTGTTCCCACCAAGCAGATGATCGACCCTTCAGTTTGATGGCAACTAATTTTACCTTAGTGATATCTGATAACTCCTTATACTCGAAGATGTGCTCTACTTCGTTCATTCAATCGATGAATCCTTCTACTTGTAGCGTACCAGAAAATTCCAGTAGCTCCATTCTGAAACCCAGATCACTACGACGGTCCTTACGGTCACGTCGTTCCTATAGTTGTCTCTTACGGTGGTAAGGGTTATCATAACTCGATTCAGAATCATAGGATTCTTCATCGTGTTTAAGATGTGAGACTTCCTCCTCCGGAACCTGTCCACGACGGCCTAGGTGCGGGACTTTCTACTCCGGAACCTGTCCACGACGACCCAGATTTTGCGCTGCTGGGCACTTGGTTAGCTCTGTAACTTGTCTTTGTAAATCCTCAATCATCACGTCTTGGACGCTACGATCGCGGTGCGGGACTTCCTCAGCCGGAATCTTCCCTCTACAACCACGACCATCAACCATTAAAATTGATGAGTCTATTCCTAGAAAGATGCTTGAGCTTTGATACCAACTAATGCTGGGTGGAGTGTGATTATCATGCAGGCTAGGTAAACAAATAAATTCGCAGGAAGAAGAAAGAGGTTCACCGGAAAAAACACAGAGAAATCTCTCTAATGTGTATAATATATTTATCAAAATCAAGTCTTTTTATTTCAACCCACAAGCCGAGTTTATATAGCTTAGCAAAACTTTATCTCCAAGGATCACTCTAGAATCTTCCCAAGATATGAAAAAAATATGGAAATAAAATCCTCTTAGGGATGTGAAAAAGATTCTAACAAACTTCCTTCTTATACGGAAACAACTCCTAACAAAATACCAAACTTGCTAATAATAAAATATTATTAATTAAAGAACTAAATATGAATAGAAATCAAATAAACTATTAATTTGTCGAACTCCCGAAGTCAGGACGCCATTCCATCTCCCGAAGTCGAAGGTGATAATGCCGAAAGTGTCATTCCATCTCCCGAAGCCGAATGTGTTAATGCCGAAGGTGTTTAATGACCTGTTCGTTTGTGACGATCATCCAATTCATGATATTTCAAAGTCATCAACATACTATCCGATAGCTCGGTATCTTCAGTCTCGGACCATCCTGCATCACTTTGTCGTGGAGTGTTCTTTCTCAGAGCCAGACTCTTCGGATTAGTCAATTACAATTGTGGGGACGGTCATAGACGTTTAGCCGATTCAGAATTTGTGGACTTTTTATGTGGATGGATCTTCAACTTCAGATGTTAGTGGGGTTGGTGTAATTCTGACAAGTCCAAAGGGGTTCAAGGTTCAGCAGACCATTCGATTCCGGTTTAAGGCGACCAACAACGAAGCCGAGTATGAGGTGATATTAGATGGATTGCAATTGACCAGGAGGTCTGATCATCTTTAGTAACTCCTAGTTGGTGGTCACACAGATTTTGAGAGAGTACGAGGCTCGGGAGCCACGGATGACTAAGTATTTGACCGAGGTTAGGGATCAGCTCTATTACTTCAGTTCCTATACGTTTCAAAGGGTGGATCGGTCGAACACCACTATTGGCGAGGCTTTGTCCAAATTGGCTACAATAGAGGTGAGTTCTTTCAATGGTTCGGTGTACTTGGAGATCTTGCATACCCCAACTTCCAATTACTTTAGAAGCTGTATTGTGAGGAGGATGAAACTTGATGTAAAAAAAAAAAAAAAAAATCCTATTATTTTTTATATATTATTTTTATTTTTGTATATTTTTTCCTCAAAATTAATCACATCTATCTACTTTTTAATACATAGCTTGAGTGTCATTCTCACCACGGTATATATATACACAATATATGCCTGAACTTAAAAGGCATAAAGACCAAGTAGAAGAGAATTCGTAATATCTAATCAAGTTTAACAAGTTTTTACCTTTTTTGACCTGATCCTTGTAATGCCTCGTTCAAGCCTGTTCTCCAACTGCTTCAATTCTTTCACATTTAGAGAGGCTAGGCCTTCGCCCATCAGATGCCTGTAAGATGAATAGCAAAGCACACTATCATATAATCACTCAATAGGCAAGATTGACTAAAATGTAAAATTGTCCCCTCAATTTATCTACTTGTGATGTTTTCGTCTACTAGTTTCGGTATTTACCAAAACCATCCCTCAGGTAAAAAAAATTAAAAAATACTAGTACAAAAAACTGTACCTTTTGCAGTTTTGCACTACTAATTATCTCAATAGAAGGTATAGTTTTGCACTAATAATTATATTTTGAGGGAGGGATTTGCTAATTAGTTAAATTTTAAGGATGAAAACATCACATGGGCATAAACACAGCCAACAATTTTGTTTGTCAGTCGATAAATAAAATTTTCCAACATCTTCCTCAAAGATTAAAAAAAATCACCTGTTAGAATTTTGGATCATCTGAATCTGTTGCCGAAGCTTCTTAGATTCTTGTTGATAGAACTGCATCCAAGAAAAAGAACAGAAATAGATGACTAAAAAAATTTGGTTTGAACAGAATAGATATACATCTATGTGTAAGGATTATATTTGGGATATAATTATTAATTTCAACGGGTTTGTTTGTTTTTAAATTTAATTAAAATTGAGACTATTAATCTAAATATTATAAAATGACTTAATAGTTTTGAGATTATAATTATAATTCCGAAATTATAATCTTAGAATTAATAATCTTTGAGATTATAATCTCGAAATTATAATATTTATAAATAAACATAACCCTGGTAACAAAGGACTTCAGTTTAAATGCATGCAATGAGGTAATTATAAGCATTAAAGTGAGCTAAAAAATGTGTATATATACTTGAGCGTTGATCTCCTGAGTGGAGAATGTGTTTGAAGCATCCGATGTTGCCTTCTTGTACCTCTCTATAGTTCCTCTGATGCTGCTGCATGCACAAATATAATACTTTTATTATTATGTCACCACTGTTAAATTAATAATTTATTATTTTTAAGAGTAAATATCAAATAAAAATATTTTTTAATATTTTATTTTTTATAGATGAGAATTTTTTGTGGGATGGAGTGATTATTAAACTGGGGATAATTTAAAATTTGAAGTAACTTAGTTTTAGGACATCTAAAATAGATAAAACAAAATGTAAATTGGGACAAATTAGTGTCCAAGTATATATATAGTTTCACACCAAGGAAACATATTTTTTGGGAAATGATATTTTCACATGTATTTTTAATATTTTCATTACATAAAGGTGAGACTCGTAATACTCTCTTGTGAGATATCACAAATATAAAAATATCAAAATTATATGTGAAAATAGTGTTCTCCTAATTTTTTTTGGGTGATATTGGTATGAGTTCTCAAATTTTTTGTTATAAAAAGTGTGTAAAATAATGTGTTAAATTATTATATTAGTTGAGTGTATCTCTTCTGACCGATGTCATAAAGTATCACGAGAAATAATTTATTTGTCGCTCATAAATTTGACAAAATTAAATTACGAATATACATGCGATAAGATAGAATAATGTTTGAACGTTTAGAGAACTAATATGAACATTTCTATCTTAACAACTTCAATCTATGCAATAAATCAATTTATAACTGATCTAACCTAATTGACTAAGCCTAAAAATTGGGTAAATTTGAAGGTAAAATATTTATAAGTACTAATGATTTCAATAAGAGAATAAATTATATATGAACGACCCGTAAAATTATAGTTTTACACCCTCTAATAATAACATGTCATGTAGGGAATTTAGGAGAAAATCAAAGGATTTAAAATCCAATATAATTAGTAAAACAATTTTACCATAGTAAATATTAAATACAAAAATTTGTCAATGAATAAAAAATTCTTTGAATTTTTTCTAAATTCTCTATGTTGTTATTAGAGAGTATAAAACTCTAGTTTTACAAGTAAATCCGTATTTAACTTATTCTCTTCGAATAAATAGAACAAACAGGCAAAAAAAATCACTTGAAAGACCCTCTCATTGACGTTATACTATTATTTTACTTAAATTAAATGATATTTAATATATAAAAATTGTCAAATTGAAGACTAGTATAGAAATAGTGCCAAGATATCAACACACAAAAAAAAGAGAGGATAAAATGATGAGAAAAAACAATGTGCATTGGAACTAGTGGAGGGTTTTTCTATGCAGAATAGAATCTTCCATAAATAATCATTGAAATGGAAAGAAAGTACTTGGTATTTTCTATTGGAATTCACTCGAAGTTTATCAAGAAAAAAGGCATATTGAAAATTTTATGAACTAGATACGTGTACTAGTTAACCTATAAAGCAAAAAGAATTGAAAGAAAGGCTTTTTGTTAACTAAGAGAGGAAATTTGAAACTCAAGTAGACTGAAAGTTTCCGAACAATTAATTAATAATACTACTGTAATTTATTTGCTAAGGGTGAGAGATTTGCTTGTCTTTTGTTATTTTGGATTGTGTGTTATACGTGCACTATATAATTTGAAGTTCTTGACACTAAATTGGAAAATTGAAGGACAATAAAATATATAGAATTGAAGTTCCTCTTGCATGTAGTGGTGGGACTCCAACTTTAGGACTGAGAGATTACATTTTTACCTCCCACCTACCTATATACTAGACAGACAAGATACATATATAGGTACACAAAAACCTTTATATATATATATATATATATATATATATATATATATATATATATATATATATATATATATATACTGTATCCTTTTGACCACTACAAAATATATATTTTTTATATTGCATTGATTATAGCAAATGTCGCCTTTATATTGACCCACAAACAGGAATTAAAATGCACTAATTTGATATAACAAATACCGTAAAAAAAAACTTTTAAACTTCATAGTAATGGTCAAGAGTGCGACAACTTAGAAATCCAAATTCATTGTGCGCAAGTATAACTAAACTTTCAGGTACAAAAGAAAAGGTTGGGGCGTGGAGTTGGGGGGGGGGGGTTTGTTATTTGAGGGCACACATAATTAGCATAAGTATAACAAAACTTTCAGGTACAAAAGAAAAGGAAGGGTTATTTGAGGGCACACATATAATTAAACATTTACCGAAAGGAAGGGTTTGTAAGCTAAGAAAGGAAAATGGATTCAAGAAGACTGAGAGTTTTTAAATAATGGAAATGGCAAAAGAGATCAGAAACTCTCTGTGGTAGATTTTATTTGCTGTGGGAGGAGGATTTGCTTTTCTTTTGTAAATTTGGATTATGTGTTACAATATGTAAGTTCTTGACACTAAATAGGAAAATTGAAGGACTGCCAAGGACATTTTCAAAGATTATGACTATCATTTATCATGGTACTATTTCTGTCCTTAAATAGAAGTTCCACTCGAGTCTAATTGGACTATCATTTTGAGGGAGTACAATTTTACACACACCTACTGGCTAGACATTCAAAATACATCCACTCCTAATTTATACATAGACAGACAACACAAAGACTAAATATATACTTATACATAATTATTCTCATAATTAATATCATAATTATTATGAGCATATATATATATATATATACACACACACATATATAATTATATATTATTGGGCACATATAAACACTCATATATATTTTTATGCATAGATAAAATAAATAAAATTAAAATTAAAAAAAACCTATTTGATAGCTTTTTAAAAGTATGCAGACTGTCTAAAGAAAAATCAGAAGCTGTCGACCATAATCTCAAATTAGTTTTAAGTGGAAAATGACTAGATTATGCAACATAATTTCAAAATTATATACATGAAAAAAAAACTACGAGAGCTTACTATCTTGTTTATGCAATCTTCTAACTTTAACATCACTTACTAAAAATAAATAAAACGAAGAACAAAAGGATCAATATTCGTGTAATGTCAAGAAAATACAATATGACAAATAGGCTTCTAAACAAATTCTTTAAATACAAAAAAAAAGGCGCCAATTTCACATGTACTAATTAAGAAAACGTGTAGAGAAACATATCATTGAGAGAAATAAACCATTAACTCTCAATTAATTTCAATGATTAATTGACCTAAGTATAATTAAGAGGGGTGCATAGGACCTATATATAGAGGTAATTAAGGTTAATTGTATATATATATATATATATATATATATATATATATATATATATATATATATATATATATAGTATAATATGATATAGGGGTACATAGGACCTATATAGATGGGTAATGTGACGATTCATCCGTTAATCCGAATAGTTATGGCGACGGGTGAAACCGTTATTATAATACTTCAAAAATCATATATATATATATATATATATATATATATATATATATATATATATATATATATATATAATTAAATAGATCCATCCATCCATCAAATGACAAATACGAATATTGAAGATCAAATAGAAGTTGTTTCATAATGTTAAAGTGCTTGGTGGTGGAATCTACCTGCTATTGGAGAACTCATAGACCCTTCCACGACTAGAGAAGACGATGAGGGCAATCTCTGCGTCACAAAGAACAGATAACTCATACGCTTTCTTCAGTAGGCCATTTCTTCTTTTGCAGAATGTCACTTGACGATTCGTGTTGTTCTCAATCCTCTTGATCTCAATCTTTCCTCTTCCCATTTTAGAATCCTTTTGTCAACAAAAAATTATATAAATAAAAGTTATAATAAGTAATTTTTGCACACTACTTTTAATTAATTAATAATAAAGACGTAGTTGGTAAAATTACAAATATATATATATATATATATATATATATATATATATATATATATATGGCAAACTAATAGCATTAATTTCCTAGTAACAATGAAAAGTAAAAGTGCATGAATAAATAGGAGGAAATAATAAATTAATAGCACTTAAGTTGGATCTTGTATTACAGAATCAATGGTTATCTTACAAGTCGATCCGAAATTGTTAAGGGTTAATTTGCTCTCTATAAATTATCACGACTTATTAATTTTTGGAGATCTAGACAGGATTTTAAAATTCAAAAAAAAACATTTCTTGAAATTCATTCATTAAGCTTTCTTGCTAGAAATCCAACAGGAGATCTTGAAAATCAAAGAGTTCAAACCCAAAAAAAATGAAACTGAAACCACATCAAAAAGATATCAATAAATGGGAAATATAAGAACTGGAAGAAGAGATATACAAATGGACAGATCCCTTCTTTCTCTTTCATTATTATTGAGAAGAATTAGGTTAAGAAATGGAAATTAGGTTTAGGGCTGGAAATAACTAAATTAATTAACCAAGTAATAATTAAATGTAGAAATTCAGAGAGAAGGAGCACCTCCATATATCTGAGATATAGAATTACAGATGCAAGAGGGGGTTATTTTAACAGCTCTACATATATAGACTTTAAGGAGATCTAGGTTATATATATATATACCCATATGTAAAAACATACATACATACAGAATACTGGCAAGACTTTAGGCAAATTAACTGATAAAGTATATATAATTAAATTAATCTGATGATTGATATTTAGGTCATGTTTGAACTTGATATTAATGAAAGCAATACTTTTACGAAACATACAGAAGAATTTATCAAAAAACAAAACTTTTAGTAAAAAAAAATTATGGCTCTGATCAATACTGTCAACATACAGATCTAAGCTCAAATATAATCATATATATATATATATATATATATATATATATATATATAATCACCATATATATATATATGCATAATACTTGTCACAATTAAGATCAGACAGAAACGTTTTTGAATGGCTTACATAAATGGAAATATATATCACAAAAATCAAGGTATATAAAATGATATGTTTCTCTCTCTCTCTCTCTCTCTATCTATCTATCTATATATATATATATATATATATATATATATATATATATATATATATATATATATGTATCAACATTTATGTACAAACCTGGCCGGAGACTTGGAGCTAAGGTAGTTCAAGCTCTTTTCCGAAAGAAAGCACGAACTCCAAGGAAATTAAACCTATCTATCAGCTGCACTCTCTCTCTATATATATTACGACATGAATGAGAGTTTTAGAGAGAGAGAGAGAGAGCTTGAGCCATGAAAAAGGACGTAGTGAGTGGTTTAATGGAGGGGAATAGGCTTTATTTCTATAAGTGTTATACGCGACGTCGTTGTTTTAGGTTAAATTTTCTTTCTATTATTAGAAACCGCAGCTTCTAAGGCTATGTTTATTTTTTTGAATTATTATTTCATCGGTTCAATCAATTTAGGTTAATACTTTATCCATTTTAAAATTAAAGATATAATTTAATTTTTAAAATCAAATAACGGCATATTAAATTTTAAATTAATTTAAATATATTTAATTTTAGTTGATACAATTATTAGAATTGTATAGTATATAACAAAAACATTAATCATAAATTTATTTCATTCTACACTTTTATGAGTCATACTAATTTTAAAATTTAATATGTTATCATTTGATCTCAAAAATTAAATTATATATCTAATTTTTGAACGAAAAAAATAGTATATTAATATATCCGATTTTAAAGTATATACGAGTTATAATTGAGATCGTAAAATTTAAATTCTTCACAGTTTGTTCTCTAAAATAAATCTAAGTAAGCACGATAGATCATAAATAATAATTCAATCAATTTACCCCTAAATGTTCAATTTAATGGTGATGTCGTGATTTGTGATGATAAGCTTAAGAATCATTTTTGGTACACTAAAAAGAACTTAAACAAAATAATATTTTAAATTTATTAAAATAAAAATATTCAAAATAGAATAAATGAGATTCTTTTTCTTTATTGAAATAAAAGACCTATGGAGTATGATTTGTAAATTTAATAATTATGTATTCGTTTGTGGCAATGCATTGTGTTTTTTTTTCTGACAAATAATTTTGTTGATTTCACAAGATTCCTTGTCACATGTGAGTAAAAATTAATGTGGTGCCTATTGCCTTATTAATAGGAGGGGACCTTGCAAAACTAAAATAATTTATTGCAAAAATAGCAATTCTCTAATTATAGTAGTTTCTTGCTAAATGCTATAATGGCTCATTTAAAAATGTTTTTGATCATTTTGGACTAATAATTTTGTTAGTTTCGCAAGACAAATGTTGGGCTAGCTTACTCTCCATTCTTAATATTCATGTGGAGGATGATCTCGTTGAAGTATAATATTTTTTCGGTAAAAATAGTAATTTCTGACTGTATGCTATGTTTCATCTAAAAATGTGTTTGGGTAATTTTGGACGAACTTTATTGCTGGTAAAAACCATTTCACAAATTGATAACAGTGCAACAGACAAAAAATAAAATCCAATGATTTTATGCCCACCGCGCCCTTTCTTTCAATTGAGTTGAGCATATAGGCTATCCATACATAGAATTTTGATCTAAGATTTCAATTCTTTCATGTTTCAGTAGTAGCAAAGTATGGCGTGAATCAACTAGAAGAGGTATGCATAGAAATATTTACCTTAAAAAATATAGGTGTGTATATATATATATATATATATATATATATATATATATATATATATATATATATATATATATATATATATGATCGTTTCTCTAACGGACCAAATCCAGATTGTGAACTAACTATGACGACGATTTTCTGATATATAACGACAGTATGAACCATCACCATATCAAGGACTGGCTATAGCGACGGTTCATACCGTCGCTATAGCTCAGAAAACCGTCGTCATAGTCGGTCCGTTAACGGACTGATCCGTTGGAGAACATCTCTCTATATGTATACACTACAAGAAAAAGGGTCATCTGCGACCAATGATATCAGCGACCGCACTATCCGGTCGCTGATAATAGTAATCGCGACCGCTATCTGCGACCGCTAAGGATTCTCATCGCTAGTATATATCAGCGACCGCATGCGGTCGCTGATCGGTCGCTGAGAACAATTTTCCTTCTAAAATTTGGTGCGAAACTTTGGCGCGACGACCAATATGTATCAGCGACCGCTTGTGGTCGCTGATATGTCCACATCATTAAAAATTAGTGACCGTCTGCGGTCGCTGATGGCGGTCGCTGATTCTCATAAACTTAATCAGGTTCAGTAGTTCGCTCGATATTTGTAGAAGAAAAAAAAATAGGGAGAACAGACGAGAGGGAGAAGAGGGAGTAGGGGGAGAAGAGAAGAGGGGGTGCCGCCTTCGCCACAAGCTATTGTGCCGTTTTTTTCTACTTCTTCATTACAAGTCCGAAATGCACCATTACAACCTCAAAGGAAAGGTAAAAAAGTTCCAAATCTTAAGTTTGTAATGTCCCCTCTATATATATCTTGTTTAATTTAGGGTTTCTCCTTTAGGGTTTTGTTCAACTATTGATGTTGTAATTGTTTATTGATTCTGATTTGGTTTTGTGAATGGAGATTTGGGTTTTTGTTAATTTATTGATTAATATGGAATTAATCAATTAGTGAATACTGTATTTGTGAATGTTTGATGTTTTAATAGTTGAGTTATCTGCAAATTGTCCTAAAGTAGAAAGCACACTTTTTAATATGTTGCTACAATAGCTGATTCTGTGTATGGTGTTTGGGCTAAACAAGCAATTTGCTAAAATGACACTGATTAGTGCTTAATGGTATACTAGTATAAGTGTTTTGGTAACTGAAATTTTCAAAAGCAGCATTCTTCTTTTTGAGCCTTTCTTTAAATTCATATTTTAAAATTTTATTTGTTGTCTTTCCTTGTTTGTCATAAAAAAAAAGTAGCCACGTCCATTTTTGCATATACTCTTATTGGATTTCTCATTCCATTTTCTTACTTATCTAATATTTGGAACATATTAGTACAACTATGATGTGCACTTAAGGTTGTTTTGGGTATGGAAAGATTGAACTCAGTTTTCAAACATGCTAGAGTATTTGCTTATGAGTTTTCATGGTGATTTAAGGTTTATAGGAATGCTTAAAGACCATATGTGTTTTATTGTAGACTATTGGGATTTGGTAGCCAAAATTGTGCCTATAAGGGACTGTTATGGCTAACTTGTGTAACTGATGTTGTTAGACAGTGAGGAGTACATACATTGCCTATAGATAACATGTAAAAATGATTTCCTAAGTTAGTTAAGGTCTACATGGTGTGTTGTGCAAATTCTTGCTTAAAAATCAATGAAAATAAGCTTTATAGAACAATGAACACTAAAATAGTGAACCACCATACCTGGACCCCATACTCAAGTTTCAATAGTTATAATAGGACATAAGAAAGCTACACAAACTAAAGGAACCAAGCCTAAGCCATTTTGAGCATGAGACTTGTTAGAAGTCACATTTTAAAGCAAAAAATGGACTGTTTTGGACAATTCATAATACTTGACCTTAAAGGACTATTATGAGCAGATACAAAGTTGCTCATACATGCTAGTAGTGATTCCCAAACATGGTCATTACTATAGCTAACAAGAAAACCAATTTAAGCTCTCTTTTCAAGCCTAAATTGAGCTTTGATAAGTCAAAATGAGTCAGATGATTAAATAAAGTGTGGTGATGCTAAAAGTAACCTTAAGTAACTTAAATATACATGCCTAGACTATCCTAGTGGCCAGAACTAGAAAAATTTAGAAAAAGTACAAAATCAGTTTTGTAAAAAAAGTAAGAAAATGGCTAAGTTTGAGCTCTATTTTGGGGAGGTTAATGGGCATAAACAAGAAACCTAAACCTTGAGAAGTTAGTGTGTAAAAGCTTGGTTTAGAGGGTCAAAACTCAATCTATGCTTAGCAAACCTAAAGGAATGCTAAAACTAGTTCTAAATAGATATAATTCAAGTGTTGGAATGAACCAAAGTGGCTAGAATTGAAATTGGCAAGAAGTGACGAAAATTAGTAAACTCAAAATGTGAATAATGGCCTAGTTTAGACGAAAGATGAGAAGATTTTCTCTGTAAGGATATGATTATGAATATATGAAAGATGAAAATGAGAAGATTTTCTCTGTAAGGATTCCGTTGTAGCACCTGCTAATGATGTAGTAGAAGAAATACTACCATCAATGTTAAACATCTCTTACAAGTTAAGAAAGTAAGTGATCAAGAGTGCAAGAGTAAGGATCACACACATTCGTATTCATAATTGTGTTACTTCCTTGGTGTTTAATATATGTGATGGCATGTATCCTTGTTCAATTCCCGAATAATCATATATGATGCACACTCATGTTATATATGTACATATACATCTATATGTATTTATAAGCATCATAAGTGGCATTGAGCTGAATTGTAAATCTCTAACAAGGGAATAAAATAATTCATGTCAACATAGGTAATGCAAGTGGTATCATGGACCTCTATTCGCATCAGTAGTTAGATGAGACGACAAAAGTCAAGTGCCCAGATAGGTGCTACAGCAGAATTTAGAGCTGGTTGTCAAGTATTTCTAGATTATGCGTATAGTCACACGGAATGTGTTAATAGTCAGAACAAGATAAGATGTCCTTGTTTAAAGTGTAAGAATGTAAATTATATGGACAGAAACATAGTAAACTATCATTTACTTGTTTCTGGGTTCATGAACAATTACGAAGAATGTTGGTGGGCACATGGGCAGAGAAGAGATAGTGGCAATGCACAAGTACACAATCCAGGTAGCAGTACCCATCGTATGAATGACATGGTTCATGATATTGCAGGACCGGATTTTGATTGGGAACAAGGCAGAGAGCAACCTATGAATTCTGATGCCAAATCATTCTTTAAGTTGTTAGATGAAGGTAGCGAACCATTGTGGCATGGTTGCACGAAGCACACTACATTGTCTGCAGTGGCGACATTACTTAACATCAAGGCTGATCACAACATAAGCCATGAGTGTTTTGAGTCACTCTTGAGGGCCATTAAGAGTATGTTACCTGTCGGTGAAAAATTGCCTGATAACTACTACTATTGTACAAGTATACTACACTCCTAGTCCTGTAAGGAAAAGGGATAGACCGCCTACAGATTGGCAAGTTGTAATTCATACTCCCGCGTGCAGTCGTGTCCAAGTAATAGACGGAGATTTCTACCAATAGGAGATGCTTCATAGACCTCCTATAATAAATATAGAGGACAACAATGATGTAATCCAGTTATAGGGTGGAGATGAACCTGATGAATTGGATCTCGAGATAATTATTGTGCCAGATGATAGTGATACTGAGGAAGAGTTATTGACTGACACTGACATAGAATCTGAAGAAGAAGATGGTTATGAATCTCCAATACTTATACAAAATGATTCTGACTCAGACAACGAATTTCAATAAAATGTATGTTTAGTTTTAATTGTATTATAATGAATTATATATAGGAATGTTCTCTATATCCTTAACATGTTCATGTACCTTTCATTAATTGTCATTATTGTCCTTTTCTATAAAATGTATGTTTAGTTTTAATTGTATTACATACAATTACATATGTATATGTTCTCTATATCCTTGACATGTTTATGTACCTTTCATTTATAACTCATACTAACATCCTAAATTTTTTATTTATAGATGTCTTCTGAACCTGCAGCACGAAAGTGCGGGTTGGGTCGGGGCCCTAATCATGTGCCGAAGGCCCCGGCTAATCCGGATGATCGCATTTTTATACATATCCGTCCTCCTCCAGAAAACACATAAGTTAAACATCGTGTATATATAAGGGTTTAATATTTCCATTGTTATAAATATATTTTAATGTAAATTATTATATATTGTAGTGATTTTCAAGATAGTAAAATTGTGAAGTGCATTTCACAATTATAAGTATGAATCGCCTCACGCCAAGTGATTACATGGGCGAGCACACCTCTCGCCCATAAGGATGCAGTTTGGGCTAAATTTCAGGTATATTTTTTATCACTCTGATAGATAATACATAGTTAATCAAATAATATTGTTTAGTAATGTTGGATTATGGTAATATAAAAGTTTTAATATTATTATTGTTATTTTATTTACAGAAGCGGTATAGATGGGACGATGCACATGCATCAGTTATTCAGACACTATTCTGGTAGAAGTGCGTCATCCGAACTAAAGATAATCTGAACAAGGAACGACAAAAAGCCCTGCACAATGCTGAGATTGACCATCTAGGACAGGGTGAGCAGTATATGCATGAACATAGCCCCTGGTGGTGCGCACAACCCATATGGGTGCAGATGTATGACCAATGGAGAGTTGAGAGCTGGGTCAAGAGGAGCAAGACTGCCGCCTTGAACAGATCCTCAGGTGTATCAGATGGCAAGAAGGCAAAAAAGGCACGATCGGGCGACAAGATATCATAAATTGCATCACATTCTTTGCCAAAGTTACGTATGTTATGTTTACAGTCATCTTTTGTAGCTAAAATATCATATGTTTACATAATAATATGAGAAAATGAACTGTAGGAGTCTAAGTCTCAAGGTCAACCTATCAATTGGTTGGATGTGTATGTGGCCACCCGCGATGGTCTGCCTGAGGCTATTCAGATAGCGGTAATAAGTTCACTTTATCCTAATATGTTTTTTATAAATTGTGACAACCTGTTTTAGTATTTTTTTTTATTTATTTTTAACTATTTAATTGTTCACCTTCCGATGAGAACACTTATAAGGGCTTAATGAACGCAGCGCTATCCTCAAGGCACCCCGTCATCGTCGATCGATTGATCAAGAATTATGGGAGGGCGTCCATCGTGAAGAAAAATTATGTCAAAGGCCAAGGACAAAACGACGCCTCGACCATCACGCAAGACAGTGAATGCCACCCGATCTACATATCATCAAAGTTATCCAAATTATCATACTCTTGCTTGATGTGTGAGAGCGATCTGTCAGATCGTGATCTTCTTCAGATATCTTGGCGAACATCTGCAGCCTCTGAGTCCCGATAAGTTGGCGGAGGCGATGGCAAGAAGCAGCAGCAGGAGCAACAACACATTAAGCGAAATGACGACCGTGTATATATATATATATATATATATATATATATATATATATATATATATATATATATATCGTTTATTGTTTAGCTATATTGTCTTATATGTTTATAGTCTCTGAGTCACTGTCTTACTTATATGTTTCATTACATTGTCTATTGTTTAGTTTTCCCTAAGTCGTAGCGGTATCAACACATGTAAATATATGTTTTATTATTTTGTTAATTACAGGATCCTAATTTGGATGATCCATGAAGAGCGCCTAGACTTTTTTTTTAGATTTTTAAAGCCTTGTACTCTTTTAGATTCATTCTTTGGACAATTGTATTGGTATATATGGATGTTTACGATTGTATTGTGTTGGATGAATGTTTACAATTGTATTGTGTTGGATGAAGAGCTAGACTTGTTGTGTTGGATGAATGTTTATTCATGGATGATCAATGTTTATCATATAGTAATTATATCATCGATGGATGTTAATATGGATGCTTGTATATACTGCTGTGTTGGGATTGAAAGCAGGTACAAAGCAGGTTATTTTTGGGAAATCAATAAAACAGGCAAAAAAAATTTAAAAAAAAAACCATCAGCGACCGCATGTGGTCGCTAACACTGTATCAGCGACCGCGTTACCTTCTTGGAAACGACCGACCAATGCGGTCGCTATTACCGGTCGCTGCCACGTGTGTCATGTCACACCTGACAAATGACTCAGCATGAGTTAGATTAGCGACAGACACGGTCGCTGATTGCGGTCGCTAATAAGTCGGTCTTTATTAGTGGTCGTTAATGTCCATCCAGCGACCAGATTACCTGCGACTAATATCAGCGACCGCATGCGGTCGCTGATACCCATCTGCGACCGTATGTGGTCGTTGATAAGCCTTTTTGTTGTAGTGATATAAAGAGAGGTTCTCCAACGAACTAGGAAAAGTGGACCAAAAATGAACCAGCTATAGAAAACTGTCGATATAGCCCGATTTGTCTTTGGTTCATTTTTTTGGCTCGTCGGAGAAAATTTTCTTATATATATAGTCTGTTTATTATGCGGGTGGTCCGCATATGGACCACCTATAGTGACGAACCATACCGTCACTAAAGTCATCGTTATAGTGAACAGGGCTATGACGACGACTTCTGGGCTATGACGACAGTCCATATGCTATGGCGACGGTCCATATCCTATGGTGACGGCTTTAGCGACGGTATGGTCTGTGATGCCCCCAAATTCGAGTTCTTTAACCTCAGATCCAATGCTTACGATTCATCAACAACATACATATTCTATAACTATTGCGGAATAATAAACATACATTGTTCGTCATAATAAAGTCTTACAACATACTACCAGGGTCTTATTAACCTTAACTTATACACACACTTAATATTATAAATTAAAGGTTTACATAATCAAAGTAAATCAATACTTAAACATTCTCATCTATTATTCCTGCACTTTTTCTTTTCATTTGTCCCTCTTGGACGCCTCTGTTTTTGCTGAAATAAACGTCATGATATAGCACGAGTAAGCAACTAATTTGCTTAGTAAGTTTTAAATACAAAAGGGATATATCATGATTAGAAAGGAATTTAGCTTTCAGTGTTCAACAATAGGAATCGATTGTGAAGGAATATGAATTTATTCTTAATAATTGGAAATTCGAATAATTGAATAATAAATACTAAGTGGTTTGGAATAACCATGAACATATACTAAGGTTGTTATTATTTAAATTGGTCATTTTAATAAGTTTTGGTAATCAAGGGGATCAGCCTTTCATACCCGGTGATTTATGCATAAACACTTAATAATCGAGCAACAATTGTTTTCCAGTAACATGCTTTAATAAAATTGTTCTTTTGCTCAGTCAAGACTTCTTACCAATTCAATTGATTATGAACAACTTTTAAAATTTATTTGATTTAACAAATTTAAACAACGCTTGATCTAGCTGATACAACTAGAATAAATCTATCTCATAAATAGTTCATGAATAAAAGAACTTTAATTAATTCACAGTTCAATAATAATAGAACATGAATTTAACTTCACAAAGTGCGATTAATAATAATCATTAAGGATTTAAAATAATAAATAATAATTATCCACTAATAAATAATAATTTTCTGACTGAAACCACAAAGTTTTTTTCGCGTTGTCTATTTACTGTTTTGTAGTAGTGATGCTTCGAAAATAATAACTCCAGTTTGAGTTAGGGAACTTGTCTTGTTTGTAGTCTACTGCTGCGAAATTAAATCTATCCGGTTAAGCAGTTTAATCTATCTTCCTTTGAAAGACCTATAATTGATCTTTTGATTAGTAAATCATATAATATCATCACTCTATATTACATTATCGATCATTTAGTCATTACATTAATTCCTTAGTAATATTATCATCCTTGATAATATTATTATCATGTAAACATTATCTTAAACTCATCTAATATTATTACCCTTAATAATATTTTATTTAATTCTTAGTATTATCAATCAACTAATAATACTTTATTAGCTTATTAATATTATTAACCTCTTAATAATATTTTAATCACTTTTTAATATTCTTAACACTTACTTCTTTTACTAATATTATTAATCATTTAATAATATCTTAATCCTTAACTAATATTATTAATCATTTAGTAGTATTTTATTACTTTATTAATATTATTAACCTTTTAATAATATTTTAATCACTTACTAATATTATTAACCTTTTAATAACATTTTATTTAATTTTGAATATTATCAATTATTTAATAATATTTTAATCATCTAATAATACTTTAATCTAATATTATTAATCTTTTAATAATATTTTAATCTAATATTATTAATTACATTAATAATATTTTAATCTAATATTATTAGTCACATTTAATAATATCTTAATAATTTATTAATACTTTAATCTAATATTATTAATTATTTAATAATATTTTAAATCCATCTTAATTTAAATATTATTGATTATGTAAAAATATCTTATTTTAATATTATTAATATTTTAATAATACTTTAATCATTTATTAAACTTTTATTTAATAACCATAAAAGGTCATAAATATTAGTTCTCATAAAAATTACTAAAATACCCTCCAATAATCAAAATACAACATATTTAGGGTTTCCAAGCATTAAAATCATATTTTTATCATATATGACATCACATAACAATTATTTCCATTTATTTGCAACACAACCATTTACACGAAAAATACCAAAATAGTTCCAAAAATATTTCTTTTCTAGAATATGACAGAATATAATATCCAAAGGTTGCCCAAAATTTTCCAACTTGATTTACTATTTTTAAAGGGGCTTAAATCGCCGGATCTTGCAACATTTTCATTAATCGAGTTTTTGTCCAAAAATTCCAAAACTTTCAGAGAATGTTCTTGTTATATATATGTACTTCTAGTAAACATTTCACCATTTTTGGAGTTGCACACGAAGAGTTATTCAATGTTACTTTTAAAATAGTCATTTCTTGTAAAACGTCATAACTCCCATTCTACACATCCAAAACTGTCCATTCTTTTTATTAAATGTAGTTAACTCACCAAAGTATCTTCTCGGTTTTTTTCAAAATTTTTAAAGTACAGGAAATGGATAAAACAGCCTTTTAAAAGGGTTGGCCAGAAATTGTCCACTACCTTTTGTTCCACAATGGACTGTTTTAGTTCCATCAGCCACCAAGGCTTGAAAAATCAGTGTTTTTGAGTGCTACCACTTGAGTTTAGTAATTAACTTACATATCTAGCACCACCTTTGACGGATCACAAAAAAGAGGTGTAGATCTTAAGTTATCCATATACATGATTCAATTGAAGAAAAACTAGGGTTTTCACCCTTAAGGAACATAAGTTCATTTTCTTCCTTTGGATCTTCATCCTAACACTCAATATGGTTAGATCCTTACATGAAACATGTAGATCTAAGAGTTATTGAGTCTTAGAACATAACCCCTCTAAAACTTTGAAAATAAAAATAAAATTAGAAGGAAGAAACTAGAATATATAGAACCTCACCTTGATCTTCTAGCTATTCTCCTTGATTTACCAAAGTAGTTTAGGTGCTTAGGATGCATAAGAGTTTGAGCTCTCTCTCTCTCTCTCTCTCTCTCTCCTTCCTTCTACCCCCAACTTCCTCTTCCTCTTTCTCTTTATTTTTGCTTTTTTAATAAGTTAGATGAAATGAGAAGGAAATTAGGGTATTAGTATAATAGTATAGATATACAACTTATATCTATATTATTATCCCAACACTTCTTATATCTAAGGGTGTAAACGAGTCAAACTGGAGCGAACAGAGAGCTACTCGAATTCGACTCAAAATGATAAATTCGTACTCGAATTCGGCTCGAATTCGAATTTTATTTGAAAAATTCTACTCATATTCGACTCGACTCGAATATTTATTACTCGAATTCGATCCGACTCGACTCGAATATTTATTTAAACTATTCGTGAGCTTCAAATTCAAGCTCGAATTTGAGTCTCTGCATAATAACTAGTTTTATAATAAATATAATTATAAATTGAATTTGTTATTTTACTTAAAATGAGAAAATATATTTATTATTACACTTTACAAATATAAAATCACAATTAAAATTAAAAATAAAATAGAACAATAAATAATTGTCCTAATTTGATTTAAATTTGTATATATTATAAGAGAATGTATCGAACATCTAATCAAATATGTATTAACCGAGTATGTATCGAATCACAATCAAAAATTTGAGTAGATTGAATTTTAAACGAGTCAAGTATAACCTTGCTCAGATTCTACTCATATTTTTATTCGAACTATTTTAAAGCTCAAATTTGGATCATATTATTAACGAATCCGAGTCTCGCTCGTATTTTGTCGAGTCAAGACTGAATCGAGCTCGAACTGTGTTGGCTCGTTTACAGCCTTACTTATATCCCCTAGGTAATTACCCTTATCTCTTATAATTCTTATCTTTTAGGATTACATGTAATCTTAATTAAGATTTTGAACCAATGGGAGCTTGACACATATGTACTTTATGTAAAGGAAGAGATTAGTTAGCAAAAATGGTAAGTTAATTATCACATCACAAGGACAAAAATGGCCTTAAGTACCCGGCCACACCTCCCCCTTTTGCCCCATTTTTGCTTTATTTTTAATGCCAATTTTGATTAATCAAATGTCCAAAATATCTCTTAGTAATTAGGCTAAAGATTGGTCCTTCAATTTAATTCCTTTGAGCTTCCTAATTAATTATTTGGACCATGGGAGTAACATAGTCCAATACTTTTAATCTCTCTTACCCTAATTATTTATTTTATTCATGCCCATTTAACTTTATAACCCAATTAGGCTTGTTTTAATTAGGTTTAAAATAAATAATCAATTGAGATAATAAGATTAAGCTCTTAGGTTAGTATAAATCTTAAATACTAACATTTCTCAATGTCATAACCCTTAGGTTATTTAATTACCACACCTAGGGTATAATTAGGGTATGTAAATTTCCTTTTAAATTCTATTTACATAATTAGTAATTATACATATCAATACACACAGCGTAATTATTTATTTAACCATATACCTTTTCCACATAGTCATCACATATTCATTCACTATACGCCATAAAGTTTTCAATATCATTAATATATTTACTTACAAAGTGACTTAAAATTCTTGGTTATTACATGGTCTGTCGCTATAGGTGGTCCACCAATTCAATAGAAAATGCTATATATATATGAGTGCGACAAATCCAAATAAAAAAAAAAAATCAAAAGAGCAAATCGGCTATAAAATCGGTTTTCTAAGATATATATAACGATAGTTCAAACTTTCATCATAACAATGTCGTCGGCTTTGGATGCTATAGTGACGTCACTATAGCTGGTTTGCTCTCCTTGGCTCATTGGAGAGACATGCCCTATATATATATAGGAAAATTTTCTCCAAAGAACCAAAAACACAAACCAAAGACGAATCGGGATATAGCAACGATTTTCTGAGATATAGCGACGGTTCAAACCATCGCCTTAGATATAGCCGGCTATAGTGACAGTTTTCTATGCTATAACAACGAAAAAAACAGTCGTTATAGTCGATTTGTTTTTTGTCCACTTTTCCCGTTCGTTGGAGAAGCTCTCCATATATATATATATATATATATATATATATATATATATATATATATATATATATATTAATGAAATGCATTTTCAAGATTAAAGTGTTATATTTGCAACAAGAATAATTTAGAATCAACCTACACTTTTCAAAGGTGGGTTTACGATTAAAGTACTGTCTAAAAACAAGGACTAATATCTTTTATGTTAGTTTACAAAAGTGATGGATAGAATAACACTATGGTTATGTTTGTTTGTAAGAATTATACTTAGGATATAACTATCACTATAAGAAAAAGCTTTATTTTCCACAAAATATTCCCTCGAAAATAAGATTATTCCGTCGGACCTAGCGTATTTCTGACTGAAGTATCCGTCGGATATTCGGTTGTATATACACGCATTAGAGATAAGTTTCGTCGCAAAATTCGTCGAACTTTTCTAATTTTTGATTGACTTATCCCCGAAGGAATTCCATCGGATCTAACTTAACTTCGACGAACTAAATACAAGGAAAGAATTTTGTCGAGTGTAAGAGCCACTTATGTCCGACGGATATTTTTCTTGGAAAATTAAATTATAAAAAACAATATTAAAATCCAAGCTCGACGGAATATTCCCTCAGAAATAAGTTAGTTCTGACGAAAAATTAATATTAATAAATAATATTTAGAATTTGTCTGAGAATTAAATCTGACAGAATATCCGTTGGAAATATCTTATTCCTTCGAAAATAACCCTTTTTTAATAAATATTTTAAAATTGCAATTTCCAGGTATTTAAACCTATTTATGTACCTGTAACCTGTTTTATCTTAATACAAACATACAATAATATATTTCACATTCAAATATTCAACGTAGCGCTAAAAACATGTATCACTTCTCAACAACAATGTAATCTACTAATTGATCATCATTAACATCACAAGCTAACATTTACAAATATAAGCTAATGTTTTATCATCACATCAACAACAATATGTACAAATGTTCTACAATTTAATGAATAACATGAATACAACGTAATCTACTTATACAGACGCAACTAGACTATAATATGTACAAATTTTCTACAAATGAATAACATGAATACAAATGAACTATAAACTAGTAAAAGTATCATCATCGAGCGGAGGTGGACAACACTGCTCTGGTGTATGAAAATCTCGGTCGCCCTCCTAGTCGTCATCGCCACCCTCTTGAAAAAATTATAAATAAAAATCATTAGTCCATATATATATGAGAATTAACAATATAGCCTTAATTGAAAATAACATAAACATGCAGAATACCTGAGTAGGCGGGGGCTGACGAAAAAGCCTCCTCTAGGAGGGTAATTACCATCCAGAGTATCTCGTCGCTGAAAGCGTCGAACAGCTCCTGCCATAATCTCGTACTCATTGCGGAGGCCCCTGCTATAATATCTTGTGCAAGCTGGTGAAGACAAGAATTGCTAGGCAACTGCTGACGACGAAAGACCAAATCGATATGGAACCTATCCGACACGGCCGCTATTAGCCTCTGAAATAACTCGTCATCCAAGCTAGCCAACATCCGTATGAGATGGTCTGACATGTGCTCCTGGACACTAGCGCTGGCTAGAGCCTACAAAAATATATTGTTCCTGTGACTCCCCCAAAATATGTATACATCACTCATTCTGAGTCGCCAAATACATGGTACAGAATACAAATACAAACTTTATTTATACAATACGACAAAAACGTAGCTGAGAGTTTTAACATGAATATTATCTCATAAAAAGTATCTATACTCAAATGGAGTCCGCATTACAATTATTATCACACTATTTTATAAAATAGTGAGGACTACTATAGCCACCATCTTGGACCGTCACTCCATTCCCCGACTAGTCCCGGCTGTAAGACCCCAACTTTTATGAATAAAGATGAATTTTCTATAAATATCATTTTCTAATATTATGGAGTAAATTTGATATAATGTTATAGTTGTGGGTAATATTTATAAATTTTGCAAAGTACGCAAGTTGTTATATAATATTCGATTGGTCGGGAAATATTCATTTTAACAGGGAATATTCGTACGACGGCACAATCATTGGTGGACCCCACAATAGAATTATTGTTGGATTGAGAAAACGACAAAAATATCCTTTTATGAAAATAACGGCGGAAGTTTTACCGTTAACTGTTGAAACACCCGGTGTTAAAAGTACAGTAATATGCGTGGTTGCAAGTAGCACACGGTATTGATTATTGATGTTTACGTGAGAAGTCACTCAGTTTTGTTCAATTATTGCTACAATAATTGTTGCATAGTATCTCACATTATTTGATTCAATTATTGTCGATATTTTATATATTATTAAATCAATAATTGAGATGACAGAGTTATTAATATTATTATTTGCAATATTGACAATGTCTAGAAGTTCTGGCAATGAGAGGTTTGGTCACCTAATTGCGCGCCAATAGGGAGAAATCCTTATTGGAAAGCCCCATCTTTCCTGGGAACGACCTAGTTGTAAAATATTGCGAATTATAATAAAGATGATAAATATTGTTAAAAATATTGAGGTAATTTTTATGAAGTATTTGATGTAATTTTGCGTATTATTTGGATCCCCACATACCCATTTTTTCAAAATAGTTAGGAGAAAGTTATCTCAGTTTTTATTTTATATATATATATATATATATATATATATATATATATATATATAAAGTGACATTGGGGGGTAGGGGAATGATGTTAGTCACGGGTGGGAGAAAAATCAAATTGGTGTGTGTATATATATATATATATATATATATATAAGTGGCCAACATGTGTTTAATTATATATATATATATATATATAAGTATTATATTTTTTTTTATTGGATGATTACTTGGAATTGGCATCTGTGATTTATCAAAACATTCATCCGTGAATTGCATAACTGTTGGCCCGTGAATAAAAATTTCTAAATAGTATCCTTCCATTCTCCTATAAATAGGATGCTTAGTTAGAATTGAAAATCACACCAGAATCAGAGAATTCTTCTTCTATTTTATTAAGCGTATTTCTTAAGAGTTTTAGAAAGCTTTGAGCATAGAAAACAGTGAAAGTTTTCTTCAAAAATATCCCCGTTATACCAGTTGGAATACTCTTCTTTTCAAGGTAAGGGATGTTATTTTTGTTCAATATTCGCTTAAAATAATATTTTCTTCCATACTCTGTAGTATGTAAGTAATATTATTTCGTTTCAGATTTTAAATTATATACTCATTTTGTTAAGTTTTGGCTTCTATACTCCATGAAATTAGTAGAATATCCTTGATATTTGCGCTTCATCCAGTATATTTTAATGGAAATATTATTCTGAGCATTCTTGATAAGTTTTAACTTTTTCATACTGGAGTACTATTCTCTGGGTTACTATTCCCAAAGTACTATTCACGGAGTACTATTCACTCAGGTACTATTCACCCGAGGTACTATTCATGATAAAAATTGATTCGTTTTCAGTCCAAATTATTTTTGGTACAATATTATTCTCGAATTTTACTCCACAAAGCAGTATCGTGTTGGCAATTTGGACGTTATTGATTTACGATAAATTAAATTATAAATCTTTAAAAATTATCCTTGAACTTATTTTATTGAATTCTTATATCA
The DNA here is from genome assembly GCA_020205605.1 of Panax ginseng. NCBI lineage: Eukaryota > Viridiplantae > Streptophyta > Magnoliopsida > Apiales > Araliaceae > Panax > Panax ginseng. Next base: position 128,404,311 of record CM035145.1, on the reverse strand, counting down.
TTGTCATCATCCTCATGTTTATATTACATTGAAAGTCATCTCATGGCACATAGTGCATAGATGGACTTGGTATGATTATGACCAGGAATTATTCGGTATAATCATAACCGTAATGTTACAAATGATGTGGTAAAAGTCCTCATTGGCCCGTAATGCATTGATGGAAAGTTGTTGGCATGATCATGACCATTGACGAATACACGAATATCCTTGGCCAGTAGTGCATGGATAATTTGTGGTCATGATACTAAAGAATATCTTTGGCCGTAGTGCAGGGGTGATTCGATGATATGGATTATTTATTAAGCTAAGTCTCAGCGATAAAAGTGATGAAAAACCTTTTAAATCATAGAAGATAGTAGATTTTATGCTCTACTTGACTCTTCTAATGGATTGCTTGTTCCGCTGCAGTTAAACTTGATGTTTGTTATATTTTATCAGTTTAACACTGTTGAATGCTAACGATAAATTATTCTGCATTATCTTAGTCATAATATTTCTTATTGGGCTAGTTGAGCTCACCCTTTTGCTTTCATTGTTCTTTTCAGGAAATGAGAACGTAGCTGGGACTAGTCGAAGAACGGAGTGACGGTCCAGATTATAGCATTAGTAGTCCTCGCCATTCTATGAAATAGTGTGATAATAAATGTATTGAGGACTCCATTTGAGTTGAATACTGTCTAAAAGACAATATTCGTATTAAAACTCTCAGTTTATGTTTTGTCATATTTTACACGACAATTGTATTATTAAGTTGTATTTGAATTTTGTACCATATGTTTGACGACTCAAGATGGGTGATCTATATCTATTTTGGGGGCGTCACACCGGCTACGTTCTCATTTTTTGAAGAGAACAATGAAAGCAAAAGGGTGAGCTCAACTAGCTAACCCAGTAAATAATATTATGACTAAGATAATGCAGAATAAATTATCGTTATCCTTCAACAGTTTTAAATTGATATAATACAATAGACAACAAGTTTAACTGCAGCGGAATAAACAATTCATTAGAATAGTCAAGTAGAGCATGATATCTACTATCTTCTATGATTTAAAAGTGTATCATCAATTTTATCGCTGAGACTCAGCTTAATAAATAATCTACATCACTGAATTATCCATGCACTACGGGCCAAGGATATTCATTAGTATCACATCCACGAATTATCCATGCACTACAGGGCCAAAGATATTCGTGTTATCACCAATGGTCATGATCATGCCAACAACTGTCCATCAATGCACTACGGGCCAATGAGGACTTTTACCACATCATTTGTAATATTACAGGTCATGATTATACCGAATAATCCCTGGTCATAATCATACCAATCAATAGTCCATCTATGCACTACGGACCAAAGATGACTTTTATCACAATATAAGCATGGGGATAATGACAATGATATAAGAATTCAATTAAATGAAAGCAAAGGATAAATTTTAAAGATTTATAACTCAATTTATCCAGAATTCAATAATGTCCAAATTGTCAACCATGATACTGCTTTGTGAAGTAAAATTCAAGAATAATATTATATCAAAAATAATTTGGACAGAAAAGAAATCAATTTTTGTCATGAATAATATCCCAGGTAAATAGTATCCGAGTGAATAGTACCCCGGCATGAAAAGATCAAAATTTAACAAGAATGTTTAGAAAAATATCATTGTGAAACGATACTGGATGAAGCACAAATTTCAAGGATATTCTACTAATTTCAAGGAGTATAGAAGCAATTCTTTACAAAAATAGTGTAGAATTCGGAAATCTGAAACGAAATAATATTACACACATACTACAAAGTATGGAAGAAAATATTATTTCTTACGAATACTGAAAAAAAATAATATCCCTTACCTTCAAAGGAGAGTATTTCTGACCGGTATAGCGAGATATTCTTGAAGAAAACTTGCACTGTTTTCTACACTCAAAGCTTCCTTAAACTCTAAAGAAATACGCTCAATATTATAAAAGAAGAATTCTTTGATTCTGGTGTGATTTTAATTTCTAAACTAATCATCCTATTTATAGGAGAATGGAAGGATACTATTTGAATAAGAAAATCACGGACGCACAGGGAAAAGTTTCAATGGTATGCAGACAAAGAAATTTTTTTAACAAAATTTGATTTTACAATCTTGACTATATGCACACTTATATATGCAAGACTATGTAATACTATGCAATACTAAGTAAATAAAATATAATATATTCTATTTTTCATATAAAAAAACAAAACTAATATAAAATATATAAAAAAATTACCTTACCTCCACGATAATGCACACACACACACACACCAAATCTATTATATATATATATATATATATATATAATACTTCTATATATATATACTAAATAACTTTCTACCGATTATTTTGAAAAATGTGTAAGTGGGGGTCCATATAATACGCCAAGTTTATAACAATTAATTCAATAAAAACCCCTATATTTATCTCAAATCACTTGGCTTCACAAAATATATTTTTAATAACAATTATCATTAATATTATAACTCACAATATTAATAACCAGATCATTCTCAGGAAAGAGGGGGCTTTTCCGATAAGGATTCTCCCTATTGGCGCGTAATTAGGTGACCAAACCCCTTTCCTCGATAGAACTTTCTAAATATCGTCAATAATGCAAATAATAATATGAATAATTTTGTCATCTCAATTATTGATTTAATAATATAAAATATTGTGACAATAATTGAATCAATAACGTGAGATACTATGCAGCAATTACTGTGACAATAATTGAACAAAATTGAGTGACTTTTCACGTAAGCATCAACTGTATAATATTGTGTGTTACTATGTAACCACGCGTATTATTGTACTTTTATCACCGGAAATTTCAACAGTTAACGATAAAACTTTCGCCGTTATTTTTATAAAAAAAAATTTCATTCATTTTCTAACTCTGACAATAATTCCGTTGTGGGTCCACCAATGATTGTGCCGTCGTACGTATATTCCCTGATAAAATGAATATTCCCCGACCAATCGAATATTTTATAACAATTTTCTTACTTTTCAAAATTTGTAAATATTACCCACAACTATAACATTATATTAAATCAACACCATAATATTAAAAATGATATTTAGAGAAAAATTCATCTTTATTCATAAAAGTTGGGGTCTTACAGTTCCACTACTAATAATAATTTGTATAATGTGATAAATTATGATAATTTCATGAAACATAAAAAATAGTATTACCTCCAGATAATGTAACACTTAATTCCTGTCGGTACTGCTAGTAGAGGGATCTTGAGACGCGACCCATAGTCTCAATTCTTCATCCCAATCTAATACAATATTAGGAATGGGATGGTGGAATCTAATGGCTCAAAACCCCTCCTAATAGCCTCCAACTCAGCTATACACTGGTCCCGAAGCTTCTGAAATCGGTCTTGTAATTTATTTTGTATACATGAGTTAATTATATCATTTTATTAACGATTGCATATTAATAAAAGCTAAATAATAAGCTGAGTTTTACCCGTATAGTTAATGCTGCCTGAGACAAAGCACGCTCGTTCTTAGGCGTGTGGGCTCTATCCCAAAACTCTAACATGGTCGGATCTCGGCCCAAGGTCCTCCTCAAGGCCTAATAAAACATTCATAAAATAGGTATTAAGTATTTCTGTGAGAACTTGATAACTAAACAACTAAATACAACACATTTACCGTCTCGCCTCCTCAAACGACTAAGAACCAGTGGTGTGTACTATGCAGACCTGGCCACAGTTCTTCTTTACCTGCTCAGACTTCTTCTTGAAGTCATCAGCATCCCAGTACGCACACATAGCCTTTCAGGCTAAATCGGAGACTATGTGGGGCTGGTGATCTTTAATGGTGGTTCTAGGATGGTCCTCAACTGCCCGGGATACCCTCTGTCGCATCTCATATAGCCAGCCAGAGTAATTTTTAGCGACATGTAAAATAATCGCATTGTCGCCAGCTGTCTGAGAGATACTCGGGTCATATCTATAATAAATCTATACAAAAATTTTAAAAGTTAGGAACAATTGATTTCGTCGAACTTAACAACTATGTACTAATATAATATGATTAACTTACGTGAAAATCCAAAGAAGATGCTCAGCATAAAGGTGGGCTTCAGCATCATCATATCGATCAGTGCATGCATCTGGTCGGGAGGTGCGTCAAACAGATAGAGTGTAGGGTGTGCTTAGCTACCGGTGTGATTCCCCCAAAATTAGGTATACATCACCCATCTTGAGTCGCCAGATACATGGTACAGAATTCAAATACAACTGTCGTGTACAATACGACAAAACATAAACTGTGAGTTTGAATACAAATATTGTCTACTAGAGAGTATACAAACTCAAAAGAGTCCTCATTACAATTACTATCACACTATTTCACGTAATAGTTAGGACTACTAATGCACCATCTAGGACCATCACTCCGCTCTCAGACTCGTCCCAATTATATTCTCATTTCACAGAGAAACAATGAAAGAAAGGGTTAGCTCAACTAGCCCAAAGAAGAAATATTATGACTAAGATAATGCGAGAATAAAATATCATTAGCCTTAAAACAAAGTTAAACCGATATAATATAACAAACATCACGTTTAATCTGCAGTGAACAAGCAATCCATTAAAAGAGTCAAGTAGAGAATAAAATCTACCATCTTTTATGATTTAAAAGGTTTTCATCACTTTTATCATTGGGACTCGACAATAAATAATCCACATCATCGAATCACCCCACATTACTGACAAGGATATTCTTTAGTATCACGACCACAATTATCCATGCACCACGCGCCAAGAATATTTGTGTATTCATTAATGGTCATGATCATGCCATAAAACAATTCATCTTTGCACCCTTGGCCGAAGAGAATCCATAGCCATAATCATACCAAAAACTGTCCATCAATGCACTATGGGCCAATGAGGACTTTTTCCACATCATTTGTAACATTACGGCCATGATTATACCAAATAATCCCCACGGTCATAATCATACCAAGTCCATCTATGCACTTACATGCCACGTATGACTTTCAACATAATATAAACATGAGGATGATGACAATGATATAACAATTCAATAAAAACAGTTCAAGAATTAAATTATACAGAACCGATAATGTCCAAATTGTCAACATGATCTTCGCTTTGTAGAGTAAAAATTCAAGAATGCTCGTAAGAATATTTCCATGAAAAGATATCGATGAAGCGCAAATATCAAGGATATTCCACTAATTTCATGGAGTATAGAAGTTAAAACTTTAACCAACCGAGTATAATAAAGAATGGAATAACAAAAGAAATCACCATGCATGCGGTTGCTTGGCATGTAGACAAGTTATTCCAATGTAATACTAAATAACGGAATGAGGTCAAAGCGAAATTCTCACCGAAGCGAGATGTTCCAATGTAATAATAAAGAATGGAATAACAATAGAAATCACCATGCATGCGGTACTTCACATAGACAGGTTATTCCAACATAATACTAAATAACGGAACCAGGTCATGCGAAATTCGCATCGACATGATGTTCCAACAGAATAATAAAGAATGGAATAACAATAGAAATCACCATGCATGCGGTATCGCGCATGATGTGTTATTATTACAACGTATACTAATAAGGGCGTAATCGTGTCCCGCGAAATTCGCATGCATGTGATATTCCAAAGAATAATAATAAAGATTTTAAACCGTGTCCCACAGAAAAAGCATGCATGTGGATATTCTAACAGAATATTAAAGAATGGAACCAGATCCGGCATAAAATGCACAGACAGGATATTCCAACCAAATAATAAAGAATGGAATAACAGAAGAATTTCACCAAGTATAGGTAACCCGCGTTTACAGGTTATTCCAACAGAATGATAAAGAATGGAATAACAGAAGTTCTCTTCATGAATACAAAAGAAATAATACCCCTTATGAGTACAACAAATAATATCCCCTACCTTAGAAAGAAGAGTACTGGATATAGAAGTAGTGAAGTAGCAGAACACTTTTCTTCTTTCTCTATAGTTTCTCTCTAGAGTTTCAAATTGAATTAAATAAGAAATAATGAATGAATGAGCTTCCATTTTAGAAAAATGGATCGCATAAGAACTAACTCATGAACGGTCCAAATTGATTTACTTTAATCTGACGGTCCATATTTAAAGCAAAATCTTTTAAATAAAATATAATATATTCTATTTATAATCTAATAAAACGAATAACTTTATAAAAGATTTTACTATGCAAACACTATATCGAGCACTATGCAAAACACTATGCATAATAAAATATAATATATTCTAATTATTGTCTAATAAAATGAGATAACTTTATAAAAGTATTACATTTTATATAAAAAAGATTTTACTATGTAAAATACTATGCGTACTTATGCAACACTATGCATAATCGAATATAATATATTCTATTTATAGAATAACTTTATAAAAGTATTCTGCTTTTATTACATTAATAATACCAATAACAAAACCGGAGTGACTTATCACGTAAGCATCAATAATCAATACCGTATGTTTCTACTATGCAACCACGCCAGACATAAAGATTTTTTACTACTCGAGTAGTTCAACAAGACTAATGGTAAAACTTCCGCCGTTATTTTCATAAAAATATTTTTTCGTTTTCTCATTCCGAAATAATAATTCCGTTGTAGGGGTCTACCAATGATTGTACCATCGCATTTGGATATTCCCCAACAAAAAAGAATATTCCCAATTAATCGAATATTATATAACAACTTGCATACTTTGCAAAATTTATAAATACTACCCACAACTATAACATTATATCAAATCCACACCATAATATTCAAAAAAATATTTTGAGAAAATTAAATATTTATTCATAAAATCTGGGGTATCACAATCTCCCTCCTTATGGAATTTCATCCCTCGAAATTTACGTGACGTATTCTGATATTCAAGAGATGAGAATACCTTGCTTTTTTTCGGATTGTACCTTCCTGGTTATATCCTCTCAGATCATGATTTTTCCATTGCTTTCATCTCACGTATTTCGGATATCATTCTAGAATATATCTTCAAAACAAAGGTTAATTGACATATCACAATTTGTCAACTTATCAAGTAAACAATTTCACTGTAGGTAAGTCATATATACTAAATAAGTATATAACTCTGCCTCTCCCTCCTAGTTCTAGACTCTTATCTCCGTCACAATGACCATATCCCTAAGCTCGATACCAACCGTGACGCCCCCAAAATTAGGTATACATCACCCATCTTGAGTCGCCGAGATACATGGTACATAATTCAAATACAAGCGCAAGGTACACAATACGACAAAACATAAACTGTGAGTTTTTGAATACAATATTGTCTACTAGAGAGTATACAAACTCAAAAAGAGTCCTCATTACAATTATTATCACACTATTTCACAGAATAGTGAGGACTACTAATACACCATCTAGGACCATCACTCCATTCCCCGACTCGTCCTAGCTATATTCTCATTTCCTGAAGAGAACAGTGAAAGAAAGGGTGAGCTCAACTAGCCCAGTAAGAAATATTATGACTAAGATAATGCAGAATAAAATATCATTAGCCTTAAACAGTGTTAAACTGATACAATATAACAAACATCAAGTTTAACTGCAGCGGAACAAGCAATCCATTAAAAGAGTCAAGTAGAGAATAAAATCTACCATCTTTTATGATTTAAAAGGTTTTTCATCACTTTTATCGCTGAGACTCAGCTTAATAAATAATCCACATCATCGAATCACCCCTGCACTATGGCCAAAGATATTCTTTAGTATCACGACCACAATTATCCATGCACTACGGGCCAAGAATATTTGTGTATTCATTAATGGTCATGATCATGCCATAAAAAAAATCATCTTTGCACCCTTGGCCGAAGAGAATCCATAGCCATAATCATACCAAAAACTGTCCATCAATGCACTACGGGCCAATGAGGACTTTTTCCACATCATTTGTAATATTACGTCATGATTATACCGAATAATCCCTGGTCATAATCATACCAAGTCCATCTATACACTACATGCCATAGATGACTTTCAACATAATATAAACATGAGGATGATGACAATGATATAACAATTCAATAAAACAAGTTCAAGAATTAAATTATACAGGAACTGATAATGTCCAAATTGTCAACATGATACTGCTTTGTAGAGTAAAATTTAAGAATGCTCAGAAGAATATTTCCATGAAAAGATACTGGATGAAGCGCAAATATCAAGGATATTCCACTAATATCATGTAGTATAGAAGTCAAAACTTTAACCAACTGAGTATAATAAAGAATAGAATAACAAAAGAAATCACCAGGCATGCGGTACTTCACATGACAGTTATTCCAATGAATACTAAATAACGGAACCAGTCGGGCTAAATTAAATTCACCGACCAGGTGATGTTCCAATGTAATAATAAAGAATAGAATAACAACAGAAATAACCATGCATGCGGTACTTGCGATAGACATATTATTCCAACAGAATACTAAATAACGGAACCAAAGTCAAAGTAAATTATGCAAGCGAGGATGTTCCGACAGAATAATAAAGAATGGAATAACAACAGAAATCACCATGCATGCGGTACTTCGCATAGACAGGTTATTCCAATAGAATACTAATAAGGACGGAATTAGGTCCTGAAATTAACATGCATGTGATATATTCCAATGCAGAATAATAATAAAAAAGATTTTAACCAAGTCCCAAATAAAACGCATGCATGTGATATTCCAACATAATAATAAAGAATAGAATCAGTCCCAGATAAAACACACGATGATATTCCAACAAAATAATAAAGAATGGAATAATGTAAGAATTTCACCAAGTATAGGGTAACCCATGTCACAAAGTTATTCCAATGTAATGATAAAGAATGAAATAACGTAAGTTCTCTCTACATGAATACAAAAGAAATAATACCCCTTATGAGTACAACAAATAATATCCCCTACCTTAGAAAGAAGAGTCTTCGGATATAAAGTAGTGAAGTAGCAGAACACTTTTCTTCTTTCTCTCTATAGTTTCTCTCTAGAGTTTCAAAGAATTAAATAAGAAATAATGAATGAATGAGCTTCTATTTTTAGAAAAATGGATCGCATAAGAATTAACTCATGAACGGTCCATTGATTTACTTTAATCTGACGGTCCATATTTAAAGCAATATAATATATATATTTATAGAATATAATATATTCTATTTATAGAATAATTTTATAAAAGTATTCTGTTTTATTACATTAATAATACCAATAACAAAACTGAGTGACTTATCACGTAAGCATCAATAATCAATATCATGTGTTACTATGCAACCACGCCAGATTCTTATTTTTTTACTACCGAGTAGTTCAACAAGATAACGGTAAAACTTCCTACCGTTATTTTCATAAAAATATTTTTGTCGCTTTTCTCATTTCGATAATAATTACATTGTGGGGTCTACCAATGATTGTATGCAGTCAGCATTTGATATTTCCCGACAAAAAAGAATATTCCCCGACCAATCGAATATTATATAACAACTTGCACACTTTGCAAAATTTATAAATACTACCCACAACTATAACATTATATCAAATCCACACCATAATATTAAAAAAAAAAATATTTTGAGAAAATTAAATATTTATTCATAAAATCTAGGGTATCACAACCGGGTCTAGTATACTACAATAAAAATAGAACAATATGTGTTACATTAATTGTGTTTTGCAATGAATGGTAGAAATATTAAATTGTTATTGCGACGATGGATTAAAACTTATTGTCCAAAATCGACATATATCGGTACTATAAGTGGAGCTGTCGGTGAACAACCAAAGATACTGAGGTTCATCCCTCGGTGTCATCGACGAGTTGCATCTATAATAATTAAAAAAAATTGAGTCAATAAACATAAACTAATGCAGCTTGAGATATATTTAAATCCTAGTTCAGACAACTTACTAGCTCCTGAAGACGAGCCTCCATCATGGCTACCGTTTCCCGATCCAGATCGCCCACCACCGCGACGACCTCCACCGCTATGTCTAGCCCTGAATATGTTACTGCAATAACAAAATTATTAGATTATGAATATGTATATATTAACATTGTGGTATTTACTAATATGAAATAATTTTAGATTATGTATGTCATCAAACCCATCAGATGCAACGTGCATATCATTCTCAGATTCAGTATCTTCCTCATCCTCAATTTCGAGATCAGTTTCGTAATCGTTATAATCCTCAACGACTACGTAATCATTCACAACAACGTTTTCCTCGACATCTTCATCGTCGGGTACACCAATGACATCAGTTATCATCACATCTTCAACATTTAAGACTACTTGCCTGGGGTTGCTAACAACTTTTTGCACGTGTTTTAGTTGTGACTACTGTGTACCAGGGGCTTCGAGTATTTACGACATTAAGAATACACTTGAGTCGCTTGAATGGCTAACACGAACACATCATCAGATTTAATACCAACTTGATATCTACGGTTGAGATTATATTATGATTAACTTTAACACCCTTTTCCGTATCAAACCAGATACACTTAAATGTAACTAATTTTTACCCCCGTGATAATTGAGCACACCCACATCCTGTAAACGGCCATAGTAATTAGAATCAGAATATTAGTAGCAGCTTCCCAACACCACAACCCCAGAATTGACTGATGTGAGTTCATTCAAGTCATCGACCCTAAATCTGTACAGCCGAGGAAAGAACTAACAACTTTGTAAGGTCCTCGGATGACATCTATAAAACACTCAAAAATGTTCTCTTCTTCAACCCTTTTCCTAAACCACTGTTGGAAATTAGCATTAGTGAATGCTTCCAACTCTGTTGTAGTAAAAGTTGGGTTAGAAGCATACGCTTCCTCTTCGAATGAACTGCAAAAATAGTAAAATGACTTTAACATATAGATGACTACACTTATAAATTGCACTAAATGCGATAAATAATTATACATACATGATGTATGATGATACTTCGGGCATTTTTAGAAGCACGTATGTAGATACAATCTTCAAATCTTTGTCGCTTAAGTAAGTCATAGTCTCATGGCTAAATAGCTTAATCGGATATGTGAATAAAACTAACTTGTCATCAGCATGAGACAATGGACCAACAACCTCATTCCTACTTAAACAGTTTTGCTTCATCGAGATAACATCATCAAAATACAATGAGAAGAAGTTGACAAGCTTTTCCTCCGTATAGCATTCAGCAATAGAACCCTCTACATGAGCTTTGTTCTTGAATTTCTGTTTTAATCGACGCATATACCTAAAATAAGTTTCATACGATATATACAAGTATTATTAATATGAGCAATATTATGCAATTTGTAGTTTATATTACCTCTCAAAAGGATACATTCACCGATATTGCACTGGTCCTCCAAGCTTGGTGTGCTTAACATTTCCCGGATACAATGAAACCCTAGATTCAGATAGCAACTTGTAAAAGGCAGCAGTTGTATCATTTGGAATTTGTAAAGCACTGCTTGAAGAATGCTCATTTTCAGCCCAGTCAATATTAGTAAGGCCATAAGCATCGACCAACATCTCCACGGTAGCATAGTTTTCGGCGTATGAATCTCATTGAATTGGTTGTTCCACAGTACTATCGATCACTTCTCTCAACTCAACTAATTCTCCGAGATGAGTCCATACGAAATACCCATCCACAAAGCCACAGGAAAATAAGTCAAATTTAATCTCGTCAGCTTTCTTCCAGATTAGGCTTTTACACTTAACACACGGGCATCGCATCTTCCCATTTAGATCATCAGTATGTTCGATTACTTTATTCAAGAAATTAGACACCCCATCACAATAAGCTGAGACTAATCCCCTCCCATCACTGGGTATCCTACAATACATCCAACTCTGGTCGGCTGACATCTTTAACTGCACAGAAGACACATTCAGTACAACGATGTTCATGTATGTGGTCCATATATAAATTATATTTTCCTAGTAGCTCCACTCTACATGACTGATGAGTGAGTTTTATACTCATAATTGAGTGCGTTTGAGCTTAATCTTTTGGATGTTTTTAAGTGTTTATGTCTATTCATGCATGTTTTATGTTGTTTTGTAGCAATTGGGACAAAAGTTACTTGGATCGACGTTTGGGGTTGTTAGATTCGCATTTTTGGCTTGCCATTTACGTAACACCCACTTAAGAGCCAATTTTAGTATTGCTCCGGACCTTATTTCGAAAAACTCAAAGAATGAAAGTTGTAGATCTACATCTCCTCTTTCCGGAACATCTTGAATCATCGAAATCGGAGTTTGGAAGAAGAAGTTATGACCATTTTCCCAAAGGACGTCGGAGTAGAAAATTTCCAAAAATGAGGCCAGCGCCGGGGTGCCCAAACAAGGCTTATGCCCAGAGCCGGGGCACTAGGAGGCAGTGTTCCAGTGCCGTGACTAGCGTCGTGCTCAGCGCCAAGGCGCTGGGGAAGAGTTTGGTCAAGCTTGGACGTGTTTTGGGGAAACTTTTGACACTTTTTGGACTCCAAATAGGATTGGGTTTGTTCCTAAGCTAAAAATTGGACTTGTAACCTATAAATAAATGATTTAAGACATAAAATAAAGGGAGATTACATAGATTAGATTAGATTAAAATACTCCATTAGATTAGAACATAAATCCTAGTTTATATTGGATGGTTCGAGATTGAAGCAACTTGAGAATCATTGAAGATTCAAAGTAGGAGCGGAAGAGGAGTCTCAAGACTACTGACAACAGATTCTATTCTCTTCTCTTCTCTTACTTTTATCTTTTAATGTTTATTCAGTTGTGGATTCTTGATTTTAATTCAATGACAATGAACTAAATTTCTTGTTTAAGATTGCAATGGATCTTATTGCATAGCTTATTTTAGTATGTTTCTCTGTTAATTACTGTGATCTATTCTATGAATTGTCTATTATGGTTTGTGTTTATTATTTAATTGTCTAGCTAACAATTACCATGATAATCTATATGAATTCGGGAGATGAAATATAGATTTAGATCTGATCAGAATAGTATGTGATTGTGTTTTCTGCATGGTGTTGGAATTCATGATTTGTGTTAGGATAGGGATATGCTTTTACACCGCATGTAATCTAATAGGGAACCTGTGCTTGAAATCCTTTTTAATTGTAATTCACATAGGGATATAGTGAATTAGTTAATTAGGGTGTTTGATTCAATTCTATCAACTGTGGATTTGGATTAATATGTTTGTGATGCATCGGAAGGTGGTTATAAATACTAATAAGTTCCTGATTAACAATCTAGAATAGTGAGCATAATTAATAAGAAGTGTTTTAATATGAGTGAAACAATAAGTGAAGTTGTGATCTTAAATCTCCATAACCTGATTTTCAACTAGTGGTAGCAGTAGTAGTTTAATTATATATTTTAATTTACAACATTAAATCGATTGTTTAAATAATATTAGTTTGGTTAAGAATTAGTATTTGGTAAATTTTATTAAATAATTCCTCGTGGGAACGATACTCTACTTTCACTTTATTACTTGTTGACTGTGTATACTTGCACGTGTGTTTTGATTATGAAATCGATCAACAATGACAGGGGTAATTTAGGCTTCTATCCCGTTCGTAGATGTGTCTCCTCACTAGTGCCAACACGTTGAGCACGTTTCATACGTTTCAAGAAAATTTTGACAGCACCTCCCCATGGTCTCAAAGTACACGAAATAGACTAAGATAACTTAATCTAAGTATGAACTCGAAGAACATGTAGAGATAACAGCCAAAAAATCCTCAAAACAACACAAATGAACCGTTACGTATTTGCACCGAGCTAAGTGAAAGACGTAACATCCAGTAACAGTCCCAAACTGGAGACTATTCGCATTCACTCATAATAAGTGAATGTCAAAATGGTTTCTAAGTTTCAAAGTATAGTTCATAAATAATCCTTCCATTAACCTGCAAACATGTTAACAGCCTTATTTGAGCTGGCAAAGAGTTAAGTTAGACAAATAGTTATAAAATACACTCAATTACAACTATACACTTTATAGCACATATATCATTCCATTAACCTGCAAATATGTAGACCGTTTTAATTGAGCTGGCTAAGGGTATGTTGATGACAATAGTTGTTGCAAGGTGTAGGAACAACTTAAGTTGGCATCTGCATGGTATCATGCAACTTATCACCCAAGTCAATGTGAAGAAAGCATTAGATGTGTTGGCTTTCTTCACAATCCGTCCCCGTAACTGCTTTTTAGAACATTTATAACTTCTCTTTATCCACTTAATCTTTCGACTTAAACGTATTATATAAGACCCCAACTTTTATGAATAAAGATTAATTTTTCTAGAAATATATTTTTGAATATTATGGTGTGGATTTGATATAATGTTATAGTTGTGGGTATTATTTACAAATTTTGCAAAGTAAGCAAGTGGTTATATAATATTCGATCGGTCATGGAATATTCGTTTTAAGAGGGAATATTCGCATGCACTGCAGCACAATCATTGGTGGACCCTACAACGAAAGTATTATCGTAGTTAGAAAATGATGTAATTATCTTTTATAAAGATAACGGTGAAAGTTTTACCGTTAAACTGTTGAACTACCCTGTGGTAAAAGTACAGTAATACGCGTGGTTGCATAGTAGCACATGGTATTGATTATTAATGCTTACGTAAGAAGTCACTCAGTTATACTCAATTATTGCTACAATAATTGCTGCATAATATCTTTTATATTATTGATTCAATAATTGTCACAGTGTCATCTACATAATATTTTATATTATTAAATCAATAATTGAGACGACAAAGTTATTCATATTATTATTTCTAATATTAACAATTTCTAGAAGTTCTGTCAAGGAGAGATTTGGTCACCTAATTGCGCGCCAATAACGAGAAATCTTTATCGAAAAGCCCCCTCTTTCCTGGGAACGACCTGGTTGTTAAATATTGTGAGTTATAATATTAATAATGAATAAGTTCGTGTTGATTAAAGATGAAATTGATAGCTCTATTGTGTTGGGATTATTAATGTTAGTAGAAATCGACATCTATTTCAATAATAATGGATGTCTGGAGGTTATATTGACTAATTGGGTAATTAATCGAATAAATGAGCAATTAATTGCTATTAATTCACATGATTATAACTATTTGTTCACATGCATGTACTATTAGGGGAGATGGTGCAAGATTGATAATACTTGCATGACTAAATTAAAAATGGAGGTATAGATGAAGGTACTATACTATAATTATTTTTTTCACATGATTGTACTATTGATTCACATGATTGTACTATTGATTCACAAGATGTACTATTAAGGGAGGTGGTGCAAGTTTGATAATACTTGCAGGACTAAATTAAAAATGAAGAAAAAGATGAAGGTATTATACTGTAATATTTCGAGCCCCAAAACGTGCAATTATCGAAACTATATTTTTCTATAAATAGAAGCTCATTTTTCTTTCATTCTCACCAATTCACTAAGACTCACAAGAGCATTTATAGAGAGAGAAAGTAGAAGAGAAGTCTGATACCTCACTTTATTCCAAGATCCATCCGATCTTCTTACGAGGTAAGGGATATTATTTTGTTCAGTATTCATAGGAATAATATTTTCTTCCATACTCTATAGTATGTGAGTAATATTATTTCATCTCGTATTCCTAAATATACCATCATTCAGTTAAAGTATTGCTTCTATATTCCGTGAAATTAGTAGAATATCCTTGAAATTTGCGCTTCATCTAGTATCGCTTCACAAGGATATTTTCTGCACATTCTTGTTAAATTTTAAGTTTTTCATACCGAAGTAGTGTCCATGAGTACTATTCATTTATACGGTACTATTCATAAAAGCACTATTCACGGGTACTATTCACAAAGTACTATTCATAAGTACTATTCATGGAGTACTATTCACGGAGTACTATTCCCAAAGTACTATTCACGAGGTACTATTCACTCGGGTACTATTGACCCGGAGTACTATTCATGACAAAAATTAATATCTTTTCGGTCCAAATCATTTTTGATACAATATTATTCTTGAATTTTACTCCACAAAGCAGTATCATGTTGACAATTTGGACGTTATTGATTTCTGGATAAATTAAATTATAAATCTTTAAAAATTTATCCTTGAACTTTTTTTATTGAATTCTTATATCATTGTCATCATCCCCATGTTTATATTATGTTGAAAGTCATATGTGGCATGTAATGCATAGATGGACTTGGTATGATTATGACCAGAGATTATTCGGTATAATCATGACCGTAATATTACAAATGATGTGGTAAAAGTCCTCATTGGCCCGTATTGCACTGATGGACAGTTGTTGGCATGATCATGACCATTGATGAATACACGAATATCTTTGGCCCGTAGTGCATGGATAATTTGTGGTCTTGATACTAAAGAATATCATTGGCCATAGTGCAGGGGTGATTCGATGATGTGGATTATTTATTAAGCTGAGTCGCAGCGATAAAAGTGATGAAAAACCTTTTAAATCATAGAAGATAGTAGATTTTATGCTCTACTTGAATCTTCTAATGGATTGTTTGTTCCACTATAGTTAAACTTGATGTTTGTTATATTTTATCAGTTTCACACTGTTGAAGGCTAAAGATAAATTATTCTGCATTATCTTAGTCATAATATTTCTTGCTGGGCTAGTTGAGCTCACCCTTTTGTTTTCATTGTTCTCTTCAGGAAATGAGAACGTATCTAGGACTAGTCGGGGAACGGAGTGACGGTCCAGATGATAGCATTAGTAGTCCTCACTATTCTATGAAATAGTGTGATAATAAATGTATTGAGGACTCCATTTGAGTTGAATACTGTCTAGAAGACAATATTCGTATTAAAACTCTTAGTTTATGTTTTGTCGTATTTTACACGACAGTTGTATTTGAATTTTGTACCATGTTTTTGGCGACTCAAGATGGGTGATGTATACCTATTTTGGGGGCGTCACATTAGTATCAAAGCATAGGGATATGATCCCATTTGAGATGTGAGACAAGAACTAGGAGGGAGAGCGGGGAATTCCTTCGCTAGTATGACCTACCTAAGTTTATTTGGTATTTAATTGGTCGGTCAGAGTATATGGATAATATGTGATATGTCAATTAACCCTTGTTTTGTGACAGTGTTTGAAACTGGCATCTGAAAATATTGAGAAAAGAAATGAAGCACATGAGACCGTTGAGTGAGTCACCAACGATCAATACCCAGGATAATGTGCAATAGGAAGACAATAATCCTCAGGTAAACAACAACACCGATCAAATGATGAACAATGGGATGTTCAAAGACTTTATGCAATTCATGCAACATCGGGCGAGAGAGAGACTGTTCAAAATGTAGGTGGAAACACTTGGCAACTCTCGGACGATCACCGCATTAAGCAGATTCGAGGAGCTGGACCACCGGAGTTTATTGGAGAGCCAAAACCACTTAAAGGCGGAGACGTGGATAAAGCGATCACCAAGATATTTGATGTCTTGGGATGCTCGAGAGAGCAAAAGGTTCCTTTTGCCACCTTTATGTTCATGAGGAGAGGCGGACTCATCGGTGGAAATCGGTAAAGCGTACTCAACCTACCGCACTGAAGATGTCTTGGGAGAAATTCCAAGAACTGTTCAACGACAAGTACTTTCCCGAAAGTATTCGTCACATGAAAGAGGTAGAGTTAATCAACCTAGAGCAGAACAATATGACCGTGTCACAGTACGAAGCTAAGTTTGCTGAGTTGTCTAAGTTGCGTCCCACTTAGTTGATAATAAGGAGAGAATGACGCGGATGTTTCTAAGAGGTTTCAAACCCGAGATACGTCAATACTTAATTTCTCACAAACTTTGTTTGTATTCAGATGTTGTAAATAGGGATCAATTATTAGAGCGCGATAACGAGTCAACCCAACCAAGAGAAAGTAGCCGGCAAAATGATAATACCAGAGGTAACAGTCATCGAAGCGGCGACAACAAACGTGGAGGGAATCAACATGCCAGAAATGGTAACCACTTCAGTGGTAATCATGGACAAGATAATAAAAGTGGACATTTCAAGAAGAGGAGATTCACTAATGATGGAAAGACGTCATCACCAGCACCCGTTGTTAAGGAAGGAGAACGACCACCTATCATATACTTCAAATGCGGAGGGGAGGGACACATAAGTCCAAACTGTGTGCAGCAGTCCAAAACGTGTTACAATTATGGAAGAGAAGGTCACCTAGATAGATTTTGTCGTACTGGGAAGCCAAGTCCAGTTGGGATGGAGACACCAAATGCCATCCCAGACAAGTCAAAACCAGTAGTTCAAGGGAGAGCGTTTGTTGTGACCTCCTAGAAAGCAAGGAACCCGAACGAGGTCATCACGGGTAAGCTTATCATAAATTCTAGTGAAGTATATACCTTATTTGATACCGGTTCTAACCATTCTTTTATTTCTCCTACTTTCGCTCAACGTTTAAATTCAACTCCGGAGAAATTAGACTTTGACTTATCTGTTGAAACTCCGTTCGGAGAAACCTTCATTACATCCACTGTTTATAAGTCTTGTTTGGTTTAAATCGGTACCCTCACATTACCTGTTGATCTTATTTCATTGAAAATACTTGCATTTGACGTAATTCTAGGGATTGATTGGTTAACTACTCATCTTGCAAAAATTGATTATTTTCGTAAGGTTGTTAGCTTCCATATTCCTAACCAACCTATTATGCGAATTCAAGCAACCAAACCATTAAAATCAATCACTGTCATCTCAAGCCATAAAGCTATTTGTTTATTAAAAAACAGATGTCAAGCTTTTTTAGCTCATGTCACTGATTTAAACAAAAATACGTAAGTTTTGAATGATATTTCTATTGTTAAAAAATTTCCTGAAGAACTTCCTAGCCTACCCCCAAAGCGTGAAATTAAATTTTGTATCGACCTTAAACCCAGTACAAAACCCATTTCCAAAGCCCCATATCGAATGGCTCCTATTGAACTTCAGGAGTTAAAAACCCAACTGTAGGAATTGTTAGACATCGGTTTCATTCGACCTAGTACGTCTCCTTGGGGTGCTCCTGTTCTATTCGTGAAGAAGAAAGATGGAAGTATGCGACTTTGTATTGATTATCGGGAGTTGAATCATGTCACCATCAAAAATAAGTACCTGTTGCCTCGCATTGATGACCTGTTTGACCAATTGTAAGGCGCCAAATTCTTTTCAAAGATCGATCTTCGTTCTGGATATCATCAGTTGAAGATTAAAACTGATGACATTCCAAAGACTTCTTTCAAAACTCGGTATGAGCATTACGAATTCCTAGTCATATCTTTTGGATTGACTAATGCTCCTGCTACCTTCATGGATATGATGAACCGAGTATTCAAGGAATATTTGGTTCACTTTGTGTTCGTCTTTTTTGATGACATCCTCATTTACTCCAAAAGCCGTGAAGATCATGAGCAACACTTGAGGCTGATACTCCAAAAGCTTCGTGAAAACAAGTTATATGCCAAGTTGAAGAAATGTGAGTTCTGGCTTGAGGAAGTAGCATTCCTTGGGCACATAATATCAAATCACGGAATATCATTGACCCGTGAAAGATTGAAGCAATTCAAAATGGGGAGCAACCTAAGTCGAATGGCCAAGTCGTAGCTTTCTCGGCTTAAATTGGTTATTATCGGAGGTTCATGGAAGGATTTTCTCGAATCGCTACTCCATTAACTCAGCTGACTCGAAAAGATACAAAATTTAGTTGGAGCGAGGAATGTGAGAAAAGTTTTCAAGAACTCAAGAGGAGGCTGATTTCAGCACCTGTTTTGACAATATAAGCTGGTTCGGAGGGATTTGTCATATACAGCGATGCTTCAGGCAAAGGTTTAGGGTGTGTTCTCATGCAACATAGGATAGTCATAGCCTATACCTCACGACAACTCAAAGAATATGAGAGGAATTATCCTACTCATAATCTAGAGTTGGCAGTCGTTTTTGCGTTTAAGATTTTGAGGCATTACCTATATGGAGAGAAGGTAGAGATCTATACGGATCATAAAAGCCTCAAATATTTCTTCACTCAAAAGGAACTCAACATGCGGCAACGACGATGGCTTGAGCTATTGAAAGATTACGATCATACTATTCAATACCATCTTGGAAAAGCGAATGTAGTAGCTCACGCATTTAGTAGAAGATCATATGCGGGTACGAGTGCGATATTGTCAACACAAAGGCCCATTTTGTATGACTTACAAAGGATGGAGATAGAGTTAAAGACTCTAGGGACCCATGTGATGATGGCGAATATACGAGTAGAAACGACTTTAATCAATAAAGTTAAAGTTGCTCAAGCTACAGACCTGGAGCTGATGCGTATGAGGAAGAAAGTACAAGAAGGTGCTATTCCGGAAGCAAGAATCGATGAAGAAGGAATATTTTGAGTCAACTCCAGACTTTGTGTTTCTAACGATTCTGACTTGAAGTATAAAATCATGATGGAGGCGTACAACACACCGTTTGCAATCTATCCTGGGAGTACCAAAATATATCGTGATCTTCGACATACATTTTGGTGGAGCAATATGCAGAGAGAGATAGCGGGGTTTATCTCAAGGTGTCTAACTTGTCAACGAGTCAAGGCGGAGCATCAAGTGCCAAAAGGTCCATTGCAACCACTTGAAATTCCAGAATAGAAGTGGGAACACATTACTATGGATTTTTTTACTGGTCTTCCCAAGGTTTCTCAAGGCATAGATGCTATTTGGGTCATTATTGATAGATTGACCAAGTCTGCTCATTTCTTACCGATACGAGAAACTTATACACTTGAACGTCTTGCTCGTATGTACATAAATGAGATTGTAAGATTGCATGGTATGCCAGTATCCATAGTTTCTGATCGAGACCCAAGATTCACTTCACAATTTTGGGTTAGTTTGCAAAAAGCTATGGGAACGGATTTACGATTTAGTTCGGTATATCATCCTCAAACGGACAGGAAATCAGAGAGGACTATTCAAACTCTTGAAGATTTATTAAGACTCTGTGTCCTTGACTTCAAAGGAATTTGGGACAAGTTCTTACCATTGGTGGAGTTTTCCTACAATAACAGTTATCAAGCAAGTATTGGCATGGCTCCATTTGAGGCATTGTATGGAAGAAAGTGTCGTTCTCCAGTATGTTGGGATGAGGTGGGTGAAGCAACGTTGTTGGGACCGGAGTTGGTACGTATGACTATAGAAAAGATTCAAACGATCCGACAACGTATAAAAACCTCACAAGATCAACAAAAAAGTTGTGCGGATCTTCATCGAAAGGACGTGAAATTCAATATTGGAGATCATGTGTTGTTACATTTTGCTTCATGGAAAGGAGTTACGAGATTTGGAAAGAGAGGAAAGCTTAATCCTCGATTCATTGGCCCATTTTTAATCCTCGATAGAGTAGGAGTTGTGGCCTATAGACTCGCTTTACCGCCAAGTATGTGTAACAACCCAATATTTTCTATATAATTAAATCAGAAATTTTGCTTATAATTTTTTTTATTATTATTTTAAGGATGAAGATTTGTACAAGATAAGATGTATTTGTATTTATGTGATAAATAAAGATATATTTATTACATGAATATTTGCAAATAATTTTATTTTAGAGTTATTGATTATTATAAATTATATTCTTATAATAATTAATTTTATAGTAGAAATATTTTTATTAATTATTTTCCACGAAAATATAATTACATATTATTTAAATAATATATGTAATGCTTTTTAGAATAATTATAATAATAATCTTATTATATGAATTTTGGTACATATTATTAAGTTAATTATTTTACCTTAATTATTAAGGGTAAATATTGGAGAATAAATCAGATATGGAATCCAAACCCTAGTTTTGGATTTTGATCAATGGATAAGAATAATAATATAATATTAATTATATTTTTATTTTTCAGTGCTATAAATAGGTACTAGATGTACGTACTCTCAATGATTGGTCAATTATGGTATAATATTTGAAAACCCTAATTTTACGGTGGGAAACCCTAAATTGATACTCAATTGTGAGTTTAAGTCTGTGATATAACTGTGTTATATGATTTATATTGTGTATTAAATGATTAATTAGGTAAACCCTAATTAAAATCTAGAAAAACCCTAATTATAAAACCCTAACTTCTGAAATGAGAAACCCTAATTTGAAACCTAAACTGGAGTTTATGATCAGTCAGAAATTGTGTTAATGTGATTAATATCATGTATGTTAGACTTAATTGTTAATTGGGAAAAGACTAATTAGTATTTTAAAATCCTAATTAACATTTTGAAATATTAATATTAAGAAACCCTAATTTCTATATTAGGTAACCCTAATTAGTAATTATAAAACTTAATTACAAATTGTAAACCCTAATATATAAATTAGCAAGGTTAATTGTAATTGGTGATTAAAACCCTAATATTTATGTTAATGTAATTAGAAACCCTATTTACAAATTGTTAACACTAATTGCAAATTTTTTAACCCTAATAATTAATTATAAACCCTAATTGATAAATTTGACACCTTAATTGCTAAATTAGAACGCTTAATGATAATTAGCATATGTTAAATCCTTATGTTCAAGACCTAAGTGGTTAGTTAACCTAACTTAATTAGGAGACCCTAATTACAAATTTTTAGAAACTAAAATTTTATATTTTTCAAACCCTAATTGCTAAATCTTGTAAATGCTATATGCTAAACCTTAAGGTTAAACCCTAAGGGTTTGTCAAGATTACAAAATGGCCATTAAATTTTCAAGCAAAAAGACTAAAATACCCCTCTTGAATAAATTGAGATAACTTGTATATCTAGCAATAATGGAGTTGTTGAGCTAACATTGACTTTCCATGTGACTTAAATTGCCAGCAATCAACCACTATGATCAGCCATACATGCATCATAGACTTATATAAATAGATTGAGAGGGAGAAAAAGTCATACTTTTGGCCATTTGTTCACAATACCCATCCAAGTCTCTCTCAACTCAAAACCTTCGAAAATAGTAAGACATATCAGTCACAAACCAAGCCCCACTATCATCTTGAACCAAATCAGAAGCTAGAATCAAGATTGTTCTTAGAAATGTATAAAAACCCTAGCTAAAATCTGTCCATTGATCATATGTTAGATGTTAGATTTTTTTTGTTAAACATGTTATATATGGTGTATAATGATGATCTGGGTTGCTAGATGTTAGATCCATAACATCTAGAGGCTCGGATTTGAAGATTTGTAAAATCTGGAAAAAGTTTGTTATGTGGTCTGACAACGAATGTCAGTGGCCACCAATATTTCTCTGTTAGATGTTTTAGTTGTTTTAATGTTTTATCTTGTAGTATGACATGAGATCTTTATTCTAGAACTTGAATCAAAGTCAGAACAATAACCGATTGTAAGTTATTCAAGGTCAAAGACCGTTGACCGGCCATGACCGTAAGAAATCTGGGTAACCCAGATGTTACCCAGAAAGCTCTGACAAGAAGTTTTGGGGCACAGATCTTTCATTTGTTTGTTTATTTGTTACGTTTGTTGTATTCAGGTTGTAATATGTTGTTTATACTACAATCTTAAGCTTTTATATCGCCTAAATATCAAACTAATTGAAATCGATGGGTTTGGTCAAACCGAGCGGAAGATCCTGGCCCGAGTTTTACGGGTAACCTAGAAAACTCAAGAACACGATCTCTGACAACGTTTGACCAGCATATATGTTGCACTTGTGATGTTGTTAGATGAATGATATGTGTTATATTTGTTCACTTGCATGTTGTTTATACACTGAACGTATTATATCATATAAATCAGACCTGTGAAGTAAGTTATAATGATCGAAAGAAGGCAGTATGATTTGTTCTTCATTTCTGGAAAACCCAAAAATGAAGAACAGCTCTGACAATATATTTGAGGGCTTATAACTCTCTGATTTGTTGTGTTCTGGCCATAAAATTAATTGATAATGATAGTGTTACAGCTATACTACAATAACAAAACATTAACAAGCCCAGAATCCTGATAACCAAAGATTTGCAACCGGTCAAAGTAGTACCCTCGTTAACTGCATATGAAGATCTGGGTTTCATGAAGAACACGAAGAACACCTATAGCGACGATTATGTCGCTATAGGTGGTCTTTAGCGACAGATTAATTATAAAAATTATATTTATATTAAATAATTAATTATAGAAATTAGTTATTAATTATTAAAATATAAATAAATTATTAAAAATTATGTTAAAATCTGAAAATTAGTTTTTAATTATTTTTAATATATTTCATAAATATTTAATATTTTTGAAATATTAATTTATTTAATTAGTATATTAAATAAATTATTTAAAAATGATTTTAATATTTGAAAAATCATTTAAAATTATATAATGATATAAAAAATATTTTAAGTTATTTTTAATGACTTTTAATATTTTATGATGAAATTCATTAATAAATTAATATTAATGATAATTAATTTATTTGATAAATGAATTAAATAAATAAATTAAAAATGATTTTATTATATTAAAAAATAATTTTAAATAATAATAAGGTATTTAAAAATATTTTATGTTATAAAATATAACTTTCAATATTTAAAGGTAAATTTTATTAATTAATTATTATTAATGATATTTAGGTTATTTAATAATTATATTAAATAAATTAGTTTAAAAATGATTTTAATATTATAAAAATTATTTTAAATGAAAATAAAGTGTTTAAAGATATTTTAAGTTATAAAATATAACTTTTAATATTTAAAGGATAATTTCATTAATAATTTAATATTAATGATTATTAATTTATTATTAATAATATTAAATTAATTTAATAATTATATTAAATAAATAGTTTAAAAATGGTTTTATTAATTTAAAAATCATTTAAAAAGGCGATAAATGAATTAAAAATATTTTAAGTTATACTTAATGACTTTTAATATTTTGATAAATAAAACATTAATGCTTTAATATTAATTATAATTATATAAAAATGATTTTAAATGTTTTAAAAATCATTTAAGGAGTAATATAAATACTTTAAAAATATTCTAAGTTATTATAAATAACTTTAATATTTTGGCAATGGTTTCATTAATAGTTTAATATTAATTAAATATTAATAATAATAGAATTGTTTAGTATTTAAATCATTTAATAATGATTCCGATGTTTGAAAATTCATGATAAATTATAATAAATGTTTAAAAATTATTATAAGTCATTTAAAAATAATATGACTGATACTTACAGATATTGAACTACATGATAGAGTCTTAGACTCGATAATTAC
Organism: Panax ginseng; assembly: GCA_020205605.1. Classification (NCBI taxonomy): domain Eukaryota; kingdom Viridiplantae; phylum Streptophyta; class Magnoliopsida; order Apiales; family Araliaceae; genus Panax; species Panax ginseng. Next base: position 128,378,890 of record CM035145.1, on the reverse strand, counting down.
CCCGATAAAGCCGTTAATTTTGCCGGCATGTTTCAGAAATTGATCTGGACTTAGATAATTTGATTAAATATGTGTTTATTTGTGATTCAATGGCTGTGAAACATATGTGATAATTTGATTAGGTTATGTGCTGACTGTGAAATGCAGTACTATGTGGTATAGTATATTGTTCTAATCGAATGAATGATCTGATTAATGATAGGTCGTGATATAAAAGATAAAACTAAGTTGCGAATTGTAAGCAGCGCATCAGGCAGGTATCTTACCTTTGTATTTCCTTTATCCAATGGACATGAGTAAGAAGTTTCAGAATTATATTATTATTGTACTAGATTATTAACCCTATTGTCGTATATATTATATCCGATCATTGTTTATCAACATGATATTATATTATATAACTCATATATATATTCTATTCGTTAATTTTGAAATATGGTTATACAAGTGTCCCCACTTGGATAATCATTGTAGTTAAACACATGTTGATATATATATATATATAAACCGTCTAAGCTACTTGATCAGCTAGACACGGATTTAGAAATATCGTTGAATATGATAAAATCTTTTTTTATCCAATCAAATTGTTTTGGTTCGGATTCCAGACTAGGTATGAACATTCCGATCAAGGGAAAACTTTTATGCGCCCAAGGCGGACAGAGTGAACGATAACATCATTCTTGTAATGTAGTATTGATCAATACAGGGCTCATTGGGATGATCACCCTCGCGCCCGTAAGTTATGACGGTTTGCAGATGAAGTTCTGCTAAACCTTATCGAAAATTTAAAATAATGTTCATAGTATGTCACTTAAACCCCTTTTATAGTCAATACGTAGTTTTAAAAATTTGAGATATAATTGTTATGTTATTATTATCGAATCAGTTTACTTCACAACTATTGACTCGTTGTAGAAATGATGTATAAAGAAAACATTTAATCCTTTCAGCTAAATATAATTATAATTGCTATTACTTGTTGGGCACTCAAATGCTCATTCTTGCCTAATTTAAATGTTTTCAGCTAAGTGTGAAGAACCAGAAAGCTCATGCAGAAACAAAGGAAAAAGAAAGCAAACAGAATAAGATTTTTGGTATTTTATGTAATAGTATTACTTTATTAAGACAATGATAACTATTAAGTATCATGTAAATGAATGTTTAAAGGTCGCGTACTTGGGATTAGACTTTGATAAATGAAAATTAAGTTTGATTTTTATATTATTGTTATTATTATTAGTATTATTCCGCTCATAAAAATGGTATCGTGAAGCACCGAGTTCGGGTTTCAAGTACCTGGATTTGGGGGCTTTACAGTATATCTCATATTCATAACGTTTTTCACATATCTATGTTACGTAAATATGTGAAAGACCCGAACCACATTATTGAATTAGAACCGGACGAGATAGCGGAATATTTAACGTATGAAGAGGTACCTGTTAAAATCTTGGATAAGAAGGATCATATTCTACACTCCAAGGTTATACCTCAAGTCAAAGTTTTGTGGAGAAACCACGATGTTGAGGAAATAACCTAGGAGTTAGAATCAGAAATGAAATCAAGGTATCCTCACCTCTTGACATACAGTCGCACCCTAATTTCGAGGACGAAATTTCATAAGAAGGGGAGGTTGTAAGACCCCAACTTTTATGAATAAAGATTAATTTTTCTCAAAATATATTTTTGAATATTATGGTGTGGATTTGATATAATGTTATAGATTATTTATAAATTTTACAAAGTAAGCAAGTGGTTATATAATATTCGATTGGTCGGGGAATATTCGTTTTAACAGGGAATATTCGTACGACGGCACAATTATTGGTGGACCCCACAACGAAAGTATTGTCGTAGTTAGAAAATGACATAATTATCTTTTTATAAAAATAATGACGAAAGTTTTACCGTTAAACTGTTGAACTACCCGGTGGTAAAAGTACAGTAATACGAGTGGTTGTAAACTAGTTGTAAAGTAGCACACGGTATTGATTATTGATGCTTACGTGAGAAGTCACTCAGTTATACTCAATTATTGCTATAGTAATTGCTACATAATATCTTTCATATTATTGATTCAATAATTATCACAGTATCATCTGCATAATATTTTATATTATTAAATCAATAATTAAGACGATAAATTTATTCATATTATTATTTGCAATATTGACAATGTCTAGAAGTTATGTCAAGGAGAGGTTTGGTCACCTAATTGCGCCCCAATAAGGAGAAATCCTTATCGAAAGCCCCCTCTTTTTCACGGAGCGACTTTGTTTGTTAAATATTATGAGTTATAATATTAATAATGAATAAGTTCGTGTTGATTAAAGATGAAATTGATAGCTCCATTGTGTTGGGATTATTAGTGTTAGTAGAAATCGACATCTATTTCGATAATAATGGATGTCTGGAGGTTATATTGACCAATCGGGTATCGCTTCACAAGGATATTGACAATATTGATTAAAGATAATATTGACAATGTCTAGAAATTATTGCTACAGTAATTTCTACATAATATCTTTCATCTAGTATCGCTTCACAAGGATATTTTTTGCACATTCTTGTTAAATTTTAAGTTTTTCATGCCGGAGTACTGTCCATGAGTATTATTCATTTATACGGTACTATTCACAAAAGTACTATTCATGGGTACTATTCACAAAGTACTATTCATAAAGTACTATTCACGAGTACTATTCATAAAGTACTATTCACGGAGTACTATTCCCGAAGTATTATTCACTTGGGTACTATTCACCCGGAGTACTATTCATGACAAAAATTGATATCTTTTCGGTCCAAATCATTTTTTATACAATATTATTCTTGGATTTTACTCCACAAAGCAGTATCATGTTGTATTTTAGTAGTCCTCACTATTCTATAAAATAGTGTGACAATAAATGTAATGAGGACTCCATTGAGTGTGGATATTCTCTAGATGACAATATTCTTATTAAAACTCTTAGATTACGTTTTGTTGTATTTTACACGACTATTGTATAATTAAGTTGTATTTGAATTTTGTATCATGTATTTGGCGACTCATGATGGGTGATGTATACCTATTTTGGGGGCGTCACAATTATACAGTAATTATGTTTTTCACATGATTATACTATTGATTCACATGATTGTACTATTGATTCACAAGATGTACTATTAGGGGAGGTGGTGCAAGTTTGATAATATTTGTAGGACTAAATTAAAAATAAAGAAAAAGATGAAGATATTATACTGTAATATTTCGAGCCCCAAAACGTGCAATTATCGAAACTATATTTTCCTATAAATAGAAGTTTATTCTTCTTTCATTCTCACCAATTCACTAAGACTCACAAGACCATTTATAGAGAGAGAAGCTTTAGAGAGAAAGTAGAAGAGAAGTCTGCTACCTCATTATTCCAGTATTCAGTCTTCTTCTGAGGTAAGGGGTATTATTTTGTTCAGTATTCATAGGAATAATATTTTCTTCCATACTCTTTAGTATGTGAGTATATTATTTCATCTCGTATTCCTGATTATACTATCATTCGGTTAAAGTATTGCTTTTATATTCCGTGAAATTAGTAGAATATCCTTGAAATTTGCGCTTCATCTAGTATCGCTTCACAAGGATATTTTCTGCACATTCTTGTTAAATTTTAAGTTTTTCATGCCGAAGTAATGTCCATGAGTACTATTCATTTATACGATACTATTCACAAAAGTACTATTCATGGGTACTATTCACAAAGTACTATTCATAAGTACTATTCACAAAGTACTATTCACGGAGTACTATTCACAAGATACTATTCCCTCGGGTACTATTCACCCGGAGTACTATTCATAACAAAAATTGATTTCTTTCAGTCCAAATCATTTTTGATACATTATCATTCTTGAATTTTACTCCACAAAGCAGTATCATGTTGACAATTTGGACAATATTGAATTCTGGATAAATTAAATTATAAATCTTTAAAAATTTATCCTTGAACTTGTTTTATTAAATTCTTATATCATTGTCATCATCCTCATGTTTATATTATGTTGAAAGTCATCTGTGGCCTGTAGTGCATAGATGGACTTGGTATGATTATGACCAGGGATTATTCGGTATAATCATGAATGTAATGTTATAAATGATGTGGTAAAAGTCCTCATTGGCCCGTAGTGCATTGATGGATAGTTGTTGGCATGATCATGACCATTGATGAATACACGAATATCCTTGGCCCATAGTGCATGGATAATTTGTGGTCGTGATACTAAAGAATATCCTTGGCCGTAGTGCAGGGGTGATTTGATGATGTGGATTATTTATTAAGCTGAGTCTCAGCGATAAAAGTGATGAAAAACCTTTTAAATCATAGAAGATAGTAGATTTTATGCTCTACTTGACTCTTCTAATGGATTGCTTGTTCCGCTGCAGTTAAACTTGATGTTTGTTATATTTTATCAATTGAACACTGTTGAAGGCTAACGATAAATTATTCTACATTATCTTAGCCATAATATTTCTTACTGGGCTAGTTGAGCTCACCCGTTTGCTTTCATTGTTCTCTTCAGAAAAATGAGACGCGTGGGGGACTAATCGGGGAACGGAGTGATGGTCCAGATGATAGCATTAGTAGTCTTCACTATTCTATGAAATAGTGTGATAATAAATGTATTGAGGACTCCATTTGAGTTGAATATTGTCTAGAAGACAATATTCGTATTAAAACTCTCAGCTTATGTTTTGTCGTATTTTACACGACAGTTGTATTATTAAGTTGTATTTGAATTTTGTACCATGTATTTGGCGACTCAAGATAGGTGATGTATACCTATTTTGGTGGCGTCACACAACTAATACCGCAACAGGGGCAAAAAATAGAAGGTGGAGAATACTCTAAGCCATCGTGTCACATAAAGAGTTGTCTTGTACCCATAAAATGTCGCAACGGGTTAGAGTATTTTCCACCTTACTTTCACTACACTCGTTGCGGTATTCGTTGTCCACTCAAGACCTCTAGAACTTCCAATAATTCTAATTGTAAATTCTACAACTGACCGATTAATTAGTTACTCTTCTTTGCTTATTCCTATATAGTTCATTGCAATTTATGCATTTTCTATTTTAAAAGGAAAAAAGATGTAATATTATTAAGTAGGAAACTTAATTGGGGAAGGAAAACTTATAAATGTCCTAAAATGCAGTTGCAGGGACGGATTATGACGAAAGTCAACGCAGTTAATGCTAATTTCATATTCACTTGGTTGATAACTTGCATGAAACCATGTTGATGTCAACCTAAGTTGTGCATACACCTTGCAACAACTATTGTCATCAGCATACCCCTAGCCAGCTCAATTAAAACATTTTACATATTTGCAGGTTAATGGAATGATATATGTACTATAAAATATATAGTTGTAATTGAGTGTATTGAAGATCGAAGAGAGAGTATTATTGAGTTTATTGAATATTGCGGCAAACGAAGCAAATGCTATTTAGTTTATTTTGCCAATGAAAAACTAAGTAAATGCTACTAAGTTTATGAGAACTGTTAATTTGGAATATATATGGGGACTACTGTTCGACATTCACTCCTACTTGTTAAATGGGTTTCTAAGTTTCAAAGTATAGTACATATATGTATATATATACATATAATACTTATTGAGTTTATTGAATATTGCGACAAACTAAGCAAATGCTACTTAGTTTATTTTGCCAATAAAAAACTAAGTGTTACTTAGTTTATGAGAATTGTTATTTGGAATATATATATATATATATATATATATGGGGACAACTGTTCGACATTCACTCCTACTTGTCAAACGAGTTTTTAAGTTTCAAATTATAGTACATATGTATATATATATATATACATATAGTACTTATTGAGTTTATTGAATATTGCGGCAAACTAAGCAAATGCTACTTAGTTTATTTTGCCAATGATAAATTAAGTAAGTGCTACTTAGTTTATGAAAACTATTATTTGTAAGACCCCAACTTATTATAAATAAAATCAAATTTTCTCTATTTATTATTGTGAATAATAAGTTGTTAAATTGATATAAGGTTTTGGTTATGGGTGAAATGTGCAAATTTTGCAAAATAAGAAAGTGGTTATAAAATATTAATTTTTGTCGGAGAATATTCGTTTGGTCGTGGAATATTCTTCATTGTTTGGGGAATATTAAATGCATTTACTGGCCTTATGACCATTTGTAGGCCCCATAACGAAAAAACGATCGATAAAGAAAATGACAAGTTTGAGTTTTTATAAATAACTTGCGTAGTTGTTATCATTAACAATTGCTGAAATATTCGATAGTTAAAATACGATGTATGTGTGGTTTACAAAGCTATGCTTCAGATATTGCACAATATTTTTGAATTATTGATTCTTACATAAGAAAGCGTTACTCAATAATTATTACAAAGTAATTACTGCTTCAATATTTTATTTTAATGATTCAATAATTATTACGTTGATATTTTATATTATTGTTGTTTCAATAATTGTCACCGCATGATTTTCCCATTATCAGATCAATAATTCATATTATTTGAATAATATTATTAGATAGCATTATTGGCAATGTCTAAGGAAGTTTTGTCTAGGAAAGGGGTTTGGTCACCTAATTGCGCGTCGATAAGGAGAAATCCTTATCAGAAAGCCCCCTCTTTCCAAGGAACGAGATGGTTCTCATAATTGTGATTCTGTGATATTATTTGTGAATAATTAATTATTGATTTATATGATAAGGAAATATTTATTTTTATGTGGATATAAATGATGGATATATTTATTGTGGTTATAAATTAAGGAATTAATGTTGAGGTGTTTTATCAGTATTTTATCGGAATGAAAGTTTTGAAAATCGTCCGTATGTGGATTTCGGTCATTTTTCGTTTGGAATTTAGAAAAACTTAAACTTACAAAGTTGTAGAGAATTTAATTTCCTATAGAATAGACATGAGATTCAAATTTTTCTGATAAAAGGGTTATTTATTATGAATTATTGAAGCTTCGAATATAAATATTTTTATTAAAAATATGGTGGGCCCCATTTTTGGTTGGTAAAAAATAAAATGTGCTAGAATTTATTTTCAAAAGTGGTGGGATTGAATAGTAGCAGGTAAAGCCATCAGGTAGCAGGTTAGTCTGCTATGGCGTTCTAAGTATTTTCCTATAAATAGGGTGCTTAGTTAGAATTGAAAATCACACGAAACACGTTTTCTCTTTCTTTCTATATTATCGAGCGTTTTTTGTGTATTTAGATACTTTGTGAGTTGATATTCATCGGTGCAAGTTTCCTTGACCTTATCTGGAGATATTACGATCGGAAATCTTTGTTATTTTGAGGTAAGGGATGTTATTTTCTTCATAATGATGTTATTCTTTCAATATCATTATACCAAAATATTGGTATGGATTTTATTGTGGAATTTCTACCTTTTTGTGTCGTGGTTACTATTCACGTATACGGCACTATTCACGTATACGGCACTATTCACGAATACGGCACTATTCACAGAAAAAAAAGAAATTTTCTTTTCTTTGTCCAAGTTGTCTATTATGGTTAATATCTTTGATTATATCCATGTTTTGATCTTTATTCTTAAATTTTTCTCCACAATTGGTTATTATAAGGTATTTTTGAACTTGGATAAACTAAAGTACGAATCCCTAATCTTTGATCTTTTATCTCACTGGATTCGTTTTCTTTAAAATATTTTTCATCATCCTCAGACCTAAATGATGATATTACTGAATATCTTTGGCTTGTAGTGCAAAAATGAATGATTAACTGATAAAAAATTTTGGCCTGTAGTGCAAAGATGAATGATTACCTAATGAATATCTTTGGCCCGTAGTGCAAAGATGAACAGGTGTTGAGATGAACATGACCAACTGGTGATACAAATGAATATCTTTGGCATGTAGTGCAAAGATGAATATTTGATTCAAGATGTATATTGATTGATGTTACAGGGATAAAATATTGATGATGGACTTTTAAATCTTAGAAGATAGTAGAATTCTTTCTCTACTTGACTCTTTTAATGGATTCTTTGTTACATTGCGATTTGTTGATCTAAAACTTGTTGTCTATTATATTTTATCAGATTTTTCCCTGTTGAAGACTAATGATAAATTGTTGTATATTATCTTAGTCATAATATTCTTTATTGGGCTAGTTGAGCTCACTCTTTTCTTTTTTGTTCCATTTTTCTTCTCAGGAGGTGAGAACATAGCAGGAACTAGCCGGGGTATGGAGTGATGGTTCAGGATAGTTGTATTAGTAGTCCTCATTATTTTGTAAAATAGTGTATCAATAATTATAATGAGGACTCCTTTTGAGTTTGTATAATGTCTATTATACAATATTTGTATTCAAACTCACAGTATATGTGTTATCGTATTTTGCACGATAATTGTATTACTGAAGTTGTATTTTTTTCTGTACCATGTATTTGGCGACTCAAAATGGGTGATGTATACCTATTTTGGGGGTGTCACATTATTTGGAATATATGTGGGGACTACTGTTCGACATTCACTCCTACTTGTCAAACGGGTTTCTAATTAAGTTCCAAAGTATATTATTTAATTTAGGCACTTATTCACTTTATTTTAATTGCATCCCAACTAACCAAAAGCTACGTAGTTTATTATTATATTATATTTTATTTTCTATTATATTATATTATATTATATTATTAGTTTATTTTTTTATTAAATTTAATTTATTAAATTAATTTACTTTTTATTAAATTTAATTGTATTTATTATTATGTTTTATTGTATTTTATTTTATTTTGTACTATATTATATAATATAATTTTTTGATTATTTTATTAAATTAAATTAAATTCATTTTATTTTATTTTATTTATTTTATTAAATCGATTAAACTTATTATTATGTTTTAATTTATTTTAATTTATTTTGCTTTATATTATATAATTTAAAAATATTATTAAATTTAATTTAATTAAATTAAATTTATTTATTTATTTTATTATTATGTTTTATTTTATTATATTATATATTTTTAAATATTTTTTATTAAATTTAATTTTATTTATTAAAATCAAATCAAATTTGTTTTATTTTATTCAATTTAATTTATTATTATTTTTATTTTATTTTATTTTATTTTATTTTATATTATATTATCTAATTTTTAAAATTTATTATATTTTATAAACTAAATTAAATTAAATTTATTTCATTTTATTTTACTAGTAAGAAACTAATTAAATGTCATGTAGTTTATATTTTAATATTGGGAAACTAATTAAATAATACAATACATGTAGGGTCCACAAATCTTGCAAATGAATAATTCTGACAAAAATTCCGTCTGAAATTCTGTCAGAAATAGCAAATATACCATGTACTATAGTCTTGAGATTCCTGGGATTATAATTATAATCCTAGAATTAATAGTCTTGGGATTAGAATCCTTGCAAACAAAAATAGTCATGTACTAATTTATTAGTACTTTGGACTATTTTATTTTATGATTAGTTTGTTATTTAATCTTATGTAGTATATCTTATCATTTCTAAGAGGATGTCAATTTGTTAATCTGAACGAGTAGAATCCAATAAGAGGTAGTGTCTGCATTTGAATAATGAACTATTTGAATCAAGATGATGAATTGTTGTATCTTAATGATAAATTTATTTATTTTTATCTGAATTGGTACTATATTTTACTATAAACTTGTGAATAATAATAGTAAAGATAAATAAATACTAGACTGTTTGAGAGCTCCGGTTATTTAATCAATCTTTTCTCTATTTTATTAGCTAAATCCCCATGAAATAATTAAAAAACTAAAAAATATATATATAGAAAAACATAATCACATTAATTCATTACTTTGGACTCTTAGACCTTTTGAAAGACTAAGAGATTTGGAGATTCTCTCTCAACTCGAAGACTCAAGAAGGCTCTTTGAATCCTTGCTACCCTAACAAGGTTCTCGAATTCTAAAAGTTCTGCCACGTGTCGTTAGAGTAATCGCTTACTTGTTCTTCTCCCCTCTTTAATCAATCAATTAATTCTGTACTTTTCATGGATTTCTCTTCTTCTCGGTCAACACGAAACCCTTAACCCTAGCAACGTACGATTTCCTTGTCCATATTTCTTTGGCGACTCTGCTGGGGCGGTGTAGAATTCGTGAAGGGTATGCCCACAACTCGAAGTGGGAGAACAACAGGAAGAGTTTCACCGACAACGAGCATTACTTCACCATGTCCAGTTCCAATGCAAGCAAATCAAGCTTTTTAGGGTGCAAATCTAGATCTCGATCAACCTATTATTGAAGACACTTCGGAAGGAAGTTCAACATCACCATACATGGCCAATCGACAACAAACGAATGCCATCCAGACAGGCACGGTAAGGCAAGGTGAGGATGCAAGCGGAGAGCAAACGAATGTTGTGCAACTAGAGATGCTCAAGGCATTGAAAGAAGCACGAGAAGGACAAGGAATGATGATGGCTATGATGTTGGAGATGCAGAGAAAGCAAGAGGAAATGGGGAATTTTTGCCAGCAGTTAATGCAAATTCCCACCTTCAAGGCCATGTTCCCGGGCAATTCGCAGGGAGAACAAGCAGGGGTGGAGGACAACAGCAACGACAACAACAACAAAGAGCATCAGACTGTACTTCCATCGACAGAGAATCAGTCAGTCCCGATTATCAACTTGGAGCCCCAGAACAGTGGTGACGTGTCATAACCTAGACTGGAAGAAAGTAAGCCTCAGACGAACATCATCCTAACCGCTCTCCCCACATTTTCACAAGTACAGATACCAGTCATCCCGAGCCATGTCCAACGAACAAGTCAACTAGTACAACCGATACAAAATTTACATGATGCCAGTGTACATCATCCAATTTATGTACCATACACATGGCCAATACAGCCATACATCACAACACCAAAGAGAGTTCATACAACGAGCCAATATATGACAAAGGATGATATGATCGATGTGATCAATCAACTTCACAGGAAGACATCCCGAACTTCGGAGTTAGACTTTACTCCACCTTACCCGGCATACATTCGGAGGCAACCTTACCCGACAGGGTATATCGAGCATCCCCCACAATTTTCAAAATACAATGGGGATCGAGAAAGGAAATGTCAGGGAACACATTGCCAAGTTTGTGGAGTCGATGTCTCCATGGTTATGATATGATGAAATGAACAATCACAAATTATTGATGAGGGAATTCAGCAAGACTTTGACGGATAATGCCTTCAGTTGGTACTACAACTTGGAGAAGGGATCAGTCTATGATTGGGATGATCTAAAATTGCAATTTTTTAAGAAATATTTCTATGTGCAGAAACAAGTAACCATCGTAGAGCTCATGCGATTCAAGCAAAAGCCAAACGAGGAGCTGTCAAATTACGAGGATAGATTCAGGGCCCAAGCACAGAAGTGTGCAGAGCCAATTGAAGAAAAGAACTTGGTTAGCATATGCAACAATGGTGTTTTAGACGCCTTCAAGCCCCACCTCATTACCAAGGCTTGTGATTCATTTGCGACCCTCTCATCTTTTGCATAAGACTTGGGAGGAATTATGACATTGCCCATCAGCCATGCGATGGTTACATGGAAGGGCAAGAGGACAGTAACTGTGCCTTTGGCGGATTCTCAGTCAAAACCACGAGGGGACAAGAAGGAGAAGAATGAGAAATTTGCGCGAAGCAGAGGAAAACATGAAGACAAGTATACCAGAATGCTAGTTCCAGATGCTATCACATGCAGTGAGAAGGCATTTAGGGGCCTGTATGAACAATGGGTCGAGCACGGAGTAGTGAAACCATCTAGGCCCCGGTTGGTTGTGACGGAAGAGTTGAAAAGAAGATCGGACTTCTGTGTATACCACCAATATGCAGGACATTCTACTAAGGACTGTTACAGTCTGCGGAGGATATACCATGAGAAGCTGGCGGCTGGAGAGATTGAACTAGGAAAAGAAACGTGCAACACTATCGCCCATGGTGTAGTCCCGGAAGTTAAGATGATGGACAACCCAAACATTGGCTCTACCATTGAAAGAACTCTGAACTATAAATACAAGAATTGATAAATTAAAAATCCACCCAAGATGGTGGTCCACCAAAAAATGGTGGTTTAAGTCCTCAGGAGTATCCATTACCAAGTAATTGGATGACCAAGGGAGGAGGCACAAGAATTGATGGAAAAAAAATCCACCCAAAATGGTGGTCCACTCTAAATGGTGGCCAAGTCCTCGTAAAATACACTTGCCAAGAAATTAGATGACATAAGTGACGAGGCACCCAATTTCAAGTCCTCATAGGCTGTACTTGCCAAGAAATTGGACGACTCAAGTGACGAGGCACCCGATTTTAAGTCCTCGTAGACCGCACTTGTCAAGAAATTGGACGACCCAAGTGACGAGGCACCCGAGTGTTACACTTTATCATCAAAAGTGAATGAGGCACCTAACTATAAGTCCTCATATCCAAAAAGTTATACGTTTAACTTTAAAAGTAATCGAGACACCTAACTATAAGTCCTCATAAGTTATAATTTCAACTTCAAAAGTGGTGAACGTTATGCTTTCTTTGATAAAAGCAAGAAAGTTACACTTTATCTCTAAAAGTGGCGAACGTTATGCTTTCTTTGACAAAAGTAAGATTTATTATATGAAACGTTATGCTTTTCGTTAAAAGCAACTTGATTATCAATGAATTGACAAACTTTTACTTATACTTGAATGTTTTTTATTTTGTTTTTTTTAATTTCTTAAATAAAAAAAGTATAAATTCAAGTGTTGGTTTGTGGAAAATATATATACATGTTTTTAACAAAATTCATGTTTACTTGTTTATAATACCTATTGTTGTCTTGGTGTATTAATTTGAAAAACTTGAGATTCAATGATAAATATTGAGTTTTAAGGAATCAATCAAATTAAAAGCAATCAACAAGGTTAAAAAAAACTATAATTTGATGAACGAAATATATGTAAATGAATTTTTTGATACAGGAAATGGAAAAACTATAAAAGTTTATGATCTAAAGGCTATGACATGTCGAACTGAAGAGAGGGGAATAGCTAAAGCCTCCAAGTCATTAATGGCGGTAGCCCGAGCCTTCATATTTGAGGTTATCAGGCCTTCAAGGTCTTGGGCAACTGACTCAATTTCCCAAAAGCTTGGTCTTCAATTTATCCATGGCATCTTAAAGCTCTTAAAGATTTACATAAAGTAAGTTGTTCTCATGGTGACGAGAAGTGACTTTCGAACGAAGTGCAACAATATGATGATGGGAAATAAACAGATCCAACCTAGCATGGAAGGAAGACATGTCCAATGAGAGTTAGGAGATGTCACGGGAGACTGAAGGTCATTCAACCCACCCAAAGTGAGGTCCACAATACCCTCCCGAGCAATCACCAACTCGGCGGAGTCCTCCTTGGGAGGATGAATATCAGCAATAGTCTCAGAAGGATTCCGCTTCAAAGAAGCAAGAGTCTCATCGGCACCCTCAAAACTTTCATGTGGAGAAGTTGTAGAAAGGCATCATGTGGTGAAGAAGACTCGATACCCACTGCCCATTTGCGATACTCACAAAGAGCCCGATGGGAACATTAGCATCCTCTTCATCAGCATTGGTCTTCTCAATGACTTCTTGATTATAAAGAAAAGAGAAATTTCAAGATAGGGTAAGAAGGATTAGATCGAAGATTTTCCAAGATCCCTCTCCTAGGACTTTCGTTTTTGAGGCTTGCAAAATATCAAGCCCCGCGAAGTGTTCAGAAACTAGAATCAAGACTTTAACACTTAAAATATTTTGCGTGATCATCTCACCAAAGGCGTGACTCACGCGCAGGGGGAAAATGCTTACTGGTAGATGGCATAGACATCCTCCAGAATAGAGGTGCATTCCCCCCAAGCCGTGATGAATGTGCATGTAGAGGAGCACCATGGTCTTGTTGGATACGAATGTCCCTACATAGTTGGATGTAACGAAGAATATCAGCCCTTTCTTTAGTATATCCACATAATCAACAATCCCAAGTATCTCGTCGATCCAATGATGCCATTCCTGAAGGAGGCTAGATGAATCAGACAAGAAGTGAAGGGGACTGAAAGAGTACTCTTGTTTCTCTATACATAGATGGGGAATGCGATCGAAATGAAGAAAGTCATCCCAACCTCCACAAGCCGCTGCATATAGAAACAAGCCTTTCTTCTCTGGCGGAGGAAGAGTTGTACGGTCATAAGTCTGGACTTGCTCCCAAAAGACGTCAAAAAGACCAAAAGAGAGGAGCCCTTCCCCCAATCACTGAGAAACGGGGCCTCCTTGGTGGTTCCCGGATCTGCATAATGTTCAACGGAGAGGGCCTGCAAGCAAGAAGAATTCAGCATAAGGAGCCTAAAGAGATAAGGTATTAAACTTAAATAAGAAGACTTGACTCGGGAAAGGGAGATCACAGACACCTGAAAGAAAAAGAAAAAAAGAGCACAAGCATTAGGAGCCATTTAAATAAAAATAGGGTAGAGGAAGAACGTAAAAATGTGAAGGAGGAGGCCACTAGGTTGGCCCCTTTAGGGGTTGGCCCATAGGGTTTAACCACCTAAGGAGCTCTCCCCTCTTACATTTAACTTCTTCTTGCTCGTTGAATCAACTTATTGGAATAAATGCTACTTCATCAGAATATCTGAGTCAAGATCCTTGTTAAGGTGAAATGGCCTGGAACAGATGCTTCCTCTTTGCGGTATTTCCTTTTCTTTGAAAATATCTGAGCCAAGATCCTTGTTAAGGTGAAATGGCCCGAAATAGATGCTTCCTCGTTGCGGTATTGTCTTTTCTTTAAAAATATCCGAGTCAAGATCCTGTTAAGGTGAAATGGCCCAAACAAGAAACACTAAAATAAGCTGAAAAGAAAATAAATCCATGAAGCAATCAAAAAGAATTTAAATAAAAAAACCATATGTAATACTAAATCAGCGTGCTTGCTTTGATTCCAAAACTACGTTTAGCTAGAAGGCACCAAAAATTGTTATACAAAAAATAAAAAAAAATAAAAATTAATTAATTCGAGTCGCCTGAACCCTTAAGGAATTTTGATCCGTGATTACAACCGAGATTTGCACGTGATTTGGGGTCACTAATTTATGCCTATTAATATGGGACAAATAAAGGCTATGTGTACATCTTACTTTTTAACATGAGCCAGCACTAGCCATTATCAGAAGCCTAGAATAGAATAAATAATGATTGTTATTTTAGAACCATCATATATTAAGATGATATATATATATATATATATATATATATATATATATATATATATCCCACGTTACTTTTTATTTGTATTAGAAGTGCAATCACAAGATTTTATATATATATATATAGGGGAATGATCCATAGAATCTATATGCTATGGAATAAAAAGTGGCATATAACATCTTATCCCTCCGTTTTGTATTTGAATGGCTGAGATTAGGATCGTCCGCTAGTAATTCTAGCGGACGTTATTAATCGAATTATTTGCCAGTTTTGCCCCCACCTTTACTTTAGGCAAAACAAATCAGATCTTATGCATCCGCTAGTCGTACTAGCGGATGGAGTAACAACCCAATAACCCATTCTATTCCGCTTCTGTGTATAACATTACTGCTCCTACGAATTCTTCTGCGCTACTCCTGCGAATTCTTATGAGCTGCTTCTGCGAATTCTTCTGCGTTGTTCATAGAAGTAAACTACTATAGCAAATCGGCAACAAGACTTGGATTCTGCTTCTACAAATTTGCGAATTGGGTAATTTCGAAGAACCTAGAAGCAAATTTGGGCAAAATCGACAACAAGACTTGGAAATTAGTCAAATTGTCACTTCATCCTCCCCTGATTCACTGGAGGCATAGAAGATGGCTCAAATGGAAGAGTTGGAGCTTCCACAACTACTTCATGATCTACAAGTTCTTGCACTCGATCCTTTCCATAATGCGGAGAAAGCCTGCGAAGATCACACAAGAGTTTTTCTAAGATTTCGATCTCTTGTTTATTAAAAGAGCTTGACTTCGTTGCCACCGACAAATGAGTCAAATGAAAGTCGTGTCGATAAACCTCAAGCTATTATTATGACCCGATAATCCTTCTGCCGAGTGTCGAGAGAGCGCCATCCTTTAAACCGCAGAGACACATTGTCCTACGATGATCCTAAAAAAGGTGGGCGAGCGTGGACCATCGATCGCCAAGAAGAGATTAACGCAAAGAAGAAGAAGATCAATGATATGAAAGTATTGACAAGAGAGATAAGAAAGGCATTTCAAGACTTCACATTTACTTTTCAATTTGTCTTGGCTACACAGGCATAAACGTCCATAATTCATAATTACCACGTCCATTAGTATTATTACTAGCGGATGGCTCTCTCGGATCTGATCTCGACCATTCAAATACAAAGCGGAGGGATAAGATGTTATATGCCATTTTTTATTCCATAGCATGTAGATGTTATGGATCATTCCCTATATATATATATATATATATATATATATATATATATATATATATATATATATATATATATATATATATATATATATATATATATATATATATATAAAAAAAAGTAGAAGATATAACACAACTCCCTCTGACCCTCTGACGGAACATTAAGATGATATAATATATATACTCCCTCCGTCCCAAGATAAAAGTCCTTATTATTATTTTAAGTAGTAACATGTTAAATGTTCACTTTCCTTTAATAACCAAACTTTTACACATTTTTTTGTATTATGTCCGTAGCATTAAATATCTCATACTTTTCTTATTTTAATTCTCTCTCCATATTTAATGACATTATTATAGGCAATTTTGTCATTTTATTCCCCTTCTTAATATGCGTGAAAAGTCCACCAGGACTTTTATCCTGGGACGGAGGGAGTATTATATTAAAAGCAATGTGGATCTTACCCTCTGACGTTTAGAAGAGAACAAAATTAGTCAATATATACATGCATGAATGTCAATTGGCTCTTGTTTAAGCTCCTACGCTCCATAAAAAGATTAATACTCCACTAAAATTTAGAAATTAGGGCATCCCCTATTAAAATGTCTCTAATAAGATGAAGATGAGGGATATATATATATATATATATATATATATATATATATATATATATATATATATATATATACAACATTGATCGGTCCTACTCCGGACTTTGATCAAAAACACCCAATTTTATTTTATTTTTGCTTTTTAAAAAAAATAACTAAAAAAATATTTAATATTTTATGGAATGAAATTTTTCATAATACAATGTTTTGGACGTGTTTTGAATACCTATACCAAAAATGGTGGTACAGTCTACATGCATATGCATATATACATGTTATGTTATACGTACCCAAATCACACCCAAAACAACGTATTATGAAAAAATTTCAATTTATAATTTTTATTTATTTTTTTTATGTGTTTTAAAAAAAAAAAAAAAAAAAAAAGATCGGATTTTAAACTGTCAAGAGTCCTGGATCAGATCCTATCTATATATATATATATATATATATATATGAGGCTCTAAAGCGAACCTTAAAAAGCGAACTAAAGAGCATAACCGTGAAGCGTCTTTGGTGTCTATATGCGACAGTTTGACCTGTGCGCCAAAGATTACATGGCTATGGCGATGGATAGAACCAATGCCATGACACACCAAAACGATGGTTCGATCTTTGGTTTCTCTTTAGGTTAAGCTTTAGAGACTTTAATCGTATATATATATATAGTATGGAAACAAATATTCTATTCTTAAATAGAAATGATTTGATTTTGTTTTCAAGAAATATTTTATTTTCCAAAATAAAATAAGATGTTATTTACATTTATATATATATATATATATATATATATATATTATTAAGGAAACAAAGATTGAGCAGGATTTGGGAAAGATTTTCAAGATATCTTGGGAGAGCTCTCCTAGGGGTCCCCTCTCCAAGAATTTTCTGTTTTCAGGACTTGCAAGATCAAGCTCCACGGATTTTTCAAAATTTTGAAGTAGGATTCACAAAGTTAAAGTATTTTGCACGATCGTCACTCCAAAGAAGCGACTCTCGCGCAGGGGGCAAATGTGGGCCCAAGTGCAAATTAGGGTTCACTTGACCTAATTGAATTAAATGCACAAGTTAAGGTTCGCATTATGATTAAATGAAAAGACGGAAGAGTCGGAAATAAAGAAGCAAAACCTGGGAGAATCTTTCACGTGTCCTAAGGTAGAAAACACGTGGAGGCGACTCATATTGGGAATTGATTGAGGGATTGGATTGATAGCTAGAAGGGCAGAATGATCTGGGCATTACTCTGATGACTAAGGGTAAATTTGGAATTTCCCCGAGAGCATATGTCTAGCACATGACCACTCTCCAGAAAACCCTATAAATACTCATTCCACTCCATTGAGAATGGGACCTCACTTTGGACTCTTAGACCTTTTGGAAAACTAAGAGATTTGAAGATTCTCTCTCAACCCGAAGGCTTCTGAATCCTTGCTACCCTAACAAGGTTCTCGGATTCTAAGAGTTCTGCCACGTGTCGTTGGAGTAATCGCTCACCTGTTCTTTATCCCTCTTTAATCAATCAATCAATTACGTACTTTTCGTAGATTTCTCTCCTCCTTAGCCAACACGAAACCCTTAACCCTAGCAATGTACGATTTCCTTGCCCATAAACTTATTTATACTATTTAATTTAATACTTTAAAGTATTGTTTTCATCTTTTAATTATTATGAAAATAACAATCTCATATATTATTTTTTGTTTCTAAGATCATTTACGAGTGATTAAATTATTCCAAGGAAGATGAGATTAATATTACCTCTTTTGAGGTATCAAATGGCTTTTACAGTAAAAAATAGTTAATGACATTGTCATTTTTGGACAAATTCAAGGATAAAAAATACTTTTAAATATTAAAGTAGTATAAATAAATTTAAAAATCCAATCTCCTACAATAAGATTGCAAATAAACATATCCCACTACCTTAATTTTAGTATTAATTAATGACATGGTTTACTTTTATCAAAAAAAAAAAACTGATTGTAAACCAGTTCGGTCTAGTCTAATCTCTTTGGTCTAGTCTGAGTCTTAAATTTTTAATTTCAAATAACATGATATTGAATATTTTAATACTCCCTCCGTCCTAGGATAAAAGTCCTTATTACTATTTTGGATAGTCCCATATTAAATGTTCACTTTTCATTAATAACCAAACTTTTACACATTTTTTTCTATTATGCCCGTAGCATTAAATATCTCATATTTTTTTTATTATAATTCTCTTTCTATATTTAATGACATTATTATGGGCAATATTGTCATTTTATTCCTCTTCTTAATATGCATAAAAAGTTCACCAGAACTTTTATCCTAGGACGGAAGGAGTAATATTTTATGACATAATCAATCACATCACATGTAACATGACCCCTTCTTATTTTTTGTACAACCCTACCTTGTTTTAAAATCTTTTTATCAGCTCTTTTTCATTTCATGTTAGAAAGAAAAGATTGAGATGGTAGCCATCTTTCTTTGAAGAAATTAAATCAATAGTAACTTTAGTTCTTTATATAACTCTCCGCTTTTCAAAATTAAATAAATTAAAACATTTTCAGTTTAAAGTGTGGTATATATTATCTAAATTTTATCGCATACTACAATTATGAATATTATAAACTATTTCAAGAATATTAATAATTATAATATTTATTATTTTTAAAATTTAAATGAATCATTTATGTCAATTATAAATTTCAAAATATTTCACTAAACTCAAATGGAGAATTTCCAAGGTTTAAGCTTGATATTAAACTAGTTGATGATTAGTATCTTTTAGATATTTTAACCACTACTTGATAATTAGTAATTTCCTAACTAGTTGATGATTAGTATCTTGTTCTCCGAGTGCTATACAACCATTCAAAACCTATACATACTATTAAGTAAATTGAGTTTTAAAATGTTTGAAAATTTCAAACGCAATTGAATTTTTTTTTAAGTTTAGTAACAATACTTAAATTTTTTAAAAAAACATCTTATTTTTTTTTGTTTAGTAAAACTCAAAAAACGATGCGTAACCGATCGAATCGCATCTTGAGTCTTTGTTTTCTATTTGTAATATCTACAAAATTCCTACACTTCATGTGATCAAGCTCAGAAGCTTCTTGAAAGCTAGAAATTCCAGATGTTTACTAAATAAATAAACTTTTGAAGTGAATAAATTTATAAATTACATTACTCCAACCAGCCATAATTTTCACATCTACTTCTTTAACACATAAGTCAATAGCCATGCAATTTATAAGCCATGATTTAATAAACTATTGGTTATATAAGTTACTCTTTTCTACATGTGACATAACTTTTAAGTGGAAAAAAAAAAGAACACTTCCTATCATACAACTAACTACCAGCCTTTAATATTGTAATTGAACGTCAAGGTGTTTTTTGAAGAAAAAGAACCCAAGCTTAAGGTTTTAAAAACATTATGCTATGGAATTTGAGCAATTTCAAGTAAAATTTTGTGCAATGATTGTGGTTTTGAGAAGAAAGGGCAATGATCACTGCCTTTGATCTTGAAGACTCCTTCGGGCGGGTTTTCCCTGACGAGCTTTTCTTGGATATCTGGTGAAAGTGCGTGATCATCTAGGGTTTGGATATAAAACCGGCGGCCAGTTCCGTACTTTTCCGGTGACAGAGACATCTTCTCCATGATCGGACCAAGAGGCGCCGGTCTCATGGAAACCATCGCCAGAGCAACATCCTGAAATGAATCAAGCAAGATAAACGTCATTGGTAGGTAAAGAGTTTATTTTTATATATATATATATATATATATATATATATATATATATATATGAATTTATCTCAAACTTTGAGCGAATGAGCGGAAAATTCAAAATCATTTGTATTTTATTAGATAGATATATGAACTACACGTTCTCTTTGGACTGATCAGATGTGACATATTACATTTGTGTCGACAAGCAAGTCTATGCAGAGTGTGGATAATACATTTATGTCTGCGTAGTTCATATACATATATATATATATATATATATATATGTATGTGTCCATGCAGTGTCATGCAGATAATTGCACACAACTATTTCTGCAACTGCTAAAATATTAATACCAGTTTTAAGATTCATATAAATAGGTACTTCACTATTATTTGCTCGAACAAACCTGCTTAAATACAAAATTAAAACTAAATATTTACACTATTATTTACTAATGGATCTATATGTTCTAAGATAAAATCAACCAAGATTAATGGCATGCAAATAGGGATTTTATTTTGTCGTTATTACGTAGAACTCAACAGTTACACCTACTTGTTCGACACTATACTTCAATTCTGCCCTGAAAACTGGATAGTTTCGAACAAAGAACTATCGAGGGTTCAAATCCCTCTCAGCGGGTCGCCTTTTGAATTCAGTAGATAGAAGAAACTATTAGATACTCACTAATGAACCAACCGACAAAAATAAAACGACGTCATTAGCCATGTCAAATTTGCACAATGTACAACCTATTTGTAGAAACTATGATCCCAGACATTGCCAATAGATGGATATGTCATGACAAGAAGAAAGAATAGAAAATAAAACAAATAAAAAACAAGATAAAATCAAGCGATGATAAAAAAACAAAAGGTACATCAATTACACAAATTAGTATGCATGATATTCACTTGTGTTGATAATACTTCTAAACTACTTTGTCTCATTTTCCAGTAAATGAATATAAGAGTTAGGAGTAAACATGATCATAATTACCTGTATTATAAAAGCTAAGTTTCAAATATGTATATTATCCATCAAATCGTATCAAGAAAATAGCAGTACTAGCATAGGTAATAATTTTGGTCCAACTGATCTCCTTTTTCCAAAATAATTTTTTGGCATTTCCCACAATGTTATATATATGCGTATATATATATATATATATATATATATATATATATATATATAGAGAGAGAGAGAGAGAGAGAGAAAAACTATTATTAATTTGCAAGAAAGTAAAATCTAGGAGAACAAGAAATCCTAGTTTAAAAATTAGATCTTTATCCTCCCTGATTAGCTCATCTGTGTTGCTGCCTTTTTTATTGAATTAGGTATGATAAACCACTTTGTTACTCCTATAAACCCTTCTTTACTTTAGTAGTCTCAAGGACCTCATATCAAAAGTGCCTTTAGGTGTAACTGGGAGTTACTGATGAGTTAGCTTAGCTGTTCCAAGGTGTTTCCTTAACTGAGAGACATGAAAAGTAAACTGTAGGGTAGTGCTCCAACCTTCTCTAATATTTTAAAGAGGCCACAGAATTTGGGAGCCAGTTTTATTTTCTTTCCTCATGTACAAGAATTCTTTCTCTATAGGATTAGAGCTTTAAGTAGACCAAATCATTCGCCCCAAATGCTCTCTGTCCTCCCTTGCTCTGCTTAAGTTTTAATTCTTTGTTCGGCCTTGGAGTGAAAGTAACAGCCTATGAAGCACGGACACTTCTCGGAGTTGAATGTATCCGTGTCAGACACCGATACTCCATGAACACTTCCAGATACATGTGATACTCTCAGATACTCCAATTTTATTATTTTTAAACTTTTTAATTTCGGACACTTCCGGAAACTTTAAAGGATACTTCTGATACGTAAGGGGATTCCAATGATAATACTACATACATCACCTTGTTTTTAATTTACTTTTTTGTGTCTTATGACTTGGTGATGATTTTTTTGATGTAATTTTTGACTCCTTTCTTTTGCCTATTAAATTTGATGCTAGCAAATAAGTCTTAGGACTAGGAGAAAATGATGATATTTGATGCCAAATGTTAAGTTTCAACCTTTTGGTTATGTCATAATTGGTCTCTCTATTATTTTAATGAACTAAAACTTTGAAGTTAACTACTTGCTTATGGTTATGTAGTATAATTTATTTATTATATAGATATGCGTGTGTATATAAATTTAACGTATCGCCAACATATCATATCCTACTTCTTTTAAAAATGACGCATCACGTATCGCATTTCGTGTCGTATCCATATCACGTATCCGTATCTGTGTCAGTGCTTCATAGAGTAACGCTGAGATGAGTAGGATCCAAACCGTAGTGAGTTTTGTAAGGAATGGTAAGGTTTTTTTAACTTATTTTTGCTTACATTATACTTTGTTCACTTATGACTTAAGACCGCTGTCTAGCAAATTAAGGGATCAGTAAATTCTGCATGAAAAGTTTGCGATGTGTAAAAGAGTTGAGAACCTTCTATTCAGGAAGGGAGAAAAGGGAAAACTCATTTTTTGACATGGAAAGGACTCCTCAGAAGTGTACTGTCTTTATGTAATATATTTTTCATACCAACACAGAAATCAAGTTTCACTTGTGCCACTGCTATTCTGAAAAGATGTCATCACTCTCTTGTGATAACTAATGATTAGATACCATAGTAAATACCTTTGACCCCGTCAGAGCATAACCTCTGTTTTGGGAAAGTGGGCAGGCTCTAATTTGAGTTGTCATATGAGGAATAAACACCAAGTGCCAAGGAAGTAATAAATTGAAAATATGTTCCTTGGCATCTTGATCCCTAACCAATAGGTTTTAGGTTTCTTCACAAGAAAGTTGAAGTGGGGGAAGGAGGAAAGAAAATCTAAAAAATTAGGTAATCCTATTCCTATGTACACAAATATGGCACAAAGTGGACAGTGATAAATAAACGTGCATTGGATTACTCGTGCCATATATATATATAATATTGAAATATAACCTATATATATATATAAATTGAAAAGAACTTTACGATCTTACTTTTCAGTCCTACTTTATAATCCTACAGACCTACACCCTTATCACTTAAGTTGTAATTTTTTCACAATACGTGTCATTGTGAGTGTAGGAGTAAAGACGACAGAAAATCATTTTTGATATATTAACAAGAGGTGAGAAAATCATATAACCAAAAAAATCCATATCTTGCAACTTAAGGTTGTTCCTTCTAAGTATTGTAGTTTACCTAATTTTTACGCACTTCATCTGGAATAAATCAATAAGTATGAAATTCTCGTAGATTCATGGGGCCATTGTACTGGAGCTGCTTTCATCCGTAGACCACCAAAATGAATATGTTTCGTCTGCGGACAATGTCAGACATACACGTGAATATATCAACTCTCTCGAAGCATGCAACCATAGTTCTCAGCTGCCATTCTCCATAGACATACATGAATATACAAATATTCTAGAGGTCCCATCCTTTATATTCCTTGTGGATAGTTAGAAAGTGGGAAGAAATAAGAAAATCGAGTAGTTATTTGTCGTCCTTTTCTTTATCAAATTAAGAACAAATGGGAAAACTTAATTCAACTTCTATAGCTCTATTTACCTGAATATATGCAAAAATATCTTGATTCAAATAAAGGATAGAGCATGGCTACCAAAAACGTTCATCAACTAGGTACGCGGAACAAAATTGGGTACGAGGAATACTATCAAGATAGAATGTACAAGGCATCTAAGTTCTCGTACCACTATTTGGAATGATAGTACTCAGTATGCGGAACACAGGGCAATAAGAGTTTCCTTGTAACCTTGGGACAGACTAAATTTGAAATTGTGACTTTTTATTTTCTGATAGGTCAGCCATAGTTGACCAATAAACTTGAGGATAAAAAGCCCACATAGCACCTGATTCATATAAAAGATAAAGGAAACTCGGAATGAGGACAAGTGTTCCAGAACACTAAGAAACTAGTCCTCAGTGGGCACATATCGTTCCCAGGGTGGGGATTAAGCCTTGAGAGTTGACGAATTGACAAAACCTAGTCTAAGCAACTCATGGACACTCCTAGTGAATGAAAAGGTTAGCCAAGGGGTTGCAGAGCAACACCCCACAAATCAGGTCATCCAGGGAAAATCCTCTTTAGTGTGGGCTCATGGGAAACCCATGAGCATGAAATGGTTGGTGCCAATACATGGACACATGAAGGCAAATCCTCCCAAGTTATGGAACTCTTGTGATTCATAACCCTATTAAGCTTTATTGAGCAATCCCCCCAAGTGATGAAATAGATGGGATGGATGGATGGAGTGGCACTCCATGAAGCCGACTTATGGGTGATCCCCATGGTGATGGAAAGGCACCTAGGTTGATAGCACAAATTAAGGAATGATGATGACAAGGACTTAAGGCCCTTGCTCATGAGTACGATATTGACAAAACCTTAGGGAAAGGTGTTACCTTCAAGGGCTAGCTAGGTTCCATTGGGACAAAGGCTGGGATCCACTCAGGATTTAGGCGTCTGGGTGGTTTCAAAGGTGGCAAAGGAAAGGGACGACTTGTTGAAGGGTAGAAAGGCATCGACTTGAGGTGTAAGGCAATTACCTTGGCGGAAGCCTTGGGCACCTTGGACAACTTCCAATCTAGGCAAGCGGCTTCCCATGAGTTCCATCTTCCACTGTGAACTTCAACTTTTCAATCTTAGAATTTCTATGAAAACTTTTGATGCGATCTGAATATGGGCTGAAGGGAAAAAAATAAATGAGAAGAAGATATGAAGAAGTGAAGAAGAATAAAAAGAACTGAGAGGACGGGTTGCAGATGAAAGGTTCAAGAGGAGCTCTTTTGACTGCCAGTTGTAATTTATTTTTTTTAACCAAGCCAGCTATCATCAGCTTCAGCCTTTTGTTTCTCTTTTTTTTTCTATATTAATCTAATGCAAGCAGTCATCAACTAACCCTTTTTATGTTAGTGCAAGACGAATAATAATTATTTCTTTTTTCTCATAAAAAATTTTAGTAAGATAATTATTTTGTTAGTTAAAACCCCACTCCTTTTGTTAGTTAAAACCCCACTCCTTCCACATGAATTATTATTATTTTTAATTGCAATTTAGTTTTATTGTATGGACATTTTAAACCTTGGAATTATGATTTTGACAATGTAAATCATATAAACTCCTGTAATCCCCAATAAATATATAAATAATGATTTTTTATCATAAATAAAAAATTCATGTAACTTGTTTAATAGGCTACATATATATAGAGAGAGAGAGCCGATTCATAGCAAATGGCGGGTATAAGACCTTATATAGACACCCCATCTTGTACCATTCATTATGAGATTTGATGGCCACAATTTAAAAACACAACTCCCCTATGTTGCAGTAGGACACTTGCCTATTGCAACACTGTGTTGCGGTAGGTACTATTTTTTTAAAATCACGGTCATAAGATCTATAAATGGATGTGTAGATATGGTCGCCAAAAATAGACTCATAGCCACCATTTGTTATGAATCGGCTCTCATAATTAAATATGTATATATATAATTATACATATACATATTGTGAACGACTTATCACCTTATAAGCGCCTAGCGATCACTTAATCTTGGCCATACCTGGCTCGCTCTCGTCTTAGCGGCGTAAGAACTATAGGTCCACCTCCTAAGGGTGTCATTGGCTTTAAGGTGAACTAAGAGAGTGGGGTTGCCCACACAGGTTGACCTGGCCACACCCCAGAAGAAAATCACCAAGTCAATTTGTTAAGAGGCATATTAAATTGGTGATCTAGAAGGGGATTATGTTGGGCCTAGCGACAAGAGAAAGTATGCCGCTGCCAATTTTGAGTGACCCATCTCACGAAGGCAGCGCATTAGGCCAACCGCTCCTTCTGAGAGATTGAGGGACGGGCTAGCTCTGATTAAAGGTATAGCCTAAGGGTTGTCTAGTCACGGAACAAGAAGAAGCTACATAAAGACGACTAAAATGACTAAAAGTGACCTTCAATATTTCTCTATCAAGCGGCTGCCATGCAACATGAGCTGCTTTAGGCCTAACCATGTACCTGCCAACACAAAGGACAACGTGGCTACCTGCTCTTTTGTAAAGTTGGAAGTTAGCATACAAGGGAACTATTACCCATAGTTACTAAATACTCTCATTGACCTAGCGAACCGCGTATTGATACTTGCGTACCCAAATTAGAGTACTCTTACGTACCAATACTCTAAACTTAGCGTACCAAAAAAATTCTTTGTTGCTTAACCTATAATTGCACAAATATCATTATTATAAAATAGTATTAGATACTCAAACATTACATTTGTACTAAAATATTTATAAAACAATCGACTTGTTGATTCAACTAAACATGTCTGCAACAAAAAGGAAAAAATGTATTTTAAGAGAATTCCCAAATATAAGAACTTGTATAAAATTACCATAGTAAACCGCATTTTAGCTACGTAGCATACCGCATACTTGTATTCATACCTCGTACCAAAACGAACCACGTGTCAGGTATTATTGTTATTACCCTTATTAAAGAGGTTCCCACTCTATGTTGTCAACAACCCGTTCACATATGCTATTTAAAGTCCTTAATACCGAAGCTTGAAAGTAGTCACTTCATCGTGTCCATCCACATGACTCAGGCTCTATAGAACCACTTTCCTTATTCATAAAGGAGCGAGTTGTTGCCATGCCACATGATAACTCACTAACTCAATACTCAATAGGTGTGCCCCTTGCACCACAACCAAAGATATATTGACAGTCCCAGCATGTGCCTTTGAGAAGCCATGCACACAACACGTATCAATCACAATCCCAGACATTGTGGACCCTTTTACTATCGACTATTTGTCCTGGTGTATCCGCAGGGCTCATCCTTGAAGTGACCCTTTTCATACCTAGAGTTTGACTCACCAACTTTCATAGCACTCGTGAATGCTAGCCATACACCTTAGTGCCACCTCTCATACATGGGGCCACAAAAACACCATTAATATATATATATATATATGGGGAAGGTAATCTAAGTCATGCCTTAGCCAAGTAATAAAATGACGTAGCTTTGAATAAAATTTATAATTAAAGAATATTTTTTTAATAAAACTTTAAAATGGAAAACTTAACCAGTAAAACTACGTCGTTTTATTTAATAGCCTTAGTCAAGCTTGGTTAATATGCTTGGTTGCCTATGTGTGTGTATGTACATATACATACATATATATATATATATGTGTGTGTGTGTGTGTGTATGATTCAAAATTTATTAATATTCGTGATTATATAAAAAAGAAATCAAATATTAGGATATAAAACAAGTATTGAAGTATATTTTTATACATAAACTAAATCTTATTGTTCACAAGCTTATCTAACCCAACTTTTGGGATGTTCAAGCTCGACTCATTGTAATATGATCTTAAATTTTGAGTTTAACTCAGCTCGTTTACTTATCCAATGAATTCAAGTGAGCTCCAACCAAGGCAAACATTCGATTTTGTTCATAAACAACTCAATTGATTTCCAGCCCTACCCAAGACTAGGTCACTTGTTAGGAGTAGCTCTTGTAGATCTTTAAGTACACTTTCCAAACAAAAACTATGAGCCTCCTTCCTGGAGATGAATTATGCTACAATTTTCACGACAATATATATATAGGAGAATTGATTCATAGCTAACGTTAAATGTCATCTAACTTCAGAGGAGTAGACCCCTGGAAGGTATTTGCACTATCTTCCGGTACTCTTACTCCCAAAAGTGTAATGCAAAACACCTCTCAAGGATCTAACCCCCGAAAGTTAGATGACATCTAATGTTAGTTGTAGATCACTTCCCATATATATATATATAATTGTACATATGTGTGGGTTTAGACACATACAAAGTTGTCATTTAATAAGTATAATACATGTCATATGATGAATAGATTGCATAAAACATATTGGGCGAAACCAATACTTACAATCGATGCTTTGAAATAACCACAGTATATGTGTATATGTATGTACACACACAGTCACACATATTTTCTTTCCTGGTTATAACAGAACATATACATATACATATATTATGGGGGGGTTTAAAATTGAGTTGGTTGATTTTAGATTTTAGCAGAGTTCTAAAAATCCCCGCCTAGGTACAATTAATCCCCAACTAGGCGCTAGGCGGTCCTCTACAACCTCGATTTGGCTAGGCATCTAGGCACCTAGGCCCCTGCCTAGGCAGAATCAGACCTCTATTTTGAAGCTCAATAAGACTTCAAATGAAATTGTTAAGCCTTAAAAAATTATTTTTTTGGTAATGTTTCATGTAATATTTAAAAAAATTACGTACACTTTGCTTTGTGTAGTATAACATGTATGTACAGTAGGAAAAATAAATAAATGAGATCGCTTAAGGAAACGCCTAATCTGCCTAGTTCCGCCTAACGATTTTTAGAACACTGGATTTTAGTATTGAATTATGTCGAGCGTAGGCAACTGGAGGTATGTGAAATCAGATTAAGGGTAGAGGGATGATGAACTTGTAGGGGTTGTCCATTAACGTTGTAACTGTGAATAATAAGGGCTATTCGATCAACCTGGATAGTAAGATATGATTTGGAGTATTTGAAAGAAAGATAGTTGTAAGCTGGTGTGGGGCAAAGAATATACGTCGACAAATTGCGATGATTGTGTGAGTAGTGACGTGGAAACTGAAGGATTTGTAATTAAAGAGTTTAGTGCCAGATATTTGGCTCTGAGATCACTTGATACAATAATAAAGACAATTAAGAGAGAGAGAGAGAGAAGCAGTAGAACAGAGAGGAAAAGATACTTGGATTATGAGAGAGGAAAGAATCTCAATATCGTTCAATCCGTAAAAAATTCCATTTCGTCGTCAAGCATAATCATTAAATTCCCCCACACTGCCACAATAAGTGTATGTTATCAAACCTTGATTCTTATGCTTCACAATTAAATCTCCTTAAAAGATGCACCACAACAAGAAGACAGTCTAACTGTTCCTTGAAGACCTCATCTTTCAAGATATATTCCATATTTCTGTCCACAGTTCTTGTCTATGTACCGTTCTGTTTAATCTGTTAGACCCCGGCTTCCGAGTGCAGCATATGAATTTCCAACAGTCACCACGGTACATCGACGCCTTAGCACAAAACTACTCTATCTCCCCCAACTAAGTCGCTTATTAAACTATTCTTCCAGAGGTGGTACTGGTTGTCAGTAGTCAGCCCTGATTCCATGATGAAGCACACATGAACAGATAGCAAAATATCAACAAAAAAAAGGACAAAAGTTGTGAGCTTGGCACAAGGGCAGAGATTACCTCTCTTATGGTAGAAAAGGTGCAAAATGAATGTCAACTCATCCATATTTTTACCCCAAATCCCAAACCATCAAGAATTTGAATATGAAAGGCAAATGAATCAGCAATCCAATCTTTTAGTACCAAGATGCAGCACTTCAAATTTCGGTCAATAAGATATTATTTCATAATGTGACATTTGATACTGCAGGCACCTATCGCAGCCATAGTTACTGCTTCCCAGACAGGTTCTATTAATGTATAAATGGGACCAGTGTGATAATATCATTATGAATTTTAAAGCCACAGTTCCCATGTTCCTCATACAACATTTACATTATCTACCTATTCTTCACTTTTAATTAATTATCTTTTTAAAAGCATATCCCAGGTATACACTTGGTACAAAAGTACTTTCTATAAATGTTGAATAAGATAGATATTCAAGTATAGTAGTTTCTTGAAAAAGTAGCAGGCTTAATTGTAGGAGTACCTTTGAAGGACTTTGATTAAAATATAATCCATGCATCTGCTGTTTTTCAAACATGAACCCAGTTGGAGGCTGGTCTTTACCATTCCCATAAATTAGGAACTTCGTCTCTTTCATAAAAAGTTCAGCAGAACCAAGCTGCAAAATAGTGTTCTTATAAGAATATGAAAATACATAACTTTCTTTAGGACCATCTTGCAAATAATCACAATGTATCAGAAGTACAAGCAACTGCCAGGCCAAATTGCTTCCTCAACAGTCAACATATTTGGGTTGATGGGTCGAATAAGTATCAATAAATCTCTCATGAATTAGTAACATCTAACAATTTTAGTGATTTCCAACTCAACAATTTTGAATAATCAAGGATTTTGAATTATATTTGAAGAAAGCATATGTTGACATAACTTTATTTTAATTTAGGGACAAATTAATTGTACTCAAGTCTTACACGAATAGCCATTCATTAGAGTTATTCATTCTTTTAGGAATAATCAAACAATGAAATATGCATATTTACCTGTTCAGCAAACACATCAAAAGGCCTCTGCCCGTCAGATACCATTGTAGCGCACACGAAAACAGCTTTTGAGATCTTCTGGGGAAAATGATTCAAGGCATACGAGATACAGGCCCCACCAGTACTGTGTCCAACCAAAATCACCTAAACATGTAGACACGTCATTAAACCTTTCGAAACCAAGATCCAGTAGAGTACTACTAGAGTTAACAATATGAAGACAGTCTATTCAATAAACTTACCTTCTCATTTTCCGGTAGATTTTGTAGATAATCAATTAACGGCTTTGAGTAGTCCAAAAGTGTAGTGACATTGTTTGTATTCGTCAATTCAATACCAGATCCAGTGAGATCTAAGGCAGTGGGAAGCAAACCTGATTCCTCCAAGAGAGCAATTGTTTTATACCAGCACCATGCTCCAAAACCTTCTCCATGTATCAAAACAATATTCTTTGTTTTGATATTATCCAAAAATTCTGGTAACTGCGTAGAACAAAATATATTCAATAAAATGTAATGTGTTTTTTTAACTTCAAATTACAAGTCAAAGCAATGAGTTTCTTTTTGTGAACTACTTCCTCTATACCGAATTATAACATCAATTTTGACCTTTTAAAGTCAATTGGGATATTTTCAAATTTAAAATTGATATGAATTTATTTAATTTTAGAAAATACAACTATGAAAATATCAAACTATCTTAAAAGTACTACTAGTTACAAGATTTGTTGTTTTTAAAAGTTAAATGAATCACGCCAATTTTGAATTTGTAAACATCTCAATTTAACGTTGAAAAATCAAATTTGATCTTATATACCTGGACGGAGGGAGGGAGCATTTTATCTTTATTAGGATGCAAAATTAATGAAATAAGATTATGAACAGTGGTGTTGTAATAGCTTTGTATACAAGAAGCTTTCAATACAATTATTTCAGTAAAACCTTGTGCACAAAATTACTTTACCAAACTCCTTTCGCACGAAGTCCTAGATTTTGAAAACACAGTATTTGAGAAGTATAGACCACTCAAAGTAATTAGCTCGGTGATGCATCAAATTCCAAATGAAAAGCCTTTTTTTCTTTTTTCTTTTTTCTTTTTTTGACTAGTCACTTCCAAATGAAAAGCTAAGTCCCACTCTCTGTTCCCATTTAAGCAAGACAGAACTTTATTTTCATGTATTCCCTCTATCTGGAAACAGAAAGTCCAGGTCTTTTTGTTCACTTTGTCTTTTAATATAAATATTTATATAAGACATGATTATAAACAATTTTGTTGGATGATATTATTTAATGGTAAACTTTAGGGACATGAATTAATTACTTGACCAAATTATTAAATGTAGGACTTTCATTTCCAAAGAGAGATAGTATTATTCAGAGAACATATCTTTTCCATAGCTAGAACTGGATGTTGAATTGTTGTCTTAATGAATATTCTACCCCACAGACACCGCCCAACCCCCTCTTCCCAACAAAAAAAGAAAAAAAAAGAGAGACTGTTTAATAGGAGATAGAACTATAAGAAAGTACAAGAAAAAATTTCAAAAGCTTACCTTATAAGCATTAGGAGAGATATGGTAAATATAACTGAAGATTAAAACATGCATCTAAAAGAAATAAATTAAAGTAATGAAAAGATAGGCCAAGAGAAGTATATAAAGTACTTTCTTTTTGTCTACTGTAGCTCTACATTGAGATGAATCTTTCTAACAAGACTGTGTTTAAGGACCTTGAACGTTCAGTAAAAACCATGTAATGAACAATATTCATATCAGGTCTGGAATTCCACATCTCTAGAGCCCCAATCATGCCCCACTACCCTTTGAACAACCATAAAGAATCCATACCTTCATGGTTTACGCAAACAATTCTTCCCATCAGTGGTCATTAGATCTTCAAATTCCAGGAAGAGTAAATATATTAATTAAATTAACCATTAACTTTAACATAGGTAAAGTTTAATTAACCCTGATATTGATGATTCCATAGCAAAGTGCACAAAAAACTCACAGCTGAAATCCTCCAAATCATGGTGCTATTAAGCTGCTGATAAAACTATGTATTAACTGAAGCTAATAGCCATTGTCTTCTAAAATAATCAGAGGCTCAAAGATTTAAACTGGGTATGAGAAAACTAAAAAATTACAACAGCTCAAAAAAGAGAAGGTTGAATCAGAATGACAACCTCCCTGTACCCCTCTTTTGTCTTTTCAAACGAAAAGGTTCATCTTTTTACTTTTGAGCTTGTACTTCCCCCAATACTCATGAATCACAACTTTCTCAAATATACATATACAAACATCACTTTCTTTCTCTTTTTTATCTAAGGAATATGGAATATTGAAAAATAAAGATTATATACTCTTATAACATGATCAAAAGCCACTGGTCAGAATTTGGGTAAACCTCATTTTTAAATTGATTGGGATGTCCAAAAAGTAAACTTTTTTCTGCTATAGATCCAATCACTTAAAAAACATGAAAAACCACAAAAAGGGAAGAGTCTACTACTCCATAAAAATATGAAAAGGGGTAAGTTTAAAAGAGCTCAAAGCTTCAATTAGTACAACTTCAATAGATCCCATCTCTTAATAAACATGTAAATTGTAAAACCCAAAAAGGAAAAGGTCTGCTAGTCCATATAAATATGAAAAAGGGGTCAGTTTAAAAGCGCTCAGAGCTTCAATTAGTACAACTGATAGAGATCCAGTCACTTGAAAAACATGTAAAACCGCAAAAAGAAAAAGTCTACTACTCCATATAAATATAAAAAGGGGTCTGTTTAGAAAGAGCCCGCTTCAATTAGTACCACTGCTATAGATCTTATCACTTAAAAAAATATATAACCCAAAAAAAGGAAAAAGTCTATTACTCCATACAAATAAAAATGAAAAGGGATCAATCTCAAAGGTTCAATGAATACCTGTTTTCCATTATTGAAGGACAAAGACTCCGAAAGATTGCGGCGGCGAGAGCTGGTTGATCCAATACGGCGGGACATAGATCCATCAAACCTCTGAGACAACTGGTGCTGGTGAATTGCCATAGACAGAGCCTGCCTATGCAATAACTCCTCCTCCGCCAGCAATTTCCGCTGAGATCTTCCCATTCTTTTGCTCTTTGACCCATTTTCTTTCGAATCTTTCTTTGTCATGCAAATAAATCGATTACCCATTTGAAATCAAAGAGATTTGAAAAAAAAAAAATCCCACAAATTATTTGATGGGTTTTGTTAATAATCTCGAGTTAGCATTATTTTGTGCCAATTAATGGAAAATTGATGAGAGAAAAGTAGGTGAGGAAAACAGGGAAGTAGTAGTTGCAGAGTGGACTTTAATTTTGAAATGATCTGGAATTGAATCAACAACTCAGCCTCCTCAACTGAACATGCAAGCAATTTAATGCTCTCTACCAGTTTTAGTGGTTGCTGGAGCGCTCTCTTTGTGAAAATCTCTGTTTTAATATTTGGTCATTTTCAGTGTAAAATTTTTAGTGGAAGCGATACTGATGGTGGGCCATTTTGTCGTGGGTTAGTGGTAACGGTATATATACGAGTCCAACTGTCTTCTCATATGAGTCCAACAAACCTCTCACAATCATGTACTCAATTTACATAGTTGTATACCAAAAAATATTACTCCATCTTTTTTCAAAATTAGGGATATAATTTAATTTTTACATATTAAATTTTAAATTAATATAAATTTATTTAATTGTAATATATACAATTATTATAATCAACTATCAACTATCTATTTATTTATAGTATAATTAAATAGACAATTTCATTCATCCTCTTTTTTTTTGTTCGATCTTTGACTTTTTTTATATTAAATCGACTTTTATTATTTATCAATCTAAATCAGAAACTAAAATTAGTATTGTAGTTTTATAAAAAAACGACAATTAGTAGTTTAATTTTATAAGAAAATCATCAAAATAAGATCATTTTATATAATATTAATTTGTAAATATAAAACCCCAACTCTTCATCTCTTTTATTTTTTTAGCTTATAGATTGCTTTGTTGGTAATTGTTGGTTTATGAAAGATCATGATGGATCTAGAAGTTATAAGGTGGATATAAATGAGTAAACTTTGTTAAAACACCTTCAATATGTATGTTATGTGAACAAAAATATGAAAATACAAACATATACATAAATGAATGAAAGAACGGACTAAATAGTGGAACGCTTTTTTGGGGGTTCCAATTATAAAAATTAAGTTCTTGTTGAATACTCTTAGGAGTTTTTAGAAACGAAGTAAAAAAGTTGTGTAACGGGCGATTTTTTCAATATTTAAAAGCTAAAAAATTTCCCCAGTTTTTGCCTTACGAGGGTGTTGTTTTTTTCTATTTTGGGGTTATTAATAAGGAGTCTATAACTGTAAGAATAACCTTATTCCGAGTTCGGAGGCGGGAGTTATGCCCTTCGGAAGGAGGCTAGTCAAATTCATGAGGGATTTCTAGAGAGATGGGTGGAAAAATTCACTTTTTCTAGAGATGTTATAAGGAAGAAAATGACGTGAGAACTGTAAGACCCCAACTTTTATGAATAAAGATAAAGTTTTCTCGAAATATATTTTTGAATATTATGGTGTGGATTTGATATAATGTTATAGTTGTGGGTATTATTTACAATTTTGCAAAAGTAAGCAAGTGATAATATAATATTCGATTGGTTGGGGAATATTCGTTTTAACGAGGGAATATTCGATGCGACGGCATAATCATTAGTGGACCCTCACAATCTAAGTATTATTATGTAGTAGTTAAGCGGCGAATTATCTTTTTATAAAAATAACGGCGAAAGTTTTACTTAGTTAAACCGTTGAACTACCCAGTGGGTAAAGTAATGCGATGTCTGGCGTGGTTTGCATAAGAGAGCACCACGGTATTAATTATTGATGCTTACGTGAGAAGTCACTCGGTTATACTCAATTATTACTTAATAATAATTTGCGCATAATATCTCTCATATTATTGATTCAATTATTGTCACAGTATCATCTACATAATATTTATTATTATTAAATCAATAATTGAGATGACAAAGTTATTCATATTATTATTTGTAATATTGACAATGTCTAGAAAGTTCTGTCAATGAGAGGTTTGGTCACCTAATTGCGCGCCAATAGGGAGAAATCCTTATTGGAAAGCCCACTCTTTCCTGGGAATGATCTGGTTGTTAAATATTGTGAGTTATAATATTAATGATGAATAAGTTCGTGTTGATTAAAGATGAAATTGATATTTCCATTGTGTGGAGATTATTAGTGTTAGTAGAAATCGACATCTATTCCGATAATAATTGATGTTTGGAGGTTATATTGACCAATCGGGTAATTAATCGGATAAATGAGCAATTAATTGCTATTAATTCACATGCTTATAATTATTTATTCACATGTGTGTACTATTGATTCACATGCATGTACTATTAGGGGAGGTGGTGCAAGATTGATAATACTTGTTTGACTAAATTTAAAATGGAGGTATAGATGAAGGTACTATACTGTAATTATTTTTTTCACATGATTGTACTATTGATTCACAAGATATACTATTAGGGAAGGTGGTGCAAGTTTGATAATACTTGCAGGACTAAATTAAAAATGAAGGAAAAGATGAAGGTATTATACTGTAATATTTTGAGCCCCAAAACATGCAATTATCGAAACTATGTTTTCCTATAAATAGAAGCTCATTCTTCTTTCATTCTCACCAATTCACTAAGACTCACAAGAGCAATTATAGAAAGAGAAGCTATAGAGAGAAGCTTTTAGAGAAAAGTAGAGAGAAAGTCTGCTTTACCTCACTATTCCAATATCCAGTCTTCTTCTGAGGTAAGGGATATTATTTTTTTTCATTATTCATAGGAATAATATTGTCTTCCATACTCTGTAGTATGTGAGTAATATTATTTCTTCCCGTATTCCTGATTATACACTCATTTTGTTAAAGTATTGTTTCTATACTCCGTGAAATTAGTAGAATATCCTTGAAATTTGCGCTTAATCTAGTATCGTTTCACAATGATATTTTCTGCACATTCTTGTTAAATTTTAAGTTTTTCATGCCGGAGTACTGTCCATGAGTAGTATTCATTTTTATGGTACTATTCACAAAGTACTATTCACGGGGTACTATTCACGAGTACTAGTCACGGGTACTATTTACAAAGTACTATTCACGAGTACTATTCATAAAGTACTATTCACGGGGTACTATTCTCGAAGTACTATTCACGGGGTACTATTCACTCGGGTAATATTCACCCGGGAAATTATTCATGACAAAAATAGATTTATTTGCTGTCCAAATTATTTTTGATACAATATTATTCTTGAATTTTACTCCACAAAGCAGTATCATGTTGACAATTTGGACATTATTAAATTCTGGATAAATTAAGTTATAATCTTTAAAAATTTAACCTTTGCTTTCTTTTAATTGAATTCTTATATCATTGTCATCATCCTCATACTTATATTGTGATAAAAGTCATCTATGGCTTACGTGCATAGATGTACTATTGATTGGTATGATTATGACCATGGATTATTCGGTATAATCATAACCGTAATGTTACAAATGATGTGGTAAAAATCCTCATTGGCCTGTAGTGCATTGATGAACAGTTGTTAGTATGATTATGACCAGGGATTATTCGGTATAATCATGACCATTGATGATTACATGAATATCATTAACCTGTAGTGCATGGATGATTCAATGATGTGGTTTATTTATTAAGATAAGTCTTAGCGATAAAATTGATGATAAACTTTTTAAATCATAGAAGATAGTAGATATCATGCTCTACTTGACTCTTCTAATGGATTGCTTGTTCTGCTGTAGTTAAACTTGATGTTTATTATATTTTATCAGTTTAACACTGTTGATGGCTAACGATAATTTATTCTGCATTATCTTAGTCATAATATTTCTTACTGGGCTAGTTGAGCTCACCCTTTTGTTTTCATTGTTCTCTTCAGGAAATGAGAACGTAGCTGGGACTAGTCAGGGAATGGAGTGACGACCCAGATGTTTGCATTAGTAGTCCTCACTATTCAGTGAAATAGTGTGATAATAATTGTAATGAGGATTTTATTTGAGTTTGGATACTTTCTACGAGACATTATCCGTTTTGAAACTCTCAGTTACGTTTTGTCGTACTGTATATAAAGGAAGTTTGTATTTAAATTCTGTACCATGTATTTGGCGACTCAAGATGGGTGATGTATACCTATTTGGGGGGCGTCACAGTTGGTATCAGAGCTTAGGGATATGATCCCTGGTGAGATGTGAGACAAGAACTAGGAGGGAGAGAGCAGGAATTCTTTTCGCTAGTATGACCTAACTAAGTTTATTTGGTATTTAATTGGTCGGTCAGAGTATAGGGATAATATGTGACATGTCAATTACCCTTATTTTGTGGCAGTATTTGAAAATGGCATCCGAAAATGTTGAGATAAGCAATGAAGCACATGAGACCGTTGAGTCACCAACGATCAATACTTAGGATAATGTGCATCAGGATGGCAATAATACTCAAGAAAACAACAACGCTGACCAAATGATGAACGATGGGATGTTCAGAGGCTTTATGAAATTCATGCAACATCAGGCGAGAGCGGCTCCTGTTCAAAATGCAGGTGGAAACACTGGCAACTCTCGGACGGTCACCGCTAAATAGTTCAAGGAGCTGGGACCACTGGAGTTTATTGGAGAGCCAAAACCACTTAAGGCGGAGACGTGGATAAAGCGGATCACCAAGATATTTGATGTCTTAGGATGCTCCAGGAGCAAAAGGTTCCATTGCCACCTTTATGTTGCGAGAGAGGCATATTACTAGTGGGAATCGGTGGAATCTCGCAGTGGCGTACTCAACTGCGCCGCACTAAAGATGTCTTGGGAGAAATTCCAAGAATTGTTCAACGACAAATACTTTCCGAAAGTATTCGTCACATGTGGAGGTAGTAGTTCATCAAGTCGAGAGCAATAATATGACCGTGTCACGATCTGAAGAAGCTAAGTTTGCCGAGTTATCTGGTTTCGTCCACTTAGTTGATAATGAGGAGAGAATGACGCGGATGGATGTTTTCAAGAGGAGATTGAATAATGATGGAAGGATGTCAACACCAAAGACCTTTGTTGTTAAGGAAGAATCACGCCGGTAGTAGTATGTTACAAATGCGGAGGGGAGGGACACATCAGTCCAAAGCATGTTACAATTGTGGAAGAGAAGGTCACCTAGCCCGATTTTGTCTTGCACCGAAGTCAAGTCCAATTGGGATGGAGGCATCAAAGGTCGTCCCAAACAAGACAAAACCGGTAGTTCAAGGGAGAGCGTTTGTCGTAACCTCTCAAAAAGTAAGGAATCCAAACGAGGTGATCACGGGTAAGCTAATCATAAACTCTAGCGAAGTCTACACCTTATTTGATACCGGTTCTACCCATTCTTTTATTTCTCCTATTTGCGCTCAACGTTTAAATTTGACTCCGGAGAAATTAGACTTTGACTTATCTGTTGAAACTCTGTTGGGAGAAACCTTCATTACATCCACTGTTTATAAGCCTTGTTTGATTCAAATTGGTAACCGAACGTTACCTGTCGATCTTATCTCCTTAAAAATACTTGTATTTGACGTGATTCTAGGGATTGATTGGTTAACTACTCATCATGCTAAAATTAATTGTTTTCGTAAGGTTGTTAGCTTTCATATTCCTAATCAACCTATTATGCGAATTAAAGAGACCAACCCATTAAAATCAATCACGGTCATCTTAAGCTATAAAGCTATTCGTTTATTGAAAAACGGATGTCAAGCTTTCTTAGCTCATGTCACAGATTTAAACAAAAATACGTCAGATTTGAATGATATTTCTATTGTTAATAAATTTCTTGACGTATTCCCCGAATAACTTCTTGGCCTACCCCCGGAGCGTGAAATCGAGTTTGGTATCGACCTTGAACTTGGTACAAAACCCATTTTCAAAGCCCTATATCGAATGGATCCTATTGAACTTCAAGAGTTAAAGACCCAACTGCAGGAATTATTAGACATCGGTTTCATTCATCCTACTACATCTCCTTGGGGTGTTCCTGTTCTATTCGTGAAGAAGAAAGATGGAAGTATACGACTTTATATTGACTATCGGGAGTTGAATCACGTCACCATCAAAAATAGGTACCCATTACCTCGTATTGATGATTTGTTTGACCAGTTTCAAGGCGCCAAATTCTTTTCAAAGATCGATCTTCGTTCTGGATATCATCAGTTAAAGATTAAAACTGATGACATTCCAAAGACTGCTTTCAGAACTCGGTACGGGCATTACGAATTCCTAGTCATGTCATTTGGATTGACTAATGCCCCTGCTACTTTCATAGATATGATGAACCGAGTATTCAAGGAATATTTGGATCACTTTGTGGTCGTCTTTATTGATGACATCCTCATTTACTCCAAAAGCCGTGAAGATCATGAGCAACACTTGAGGCTGATACTCCAAAAGCTTCGTGAAAACAAGTTATATGCCAAGTTGAAGAAATATGAGTTCTGGCTTGAGAAAGTAGCATTCCTTGGGCACGTGATATCAAATCATGGAATATCTGTTGACCCAGCAAAGATTGAAGCAATTCAAAGCTGGAAGAAAACTAAGTCGTTGATCAAAATCGTAGCTTTCTCGAACTTAATTATTATTATCAGAGATTAAGTAGAAGGGTTTTCTCGAATCACTACTCCATTAACTCAAATTGACTCGGAAGATATGAGAATTGGTTGGAAGCGAGGAATGTCGGAAGAGTTTTCAAGAACTCGAGAGGAGACTCATTTCAAAGACCTGCTACGACAATACCATCCGCTCGGAGGATTTATCATCTATAGTGATGCTTCATACAAAGGGTTAGGATGTGTTCTCATGCAACATGGGAAAGTCATAGCTTTATGCCTCACGACAACTCAAAGAATATGAGAGGAATTATCCTACTCATGATCTAGAGTTAGCATTTATCGTTTTTAACGCTTAAGATTTGGAGGCATTACTGTATGGAGAGAAGGTGGAGATCTATACGATGATCATAAAAGCCTCAAATATTTCTTCACTCAAAAGGAACTCAACATGCGACAACGATGATGGCTTGAGCTATTGAAAGATTACGATCATACCATTCAATACCATCCTGGAAAAGCGAACGTAGAGGCGACGCATTGATGAAGATCTTATCTTGATCAGTCGCGCGATATTTTCAACGCAAAGGCCCATTGTGTATGACTTACAAAAGGATGGAGATAGAGGTAAAGACTCCAGGGACCCATGTGATGATGATTAATATCTGAGTAGAACCGACTTTTAATTGATAAATTTAAAGTTGCTTTCAAGCCACGATCTTGGAGTGATGCGTATGAGTAAGAAAGTGAAAGAAGGTGCTATTCCTAAGCAAGAATCGATGAAGAAGGAATACTTCGAGTCAACTCCAGACTTTGTGTTCCTAACGATTCTGACTTGAAGTATAAAATCATGATGGAGGCGCACAAACACACCGTTTGCAATCCATCTTGGGAGTACCAAAATGTATCATGATCCTCGACATACATTTTGGTGGAGCAATATGAAGATAGAGATAGCGGGGTTTATCTCAAGGTGTCTAACTTGTCAACGAGTCAAGGCGGAGCATCAAGTGCCAAAAGGTCTATTGCAACCACTTGAAATTCCAGAATGGAAGTGGGAGCACATTACCATGGATTTCTTTACTGGTCTTCCCAAGGTTTCTTAAGGCATAGATGCGATTTAGGTCATTGTTGATAGATTGACCAAGTTTACTCATTTCATACTGATACGAGAAACTTATACACTTAAACGTCTTGCTCGTATGTACATAAACGAGATTATAAAATTGCATGGTATGCCAGTATCCATAGTTTCTGATCGAGACCCAAGATTTACTTCACGATTTTGGGTTAGTTTGCAAAAAGCTATGGGCACGGATTTACGATTTAGTTCAACATATCATCCTCAAACGGACAGGCAGTCAGAGAGGACTATTCAAACTCTTGAAGATTTATTAAGACTCTATGTCCTTGACTTCAAAGGAAGTTAGGACAAGTTCTTACCATTGGTGGAGTTTTCCTACAACAACAGTTATCAAACAAGTATTGGCATGGCTCCATTTGAGGCATTGTATGGAAAAAAGTGTCGTTCTCCAGTATGTTGGGATGATGTGGGTGAAGCAACATTGTTGGGACCGGAGTTGGTACGTATGACTATGGAAAAGATTCAAATGATTCGACAACGTATAAAAACCTCGCAAGATCGACAAAATAGTTATGCGGATCTTCATCGAAAGGACGTGGAAT
Organism: Panax ginseng; assembly: GCA_020205605.1. Lineage (NCBI taxonomy): Eukaryota > Viridiplantae > Streptophyta > Magnoliopsida > Apiales > Araliaceae > Panax > Panax ginseng. The sequence goes on along the minus strand of CM035145.1, from coordinate 128,336,337 downwards.
TCAATATTGGAGATCATGTGTTGTTACGTGTTGCTCCATGGAAAGGACTTACGAGATTTTGAAAGAGAGGAAAGCTCAATCCTCGATTCATTGGCCCATTTTTAATCCTCGGTCGAGTAGGAACTGTGGCCCATAAACTCGCCTTACCGCCAAGTATGTTTCGTGTTCATAACGTTTTTCTCATATGTATGTTACGTAAATATGTGAAAGACCCGAACCACATTATTGAATTAGAACCGGACCAAATAGCGGAAGATTTAACGTATGAGGAGGTACCTGTTAAAATCTTGGATAAGAAGGATCATATTCTACGCTCCAAGGTTATACCTCAAGTCAAACTTTTGTGGAGAAACCACGATGTTGAGGAAATGACCTGGGCGTTAAAATCTGAAATGAAGTCAAGGTATCCTCACCTCTTCGACATACCAGGTAGGCACCCTAATTTCGAGGACAAAATTTAATAAGAAGGAGAGGTTGTAAGACCCCTACTTTTATGAATAAAGATAAAGTTTTCTCGAAATATATTTTTGAATGTTATGGTGTGGATTTGATATAATGTTATAGTTGTGGGTATTATTTACAAATTTTGCAAAGTAAGCAAGTGGTTATATAATATTCGATTGGTCGGAGAATATTCGTTTTAATAAGAAATATTCGTACGATGGCACAATTATTGGTGGACCCCATTAATCTAAGTATTATCGTAGTTAAAACGGCGAAATTATCTTTTTATAAAAATAACGGCGAAAGTTTTACCGTTAAACTGTTGAAATACCCGGTGGTAAAATTATTGTAATACGCGTGGTTGCATATTAACACACGATATTGATTATTGATGCTTACGTGAGAAGTCTCTCAATTATACTCAATTATTGCTACAGTAATTGCTGCATAATATCTCTCATATTATCGATTCAATTATTGTCACAGTATCATCTGCATAATATTTATTATTATTAAATCAATAATTGAGACGACAAAGTTATTCATATTATTATTTGCAATATTGACAATGTTTAGAAAGTTCTGTCAAGGAGAGGTTTGGCCACCTAATTACGCGCCAATAGGGAGAAATCCTTATCAAAAAGCCCCCTCTTTCCTAGGAATGATCTGGTTGTTAAATATTGTGAGTTATAATATTAATGATGAATAAATTCGTGTTAATTAAAGATGAAATTGATATTTTCATTGTGTGGGGATTATTAGTGTTAGTGGAAATTGACATCTATTCCAATAATAATTGATGTCTGGAGGTTATATTGACCAATTGGATAATTAATTGGATAAATAAGCAATTAATTGCTATTAATTCACATGCTTATAACTATTTATTCACATGTGTGTACTATTGATTCACATGCATGTACTATTAGGGGAGGTAATGCAAGATAAATGAAGGTACTATACTGTAATTATTTTTTTCACATGTGTGTACTATTGATTTACATGAATGTACTATTGATTCACATGATGTACTATTATGGGAGGTGGTGCAAGTTTGATAATACTTGCAGGACTAAATTAAAAATGAAAGAAAAGATGAAGGTATTATACTGTAATATTTCGAGCCCCAAAGCGTGCAATTATCGAAACTATATTTTCCTATAAATAAAAGCTCATTATTCTTTCATTTTTACCAATTCACTAAGACTCACAAGAGCAATTATAGAGAGAGAAACTATAGAGAGAACAAAGAAGAGAAGTCTACTACATCACTATTCTAGTATCCAGTCTTCTTCAGATGTAAGGGATATTATTTTGTTCAGTATTCATAGGAATAATATTTTCTTCTATACTCTGTAGTATGTGAGTAATATTATTTCGTCTCGTATTCTTGTATACCCTCATTTGGTTAAAGTATTGCTTCTATACTCCGTGAAATTAGTAGAATGTCCTTGAAATTTGCGCTTCATCTTGTATCGTTTCACAAGGATATTTTCTACACATTCTTGTTACTTTTTAAGCTTTTCAAGCCGGAGTACTGTCCATGAGTAGTATTCATTTTTACGGTACTATTCACATAGTACTATTCACAAAATACTATTCACGGGTACTATTTACAAAGTACTATTCATGAGTACTATTCATAAAGTACTATTCACGGGGTACTATTCTTAAAGTACTATTCACGGGATACTATTCACTCGGGTACTATTCACCCGGGGAATTATTCATGATAAATATTGATTTCTTTGTTGTCCAAATCATTTTTGAATTAATTTATTCTTGAATTTTACTCCACAAAGTAGTATCATGTTGACAATTTGGACATTTTTGAATTTTGGATAAATTAAGTTATAAATCTTTAAAAAATTATCATTTGCTTTCTTTTAATTGAATTCTTATATCATTGTCATCATCCTCATGCTTATATTGTGATAAAAGTCATATGTGGCTTACGTGCATAGATGTACTATTGATTGGTATGATTATGACCAGGGATTATTCGGTATAATCATGGACCGTAATGTTACAAATGATGTGGTAAAAATCCTCATTGGCTTTTTAGTGCATTGATGGATGAGTTGTTGGTATGATTATGACCGAGGATTATTCGGTATAATCATGACCATTGATGATTACATGAATATCCTTAGCCGTAGTAGTGCGGGGATGATTCGATGATGTGGTTTATTTATTAAGATGAGTCTCAATGATAATAAAGTTGATGAAAAACTTTTTAAATCATAGAAGATAGTAGATATCATGCTCTACTTGACTCTTCTAATGGATTGCTTTTTCCGCTGCAGTTAAACTTGATGTTTATTATATTTTATCAGTTTAACACTGTTGAAGGCTAACGATAATTTATTATGCATTATCTTAGTCATAATATTTCTTACTGGGCTAGTTGAGCTCACCCTTTTCTTTCATTGTTTTCTTCAGGAAATGAGAATATAAATTTGGGACGAGTCGGGGAATGGGTATTTTATCCGGATGTTTGCATTAGTAGTCCTCACTATTCAGTGAAATAGTGTGATAATAAATGTAATAAGGACTCCATTTGAGGTTGAATACTGTCTAGAAGATAATATTCGTATTAAAACTCTCATCTTATGTTTTGTCATATTTTACACGACAGTTGTATAATTAAGTTGTATTTGAATTTTGTACCATGTATTTGGCGACTCAGAATGGGTGATGTATACCTATTTTGTGGCCGTCACATTTGGTATCAAAGCTTAGGGATATGATCTCTGGTTGAGATGTGAGATAAGAACTAGGAGGGAAGAGACGGGGAATTCCTTCGCTAGTATGACCTACTTAAGTTTATTTGGTATTAAATTGGTCGGTCAAAGTATAGGGATAATATGTGACATGTCAATTAACCTTTATTTTGTGGTAGTGTTTGAAAATGACATCTGAAAACTCTGGCGGTCCTAACTCCTCTGCCTTAAGTGGCTCTGGCTTTTCCAAAAACTCTGGCGGTCCTAACTCCTTGAATTTCTTAGCAGTGACCAACCGTGAGTCTCCATTGTTTCCACCTGCATTTTGAACAGAAGTTTCTCTTGTTTGATGTTACATGAATTGTAAAAAGCTCCTAAACATCCCATCATGAATATTGCCTTCTTGATGCACATTATCCTGGTTATTGATTGGCGGTGTCTCAACGGTCTCATGTTCTCCATTGCTTATCTCAAAATTGTCAGATGTCATTCTCAAACACTTCCACAAAATAAGGGTTAATTAAAGAAATTAACATGACACATATTATCCCTATATTCTGATCGACCAATAACAATTAATAAATAAGCTTAGGTGGGACACACTAGCGAAGGATTTACTCGTTTCCCCCTTCCTAGTTCTAAACCTAGATCTCCACCATAGATCATATCCCTAAGTTCTGATACCAACTATAACGCCCCCAAAATAGGTCTACACAACTCATTCTGAGTCGCCAAATACATGGTACAAAAACCAAATACAAACTTCATTAATACAACTGTGGTGTAAAATACGACAACACATGCGCTGAGAGTTTTTAAGATAAATATTGTCTTGTAGACAATATTCAAACTCAAATATAGTCCTCATTACAATTGTAAGACCCCAAATTTTATGAATAAAGATTTAATTTTCTATAAATATCATTTTGAGTAATATGGTGTGGATTTGATATAATGTTATAGTTGTGGGTAATATTTACAAATTTTTCAAAATAAGCAAGTTGTACGACGGCACAATTATTGGTGGAACCCACAACGAAATTACTGTCGGAGTTAGAAAACAACAGAAATAACTTTTTATAAAAATAACGACAAAAGTTTTACCGTTAACTGTTGAAATACCCGGTGATAAAAGTACAGTAATACGCATGGTTTGATAGTAGCACACGGTATTGTACAGTATCTTTAATTAATGATTCTTACGTGAGAAGTCACTCAGTTTTATTCAATTATTGCTACAGTAATTGTTGCATAGTATTTCATATTATTGATTCAATTATTGTCACAGTATCATCTGCACAATATTTTATATTATTAAATCAATAATTGAGACGACAAAGTTATTCATATTATTATTTGCATTATTGACGATGTTTAGAAAGTTCTTTCGAAAAAAGGGGTTTGGTCACCTAATTATGCGCTAATAAGGAGAAGTTCTTATCGGAAAGCCCCCTCTTTCCCAAGAATGATCTGATTGTTAATATTGTGAGTTATAATATTAATGATGAATAAATGTTATTAAAAATCATCAAAAGAATGATATTCATGCATCAAAAATAATTTGGACAGAAAAAATAAATAAATTATGTTTGTGAATAGTACCGTATGTACGAATAGTATCGTATGTATGAATAATATTGTATGTATAAATAGTACCGTATATATGAATAGTACCCAGACATGAAAAATTTAAAATTTAATAAGAAAATTTAGACCAATATTCCAGTGAAATGATATTAAATGAAACGCGAAACTTAAGGAATTTCTAATCATTTCAGAAATTATAGAAGCAATATTTACCATAGTAAGTTTAAATTTAGGAATATGAAATGAAATAATATCCCTTACATAATATGGAGTATGAAAGAAAATAATATTTCTTACGAGTATTGCAATAAAATAATATCCTTTTCGAAAAAAATAATATTATTTACCTTAGTAGAAATTGGATTTAACTGGAATATCGGATATTATTCTGAGAAAATCATGCACAAAAATTTATACTCAAAGTATCCTTATACTCAAGAAAAATACTTACAATACTATAGAATAAGAATTTCTGATATTGAAGGTGTGTTTTAGGAAGAAGCGGTTGTAAGACCCAAACTTATTATAAATAAAATTGAATTTTCTCTATTTATTATCTTAAAATAATATGGAGTTAATTTGATATAATACTTTGGTTATGGGTGAAATATACAAATTTTGCAAAATAAGCAAGTGGTTATAAAATATTCATTGTGTCGGGGAATATTAGTTTGGTCGTGGAATATTCTTTCCGTTTGAGAATATTTGTCTGACAAATAGCAGACCATTCAGGGCCCCATAACGGATAAATCTATTTGATGAAGAAAATAACAAAGTTTGAGTTTTATAAATAATGGCGTAATTGTTACCAATTAACACTATTGGAAAACTCCGTGGTTAAAATACGATGTCTGGCGTTGGTTGCATGAAAGAGTGCACACCAGTATTACATATGATTGATGAATTATTGATCCTTACGTGAAGACACTACTCAATAATTGTTACATTGAATTCTTGTTCAATATTTTATTTTATTGATTCAATAATTGTTGCGTTGATATTTTATATTATTGTTGTTTCAATAATTGTCACTGCACACTATTTCCTATTATCAGATGAATAATTCATACTATTTGAATAATATTATTAGATATCATTATTGGCAATGTCTAGAAAGTTCATCGAGGAGAAGTTTGGTCACCTAATTGCGCCGCCATGAAGGAGAAATCCTTATTAAAAGCCCCCTTTTCACTGAAACTATTGGTTGTCATAAATGTGATTCTGTAATATTATTTATGAATAATTAATTATTGATTCATATGATAAGAAAATATTTATTTTATGTGGATATAAATGTTGGATATATTTATTGTGGTTAAAAAGGAAGGAGTTAATGTTGAGGTGTTTTATCAGTATTTTTGTCGGAATGGAGGTATTAAAAATTAAACCAGTGTTTTTGAGATATATTGCGTGAGTTATAATTTTTAATCCGACCGTTGGATCGTTGTGATTTTTGGATATGTTATACATATATAAGTTGAGTATATGTCCACAATTTTTGAACCGTTAAAAATGAACTTATGATTTGTTATGAATTTCAAGAGGTGACTGGTTCAGAAATTGTTGAAGTTTCAGAATTTATCATTTTGATGGAAAATTCTAGAATTGGTGGGCCCCACTTTTGGTTGGTGAGAAATGTGCTGGAATTTTTATTCAAATGTGGTGGGTGGAAATAGTAGCGGGTAAAGCCATCAGGTTGCATGTCAAGTCCACTTCGGCGTGCTAGCATTTTCCTATAAATAGAGGGCTAAGTTAGAATTGAAAATCACACCAGAAATAAGTTTTCTCTCTTTCTCTCTCTATATTATTGAGCGTATTTTGTGAGTATTTTGATACTTTGAGAGTTGTTATTCAGCAGAAGTTTCATTTAGGGTGACGCCCCCAAAATAGGTATACATCACCCATCTTGAGTCGTCAATACATTGTACAAAATTCAAATACAAACAAATAATACAGCAGTCGTGTATAATACGACAAAACATATGATGTGAGTCTAAATACAAATATTGTCTTCTAGACAATATCCATTCTCAAATAGAGTCCTCGTTACATTTATTATCACACTATTTTACAGAATAGTAAGGACTACTAAGACACCATCTCGGACCATCACTCCGTTCCCCGACTAGTCGTTCTCATTTCCTGAAGAGAACAGTGAAAGAAAGGGTGAGCTCAACTAGCCTAGTAAGAAATATTATGACTAAGATAATGCAGAATAAATTATCATTAGTCTTCAACAATGTTAAACTGATAAAATACAATAGACATCAAGTTTAATCTGCAAATGAACAAGCGAATCCATTAAAAGAGTCAGTAGAGAATAAAATCTACTATCTTTTATGATTTAAAAAGTTTTTCATCACTTTTATCGCTGAGACTCAGCTCAATAAATAATTCACATCATTAAATCATCCATGCACTACAGGCCAAGGATATTCTTTAGTATCACGACCACGAATTATCCGTGCACTACGGGCCAAAGATAATCGTCTTTTCATTAACGGTCCTGATCATGGCTCCCTTGGCCGAAGAGAATTCATAGCCATAATCATACCAAAAATTGTCCATCAATGCACTACGGGCCAATGAGGACATTTTATCACATCATTCATAACATTACGGTCATGATTATACCGAATAATCCCTGGTCATAATCATACCAAGTCCATCTATGCACTACAGGCCACAGATGACTTTCAACATAATATAAATATGAGGATGATGACAATGATATAAGAATTCAATAAAACAAGTTCAAGAATTAAGTTATTCAGGAACTAATAACGTCCAAATTGTCAACATGATACTTCTTTGTAAAGTAAAATTCAAGAATGCTCAAAAAATATTTTCATGAAAAGATCTTTGGATGAAGCGCAAATATCGAGGATATTCCACTAATTTCATGGAGTATAGAAGTCAAAATTTTAACCAACCGAGAATAATAAGGAATGTAATAACAACGAAATCACCATGCATGCAGATTGCTTGATGACAAAGTTATTCCAATGAGAATAATAATAACGGAACCAGTCGTGTGAAAATCACAAGCGGGATGCTCCAACAGTAATAATAAAGAATGGAATAACAATGTAAATCACCATGCATGCAAAGATTGCCGCAGATAAAAGTTATTCCAATGAATAATAAATACATAATAATAAAGATTTTAACAAGGTCCCAGTAAAACACACGCATGAGATATTCCAACGAGAATAATAAAGAAACGAAACCCAGTCCGTAAAAAAGACAAAGCAGGATGTTCCAACGGAATAATAAAGATGAAATAATAAAAGAATGTCACCAAGTATAGGGTATTCACAGATATCTGAGTTATTCCAACGAATAATAAGGAATGGAATAACGTAAGTTCTCTTTATGAATACAAAAGAATAATATCCCTTACCGTAAAATAATACTTGATATAAGAGTAGTGAAGTAGCGAAAAACTTTTCTTCTATCTCTATAGTCTCTCTCTATAGTTTCTCTCTACAGTTCAATTGAATTAAATAAGAAAATAATGAAGAAATGAGCTTCTATTTATAGGAAAATGGAATGCATAAGAATTAATCCATGAGCGGTCCAGATTGATTTACTTTAATCTGACGGTCCATATTTAAACAAAATCTTTTAAATAAAATATAATATATTCTATTTATAATCTAATAAAACGAAAAACTTTATAAAAAGATTTTACTATGCAAAACACTATGAAACACTATGCATAATAAAATATAATATAATCTAATTATTATCAAATAAAATGAATAACTTTATAAAAGTATTCTGTTTTATATAAAAGATTTTACTATTAGCCTAATAAAACGAATAACTTTATAAAAGTATTCTATTTTATATAAAAAGATGTTTCTGTTTTATTACGTTAATAATACGAATAAAACAAAACTTCATCATCATATAAAATATCGACAATAATTGAATCAAACTGAGTGATTTCTCACATAAGCATCAATAATCAATACCGTGTGCTACCATGCAACCACACGTAATATAATACTTTTACTACCGAGTAGTTCAACGAAGATCAACCAGAAAACTTCCATGAGATTATTTCAATAAAATATTTTTGTCATTTTCTCAATCCGAATAATAATTCTATTGTGGGGTCCACCAATGATTGTCTTGAGTAAATGCGAATATTCCCTGACAAAAAGAATATTTCCCGATCAATCGAATATAATATAACAACTTGCATACTTTGCAAAATTTATAAATACTACCCACAACTATAACATTATATCAAATTCACACCATAATATTAAAAAAAATATTTAGAAATTTAAATCTTTATTTATAAAATGCAGGGTCTCACTGATCTCCCTCCTTATGGAATTTAAGCCTCGAAATTTACGTCACGCACTGGTATCTTAAAACGGTGAGGATACCTTGACTTCACTTCAAATTCTAACTCTTGAGGTATAACCGTTGAAATATTGAATACGATTCTTCTTATCCAAGATTTTAACACGTATCTCCTCATACGTTAAATCATCCGCTTATCTCGTCCGATTATTAATTAATAATGTGGTTGGGTCGTCCACATATTTACGTAACATCGATCGTTAAAAAGCGTTATGGTATGCGACATACTTGGCGGTAAAACGAGTCTATAAGCCACAGTTCCTACTCATCGAGGATTTTAAATGGGCCAATTAAATCGAGGGTTGAGATTTCCTCTCTTCAGCAACTCTTGCTTCTATAATAACGCCCTCTTGAACCTTCTTCTTCACATTCATCGATTCAGATTGTGTAAGCTTGGCGGCTTTTTAACTTTATCGATTAAAGTCGATTCTACTCGTATATTCGTTATCTTCATGTAGGTCCCTAGAGTCTTTAACTCTATCTTCATCATTTGTAAGTTATATGAAATGAGTCTTTGTGTTAACAACATCGCACTTATAAACGCATACGATCTTCTACTCAACACGTCAGCTACCACGTTCGCTCTTCCACGATGATATTGAATAGTACGATGGTAATCTTCAATAGCTCGAGTCAACGTCTTTGGCGTATTATACGTTCGTTTTAAGTAAAGAAATATTTGAGGGTTTAAGAAATGGGTTTTGTACTGGGGTCAATACAAAATTCGATTTCACGCTCTGGGGTAGGCTAAGAAGTCTTCAAGAATACGTCAGAAAATTTATTAACAATAGAAATATCATTCAAAACTGTGACTCTCATCCAAGACTTGGATAACACGTCACATTGATACCTATCAACTTGCCATCGTCATTCACGATGTTGCCTACAGAAAGTCTAGCTTTGGTGCATTCCACACAAGGAAGTCAACAACGAAAGGATCGGGCTCTTTACTTATGGCCTGATATGACAATAATTGACTTTAGTAGTTTGGTTACTTTGATTTCGTATAATAGGTTGGTTAGGAGTATGAAAGCTAACAACCTTACGAAAAGCATGATGAGTATTTAACCAATCGTTTGAAAAAAAATCACATCAAAGGCAAGTATTTTCAAAGAGATAAGATCGACAGGTAACGTGAAAGTGTCGATTTGAATCAAACAAGATTTATAAATAGTGGAGGTAACGAAGGTTTCTCCCAACGGATTTTCAATAGATAATTCAAAGTCTAACTTCTCCGGAGTTAAGTACAAACATTGAACACAACTAGGTGAAATAAAAGAGTGAGTAGAACCGGTATCTAACACGGTATAGACTTCGCAAGAGTTGATGATTAACTTACCCATGATAATTTTATTCAGGTTCCTCGTCACGAAAAAGAAAAAAAATGCTCTCTTAAACTACCGGCTTTGGCTTGTCTGGGACATCCTTTGACATCACTATCCCAGCTGGACTTAACTTCACCATGCGACAAAATCGAGTTAGGTGACCTTCTCTTCGGCAATAAAAACACGCTTTGGATTGCTGCGTACAATTTGGACGGATGTGTCCCTCCTGTCCTCATTTGAAACATACGACCGATGGTCGTTCTTCTTCCTTAGAAACGGGTGTTGGTGCCGCTGTCTTTCCATCATTATTGAACCTCCTCTTCTTGAAATTTCCACTTCTATTATCTTGGCCATGATTACCACCGAAGTGGTTACCATTCTTGGCATGATAATTTCCCCCATGATGGTTATCATTGTTCCGATGACCGTTGCCACCGGTATGATTATTATTTCGTTGTTGATCGTTTCCTTTTGGTTGTGCTGACTCATTATCACGCTCCAATAACTGAGCCCTATTCACAACATCTGAATATAAACAAAGTTTGTGAGAAATAAGATATTGACGTATCTCGGGTTTCAAACATCTTAGAAACATTCGCGTCATTCTCTCCTCATTATCAGCCAAATGGGACGCAAATCGGGACAACTCGACAAACTTGGCTTCGTACTGTGACACGGTCATATTGTTTTGTTCCAGCTTGATGAACTCCACCTCCTTCATGTGATGAATACTTTCGGGAAAGTACTTGTCATTGAATAGCTCTTGAAACTTCTCCCAAGACATCTTGAGTGAGTCAGTCTGGGTACGTTTTACAGATTCCCACCAATGATCTGCTTCTTCAGGCAACATAAAGGTGGCGAATGGAACCTTTTGCTCCTCTGAGCATTCCAAGACATCAAATATCTTGGTAATCTACTTTATCCATGTCTCTGTCTTAAGTGGCTCTGGCTTTCCCATAAACTCCGGTGGTCCCAGCTCCTTAAACTGCTTAGCGGTGACCAACCGTGGGTTGCCATTGTTTCCTCCTGCATTATGAATAAGAGTCTCTCTCGTCTGGTGTTGCATGAATTCTAAAAAGCTCCTAAACGTACCGTCGTTCATCAATTGATTAGTATTGTTGTTTACAGGAGGATTATCGCCATCCTGTTGCACAATGCCCTGATTATTGATCTGTGGAGACTCAACGGTCTCCTGTGCTCCATTGCTATTCTCAACATTCTCGGATGCCATTTTCAAACACTGCCACAAAATAAGGGTTAATTAACATATCATATATTATCTCTATACTCGGCCGAGCCAATTAAATACCAAATAAACTTAGGTAGGTCACACTGCGAAGGAATTCTCTCTCTCTCCCTCCTAATTCTTTGTCTCACATCTTAGCCAGAGATCATATCCCTAAGCTTTGATACCAACTGTGACGCCCCCAAAATAGGTATACATCACCCATCTTGAGTCATCAATACATGGTACAAAATTCAAATACAAACTAATAATACAGCAGTCGTGTATAATACGACAAAACATATCTTTGTGAGTCTAAATGCAAATATTGTCTTCTGCACAATATCCATTCTCAAATAGAGTCCTCGTTACATTTATTATCACACTATTTTACGAAATAGTGAGGACTAATAAGACACCATCTCTAACCATCACTCCGTTCCCAAGTAGCCCAAATTACATTCTCATTTCTGAAGAGAACAAAGAAAGAAAGGGTGAGCTCAACTAGCCCAGTAAGAAATATTATGACTAAGATAATACATAATAAATTATCATTAGTCTTCAACAATGTTAAAGCGATAAAATAAAATAGACATCAAGTTTAATCTGCAATGAACAAAGAATCCATTAAAAGAGTCAAGTAGAGAATAAAATCTACTATCTTTTATGATTTAAAAAGTTTTCATCACTTTTATCGGCTTGAGAGACTCATTTCGATAAATAATCCACATCATTTAATCATCCTCGCACTACAAAAGCCAAGGATATTCTTTAGTATCACGACCACGAATTATCCATGCCTTTTCTACGGGCCAAGGATAATCGTGTTTTCATTAACTATCCTGATCATGCCATAAAACAATTCATCTTTACTCCTCGTCAAGAGAATCCATAGCCATAATCATACCAAAAACTGTCCATCAATGCACTACAGGCCAATGAGGACTTTTTATAACATCATTCATAACATTACGGTCATGATTATACCGAATAATCCCTGGTCATAATCATACCAAGTCCATCTATGCACTATAGGCCACAGATGACTTTCAACATAATATAAACATGAGGATGATGACAATGATATAAGAATTCAATACAACAAGTTCAAGAATTAAGTTATTCAAGAATAAATAACGTCCAAATTGTCAACATGATACTTCTTTGTAAAGTAAAATTCAAGAATGCTTAGAAAAATATTTCCATGAAAAGATACTGGATGAAGCACAAATATCAAGGATATTCCACTAATTTCATGGAGTATAGAAGTCAAAATTTTAACCAACTAAGAATAATAAGGAATGGAATAACAACAGAAATCACCATGCATGCGGTGCTTGCATGTATGCGAGGTTATTCAACAGAATAATAATAACGAAACCAATCGGGGTAAAAATCACACCAAGCGGGATGTTCCAAATGAATAATAAAGAATGGAATAACAACGAAATCACCATGCATACGGTGCTTGGCAGAGAGCGAGTTATTCCAACGTAATAATAAATCTGAGAATAATAAAGACGGAATCAGGTCCGTTGTAAAACACACAGACATGATATTCCAACAGAATAATAAAGACAGAATAATAAAGACGGAACTAGGTCCAGCGTAAAGCACAGACAGGATGTTCCCACGGAATAATAAAGACAGAATAATAAAAGAATGTCACCAAGTATAGGGTATTCCGCGTATACAGGTTATTCCAACAGAATAATAAGGAATGGAATAACAGAAGTTCTCTTCATAAATACAAAAGAATAATATCCCTTACCGTAAAATAATACTTGATATAAGAGTAGTGAAGTAGCAGAAAACTTTTCTTCTATCTCTCTATAGTCTCTCTCTATAGTTTCTCTCTCTAGAGTTCAGTAAATTCGTAAGAAAATAATGAAGGAATGAACTTCTATTTATAGGAAAATGGAATGTATAGTAACTAATACATGAACGGTCCATATTGATTTACTTTAATCTGACAGTCCATATTTAAAGTAAAATCTTTTAAATAAAATATAATATATTCTATTTATAATCTAATAAAACGAAAAACTTTATAAAAAGATTTTACTATGCAAAACACTATGCAACACTATGCATAATAAAATATAATATAATCTAATTATTATCAAATAAAATGAATAACTTTATAAAAGTATTCTATTTTATATAAAAAAGATTTTACTATTAGCTTTAATAAAACGAATAACTTTATAAAAGTATTACATTTTATATATAAAAGATTTTACTTATTAGCTTTAATAAAACGAACAACTTTATAAAAGTATTACATTTTATATAAAAGATGTTTACATTTTATTACGTTAATAATACGAATAAAACAAAACTTCATCATCATATAAAATATAAATGATAATTGAATCAAACCGGTGACTTCTCACATAAGCATCAATAATCAATATTGTGTCAACATTTATGCAACCACACGTATTCTTTATACTTTTACTATCGAGTAGTTCAACAAAGATCAGCGGTAAAACTTCCCAGTTATTTTAATAAAATATTTTTGTCATTTTCTCAATCCGACAATAATTCTGTTGTGGGGTCCACCAATGATTGTACCGTCGTACAAATATTCTCTGACAAAAAGAATATTTCTCGACCAATCGAATATAATATGACAACTTGCATACTTTGCAAAACTTATAAATACTACCCACAACTATAACATTATATCAAATCCACACCATAATATTAAAAAAAATATTTCGAGAAATTTAAATCTTTATTTATAAAATCTAGGGTCTCACATTTAGCCTCATATCCGATATTTCGATCAGAAGTATTGTTCGTTTGAGGTAAGGGATATTATTTCTTCTTAAATGATATTATTTTCTTTAATATCATTATGCCGAAATATTGGTTTAAAATTTTTATCAAATTTGGAACTTTTTGTGTCGGGGTTACTATTCACGTATACGGCATTATTCACGTATACGACACTATTCACAAATACGGCACTATTCACCAATGTAATAACTTGAGATTTCCTAAATAAAATAATTAAGAAATTTTAAGTATAAATTTTTTTTTTTTTTTTTATTTAATAGCGAGAATAAGTGTCTAGTAATGTGAGCGATAAATATGAATATATTTATTACTTGAAAAATTAGAAATAATTTTGGAATAATTAATTACTACAAATTATATTTTATGGTAATTAATTTACGTAGCGAAATGTTTTTATTAATTATTTTTCCATGATAACATGATTGGAAATAATATATGAAGTGATAATTAGAACTTATATAATATATATTTTATTATATGAATTATTGAGAATATTTAAATCAAGTATTATTGATATCTGAAAGAAAAGTCGGTATGAGATCGAAACCACGAATTGGGATTGTGATCGAGAGATGAGAATAATAATATTATATTATTATTATAATGATTTTCTGATCTGAATAATTATGTCTTGTGTATATGCGAAGACAGATATATTATTGAAGCGATGACGATCGATTAGGTCATAGCATATTACTGATCTTTGTAAAACCTAATTATTAAACTTCGATTATGAGAAATGGTGAGTAGTATATGAAAGTTCTTGTGTATATGAAATTCTTGTGTACCACGAATATACGGTAATTAGAAGAAAAACCCTAATTACTATTTTTACTGCGATAACTAGAATGAAACCTAATTATTACAACCCTAATCGGTTGAAGTTAGAGATCGTAATGGTATGTTAGATCATACACAGATAATTAGAGAACCACAATGGTCGATTAGGAAACCCTAATTGATAACGTTAAGAAACCCTAATTAGAAAACCCTAATTTTCTATAGAAAACCTAATTTAAAATTATCGGGTTTAATTACGATGTTATTATATAAATGTTTTAAATTACCAAATGATAGAAATTAATTGGTAAATGGTAAAATTATAATCTAATGGTTAAATATTACATTTAATGGCCTTTTACAAAAATGCCCTTGGAATTATATGTGAAATGACCAAAATACCCTTTTGTCATTTTAGTGTATTATTACTTACATTGTTGATGGGATCTTGCAACAAGGATGCCCAACATCTTTACCCTACATCTTTATCAACTATCAAACAAGGGAATCATCCCACTTTAGCATCGATGTATTTAAAAAAAATTTTATAAATTAAAGAAAAGGAAAATGCATTATTTATGTCTTATTGCTACCACTTGTCCACAAAATCCGGCCAATCCATCTAGAAATCACCTATAAATTTGTAGTATTACCATCAATCGACCATTATAATCATTTCATGCATTATTTTATGGATCGAGAGAAATGCACCATTTTTAGCCTATTTATTCACAAGCACTTAGCTTCATTCTCCCAAGCTTAAACCTACAAATTCTCTTAACATATCGATCATAAACAAGCCCCATTCACACCCGATAACAAATCGGTGGCCAAAAATCGAAATCAAAGCTTAAAAGGTATAAACCTAACTTGATTTTTCTTAAACTTTTGGTGTTAGATGTTATGTTTAAATGTTAAAACATGTTGATTATAGTGTCTAAGGATGATCTGGGTTGCTTGATGTTGATTCCATAACATTGAGCTTCGGTTTGAAGATCTTCAAAATCTGGAAATTTTCATTTTACGTGTTACGACAACAAATGTCGGAGGCTATAAATCTTTAATCGATCACGAGGTTTGTTGTTTAAAAGTTTTTATCGTAGCACGATATGTGGTCTTTAATCTCCAAAAGGAATCAAGTTCATAGATATTGTAGATCGGGTTTATAAGCGGTCAAAGTGGGTTGGCCAAGCATTGGCCATTTTTTTTCAAACCCGAAAAATATTCTAAGTGTCCGAAAAATATTTTTTTTGGCAAATGTCGAACCTTATATCTCGGTCATCTTTAATGTGTTTTGTGTTCTAAAGGTTGATATGTGTAGCTTGTTATGTGGTATTTAACCTCCAAAAGAATCGAGTCCATATATATTACGGATTAAGAGTTATTTAAGGTCAAAGTGGGTTGTGCGGCATTGACGAAAAAATTACAGGCGACCCGAATTTTCTAAGTGTTAATTTTTACGACAAGGTTTGACCATACTTTAGATGCTTGATTTCTTGTTTTTATGATGCTTTTAAGTGTTAGCGTTGTAGTCCTACATGTTTTCTACACTGCTTTGGAATTGATAGATCACATAAACGTTACGATCATCAAGTTATAGAGGTCAAAGTAGGCACCTCGAAAGCTGTTCTTCGTGAAGAAACGACTTTGGTAACTACTTTGATGGTGATTTATCCCGATCGAGGTTTGTTTAGAGGTTATGATTATTGGAGATTGTAGTCTTGTAATTCCTCTACAAGACCCAATTTATAGATTGTCCAAATTCGTTAAGATGAGAGAGTTATTCACGGTCAAAGTAGCCCACTTTCGGTTACGCCTTATGAAGATCTGGTAGGCTCAAGAACACCTATATAGCGACAGTTACATCACTATAGGGGCCTTTAGCAACATTTTAATTATTTTAATTTACGATTTTCCGAAAATTAATTTAAAAATTAGAAAAATTAGTTTTTAATTATTAAAAATACCAAATAAATTATGAAAAATTATTTTAAAAATTACGAAAAATAGTTTTTAACTATTTTGAGTATATTTCAAAAATATTTAGTATTTTTGGAATATAAAAAGGTATTTATTTATTTAATTATAATATTAAATAAATTATTTAAAAATAGTTTTAATTCATGAAAAATCATGAAAAATTATTTTATGGTATAAGAAAATATTTTAAGTTATTTTCCATGACTTTTAATATTTTGTGATGAATTTCATTAATTAATTATATATTAATGATATTAAAGTTATTTAATGATTATATTAAATAATTTAGTTTAAAAATGATTTTAATATTATAAAAATCATTTTAAATGAAATTAAGGTATTTAAAAATATTTTAAGTTATAAAATATAACTTTTAATATTTAAAGGATAATTTCATTAATAATTTAATATTAATGATATTAAGATAATATTAATGATATTTAGTTTATTTAATAATTATTATTAAATAAATAGTTTAAAAATGGTTTTATTTATTTAAAAATCATTTAAAGAGGATATTAAGGATTTAAAAATATTTTAAGTTATAATTAATGACTTTTAATATTTGGATGAATAGTACATTAATATTTATATATTAATGGTGA
Source organism: Panax ginseng (assembly GCA_020205605.1). NCBI lineage: Eukaryota > Viridiplantae > Streptophyta > Magnoliopsida > Apiales > Araliaceae > Panax > Panax ginseng. The sequence continues at coordinate 128,318,483 of CM035145.1, read as the reverse complement.
TTATTTAAAAATGATTTTAATTGTTTTAAAAATCATTTAAGGATAATATAAATGTTTTAAAAATAGTTTGAGTTATTATAAATAACTTTTATATTTTAGCAATGGTTTCATTAATAGTTTAATATAAATTAATGGAATTGTTTAATGTTTAAATCATTTAATTATGATTAGATGTTTGAAAGTTATAATGAAGCAAACTAGGTGACTTGAGAATAGGTTATGAAGTCCGAGTTTGATGAAGAGCACCCATAGTAGCGATTATATCACTATAAGCCCTTGAGTAATGATTTGATTTATTTTAAATTTTTCAATTTACGGAAAATTGAAAATGATTAAAAAGTAAAATGTAAATATTCTGAGATGTGGAGGTATAGAATAAGAGTCTTAGACTCGATATTTACCCGAATAAAAAAGGCAGTCGATGCTGCAAACAAATATCGGAAACCTATAATAGAAAGAAAAGACTTACAGCAAGAACATGGGTGAGATATTTGAAAAATGTATAAAAGTATAAAATAGAAAGTATGATCACTGCGATTATGTGATGGCGTGATTAGACTATGTCTTGGCCGTAATTAGCGATCTTATGTGTTATGATATATTGTTCTAATCGAGCGAATGACACGCTTATTGATAGGTTGTGATAAAGAGATAAGACCTAAGTTGAGATTTGTAATCAACCGTCGAGTGAAGTATCTACCTTTGCATTTCCTTTATCTGATGGACATGAGTAAGTTTGAAATTATTCTATTCTGTCTGATTTTGTATATGCTTTGATTATCAACATGTTAGCTCGGATATATATTACATTAAGTTGATTTCTAAATGGTTATCTGAAGTGTCCCCACTTGGATAATCATGGCATTTATTCACATGTTGATACACTTTTCAATTACAGTATATATATATATGTTGAATTACATATTATTGTTGAAAGCAAGATTAAAACCTTGGGTTTGGAACCGAGCATGTATGAACATCCAGATAATGGGAAAATTTTTATGCGCTTGGCGGACAAAGGGTGAAAGCGATGAATTTACGTTCAAGTTATGTAGTATTGATCGTCTGAATCTGCAATGAGGTGATCACCCTCCGTGCAAGTAAGTAAGTTATCTTGGTTTGCGGATGAATTTACTAAACCTTTTGAAAATGAAAAACCATGTTCATAGTATGTTTCTTAAACCCTATTCATGGGTGGAGCCTCATTTCAAGAATTTGAAAGAGAGTTGTTATGTGAATCTTTTATCGATCGGATTACTTCACAACTTTTGCTTCGTTGTTGAAGTGTTATGTAAAGAGAATACTTATATTCTTTCGACTTATATATATAATTGTTATTACTTGTTGGGCACTCAAATGCTCATCCTTGCTTAAATTAAATGTTTTCGATTATGTATGAGCAACTTTGAAGGCTCGAGCACGAACAAAGGAAAAGGAAAGGCGATCGAATAAGTGTGTATTATGAGTTAATGGTTATAGTTGCATTGGTATCTATTCAAGTATTGTAAGGAATGTATTTGAAGGTCTCGTGCACAGGAAGTAAACTTTGATGTATGTAAATTAAGTTTGAATGTAATATTACTATTGTATTATTAGAAACTTAGAAAATGGTATAGAAATTTCAAGTACCCGATTAAAGTGTCCACAACATGTCTTAGGAAACATTTGAAACTGTTCGGGATAAGTACTTTCAAAAGTGAGAACGAGCACCGTCGTTTGTTACAAATCTTGGGAAAGAGGGACATATCATTGAAATCGCCACAAAAATCCAAGGTATGTTATAAGCTGTGGAAAGGAGGGCCATATAGCTCGAGGCTGCTTCATAGCAAAAGCAAGTTCAAAGGGGATGGTAACTCCAAAGCATCCGGATAAGTCGAAATCGGCGGTTCCTAGAAGAGCGTTTATCGTGACTGGTCAAAACGCGAGAAACCCGAATGAGGTGATCACGGGTAAGCTAATCTTGAATTCTTGCGAAGTTTATACATTACTAGATACCGGTTCTACCCATTCATTTATCTCTCCTACTTGTGCTCAACGTTTAAACTTGACTCCAGAGAAATTAGACTTTGATTTATCAGTGGAGACTCCGTTGGGTGAAACTTTCGTTACATCCATTGTTTATAAATCTTTCTTAATCCAAGTTAGCACTATCACATTACATGTTGATCTTATCTCTTTAAAGATACTTGCTTTTGATGTGATTTTAGGAATTGATTGGTTAACCACTCATCATGCCAAAATTGATTGTTTTCGTAAGGTTGTTAGTTTTCATATTCTAACCAACTTTGTCATAAGAATTCAAACAACTAAACCACTAAAATCAGTCACTATCATATCAAGCCATAAAGCTATTCGTTTATTGAAAAATGGATGTCAAGCTTTCTTAGCCCAGGTTATGAATTTGAACAAAGACAAGTCAGATTTGAATAATATTTCTGTTGTTAGAGAATTTCCTAATGTATTTCCTGAAGAACTTCCCGGTCTACCCCCAGAACGTGATGTTAAATTATTTATTGACCTTGAACCGGGTACAAAACCCATTTCTAAAACCCCATATCGAATGGCTCCTATTGAACTTCAGGAGTTAAAAGTCCAACTACAGGAATTATTAGACATCGGTTTCATTAGTCTAATACATCTCCTTGGGGTGCTCCTGTTTTATTCGTAAAGAAGAAAGAGCGGGGGAGTATCGACTTTATTTGACTCTACCGTGAATTGAACCATGTCACCATCAAGAATAGGTATCCGCTACCTCGCATTGATGACCAGTTTGACCAGTTGCAAGGAGCATAATTCTTTTCAAAGATCGACCTTAGCCGTTACGGATATCATCAATGAAGATTAAAAGCGAGGATATTCCAATATCGCCTTGAGAACTCGGTACGGGCATTATAAATTCTTAGTCATGTCTTTTGGATTGACTAATACTCCTGCTGCTTTCATGGATATAATGAACCGGGTATTCAAGGAATATTTGGATCAGTTCGTTGTTGTCTTTATTGATGACATCCTCATTTATTCCAAAAGCCGTGAAGATCATGAGCACCATTTGAAGCTGATACTTCAAAGGCTTCGTGAAAACAAGCTATATGCCAAGCTGAAGAAATGCGAGTTCTGGCTTGAGGAAGTAGCATTCCTTGGGCACGTGGTGTCAAAACATGGAGTATCTGTCGACCCGTGAAGATTGAAGCCATACAAAGTTAGGGAGCAACCAAAGTCGATGGTGAAGTGCGTAGCTTTACGGCTTAAATTGGTTACTATCGGAGATTCATGGAAGGATTTTCTCGAATCGCTACTCCGTTAACTCAGCTGACTCGTAAAGATACAAAATTCGGTTGGAGCGAGGATTGTGAGAAGAGTTTCCAAGAATTCAAGAGGAGACTCATTTTGGCACCTGTTCTGGCAATACCATATGGTTTGGATGGATTTGTTATATACAGCGATGCTTCAGGCAAAGGGTTAGGATGCGTTCTCATGCAACATGGGAAAGTCATAGCCTATGCCTCGCGACAAATCAAAGAATATGAGAGGAATTATCCTACTCATGATTTGGAGTTAGCAGCAGTTGTTTTCGCGTTGAAGATCTGGAGACACTACCTATATGGGGAGAAAGTTGAGATCTATACAGATCATAAAAGCCTCAAATATTTTTTCACCCAAAAGGAACTCAACATGCGGCAGCGACTTTGGCTTGAGCTGTTGAAAGATTAAGATCATACCATCCAATACCATCTTGGAAAAGAAAGCCAGCGTGGTATGGCGCTTTGAGTAGAAGATCATATCTTGATAGTCTGAGTGCAATGTTGTTAACACAAAGGTCCATTTTGTATGACTTGCAAAGGATGGAGATAGAGATGAAGACTCCAAGTACCCACGTAATGATATCAAACATACGAGTAGAACTGACTTTAATCGATAAAGTTAAAGCTGCTCAAGCTACGGACATGGAGCTTATGCGTATGAAGAAGAAAGTGCAAGAAGGTGATATTCCAGAAGCAAGAATCGATGAAGAAGGAATACTTTGAGTCAACTCTAGACTTTGCGTTCCTAACGATTCTGACTTGAAGCATAGAATCATAATGGAGGCAAACAACACCTCATTTGCAATCCATCCTGGGAGTACCAAAATGTATCATGATCTTCGACATACATTTTGGTGGAACAATATGAAGAGAGAGATCGCGAAGTTTATCTCGAGGTGTTTAACATGTCAACGTGTAAAGGCGGAGCATCAAGTGCCAAAGTGTCCATTACAACCATTTGAGATTCCAAAATGGAAGTGGGAACACATTACTATGGATTTAGTTACAGGTCTTCCCAAAGTTTCTCAAGGCATAGATGCGATTTGGGTTATTGTTGATAGATTAACCAAGTCTGCTCATTTCTTGTCGATACGTGAGACTTATTCCCTTGAACGTCTTGCTCGTATGTACGTGAATGAGATTGTAAGATTGCATGGCATGCCAGTATCCATAGTTTCGGATCGTGACCCAAGATTCACTTCACGATTTTGGGTTAGCTTCTGAAAGCTATGGGCGCAATTCTGATTGATTCGACCGCACCCATCCTCAAACAGACGGACAATCAGAGAGGACTATTCAAACTCTTGAAGATCTATTAAGACTCTGTGTCCTAGATTTCAAAGGGAGTTGGGATAAGTACCTATCATTGGTGGAATTCTCCTACAACAACAGTTATCAAGCAAGTATAGGCATGGCTCCATTCGAGGCGTTGTATGGAAGAAAATGTCGCTCTCCAGTATGCTGGGACGAGGTGGATGAATCAACATTGTTGGGACCAGAATTGGTACGCATAACTACAGAGAAGATCCAAACGATTCGACAACGTATGCAAACGGCACATGATCGACAAAAGAGTTATGCTGATCTTCATCGAAAGGATGTGGAATTTAATATTGGAGATCATGCACTGTTACGTATTGCTCCATGGAAGGGAGTTACAAGATTTGGGAAGAGAGGAAAGCTCAATCCACGATTTGTTGGTCCATTTGAGATTCTTGAACGAATAGGAAATGTGTCTTATAGACTCGCATTACCTCCAAGTATGTCTCGTGTTCACAATGTTTTCCACATATCTATGCTTCGTAAATATGTGAAAGACCCGAACCATATTATTGCGTTAGAACCAGACGAGATAACCAAAGATTTAACATACGAGGAGGTACCTGTTAAGATCTTGGATATGAAAGAGCATGTCTTACGCACCAAGGTTATACCACAAGTTAAGGTTTTGTGGAGGAACCATGCTATTGAGGAAATGACCTGGGAGTTGGAATCGGAAATGAAAGTGAGGTACCCTCACCTTTTCGAAACACCAGGTACGTACGTCAATTTCGAGGACGAAATTTCATAAGGAGGGGAGGTTGTAAGACCCTAACTTATTATAAATAAAATTGAATTTTCTCTATTTATTATCTTGAAATAATATGGAGTTAATTTGATATAATATTTTGGTTATGGGTGAAATGTGCAAATTTTGCAAAATAAGCAAGTGGTTATAAAATATTCATTATGTCGGGGAATATTCGTTTGGTCGTGGAATATTCTTTACGTAGGGAATATTAAATACGACGGTAGCGACCATTTGTGGAGCCCCATAACGGATAAGCGTCGGATGAAAAAAATGACAAAGTTTGAGTTTTATAAATAACGGCAGTAATTATTACAGATTAACACTCTTTGGAATACACGTGGTTAAAATACTGATGTCTGGCGTGGTTCTTGTGATGCACTTGCAGTGTTACACATATTGATGAATTATTGATCCTTACGTAAAAAGGCACTACTCAATAATTGTTACGGTGATTTCTTGTTTAATATTTTATTTTATTGATTCAATAATTGTTTGCTTTGATATTTTATATTATTGTTGTTTCAATAATTGTCAACGCACGATATTTCCCATATCGGATCAATAATTCATATTATTTGAATAATATTATTAGATAGCATTATTGGCAATGTCTAGAAAGTTACATCAAAAGAGAGGTTTGGTCACCTAATTGCTTGCCGATGAAGGAGAAATCCTTATTGGAAAGCCTCCTCTTTCCTGGGAACGGCCTGGTTGTCATAAATGTGATTCTGTAATATTATTTGTGAATAATTAATTATTGACTCATATGATAAGGAAATATTTATTTTATGTGGATATAAATGTTGAATATATTTATTGTGGTTAAAAAGGAAGGAGTTAATGTTGAGGTGTTTTATTAGTATTTTTGTTGGAATGGAGGTATTAAAAATTAAACCAGTGTTTTTGAGATATATTGTGTGAGTTATAATTTGTAATCCGTAATTGGATCGTTGTGATTTTTGGATATGTTATACATATATAAGTTGAGTATATGTCCACAAATTTTGAACCGTTAAAAATGAGCGTATGATTTGTTATGAATTTTAAGAGGTGGTAGTTCGAGAATTGTCAAGTTTCGGAATTTATCATTTTGGTGGAAAATTCTAGAATTGGTGGGCCCCACTTTTGGTTGGTGAAAAATGTGCTAAAAATTTTATTCAAATGTGGTGGGTGGGAATAGTAGCAGGTAAAGCCATCAGGTTGCAGGTCAAGTCCGCTTCGGCGTACTAACATTTTCCTATAAATAGAGGGCTAAGTTAGAATTGAAAATCACACCAGAAACAAGTTTTCTCTCTTTCTCTCTCTATATTATTGAGCGTATTTTGTGAGTATTTTGATACTTTGAGAGTTGCTATTCAGCACAAGTTTCATTCAGCCTCATATCCGATATTCCTATCAGAAGTACTGTTCGTTTGAGGTAAGGGATATTATTTCTTCTTAAATGATATTATTTTCTTCAATATCTTTATGCCGAAATATTGGTTTGAACTTTTTATCAAATTTGAAACTTTTTGTGTCGGGATTACTATTCACGTATACGACACTATTCACTGAAAAATGAATTTTTTTTTCTTTTTGTCCAAAATATCTATTATGGTTACTATATTTGATTGTATACATGTTTTGATCTTTATTCTTGAATTTTGCTTCAAAATTGGTTATTATGGAGTATTATTGATCTTGGATAAACTATATCTGAATCTCTAATATTAGTTATTTTGTTTCACTTGGATTCGTTCCTTTAAAATATTTTTCATCATCCTCAGGTCCTAAATGATGATATTCTTGAATATCTTTGGCACCAGTAGTGCAAATGAATGATTACCTAATGAATATCTTTGGCTCGTAGTGCAAAGATGAGCAGTGTTGAGATGAACATGACCAAACTGGTGATACTGAAATGAATATCTTTGACCTGTAGTGCAAAGATGAATATTTGATTAAAGATGTATATTGATTGTTGTTACAGGGATAAAATATTGATGATAGACTTTTAAATCTTAGAAGATAGTGGAATTTCTCTACTTGACTCTTCTAATGGATTGTTGTTTCCGCTGCAGTTGTTGATCTAAAACTTATTGTCTATTATATTTTATCAGATTTTTTCCTGTTAAAGATTAATGATAAATTGTTGTATATTATCTTAGTCATAATATTCTTTACTGGGCTAGTTGAGCTCACCCTTTTCCTTTTTGTTCCATTTTTCTTCTCATGAGGTGAGAACATAGCAGGATCTAGTCGGGGTATGGAGTGATGGTTCTAGAAAGATGTTTTAGCAGTCCTCACTATTTCTAAAAAATAGTGTTTGAATAATTGTAATGAGGACTTATTGGAGTGTGGATATTGTCTAGAAGACAATATTTGTAATTAAACTCACAGTATGTGTTGTCGTATTTTGCACGACAATTGTATTATTGAAGATATAGTTTGCTTTTTGTACCATGTATGTGGCGACTAGAATGGGTGTTGTATACCTATTTTGGGGGCGTCACAGTTGGTATCAAAGCTTAGGGATATGGTCTCTGGCGGAGATCGGGGAATAGAACTAGGAGGGGAGAGACGAGTAAATCATTCGCTAGTGTGTTCTATCTAAGCTTATTTGTTGGTCGATCATAATATAGGGATATTATGTGATATGTTAATTTGTTTAATTAACCCTTGGTTTATGGTAGTATTTAAGAATGGCTGCTGAGAACGTTAACAATGGAGTGTATGAGACTGTGGAACAACCTTTAGTCACAAACCAGGAGAACGTACAACATGAAGGCAATATTCCTCCTGTAAACAACACTACCGAGCAAACAATGAATGATGGAATTTTTAGGAGCTTTTTGCAGTTCATGCAAAATCAGACGAGGGAGACTCGTGTACAAAATACGGGTGGAGGGAGACCCGAACAAACGAATATTATATGACAACTTGCTTACTTTACAAAATTTGCATATTTCACCCATAACTAAAGCATTATATCACATCAACACCTTATTGTTCAAAATAATAATTAAAGAAATTAAATCTTTATTCATAAAAAGTTGGGGTTTTACAGTGTATGTCGAACCATTGATAGATATTTATTTATTAATATATTTTGATGATAACAATAATTGAGAAATAGGGTAATTAAATTAGAATCTTTTCCATAGGTTTTATTTGTGTGTCAAAATTTTATTTACTTGGACTAAAAATGTTTTCTAAAACTACCAAAAATAATGTATTATAAATTGAACTAATATTTACCTAAACTTGATAATTTAATATTAAGCGTTAAAATTATTATTTCATAAAATAACATTTCTTCAAGACAAGGAATATGCCTATTTTCCTTCAAAAATATGTATATTAAAGTTTTAAAACAAAAAGTAGCAAAAAAAAATTTTAAAAACAAAAATTGTTGCAAGCATGCATGATTTTCGGTTATGTGTGTATACATGCATCTGTGTTTAAAATTAATTAAATTGGTTATGGGTATGTATGTCCGTGTATGCATGTATGAATTGGGAAAAAAGAAGGCGTTCATGTGCTGAGAGTTTTGAACAAAATACATGTAATCAATTTTGGTCATTTAATGCATCAATGTGGTCAATATTTTCAAAAGAAAAAAAGTATCAAAAATTCGGAAGGCATGATGATTGGGTAATCCGTGCGCTCAAAATTACAAACTTCATCTGAGCCATCCATTTTGAACAAATGATTTTCAGTCTTTGATTTTTTTAAAAGACCATTTTGCATCAAGCTTGAAAATCGGAATCTTTTCTTCAAGAAAAAACTTACTCTTTGCCTACATTCTCTAAAGTTTTAATCTCTCTTTGTTACTTCAAAATTCTTATTATTTGAAAAAGAGAAAAATTGGTCACAAATACTTGAGATAAATTATTTAAATTGCTTGATTAAATCATCTCCTACTTGTTTATTGTTATAGATATAAAAATATGCATTGTTCTACAAAATATATATATATATATATATATATATATATATATATATATATATATATATATATATATACGATCCGTCTCTAAAGTGAACATTAAAGAGTGAACCAAAGACAGGCACTGTCGTCTTTAAGTGTCTATGGCACACGATTCGATCCGTCATACATAGCCATGTAGTCTTTAATAATCGGTCGAACTGTCACCATAAACACCAAAACGACGGTATTTAATCTTTGCTTTTAGATTTTTTAAGGTTACACTTTGAAATTCTCCGTATATATATATATATATATATATATATATATATATATATATATATATATATATATATTTCATCTATTTATTATTTATATAAATAACGTAAAGTAGATGCATACTTGATCGAATTCTCAAATACTTCTCATAGAAAATTATTTGGTTTGTCCTTGAAATTCAAGTCATTTATCGAAAATATTTATATAAGTATCTCATATATTAATTATTTATATAAATATTGTAAAGTAGATTATACTTGATTGACTCTGAAATACTTCTCATAGAGAACTATTTGGTATGTCCTTGAAACTCAAGTAGTCTATCAAAAATATTTATCTAAATACTTTGTATATCCAATATTTATATAAATATCATAGATTAACTTTTGATCGACCCCAAAATACTTCTCATAGAGAACTATTTGGCATGTCCTTTAAACTCAAGTAGTTTATCGAAAATATTTATATAAATATTGGATATACAAATATTTAAACTCAAGGTACTTTTACTATTTAAGTCATAATTTTTGATCCGTAACTTCGATCGGGGCTCGTAATATATCAAAACGCCGTATCGACGAGCTCTACAAAAGCCATAAAGGGGTAGTGATTAAATTTCATACAAATTTTAATTATTAAATGATAATATTAAATGATTTTCTTAATTCATGTGCATGAAGCTAAAACGACTATTATTTTGAAATGGAGGTAATATTATCTTTCTACTCCCTCCGTCCCGTAGTATATGACATTTTAGATGATTATTTTGTGCTTTCACCACTGGGTATTAAGTACTTCATCCGTTCCTATTTAAATGACGTTTTAGAGATGGACACAAGAATTAAGATAATGATTGAAAATCATTAAATATAGTACTCAATTGTCTATAATACCCTTAAATCATTAATTTATCATAGCACAAGAGTTTAAAGTACCCAAAAAATAGGTAGAGTAATGAGAGGTAATTTTGGAAAAAGTATCATTAATTCTCCTTAGATTTAAACAAACGTCAATTAATTAGGAACAAATAAAAAACTCTAAAACATCATTTAAATAGGAACGGATGGAGTAGTATATAATAACAGGGGTGGGATGGGTCATCTCATCTCATTTTCACTCACTCACTCGCAATGTTCAATTTAATTCATGTGCATGAAGCTAAAATGATTTTTATTATGAAATGGAGGTAATATTATCTTTCTACTCTCTCCGTCCCGTAGTATATGACATTTTAGATGATTTTATTTTTTCTAAATTTTGTGCTTCCACCACTGGGTATTAAGTATTGTATATAATGACGGGGTTGGGATGGGTCATCTCATCTCATTTTTACTCACTCGCTCACAATGTTCAATTTAATCTTCGGCTCTCTTTTTGCATTAATGAGATTATATATGAGACTTAATTATATCGCCTATTCTAAGTAAAAAGTATTATGAATAAAATATATAAACACCGATTTTTCAATAATAAAATTTAATGTTTGAAACTTTATTATTTAAAAATCATCCATCCTTTCTAAATTTTAATATTTTATAAAAAGGGAGGGGACTGTTTTTGTAAAGAAGTATTTATTTGGATCCAGTATCCATCTGATACTCAATATTTTGATCTCAGAATAGAAAATAGAAGAATAGTATAAATGTGATGAATTCTCATGGATGCTTGTTATATTAATTAATGTTATTGTCATGGAAAAGCATGCTACATTATCAAAAAAGACTAAACCTAATAATATTGAACTGGGTATGAAATTCAAGTTGGTTGTTTACAGATGGTCCTGTAACCTTTTGTTTAAGCAATTTACCAAGTAGTAGTATTCCTGGGTTGGGTTGTTTACACACATGCAGATTGACATGTGAAAACAAACCAGATTTCTTTATTTTTTACTACTATTTAATAAATTATTCTTCCTCAAATTTTCAATTCTGAAAACCTCATGCGCAATTAAACAAGCTGGAGAATATAATTTCCGGAATAAAAGACATCTTTCTATATAGGTAAATAATAAAAATCATATATAATTTTTTTTTTCCTCACTTATAAATCATCTTATAAGATGAATATATATATATATATATATATATATATATATATATATATATATATATCATCTGAAAAATTAATATATATCATATATATTGAGCCAACCCAACCCAACCTACACCATAAAGCTGTCTAAATTATAGAAAAACCTAATAAACTGCACAAGTAGTCCACACGAACAGTAGTCTAACAGTGACTAAATTCTACATCACAGCACTACTCCAAAGTAACTGGGCTTTTTTTCCCCTCATTAGATACAAGAGTAAATCTCATTACCCATAGCATACCCTGAATTGTATTCACAAGTTGTATTAAAACAAGGAATTAGCACTAGCAGTTCTAAATATCTGGCGTAAACCCATTTATGCCTCACAGGAGCCTAGAATTGTATTCACAGGTTCTATTAAAGCAAGGAATTAGCACACTAGCAGTTCTAAATATCTGACGTAAACCCATTTATGCCTCTCAGGAGTTGAAAGCTCGTTGATCTGATCACCAAGGTATAAGGATACCTTATTGGTCTTGTGCAGCATGTTCTTCCAGGAACAAAGTATTTCTTGCCACAATTATATTAAAGTTGGTCCAACATTTGTTTTTCCAGCCAAAATAAAGCAGTTGGTTAAACATGCCAGATTTCACCAAACCACAAAAGTTGTATTTGCTGGCATCAACATATAATGCTCTGGCGAATTGTGGAGTGGGAAACTTGTATATATGGTTAATTATGTGTTGAGGTGCCAATTGCAAGGGAATCCTACATATGCAACTTTGGAGAACAAGTAGTCACTAATTCAATTCAACTTTTGGCATCTAAAGGGAGGACCTTTTATATTTACAATTACTCTATCAACTACGAAGGGTATACACAATGGTATAGCTCTCATATCACGTTAACAACGTAAGGCACCAAGTCTTCTAACATCCTCCAAAAATGCTTTAAAAACGTCTATATTCCACCCCTACTAAAACACATTATAATGAGAAGAACAACCACTCAGAAGTTCATATTCTATAAATAGAGTTCCAGTAGAATGAGATGCACATCAAAGATATACACAGATGAAAGCTTAGTAGAACAAATGCATGAACTTTCACAAAACACACAAGGCATGATTATCCTAACGTCTGTACTAGCATAACAGATAAGAATAGAAAATTAAGTACATGTCAACCCACTACATGTACGAATAATTGAAATTGTTCTCACAACGTCTTTCCTGGACTTACAAAAGGACTGGAGGTGGTTTTCATCAACTGTGCCAAGTCTGGTGAGTTTGACCCCATATGTCTCCATTCTACGTAAATCTCGTGGAATAGGTGATTGCTAAATGCCATCCCACCAACCAGGGGGAAGAAGTGGTGTTTGAGCACACTGATTCGGTTGACTATGACAACTCAATGGACCAGCAAACCTGTTCCACACATGCCCCCACCCAACTTGATTTCGCAAACCTTCTGACAACAGATTACTATGAAAGCTACTCAAGAATGTAAAATTTGAAGTAGTTGTGTGGTTCTCACCTGCAAAATCCCAACTAAAACATAAAACTACATAACTAGAAATTGGAATCAATAAAGGTTTCATTGCAGCACTGAGATTTCAAAACGTACCCAGTTGTTGAGCAGCTGCCAGTGCCGCAATAAGCTGTGCATAGGTGGTTCCAACACGTCTCTGAGCCCCTGAGACAACAGTATGTTTAGCACGTGAAGCTAGGAAAAAGTCCACAAATGCAACCCACCTTGGTGCTGGTCCCCAGTCCTTCACTCTAAATCCAATCTCTGACTTCTCAAGTTCTTTCCTACCCGAAAGATTCCCTTTGAACAACTTGTAGTCAAAATGAAGAACCTGGGAAGACAAAGAGCAGAATTTAAACAATACATTCTATGTATAAATGATACCCCTCAAATCTATTTCTAGTTTTTTCTTATATGATACAATGCTCCCTCCGTTCCACATGTCATGGTTTTGTGGCACGAATTTTAAAACATTTAAAACCAAAAATTGTAATAGACTTATCTCTAATTTATTATTTAGCAACTTAAGAGTGCAATTGTAGACAAAGAATATTATATTTTAAATTTATTAATTGCGTATTTTTAAACTCAGAGCCATAAAAACGGTTTTGAACCATGACATTCAAAGTCAAAAGCAGGAAGTATTAAAATATAATTGATCTAAGTGGTTTCTGCATGCCAAAAAGCAATAAAGGAAGAGGGTCAATTAGAATGGGTCAAAGACTCGAAGGACGTATGATCTAAGTATGTAACTACGATGAAAGACAATCTCTAATAAACTATTTGATAGTACCCAAGATGACAAGGTAGCAACATAATATAATAATCACAATCCTTTACTGACAAAATACCTCCACAATTTCCCGTACTTTTGGCATGATATTATTGATAAGGGAAGGTGTATCTGACACCAAAACCACGCGAGGTCTTGACAAGTGGCGAAAATCACTCACGAGGGCCTCTTTCATGCAATTCAATGCTGCCGTTACTGCTCTAACAGGCCTAAAAGAGAGACCAATAAGTTTGTGTCGAGCGAAACTACAACCATAAGGGCCAGAACACAAATTTGAAACTAAATAATAGAACACAAATGCATAGCTCGAACTCTGCATTAAAATAAAGATAGAAATGAATATTTATTACTATATTACTTTTTTTGGGTTCTCTACAGAAAAGGGAAAACAACAATTGTTTAGACCAAGCACCTGCTCATTAGCATTAGCATGCGCATGTGCAGAGCAAGATGTGGATCAGAACCTCCATTAAGAACCCACTTCACAGCCTCTTCAACATTTTCTGAAGGAGATATGATTACTCTCATCAACTCTCCAATTAAATTCGGCCGAGATTGAAGATATTATGTACTCCCATATAAAGCAGAAGCCACACTCCTCATCTGATGATGTACATTTTTCAATAAAAACTGAGAAGCCACAGCATCTGTTGTACCTTGGAACCTGCCAAGAATATTTCATAATTAATTATGAAACTTTGCAGATGATTTATGGCTAAGCTAAAACAATTTTTCACTTTACCATATGATTGGTTGTTTCCATTTCCTCCAATTGCTGCAAAGGACATTTGTTTCTGTGGGCTTCTCAAAATTATCAATTCTCATAACCAGACGCCTTCTGTACTTTCTCACGCAGTCATTTTTTCTCCATAAGTGCTTCACTTCCTTCAAAGTAAAGGAAAGTTTGGTATAGGATACATAATCATCAAATGGATACTTTCCCGAGTAACATTAAATAAGATCAGTTAGAAAATGTATAGATAAGAGTTACAGGCCTACAACCTTTCGATTTTCTCCATTTGAAAGGTACAACAAATTATTTTAGCTAAGAAACATGGAAGAACAATGCTACTGGAAATATATACATTGGGCATCTACTTATAATGACATCATAATCTCAAGTCCTACCAAATATAATTCTATTGCAGCATAAATCTATTGATGACAAAATTTAAGATATAAAGAAGTACTCAATTAAGTGTCTTGAGTAATAAAGTCTACATAAAAGAAAGTTATAGTGATTATTGGAACTATATCTTTTGTTTCACAAATTTTAGACCAAAAAGATAAGTAATATCACATCAATAGAGGATAGAAAAAGAAAGGCCTGAGAAAGAACCAATATGCCTGGTTTGCCCAATGATTAGCGAACGGTTCAACATGATACTCAATCCTGCAGCAGTCAATATCTTGTACATTTCATTCCCAAATCCTGCCTCTGATGCTTTCCCCAGTACAAAACCTTGCCTGCAAAACAGCTCCGGAGGCAGCCCACGAACTCTAGAAGCTCCTGATATAAAAGGCAAATGCCTAAATTAATTTAAATCCAGCATGTCTCCAGCTATCATGCTCATAGTTAACCCTTTATTATCTTAACAGAAGACTTTTTATAAGCAGTTACTTTCCTTGTATACTAGAAAAGTGTAAAGAATAAACCAGCATGTATGATAAAAACAATAACAAAGACGTGGAAACACAGATACACAAGCAATATCAAAACAATGGAGGTAAAATTCAATAATACATATGATGGTTCACTAGTTCCATCTTTTGTGTGTGGAGGCCTTTACTATATTAAATACTTGCAAAGCCATGAAAATAAATGGGAAACTTGTTAAATCTATATAATCCAATTTCAATAACATATAAACATTATGTTACAAATCACCCACTTGAATCCAATATTGCATATAATCTAGCTCCAATTTATTACAATTTTTAAAGTCGTAATCATAGTTAATCAATACATTATGTATAAAAGTAGAGATAAATCAATTTGACCATCCGAGTTAACTCATCAATTAGAATGAGTTGACACGAATAATCACCAAGTTAACTCAATTTTTTTTAAAAATTGCATTGAACCATTTTCTAGAATTGAGACTTTAGACCTTCTATATTCAACCATGCAAAACTTTTTTGAGAGTTATAGGTACATGCACATTCTCACTTAAATTAATAGTTACTCTTTAATTGTTCACATAAATACAACGTATACATGTGAGCTATGCTTTGTATAAATAGCTCTATATTCCCCCCTTTCTTCTTTATCAAATCTTTCAATTACTTTTATTTTCTGAATATCCTTTGAACAAGAAAAGTTAAGAAACTTAGGGAGGAAGAGATGTTGTTCAGTAAGTAAGTATGTGTGTTTCAACAACTCCAAAGGTAACTAGGCTAGTGAAATTATATGTCCTTATCATTTTCAGCTGCTAGATATTTTTATATGAACAATTTATATGTTGTACATTTTCCTTAGCCTAGCCTAGATACTTTGATCAAATATTATTATTTCCAATATAAACAATTGTTAATAAACAAAGCCCCGTGCTATGCACGGGCTATTACACTAGTAAGGCCTAATCAAAGGAAGTGAATGTTGTTAGTTGTTATTTTATTAGTTATGAGATACATAATATACACCATATGTACATATTTTATGTGTAAAAATGTATGAGTTGGGATAAATTTAAGCCGAATTACAATTGCAAAACTTATACCACTAATACTAATATACATATCAAAATATATATATATATATATATATATATATATGCGGAGGCTCTCTTTTTCGAGAAACATCGTCAAAAGCAAAGAATAGCTCCTTTTCCCATTTCTTCGATCAGATTCGCAGTGGGTGGACGACGCTGTTCATTGATATTTGGCGTGTTTTCAGTTGAGGATGGGAACTCAGAGAGTCGTCCGGGTCGGGGTGAGTTTGATCCGGATGGTCGATGGAGCTGAGGTTGAAGAGTAGCAGAGGCAAAGCAGTGAAAATAATTGCACAGAAAAAGAACAGGATCTTTGGTACGAACCTATTTCAAGGTCCGATAAAACGCATTCTCACCCAATTCAGATGTTTTAGGGTTTTGGATACTAACTAAAGAGAGGGAAGGGAAGGACGGTCGGTGAACCAAGAAAAAGGAAAGTTCTAAAATTAGAGTCCGGCCATACATTGTCTACGTGTATATACGGGGGATAGGGGTAGGAATTATTAACAGTTTTATTTCAATTTATTATATTTTATTGAATACATTTTTACTTTCGTCCTAATTTAACTTTTTAAATATTAATATGGTCGGGATTAGAAATCTATACCTCCACTGTGCTTCTCCCTTCTCGAGCATTGTAATTTACATTTGCATTGACAATTTGCTGGGGGAATCGTGAAATAAACGCCAAAGGAGAAAATATATTCTTAACCAGGGGAGCAATTTTACAAAACAGCTGCTTATTCGGGATGCAAATTGCATGAATTGTTCAGACATGAAGAACAGCATACCTCATCCTCAGGAAATACTCCAATGACCTTTGCAATATATTTCTTCTCTACCATCCCTGATTCAATTTGAAACAATAACAGCTTACTATAAGAATTTGAATATACTCTTTTTCTTGAATTGCAGCACAGCCAGGGAAATATATTCTGGCCACCACAAATTAACATGAATAAAGTTGAAACCAACTGACAAAACCTCAACCTTTTACCCTTTATGAATATCAACTGCTTCAAATATACAACTCTACAATTCAAACAGAAAATCCTAAAATTGTGTTGCATTATACTTTGTTACAAGATCCGACAACATATAATACATAGGCCTACAAAAATTAATGTGAATATTCCATCATAACCTAGAGAAATCTAGAAAATGATAGGTCCTACTATCTGATTTTGTTTCAGTAAGAATTATCCATACGAGGATGAATGTCACAGCAGGTAACATCAAGTTCTACTTATTACCTTCTGTTTTGTGGGTTAAAACAACATTTAGTACAACAGATTTTGCATTATCTACCGACTATAATTTGT
This sequence comes from Panax ginseng, assembly GCA_020205605.1. Taxonomy (NCBI): domain Eukaryota; kingdom Viridiplantae; phylum Streptophyta; class Magnoliopsida; order Apiales; family Araliaceae; genus Panax; species Panax ginseng. Next base: position 128,300,537 of record CM035145.1, on the reverse strand, counting down.
TACAACAAACGAGCCAGCAAAAATAGCTAAGTAGGAATTGGTTGTGCAGACTGATCCAGAAAGGGAAGTTACCAAGAACATCATAGCAGGGGAGATGAAATCGAAGGTGTAACTACTAAAAGCATCTCATGCGGATAAAGTTGAGGTTAAGTGCTGAGTTAAGTATTAAAAGTGGAATTTGAAATTTAGCTGAGTATTAAAACACTAATATAAAATTGTGCCTTCTGGTTCAATATAAATGAGTGGTAGGTGTCAGAATCTGATGATACACGTAGGTGCATAGATATAACAGAATAGAAGTTAGAGATCAAATTTAAAATAAATCATCTTGACTTGTCAGACAATAGAAACACAACACATGATACATATGGCATGCGGATTCTGAAAGCTTGGATTCTTTTAGGCATTCATAACAGAAAACAAATTTAATAATTTTAATCAAAATAAAATATATTATACTATTTCAACAGCAATGAACTTTCTTTTTCCTCATACAAAGAACATACTCTTTAGTTTTTTAGATTTAACACCTTTTTTCCAGGTAACTATATAGGAAAGAAAAAAAAATAAAAGACTAGAAAAGAATTCTCACACACCCTTTGGCTGAAGTATAAAGTCAATGGCATTGTATACAGACACTAAACTGTAACAAACAAATTCACAATGTAAAATTATATCTATTTACGACATCACTGGAACATGAAATAAGTCGGAGAAAGATGATGAGTTGATCACAGGCAAAAGCAAGTAGAATTATATTTCCTTTTATGTTTTATAGATAAACTGCATAATATTGACAAAGACATCTAATCTAGAATATAATTTAACATACATATGATGCAACATACCACTATCATTCCCAGTTATCATGCTGAAGTTAGCTTTAAGGAACTCACAATCTACCAAGTTAGAAATAAAGCCAACGACATAGAACTTACCTGTTGCCTAAAGAGATCATCAGCCTTGGAAGCACTTCTGGCCAAGATAAGCAGTCCTGAGACCAAGCGATACCAGGAGCATGGAATATATTACAAAGGACACATAACAAAACCGTAGAAATATTGAATGAAATTCCCAAAAAAATGGATACGAAATAGAGGTGCTAAGTCATGCTCTGCCTGAAGAATGCCAACAATAGTGTTCTTACGGTATTGACCACAAGGATGCACCTAGATAAGATCAGAAAAGTGACAAAGTGAATGATGAAAACCACTGAAAATTGGGTGTTGTTTATACAAGGCACACATGCTAGGTTGTTAGGACCTCACAACAAATAGGCAGAGGGAACATTTAATGTTATTACAAATTTTCCTCATCCCACTTCACGCAAGGCATAACATAATCCATAAATGATAAAGTTGAGTAATTATCTTTACACGAGAACTTGTGTGCTAACTTCCACAGAACAATTCCCATTTTTGAAACTAGTCATGGAAAGCATCACAATCAAAAGCACTTGTGGGTTGGCTTTTCACAAGTCAAGTCAATAGTTGAAACTAATTGTACGAAAACATTGAGCCTCACATGACAAGACACGATAGCAATAAGAGGGGATACTAAATAATAAAAAGGGAGGGCGAAGGAAATGGAAGAGGGTATATTTATTTTACTTGGAGAGGAATTTGATTTTGGAGAACACTCAATAACACCTCCTAGGTTCTACAGCTAAAAATGTGCCCAGTCCAGTGGAAATATGTAGCAGAAATGATTGCTCCCAATCTCACGACCTTTTAAAACGAAGCTTTCACAGGTAAAATTTAATATTATTCATGTGAAATTTTCATGTAAACCTTAATGGTGAGTATTTCTTATGGACAAGAAACTCATTCTCAATAATCAAAGAAAGTTCGGTCAGAAAGGAACTTAAGAGAAAGCATATGAAAGATAGACTGATCAGTGATCACTATTCACTGATGTCATGTTGATAACTAATAAAAGGCAGCAGATTGTTTCTTCGTAGCCAAAAAAGGTTCTAGATTTTATGAAGACGCATACAAAGTTCCAATTGAAAATTTGAAGATGAACGACTTTCAATCTCAAATGTGGATAAAATTTGCTTTCATGAAGTTATCTTTAACATATATACGTATATGCAATGAAACAAAGGAAAAGATGCATAATTAGAATAAGCTATCTTTTATCCAAACATAAAGGTAGCAAGAGGAGTTGAAACAAGAAACTGAAAATACTGATATGACGAACAGAAAATTTTCATGGTGCTAGAAAAGTAGTAGATAAGTACAACAACATATTTCATATATGTTGACTCACTGGGACTGATGCAGGCTTGCAAACAGTCACCACATCTGGTTCTTTCTGCAGAATTGAAACATCCCAGGCCATCACTGGTGGTTCATGCCTACATCAATTTATATGAATAACAAGCTTAAAATTCACAGTAGAAAAGTCAAGCAGTATAAAAACATTGTTGCTCTTTAACACACTGCAAGTGAAACATTGAGAACCACAACCTGTGTAAGAAGTGGCTGATCTTTTGTGATGGCTGAACTATATATGAGATGGGCACAATCTCTCCATCAACCTGTATACGACCAGATTTAACAGCAGAAACCTACAATACACAACACAAGACTTTTAAACTCGGGTAACACTAGAAGAAGATGAAACAAGAGAAAATAAGTACCACATATACAATTAGATGGTCATGCCAGCCAATGTTTATGCTTCCAAAGCTATTTGAGAGCATCCAATAGTATTGAGTTGCATTCAACATTTGATAAAGCAAATAACATAATCCACATACTTAGAAATCAATACACAAGCACACACTAGGAGAGGGAAAAAGGAATATATTACAGTGGAAAGGTAATAACCATACATCTTTAATGCAGTGTTGAATTGGTCCCAGGGCAATAGTAAAATATGGAGAAAAAATAACAATGTGCTTGTCACTTCACACAAATACCCATCTGTCAATACATACACGATGCATTAAATATTGGATTCCTATTCCTTTAATTAACCTTGAAGGATGTCTATCATAAATTTTCCACAAGTTCAGTAACTATGATTCTGTTATGGCAATTAATTCATCATCTGCACGGTCTTGCAACTACTCACAATACTACTTTGAGAAGGAAAAGAGTGGGAGGGTTCTTGTAAATCAAATAAACACAAATTAAACGTCAGATGTGTTCTGTGTAAAGTGTAGATAATCATATATTAACCCAAAATTAAGCAATAGTGATTCCCATATATCAAATTGGTAGAGAAAAATAGCTAAATTAGTAATTTGAAGAACTTGAATGAACATCCTATAGCAACCTACATAGTAATCACGAGGTCGCCCTTTAAATTCTTCAGCCAAAAGAACAACAATGGTCTTTCCCGCCCACCTATTTTTAGCCTGTGGACCGATTCAGTTAGGGTTTTAAATAAATTTACAAATGGGAAAATTTATGTGGTTACTAAACCAATTATAAATATCGGTATACATACATGGGAAATGAACTCAAAGTAATATGGTCTCACATAACGAATACCTGAAAAAAAAAATAGTGCAAGAAGCAATTTTAGTGTTACAGCTTGGAGAAAAAACATGAAGAGGCGGGAAAAGTTTTTATTCAAATTTTGGAATTTGAGTTACTGTGTTTACCGTTGCGGAAGATATAATCGTGGCGCTCCGGTGGGTTCGCTGGGGTTTGCCATACGATCTCCATATCTTCTCTCCTCCGCTTCATCCTCTTTTTCAGACACAACAGTGTCTAATGTAACTTACTGCAGGTCTGTTTACCGCAACTACGCCACGCGTATTCCATATTTGTTTGGGCCTATTGGGCCGTCAGCCCAGACCCTTGGGTTGGGTCTTTTTTAAGTACTCCATGTGACATTATTAACTTTTAAAAATATTTTAACATATTTTCAAAAATTGTGATGATTCATTAAAAATTATAAAACAATAAAACCTATTATAAATAATACTTTTTAAATAGTTTATAATATATATTATTGTATTGATTAAAATTAAAATAACAATTTTGAATTTAAAAATCTACTATTAAATTGATATTAAAAAACAATAATGAATATGGAACGGATAAAGTATTATTCTATTGGAGAGGCGTGCAGATTGACATCTTAGATTTCCTTCCTATCAACCATAAACAATACTTCTTTCGTTACAAATTAGTGTAAGATTATTATTGATTTTTTTAAATTTAATTTAAAATATTTTTAAATTTAAAATTGACATAATTTATTTAAGTTTTCAAAATAATAAATCTTACAACTAGTAATATTTTTTAAGTAGTTTATGATGTTCATAATTATATTGATATAAACTAAATGAATTCATCTCAATTTTTAAGCTTGAAAATGTTTGAAAATGACTTTTCAAAAAGCCAATATTAATCTTATAACTTGGGACAGAGGGTAATTAGATGAAAGCAATGCATATAGTTCTAAAACGTCTAAAATTAGGGTAATTAAGGACAAATGAAAAACTCTAAAACGTCAAATAATTAGGGACGGACGGAGTACAAAAGGTTAAATAACAGGCACATGTTACAAAGAAATTAAATAAAGTTACAATGCATATAGTTCTATTGGATGAATACCCAAATGACTACAAAAAGGAGGACCATAAAATTGCAAAAAATTAGAGATCAACCGTTTAAAGTTGTCGTAAAACCTTATCAGTTGCAGCTATTGTCCGTTGGATATCTTCAGAAGTGTGTGCTAAGCTAGTAAAACCAGCCTCGAACTGTGAAGGCGCGAGGTAAACTCCTTCCTCCAGCATCCCTCTGTGAAACCTTCCAAACTTGGCCGAGTCACTCTTCTTAGCATCCTCAAAGTTATACACAGGCCCTTCTGTAAAGAAAAAGCCAAACATCCCGCTTATATACCCACCACACATTGCATGCCCAGCATTCTTTCCGGCATCCAAAATGCCTTGAATAAGTTCACTTGTGATTTTATTTAAATAGTCATAGGTCCCTGGCTCCTTCAACCGCTTAAGAGTGTGGATTCCTGCTGTCATCGCCAATGGGTTACCACTAAGGGTCCCAGCTTGGTACATTGGTCCTGCAGGAGCCACCATCTCCATAATCTCCCTCCTTCCTCCATACGCACCAACTGGCAGGCCACCACCTATGATCTTCCCGAGTGTTGTTAAGTCGGGAATTAATCCAAAATATTCTTGAGCTCCACCATAAGACAACCGGAACCCAGTCATAACTTCATCAAAGATAAGCAGAGCATCGTTTTCTTTGGTGATCCTCTGGAGAGAGCATTTAAGAAATCAGGTGTAGGTGTAATGAAGCCAGAGTTTCCTCGACAGGCTCAAGAATAACTGCAGCAATTTCTCCTTGGTGCGCCTGAAATTGATTCTCCACAGTAGTGATGTCATTGTATGGGGATGTTAGTGTATCAAAGGTAGCAGCACCAGGAACACCAGGGGAGTCTGGGAGTCCCAGAGTAGCAACACCGCTGCCAGCCTTAACAAGAAATGGATCAGCATGGCCATGGTAATTACCCTCAAACTTGATGATTTTCTGTCGGCCAGTGAAAGCACGAGCCAGACGTAGTACTCCCATACATGCTTCTGTGCCTGAATTAACAAACCTAACCATTTCTATACTAGGAACAGCTGAGATGACCATCTCAGCCAATTCATTCTCTAGAAGACATGGAGCACCAAAACTAGTTCCCTTTTTCATTGTTTCAGCCAAAACTTTGAGAACCTGTATGTAGGTAATATATAAGTTCAGGATATTGGCATTAAAAAAATAGCAGAAAACAAATTATTCACATTCCAGTCGAGTGAAGGTTGAACCCATCACTAGAGCACTCTATTTTGAGCATTGACCAGAAAAATCTGATAACTTTAATTCTCTAATGCATCTGAACCCCCTCCCCCTCCCGGCGGACTGAAAACGTTATTGTGCATCATGATTGGTATGTTATTTTGGCTTTTAAGACCAGATTCAAGAACCTACATCCCAGAAGATATGTCAACAGGTCAAGGATAGCATCCGTCCAAAAAGCCCAATGTAATGGCAGGGAGTTTAATATTTGGAATGTTTGTAAAATCAGTAAAAAAATCTCCAGATCCAGAGGTTAAAAAATCTTATTTTAAAAAGCACCACCCTTATGTAAACGATCCTTTCAGTGATGACTGAAAAAAATATAGAAAGAATCAGAAAAAGTGGCATAACTGAAATTATTAGCCATGCAAAACATAGAATGTGTGTCCTGATATCAAATATTGCTGGTGGCTGCACAAATCTGTAGACTTCCAATGCCAAATTCAAAACTGGAAAAAATGAGAAAGAAATGAACCTCATCGTCTGCATGACCAATGATTGCTGGTCCCCACGAACCAACATAGTCAATATACTCATTCCCATCTATGTCCCACATGTGAGAGCCCTTGACTGAATCAATTACAATAGGCTGCCCACCAACTGATTTAAAAGCACGTACAGGAGAATTTACACCTCCAGGCATCAGTTCCTGCCAACAACGTTACATGAGTAGATAAACTAAACAAAATTTACAACACCTTTAATGAGGAAAAAATCAATAACAGATAATGGAAGGTTGAATTTGGCAGATATAGTTTCACTCTATAAACCTAAACAGAAGACCAGACAAATTAGAATCCACACACACACACACACATATATATTACTCCCTCCATTCTAAAAAAAGAGTCACATTTACAATACTTGCAGATATTAAGGATGTAATTTTGTTGCGTATTTACCCCTAAAAGTAACAAGTTATTAGTTTAGCAGTGGTGACATGATAATGAATTTGTGATTGCAAACTAGAGTGAACACCGTGCCATTTTAAACTGCTATCCATAAAAAGAGGACACTTTTGCGACACAAATATTTTGGCAAATGAGACTCTTTTGTGGAATAAAAGGAGTATTATCCAATTTGAAGGTTCAAAATAACTACTTTTTCCATGTCTAACGATCATAAACATGTTTCAGCGGAGTATGCCAGTGAAAAATCAAAACCACACCAGTCAACCATTTAGGTTTACCACCCACTCTCATCCACTTAACTGACTTCTTGCCTTCCTTTAGACTAAAAATAATGATTAGGTTCTTTTTTAATGTGTTAATATCAAGTAAAGAGTCATAATAACAAATAAAACCACCAAATCCCTACCTCTCCTTTCTAGTACCTGTTTTCATTATGTATAGTAACGGTCATTAGTCACTACATATGTAAAAATAGCTCCTGCACATATTCATTCAGGACCAGGAAAATACATGCTCTGATTAAAGATGGGGTAGTCAATTATGTTTGAATCAAAGTCTTGTTTATGGACCTAACCATCATACCTATTGATTATTTCAGCAGACAGTAATGTAAATAGTTCACAAGTGAAGATAAATCCAAGCACCTAACTAAGAATGATGTAATGTAATGGATAACTAAAGATAATTTGATTAGAATACACTGTATACATATAATATGATAAGTGAGTAGAAGCCTAGAACGTACACAATGTACCATGTGTCTAAATCAACCAGATCTAGAAAGATTTTTATCTCTGCTAGCTTAGAAAAAAATATATGCAGATCGTATATGCATAATACTCCCTCCATTGCAAAATATAAGATTATTATTGACTTTTTGAAGAATTCGACACATTTTGAAACTCAAAATTGACATAGATTCGTTTATTTTAAGTCCACACAATGATGAATATTGAAAACTATGGAAAAAGTACTACTAATTATCAGATTTATTGTTTCGTAATTGTTAATGAATGATATCATTTTTTTGGTTTAAAAATATGTCAAATTGACTTTCAAAACGTATCTTACAATTTGGAACATAGGGAGTATTTACAATTTGGAACATAGGGAGTATCGATTTAAATATCAAAAGCAGGGGAGAAAAGATGAACAGCAAAACAAAAGCATTGAAAACAAAGCGTCCTCAATTGACCATGGAACTATAAATACAGGAAAATAGAAAGAGAGAGACCTTGGCGGCGTTGAAAGCTTGTTCAGACTTCTCGAGAGTAAAAGTCTTCTTTCTATCGTCGAGTGAGACCGCCATTTTAATCGAAACAGGGCGGCTGGAAGAAAAACGAGAAGACAGTGACGATAAATAAGGGCGATCAGTGAGCTTAGCCGCCGGCCACGATAGCCCAAACTTTGCTGCTCCCGCCATTTCTCTCTCTCTCTCTCTAAAAAGCAGTAGCTGAACTTGTTGAAGATAAGAAAGTCAGATGGACCCCCACCCTCTTCGTTATCTTTGAATTTGATCTTTACTGTAGAGGTAGATATAGTAAGAGCCCATAGTTTTTTACTCTAAAAAAAAATACTACTACTATTTCACCTCTTTTACAACAATAAATATTAAGATATACCGTGTAATGCGAAATGGTGTTGAATTAAACTTCGAACTCGGAGGCTCTCTTTTCAAAAACAGTAGCAGCTCCTTTCCCCATTTCTTCGACCGTTGCGCAAGTGGACGACGCCGTTTCATTGATATTTGGCCGTGTTTTCAGTTGAGGATGGGAACTCAGAGAGTCGTCCGGGTCGGGGTGAGTTTGATCCGGATGGTCGATGGAGCTGAGGTTGAAGAGTAGCAGAGGCAGAGCACACAGAAAAAGAATAGGATCTTTGGTACGGACCTATTTGAAGGTCCGATTCTCACCCAATTTAGATGAAAATATTAATCAATTGATCAAAGTTAATTTTGAATGAATTCTTTTTAAAAGTTAGATGAAAATATTATTGAAAAAATAAAGTCAAAAACAGTAGTATTAAAAAGGAAAGATTTGAACAGACCAAAAAAGAAATTAAGACAAATAAACTTGGAGTATAATATATACACATGTTTTTCTACAAGTAGAATCCTTTATATTAAGAATTTCAAAAAAAACTTGTTGCCCAATCTGGATGCGGGCATTCATAAACCCAACCAAGTCCACTGTATCGGATACAATGCAACCAAAGGCCGCCTTCAAAGGAAGCTACCTAACCATGCTGAATGAAATACACACAAAAAATCCCCATTCACCAAGTTATCTATACTAATACTATACATAAATAATAGGAAGAGAAACTGGATTTAATTTCAACAATACTTGTAATGCGCTACCCTCTTGTAAGTCATCTTACCCGTTAGGTGCCAAATTTGGACAATTTGTGCACATTGGATCGATGGTGAAATCTTTGTTGGAATTATCTACAAATGTGCCACCAGAATCTTCATTTGAATCAGAAACACTGCTCTATTATCAGAAAATTAATGAAGAAATGACCAAGGAAAAGGAGATGTTGAGGGAGGTACAGACATTTTCTTGTTAATGAAAAGCAATTCATAACTTGATAAAAGTGGCAATGGAAACATGTTACTCTTCCTTACTTGATGGGTTCTCCCATTGATTGGTTGACATGAAATAATACTATGAGTACCATTAGTGCTAATCCTCCTATTAAATTTTGTGCATGCAGCCTTCCCCTTTAGGAGAGTGTTGCCATTGCCACAATCATCAACCACCTGAACAAGTAAAAGACGCTTCTTAATAAATAAAACTGCTTGTTATGCCTTGAGAAACCACAAAACACCTAATAATGGAACATGCAACACAGTTTGGCTACAATTAGTAAGGCCGGTACAAAGAAAAATCATTTGCACAAATAATTTTCAGAAAATGTTATAAAATATCTTACTTACATGCCATAGCCATAAAGTGACGAGGATAATGCATCAAAACTGTGCCATATGATGGGTACTTGTGTATATTATAAGTAAAATACATTCCCCTATGACTACTGTTACTGTGATGCACTTCCCAAAGTGAGCAACATAGAAACAATTCTAGTTCAGGATCTATGGGCTACATATTAGATCAAACCAGAAAAGGGAAAGAATAATATTGTAAATGTTGGTTATGCTCCAAAATATTATGGTTTTTTCAAAGTCCCACATTGGTTATTTTAGGAACTCTCACGGTGCATATTAATACGTGTTGTTATGGGTTTAGTAACATAGTTGAGAAAATAGGGATGGGTACGCACACATGAGGACAGCTAAGGAATTGGGCTAAGCCAAGCTTGATTCTTAGATTTTTGGTCAAAAAACCTTAGTGCATGTGTGCGTGCGAGATACACCCGCGCAGGGGGTGCCGATCCGGTGGATTGTACTTCGCGGTTGAACCCAGGTATCCCAGCTAAGTTGTTCCAATTTTGTTCGGCTTTTAGTCTTGTTAATATTGCTCTTGCTATTTCTCCAACAATCTAAAAAGTGATTCGGTTATTAACAAGATGATGAAATCTTTTTTAGACTTGTCTAAAGTTGAACGTTTTGATGGCTCTAATTTTAAGAGATGGTCTGAAGATATATTGTTTTATTTGGAGACCATGAATTTGGAATATGTATTGTATGTGGATGCTCCTGCTGTTACTGTTAATGATGTTACTCCTGCTGCTATTGAAATTGTTGAACAGTCTGATTCTGATAAATCTGCAAAAAGAGATTATGTTAAGGATAATTGTATGTGTCGTCGATATTTGTTACATTATTTTTCTAATTCTCTGTTTGAGATATATTATCCGTATGAAAGTGCTAAGAAGATTTGGGAAGCTTTAAAATCTAAGTATGCGGTTGAAAACTCTGGACTTAAGAAATATGTTGCGTCAAAATTTCTAGATTTTAAGATGCAAGATGGAAAATCAGTTATAGATCAAGTTCATACATACCAAACAATTGTGGGGGAAGTCATTGGGGAAGGAATGAAAATATGCGAGAATTTCCAAGTTGCTGTACTTATCGAAAAATTACCACCCTCGTGGAAAGATTATAAGATGAACCTCAAACATGAAACTAATGATTTCACTATGCAGGAATTAATAGCTCACATCCATATTGAAGAACAAAACAGAGCTAAAGAAAGAGGAGATGTAGTTCCAAGTCATACAGTCAAAGCTAATCTCGTAGAACAAAAGCCACAGTGGAAGAGCCAAAATTATCAGTCCAAAAATCACAAAGGGAAAAATCAAAAATCAATGGGAAGAAAGGATAATAGGTTCAACAATTCAAATCAAATTCAGAAACCTTTTACTAAAGGTCCTTGCTTCGTATGTGGCAGACCTGCCCATATTGCTATGAAGTGTCACTTTCGCAAGGGGCAAGATAACAAAAATAGTAATTCTCAGCCTAAGCCCCAAATGAACTTAGTTGAATCCGATGACATTATTGTTGCTGTTGTCTCGGAAGTAAACTTTGTTGACAACTTCACAGAATGGGTAGTAGATCTGGGAGGCCCCCTAGACACATTTCTTGCTGAATAGAGACGTAATCCTCAACTACGAAAATGTGACTAATGGAGAAAAGGTTTTTATGGGGGATTCTCGAGCCACCAATGTTGCGGGAAAAGGAAAAGTCTTACTAAAATTAACTTCTGGGAAAATCATTGCCCTACAAGATGTACTTCATTTGCCCGATATTCGTAGGAATCTTGTGTCCGGGTCTTTGTTGAACAAAGCTGGCATTAAACTTGTGTTTAAGTCTGATAAACTTGTACTTACTCATAATGGGGAATTTGTTGGGAAAGGTTTTTATAATGGGGGTTTATTTGTACTTGATGCTTCTGCTGAATTAAATAATAAGAATGCTTCTTTTGCTTATATTGTTGAATCTTTGGATATGTGGCATGCTAGATTAGGACATGTGAATGTAGCTTCTATTAAAAAGTTGAAACAACTTGAACTTATACCTAATTTGGCAAATACCGAGTTTAATAAATGTGAAATTTGTGTAGAAGCAAAACATGCTAAGAAACCTTTTAAAAGTGTTAAAAGACAAACTGAACTACTTGAGTTAATTCACAATGATCTAGCTGATTTTAAAAATACTTCGAGTAGAGGTGGTAAGAAATATTATATTTCTTTTGTAGATGATATGTCTAGGTATACTCGTATTTATCTCTTTTCCTCTAAAGATGAAGCGGAAGAAATGTTTATTAAATATAAAGCGGAAGTTAAAAATCAGTTAGAAAGAAAAATTAAAAGACTTAGATTTGATCGTGGAGGTGAATATGATTCAGGAAGTCTTAAAAATATTTTGTGAACTAAATGGAATAATACATGAAACTTCTCCTCCTTATTCTCCACAGTCCAATGGAGTTGCAGAAAGAAAAAATAGAACACTTAAAGATATGATGAATGTTATGTTAATTAGTTCTGGTTTACCTTCTTCTAATATGGGGGAGAAACTTGCCTTTACTGCAAATCATATTTTAAATAGAGTTCCACATAAAAGATAGACTCTACACCATATCATTTATGGAAGAAATATGCACCTAATTTGAGGTATCTTAAAGTGTGGGGGTGTTTAGCTAAAGTAGCTATACCAGAATTTAAAAGGAATAAAATTGGACCTAAAACAATGGATTGCATTTTTATTGGGTATGCTTCTAATAGTGCTGCTTATAGATTTTTGGTAATTAAATATACAACTAATAATTATCAAAATAATTCAATTTTGGAAACAAAGGATGCATAATTTTTTGAAAATATATTTCCAATAAAAATTAGAGATGAGGGTGATCCTTCTTCTAGTGAACCTCTTAAAAGGAAAGATAAAGAACCTGTACCTGCATCTACTAGAAGTAAAAGGCAACGTTTTGAGAAAACTTTTGGTCCAGACTTTATAACTGCTTTCATAACTGAAGATGACCCTAAAACTTATGAAGAAGCAATGAAATCAATTGATGCAAATTTTTGGAAGGATGCTATTATTAGTGAACTAGAATCTATTATGTCTAACCATACATGGGAACTAGTTAATTTGCCTAGATGATGTAAACCTATTGGATGTAAATGGGTGTTTAAAAAGAAGTTAAAAGCTAATGGGTCTATTGATAAATTTAAGGCAAGACTGGTAGCAAAAGGGTTTACTCAAAATGAAGGTTTTGATTATTTTGACACTTATTCACCAGTGACTAAATTAGCAACTATAAGAATTTTAATTGCATTGGCTTCTATTCATAAATTGATAATCCACCAAATGGATGTTAAAACTGCTTTTTTGAATGGAGAGTTAAATGAAGAAATATATATATGTCAACCTGAAGGTTTTGTTGTTCCAGGTGAAGAACAAAAAGTGTGTAGACTTGTAAAATCTTTGTATGGTTTGAAACAAGCGCCAAAACAATGGAATGACAAATTTAATAAAACTCTCTTGTCTAATAATTTTGTGTCAAATGAATCTGATAGTTGTGTCTATAGTAGATTCAATAAAAATTGTGGTGTGATTATTTGTTTATATGTAGATGACTTGCTAATATTTGGTACTAATGAGAAAGTTCTGAGAACTACTTTTTATCTTCTAAATTTGATATGAAAGATTTAGGAGAAGCGGATTTGATTCTTGGCATGAAAATAAATAAACATGCAAATGGTTTAGTTTTATCACAGTCTCATTATGTGGAAAATATTCTTAAGAAATTTAATTTCTTTAATGAAGAGCCATTAGGAACCCCTTATGACTCTAGTGTGTATTTAAAGAAAACTAAAGGGATTGGTATTGCACAAATTGAATATGCTAGAATCATTGGTAGTGTAATGTATTTAATGAACTGTACTCAGCCTGATATAGCATATGCCATTAGTAGACTTAGCAGATATACACATAATCCTTCACAAGATCATTGGAATGCATTCTCACGACTAATGAGGTATTTAAAAGGAACAGTTAATGTAGGTGTACATTTTACTGGTCATCCTAGTGTTTTAGAAGGATATTGTGATGCTAATTGGGTATCTGATAATGATGAGACAAACTCCACTAGTGGTTATGTGTTTACTTTAGGAGGAGGAGCTGTTTCTTGGAAATCTGCTAAACAAACTTGTACTGATAGATCTACTATGGAATCTGAATTTATTGCTTTAGAATTGGCAGGTACAGAAGCAGAGTGAATAAGGAATTTATTAACTGATATACCATTGTGGTATAAGCCAATTCCTTCTATTTCTCTGCATTGTGATTCTCAAGCAGCTATTAGCAGGGCAATGAACCATGTTTATAATGGAAAACAGAGACATATTCGCTTGAGGTATAACATTGTACGAGGACTGATCAGTAATGGGGTTATTTCCATGGAATTTGTAAGGTCTGAAAAGAACCTAGCGGATCCGCTTACTAAAGGATTGAATAAAAAGGTAGTCGAAGAAGCATCCAGAGGGATGTGACTATTGCCAACATCTTGAGTAAATAATATATGATGGAAACCCAACCCATGTGATTGGAGATCCCATGATTTGGGTTCAATGGGTAACAACAAGTCATGTAATTATTTAAATTAAAACACTACAATTATTTATATTTCTCCCTGTGTGTATGTGGTGCTTACTGACAAATTGTGATAGGATGAATCATTTAGATTCTTAATGAAACTCATAGCCCTAAAGGGTGGTGTATGTCAGTATACACTTGATGGGTTCACCTATATAAAGGTGGAAGTGTAGGCGCTTCTATGAGAGTCTTTGGCAAACTCTCCGAACCTTTATGAAAATCGGGATATGGCGCGATGGCACAGAACGCGCCATAACCGCGGACTTGTGTGGATTCAGGATTTAAGATATGTGTGCAAGCTCAATTGATTGTATCACAGATAATGGGTTTAAGAATATAATTCACCTATAATCTACAATCATGAGTTTGTTCCACTAAGTGTCGATTCAAACCCACAAGGCATCGACGTTATGTATCTAAAATCCATTGCCCTTCTCATTTCCTTTTAATTTTCCTCTCTTTGATAAATTTTGGATCATGTGGGGGATTGTTGGTTATGCTCCAAAATATTATGGTTTTTTCAAAGTCCCACATTGGTTATTTTAGGAACTCTCATGGTGCATATTAGTACTTGTTGTTATGGGCTTAGTAACATGGTTGAGAAAATAGGAATGGGCTCACGCACATGAGGACGACTAAGGAATTGGGCTAAGCCAAGCTTGGTTCTCGGACTTTCGATCAGAAAACCTTAGTGCGTGTGTACGCGCGATATGCCCGCACAGGGGGGTTGCCGATCCGGTGGATTGTGCTTCGTGGGTGTACCCAGGTAGCCCACTATTTTGGTTAAATCCCTAATTTGTTTTTATACTAAGTCTAGCTTTAATGCCCTAGCCATTTTTTCCCCAAAACGTAAAAACCTTATTTAGTTCCTTTTTACGTTACTGATTCCCAACGTCATTCTTCCCGTTGCTTTCCAACGTTCTTCCTGTTTCTTATTTGTATATATATAACAGTGTCTTATGCTCTTTTCATAAGCAATTTTTATTGCAGAATCAGTCTTCCTTCTCCTTATTTCTGTACTATTTTTGTTCATGTATTCTGGGCAATCCACAAAGACAGGTCCATAGTCTTCTTCTGCGAGTACACGCAATTGAAGGCTTGCCATTGAATCCTGGAGGGTGAACGCCATTGGAGCTCAACTGTACCAAGGTTTATAACCAGTGAGGGTGGAATCACTTTTTAGGACAGTAGCTTTGCTACGCCTCGGCTTCTTTCGTATAACAGCTAAGTTGTTCCAATTTTGTTCGGCTTTTAGTCTTGTTAATATTTCTCTTGCTACTGCTATTACTCCAACAGTAAATGCCTTGAGCTAGCTCACCCGGTCAAGCTCTTGGCTAGAAAAGATATACGTGTGCGTGTGTATTAGTAGAGAGACAAAGAAGAGAGGATATATATTCAGAGATTCACCGATATGAGCTATGAAGTAGTAGTTGAATTGGGCTGAGAAACAGAGGGTTCAAAGATTACACATTCTGGGGTTTAACTCACAAGTAAAGAAACACACATACATGCTCTTCATCTTTTAAACACCATTTTAGACCTAAACTAAAGCCTACTTATCAATGTCTTTTCAGCGGTCTATTAAAAATATTCTTCAACACCATCTGTGACGCCCCCAAAATTAGGTATACATCACCCATTTTGAGTCGCCAGATACATGGTACAAAATTCAAATACAACTTCATTTATACAACTGTTGAGCTGTCGTATAGAATACGACCACAGTTAACTATGAGTTTTAATATAAATGTATGTAACTCTCATGGTACCTCGACCACAACCTTACAATGATACTTTACATAAAAGTATAGTCAAAAACTGTTTTAGAAATTAAAATCTTTGGGAAGTGCTCAAGGAAACCTTCGTACATGGGAGGCCATGCGTCTAGGTTATGATAGATATATGTCCACAAAATTATCCTTGGTTGACCCAAAAGTCCCCAAAGAAAAACAAGAAGATTACTATCATCTTCTTTCCAATGGTGAGTCTTCTCTTGACATATAAATATCTCCGTTGTCTCCAAATAAAAATTATATTTCACATAAACCCCAAGATCATATAGGTAGTGGTCGTAGATATAATCAGCAAGTGGATGTACACAACCATGTCTTATGAGAACACGAGGTTGTATGTCATTAGACATCTTGTATGATAGTGGCAAAACACCCTTCCAAAGTTGGGTCCGACTCACCCTATTTGATTCACCAAATATAACTACTAAATAATGTATAAAATACAACACACTTTTCTATACTGTTTAGGGAGAACCTCCACAACTAGAGACCACCGTTCTATTCCCCTGTTATCCCCACTCGACCCGGCAACACTCTTATTACCTGAAAGGAATTGTGAAGCAGAAAGGGTGAGCACAACTAGCCCAGTAAAGAATATCATGACTAAAGCTAATTTACACCATCAATAGCCTTCATCATTAATAAATCAGAGATTTAGAACATATGATAGATGATAAAAGTTTTCAACCATAGTTGCAGCGGAACGAGCAATCCATTAGAAGAGTCAAATAGACCATCAAGTCTATTATCTTCTCCATGTTAAAAGTCCACCAATAATGTTTTATCCTCAGAACATCAATCAACAATTCCTCATCCCACAATCATATGAATAACTCATAATCATAATTGTGATTCTAAATTCCTCTTCACACCGGAGACGAAGATAATTTTCATCACCTATCTTCACCTGAAACATCAAAAATCATGGTTATACCAAATCACAATTCTTGTTCATAATCATACTAATAAAATTCATCTTTGCACTACGGCCAAAGATATTCATTAACAATTCATCTTTGCACTACAAGCCAAAGACATACAACTGTATTTTAGAAAGTCAAGTAGAGCATGATATCTACTATCTTCTATAAATTAAAAGTGTATAACCAATATTTTATCGCTGAGACTCAGATTAATAAATAATCCACATCATCCAATTATCTATGCACTACGGCCAAGGATAATCATTAGTATCACATTCATGAATTATCCATGCATTACAGCCAAAGATATTCATTATTATCACATTCATGAATTAATATTTCATCGCTGAGACTCAGCTCAATAATTAATCCACATCATCGAATCATCCACACGCACTGAGCCGAGGATATTCATTAAGTATCACGACCACGAATTATCCATGCACTACGGGCCAAAGATAATCGTGTTTTCATCAACTGGTCCCCGATCATGCCATAAAATAATTCATCTTTGCACCCTTGGCCGAAGAGAATCCATAGCCATAATCATACCAAAAACTGTCCATCAATGCACTACGGGCCAATGGGGATTTTTTTTCCACATCATTTGTAACATTACGGTCATGATTATACTGAATAATCCCTGGTCATAATCATACCAAGTCCATCTATGCACTACAGGCCATAGATGACTTTTTCCACATCATTTGTAACATTACGGTCATGATTATGCCGAATAATCCCTGGTCATAATCATACCAAGTCCATCTATGCACTACAGGCCACAAATGAATTTCAACATAATATAGACATGAGGATGATGACAATGATATAAGAATTCAATAAAACAAGTTCAAGAATTAATTAATCCAGGAACTAATAACGTCCAAATTGTCAACATGATATTTCTTTATGGAGTAAAATTCAAGAATGCTCAGAAGAATATTTCCATGAAAAGACACTAGATGAAGCGCAAATATCAAGGATATTCCACTAATTTCATGGAGTATAGAAGTCCAAACTTTAACCAACTGAGTATAATAAAGAATGGAATAACAAAAGAAATCACCATGCATGCGGTACTTCGCATAGACAGGTTATTCCAAACGAATAATAATAACGGAACCAAAGTCAAAATTACACCAGCGGATGTTCCAACGAATAATAAAGAATGGAATAACAACGAAAATCACCATGCATACGGTGCCGCGCCAGATAGGTTATTCCAACGAATACTAAATAATCGGAACTAGGTCAGCGTAAAAGCATGCGAACGGGATATTCAACGAGAATAATAAAGAATGGAATAACATAAGAATTTCACCAAGTATAGGGTAGCCCGCGTATACAGGTTATTCCAACAGAATGATAAAGAATGGAATAATAGAAGTTCTCTTCATGAATATAAAATAAATAATACCCCCTACGAGTACAACAAATAATATTCCATACCTTAAGAAGAAGAGTACTGGATATATGAGTAGTGAAGTAACAGAATACTTTTCTTCTTTCTCTCTATAGTTTATCTCTCTAGAGTTTCAGTGAATTCGTAAGAAATAATGAAGGAATGAGCTTCTATTTATAGAAAAATGGACTGCATAGTAACTAACTCATGAACGGTCTAGATTGATTTACTTTAATCTGACGGTCCATATTTAAAGCAAAATCTTTTAAATAAAATATAATATATTCTATTTATAATCTAATAAAACGAATAACTTTGTGACGACCCCAAAATTAGGTATACATCACCCATCTTGGGTCGCCAGATACATGGTACAGAATTCAAATACAACTTACTAATACCACTGTCGTGTACAATACGACAAAACATAAACTGTGAGTTTGAATACAAATATTATCTACTAGAGATTATACAAACTCAAAAGGAGTCCTCATTACAATTATTATCACACTATTTCACAGATTAGTGAGGACTACTAATGCTATCCTCTGGACCATCACTCCGTTCCCCGACTCGTCCCAAATATATATTCTTATTTCACAAGAGAATAAAGAAAGAAAGGGTGAGCTCAACTAGCCCAGTAAGAAATATTATGACTAAGATAATGCAAAATAAATTATCATTAGCCTCCAACAATGTTAAACTGATAAAATACAATAGACATCAAGTTTAACTGCAGTGAAACAAGCAATCCATTAAAAGAGTCAAGTAGAGAATAAAATCTACTATCTTTTATGATTTAAAAAGTTTTTCATCACTTTTATCGCTGAGACTCAGCTCAATAAATAATCCACATCATTAAATCATCCCTGCACTACAGGCCAATAATATTCTAGAGTATCACGACCACGAATTATCCATGCACTACAGGCCAAAAATAATCGTGTTTTCATCAACGGTCCTGATCATGCCATAAAACAATTCATCTTTGCTCCCTTGGCCGAAGAGAATCCATAGCCATAATCATACTAAAAACTATCCATCAATGCACTACGGGCCAATGATGACTTTTAATTTTCACATCATTTGTAACATTACAGTCATGATTATACCGAATAATCCCTGGTCATAATCATACCAAGTCCATCTATGCACTACAGGCCACATATGACTTTTAACATAACATAAACATGAGGATGATGACAATGATATAAGAATTCAATTAAACAAGTTCAAGAATTAATTTGTCCAGGAACTAATAACATCCAAATTGTCAACATGATACTGCTTTATAGAGTAAAATTCAAGAATGCTCAGAAGAATGTTTCCATGAAAAGATACTGGATGAAGCACAAATATCAAGGATATTCCACTAATTTCATGGAGTATAGAAGTCAAAACTTTAACCAACTGAGTATAATAAAGAATGGAATAAAAAAAGAAATCACCATGCATGCGGTACTTCGCATGGATAGGTTATTCCAACAGAATAATAATAAAGGAACTAGTCCCATTGAAACACACGCATGTGATATTCAACATGTAATAATAAAAAGACGGAACCCGCGAATAAAAAATGATGGGATATTCCACCGTATAATAAAAAAGATTGAACCGAGTGAAAACACACAAACAGGATATTCCAACGTAATAATAAAGACAGAATAATAAAAATGGAACCAGTCCCATGTGTATAGATGCGTATGATATTTCAAGCGAATAATAAAGACGTAATAATAGAAGAATGTCACCAAGTATAGGGTAGCCACAGATACAAAGTTATTCCAATGTAACAATAAAGAAATGGAATAATGTAAGTTCTCTTCTTGAATACAAAAGAATAATATCCCTTACCGTAAAAGAAACTGAATATAAGAGTAGGAATGTAGCAGAATACTTTTCTTCTTTCTCTCTATAATTTTTCTCTCTCTAGAGTTTCAGTGAATTTGTAAGAAATAATGAAGGAATGAACTTCTATTTATAGGAGAATGGAAGAGCACTGTTCATGGATGAAATAATTTTGCAAATATACGTATCAAGGTTTTGATATCACCAATGCAAAAATTCAATCAACTAACCAATAAGATTACAGCAAAAAAATTAAAATATAATATATATATATAAACACATGTTTTCAACTTATATATATCAATATTATATATACACCACTTAATTTTTCTCCCCCATAACCAACATCAATCCCCCACCCACCCAATAATCAAATTCACTACACTCTTACACATCACTATCACACTATCACTTTTCCACTATTTTCCACTCACACAAATCACTTTCACTCTTTCTTTTCTCCCCACCACTCTCCACTCACACATATAATATTATATATATACACACACATCACAATCTTATATATATAAACTCCTTCCCCATAAGTAACTCTCTCCCACCCCCATTTCCAAAATTAATTTTTTAACACATATGGGCCCCACCTTTAAATAATTTCTATCGATTATTTTGAAAAATAGGTAAATGGGGGTCTATAAAATAAGCAAAACTGAGTGACTTCTCACGTAAGCATCAATAATCAATACCGTGTGCAACTATGCAACCACGCGTATTACTGTACTTTTAGTACCGAGTAGTTCAACAATATTAACGGTAAAACTTCCGCCGTTATTTTTAATAAAAATATTTTTGTCGTTTTCTCAATCCGACAATAATTCCGTTGTGGGGTCCACCAATGATTACGCCGTTGTACAAATATTTCCTGTTTAAAACGAATATTCCCCGACCAATCGAATATAATACAACAACTTGCATACTTATGCAAAATTTATAAATACTACCCACAACTATAACATTATATCAAATCCACGCCATAATATTAAAAAATATTTTGAGAAATTTAAACCTTTATTCATAAAATCGGGGTCTCACAATCTCCCCCTTATGGAATTTCACCTCGAAATTTACGTGACGCACACAGTATGCCAACAATGAGAGGATACCTTGACTTCACTTCCAATTCTAACCCTTGAGGTATAACCTTTGAGTGTCGAATATAATCCTTTTTATCCAAGCTTTTAACATGTATCTCCTCATACGTTAAGTCATCCGCTATCTCGTCCGGTTTTAAATCAATAATGTGGTTCGGGTCATCCACATATTTACGTAACATCGATACATTAAAAACGTTATGAACACGCGACATACTTGGCGGTAAAACGAGTCTATAAGCCACGGTTCTTACTCGATCAAGTATTTCAAATGGGTCAATTAAATCAAGGGTTGAGATTTCCTCTCTTCGTCGATTCTTGCTTCTAGAATAACGCCCTCTTGAACCTTCTTCATTCATCTGCTCTGAGTATGTAGCTTGAACGACTTTAACTTTATCGATTAAAGTCGATTCTACTCGTATTCGTTATCTTCACGTGGGTTCGTATATTTGCACTTGTAAACGCATACGATCTTCTACTCAACGCGTCAGTTACCACGTTCGCTTTTCCACGATGATATTGAATGGTACGATCGTAATCTTCAACAGCTCGAGCCAACTTCTTTGGCGAATGATACGTTCGTTTTAAGTAAAGAAATATTTGAGTGGTTTAAGAAATGGGTTTTGTACTGGGGTCAATACAAAATTCGATTTCACGCTCTAGGGGTAGGCTAGGAAGTCTTCAGGAATACGTCAGGAAATATATTAACGATAGAAATATCATTCAAAACTGTGACTCTCATCCAAGACTTGGATAATACGTCACATTGATACCTATTAACTTGCCATCGTCATTCACGATGTCGCCTACAGAAAGTCTGGCTTCGGTGCATTCCACACAAGGAAGTCAACAACGAAAGAATCAGGGCTCTTCACTTATGGCTTGTTATGACAATGATTGACTTTAGTGGTTTGGTTGCTTGAATTCGCATAACAGGTTGGTTAGGAGTATGAAAGCTAACAACCTTACAGAAAGCATGATGAGTAGTTAACCAATCGATTCCTAAAATCACATCAAAGGCAAGTATTTTCAAAGAGATACGATCGATAGGTAACATGAAAGTGTTGATTTGAACAAGATTTATAAATAGTGGAGGTAACGAAGGTTTCTCCCAACTGAGTTTAAATAGATATATCAAAGTTTAACTTTTTCGGAGTTAAATTCAAACATTGAACACATTTAAGTGAAATAAAAGAATGAGTAGAACCGGTATCTAACACGGTATAGAATTCGCAAGAGTTTATGACTAACATACCCGTGATAATTTTATTCAGGTTCCTCGTCACGAAAAAAAAAACGCTCTCTCTTAAACTACCGGCTTTGGCTTGTCTGGGACATCCTTTGGCATCACTATCCTAGCTGGAATTGATTTCACTATACGATAAAATCGAGCTAGGTGACCTTCTCTTCCGCAATTAAAACACGCTTTGGATTTCATGCAGCTTGGATGGATGTGTCCTCTCTGTCGCATTTTGAAACATACGACCGATGGGTCGTTCTTCTTCCTTTGAAACGGTCTTTGGTGTCGACGCGTTTCACGTCATTGTTGAACCTTCTCTTCTTAAAATGTCCATTCTTATTATCTTGGCCATGATTACCACCGAAATGGTTATCATTCTTGGCATGATAATATCCCCCACGATGGTTATCTTTGTTCCGATGACCATTGCCACTGGTATGATTATTATCGTGTTGTTGGTCGTTACCTTTTGGTTGTGCTGACTCATTATCGCGCTCCAATAACTGAGCCCTATTCACAACATCTGAATATAAACAAAGTTTATGAGAAATGAGGTATTGACGTATATCGGGTTTCAAACCTCGCAAAAACATTCGCGTCATTCGCTCCTCATTATCGACCAAATAGGATGCAAACCGGGATAACTCCGCAAACTTAGCCTCGTACTGCGACACGGTCATATTGTTTTGCTCCAGCTTGATGAATTTTACCTCCTTCATGTGACGAATACTTTAAGGAAAGTACTTGTCGTTGAATAATTCTTGGAACTTCTCCCAAGACATCTTGAGTGCGTCAGGCTGGGTACGTTTTACAGATTCCCACCAATGATCTCCTTCTTCACGCAACATAAAGGTGGCGAATGGAACCTTTTGCTCCTCTGAGCATTCCAAGACATCAAATATCTTGGTAATCTGCTTTATCCATGTCTCCGCCTTAAGTGGTTCTGGCTTTCCCAAAAACTCTGGTGGTCCCAGCTCCTTAAATTGTTTAGCGGTGACCAACCGTGGGTTGCCATTGTTTCCTCCTACATTATGAACAGGAGCCGCCTTCGCCTGATGTTGCATGAATTCTAAAAAGCTCTTAAACGTCTCTGGTCGTTCACAATTAATCGGTGTTGTTGTTTACAGGGAGGATTATCGCCATCCCGTTGCACATTGTCCTCGATTATTGATCTGTGGAGAATCAACGGTCTCTGTGCTCCATTGCTATTCTCAACATTCTCGGATGCCATTTTCAAACACTGCCACAAAACAAGGGTTAATTGACATGCAACATATTATCACTATACTCTGACCGACCAATAAAATACCAAATAAACTTAGGTAGGTCATACTAGCGAAGGAATTCCCCATCTCTCCCCTCCTAGTTCTAGTCTCCCATCTTAGCCAGGGATCATATCCCTAAGCTTTGATACCAACTGTGACGACCCCAAAATTAGGTATACATGACCCATCTTGGGTCGCCAGATACATGGTAAAGAATTCAAATACAACTTACTAATACCACTATCGTGTACAATACGACAAAACATAAACTGTGAGTTTGAATACAAATATTATCTACTAGAGATTATACAAACTCAAAAGAAGTCCTCATTACAATTATTATCACACTATTTCACAGAATAGTGAGGACTACTAATGCTATCCTCTGGACCATCACTCCGCTCCCCACTCGTCCCAAATTATATTCTCATTTCTCAAGAGAATAAAGAAAAAAAGGGTAAGCTCAACTAGCTTAGTAAGAAATATTATGATTAAGATAATGCAAAATAAATTATCATTAGCCTCCAACAATGTTAAATTGATAAAATACAATAGACATCAAGTTTAATCTGCAATGAACAAGCAATCCATTAAAAGAGTTAAGTAGAGAATAGAATCTACTATCTTTTATGATTTAAAAGTTTTTCATCACTTTTATCACCGAGACTCACCAATAAATAATCCACATCATTAAATCATCCTCGCACTACGTGCCAAGGATATTCTTTAAGATCACGACCACCACGAATTATCCATGCACTACGGGCCAAAGATAATCGTGTTTTTCATCAACATCTCCGATCATGCCATAAAATAATTCATCTTTGCTCCCTTGGTCAAAGAGAATCCATAGCCATAATCATACCAAAAACATCCCATCAATGCACTACACGGGCAAATGAGGACTTTTAATTTTCACATCATTTGTAATATTACTACCATGATTATACCGAATAATCCATGGTCATAATCATACCAAGTCCATCTATGCACTACAGGCCATAGATGACTTTCAACATAACATAAAAATGAGGATGATGACAATGATATAAGAATTCAATTAAACAAGTTCAAGAATTAATTTGTCCAGAACTAATAACGTCAAATTGTCAACATGATATCGCTTTGTAGAGTAAAATTCAAGAATGCTCGTAAGAATGTTTCCATGAAAATATATCGGATGAAGCGCAAATATCAAGGATATTCCACTAATTTCATGGAGTATAGAAATCAAAATTTTAATCAACCGAGTATAATAAAGAATGGAATAACAAAAGAAATCACCATGCATGCGGTATTGCATGATGTAAAGTTATTCCAACGTAATAATAATAAAGGAACTGTGTCCGTGAAAAACACACCGATCGGTGATATTCCAACAAAATAATAATAAAACGGTCAAATGTAAAACACATAATGTGATATTCCAAAAATAATAAAGATGGAACCAGTTCTCAGTAAACATGATGCATGTGATATTCCAAATGTAATAATAAAGATGGAATAATAAAAATGGAACCAGTCCCACAGATAGCATGCATGTGATATTCCGACGTATAATAAAGATGTAATAATAGAAGAATGTCACCAAGTATAGGTATTCATGATCTACAAAAGTTATTCCAATGTAACAATAAAGAAATGGAATAATGTAAGTTCTCTTCTTGAATACAAAAGAATAATATCCCTTATCGTAAAAGAAACTGAATATAAGAGTAGGGGAGTAGGGAAGTAGCAGAATATTTTTCTTCTTTCTCTCTATAATTTTTCTCTCTCTAGAGTTTCAGTGAATTTGTAAGAAATAATGAAGGAATGAGCTTCTATTTATAGGAGAATGGAAGAGCACTGTTCATGGATGAAATAATTTTGCAAATATACGTATCAAGGTTTTGATATCACCAATGCAAAAATTCAATCAACTAACCAATAAGATTACAACAAAAAAATTAAAATATAATACATATATATAAACACATGTTTTCAACTTATATATATCAATATTATATATACACCACTTAATTTTTCTCCCCCATAACCAACATCAATCCCCCACCCACCCACCCAATAATCAAATTCACTACACTTTTACACATCACTATCACACTACCACTTTTCCACCATTTTTCACTCACACACATCACTTTCACTCTTTCTTTTCTCCCCACCACTCTCCACTCACACATATAATATTATATATATACACACACATCACAATCTTATATATATAAACTCCTTCCCCATACGTAACTCTCTCCCACCCCCATTTCCAAGATCAATTTTTCAACACATATGGGCCCCACATGTGGGCCCCACCTTTAAATAATTTCTACCGATTATTTTGAAAAATAGGTAAATGGGGGTCTATAAAATAAGAAAAACTGAGTGACTTCTCACGTAAGCATCAATAATCAATACCGTGTGCTACTATACAACCACGCCAGATTCTCGTACTTTTTACTACCGAGTAGTTCAACAAAGATTAATTCAGAAAAACTTCCGCCGTTATTTTTAATAAAAATATTTTTGTCGTTTTCTCAATCCGACAATAATTCTGTTGTGGGGTCCACCAATGATTGCGTTGTTGTACAAATATTTCCTGTTTAAAACGAATATTTCCCGACCAAACGAATATAATACAACAACTTGCATACTTTGTAAAATTTATAAATTCTACCCACAACTATAACATTATATCAAATCCACGCCATAATATTAAAAAATATTTTGAGAAATTTAAACCTTTATTCATAAAATCTGGGGTCTCACAATCTCCCCCCTTATAAAATTTCGCCCTCGAAATTTACGTACGTACCTGGTATGCCGAACAGGTGAGGATACCTTGACTTCACTTCCAATTCTAACCCTTGAGGTATAACCTTTGAGTGTCGAAAATAATCCTTTTTATCCAAGATTTTAACACGTATCTCCTCATACGTTAAATCATCCGCTATCTCGTCCGGTTTTAAATCAATAATGTGGTTCGGGTCGTCCACATATTTACGTAACATCGATACATTAAAAACGTTATGAACACACGACATACTTGGCGGTAAAATGAGTCTATAAGCCACGGTTCTTACTCGATCAAGTATTTCAAATGGGTCAATTAAATCAAGGGTTGAGATTTCCTCTCTTCGTCGATTCTTGCTTCTAGAATAACGCCCTCTTGAACCTTCTTCATTCATCTGCTCTGAGTATGTAGCTTGAGCGGCTTTAACTTTATCGATTAAAGTCGATTCTACTCGTATATTCGTTATCTTCACGTGGGTTCGTATATTTACACTTGTAAACGCATACGATCTTCTACTCAACGTGTCAGTTACCAAGTTCGCTTTTCCACGATTATATTGAATGGTACGATCGTAATCTTCAATAGCTCGAGCCAACTTCTTTGGCGCATGATACGTTCGTTTTAAGTAAAGAAATATTTGAGGGTTTAAGAAATGGGTTTTGTACTGGGGTCAATACAAAATTCGATTTCACGCTCTAGGGGTAGGCTAGGAAGTCTTCAGGAATACGTCAGGAAATTTATTAACGATAGAAATATCATTCAAAACTGTGATTCTCATCCAAGACTTGGATAACACGTCACATTGATACCTATTAACTTGCCATCGTCATTCACGACGTCGCCTACAGAAAGTCTGGCTTCGGTGCATTCAACACAAGGAAGTCAACAACGAAAGAATCGGGGCTCTTTACTTATGGCTTGATATGACAATGATTGACTTTAGTGGTTTGGTTGCTTGAATTCGCATAACAGGTTGGTTAGGAGTATGAAAGCTAACAACCTTACAGAAAGCATGATTAGTAGTTAACCAATTGATTCCTAAAATCACATCAAAGGCAAGTATTTTCAAAGAGATACGATCGACAGGTAACGTGAAAGTGTTGATTTGAACAAGATTTATAAATAGTGGAGGTAACGAAGGTTTCTCCCAACTGAGTTTAAATAGATATATCAAAGTCTAACTTTTTCATAGTTAAATTCAAACATTGAACACATTTAAGTGAAATAAAAGAGTGAGTAGAACCAGTATCTAACATGGTATAGACTTCGCAAGAGTTTATGACTAACATACCCGTGATAATTTTATTCAGGTTCCTCGTCACGAAAAATAAAACGCTCTCTCTTAAACTACCGGCTTTAGCTTGTCTGGGACATCCTTTGGCATCACTATCCTAGCTGGAATTGACTTCACCATACGACAAAATTGAGCTAGGTGACCTTCTCTTCCGCAATTAAAACACGCTTTGGATTGCTGCGTACAGTTTGGACGGATGTGTCCCTCCTGTTAGCATTTGAAACATACGACCGATGGTCGTTCTTCTTCCTTTGAAACAGGTGCTGCTGTCGACGTCTTCACGTCATTGTTGAACCTTCTCTTCTTAAAATGTCCTTTCTTATTATCTTGGCCATGATTACCACCGAAATGGTTACCATTCTTGGCATGATAATATCCCCCACGATGGTTATCGTTGTTCCAATGACCGTTGCCACCGGTATGATTATTATCGTGTTGTTGGTCGTTGCCTTTTGGTTGTGCTGACTCATTATCGCGCTCCAATAACTGAGCCCTATTCACAACATCTGAATATAAACAAAGTTTGTGAGAAATGAGGTATTAACGATATCGGGTTTCAAACCTCGCAAAAAACATTCGCGTCATTCGCTCCTCATTATCGACCAAATGGGATGCAAACCGGATAACTCCGCAAAATTAGCCTCGTCTTTGCGACACGGTCATTGTTTTGTTCCAAATGATGAATTCTACCTCCTTCATGTGACGAATACTTTCAGAAAGTACTTGTCGTTGAATAATTCTTGGAACTTCTACCAAGACATCTTGAGTGCGTCAGGCTGGGTACGTTTTACAGATTCCCACCAATGATCTCCTTCTTCATGCAACATAAAGGTGGCGAATGGAACCTTTTGATCCTCTGAGCATTCCAAGACATCAAATATCTTGGTAATCTACTTTATCCATGTCTCCGCCTTAAGTGGTTCTGGCTTTCCCAAAAACTCCGGTGGTCCCAGCTCCTTGAATTGCTTAGCGGTGACCAACCGTGGATTGCCATTGTTTCCTCCTACATTATGAACAGGAGCCGCCTTCGCCTGATGTTACATGAATTCTAAAAAGCTCTGAAACGTACCATCGTTCAAATCGATCGATCGATGTTGTTGTTTACATGTGGATTATCGCCATCTGTTGCACATTGTCCTCGATTATTGATCCGTGGAGAATCAATAGATCTCACATGTGCTCCATTGCTATTCTCAACATTCTTGGATGCCATTTTCAAACACTGCCACAAAACAAGGGTTAATTTACATGCAACATATTATCACTATACTCTGACCGACCAATCAAATACCAAATAAACTTAGGTAGGTCATACTAGCGAAGGAATTCCCCGTCTCTCCCCTCCTAGTTCTAGTCTCCCATCTTAGCCAGGGATCATATCCCTAAGCTTTGATACCAACTGTGACGACCCCAAAATTAGGTATACATGACCCATCTTGGGTCGCCAGATACATGGTAAAGAATTTAAATACAACTTACTAATACCACTGTCGTGTACAATACGACAAAACATAAACTATGAGTTTGAATACAAATATTATCTACTAGAGATTATACAAACTCAAAAGGAGTCCTCATTACAATTATTATCACACTATTTCACGTAATAGTGAGGACTACTAATGCTATCCTCTCGACCATCACTCCGCTCCCCACTGGTCCCAACTATATTCTCATTTTCAAGAAGAGAACAGAAAGAAAGGGTGAGCTCAACTAGCCCAGTAAAAAATATTATGACTAAGATAATGCAAAATAAATTATCATTAGCCTCCAACAATGTTAAACTGATAAAATACAATAGACATCAAGTTTAACTGCAGCGGAACAAGCAATCCATTAAAAGAGTCAAGTAGAGAATAGAATCTACTATCTTTTATGATTTAAAAAGTTTTTCATCACTTTTATCGCTGAGACTCAGCTCAATAAATAATCCACATCATTAAATCATCCCTGCACTACAGGCCAAGGATATTCTTTAGTATCACGACCACGAATTATCCATGCACTCACTAAAGCCAAAGATAATCGTGTTTTCATCAACTATCTGATCATGCCATAAAACAATTCAACTTTGCTCCTCGGCGAAGAGAATCCATAGCAATAATCATCATACTAAAACATCCCATCAATGCACTACGCTGAATGAGGACTTTTGATTTTCAGATCATTTGTAACATTACTACCATGATTATACCGAATAATCCCTGGTCATAATCATACCAAGTCCATCTATGCACTATAGGCCACAAATGACTTTCAACATAACATAAACATGAGGATGATGACAATGATATAAGAATTCAATTAAACAAGTTCAAGAATTAATTTGTCCAGAAACTAATAACGTCCAAATTGTCAACATGATACTGCTTTGTAGAGTAAAATTCAAGAATGCTCGTAAGAATGTTTCCATGAAAAATACTGACGGATGAGGCGCAAATATCAAGGATATTCCACTAATTTCATGGAGTATAAGTCAAAACTTTAACCAACTCGAGTATAATAAAGAATGGAATAACAAAAGAAATCACCATGCATGCGGTACTTCTCATGGACAGGTTATTCCAACAGAATAATAATAAAGGAACTGAACCCAAGTGAAACATGTGATACGATATTCAATAAAATAATAAAGATTTTAACCAGTCCCAGTAAAACACATGAAGAATAATAAAAAGCGGAACCAGTCCGTGTAAAACACACGAATAGGATATTCCAACGAGAATAATAAAGACGGAACCAAGTCCTGTAAAACACATGTACGAGATATTCCAATGTAATAATAAAGACGTAATAATAAAAATGGAACCAGTCCGGCGTATAAGATGAGCGGGATATTCCGATGAGAATAATAAAGATGTAGAATAATAGAAGAATGTCACCAAGTATAGGTAGCTTCATGATCTGAGTTATTCCAATAGAACAATAAAGAAATGGAATAATGTAAGTTCTCTTCTTGAATACAAAAGAATAATATCCCTTACCGTAAAAGAAACTGAATATAAGAGTAGGGATGTAGCGAGAATACTTTTCTTTCTTTCTCTCTATAATTTTTCTCTCTCTAGAGTTTCAGTGAATTTGTAAGAAATAATGAAGGAATGAACTTCTATTTATAGGAGAATGGAAGAGCACTGTTCATGGATGAAATAATTTTGAAAATATACGTATCAAGGTTTTGATATCACCAATGCAAAAATTCGATCAACTAACCAATAAGATTACAACAAAAAAATTAAAATATAATACATATATATAAACACATGTTTTCAACTTATATATATCAATATTATATATACACCACTTAATTTTTCTCCCCCATAACCAACATCAATCCCCCACCCACCCAATAATCAAATTCACTACACTTTTACACATCACTATCACACTACCACTTTTCCACCATTTTCCACTCACACACATCACTTTCACTCTTTCTTTTCTCCCCACCACTCTCCACTCACACATATAATATTATATATATACACACACATCACAATCTTATATATATAAACTCCTTCCCCATACGTAACTCTCTCCCACCCCCATTTCCAAAATTAGTTTTTCAACACATATGGGCCCCACCTTTAAATAATTTCTACCGATTATTTTGAAAAATAGGTAAATGGGGGTCTATAAAATAAGAAAAACTGAGTGACTTCTCACGTAAGCATCAATAATCAATACCGCGTGCTACTATGCAACCACACGTATTACTGTACTTTTACTACCGAGTAGTTCAACAAGATAATCTGTGAAAACTTTCGTACTGCTATTTTTAATAAAAATATTTTTGTCGCTTTTTCTCGATCCGATGATAATTCCGTAATAGGGTCCACCAATGATTATACGTGTTGTGCAAATATTTCCTGCTTAAAACGAATATTCCCCTAACCAATCGAATATAATACAACAACTTGCATACTTTGCAAAATTTATAAATACTACCCACAACTATAATATTATATCAAATCCACACCATAATATTAAAAAATATTGAGAGAAATTTAAACCTTTATTCATAAAATCTGGGGTCTCGCAAACTTTATAAAAGATTTTACTATACAAACACTATCTGAAGCACTATGCAAATACTATGCATAATAAAATATAATATATTCTAATTATTGTCTAATAAAATGATAACTTTATAAAAGTATTCTGCTTTATATAAAAATTTTTTACTATTAGCCTAATAAAATGAATAACTTTATAAAAGTATTACATTTTTTATATAAAAGCTTTTCCGTTTTATTACATTAATAATACCAATAAAACAAAACGTGTGACTTATCACATAAACGTCAATAATCAATACGTATTACTACTATGCAACCACGCCAGATTCTCGTACTTTTTAACACCGGGTGTTTCAACAGTTAACGGTAAAACTTCCGCCGTTATTTTCATAAAAATATTTTTGTCGTTTTCTCAATCCGACAATAATTCTATTGTGGGGTCCACCAATGATTGTACCATCATACGGATATTCCCCGACCATAAAAGCCTCAAATATTTCTTCACTCAAAAAGAACTCAACACGCAAGAACGACGCGGCGTTGGCTCGACTGATTGAAAGACTACGACCATACCATTCAATACCATCCTGGAAAAGCAAACGTGGTAGGTATTGACGTTGAGTAGAAGATCATATCACGAGGAGCGAGTGCGATGATGTCAAATATACGCATAGAACCAACTTTAATCGATAAAGTTAAAGTTGCTTTCCCACGCATCTTGAACCGATGCGTCGCGTATGAAGAAGAAAGTTCAAGAAGGTGCTATTCCAGAAGCAAGAATCGATGAAGAAGGAATACTTCGAGTCCACTCTAGACTTTGTGTTCCTAACAATTCTGATTTAAAGTACAAGATCATGATGGAGGCACAAAATACACCATTTGCAAGCCATCCTAGAAGTACCAAGATGTATCGTGATCTTCAACATACATTTTGGTGGAACAATATGAAGAGAGAGATTGCAAAGTTTTTTTTGAGGTGTTTAACTTGTCAACATGGAAAGGCGGATCATCAAGTACCTAAGGGTCCGTTGCAACCACTTGAGATTCTGAAATGGAAGTGGGAACACATTACCATGGATTTCGTTACGGGTCTTCCCACGGTTTCTCAAGGAATAAATGCGATTTGGGTTATTGTTGATAGATTAACCAAGTCTGCTCATTTCTTGCCGATACGGGAAACTTATTCCCTTAAACGTCTTGCTAGTATGTACGTAAATGAGATTGTGAGATTGCATGGCATGCCAATATCCATAGTTTCGGATCGTGACCCAAGATTCACTTCAAGATTTTGGGTTAGCTTGCAAAAAAGCTATGGGCGCAATTTACGTTTGATTCAAAGATACCATCCTCAAACAGACGGACAATCGAGAGGACTATTCAAACTCTTGAAGATCTATTAAGACTCGTGTCCTGACTTCAAAGCGCGTTGGGATAAGTATTTACCATTGGTGGAATTCTCTTACAACAACAGTTATCAGGCAACTATAGGTGTGGCTCCATTTGAAGCATTATATGGACGGAAGTGTCGCTCTCCAGTGCGTTGGGATGAGGTAGGTGATGAAACATTGTTGGGACCAGAGTTGGTACGTATTACTACAGAAAAGATCCAAATGATTCGACAACGTATACAAATGGTACAAGATCGACAAAGAGTTATGCGGATCTTCATCGAAAGGACGTGAAATTTAGTATTGGGGATCATGTATTGTTGCATGTTGCTCCATGGAAGGGAGTTACAAGATTTTGGAAGAGAGGAAAGCTCAATCCACGATTTATTGGTCCATTTCAGATTCTTGACCGAGTAGGAAATGTGGCCTATAGACTCGCGTTACCTCCAAGTATGTCTCGTGTTCATAATGTTTTTTCATATATCGTGCTTCAGAATATTTGAAAGACCCAACCACGTTATTGAAGTTAGAACCGACGAGATAGCCAAGACTTAACGTCACGAGGAGGTACTGTCAAGATCTTGGATAAAAAGGAGCCTGTCCTACGCACAAAGGTCATACCACAAGTTAAAGTTTTGTGGAGGAACCATGTTATTGAGGAAATGACCTGGGAGTTGGAAACGGAAATGAAAGCGAGGTATCCTCATCTTTTGGAAACACCAGGGTACGTATTTCAATTTTGAGGACGAAATTTCATAAGGAGGGGAGGTTGTAAGACCCCAAATTATTAATAAATGAAATTTAATTCCTCTATTTATTATTTTGAAATAGTAAGGGTTGATTTGATTAATGTGGTTAGTTATGGGTAAAATGCGCAAATATTTTAAATAAGCAAGTGGTTATAAAATATTCATTTTTATTGGAGAATATTCGTTTGGCCGTGGAATATTCTTACTGTCGGGGAATATTCGTACGACGGCGCAGTCTTTTGTGGGCCCCATAACGGAAAGCGATTGGATGAAGAAAATGACAAGTATAAGTTATTTATAAATAACCTGGCGTGGTTATTACCGAATTATCTTGTTGGAATACCCGATGGTTAAAACACGATGTCTGGCGTTGTTGCCGCGATGGAAGATACGATATTGCACCAATTATTGATTCTTACGTAAGAAGGCTCTACTCAATAATTGTTACGATAAATTATTGCTCAATATTTTATTTTATTGATTCAATAATTGCTACGTTGATATTTTATATTACTTTGTTGTTTCATGAATTGTCACTACACAAGATTTTCCATTATCGAAGCAATAATTCATATTATCCGAATAATATTATTAGATAACATTATTGACAATGTCTAGAAAGTTACATCTAAGGAGAGGTTTGGTCACCTAATTGCATGGCGCAAGATGAGAGATCCTTATTGAAAGCCCCCTCTTCCTAGAACGGCACGGTTGTCGATCTTGTGATTCTGTAATATTATTTGTGAATAATTAATTATTGATTTATATGATGAGAAAAATATTGATTTTATGTGGATATAGATGGAGAAATTTTTTAAAGTGACAATTGTTAAAAATTGATATTTTATCTTTTTTGATAAAATAATATTTTATTATATTATTATAATATAATAATGGTGTGGTGCCTTTCTTGAGCCTCGTGGAATTAGTCTTCCGATGAGTCCAATAATCAAACACCGACGGGATAACCTCCTGATGGAGGGACCACACAACTTATATTCACATACATCGCGTCTCACCGTATGAAAATGATGACATGTGCGAAGCACTAATATCACAGGTAGATATGGTGTGAAGCACTAAGTACATATATTTTAATGTAGACAATTAGTTTTATGGTTAACTAACTCTAGTTGTCTACTCGTTGATTTATAGCTAGTTAAACTATATTATTAATAACAAGTTAAACTATTATCAGTTTAGTTATCTTAATTCGTTGATTTTATGATCAAGTTCAGTTAAGCATGAAACCAAGATAAACAAGTAAAATGATAATTGTAATTAAACAAGTAAAATGGTCTATCTGTTTGTATAGCAAGTATCAATTAAACACCTACATAGATACATGCAAGAATTTTAATTACTAATGATAGACATTCGACTAAAAAGCTAAAAAAATTTGTTGGATGTGTTTGCAAATTTTATAACTCGTGAGACAGTAAACCAAGTAGTAGGGTCAAAAAAAAGCCAAGGTTTTGGTGGCTTCGAAATTATGAAGCTTGTTGCCTGCAAGTGTTAAGCTCTAGTCTACCATGGCTGCTTCTCCCTTTAATTTTTTTTTTTTGCAAACTCTTTGCCACACAAAAAATAGTAATAATAATAAATATTAAAAATAATAAAATAATTAATAATAAACAATAATACAAATAAACATGATTAATTAATTACCTACATTAACTAAATATCTCAATCAATTAAAATTTTAATAGTATTATAAATTAGTATTATTAATTAATTTAATTAATTAATTGGCAATCCTTTTATGTTCTCTCCTCTTTCAGTGTAAATGCATGTTTCTTCCCCATCTCTTCAAGTCAGTCAATATTTTCTTTCTCATTCCCTTACATAATTTATGCACTTTAATTTGTTGATAAACGGATTTATATTCTTACATATTTATTTGTTCAGTTAAATTATTATACATAAGTAGAGTGAAAAATTGAATAAAGGATATGTAGTTAATTAATTGCCAAGTATTAATTTAATTACCTACATTAACTACATATCTTAATTATAGTTTTCAATTATAATTAAAATATATTGAAGATTGCATTAAAAACAAATATTTGTTGTAGTTTAGTTGGTTTGAACTCTTATTTATTTACTTACAAGTCTTGTGTTCAAGCCTCACAACCCACAAGTAGTAACATTTTATTTAAAAAAAAAACAAAAGGTTCATGGGCCACTTGGGCAGGCCAGGCAGGCACAGAACGAGCTAAAAAGTTCATGAGCCACTTGGGCGGGTCGGGCGCCCGCGGGACGGGCCAAAAGGCCCGAGTTTTGATGGGCTGAAAAAATGCAACCCAAAGCCCGATTTTTAGTGGACGGGTCGGGCCGGCCCGCGAACATTGGGCCCGTTTGCCAAGTCTAATAACTCAGATCAATACATTGTTGGAAAAGTAAAGAGGAATTCAGCGTCACCATATGACAGTGTAGATGTAAATAAACAACTGGGGTTGAATATACAACTAAATTCGTATGAACGTAACAAAATGCAGATCCAAGATTGAATACACTATTAAGTTCAAATGGACATAACAAGTTGTAAGTCCAATATAACTAACTATTACAACATATAACTAAGCCAACTTGACTGAAATGGTTCGGACAGAGGTTGTCAGCTAAGCCAAAAAATTAGGGAGAAAGTGGAGAAATGCATGGGAGATAGCGAACAAGTGCGAAGATGTATTACAACCCATGATTCTTCAATTCAGCATAGTGGGATGTGTTGGGCATATTGGTCCAAACCCATAAGGATTATGGGCTAAAATCTAATTGGACCAGTTCGTTGGAGAACGGAAGTGGTTAGCATGAAGTTTATTTTTGAGTAAGTTAGTCAATTGACCAATAGAGTGCTGACACGCAGGCGAGGTTCTATGTGTGTCAGCATTCTATTGGCCAATTTGCAAAGTATGCAAGTTGTTATAAAATATTCGATTGGTCAGGGAATATTCATTTTAACAGGAAATATTCGTACGATGACACAATCATTGGTGGACCCCACAACGAAATTATTGTCGGAGTTAGAAAATGACAGAAATATCTTTTTATAAAAATAATGGTGAAAATTGATTTCACGGGGTACTATTCACGGAGTACTATTCATGGGGTACTATTCACGCAGGTACTATTAACCCGGGGCACTATTCATGACAAAAATTGATTTCTTTTTTGTCAAAATTATTTTTTTTATACAATATTATTCTTGAATTTTACTCCACAAAGCAGTATCATTTTGATAATTTAGACAATTAGTGAATTCTGGATAAATTAAATTTTAAATCTTTAAAATTTATCCTTGTTTTCATTTAATTGAATTCTTATATCATTGTCATCATCCTCATTCTTATATTGTGATGAAAGTCATCTTTGGCCCGTAGTGCATAGATGGACTGTTGATTGGTATGATTATGACCAGGGATTATTTGTGACGCCCCCAAAACAGGTATACATTACCCATCTTGAGTCGCCAGATACATGGTACAAAATTTAAATATAACTTAATAATATAGTTGTCGTGTAAAATACGACAAAACATAAACTGAGAGTTTAAACAAGAATATTTCCTTCTAGACAGTATCCACTCTCAATGGAGTCCTCAATACATTTATTATCACACTATTTCATAGAATAGTGATGACTACTAAAACAACCATCTGGACCGTCAATCCGTTCCCCGACTCGTCCCAGCTATATTCTCATTTCCTGTAGAGAACAATGAAAGAAAAGGGTGAGCTCAACTAGCCCAGTAAGAAATATTATGACTAAGATAATGCAGAATAAATCATCCTTAGCCTTCAACAAAGATAACAACCGATACAATACAATAGACAACAAGTTTTAGATCAACAACCTGCAATGAATAAGCAATCCATTAGAAGAGTCAAGTAGAGCATAAAATCTACTATCTTCTATGATTTAAAAAGTTTTTCATCAACTTTATCGCTGAGACTCAGCTTAATAAATAAACCACATCATCGAATCATCCCTGCACTACGGGCCAATGATATTCATGTAATCATCAATGGTCATGATTATACCGAATAATACCTGGTCATAATCATACCAACAACTGTCCATCAATGAACTACATGCCAATGGGGACTTTTACCACATCATTCATTACATTATGGTCATGATTATACCGAATAATTTATGGTCATAATCATACCAAGTCTATCTATGCACATAAGCCAAAGATGACTTTAATCACAATATAAGCATGAGGATGATGACAATGACATAATAATTCAATAAAATAAGTTCAAGGATAAATTTTAAAGATTTATAATTTAATTTATCCAGAAATCAATAACGTCTAAATTATCAACATGATACTGCTTTGTAGAGTAAAATTCAAGAATAATATTCATGTACCAAAAATAATTTGGACAGAAAAAAGAAATATATTTTTCGGGTAAATAGTGTAAGACCCCAACTTATTATAATAAAATTGAATTTTCCTCTATTCATTATTCTAAATTAATAAGGTGTTAATTTGATATAATGCTTTAGTTATGGCTGAAATGTGAAAATTTTACAAAATAAGCAAGTGGTTGTAAAATATTCATTTTTGTCAGGGAATATTCGTTTGGTCGTGGAATATTCTTTTTGTCGGGGAATATTCGTATGACGGCGCAGCCATTTGTGGGCCCCATAATGAAAAATAGTTGGATTAAGGAAAACGACAAAGTATGAGTTTTTATAAATAACGGCGTAATTGTTATCGTTATGCCGAAATATTGGTATGAATTTTTATCAAATTTGGAACTTTTTATGTCGGAGTTACTATTCATGAGTTACTATTCATAAGTTACTATTTATGAGTTACTATTCACGAGTACTATTCACGAAGTATGATGATTTTCTTGTGGAATTTCTATCTTTTGGTGTCGGAGTTACTATTCACGTATACGACACTATTCACTTAATACTGACCTTATTCACGTAAAAATTAAATTTTTGTTTTTCGTCCAAAATAGCTATTATGGATACTAGCTTTGATTGTATCCATGTTTTGATCATTCTTAAATTTTACTCCACTATGATTATTTATGAGGTATTTTTGGACATGGAATAGCTGAAATACGAATCCCTAATATTTATTCTTTTGTTTCACTGGATTCATTTTCTTTAAAATATTTTTCATCATCCTCTGTCCTAAATGATGATATAACTGAACAACACCACTGAGCAGATGATGAACGATGGTATGTTTAGGAACTTTCTAGAATTAATGCAAAACTAAACGAGAGAGACTACTGTTCAAAATACAGGTGAAAATACTGGCAACTCACGGATGGTCATCGCTAAGCGCTTTAAGGATTTAGGACCAATGGGAGTTTTTGGGAAAGCCGAACCACTTACTACAGAGAGACGTGGATAAAGCGTATCACTAAAATATTTGATGTCTTGGGATGCTCGGAGGAGTAAAGGTTCATGTCGCCACCTTCATGTTGCGAGGAGAGGCGATTATTGGTGGGAATCAAGTAAAGCGCACTTTCGACACCAAGACCGAAGATGTCTTGGGAGAAGTTCCAAGAATTATTCAACGACAAGTACTTTCCCGAAGTATTCGTCACATGAAGGAGGTAGAGTTTATCAAGCTGGAGCAAAACAATATGAACGTGTCGCAGTACGAAGCTAAGTTTGCCGAGTTGTCTCGATTTGCATCCCATTTGGTTGATAATGAGGAGAGAATGACACGAATGTTTCTGCGAGGTTTGAAACCCAAAATACGTCAATACCTCATTTCTCATAAACTTTGTTTATATTCAAATGTTGTGAATATGGCTCAGTTATTGGAGCGTGATAATGAGTCGTCTCAACTGAAGAATAATGACCAACAACTCGATGATAATCATATCGGTGGTAACAGTCATCGGAACAATGATAACCATCGTGGAGGAAATTATCATGCCAGAAATGGTAACCTCTTCGGTAGTAATCATGGCCAAGATAATAGAAGAAATAGCTCAAGTGGAAATTTCAAGAAGAGAAGATTTAACAATGACGGGAAGACGTATGCACCAACACCAGCAACGAATTTTAGAGGAGGAGAAAGACCGCCAGTTAGATGCTACAGATGCGGAGAAGAGGGACACATAAGTCCAAACTGTTCACAACCTTCCAATGTATGTTATAATTGTGGAAAAGAAGGTCATATCGCTTTCGAGATTGTACGGTAAATAAACCCACCCAATGGGGATGGTGACTCAAAAGGTCATTCCCGTAAAAGTCAAAGTCAACTGTTCTCGGAAGAGCGTTTGTCGTGGATCGGTCGTAATGCGAGGAACCCGAACGAAGTTAGCACGGTTTAGTTAATTATAAATTCTTACGAAGTTTATACCTTATTAGATACCGGTTCTACCAATTCATTTATCTCTCCTAATTATACTCAACATTTAAACTTGACTCCGGAGAAAATTAGACTTTGACTTATCTGTTGAAACTTTGTTATGAGAAACTTTCGTTACATCCACTATTTATAAATCTTGTTTGATCCAAGTTGGCACCATCACATTACCTGTTGACCTTATTTCTTTAAAGATACTTGCTTTTGATGTGATTTTGGGGATTGATTGATTAACTACACATCATGCCAAAATTGATTGCTTTCGTAAGGTTGTTAGTTTTCATATTTCTAAGCAACCTATTATTCGAATTCAAGCAACCAAACCATTGAAGTCAAACACTTTCATATCAAGCCATAAAGTTATTCGTTTATTGAAAAACGAATGTTAAGTTTTCTTAGCCCATGTTATGGACTTGAACAAAAATACGTCAGATTTGAATTATATTTCTATTGTTAGTAAATTTCCTGAAAAATTTCTCGGCTTACTCCCAAAGTTTGATATTGAATTTTGTATCGACTTTGAACCCGGTACAAAACCCATTTCTAAAATCTCATATCGAATGGCTCCTATTGAACTTCAGGAGTTAAAAATTCAACTATAGAATTTGGTACCTTAGCCTCTATCTGGTGACTTCTTTTGTGGAATGCACCGCCGCATCTCTCCGTAGGGGATGCCATATTCGTACGATAGTAAACTGATAGGTACCATGGTGACGTGCTATCCAAGATTGGGATATGAGTCATAGTTGAGAGCAACCTAAGTCAGTAATCAAAATACGTAGCTTTCTAGGCTTAGTTGGTTATTATCGGAGATTCGTGGAAAGATTTTCTTGAATCGCTATTCCATTAACACAGCTGACTCGTAGAGATACAAAATTCGAATGGAGCAAGGAATGTGGGAAGAGCTTCGAAGAACTCAAGAGGAGACTCATTTTGGCACCTGTTCTGACCATACCATCCTGAAAAAAAACGAACGTGGTAGCTGACGTGTTGAGTAGAAAATCGTATGTGGTTACGAGTGCGATGTTTTTAACAAAAAGACCCATTTTGTATGACTTACAAATGATAGAGATAGAGTTAAAGACTCTATAGATCACGTGATGATATACGAGTAAAATCGACTTTAATCGATAAATTTAAAGCTGCTCAAGCTACAGACCTGGAGTTGATGAATATGAAGAAGAAGATGCAAGAAGTAGTTATTCCAAAAGCGAGAATCGGCGATGTGAGGAAATCTCAAACCTTCGATTTATTAGTCCATTTGAAATCCTCGATCGAATAGGAACTATGGCCTATAGACTCGTTTTACCGCCAAGTATGACGCGTGTTTATAACGTTTTTTGCGTATCGATGTTACGTAAATATGTGGATGACCCGAACCACATTATTGAGTTAGAACCGGACGAGATAGCCGAAAACTTAACGTACGAGGAGGTACCAGTCAAGATCTTGGATGGGAAGGAGCATGTCCTACGCATGTCAATTTCGAGGACGAAATTTCATAAGGAGGGGAGGTTGTAAGGCCCCAACTTTTTATAAATGAAGATTTAATTTTCTTTATTTATTATTTTGAAATAGTAAGGGGTTGATTTGTTTAATGTGGTTAGTTATGGGTAAAATACGCAAATATTTCAAATAAGCAAGTGGTTATAAAATATTCATTGTTGTCGGGGAATATTCGTTTGGTCGTGGAATATTCTTGATGTCGGGGAATATTCGTACGACGACGCAGTCTTTTATGGGCCCCATAACGGAAAGCGATTGGATGAAGAAAACGAAAAGTATAAGTTGTTTATAAATAACGCGTAGTTTGTTACTGCTATCTTTGTTGGAATATCCGGTGGTTAAAAACACACGTCTACGCGTTGTTGCTGCACAAAGAAGCTACCAGTATTGCACAAATTATTGATTCTTATGTAAGAAGGCACTTACTCAATGGCTCATTACAATAGTTCTCAATTCGATTTATTTTATTGATTCAATAATTGTTGCGTTGATATTTTATATTACTGTTGTTTCAATAATTGTCACTACAAAGTATTTTTCATTATCGAAGCAATAATTCATATTATCCTAATAATATTATTATAAAACATTATTGGCAATGTCTAGAAAGTTCATCGCCTAAGGATAGGTTTGGTCACCTAATTGCGCCACCAATAAGGAGAAATTCTTATTGAAAGCCCCTCTTCCTGGAACCTGCACGGTCATTGTCAATATTGTGATTCTCATAATATTATTTGTGAATAATTAATTATTGATTTATATGATGAGAAAAATATTGATTTTATGTAGATATAGATGGAGAAAATTTTTAAAGTGACAATTGTTAAAAATTGCTATTTTATCTTTTCTCGATAAAATAATATTTTATTATATTATTATAATAGAATAGTGATGATATTATTTTTACAATGAATGTGGGATATATGAGTATATGAGGAGAAAGAGTATTTTTGTTGCATTAAATGATTAACACATGTTTTGTTTGTTTTGGACCTCATTTCTTGATCGAAATTTGATTATAGCCTAAAAATCATCTCATGTGGATTTCTTATTAATTTCTCATTTGGAATTTGGAAAACTTTCTTCTACAAAGTTGTAGAGAATTGAATTTCCTATAAAAAGTAGCGAGATTCGAATTTTCTGATAAAGGGCTATTTATTATGAATTATTGAAGTTCTGAAGTTCCGAAATAATTAATTTTTGTAAGTTTAAAATATTTTAAATCACAAAAATGTTTTTGGCAAGTTTGGCACATGTGTGGCTGATATGTTTGGATCAATGAGGGTGTGCGTAAGAATTTATAATATATATATATTATTATTATATTAAATTTTCTGTTTTGGTGTTCTAAGCAATTTCCTATAAATAGGGTGCTTAGGTTAGAATTGAAAATTACACCAGAAACTACATATTTATCTTTCTCTCTTTTTTTTTCTCTCTCTCTATATATATATCGAGCGTATTTTTGTGAGTATTTTAGTACTTCGAGTATTGCTATACGGTGCAAGTTCTTTTAGCACTATATCCAAAGATTTCAAATCGGAAGTACTTATTCTTTCTCGAGGTAAGGGATGTTATTTTCTTCAGAAATGATATTATTTCTTCAATATCATTATGCCAAATATTAGTCCAATTTTTATCAAATTTGGAACTTTTCATGTTCAAGTTACTATTCATGAGTTACTATTCACGAGTTACTATTCACGAGTACTATTCACGAAGCATGATGATTTTCTTGTAGAATTTCTATCTTTTGGTGTTTGAGTTACTATTCACGTAATGCGACACTTATTCACTTAATCACGACACTATTCACAAAAAAATTAAATTTTTTTTTCATCTAAAATATCTATTATGGATACTAGTTTTGATTGTATCCATGTTTTGATCATTCTTGAATTTTACTCCACTATGATTATTTATGAGGTATTTTGGACATGGAATAGTTTGAAATACGTAATCCCTAATATTTATTCTTTTGTTTCAATCGGATTCGCTTTTCTTTAAAATATTTTCATCATCCTCCGTCCTAAATGATGATATAATCGAATATCTTTGGCCCAGTAGTGCAAAAGATGAACAGTGTTTAGATGAACATGACTAATTAATGAATATCTTTGGCTCAGTGGTGCAAAGATGAATATTTGATTCCGATATATATTGATTGATGTTACAGGGATAAAAGATGATGATGAAC
The DNA here is from genome assembly GCA_020205605.1 of Panax ginseng. NCBI lineage: Eukaryota > Viridiplantae > Streptophyta > Magnoliopsida > Apiales > Araliaceae > Panax > Panax ginseng. The sequence goes on along the minus strand of CM035145.1, from coordinate 128,256,364 downwards.
TTTTAAATTCATATATAGAAGATAGTAGTTTGCATTCTCTACTTAACTCTTCTAATGAATTATTATTTCATTGCCAAGATTGATCTAAAACTTGTTGTCTATATATTCTATCGATTTTTTCTCTCGTTGAAGACTAAGGATAATTTGTTGTACATTATCTTAGTCATAATATTCTTTATCGGGCTAGTTGAGCTCACCTTTATCCTTTTTGTTCCATTTTCTTCTCGTGAGACGAGAATATAAGCGAACTAGTCGGGGTGTGGAGTAATGGTTCAAGATGTTGTTTTAGTAGTCCTCACTATTTTGTAAAATAGTGTACCAATAATTGTAATGATGAATTATTTGAGTGTGGATATTGTCTCAAGACAATATTTGTATTTAAACTCACAAGTTTATGTGTTGTCGTATTTTGCACGATAATTGTATTAATGAAGTTGTAGTTGTTTACGTACCATGTATTTGGCGACTCGAAATGGGTGATGTATACCTATTTTGGGGGCGCCACAGATTAACAATCGTTGAATACACGGTGGTTAAAATACGATGTCGCGTGGTTGCACAAGAAGACACGGTATTACGCGATTTTTGAATTATTGATCCTTATGTGAAAGACACTACTCAATAATTGTTACGAAGAGTTACTATTCAATATTTTATTTTATTGATTCAATAATTCTTTATTGATAGTTTATATTATTGTTGTTTCAATAATTGTTATTGCACAATATTTCCCATTATCAGATCAATAATTCATATTATTTGATTAATATTATTAGATAGCATTATTGACAATGTCTAGAAAGTTCTCATCAAGGAGAGGTTTGGTCACCTAATTGCGGCGCTTGAAGAAGTGAGAAATCCTTATTGGAAAGTCCCTTTCCTCGAACTACTGGTTGTTGTCTATAACGGTAATTACGTAATATTATTTGTGAATAATTAATTATTGATTTATATGATAAGGAAATATTTATTTGATACGGATATAAATGATGGATTTATTTATATGATTATAAATGCAGGAATTAATGTTGAGGTGTTTTATCAGTATTTTGTCGGATTTGAGGTATTAAAAGATCAAATCGGTGTTCTTAAAGCTCTACTGCGTGAGTTATAATTTTAATCCGATCGTTGGATCGTGTTGATTTTTGGATATGTTATACATATATAAGTTGAGTATATATCCACAAATTTTGAACCATTAAAAATGAACGAATGATTTGTTATGAATTTTTAGAGGTATTGAAAATCATCCGTTTGTGGATTTCGGATATTTTCTGTTTGGAATTTAGAAAAACTTTCTTTTGTAAAGTTGTAGAGAATTCGATTTCGTGTGGAATAGACATAAATTTCGTATTTTTCTGATAAACGGGCTATTTTCTATGAATTACTGATGTTTCGAAAAATAAAATGATTTTTATTAAATTATGGGTGGGACGCACTTTTGTTTTAAACACGTGGGCTGCCAAAAAATTTTAGATTTGGCATGCTTGATGGCTGGTCTTGGTAGGTGGCGTGGAAGGAAGAAATATATATTATATTTTATTATTTTAGTCTTCTTTGGTGTTTTAGCATTTTCCTATAAATAGACGCTTAGGTTAGAATTTCACACCGTAAATGTTTTCTTTCTCTCAGATTATCGAAGCGTATTTTTGTGAGTATTTTGATACTTTGAGAATTCAATAAAATTTTTGTCAAGACTATATCCCAAATTCAATTAAATTTTGATGTAAGGATGTTATTTTCTTCAGAAATGATATTATTTTTTCAATATCATTATGTCAAATATTGTCTCAACTTTTATCAAATTTGGAACTTTTAGATTTGATATTCACGTGTGATGGCTTATTCACTTAACAATCTGATCTTTCATCGAAAAATAAAAAATTTCGTTTGTCCAAGATGTCTATTATGGTTACTATCTTTGATATATCCATGTTTTGATCTTTATTTTTGAATTCGCTTTTAATTGGTTATTATGAAGTATTATCGATTGACGCCCAAAATAGGTATACAACACCCATTCATCATCCTCGAAATCACAAAATATACATGGTATGTAAACAACTACAACTTTAATAATACAACATAAAAAATCGTGAGTTTAAATACAAATATTACCATCTAGACAATATTCATACCCAAATAAGTCCTCATTATAATTATTGATACATTATTTTACAAAAATGGTGAGGACTACTAAAACGACTTTCTAGAACCTTCATTCCATACCCCGACTAATACTCGCTACATTCTAGCCTCCTGAGAAGAAAAATGGAACAAAAAGGAAAAGGGTGAGCTCAACTAGCCCAGTAAAGAATATTATGACTAAGATAACATGTAACAAATTATCGTTAGTCCTCAACAGGAAAAAATCTAATAAATACAATAGACAACAAGTTTTAAATCAATATTCGCAATGAAAATAATAATTCATTAGAAGAGTTAAGTAGAGAATGAAATCTACTATCTTCTATATATGAATTTAAAAGTTCATCGTCGATATTTTATCCCCGTAACATCAATCAATATATATATATCCGAATCAAATATTCATCTTTGCACTACAGCCAAAGATATTCATCACTTGGTCATGTTCATCTAAACACTGCTCATCTTTGCACTACGGCCAAAGATATTCATCGAAAATCATTCATCTTTGCACTACAAAGCCAAAGATATTCAAGAATATCATCATTTAGGACCGAGGATGATGAAAAATATTTTAAAGGAAACGAATCCAAAGGAAACAAAATAACAAATATTAAGGATTCAGATTTCGCTTTATCCATGTCCAAAAATACCTCATAAATAATCATAAGTGGAGTAAAATTCAAGAATGATCAAAACATGGATACAATCAAAGCTAGTATCCATAATAGATATTTTGGACAAAAAAAGAAAATTTTCATTTTTCTAAGAATAAGGTCAGATTCGTGAATAAAGGTCAGATACGTGAATAAGAACCCCGACACAAAAAGTTCCAAATTTGATAAAAAGTTCAAACCAATATTTCTGGCATAATGATATTGAAGAAAATAATATCATTTACTAAGAAGAAAATAACATCCCTTACCTCGAAAAAGAATAAGATTTCCGGTCGAATATCGAATATAGTGTTGAAGGAACTTCACACCAGATAACAACACTCAAAGTATCAAAATACTCACAAGAATACGCCAATATATCGAGAGAGAAAAGAGAGAGAAGATTTCAGCCGTGTGATTTTCAATTCTAACCTAAGACCCTATTTATAGAAAAATGCTTAGAACACCAAAGCATAAAATTTAATATAATATTAATATATATATATATAAATTCCTACGCACACCACCAATTTGAATTCAAATTCAAAGAACTTAACACATGTTTAATGAGGCCCAAAATGTAAAAAAACGCTTTTCTTAAAAAAAATAATTAAAACTTTCCAAAAATCAATTATTTCAAAACTTCTAAACTTCAATAATTCATAATAAATAGCCCTTTTGTCGTAAAAAAAATTCAAACCTTATGTCTTTTCCATAGGAAATTCCATTATCTACAACTTTGTAGTAAGAAAGTTTTTCCAAATTCCAAACATAAATCGACCAAAATCCACAAACCAAGCGATTTTACAAAGCTATAATCAAATTTCAACAAGAAATGGGCCCACAAACATGTTTAACATGTTTTAAAACAACTTTTGCAACAAAAATACTCTTCCTCCTCATATACCCATATATCCCACATTCATTGTAAAATATCATCATTATTATATTATTAAAATAATATATTTAAATGAATTATTTTATCGTAAAAGATAAAATATTAATTTTCAACAATTGTCACATTAAAAATTTTCCATCTATATCCACATAAAATGAATATTTTCCTCATCATATAAATCAATAATTAATTATTCACAAATAATATTACAGAATCACAATATCGACAACCAGCCGCTCCTGTGAAAGAGGGGCTTTCCAATAAGGATTTCTCCTCACCAACGCCAAGTAATTAGTGACCAAACCTCTCTTTAGATGTAACTTTCTAGACATTGCCAATAATGTTATCTAATAATATTATTCAGATAATATGAATTATTGCTCGATAATGGAAAATACCGTGTAGTGACAATTATCAAAAACAAAGAATATAAAATATCAACGTAGCAATTATCAATCAATAAAATAAAATATCGAATAAGAATTATCGTAAATAATTATCGAGTAGTGCCTTCACGTAAGAATCAATAATTGGTGCAATACCGCAAAGCTATCGCAACAACGCCAGACATCGTGTTTTAACCAATTTAGTATTCCAACAAGATAATCTGAGAATAACTACGCCATATTTATAAACAACTTATACTTGTCATTTTCTTCATCCAATCGCTTCCGCATGGGGCCCATAAAGATCACTACTGTCAGCATTTAATATTCTCCGCACAAAGAAGAATATTCCACGACCAAACGAATATTCTCCGATAAAATGAATATTTTATAACCACTTGCTTATTTAAAATATTTACATTTTACCCATAACTAACCACATTAATCAAATCAACCCTTACTATTTCAAAATAATAAATAGAGGAAATTAAATTTCATTTATTAATAATTTGGGGTCTTACAACCTCCCTCCTTATGAAATTTCGTCCTCAAAATCGACGACGCGATTCTGTGTTTTCAAAAGATGAGGATACCTCGCTTTCATTTCCGCTTCCAACTCCCGTGTCATTTCCTCAATAAAGATGGTTCCTCCACAAAACTTTAACTTGTGGTATGACCTTTCAGGCGTAGGATATGCTCCTTTTTATCCAAGATCTTGACAGTACCTCTTCGTGACGTTAAGTCTTCTGCTATCTCGTCCTGCTTCTAACTCAATAACGTGGTTCGGGTCTTTCACATATTTACGAAACATGATATATGAAAAACATTATGAACACGAGACATACTGAGGTAACGCGAGTCTATAGGCCACATTTCCTACTCGGCCAAGAATCAAATGGACCAATAAATCGTGGATCGAGCTTTCTCTCTTCCCAAATCTTGTAACTCCTTTCCATGGAGCAACACGCAACAATACATGATCCCCAATACTAAATTCCACGCCCTTTCGATGAAGATCCGCATAACTCTTTTCGATCCTGCGCTTTTGTATACGCTTGTCGAATCATTTGGATCTTTCAGTAGTCATATCGCGTACTCAACTCGTCCCAACAATGTTGCTTCACCCACCTCATCCCAACATATCGAGAGCGACACTTTCGGCCATACAATGCTTCAATGGAGCCACACCTATACTTGCTCGATAACCGTTGTCAGAGGAGAATTCCACCAATGGTAAATACTTATCCCAACTCCCTTTTGAAGTCTAGGACACAAAGTCTTAATAGATCTTCAAGAGTTTGAATAGTCCTCTCTCATTGTCCGTCTGCTTGAGGATGGTATGTCGAATCGAATCAGAATCTGCGCTCCATAGCTTTTTGCAAGCTAACCCAAAATCTTGAAGTGAATCTTGGGTCACGATCCAAAACTATGGATACTAGCATGCCATGCAATCTCACAATCTCATTTACGTACATACGAGCAAGACGCTCAAGGAATAAGTCTCCGACGGCAAGAAATGAGCGATTTGGTTAATCTATCAACAATAACCCAAATAACATTTATGCCTTGAGAAACCGTGGGAAGACCCAGAATCTAAATCCATGGTAATGTGTTCCCACTTCCATTTCGGAATCTCAAGTGGTTGCAATGGACCCTTAGGCACTTGATGCTCCGCTTTACACGCTTGACAAGTTAAACACCTCGAGATAAACTTTGCAATCTCTCTCTTCATATTGTTCCACCAAAATGTATGTCAAGATCACGATACATTTTGGTACTTCCAGATGGATTGCAAATGGTGTATCAGTGTGCCTCCATCATGATCTTGTACTTCAAATCGTAATCGTTAGAACACAAAGTCCGGAGTGGACTCAAGTATTCCTTCTTCATCGATTCTTGCTTCGAATAAGACCTTCTTGCACTTTCTTCTTCATACGATCACCTCCGGTTCATGGCTTGAGCAACTTTAACTTTTTCGATTAAAGTTGGTTCTATACGATACTTTGACATCATCGCACCCCATCTTGCATCTCGCATCTTTTGTAAATCACATATGATCTTCTACTCAACGCATCGCACTACCTACCACGCTCTTCTTTTCCGTGATGGTATTTTTCCAATGGTATGGTGGTACGGTCGTAGTCTTCAATAAATGAGCCAACGCCATGCCGCATGTCGAGTTCTTTTTTGAGTGAAGAAATATTTGAGGCTTTTATGGTCCGAATATATCTCCACTTTCTCCCCATATAGATAAGGCCTCCAGATCTTTAGCGCCGAAAACGATCGCCGCTAACTCTAGATCATGAGTAGGATAATTCCTCTCATATTCTTTAAGTTGTCGCGAGGCATAGGCTATGACTTTCCCACGCTGCATGAGAACACATCCTAACCCTTTTGCCCCAAGCATCGTCAGATAAAAAAATCCATCCGAACCAGATGGTATTGTCAAAACAGTGCCAAAATGAGTCTCCTCTTAAGCTCTTGAAACTCTCCTCGCATTCCTCGCCCATACGAAATTTTATATCTTTTCGAGTCACCGAAAGTAATGGAGTAGCGATTCGAGAAAATCCTTCCACGAATCTCCGATAATAACCAAATAAGCCCGTAAAGCTACGATTTCTTGGCCACCGACTTTTGCTGTTCCCAAACTTCAGATTGCTTCAATCTTCACGGTCAACAGATACTCCATGTTTTGACACCACGCGCTCAAGGAATGCTACTTCCTCAAGCCGTAACTCGCATTTCTTCAACTTGGCATATAACTTGTTTTCACGGCCTTTGAGTACCAAATTTCAAATGGTGCTCATGATCTTCACGACTTTTGGAATATATGAGGATGTCATCAATAAAGACAACAACGAATCGATCCAAATATTCCTCAATACTTGGCTCATCATATCCATGAAAGTCAGCAGGAGCATTAGTCAATCCAAAAGACATTACTAAGAATTCATAATGCCCGCATCGAAGTTCTAAAGGCGCCTTTTTGGAATATCCTCGCTTTTAACCTTCAAATTGATGATATCCGTAAATCTAAGATCGATTTTTGAAAAGAATTGTGCTCTTGTAAATCGGTCAAACAGTCATCAATACGAGGTAATGGATACCTATTCTCGATAAAGACATGGTTTAATTCCCTAGAATCGATACAAAAGTCGCATACTCCCGCCTTTTCTTCTTTACTTAATAAAACAGAGCACCCCAAGGAGATGTACTAGATTTAATGAAACCGATGTCCAACAACTCCCGTAGTTGGACCTTTAACTCTCAAGTTCAATAGAGCCATTCGATATGGGGTTTTAGAAATGGGCTTTGTACCAGTTCAAGATCAATAAAGAATTCAACTTCACGCTCGGGGTAGACCGAAGTTTCTTCAGAAATACGCCAGAAAGTCAATAACAACAGAATATTATTCAAATACGACGTGTTCTTTATTCAAATCCATAACATGGGCTAAGAAAGCTTGACATCCGCTTTTTAATAAACGAATAGCTTTTATGACTTGATATAACAAAGGATTGATTTTAATGGCTTAGTTGCTTGAATTCGCATAACAAAGTCAAGTTAGAAATATGAAAAACTAACAACCTTACGAAAAACAATCAATTTTGGCATGATGAGTAGTTAACCAATCAATCCCTAAAATCACGCCAAATGCAAGTATCTTTAAAGAGATAAGGTCAATGTGTAAGGTGATGGTGCCAACTTGATCAAACAAGATTTATAAACAAAGGATGTGATGAAAGTTTCTCCTAATCTGAGTCTCCACAGATAAATCAAAGTCTAATTTCTCCTGAGTCAAGTTTAAACGCTGAGCACAAGCAGAGAAATAAATGAATGGGTAGCACCCCAGATTCAGTAAGGTATAAACTTCGCATGAATTTATGATTAGCTTACCCGTGATCACCTCGCTTTGGGTTCCTCAGATGTCGACTACCACGACAAACGCCTTCCCAGAACCGCTGACTTTCGACTTTTCTCGGGATGTACCTTTTGAGTCACCATCCCCACTGACTTTGGTTTCGCACAAAGATAATCTCGAGCGATATGTCCTTCCTTTCCACAATTATAACATACCTTGAACTGCTAGGACAGCTTAATGATATGTCCTCTTTTCCACATTTATAAGATACGACCGGTGGTCGTTCTCCTCCCTTAGAACCAGTTGCTGCTGGTGCTGACGTCTTCACATTGTCATTGTTGAATCTCCTCTTTTTAAAATCTCCCCCCGACTCGCTTCTTCTATTCTCATGGCCATGATTACCACCAGAGTGGTTGCCGCTTCTTCCGTATTTTTTCTTTCTCCACCGGTTATCGTTGTTCGACGATCGCCACACCCAGATGATCCTCGTCAGGGTCCCCATTGAACGTATCAAGTTATCTCGCCTAATAATTGAGCCTCGTTGACAACATCCTAATAGAGAGAAAATTTATGTGAAATTAGATATCGACGATGCCGTTTTCAAACCTCTCGTAAACATCCGCCATAATCGCTCCTCATTCTCCACCAAATGAGGTGCAAACCTCGACAACTCGCAAACTTCGCCTCGTGATCGACACCGCCATGTTATTCTCGCCCAATCTAATAAACTCTACCTCCTTCATATGACGAATACTTTCGTGAAAGTACTTGTCATTGAATAGCTTCAAACGCTTCCCAAGACATGCTAAGTAAGCACGGATGGGTACGCTTCACGATTCCCACCAAGAATCATTTCATTACGAACATAAAGGTGGCGAATGGAACCTTCTATTCTCCATGCATCCCAAGACATCGAATATCTTGGTAATTTGTTTAACCCACGCCTCCGCTTTAATCGGATCCGCTTTCCCTGCAAATTCGTGGTCCCAACTCTTGAACCGCTTGTCAGTGACAAACCGTGAATTGCTATCATTTCTCCTATATTTTGAACACGAATCTCTCTCGTCCGATTTTTGCATGAACTCGCAAAAAGCTTCTAAACATCCCATCGCTCATCATCTCGCTCAAATGGTGTTGTTTCACAGAGGAACATTGCCACCACTGTTGCACGCTTCTCCTCGCTGGTGAGTACAGTGCGTCTCCACTGGCCTCATTTACTCCATCGTAACATTCTCAAATGCCATTCTTAAATATCGCCATATAAAACAAGGGTTAATTAAACAAATTAACAAATCACATAATACCCCTATATTACGACCGACCAACAAATAAGCTTAGTAGGAGACACACTAACAAGGATTTACTGCCTCTCTCCTCCTAGTTCTATTCCCCGATCTCCGCCAGAGATCATATCCCTAAGCTCGATACTAACCGTGACGCCCCAAAATAGGTATACAACACCCATTCTGAGTCACAAAAATACATGGTACATAAAACAACTACAACTTTAATAATACAACATAAAAAAATCGTGAGTTTAAATACAAATATTGTCATCTAGACAATATTCATACCCAAATAAGTCCTCATTATAATTATTGATACATTATTTTACAAAATGGTGAGGACTACTAAAACGACTTTCTAGAACCTTCATTCCATACCCCGACTAAGACTCGCTACATTCTCGCCTCCCCGAGAAGAAAAAAATGGAACAAAAAAGGAAAAGGGTGAGCTCAACTAGCCCAAGAAAGAATATTATGACTAAGATAACATAGAACAAATTATCGTTAGTCTTCAACAGAGAAAAATCTAATAGAATACAATAGACAACCAGTTTTAAATCAATATTCGCAGCGAAAATAATAATTCATTAGAAGAGTTAAGTAGAGAATGAAATCTACTATCTTCTATATATGAATTTAAAAGTTCATCGTCGATATTTTATCCCTGTAACATCAATCAATATATATCTGAAATCAAATATTCATCTTTGCACTACAAGCCAAAGATATTCATCACTGGTCATGTTCATCTAAACACTGCTCATCTTCAGCACTACGGCCAAAGATATTCATCGAAATCATTCATCTTTTGCACTACAGTGCCAAAGATATTCAAGAATATCATCATTTAGGACCGAGGATGATGAAAAATATTTTAAAGGAAAACGAATCCAAAGGAAACAAAATAACAAATATTAAGGATTCAGATTTCTATTTATCCATGTCCAAAAATACCTCATAAATAATCATAAAGGAGTAAAATTCAAGAATGATCAAAACATGGATACAATCAAAGCTAGTATCCATAATAGATATTTTGGACAAAAAAAGAAAAAAATTTTATTTTTTTCTATGAATAAAGGTCAGATTCGTGAATAAAGGTCAATAAATAAGGTCAGATATACGTGATAAGAACTCCCCACACAAAAGTTCCAAATTTGATAAAAAGTTCAAACCAATATTTCGCAAGATAATGATATTGAAAGAAATAATATCATTTAAGAAGAAAATAACATCCCTTACCTCGAAAAGAATAAGATTTCCCGCCGAATACCTCAATATAAGGTCAAGGAAACTTGCACCGTATAACAACACTCAAAGTATCAAAATACTCACAAGAATACGCCAATATATCGAGAGAGAAGAGAGAGAAAATTTCAGCATCTCGTGTGATTTTCAATTCTAACCTAAGACATCTATTTATAGAAAAATGCTTAACACACAAAAGCGTAAAATTTAATATAATATTAATATATTATATATAAATTCCTACGCACACCAAGAATCAATTCAAAGAACCTTAACACATGTTTAATGAGGCCCAAAAATGTAAAAAACGCTTTTTCTTAAAAAAAATAATTAAAACTTCCAAAATCAATTATTTCGAACTTCTAACTTCAATAATTCATAATAAATGGCCCTTTTGTCGTAAAAATTCAACCTTATGTCTTTTCCATAGGAAATTCCATTATCTACAACTTTGCGTAAGAAAAAGTTTTCCAAATTCCAAATGTAAATTGACCAAATCCACAAACCAAGCGATTCTACAAAAGCTATAATCAAATTTCAAATAAGAAATGGGCCACCGACATGTTTAACATGTTTTAAAAATAACTTTTGCAACAAAAATACTCTTCCTCCTCATATACCCATATATCCCACATTCATTGTAAAAATATCACCATTATTATATTATTAAAATAATATATTTAAATGAATTATTTTATCGTAAAAAGATAAAATATTAATTTTCAACAATTGTCACATTAAAAATTTTCTCCATCTATATCCACATAAAATGAATATTTTCCTCATCATATAAATCAATAATTAATTATTCACAAATAATATTACAGTAATCACAATATCGACAACCAAAGCCGCTCTCAAGAAAGTTATGGGCTTTCCAATAAGGATTTCTCCTTATCATCGCAATTAGGTGACCAAACCTCTCCTTAGATGTAACTTTCTAGACATTGCCAATAATGTTATCTAATAATATTATTCAGATAATATGAATTATTGCTCTGATAATGGAAAATACCGTAGTGACAATTATCAAACAACAAAGAATATAAAATATCAACGTAGCAATTATCAATCAATAAAATAAAATATTAAATAAGAATTATCAGTAATAATTATCGAGTAGTGCCTTCACGTAAGAATCAATAATTGGTGCAATACCGCAAGCCATCGCGCAACAACGCCAGACATCGTGTTTTTAACCAACGGGTATTCCAACAAGATAATCTGTATAACTACGCCAAGTATTTATAAACAACTTATACTTGTCGCTTTCTTCATCCAATCGCTTCCGCTATGGGGCCCATACAAAGATAAGGACTCGCTACTGTCAGCATTTAATATTCTCCCCGATTAGAAGAAATATATTCCACTTTACCAAACGAATATTCTCCGATACAAAATGAATATTTTATAACCACTTGCTTATTTAAAATATTTAAGATTTTACCCATAACTAACCACATTAATCAAATCAACCCTTACTATTTCAAAATAATAAATAGAGAAATTAAATTTCATTTATTAATAATTGTATGAGGCTGTGGAACAACCTTTAGTCACGAACCGAGGAGAGCGTAACAGCAGGGAAGGCAATATTCCTCTTGTAAACAACACTACAGAGCAAACGATGAATGATGGAATGTTTATGAGCTTTTTGCAGTTCATGCAAAATCAGACGAAGGAGACTCGTGTACCAAATACGGGTGGAAGTTAGCAACCTTGTACATCATCACCAATGCGGTTTAAGGAGTTGGGACCACCAGAATTTATTGGAAAGCCGGATCCGATCAAGGCGGAAACGTGGGTCAAGCAAATTACCAAGATATTTGATGTCTTAGGATGCACGGAGGAACATAAGGTTCCATTCACCACCTTTATGTTCCGTGGTGAGGCAGACTACTAGTGGGAGTCTGTGAAGTGTACCCAGCCTGCCGCACTCAACATGTCTTTGGAAACATTTCAGAAATTATTCAATGACAAGTACTTTCCTGAAAGTATTCGTCATATGAAGGAGGTAGAGTTTATCAGACTGGAACAAAACAACATGACGGTGTCCCAGTATGAGGCAAAGTTCGCTGAGTTATCCAGGTTTGCACCTCATTTGGTAGAGAATGTGGAACGAATGACAAGGATGTTTCTGAGAGGTCTAAAACCCGAGATTCGGCAATATCTTACTTCTCATAAATTTTCTTTATATTCAGATATTGTAAATAGGGCTCAATTATTAGAGCGAGATAATGAGTATGTTAAACCAAGGGAACACAACCAGGGTCATCATAAATTGGCGGCCATCATCAGACAATGAAAACCGATGGAGGAAAAATACGGACAAAAGCGGTAACCACTCGGTGGTAATCGTGGCCGTGATAATAGAAGGAGCCGAGTCGGAGAGGAAATTTCAAAAGAGAAGGTACAACAATGATAATGTGAAGACTTGACCTGAAACATCAAGCTGTTTCTAAGCGAGGAGAACGCAATGGCCGGTCGTTTATTACAAATCTTGCGGAAGAGGGACATATCAACCCAAACGCCCAAACAATCCAAGGTATGTTATAAGCTGTGGAAAGGAGGGCCATATAAGCTTGAGGCGTTACATATAGCAAAACCAAGTTCGTGCAGGATGGTAACTCAAAAGGCATCCGGATAAGTCGAAATCGGTGGTTCTGGAAGAGCATTTGTCATGGTAGCCAAAACGTGAGAAACCCGAGCGAGGTGATCACGGTAAGCTAATCTTGAATTCTTGTGAAGTTTATACCTTACTAGATACCGGTTCTCTACCATTCATTTATCTCTCTGCTATTGCTCAATGTTTAAACTTGACTCTGAAGAAATTAGACTTTGATTTAACAGTGGAGACTCCGTTGGGTGAAACTTTCGTTACATCCACTGTTTATAAATCTTTCTTAATCCAAGTTGGCACTATCACATTACATGTTAATCTTATCTCTTTAAAGATAGTTGCTTTTGATGTAATTTTAGGAATTGATTGGTTAACCACTCATCATGCCAAAATTGATTGTTTTCGTAAGGTTGTTAGTTTTCATATTCCTAACCAACCTGTTATATGAATTCAAACAACTAAACCACTAAAATCAGTCACTGTCATATCAAGCCATAAAGCTATTCGTTTATTGAAAAATGGATGTCAAGCTTTCTTACCCATGTTATGGATTTGAACAAAGACAAGTCAGATTTGAATAATATTTCTGTTGTTAGAAAATTTCCTGATGTATTTCCTGAAGAACTTCCCGGTCTACCCCCAGAACGTGATGTTAAATTCTTTATTGATCTTGAACCGGGTACAAAGCCCATTTCTAAAACCCCATATCGAATGGCTCCTATTGAACTTCAGGAGTTAAAAGTCCAACTACAGGAGTTATTAGACATCGGTTTCATTTATCCTTGTACATCTCCTTGGGGTGCTCCTATTTTATTCGTAAAGAAGAAAGACGGGAGTATACGACTTTGTATTGACTATCGAGAATTAAACCATGTCACCATCAAGAATAGGTATCCATTACCTCGCATTAATGACCTGTTTGACCAGTTGCAAGGAGCACAATTATTTTCAAAGATCGATCTTCGTTATGGATATCATCAGCTGAAGATTAAAACTGAGGATATTCCGAAGACTGCCTTTAGAACTCGGTATGGGCATTATGAATTCTTAGTCATGTCTTTTGGATTGACTAATGCTTTTACTGCTTTCATGGATATGATGAACCGTGTATTCAAGGAATATTTGGATTAGTTCGTTGTTGTGTTTATTGATGACATCCTCATCAATTCCAAAAGCCGTGAAGATCATGAGCACCATTTGAAGCTGATACTTGAAAGGCTTCGTGAAAATAAGCTATATGCCAAGCTGAAGAAATGCGAGTTCTGGCTTGAGGAAGTAGCATTCTTTGGGCACGTGGTGTCAAAACATGGAGTATCTGTTGACCCGGCGAAGATTGAAGCAATACAAAGTTGGGAGCAACAGAAGTCGATTGGCCAAGTCGTAGCTTTAGAAGCTTAAGTGGTTATTATCGGAGATTCGTGGAAGGATTTTCTCGAATCGCTACTCCGTTAACTCAGCTGACTCAGAAAGATACAAAATTTGTATGGAGCAAGGAATGCGAGAAGAGTTTCCAAGAGCTTAAGAGGAGACTCATTTCGGCACCTGTTCTGGAAATACCATATGGTTCAGATGGATTTGTTATCTACAGCGATGCTTCAAGCAAAGGGTTAGGGTGTGTTCTCATGCAACATGGGAAAGTCATAGCCTATGCCTCATGACAACTCAAAGAATATGAGAGGAATTATCCTACTCATGATCTAGAGTTGGCAGCAGTCGTTTTCGCGTTGAAAATCTGGAGACACTACTTGTATGGGGAGAAAGTTGAGATCTATACGGATCATAAAAGCCTCAAAAGAGAACGTAGTAGCTGACGCATTGAGTAGAAGATTATATGCGGGTACAAGTGCGATATTGTTAGCGCAAATGCCCATTTTGTACGACTTACAAAGGATGGAGATAGAGTTAAAGACTCCAGGGACCCAAATGATGATGGCGAATATACGAGTAAAACCAACTTTATTCGATAAAATTAAAGCTGCTCAAGCTACGAACCTGGGGCTGATGCGTATAAAAAAGAAAGTGCAAGAAGGTGCTATTCCAGAAGCAATAATCGATGAAGAAGAAATACTTCGAGTCAACTCTAGACTTTGCATTCCTAACGATTCTGACTTGTAGCATAGAATCATGATGGAGGCACACAACACCCCGTTTGCAATCCATCCTGGGAGTACCAAAATGTATCATGATCTTTGACATACATTTTGGTGGAACAATATGAAGAGAGAGATCGCGGAGTTTATCTCGAGGTGTTTAACTTGTCAACGAGTAAAGGTGGAGCATCAAGTGCCAAAAGGTCCATTGCAACCACTTGAGATTCCGAAATGGAAGTGGGAACACATTACCATGGATTTCATTACAGGTCTTCCCAAAGTTTCTCAAGGCATAGATGCGATTTGGGTTATTGTTGATAGATTAACCAAGTTTGCTCATTTTTTGTCGATACGTGAGACTTATTCCCTTAAACGTCTTGCTCGTATGTACGTGAATGAGATTATGAGATTGCATGGCATGCTAGTATCCATAGTTTGGGATCGTGACCCAAGATTCACTTTAAGATTTTGGGTTAGCTTGCAGAAAGCTATGAGCACGGATTTACGATTCAGTTCGGTATACCATCCTCAAACGGACGGACAATCAGAGAGGACTATTCAAACTCTTGAAGATCTATTAAGACCCTGTGTCCTAGATTTTAAAGGGAGTTGGGATAAGTACCTACCATTGGTGGAATTCTCCTACAACAACAGTTATGAAGCAAGTATAGGAGTGGCTTCATTTGAAGCATTGTATGGACGAAAGTGTCGCTCTCCAGTATGCTGGGATGAGGTGGGAGAAGCAACGTTGTTGGGACCAGAGTTGGTACGAATGACTATAGAGAAGATCCAAACAATTCGACAACGTATACAAACGGCACAGGATCGACAAAAGATTTATGCGGATCTTCATCGAAAGGATGTTGAATTTGATATTGGGGATCATGTATTGTTACGTATTTCTCCATGGAAGGGAGTTACAAGATTTGGAAAGAGAGGAAAGCTCAATCCACGATTTATTGGTCCATTTGAGATTTTTGAACGAATAGGAAATGTGGCCTATAAACTCGTGTTACCTCCAAGCATGTCTCGTGTCATAATATTTTTCACATATCTATGTTTCGTAAATATGTGAAAGACCCGAACCATATTATTGCGTTAGAACCAGACGAGATAGCCGAAGATTTAACGTACGAAGAGGTACTTGTTAAGATCTTGGATAGGAAAGAGCATGTCCTACGCACCAAGGTTATACCACAAGTTAAGGTTTTATGGAGGAACCAAGCTATTGAGAAAATGACCTGGGAGTTGGAATCGGAAATAAAAGCGAGGTACCCTCACTTTATTGAAAACACAGTGCGTCGTTAATTTCGAGGACGAAATTTTATAAGGAGGGGGAGGTTGTAAGACCCCAACTTATTATAATAAAATTGAATTTTCCTTTATTCATTATTCTAAATTAATAAGGTGTTAATTTGATATAATGCTTTTGTTATGGGTGAAATGTGAAAATTTTACAAAATAAGCAAGTGGTTGTAAAATATTCATTTTTGTCGGGGAATATTCGTTTGGTCGTGGAATATTCTTTTTGTCGGGGAATATTCTTACGACGGCGTTGAACCATTTAATGGGCCCCATAACAAAAAACGGTTGGATGAAGGAAAATGACAAAGTATGCATTTTTATAAATAACTACGTAATTGTTACAAGTTAACACCATTGGAATACACGGTGGTTAAAATACGATGTCTGGCGTGGTCGCACGATGCATTACCACGGTATTACAATGATTTTGAATTATTGATCCTTATTTAAGAAGACACTACTCAATAATTGTTACAGTAGTTACTATTCAATATTTTATTTTATTGATTCAATAATTGCTGCGTTGATAGTTTATATTATTGTTGTTTCAATAATTGTCATTGCACAATATTTCCCATTATCTGATCAATAATTCATATTATTTGATTAATATTATTTGATAGCATTATGGACAATGTCTAGAAAGTTCTGTCAAGGAGAGGTTTGGTCACCTAATTGCGCGCCAGTAAGGAGAAATCCTTATTGGAAAGCCCCCTCTTTCCGAGGAGCTACTGGTTGTCATAATAAGTAATTTCATAATATTATTTGTGAATAATTAATTATTGATTTATATGATAAGAAAATATTTATTTGATGCGGATATAAATGATGGATTTATTTATGTGGTTATAAATGAAAGAATTAATGTTGAGGTGTTTTATCAGTATTTTGTCGAATTGGAGGTATTAAAAGATCAAATCGGTTTCTAAAAGCTCTCAAGGTGAGTTGTAATTTTAATCCGACTGTTGGATCATTGTAATTTTGGATATGTTATACATATATAAGTTGAGTATATATCCACAAATTTTAAACCGTTAAAATGAGCGAATGATTTGTTATGAATTTTTAGAGGTGTTGAAAATCATCCGCTTTGTGTCTTCTTGTGCGAACAACGCGAGATTCATGTTTTTTAACTACTAGGGTATTCCAACAAAGATTAATGGTAACAACTACGCCGTTATTTATAAACAACTTAGACTTGTCGTTTTCTTCATCCAATCGCTTTCCGTTATGGGGCCCACAAAAAACTGCGCCGTCGTACGAATATTCCCCGACAGGAAGAATATTCTACGACCAAACGAATATTCCCCGACAACAATGAATATTTTATAACCACTTGCTTATTTAAAATATTTGTGCATTTTACCCATAACTAACCACATTAATCAAATCAACCCTTACTATTTCAAAATAATAAATAGAGGAAATTAAATTTCATTTATTAATAATTTGGGGTCTTACAATATTACTGAATATCTTTGGCCTGTAGTGCAAAGATGAATGATTAACTGATGAATATCTTTGGCCCATAGTGCAAAGATGAACATGTGTTGAGATGAACATGACCGACTGGTGATACAAATGAATATCTTTGGCCTGTAGTGCAAAGATGAATATTTGATTAAAGATGTATATTGATTGATGTTACAGGGATAAAATATTGATGATAGTAGAACTCATTCTCTACTTTACTCTTCTAATGGATTGCTGTTTCCACTGCAGTTGTTGATCTAAAACTTGTTGTCTATTTTATTTTATCAAATTTTTCCCTGTTGAAAACTAATGATAATTTGTTGTATATTATCTTAGTCATAATATATTCTTTACTGTGCTAGTTGAGCTCACCCTTTTCCTTTTTGTTCTATTTTTCTTCTCAGGAGGTGAGAACATAGCAGGATCTAGTCGGGGTATGGAGTGATGGTTCTAGAAAGATGTTTTAGCAGTTCTCACTATTTTTGTAAAATATTGTTTGAATAATTGTAATGAGGACTTATTTGAGTGTGGATATTGTCTAGAAGACAATATTTGTATTTAAACTTATAGTATGTGTTGTCGTATTTTGCACGACAATTCTATTATTGAAGTTGTAGTTGTTTTCTGTACCATGTATTTGGCGACTCAGAATGGGTGTTGTATATCCATTTTGGGGGCGTCACAAATAGTACCCCGTGAATAGTATCTTGTGAATAGTACTTCGAGAATAGTACCTCGTGAATAGTACCCCACATGAAAAGTACCCCAAATACCCGAGTGAATAATATTCAGGTGAATAGTAATTTGGGTGAATAGTAATCCGTGAATAGTAACTCGTGAATAGTACTCTGACACGAAAAGTGCCCCGAATACCCGAGTGAATAATACTAGAGTGAATAGTAACCGGGTGAATAGTAACTCGTGAATAGTAACTCGTAAAAGAAAAATACCAAAAAATGATATTCCATGGCGAGTACAAAAGAAGTGATATCTCATACGAGTATAATAGAATATCTGAAGCAAAATAGATTTTCACCGCCATACGGTAATCCACGTGAACGGATCATTTCCACAATTTAATAAGGAATGAATCGAAGGATCATTCACCATGCATGCGGTAATCCACATAGACATATTATTCCAACAAAATAATAAAGAATGGAATAACGGAAGAATTCACCGAGCATCTTTGTGAGTCCGCGTGAGCGAGTTATTCCAATAGAATAATAAATAATGGAATAACGTAAGAATTCACCGGTATCGATAGACCGCACATACAAGTTATTCCAACAAAATAATAAATAATGGAACCAGGTCATGCGTAATGTGCACAAACAGAATATTCCAACGAATAATAAATAAATGGAATAACGAAAGAATTTCACCATATATGCGGTACTTGCCGTAGACGAAGTTATTCAACATAATAATAAAGAATGGAATAATGAAGCTCTCTTCATGAATACTGAAAGAAATAATACCCCTTTACCTTAGAAGAAAAGCGGATCTTGGAATAGTGAGGTAGCGAGACTTCTTTCTTCTTTCTCTATAATTTCTCTCTATAATAATTGCTCTATAGCTTTAGTGAATTGGTGAGAAATGAAGAAAGAATGAGCTTCTATTTATAGGAAAATATAGTTTCGATAATTACACGCGTTTTGGGCTCAAAATATTATAGTATAATACCTTCCTCTTTTTTTCATTTTAATTTAGTCCTGCAAGTATTATCAAACTTGCACCACCTCCCCCTAATAGTAAATCATGTGAATCAATAGTTCTGAACATGTGAAAATCTGAATAACAATATAGTACCTCCATCTATACCTCCATTTTTAACTTAGTCATGCAAGTATTATCAATCTTTCACCAACTCCCCTAATAGTAAATGAATGTGAATCAATAGTACACACATGTGAACAAATAGTTATAATTAATCATGTGAATTAATAGCAATTAATTACTCATTTATCCGGCTAATTACCCGATTGGTCAATATAACCTCCAGACATCAATTATTATCGAAATAAATGTCGATTTCCACTAACACTAATAATTTCAACACAATGGAACTATCAATTTCATCTTTAATCAACACGAACTTATTCATCATTAATATTATAATTCACAATATTTAACAACCAGGTCGTTCCCAGGAAAGAGGGGGCTTTCCGATAAGGATTTCTCCTTTATTATTAGCCGCAATTAGGTGACCAAACCTCTCCTTGTGAACTTCTAGACATTGTCGATATTGTAAATAATAATATGAATAACTTTGCCATCTCAATTATTGATTTAATAATATAACATATTATACAAATGATACTGTGACAATAATTGAATCAATAATATGAGAGATATGATGCGTGAATTCTTGTATCAATAATTGAGTATAACTAAGTGACTTCTTTTGTAAGCATCAATAATCAATCTGAGTGTGCTACCATGCAACCACGCCGTATTCATTGTACTTTTACTCTTTGGTTAGTTCAACAGTTTTAACGGTAACACTTTATCGCTATTATTTTTACAAAAGATAATTACATCATTTTCTAACTACGAAAATACTTGGTTGTGGGGTCCACTTAATGATTGTGCCGTCAATGCGGATATTCCCCAATAAAAAGAATATTCCCAATGAACGAATATTTTATAACAACTTGCATACTTTGCAAAATTTTCAAATATCACCCTTAACTTTAACCTTTTATCAATTTAACCATTTACGAAAAAATAATAATTATAAGAAAATTGAATACTTTCATTTCATAAAATTCAGGGTCTTACAATCTCCCCTCCTTATGAAATTTAGCCTTCGAAATTTACGTACGTACCTGGTATGCCGAAGAGATGAGGATACCTTGGCTTCATTTCAAATTCTAACTCTTGAGGTATAACCTTTGAGTGTTGAATACGATCCTTTTTATCCAAGATTTTAACATGTATATTCTTATACGTTAAATCTTCTTCTATCTCGTCTAGTTCTAATTTAATAACGTGGTTCGGGTCATCCACATATTCACGTAACATCGATACGTGAAAAACGTTATGAACACGCGACATACTTGGCTGTAAAATGAGTCTATAGGCCACAGTTCCTACTCAATCGTGGATTTCAAATAGACCAATAAAATCGAGGGTTGAGATAACGCCTTCTTGAACCTTCTTCTTCACATTCATCAGATTCGGGTGTGTAGCTTGAGTGACTTTAACTTTATCGATTAAAGTCGATTCTACTCGTATATTCGTTATCTTCACGTGGGTCCCTAGAGTCTTTAACTCTATCTTCATCATTTGTAAGTTATACGAAATGGGTTTTTGTGTTAACAACAACGCACTCGTAAATGCATACAATCTTCTACTCAACGCGTCAGCTACCACGTTTGCTCTTCCACGATGATATTGAATGGTATAATCGTAATCTTCAACAGCTCGAGCCAACGTCTTTGGCACATTATACGTTCGTTTTGGTTGAAGAAATATTTAAGGGTTAAAGAAATGAGTTTTGTACTGGGGTCAATACAAAATTCGATTTCACGCTCTGGGGGTAGGCCAGGAAGTCTTCAAGAATACGTCAGGAAATTTATTAACAATAGAAATATCATTCAAAACTGTGACTCTCATCCAAGACTTGGATAACACATGCGATGAAGGTTTCTCTAATGGAGTTTTAACAGATAAAATCAAAGTCTAATTTCTCCGGTCAAATTTAAGCGTTGGTATGAAAAAGAGATAAAAGAATGGGTAGAAGCTGCGGTATCTAATAAGGTATAGACTTCGCAAGAATTTATAATTAACTAACCCGTGCTAACTTTGTTCGGGTTACTCACTTTTTGAGAAGTCACAAAAATGCTCTTCCTGAAACAACCGACTTTGTTTTGTCTGTATCCGCCTTTGATGCAACCGTCCCAGCTGGACTTGACTTTGGTGCACAACAAAATCGGGCTAGGTGACCTTCTTTTCCATAATTGTAACATGCTTTGGACTGCTGCGCACAGTTTGGACTTATGTGTCCCTCCCCTCCGCATTTGAAGCATATGATAGGTGGTCGTTCTCCTTCCTTAACAACGGGTGTTGGTGCTGCTGTCTTTCCATCGTTGTCGAACCTTCTCTTTTTGAAATTTCTACTTCTATTATCTTGGCCATGATTACCACCGAAGTGGTTACCATTCTTGGCATGATAATTTCCCCCACGATGGTTATCATTGTTCCGATGGCCGTTACCTATGCAATGATTATTATTATCGTGTTGTTGGTCGTTGCCTTTTGGTTGTGTTTACTCATTATCGCGCTCCAATAACTGAGCCCTATTCACAACATCTGAATATAAACAAAGTTTGTGAGAAATGAGGTATTGACGTATATCGGGTTTCAAACCTCTTAGAAACATTTGTGTCATTCGCTCCTCATTATCGACCAAATGGGATGCAAACCGGGATAACTCCGCAAATTTAGCCTCGTATTGTGACACGGTCATATTATTTTCCTCCAACTTGATAAACTCCACCTCTTTCATATGACGAATACTTTCGGGAAAGTACTTGTCGTTGAACAGCTCTTGGAATTTCTCCCAAGACATCTTGAGTCACGTTAAATTTGGGTACATTTTACGATTTCCATCGATGTCGCCTCTTCACGCAACATAAAGGTGGCAAAGGAACCTTTGTTCCTCGGAGCATCCCAAGACATCAAATATCTTGGTGATCTGCTTGAACCACGTCTACTTAAGTGGTTCGGGCTTCTAAAAACTCTGGTGGTCCTAGCTCCTTGAATCGCTTAGCGGTGTTGGCCAGTGGGTTGCCATTATTTCCACATATATTTTGAACAGGAGTCTCTCTTACCTGATGTTGCATGAATTGCATAAAGCCTCTGAACATTCCATCGTTCATCATTTGATCAGGGTTGTTATTTACCTGTGGATTATTGTCTTCCTGTTGCACATTATCCTGGGTATTGATCGTTGGTGACTCAACGGTCTCATGTGCTTTATTGCTTATCTCAACATTTTCAAATGCCATTTTCAAACACTGTCACAAAACAAGGGTTAATTGACATATATCATATTATCCTATACTCGTGAGCCAATTAAATAACAAATAAACTTAGGTAGGTCATACTAGCGAAGGAATTCCCCGTCTCTCCCCTCCTAGTTCCTGTCTCATATCTCAACCATGGATCATATTCCTAAGCTTTGATACCAACTGTGACTCCCCCAAAATAGGTATACATCACCCATCTTGAGTCGTCAGATACATGGTACAAAATTCAATTACAACTTAATAATACAGTTGTCGTGTAAAATACGACAAAACATAAACTGAGAGTTTAAACAAGAATATTGCCTTCTAGACAGTATCCACTCTCAATGGAGTCCTCAATACATTTATTATCATACTATTTCATACAATAGTGATGACTACTAAAACAACCATTTGGACCGTCAATCCGTTCCCTGACTCGTCACAGCTATATTCTCATTTCCTGAAGAGAACAATGAAAGAAAAGGGTGAGCTCAAGTAGCCTAGTAAGAAATATTATGACTAAGATAATGCAGAATAAATTATCCTTAGCCTTCAATAGTATAACAACTGATAGAATACAATAGACAACAAGTTTTAGATCAACAACTGCAGCGGAATAAGCAATCCATTAGAAGAGTCAAGTAGAGCATAAAATCTACTATCTTTTATGATTTAAAAAAATTTTCATCAACTTTATCATTTGAGACTCGACAATAAATAAACCACATCATCGAATCATCCACTACTGGGCCAAGGATATTCATGTAATCATCAATGGTCATGATTATCTTACCGAATAATCCACGGTCATAATCATACCAACAATTGTCCATCAATGAACTACGAGAAGCCCGATGAGGACTTTTACCGCATCATTCGTTATATTACGGTCATGATTATACCGAATAATCCCTGGTCATAATAATATCAAGTCCATCTATGCACGTAAGCCAAAGATGACTTTAATCATAATATAAGCATGAGGATGATGACAATGACATAATAATTCAATAAAACAAGTTTGAGGATAAATTTTAAAGATTTAAAATTTAATTTATCCAGAAATCAATAACGTCCAAATTGTCAACATGATACTGCTCTGTAGAGTAAAATTCAAGAATAATATTCATGTACCAAAAATAATTTGGACAGAAAAGAAATATATTTTTCGGGTAAATAGTATCCCGTGAATAGTACCCTATGAATAGTACTTCAGGAATAGTACCTCGTGAATAGTACCCCGACATGAAAAGTACCCCAAATACCCGAGTGAATAATATTCGGGTGAATAGTAACTCGTGAATAGTACTCCGTCACGAAAAGTGCCCCGAATACCCGAGTGAATAATACTAGAGTGAATAGTAATCGGGTGAATAGTAACTCGTGAATAGTAACTCGTAAAAGAAAAATACCAAAGAAAATGATATTCCATGATGAGTACAAAAGAAATGATATCTCATACGAGTATAATATTATATATGAAACTGCAAATGGATTTTCACCCGCCATGCGGTAATCCACGTAGACAGATCATTTCCACAATTTAATAAGGACTGAATACGAAGGATCATTCACCATGCATGCGGTAATCCACATAGACAAGTTATTCCAAAAGAATAATAAAGAATGAAATAACAGAAGAA
Source organism: Panax ginseng (assembly GCA_020205605.1). Lineage (NCBI taxonomy): Eukaryota > Viridiplantae > Streptophyta > Magnoliopsida > Apiales > Araliaceae > Panax > Panax ginseng. The sequence continues at coordinate 128,231,731 of CM035145.1, read as the reverse complement.
TTCACCAGGCATGCGGTAGTCCGCGTAGACAGGTTATTCCAATAGAATAATAAAGAATGAAATAACAGAAGAATTCACCAGACATGCGATAGACCGCACAGACAGGTTATTCCAATAAAATAATAAATAATGGAACCAATTCATGCATAATCGCATGACGAAAAGTTATTCCAATGAATAATAAATAAATGGAATAACAGAAGAATTTCACCATGTATGCGGTACTTCGCATAGACAGGTTATTCCAACATAATAATAAAGAATGGAATAACATAAACTCTCTTTATGAATATGAAAGAAATAATACCCCTTACCTTAGAAGAAAACTGGATACTGGAATAGTGAGGTAGCAGACTTCTCTTCTTCTTTCTCTCTATAATTTCTCTCTATAATAATTGCTCTATAGCTTTAGTGAATTAGTGAGAAATGAAGAAAGAATGAGCTTCTATTTATAGGAAAATATAGTTTCGATAATTGCACGTTTTGGGGCTCGAAATATTACAGTATAATACCTTCCTCTTTTTCTTTATTTTTAATTTAGTCCTGCAAGTATTATCAAACTTGCGCCACCTCCCCTAATAGTAGATCATGTGAATCAATAGTTCTAGACATGTGAAAATATGAATTATAATGTAGTACCTCCATCTATACCTCCATTTTTAACTTAGTCATGCAAGTATTATCAATCTTGCACCAACTCCCCTAATAGTAATTGAATGTGAATCAATAGTACACACGTGTAAATAAATAGTTATAATCATGTGAATTAATAGCAATTAATTGCTCATTTATCCGGTTAATTACCCGATTGGTCAATATAACCTCCAGACATCAATTATTATTGAAATAAATGTCGATTTCCACTAACACTAATAATTCCAACACAATGGAACTATTAATTTCATCTTTAATCAACACGAACTTATTCATCATTAATATTATAATTCATAATATTTAACAACCAGGTCGTTCCCAGGACAAATGGTGCTTTCCGATAAGGATTTCTCCTTATTGGTGCGCAATTAGGTGACCACATCTTTCCTTGACAGAACTTACAGAGACATTGTCAATATTGCAAATAATAATATGAATAACTTTGTCATCTCAATTATTGATTTAATAATATAACATATTATCTGAGATGATCTTTGTGAATAATTGAATCAATAATATAGAGAGATATGATCACGTGAATTCATCTGTAGCAATAATTGAGTATAACTAAGTGACTTCTTACGTAAAGCATCAATAATCAATCTGGTAATGCAACCACGTGTATTCTTCGTATTTTACTACCGGGTAGTTCAACAGTTTTAACGGTAACACTTTTGCCGTTATTTTTATAAAAAGATAATTTTGTCATTTTTTAACTACGACAATACTTCCGTTGTGGGGTCCACCAATGATTGTGCCGTCGTACGGATATTCCCCGATAAAAAGAATATTCCCCGACCAAACAAATATTTTATAAAAACTTGCATACTTTGTAAAATTTTCAAATATCACTCTTAACTTTAACCTTTTATCAATTTAACCATTTACAAAAAAAATAATAATTATAAGAAAATTGAATACTTTTATTTAATAAAATTCGGGGTCTTACATTATTCGGTATAATCATGACCTGTAATGTTATAAATGATGTGGTAAAAGTCCTTATTGGCCAGTAGTGCATTGATGGACAGTTGTTGGCATGATCATGACCATTGGTGATAACACAATTATTCTTGGCCCGTAGTGCATGGATAATTCGTGGACGTGATACTAATGAATATCCTTGACCCGTAGTGCAGGGATAATTCAGTGATGTGGATTATTTATTAAGCTAAGTCTCAGCGATAAAATTGATTATAAACTTTTTAAATCATAGAAGATAGTAGATATCATGCTCTACTTGACTCTTCTAATGGATTGCTTATTCCGCTGCAGTTAAACTTGATGTTTATTGTATTTTATCAGTTTAACACTACTGAAGGCTAACGATAGTTTATTCTGCATTATCTTAGTCATAATATTTCTTATTGGGCTAGTTGAGCTCACCCCTTTCATTGTTCTCTTCAGGAAATGAGAACGTAGCCGGGACTAGTCGGGGAACGGAGTGATGGTCCGAGATGGTGGCTTTAGTAGTCCTCACTATTCTATGAAATAGTGTGATAATAAATGTAACGAGGACTCTATTTGAGTTTGGATATTGTCTATAAAACAATATTCGTGTAAAAACTCTCAGCTACGCTTTTGTTGTATTATATAATTAAATTTGTATTTGAATTCTATACCATGTTTTTGGCGACTCAAGATGGGTGATGTATACCTATTTTGGGGGCGTCACACACACACACACACACACACATATATATATATATATATATAAAAGTAGTAGAAAGCTTAAAAATCTAAAAAATCTTACAGTGGGTTGCCAAGAAGATTTCATATAGCTTTTGATGCCTGAAAACTCGGTTTCAACCGGTTAAACTTTAGTATGTTACAAAATACAAGCTTACAAGTGTTTAGAAAGAAGAATCACTCAGTTTAGAGCACTCTAGCAGGGGTTACAGGCTGAAATGGATAGAATTTTTTCTCCTTTTCTCTTTTTTTTTCTAAATGAGCTGCCAAGAGCTCATATTTAAAAGAAGTAGATGGTCATGGGTCTACTGCTTTTTGCTGGCTACCCCGGGCCATCTTGATCTGTCGTCTTGAAGTACGTGTACTTGGGCTACGCGTTGTCCGCTCGAACCTTTATAACTTTTAATTCGGGCATCCGATAAAGGAGTGATGTACCTTTTCAGAATGTTGTTGTCGAGAGCTACACAATGACATATGATTAGAGGTTGTACGAAGCCGGGAAGATGGGTCCATAACCAGATCTCCAAGTCTTCAAAGTCTATTCGTTGTACTGTCTTGTGCAGTTATCACTCGAGATTTGAGCTATGGTTCTTGTGGGACACCTTGGTACGCAGTGTAAGACCCCAACTTTTTATGAATAAAGATTTAATTTTTTATAAATATTATTTTGATTAATAAGGTGTTGATTTGATATAATGTTATAGTTATGGTTGATATGTGCAAAATTTTCAAAGTAAGTAAGTTGTCATAAAATATTTGTTTGGTCGGAGAATATTCTTTTTGTCGGGGAATATCCGTATGACGACACAATCATTGGTGAACCCCACAATGGAATAATTGTCGGATATAGAAAGCTACATAAATAACTTTTTTATAAAAATAACGACAAAACTTTTACCATTAAACTGTTAAAATATACGGTGATAAAAGTACCGTAATACGCGTTGTTGCATAGTAGCGCACGGTATTACACAATATCTCTGATTATTGATGTTTACGTAAGAAGTCACCCAGTTTTATTCAATTATTGGAACAGTAGTTGCTGCATAGTACCTCATATTATTGATTTAATTATTGTCACAGTATCATCTGCATAATATTTTATATTATTAAATCAATAATTAAGACAACATATTTATTCATATTATTATTTGTATTATTGACAATGTCTAGAAAGTTCTGTCTAGGAAAGAGGTTTGATTATTTAATTGCGCGCCAATAAGGAGAAATCCTTATCAGAAAGCCCCCTATTTCCTGGGAATGATCTGGTTGTCAATATTGTGAGTTATAATATTAATGATGAATAATTGTTAAAAGATTAAAAATGTGTTTATTGAAGATAAGTGATTTATGGTAAATATATTCAATTTTTTTAAATATAAATAGAGGGGTTTGTCATGAGGCATTTGTTGTAAGTTGACTTATTATTCCATGGGGAGATGTACTAATTTATGGACCGTCGGTTGTGGGTTTAATAGTAAATCAATCTGGATCGTCAGTTGTGGTTTTAATAGTAAATTAATATGGATCGTCGATTGTGGTTTTAATAGTAAATCAATCTGAACCGTACGTCGGTTGTGGTTTTTATAGTAAATCAATATGGACAGTCTATTTTAATAGTAAATCAATTTGGACCATCCGTGAATCAGTTATTATTTAGTCCATTCTCCTATAAATATAAGCTTATTTCTTCTTTCTTTTTCACCAAATCACTAAGACTCACCAGAGAAACTATAGAGAGAAAAACTATATAGAGAAAGAAGAAGAGTATTCTGCTACATCACTATTGCAATATCTAATCTTCTACTAAGGTAAGGGGTATTATTTCTTTCGTATTTGTAAGGGATATTATTTTTTTTGTATTCATCCTTTAATCTGTGGAAATAACCTGTCTACATGGATTATCGCATGCATGGTGAATAACCCTTCGTACTCATTCTTTATTTGTGAAAAAGATATGTCTACGTGGATTATCGCATGACGGATGAAAATCAATTTGCAGTTTCGTATATTATTTCTTTTCATATTCTTAAATCTAAACTTACTATGGTAAATATTGCTTCTATAATCCCTAAAAGTATTCGAATATCCTTAAGTTTTGCGCTTCATCTAGTATCCTTTCATTGGAATATTGGTTTGAACTTTCTTATTAAATTTCAATATTTTCATTCGGGGTACTATTCACTCGGGTACTATTTACTTGGGGTACTATTTATTCGGGCTACTTTGCATAACGGGGTACTATTCATTTGGTATTATTCATTCGGGTACTATTCACGATAAAAGTGATTTCTTTTCTGTCTAAATTATTTTTGATACATGAATATCATTCTTAAATTTTACTCCACAATTAATTATCATATTGACAATTTGGACATTCTTGAACTTTGGATAAATTGAATTATAAATCTCTAATATTTATCATTGATCTCACTTGATTGATTCCTTATATCATTGTCATCATCCTCATGCTTATATTGTGGTAAAAATCATCTTTGGCCTGTAGTGCATAGATGGACTATTTATTGGTATAATTATAACCATGAATTGTATATTGGTATAATTATGACCTGTAATGTTACAGACAAATGATGTGGTGAAAGTCCTCTTTGGCTCGTAGTGTAAGAACCCAAATTTTTAGAAAATATTAAAATAAGAATTTAGTAAATAAAATTCGTAAAGTATGAGATGAGTTCGAATTAGAATATATATATACTTATGTGATACGAGGTATGTGGTATTGTGTTACATAGGGTAATATAAGCTATGTAATAAGTGATGGTGTGTTTAATAAATATATATATCATTATTATATATTTATTATGAATTGTAGAGATGAATTAGTAAGAAGATGGATAAAAATTATCTATTGATATTAAATAATTTTAGTGAAATTATTTTATAATAGTAAGTTGGTAATATTAAATATCTTTGATAATCACCAATTTCTTGAGTATATGTACGAGTGAGTATCAAGTCTAAGGTAGTGCAACTGTACTCTTTAATGGTGGATGTATAGGAGCTGGGCTAAACAATTCCTTCAGAGAGTGGAGGTATATACGAATTAGTAATTGATCTAACTCACTGTGAAAGCAGTGTAGACGAGACGAAAACCAATTTGTTGGTTGTTTGTGGGAAACCACTCAGTGTACTATATTGAATACTATTAAAGACTCGATGTGTGCTAGGTTTAGACTTGTATATATGTACGTTGTTGACGAGAGAAAAAAATTGATATATATATATATATATATATATATATATATATATAGATAAATATTGGTTAGAGATATATTGATTAATATTTAGATATGGTTAAATATTGTATAGATTAAAGAATTGTGTTGAGACAATTTATAGAAATGGAAGAGAAATAGTTATTGCATATTTCTACTAAATGATATTAAAATAAATTCTAGCATTTGATTATTTTAATAAAAGGGGCAATATTATTTTGATATTACCTTATATAGCTTTGTACGAGGTAATGTGTGTGAGTAAGTAATATGGTAAATATATTAAAACATATTTTCCATATAAGTTAATGGAAATAATTTCTCATAATAAGACATAAACTTATTTTCTATATATAGTGTGTACGCGTGTCGTGCATGTAAATATTTTAATAATACATAGATATTATATTAAGAGTAATATCTTGAGAAAATGAGTAAATCGTTTTATTATGATTAGTTCCTATATTTAGAGAAAACATGATAAAACATCTTATGTTATGTTATGGCGGAAGTACATAATTTTGATTATAGTAATGTGGTGGGAAATGAATAAGTAATGAGAATAAGGATAAGCGAGCTTGTGAGATATGCCTAGTCTGGCAAAGTGAAGGAATAAACATTCATCAAATAATTTAATGAATGAATAATTGAAGGAATTAATTTGTATGTGCAATGATTTTATATTATATAGTATCTACATCTATATGATATGAATTGAAGTGTGACACTTCAATGGTAACTATATAATATAGGAAGTATTTGAATATATATGTATAAAGGCTTGTATGTTAGCATTATGTACAAGCAATGGACCACTTCCATGACCATATTATATGATGTAAAGTTAAGAATAATATTATTTTGTGAGATTATATTATTATAAGCTTGTGGACTATTAATTACTAAGTTCACATAATTATGTCTTGTGTGACATAACTAGGGGAGTTAAAACAAAGGGAGATTTAATGGGAAGTATTAAAAGAAAATAAATGGTGAGTTAATAAATAATTGATATTAATTATCATTATAATAATTGAGTGTATTTGAGATGATAACTCTTATGGAAAATGATGGATTGAGAATATCCAACTATTTTATAATTAGCCCAATTAAAATATTAATTGGAATAAAACATTGTACATGAGATATAAGATTATATTGGTGTATATTTAAAATATAATTATACTTCTTATATGTGGGTAGGTGCATATATATGTGTGTATATGTGCCCATAACTTAATTTAATGTAGCAATATTGAGCTAGGAAAATTTACTAGATGAGCCAAATTGCTAAAATGATGAGTTATAAGCTTTTGTCCCAAATAGAGAGTCTCATTTCTCTCATACACGTGAATAGGCCATTGGCCTATCCTACTATATTGCATATAAACAAGGAGACTAATGATGGCTAGAAGAATGGAGGGGAGGGAGTTGGTATCAACTTTCCAACAACTTCCCCTTAACCAACATCTTCTTCCATCTCCCATTGGATTCAATCTTTGAGTAAAGTCATGGTCTAGGTAAGAGATTCTCTATAAATTGGATCCTTCTCTTCTCTAATCGGGTTGATTGGGTTCTTGATGAGTTCTATAAAGAGAGTAAGTGGAAATTAGAGTGAGCAATCTGAGATTGGAAGATTGAAGAGCAATAGTTAGCCAATCAAGCATTAAGAAGGTAACATCCCTCTATGTGTTCTTAAATTCAAGTTTTACAAAGTTCTTAGAAAAAGTAGCTTTTGAGTCATAAAATTGATGGGTAAGGATTGTTATAATCCATGAATTGTTGTTAGATATTGTTAATATAGTTAAGTACGAAAACAACAGAAGTTAAACAAACCAAATTGGTTGAGAAACGAATTCGTAGTGAACGAATTCGCTAAATTGTCAAAACATGAACAATTATTATGAACAAGAATTATAAATTCATATTTGGGTTAGTTAATGTTTATGTTAGTTGATAGGTATTTGGTATGATGTATTTTTATGAGTTACAAACCCATAGAATCCAAAATGAACTAATTTGAACATGTATAACTCAAATTATGAAGGTTAGAAAAAACTTTTGGGCATAATGGTTCATAACAAGGAAGGAAATTTAGGTATTCACGATGGCTTAGGCCCTCCCCCGTGAAGCTATTTTTAAAGGCCAAAACCCCACCCCGGGTGGGTGGGGAATCTGATTACATATGTTGAAAAAAATCTTACAGAACATGTTTTACTAAAATGGCCATAACGTTTTCATACTAACTCCGATTGAGGAGATTGAAGATGATCCCGAACGAGAATGAATAGACCTAAAACTTTTGTTATTTAAGTTTTTCAATTTGAGGTCATTAGGAAGGGTCAAAATAGTCATCTTTGTTACTTTTACGTAATCGAAGGCCATCGGAGGGCGTCGAGTGAGCACATACGCAAGTATAGAGCTCCCGACGATGGAATATGTTATTCTATGTGATAAAACATAAATTTGCATGATAATAGACATGACATATAAGATTACCTTACTCATAATAGAATGCTTTAGCATGACTTAGTATGTGTTTTGAAAAGAAACTTGGAGTTTTGAAAAATGAATATTGACGAACCGTGAGTCTTTGAAGTTATGATATTTTAACACATACATCTTTTTGAGTTATAAGTATGATTAAGAATGAGAAGTGATTTAAAGTTACTTTACTTATTATCAACTTACAATAGCTTAGTTGAAAATGATTTCTAAAGATAACTTGAAACTTTAAGAACGAACTTAAAGTAATTTGTGTATTTAAAGTTCTAAACATGATAACATTTATTCATGGATTAGTTAGCTATGAAATGAGATTAAAATTTGCACCTAGTTGCTTTACCTTGGCCTAGAATAACTTTTAAAAGTGAACTTGAACGCCTTATGCCCCTAGACATGACGAATATGTTCATCCTTTAGCTAAGCATGAATTGGATGTTTTAAGTGTGGTTTAAAATATGTTTTCAAATAATGAACTATGTTATGTCTATGTGAAGCATGCTATTAGAGGCGTATTAGTACCAATATATGGTTTAAAATCTTATATCATCGAATCTTGTTAAAGAAAGTTGTTAAGCTTTATTGATTGAAATAAATCATTATGAAACTAAGTAGTTTGAATATGAACGACGTAGATCATGTATCTATAAACTTTAAATATGTGTCGAACACATAGCGAGTCAAGTGTGTGATAAATGTATATGAAGTTGATGTCAAGTACAGATGGTTAAGGAATACCTATACATACTTAGCAATTCTAAAAGTATGATGAGAAAGTGAAATAAAGGTTTTACAAACCTAGTTAAGAAACGATGTAATATTTATTGTTATATTAAGAACATATGAAATGTATGACTAATGGATATGAATCTATGATTATATAACTGTGTAGGAATACATGCGATCTTGAATAAGCTTTAAGCAATTAAGTAAGTAGTTGATAAACTACGAATCAGGCAAGTCTTTCAGTTCCTATTTGATATATGAATTCTATAACTATTAGTTGAGCTATATTATGCTATGAGAGTGTTGATGTATATATATGAAATGCATATGAGCTATGTATGAAATTTGAAAGTTGATATTTGATGATATGCTTGTGAAGTAAATTTCTATGCATGTTATGTGTGAAGTAACATGCGTAGTTAATATTAATTGATTATGAATGCATGAACTGAATATGCTATTATATGCTTTATGTCTTTGCATGAAAAACTGTTAGAATTGTCATTTATCGAGCTAACCCTTGCAAATAACCTCTTTTACAGGTTATGGACTCACGGTAAATGTAAGACCCCAAATTTTATAAAATAAAATTATTCAATTTTTCTATTTAGTAAATAGTTAGATTGATAAAAGTTTAAAGTTAAGGGTGAGATATGAAATTATTTTTCAAAATACGCAAATGGTTATAAAATACTCATTTCTGTTGGGGAATATTCGTTTGGTCATGGAATATTCTTAGTGTCGGAGAATATTCGTACGATGTCGCTGTAAGATCCCAAATAATTAATAAATGAAATTTAATTTCCTCTAATTATTATTTTGAAATAGTAAGGGTTGATGTGATTAATGTGGATAGTTTCTACGTAAAATACGCAAATATTTCAAAATATGCAAGTGGTTATAAAATATTCATTGTTGTTTGGGAATATTCGTTTGGTCGTGGAATATTAAATCTTGTCGGGAATATTAAATGCGACGGCCATGACCATGTGTGGGCCCCATAACTAAAAAGATTGGAGGAAGAAAATGACAAATATAAGTTGTTTAAAAATAACGAGCGTAGTTGTTACCGCTTTACCTTTATTGGAATATCCGGTGGTTAAAACACGATGTCTGCCATTGTTGAACGGTAGCACACGGTATTGCACCAATTATTGACTCTTACGTAAGAAGGCACTACTCAATAATGGTTACAGTAATTACTGTTCAGTGTTTTATTTTATTGATTCAATAATTGCTGCGTTGATATTTTATATTCTGTTGTTTTAATAATTGTCATTACACAAAGATTTTTTCATTATCGAAACAATAATTCATATTATCCTGAATAATATTATTAGATAACATTATTGGCAATGTCTAGAAAGTTCGCTCTAAGGAGAGGTTTGGTCACCTAATTGCGGCTTGCGATGAAGGAGAATTTTTATTGAAAGCCCCTCTTTCCTGAACCGCTGCACAGTTGTCAATATTGTGATTACAGTAATATTATTTGTGAATAATTAATTATTGATTCATATGATGAGGAAAATATTGATTTTATGTGGATATAGATGGAGAAAATTTTTAATGTGACAATTGTTAAAAATTGAAATTTTATCTTTTTCTGATAAAATAATTCATTTAAATATATATTATTATATTTTAATAATATAATAATGGTGATATTTTTACAACGAATGTGGGATATATGAGTATATGAGGAGGAAGAGTATTTTTGTTGCAATAAATGTTTAAAACATGTTAAACATGTCGGTGGACCCCATTTATTGACTGAAATTTGATTATAGCCTCTAAAATCACCCGTTTATGGATTTCGGTCAATTTCTGTTGGGAATTTAGAAAACCTTTCTTCTGTAAAGTTGTAGAGAATTGGATTTCCTATAAAAACTCATGAGATTTGAATTTTCTGATAAAAGGGCTATTTATTGTGAATTATTGAAGTTCAGAAGCTCAGAAATAATTAATTTTTGGAAGTTTAAATTATTTTAAATTAGAAAAACGTTTTTTTATTTTCTTCTAGAAGGTTGGCATGTGTGAATTGCTTGAGATTCAGATTTCAAAGAATACGTATAATATTTTTATAAATATTAATATTTTATTAAATTTTCTGCTTTTGTGTTACTAAGCGATTTCACATAAATAGTCTTTAGGTTAGAATTGAAAATCACACCGTAAATCAAGTTTTCTCTCTATATTATCGAGCGTATTCTTGTGAGTATTTTGAGTATACTTTGAGTATTGCTATACGGTGAAAGTTCAAGATATAGTCTATATCCAAAGATTCCAGCTTAAATCTTGATCTTTTCGGTAAGGGATATTATTTTTTTTTCGTAATGATATTATTTCTTCAATATCATTATCTTTGAAATATTGATCTGAAGTTTTTATCAAATTTGGAGCGTTTGGTGTCTGAGTTACTATTCACGTACTAAGACTTATTCACGATATCTGACACTATTCACGAATACTAAGGCTTATTCATCGAAAAATGAAAAATTTTCTTTTATCCAAAATATCTATTGTGGATACTAGCTTTGATTGTATCCATGTTTTGATCATTCTTGAATTTTACACCACTATGATTATTTTTGAGGTATTTTTGGGCGTGGATAAAACAAAGTACGAATCCTTAATCCTTAATCCTTGTCATTTTGTTTCACTTTGGATTCGTTTCTTTAAAAAATATTTTCATCATCCTCGGTCTTAAATGATGATATTATTGAATATCTTTGGCACGTAATGCAAAGATGAATGATTTATGATGAATATCTTTGGCACAGTAGTGCAAAGATGAATGATTTATGATGAATATCTTTGGCCCAGAGTACAAGATGAATGATTTCGATGAATATCTTTGGCACGTAGTGCAAAGATGAATGATTTCGATGAATATCTTTGGCCCGAAGGTAGTGCAAAGATGAACAGTGTTTAGATGAACATGACCAATCGGTGAATGTCCTTGGCACATGTAATGCAAGGATGAATATTTGATCTCGGATATATATTGATTGATGTTACAGGATAAAAATAGACGATGAACTTTAAAATTCATACATAGAAGATAGTAGTTTGCATTCTCTACTTAACTCTTCTAATGAATTATTATTTCATTGCGAATATTGATTTAAAACTTGTTGTCTATTGTATTCTATTATATTTTCCTGTTGAAGACTAACGATAATTTTGTTGTATATTATCTTAGTCATAATATTCTTCTTGGGCTAGTCGAGCTCACCCTTTTCCTTTTTGTTCCATTTTTCTTCTCGGAGGCGAGAATATAAGCGAGTATGTAGTCGGGTATGGAATGAAAGTTTTAGGGAGAGTTGTTTAGTAGTCCTCACCATTGTTGTAAAATAATGTACCAATAATTATGATGAGGATTTATTTGTATGTGGATATTGTCTAGATGGCAATATCTGTATTTAAACTCACAGTTTTACTATTGTAATAATAAAGTTGTAGTTGTTTCTGTACCGTGTATTGACAACTCAGAATGGGGGATGTAGACCTATTTTGGGGGTGTCACAGTCGCAGCCATTTGTGGGCCCCATAACAGAATAATTGTCGGATAAAGATAACGACAAGTTTGAACTTTTATAAATAACGGCGTAGTTGTTACCGTTAACACTGTTGGAATACCTGGTGGTTAAAATACAAAAATACGTGTGGTTGCACAGTAGCACACAGTATTGCACAGTATTGTTGAATTATTGATTCTTACGTAAGGATGCACTACTCAATAATTGTTACAGTTATTACTGTTCAATATTTTATATTATTGTTGTTCAATAATTGTCACTGCACAATATCTCCATTATCAGATCAATAATTCATATTATTTGAATAATATTATTAGATATCATTATTGAAAATGTCTAAAAAGTTCTGTCAAGGAGAGGTTTGGTCACCTAATTGCTTGCGCCAAATGAGGAGAAATCCTTATCGAAAAAGCCCTTTCTTCTGAACCCGGTGGTTGTCATTATTGTGATTCTGTAATATTATATGTGAATAATTAATTATTGATTTATATGATAAGAAAATATTTATTTTAGGTGGAAATGAATGATGGATAGGAAAATATTTAGTTTATGTGGTTATAAATGAAGGAATTAATGTTGATATGTTTAATTAGTATTTTTTTGGATTGGAGGTATTAAAAATCAAATTGGTGTTCTTAAAGCTCTATTGCGTGAGTTATATGGATCGCTATAATTTTTGGATATGTTATATATATATAAGTTGAGTATATATCCACAAATTTTGAACCGTTAAAAAAGAACGAATGATTTGTTATGGATTTTTAGAGGTGTTGAAAATCATCCATTTGTGGATTTCAGATATTTTTTGTTTGAAATTTGGAAAAACTTTCTTTTGAAAAGTTGTAGATAATTCGATTTCGTGTGGAATGGACATAAAATTCGTATTTTTCTGATAAACAGGCTATTTTCTATGATTTACTGAAGTTTCGGTAAATAAAATGATTTTTATTAAATTTATGGGTGAGACCCACTTTGGTTTTTAACATGTGGACTGCTAATTGGTGTCCAAGATGGCTGGCTGCTGAGTTTCCAAATGGTTGGTGTGTAAGAAAAAATAAAATAATAAAATTTTATTATTTTAGTCTCCTTTGGCGTTCTAGCATTTTCCTATAAATAGGTGTTTAAGTTAGAATTGAAAATCACACCAAAAATAAGTTTTCTTTCTCTCTATATTATCGAGCGTATTTTTGTGAGTATTTAGATACTTGGAGAGTTGCTATTCAGTGCAAGTTTCCTTCGACTTTACATCTGATATTCCAGTCAGAAATACTGCTTCTTGTGAGGTAAGGGATTGTAAGGGTTATTATGTTTTTCAGTTTCGTAATTTTCCTGACCCTTAAAAAATTCTGGAAAAATTTGAAATGATAATTTGATGAGTTTTCTAGATTGTGTCCAAAAATGACGATTTTTGGATGTATAGATTAGGAATTATGAATTTTATGGGAAAAAACTATTTTAAAAGTAAACCCTTATAACTCCTTGTGCTTAACTCCGAAATTAGTGAAAGTTTTATTGGGAGTACATGTATATAACAGAAGTATACTCTGTAAATTTTGGAATTTTTGGACAAAAGTACAATTTATGATAAATGTCTAAATATTCGGCAGTTTTGGCCATATGAAAAATAGTAAATGAATTTTAAAATTCTGAGAAAAATATATGTTCAATATGGGACTATATTCTGTTAAATCCCAGAAAAGAAATTTTTTTGTACTGATTTGGTATTTTTCATGAAAATGGACTAGTTATGAGTAAATGAATTAAATATGTTATGTGAAGTAAGAAAATTAGAAAATAGGATTTTATAGCTTGAGAATCCTATATAAGGTATATGCAGATTTTTGATGAGAGTTTTGGTTATTGGTGATAAAATCTTATGAGTTTGACATTTTAGGATGCTTAAATGCATTAATTAGTAAAGTGTAAATAATTAAAATAAATTATTTATAAGTTAAAGAAATGATTAAAATATTGTTGTAATATTAATAATATTAGATTATGAGATTATTAAGTGATTTATAACATTTGGATTAATATATTGTAAATATTGATATGGATTTTATTGTGAAACTTTATCTTTTCGTGTCGGAGTTACTATTCATGAATTACTATTCACGAGTTACTATTCACGACAAAATTGGTTTCTTTTTCGGACCAAATTATCGTTGATTTATGAATCTTACTCTTGAGATTAAATCTATATGTTGATTATATTATTTTTATTATCATATATAACATTTTTATAAACCTAATGGTGATATTTCTCTTTGACTTGAGTGTAAAGATGGGTAGATTATTGGTATGATCGTGACTATGAGTTCTCTTTGGCCAGTAGTGCAAAGATGAATTGTTGACTGGTATGATCATGACCATTGAATTTATAATTGAATATCTTTAGCTTAAGTGCAAAGGTGAATTGATCAACATGGTTATAATTATTGTTTATATAAATTCTGAAATGATTATATATTTCTTTGAGATATGAATATCTTTGGCCTCAGAAAGTAAAGATGACTGTTTGTTGAATATCTTTGGCCCGTAGTGCAAAGATGACTGTTTGTTGAATATCTTTGGCTCAGTAGTGCAAAGATGAATGCTGTTGATGAATATCTTTGGCCCGTAGTGTAAAGATGAATTTATTAGTATGATTATGAACATGAACTGTGATTTGGTATAACCATGATCTTTGATGTTTCAGGTAAAGACATGTGATAAAAATTATCTTCGTTCTAGATGAGAAGAGGAATTTAGAATCACAATTATGATTATGAGTTATTCATATGATTGTGGAAAGGAACTGTTGATTGATGTTACAGGGATAAAACATTATTGGTGAACTTTTAACGTGGAGAAGATAATAAACTTTTTAGTCTATTTGACTCTTCTAATGGATTGCTCGTTCTGCTGCATGCAACTATGGTTGAAAAGTTTTATCATCTACCATATATTCTAAATCTCTGATTTATTACTGATGAAGGCTATTGATAATTTATTTATCTTTAGTCATGATATTCTTTATCTGAAGTTAGTTGAGCTCACCCTTTTGCTTCACAATTCCTTTCGTGTAATAAGAGTGTGTATTTGGGTCGAAATGGGGGTAACGAGGAATAGAACGGTGGTCTCTAGCGGTGGAAGTTCTCCCTAAATAGTATTGAAAAGTGTGTTGTATTTTATACATCATTTAGTAGTTATATTTGGTGAATCAAATAGGGTGAGGCGAACCCAACGTTGGAAGGGTGTTTTGCCACTATCATACAAGATGTTTAATGACATACAACCTCGTGTTATCAAGACAGGGTTGTGCACATCCACTTGCTGAGTATATCTACGAGCACTACCTGTATAATCTTGGTGTTTGGTTGAAGTATAATTCTCAATTAGAGAAAGTGGAGATAATCATATGTCAAGAGAAGACTCACCATCGGAAAGAATATGATAGTAATATTCTTGTTTTTCTTTGGGGTCTATTGGATCAACCAAGGATAATTCTGTGGGCATATGATATCTACCATAACCTAGACGCATGGCCTCCCATGTACGAAGGTTTCCTTGAGCACTTCCCAAAGATTTTAATTTCTAAAACAGTTATTGACTGTACCTTTATGTAATGTATCAATGTGAGGTGTTGTCCATAATTGGGACATGAGTCACAGTTGGTATTAAAACTCACAGTATATGTGTTGTTGTATTTTGCACGACAATTGTAGTAATACAGTTGTAGTTATTTTCTGTACCATGTATTTGGCGACTCAGAATAGGTTGGATGGATTGGACCTATTTTGGGGGTGTCACAGTAAATATTTCGTGCTTCTTGGTTGACAAAGTAGATAGTTTCACAACGAAGGATACTATTTAGATTATTAGTTAAACCATGTTTAGGTTTTAGGAGTGTAATTGATAAATACTTACGATGTTTAATACTTGTTGTATTGTAAGGATGTATTAGTTAATACATAGAGGATATCAAATCAAGATGTAAAATCTTATACAGTAATTCCAATAGACTGAACCATATTATATAGTTGATTCAAGAATTGTAATTGGTTCAAAGTTATGAAATCAATAAAAGATTTTATTCAAGAGATTGAAAAAGTTTAAATTATTCCGCATTTTTATAATATCGAATGTGATGTAATACAAGAATAATAAATGACAAGGATTAGAAACTTATAAAAGTTTGGGGTCATTGTGCAGATCCTGGAAATGGAATGAATTTATATTCTAAATTGTAATAAGTAAAGTTTTATTCATTAATTTATGAATGAAAAATATAAATAGTTTGACGATAGTAGATCGTGGCGAATGGGATCCGAGGTTCAAGGGACCCAATTTGGGGCGCTCACAAGGTTAGATATCAAAGTCAGAGGTTATAAACTTTAAGTAAGTGTACCTTAGGCTATAACCTGAGAGAGAGAAAGATAAAGATTAAAATATATATGTGAAGATTCAAAGAAGAATCTTGAAGTATCTAGAGAATGAGAATTCAAGAGTTTCCCAACTCTGGTAATAAAGATGTTAAGATAATGTCTATAAGATGAAGATGACAAAGATAATAATAATGAAATCGAGTGGAGTTTTGTTGATAATAGGGAAAGAATCCTAAGATAAATTAATGATCACGGCGTGATCGGACTGATCTATGAAGTGATAAATAGTCTGTAACAACTAAGTGTGTATAGCTTGATGCTATAAGAGAATGTGTTATGAAATGGTATGAGATGAACTCATGAGGGGTTGTACATGTTGAGATACGAAGAATTCGTATCTAGCAAAGAGAAAGTTAAGAGTAAGATATAGTTAAGTGGGATTTCAGTTGAGCACTCATGTAAGAGCTGAGTTGTACAAACCTTTGTGTGGGCGGAGGCTTTGCTCACACTTGGAATGGAATGTCGGTGTCGCGCTATCGATGTGCTTATGGTGAGAAGGTGATTCTTTTCTCATATCATATTTGATAGATAGAGATTATTAAGATTAAGGTAGAGAATATTAAGATTAGGCGCGAGTTCTTAAAACTCATGCATATTGTAAGTTCGTGACTCATAATCATATGGTATATTTTTGAACTCCTCAGCGAATGGACGCCTATGGTCTGACTAGGATAAGTTCTTAAACTCGTATGATTATGGCAAGTTCCTGGATTTCCAAAGTGTGGTAAGTTTGATGAACTATATCGGGTATATGTATGTTGTGAAGTTAGAAATTATGGTATAGTAAGCATTGATGGTGTTAGAGATCGATAGAATGAAGTAATGGAGTAAAGATTGAAGTTAATGGAGAAATATGGATTTTCTAAATCTTCTAGCTCTGCTAGATTTTCAAAATATATTGACTTCATGCTGATGTTCGCACTTCTATTTTCTTGAAAAACATTGGATCATGTGATTGAACCAATGATGTTTAAAAATAATACCGTTATTCTTCTGTCTATGCTAATTGTTTCGGCTAAGACAAAAATAATTTAAAAATTTTTGAAATGTATTTCTAACCATGTGCATCATTTGATATGGTGTATGGTAAATGACGGAGTCATCAATGCAGTTGAACCTAGTGTTAGTTGTGATCGAAAGATCGACAGCCCACTATGGTATGATGTAATATGACAAAGTCACATAATGGATGAATCCTCAACGTACTACTAATCTGGTATGGTATCATGACGTCATAAAAGAATTTTTGATTTTCTTTTAAATTATGAAGAATTTCAATTAAGTTGACTAAATTTTTTCGATTGATTTCCGAGTTGTTGAAACTCTAAGCTATTTGATTCGGCTAGACGGCTGTTGAAAAATATTAATGGATTTCGAGCATTCTTGAGTATTTATGCCAAACCAGATTGCTCTGGTGCGGATTCAGATGTTGAAAAGCTGAGGTGAACAACCCTATCAGGGGACATTTTTTCGGGGACAATGGTTCCGAACGTAACGCATATAGTCATTACAAAACACTACGTTGCGGCCCAATGTAGTGGTACAATAGGTTGGCCACCTAGTGTATGTGTGGGGGTGTTTTCAGTCTTTGTGATTGATAAATACTCTGGTTTGCAGTGTGAAGGATTTTGTTAAAGCATTTATAAACCTGGAAAAGAGTTCATGGTCTTGTGACCCCTCAACATAATTTGGAATCTGAGTTATTCATACTACTTCCCGATTATTGAAAAATCGTGGAAGATTCTTATTCTTCTGACGGATGAATGTAGTATGTAGAATGTTCCTTAGAAAAGAGAATGTGGTAGAATGCAAGTGAGCAAGTTATAATAAAACTTCCAAAAAGAGAATGGATAAAATTATTCAAAAAGAATATGTAATATTCAGAATAGCATTGAGGAGAGGAGGTTTCGGTGATTCCGAGGACGAAATCCTTATAAGGGGGAGAGGATGTAAGAACCCGAATTTTTAGAAAATATTAAAATAAGAATTTAATAAATAAAATTCTTGAAGTATGAGATGGGTTTGAATAAGAATATATATATATACTTATGTGATACGAGGTATGTGGTATTGTGTTACATAGGGTAATATGAGCTATGTAATAAGTGATGGTGTGTTTAATAAATATATATATCATTATTATATATTTATTATGAATTGTAGAGATGAATTAGTAAGAAGATGGATAAAAATTATCTATTGATATTAAATAATTTATGTGAAATTATTTTATAAGAGTAAGTTGGTAATATTAAATATCTTTGATAATAACCAATTTCTTGAGTATATGTACGAGTGAGTATCAAGTCTAAGGCAGTGCAACCGTACTCTTTAATGGTGGATGTATATGAGTTGGGCTAAATAATTCCTTCAGAGAGCGGAGGTATATACTAATTAGTAACCGATCTAACTCACTGTGAAAGCAGTGTAGACGAGACGAAAACCAATTTGTTGGTTGTTTGTGGGAAACCACTCAGTGTACTATATTGAATACTATTAAAGACTCGATGTGTGTTAGGTTTAGACTTGTATATATGTACGTTGTTGACGAGAGAAGAAAATCGATATATATTTAGATAAATATTGGTTAGAGATTTATTGATTAATATTGAGATATGGTTAAATATTTTATAGATTAAAGAATTGTGTTGAGACAATTTATAGAAATGGAAGAGAAATAATTATTGCATATTTCTACTAAAGGATATTAAAATAAATTCTAGCATTTGATTATTTTAATAAAAGGGGGAATATTATTTTGATATTACCTTATATAGCTTTGTACGAGGTAATGTGTGTGAGTAAGTAATATGGTAAATACATTAAAACATATTTGCTATATAAGTTAATGGAAATAATTTATCATAATAAGACATAAACTTATTTTCTATATATAGTTTGTACGCGTGTCGTGCATGTAAATATTTTAATAATACATAGATATTATATTAAGAGTAATATCTTGAGAAAATGAGTAAATCGTTTTATTATGATTAGTTCCTATATTTAGAGAAAACATGATAAAAATATCTTATGTTATGTTATGGCGAAGTACATAATTTTGATTATAGTAATATGGTCGGAAATGAATAAGTAATGAGAATAAGGATAAGCGAGCTTGTGAGATATGCCTAGTCTGGCAAAGTGAAGGAATACGCATTCATCAAATAATTTAATGAATGAATAATTGAAGGATTTAATTTGTATGTGCAATGATTTTATATTATATAGTAGCTACATCTATATGATATGAATTGAAGTGTGACACTTCAATGATAACTATATAATATAGGAAGTATTTGAATATATATGTATAAAGGCTTGTATGTTAGCATTATATACAAGTGAGATAATAAAATGTAACATGGCTCAATGGACCACTTCCATGACCATATTATATGATAAAAAGTTAAGAATAATATTATTTTGTGAGATTATATTATTATAAGCTTGTGGACTATTAATTACTAAGTTCACATAATTATGTCTTGTGTGACATAACTATGGGAGTTAAAACAAAGGGAGATTTAATGGGAAGTATTAAAAGAAAATAAATGGTGAGTTAATAAATAATTGATATTAATTATCATTATAATAATTGAGTGTATTTGAGATGATAACTCTTATGGAAAATGATGGATTGAGAATATCCAACTATTTTATAATTAGCCCAATTAAAATATTAATTGGAATAAAACATTGTACATGAGATATAAGATTATATTAGTGTATATTTAAAATATATACTACTTTTATATATGTGTAGTAGTGCATATATATGTGTATATATGCCCATAACTTAATTTAATGTAGCAATATTGAGCTAGGAAAATTTACTAGATGAGCCAAATTGCTAAAATGCTGAGTTATAAGCTTTTGTCCCAAATAGAGAGTCTCATTTCTCTCATACACGTGAATAGGCCATTGGCCTATCCTACTCTATTGCATATAAACAAGGAGGCTAATGATGGCTAGAATAATGGAGGGGAGGGAGTTGGTATCAACTTTCCAACAACTTCCCCTTAACCAACATCTTCTTCCATCTCCCATTGGATTCAATCTTTGAGTAAAGCCATGGTCTAGGTAAGAGATTCTCTATAAATTGGATCCTTCTCTTCTCTAATTGGGTTGATTGGGTTCTTGATGAGTTCTATATATAGAGTAAGTGGAAATTAGAGTGAGCAATATGAGATTGGAAGATTGAAGAGCAATAGTTAGCCAATCAAGCATTAAGAAGGTAACATCCCTCTATGTGTTCTTAAATTCAAGTTTTACAAAGTTCTTAGAAAAAGTAGCTTTTGAGTCATAAAATTGATGGGTAAGGATTGTTATAATCCAGGAATTGTTGTTAGATATTGGTAATATAGTCAAGTTCGAAAACAACGGAAGTTAAACGAACCAAATTGGTTGAGAAACGAATTCGTAGTGAACGAATTCGCTAAATTGTTAAAACATGAACAATTAGTATGAACATGAGTTGTAAATTCATATTTGGGTTAGTTAATGTTTATGTTAGTTGATGGGTATTTGGTATGTTGTATTTGTATGAGTTGCAAACCAATAGAATCCAAAATGAACTAATTTGAACATGTATATCTCAAATTATGAAGGTTAGAAAGAAATTTTGGGCATAATGGTTCATAACAGGGAAGGAAATTTCACATTCAATAGTTTAGGTTTCAGCCTTTGCCGGGCTATTTTTAAGTAAACCCCACCTCGATGGGGGTGGAGTGGGGGGTGATGTGATTACATATGTGTAAAAAAATCTGACAGAACATGTTTTTACTAAAATGGCCATAACATTTTCATACGAACTCCGATTAAGGAGACTGAAGATGATCCAGAACGAGAACGAATAGACCTACAACTTTTGTTCTTTAAGTTTTTCAATTTGAGGTCATTAGGAAGGGTCACAATAGTCATCTTTGTGACTGTTACGTAATCGAAGGCCATTGGAGGGCGTCGAGCGAGCACATACGCAAGTATAGTGCTCCCGATGATGGAATATGTTATTCCAAGTGATAAAACATAAATATGCATGATAATAGACATGACATATAAGATCACCTTACTCATAATAGAATGCTTTAGCATGACTTAGTATGTGTTTTGAAAAGAAACTTGGAGTTTTGAAAAATAAATATTGACGAACCTTGAGTCTTTGAAGTTATGATATTTTAACACATACATCTTTTTGAGTTATGAGTATAATTAAGAATGAGAAGTGATTTAAAGTTACTTTACTTATTATCAACTTACAATAGCTTAGTTGAAAATGATTTCTAAAGAAAACTTGAAACTTTAAGAACGAACTTAAAGTAATTTGTGTACTTAAAGTTCTAAACATGATAACATTTATTCATGGATTAGTTAGACATGAAATGAGATTAAAAGTTTCACCTAGTTGCTTTACCTTGGCCTAGAATAACTTTTAAAAGTGAACTTGAACGCCTTATGCCCCTAGATATGACGAATATGTTCATCTTTTAACTAAGCATGAATTGGACGTTTGAAGTGTGGTTTAAAATATGTTTTCAAATAATGAACTATGCTATGTCTATGTGAAGCATGCTATTAAAGGCGTATTAGTACCAATATATGGTTTAAAAGCTTATATCATCGAATCTTGTTAAAGAAAGTTGTTAAGCTTTATTGATTGAAATAAATCACTATGAAACTAAGTAGTTTGAATATGAATGACGTAGATCACGTATCTATAAACTTTAAATATGTGTCGAACACATAGCGAGTCAAGTGTGTGATAAATGTATATGAAGTTGATGTCAAGTACAGATGGTTAAGGAATACCTATACATACTTAGCAATTCTAAAAGTATGATGAGAAAGTGAAATGAAGGTTTTACAAACCTAGTTAGGAAACGATGTAATATTTATTGTTATATTAAGAACGTATGAAATGTATGACTAATGGATATAAATACATGATTATATAACTATGTAGGAATACACGCAGTGCAGATAAGCTTTAAGCAGTTAAGTCGTAGTTGATAAACTATGAATCAGGCAAGTCTTTCAGTTCCTATTTGATATATGAATTTTATAACTAGTAGTTGTGGTATATTATGCTATGAGAATGTTGATGTATATATATGAAATGCATATGAGCTGTGTATGAAATTTGAAAGTTGATCTTTGATGATATGCTTGTGAAGTAAATTTATATGCACGTTATGTGTGAAGTAACATGCGTAGTTAATATTAATTGATTATGAATGCATGAACTGAATATGATATTATATGCTATGTGCTACATGAAAACTGTTAGAATTGCTGGGCTGTCGAGCTCACCCTTGCAAATAACCACTTTTGCAGGTTAAGGACTCACGGTAACGATTTCGTACTTCTTGGTTGACAAAGTAGATAGTTTCGCAACGAATGATACTATTTAGATTATTACTTGAACCATGTTTAGGTTCTAGGAGTGTACTTGATATATACTTACGATGTTTAATACTTGTTGTATTGTAAGGATGTATTAGTTAATACATAGAGGATATCGAATCAAGATGTAAAATCTTATACAGTAATTCCAATAGACTGAACCATATTATATAGTTGATTCAAGAATTGTAATTGGTTCAAAGTTATGAAATCAATAAAAGATTTTATTCAAGAGATTGAAAAAGTTTAAATTATTTCGAGTTTTTATAATATCGAATGTGATTTAATACAGGAATAGTAAATGACAAGGATTAGAAACTTATAAAAGTTTGGGGTCATTGTTCAGATCCTGGAAATAGAATGAATTTATATTCTAAATTATAATAAGTAAAGTTTTATTCATTAAGTTATGAATGAAAAATATAAATAGTTTTACGATAGTAGTATCGTGGCGGACCAGATCTGAGGTTCGAAGGGACCCGAATTTGGGGGCGTCACAGGTTGGTATCAAAGATGTAGGTTATAAACTTTAGGTAAGTGTACCTTAGGCTATAACTTGAGAGAGAGAGAAAGATAAAGATTAAAATATATATGTGAAGATTCAAAGAAGAATCTTGAAGTATCTAGAGAATGAGAATTCAGGATTTTCCCAACTCTGGTAATAAAGATGTTAGGATGATGTCTATAAGATGAAGATGACAAAGATAATAAGAATGAACTCGAGTGGAGTTTTGTTAGTAATAGGGAAATAACCCTAAGATAAATTGATAATCACGGCGTGATCGGATTAAGCTATGAAGTGATAAATAGTCTGTAACGACTAAGTGTGTATAGCTTGATGCTATAAGAGAATGTGTTATAAAATGGTACGAGATGAACTCATGAGGGGTTGTACATGTTGAGATACGAAGAATTCATATCGAGCAAAGAGAAAGTTAAGAGTAAGATATAGTTAAGTGGGATTTCAGTTGAGGACTCATGTGAGAGCTGAGTTGTACAAACCTTTGTGTGGGCAGAGGCTTTGTGCTCACGCTCGGTTCCTCATAATGATAATCAATGGAATGTCGGTGTCGCGCTATCGATGTGCATTCGTTGAGAAGGTGATTCTTTTCTCATATCATATTTGATAGATAGAGACTATTAAGATTAAGGTAGAGAATATTAAGATTAGGCGCGAGTTCTTAAAACTCATGCATATTGTAAGTTCGTAAGTCACGGTTGGTCACTGCTAAGCAATTCAAGGAGTTGAGACCACCAGAGTTTTTGGGAAAGCCAGAGCCACTTAAGGAAGAGGCATGAATTAAGCAGATTACCAAGATATTTGAAGTCTTGGGATGCACTGAAGAGCAAAAGGTTCCCTTTGCCACCTTTATATTGCACGGAGATGCAGATTACTAGTGGAAATCTATAAAACGTACTCATCTGTTCGCACTTAAGATGTCTTGGGAGAAGTTTCAAGAATTGTTTAACGACAAGTACTTTCTAGAAAGTATTCGTCACATGAAAGAGGTGGAATTCATCAAGCTGGAACATAACAATATGACCGTATCGCAATACGATGTAAAGTTTGTGGGGTTATTCCGGTTTGTATCCCATTTGGTAGATAATAAAGAGCGTATAACACGAATATTTTTACGATGTTTGAAGCCCGAAATTCGTCAATACCTCATTTCTTACAAACTTTGTTTATATTCAGATATTGTAAATAGGGCTCAGTTATTGGAGTGCGATAATGAGTCAGTCTAACCAAAAGATAGTAGCCGGCAAAACGATAATGGTCATACCAGTGGCAACATACATCGAAGCTATGATAACAAACGTGGAGGAAATCATTATGCCATAAATGGTAACCACTTCGGTGGTAATCTTGGCCAAGATAATAGAAGAAATGAGTAAAGTGGAAATTTTAGAAAGAGAAGGTTCAACAATGATGGAAAGACAGCAGCACCAACACCTGTTTAAAGGAAGGAGAACGACCACCGGTCATATGTTACAAATGCGAACAGAAGGGACACATCAGTCCAAACTTTACGCAGCAACCCAAAGTATGTTTCAATTACAGAAAGGAAGGTCATTTAGCTTGATTTTGTCATACAGCGATGTCAAGACCAGCTGGGACTCTGTCACGGACAAGTTAAAATAGGTAGTTCAAGGGAAAGCGTTTGTCGTGACCTCCCAAAGAGAGAGGAACCCGAATGAAGTTATCACGGGTAAGCTAATCATAAACTCTTGCGAAATTCTATACCTTATTAGATACTGGTTCTACCCATGCTCAACGTTTAAATTTGACTCCAGAGAAATTAGACTTTGACTTATCTGTTGAAACTCTGTTGGGAGAAACCTTCGTTACATCCACCATTTATAAATCTTGTTTAATTTAAATCGACACTGTCACATTACCTGCTGATCTCATCTCTTTGAAAATACTTGCATTTGATGTGATTTTAGGAATTGATTGGTTAACTACTCATCATGCTAAAATTGATTATTTTCGTAAGGTTGTTAACTTTCATATTCCTAACCAACCTATTATGCGAATTTAAGCAACCAAACCACTAAACTCAATCACTTTCTGATGAATGCATATTATTTATTTATTTTAATTCCTTTATATATAGTTTTATTGCATGTTTCATGTGTAAATAAGCTTATGAAGGTGTTTAATGATTTCAGGAAGATTGGAGCAGAAATGAAAAAAAGGGAAAAGTTGCAGGGTTTTTAGCATTAAGTTGGATGCATGATTTTGGCTTAGGACTTGGATTTTATTGTAGATCTCTTCCTTAACTTTTCAGAACATCTTGAATCGTTCCAATCGGAGTTTTTATGAAGAAGTTATGATCTTTTTACCATACGGAAGTTGAACCTCAAAGTTTGGAAGTTGCAATTTGCGTAGCAGTCACTTGGAGCCTGATTTCGACCTTGATATAGCCAGAATATGTCTAATCTTAAAGCATGAAAGTTGTAGATCTCGTCGATATCTCCGTTTTGATAGGCAGCAGGCCCTGTAACTCCTCCCAGATCAAAAGTTATGCTCATTTTACCAAAGAACGTCGCAGCAGAAAATGAAAATTCGCCCCAGCGAATTTTAGCGGGAAAATTGGAAAATCTTGGTTTTTTGGAAAGTTTCTAAAAGCATATTTTGATAGATTTCTACATGGAATTGGATTGATATTTCTTTTAGAATTAGGATATCTTTAGACTAAGATTTATTTCCAAATTGGATTCTATTTTTTTATGGAAACTAGTTATGATTTGTAATTCCTTTTAGGATTTGAATTTCTACTTCTTATAGGATTTAGGACTTTTTCTAACACTATAAATAGAGGATAAGAGTCAGGGTTTTAAGCATTCAATTATCAACTATCATCTATTGGAGTGCAGATTCAAGAGCATGTCAGGCTAGTTCTTTTTATTCAGTTCTAAAGGGAGGTGAATTCTTGTTACAAGTAATTGATTAATTGAGTATTATTATTTATTTCTTCTTGTGTGAAATTTCTTCTGATAATCTATTTTCATTGATTGCATGCTAATTGATCTTATTAATTTGATATGGCCAATTGAATTAGTTTGATCATTATCATATGCTAGATTAAGATTGGTATTATGTGTAATTGATATCTGTCTTCATCATAAGTAGCAACTTGATAATAATAATTGTGGACAAGCTTTTGTTTATTGTTAAGATTATCAGAAAATAAGTTAAACAAATCGAGCTTATGTATTTGTTGCTTGGATTAGCCTAATTCTCTATTTCTTAATGCTTCTATCATAAATCTAGAGAGCTTGTTCTAGGTTGTAAGCTAGTTAGAATATGGTGAAGAGCTTATTTCATACAGTGAAAATCTTAGGAGAATTTCGGATAGCAGAGCTTATTGTTATCTAGGGTTAATAGCTTCATTGAAAGGAAAATAATAATAACTTGATTAATTGATTGATGTACGTGGTGAAACTGAACTGCAGAACTGAAGTTTTTACATTTTTGGTTAATTTCATCATTAATTCTTGTTCTCTTAGTTAAAAATAATTTTCAAAAACCCCCATCTTTATTTTCTGTTGAAATAGTAGAATAATTCTAAAACAACTTTACTCTCTATGGGATCGATCCTTACTAGCTACTGTGCTAATTATTATAAATTGTGAAGTGAAATTGAGGTTAATTTAGGAGTGTCAATGACAGCTCCCAAATTTTGGCGCCGTTGCCGGGGAGTGTTATTTGTCTTTGTTTATTCTTTGTTTTCGTTTATTTTTATTATTGGCTTTTTGTTTTTGTTTTATGACTCAATCCTCTAACATTATTGACTAAAATTTTGTTTAAGAGATAAAGAAAACTGCAGATACAAAAGAAGCTCTTATTCCATCACTTGAAGTGGAAGAGATGGCGGTGCCAAATAACAACAGAACTTTGAAAGAACTAGCTACTCTTGATCTGACTAAACCATTTTTTTGTATTGAGTATCCTACTTTAGATGTTGCTTTTGAACTTAACTTCGGACTAATTCGTCTTTTGCCTATTTTGTCGTGGTCTTATAGGTGAAAATCCATATAAGCATATAAAGGAGTTCCATGTGGTGTGTTCCATGATGAAATCACAAGGAGTGACAGAGGAGCAGATCAAGCTTAGACTTTTTCCATTCTCCTTAACGGATTTGGCTAAAGACTGGTTACTATCTACCATCAGGATCAATAAGATCATGGACTGATATGCAAAGGTTATTCTTGGAGAAGTATTTCCCTGCATCAAGAGTTGCCGATACAAGGAAGGAGATATGTGGAATCAGGCAGTTCAATGGAGAAACTCTCTACGATTATTGGGAAAGGTTCAAGAAGTTGTGTTCAAGCTGTCCACCTCACGGAGTTGATGACCATCACTTGATCCAGTACTTCTCCGAGGGGTTGCTACCAATGGAAAGAAGTATGATCGATGCAGCTAGTGGAGGAGCACTGGTAGATAAAACTCCAGACGCTGTAAAGAACTTAATTACAACCACGGCAGTCAACTCACATCAGTATGGTACTAGGATGACTTATGCATCACAAAGGGTAAAAGAGGTGAGCACTTATAATATTGAGCAACAAATTTATGAATTAACTGCTATAGTTCGACAAATGGCTGCAAGGAATACGCAAGGTTTTCAGCAAGCTCAACCTCAGTACTGTACATAGAACCAACAAGTACTTGTCAATTTTGGGACATCTATGGAGGATATATTTAAGGCATTCATGAACCAAACACAATAGTTCATGAGTCAGACACAACAATTCTAGCAGGAGACATGAACTTCTGTTCAAGATCTAAGGGACCAAGTTAGTCAGCTTGCAACCACAGTAGGAAGGTCACTTTTCAAACTGTTGAAAATATAAGTGCCATAAAATTGAGATGTGGTGCAGGGGATCAACAGCAAGGAAATTCAATACAAAGCAAGTCCGATAATAGTAAAAAAGGCAGTAGTGATGTACTCAAGCACAAATTTTCACCTCTTTCAGCTTATGAACCGAAACTACCTTTTCCACAAGTTCTAACGAGGAATTTGAAAGTTAGAAAGAATTCAACGTGGTATAAGAGTAATGAAAAATTCCTGGAAGAAATGGCGAATAGGGAACAAAAACTTAAAGATGATGAGGAGTTCACTCGTGGAAACCAGTTGAAAGTGCTTGAGGCTACTACTGAATTTGAAGAAGAAATCAGATATTCAAAGTCTGAAAAGGATGAACAAGAGGAAGAGGAGAACAATTGGATAAGTTTTGCAGATCTTTACAAAGAGGATATAGGTGATACAGCGTTGCAAACAACAAAAACACTACATGATACAGATCATGGGACCTTAACTATAGAATTGGATGAGGCACATGTCCAGTTCAGCACATATGAGACTAAAAGGTATCTTGGTATTGTTGATTTTGTTTTTTTTACTGATGTTGTTGACTCTATAGTGCATGAATCTTTTGGTCAAATACAATTATACGAGAAGGATTTGAGGGCTGGAATGGAGCAAAATCATGATCTAAAAGATGCTCTTAATGAAGAATTGAAGTTGTTACCAGTCCACTTGAAGTTCACAAGTCCAATTACATAGAATGAGAAGGATGATGTCAAGCCAATGACAATAAACAAGGGCAGCTGCTTGGGAGGCAACCCAAGATTCCAGATTTGATTTTTCTATCCCTTTACTTTTTAGTTTTTGCATGTTAGTTAGTAGTTTTTTTCTTTTTTGCATAATTTTCTTACATTGGGGACAATGTAAAGTTTGAGTGTGGGGGAAAGATTTATATTTTTATTTTATTAGGGGATATTGATCTGATTTTGATGGGGAATTTGAAAAAAATTAATGCTTTTGAAAATTTTTGAAAATTTTGGTTTCGTGATTCTATTTGGCTAAGTGTTAAAAAGATTAAAGTCAAAGATTGAAAATTAATGCTAAATTTCAGAATCTAATTGATGTTTAATTTTTTAATGAATGATAACAACTAAGCCATGATCCATAGTAATTGATTTGAATTGAATTTGTGATACATGAGTACTTGAATATGAGAAACATGTTTATTTGGCTAAGTTATTTGTGGAGTTGTCTATGTGCACTGATTTCATTACTTAGAATTGTTTAACTTGCTTATGTTGTTGCAGAACCATGTGAAAAAAATGATGAATGAAAAAAAGAAAAAAAAGAGAAGGAAAAAAAATGAAAAATGAAAATCTGCTTTAATGTCCATTGTGCGAAATAACTGGGTATCCAAGCCTCGGGAAGCATCGGTATTCACGCAGAAATGTGTGATGGATAAAAGCAGCTTAATTAATCGACTTTTGTGGCCTTTGTTACTTAAATAAGTAAGCCTTAGGGTTGTCTCTACACCTAGCGCCCTAAGATCATCTGGTTTAGGAGTCGTTGATGGAAAGTTCGCTAATGGGTAACTCTGAAAAGCCTAAAAAAAGGAGACACTGCACATGTCAAGAAAAGAAAAAAATATACGAGAAAATCATGAAAATACATTCATCTGTGCTAAAGAGAAGGTTCTATAAAAAAATTAAAAAGCAAGGAAAAATTTGTTCTTGGTTATGAGTCAGTGTGCACGGATTTTATTCCATAATAACCGAGTAGAGTAAGTATGTGGATTGTACGTAAGTTTCTTATGTGGTTACAGGTTGGTTTAATGAAATTCGTTGATGAAATGGTAAGGTTGTTCGTTGTGAAATAATTGATGATGCATTGATTAGATTTCTGTGAGTTTAGTGTTAAAAAGTCATGATTTGTATCTTGAAATCTTTTTACATAATGGTTGAATATAATTTTTTTGGAAATCAAACTTTTGTTTTACACGAGGATGTGCATATTATTTATTTATTTTGATTCCTTTATATTTAGTTTTATTGCATGTTTCTTGTGTATATGAGCTTATTAAGGTGTTTAATGATTTCAGGAAGAATTGGAGCTGAAATGAAAAAGGGAAAAATTGCAGTATTTTTAGCATTAAGTTGGATGCATGGTTTTGGCTTGGGACTTAGATTTTATTGTAGAGCTCTTCCTTAGCTTTCCAGAACATCTTGAATCGTCCTAATCAGAGTTCGTATGTAGAAGTTATGATCTTTTTACCAGACGGAAGTTGAACCTCAAAGTTTGGAAGTTGCAATTTGCATATCAGTCACTTGGAGCCTAATTTCGACCTTGATATAGCCAGAATTTGTCTAATCTCAAAGCATGAAAGTTGTATATCTCGTCGATATCTCCGTTTTGATAGGTAGTAGGCCTCGTAACTCCTCCTAGATCAAATATTATGCTCATTTTACCAAAGGACGTCGCAGCAGAAAATGAAAATTTGCCCCCAGCGAATTTGAGCGGAAAAATTGGGAAATCTTGGATTTTTGGAAAGTTTCTAAAAGCATATTTTGATAGATTTCTACATGGAATTGGATTGATATTTCTTTTAGAATTAGGATATCTTTAGACTAAGATTTATTTCCAAATTGGATTCTATTTCTTTATTAAAACTAGTTATGATTTGTAATTCCTTTTAGGATTTGGATTTCTACTTTCTATAGGATTTAGGACTTTGTCTAGCGCTATAAATAGATGATGAGAGTCAGGGTTTTAAGCATTCAACTATCAACTATCATCTATTGGAGTGCAGACTCAAGAGCATGTCAGGCTAGTTCTTTTTATTCAGTTCTAAAGGGAGGTGAATTCTTGTTACAAGTAATTGATTAATTGAGTATTATTATTTATTTCTTCTTGTGTGAAATTTCTTCTGATAATTTGTTTTCATTGATTTCATGCTAATTGATCTAATTAATTTGATATGACCAATTGAATTAGTTTGATCATTATCATATGCTAGATTAAGATTGGTATTACGTGTAATTGATATCTGTCTTCATCATAAGTAGCAACTTGGTAATAATAATTGTGGACAAGTTTTTGTTTATCGCTAAGATTATCAGAAAATAAGTTAAAAAAATCGAGCATATGTGTTTGTTGCTTGGATTAGCCTAATTCTCTATTTTTTTTAATGCTTCTATCATATTAAATCTAGAGAGCTTGTTCTAGGTTGTATGCTAGTTAGAATCTGGTGAAAAGCTTATTTCATACAGTGAAAATCTAAGGAGAATTTCGAATAGCAGAGCTTATTGTTATCTAGGGCTAATAGTTTCATTGAAGGGAAAATAATAATAACTTGATTAATTGATTGATGTACTTGGTGAAACTGAACTGCAGAACTGAAGTTTTTTATATTTGGTTAATTTCATCATTAATTCTTGTTCTCTCAGTTTAAAAATAATTTTCAAAAATCCCCATCTTTATTTTTTGTTGAAATAGTAGAATAATTCTAAAATAACTTTACTCTCTGTGGGATAGATCCTTACTTGCTACTTTGCTAATTATTATAAAATGTCAAGTGAAAGTGAGGTTAATTTAGTAGTGTCAACGACAGCTCCCACTTTCATATCAAGCAATAAAGCCATTCGTTTATTGAAAATGGATGTCAAACTTTCTTAGCCCATGTCACAGATTTAAACAAAAAAATGTCAGATTTGAATGATATTTCTATTATTAATAAAATTCCTGAAGTATTTTCCGAAGAACTTCCTTACCTACCCCCAGAGCGTGAAATTGAATTTTGTTTTGACTTTGAACCTGGTACAAAACCCATTTTCAAAACTCCATATCGAATGGCTCCTATTGAACTTCAGGAGTTAAAAACTCAATTGCAAGAATTGTTAGACATCGGTTTCATTCGTCCTAGTACATCTCCTTGGGGTGCTCCTGTTCTATTCGTAAAGAAGAAAGATGTGAGTGTTCGACTTTGCATTGACTATCGAGAGTTGAATCATGTCACCCTAAAAAATAGGTACCCGTTACCTCGCATTGACGTCCTATTTGACCAGTTGCAAGGTGCTAAATTCTTTTTAAAGATTGATCTTTGTTCCATATATCACCAGTTAAAGATTAAAACCGATGACATTCCAAAGACTGCTTTCAGAACTCGGTACGGGCATTACGAATTCCTAGTTATGTCTTTTGGATTGACTGCTCCTGCTGCTTTTATTGATATGATGAATTGAGTATTCAAGGAATATTTGGATTATTTTGTGGCTATCTTTATTGATCATATCCTTATCTACTCCAAAAGCAGTGAAGATCATTAGCAACACTTGAGGTTGATACTCCAAAAGCTTCATGAAAACAAGTTATATGCCAAGTTAAAGAAATGCGAGTTCTGCCTTGAGGAAGTAGCATTCCGTGGGCACGTGATATCAAAACATGGAATATCAGTTGACCTGGCAAAAATTGAAGTAATACAAAGTTGGGAGAAACCCAAGTCAGTAACCGAAATACGTAGCTTTCTGGGCTTAGCTGGTTATTATTGGAGATTCGTAAAAGGATTTTCTCGAATTGCTACTGTAAAACCCCAACTTTTTATGAATAAAAATTTAATTTTTTCTAAATATTATTTTGAATAATAACGTGTGGATTTAATATAAAGTTATAGTTATGGGTAATATGTGAAAATTTTGCAGAGTAAGCAAGTTATCATAAAATATTCGTTTGGTCGGGGAATATTCTTTTTGTCGGAGAATATTCGTATGACGGCACAATCATTGGTGAACCCCATATAACGGAGTTAATATTGGATATAGAAAGAGGTAGAAATAACCTTTTTATAAAAATAATGGCAAAACTTTTACCGTTAACTGTTGAAATACCCGGTGATAAAAGTACAAGAATATGTCTGGGTCGCATAAAGAAAGACATGATATTGTACAGTATCTCTGATTATTGATGCTTACTTAAGAAGTCACTTTGTTTTATTCAATTATTGTCATAGTAGTTGCTGCATAGTATCTCATACTATTGTTTCAATTATTATCACAGTATCATCTGCACAATATTTTATATTATTAAATCAATAATTGAGTCGACACAGTTATTCATATAATTATTTGCATTATTGATAATGTCTAGAAAGTTCTGTCGAGAAAAGGGGTTAGGTTATTTAATTGCGCGCCAATAAGGAGAATTCTTTATCGAAAAGCCTCCTCTTTCCTAAGAATGATTTGGTTGTCAATATTGTGAGTTATAATATTAATGATGAATAATTGTTGAAAGATTAAAAATGTGTTTATTGAAGATAAGTGATTTATGGTAAATATTTATTCAATTTTTGATATAAATAGAGGGGGTTTTCATGAAGTATTTGTTATAAGTTTGGCTTATTATATAGACCCCCACTTACTCATTTTTCAAAATCGTCGGTAGAAAGTTATCTTAGTTTTGTTTTATTTTATTATTATTATAATAGTAATAAAATAGAAAACTTTTTATATGAACAGAATACTTTTTATATTATATATAAAGTTATTTATTTTATTAGATTATTAATATAATATATTATATATAAAGTTTTTGTTTTATTAGAATATTTTATTACACAGTGATGAATAGTAAAATCAAAATTTTTGACGAATTCTCCGTGACTGCGCTCGTGAATTTTCTTACCTGTGCATCCGTGATTTTCTTAAATAGTGCCCTGCCATTCTCCTATAAATAGAATGCTTAGTTAAGAAATGAAAATCACACCAGAATCAGAAAATTCTTCTTCTATAATATTGCACGTATTTCTTTTGAGCATAAGAATACTTTAAGTGTAGTAAATAGTACTAGTTTTCTTCAAGAATATCTCCGCTTTACCAGTCGGAATTACTCTCCTATTAAGGTAAGGGGTATTATTTCTTTCGTATTCGTAAAGGATTCTTCATACTCATAAAGGTTTTCATTCTATTCTTTATTAATATGCGGACTGTAGGAGTAACCTGTCTACGCGGATTACCGCATGCATGGTGAATAACCATTCGTATTCATTCTTTATTAATCTGCGGTAGTAACCTATCTACACGGATTACTGCATGCATGGTGAATAATCCTTCGTATTCATTTTTTATTAAGCTGTGGAAATGATATGTCTACGCGGATTACCGTATGACGGGTGAAAATCCATTTACAGTTTTGTATATTCTTTCATACTTGTATGGGATATCATTTCTTTTGTACTCGTAAGGGATATTATTTTCGTTCAATACTCATAAGAAATATTAATTTCTTCCATACTCTGTAATATGTAAGTACTATTATTTCGTTTCTTATTCCTAAATCTACACTTATTTTGATAAGTATTGCTTCTATACTTCCTAAAAGTAGTAGAATATCCTTGAATTGTGTGCTTCATCTAGTATCGTTTTGCTGAAATATTTTTCTGAACTTTCTTATTAAATTTTAATCTTTTCATGTCGGGGTACTATTCACGAGGTACTATTCACTCGGGTACTATTTATTCGGGTACTATTCATGGGGTACTATCTACGACAAAATTGGTTTCTTTTCTGTCCAAATTATTTTTGATACATGAATATCATTCTTGAATTTTACTCCACAATTAGTTATCATGTTGACAATTTGGACATTCTTGAACTCTAGATAAATTGAATTATAAATCTTTAATATTTATCATTGATCTCACTTGATTGATTTCTTATATCATTGTCATCATCCTCATGCTTATACTGTGGTGAAAGTCATCTTTGGCCCGTAGTGCATAGATGGACTGTTTATTGGTATGATTATGACCAAAAATTGTGTATTGGTATAATCATGACCTGTAATGTTACAGAAAAATGATGTGGTGAAAGTCCTCTTTGGCCCGTAGTGCATAGATGGACAGTTGTTTGGCATGATTATGACTACTGGTGATACTAACGAATATCATTGGCCCGTAGTGCATGGATAATTTGTTGATGTGAAATATTTATTGAGTTGTGTTACAGAGATAAAATATTGATGATAAACTTTTAAATCATAGAAGATAGAAGACATTATGCTTTACTTGACTCTTCTAATGGATTGCTTGTTCCGCTGGAGTTGTTGATCTAAACTTATTGTCTATTGTATTCTATCAGATTTTACATTGTTGAAGACTAAGGATAATTTATTATAAATTATCTTAGTCATAATATTCTTTACTGGGCTAGTTGAGCTCACCCTTTTCTTTCATTATTCTCTTCTGAAAATGAGAATATAGCTGGGACTAGTCGGGGAATGGTGTGATAGTCCAAGATGGTGGCTATAGTAGTCCTCATTATTCTATAAAATAGTGTGATAATAATTTTAATGAGGACTTATTTTGAGTTTTGATATTGTCTACAAGACAATATTTGTATTAAAACTCACATTTTATGTTTTGTAATATTTTGCAAGACAGTTCAATAGTTGTATAAATGAAGTTTATATTTTAATTATATACCATGTATTAGGTGACTCAGAATGGGTTGTGTAGACCTATTTTGGGGGCGTCACAGTTGGTATCAAACCTTAGGGATATGATCCCTGATGGATATCTGAGGCTAGAACTAGGAGAGGAGAGACGAGTAAATCCTTCGCTAGTGTGTCCTGCCTAAGTTTATTTGTTATTTAATTAGTCGATCAAAATATAGGGATAATATGTGGCATGTCAGTTAACCCTTTTTTTGTGGCTGTGTTTGAAAATGGCATATGAAAATTTTAAGATAAACAATGGAGCATATGAGACCGTTGAGACACCGCCATTCAATAACCAGGATAATGTGCATCAGGAAGGCAATAATCCTCATATAAATAACAACACCGACTAAATGATGAACGATGGGATGTTTAGGAGCTTTCTGTAATTCATGCATTACCAAACGAGAGAGATTCCTATTCAAAATGTAGGTGGAAACAATGGCAACTCATGGCTAGTCACTGCTAAGTAATTCAAGGAGTTGGGACCACCAGATTTTTTGGGAAAGCTAGAGCCACTTAAGGCAGACGAATGGATTAAGAAGATCTCCAAGATATTTGATGTCCTGGGATGCTCAGAGGAGCAAAAGGTTTCCTTCACCACCTTTATGTTGTGAGGAGAGGCAGATTACTGGTGGGAATCTGTAAAATGTACTCATCTTTTCACACTGAAGATGTCTTGGGGAGAAGTTACAAGAATTATTCAACGACGAGTACTTTCCAGAGAGTATTCATCACATGCAAGAGGTGAAATGCATCAAGCTGGAACAAAAAAATATGACCATATCGCAATACGAGGCTACGTTTGCAGAGTTATCCCAGTTTCTATCCCATTTAGTAGATAATGAGGAGCGAATGACACAAATGTTTCTGAGAGGTTTGAAACTCAAAATTCGTCAATACCTCATTTCTCACAAACTGTGTTTGTATTTAGATGTTGTGAATAGGGCTCAGTTATTGGAGCGTGATAATGAGTCAGCCCAACCAAAAGATAACAGTCGGTAAAACGATAATGGTCATACCAGTGGTAACAGTCATCGAAGCGGTGATAACAAACGTGGAGAAAATTATCATGCCAGAAATGGTAACCACTTCGGTGGTAATCCTGGCCAAGATAATTGAAGAAATGAGTCAAGTGGGAATTTCAAAAAGAGAAGATTCAACAATGATAGAAAGACAACATCACCAACACCCATTTTTAAGGAAGGAGAACGACCACCGATCGTATGCTACAGATGCGAAGAGGAAGGACACATCAGTCCAAACTGTATGCAGCAACCCAAAGTTTGTTTCAATTGCGGAAAAGAATGTCATTTAGCTCGATTTTTGTGTGCAGCGAAATCAAGTCCAGCTGGGATGGTGACACCAAAGGCTGTTCCAGATAAGTCAAAGCCGGTAGTTCAAGGGAGAGAATTTGTCGTGACATCCCAAAAAACGAGGAACCCGAATGAAGTTATCACGGGTAAGCTAATCATAAACTCTTGTGAAGTCTATACCTTATTAGATACTGGTTCTACCCATTCTTTTATTTCACCTGTTTATGCTCAACGTTTAAATTTGACTCCAAATAAATTAGACTTTGACTTTTTTGTGGAAACTCCGTTGGGAGAAACCTTCATTACATCCGCTATTTATAAATCTTGTTTGATTCAAATCGAAACTTTCAAATTACCTGTTGATCTCATCTCTTTGAAAATACTTGTAGTTGATGTGATTTTAGGGATTGATTGGTTAACAACTCATCATGCTAAAATTGATTGTTTTTCGTAAGGTTGTTAATTTTCATATTCCTAACCAACCTATTATGTGAATTCAAGCAACCAAACAACTAAAGTCAATCACTATCATATCAAGTCATAAAGCCATTCGTTTATTGAAAATATGGATACAATCAAAGATAGTAACCATAATAGACAACTCGGACAAAGAAAAGAAAATTTAATTTTTATGTGAATAGTGTCGTATACGTGAATAGTGCCGTATACGTGAATACTAACCCCGACACAAAAAGGTAGAAATTTTAGAAGAAAAATCATATTTCATGAATAGTACCGTATTCGTGACTAATACGGTA
This sequence comes from Panax ginseng, assembly GCA_020205605.1. Classification (NCBI taxonomy): domain Eukaryota; kingdom Viridiplantae; phylum Streptophyta; class Magnoliopsida; order Apiales; family Araliaceae; genus Panax; species Panax ginseng. The sequence continues at coordinate 128,193,682 of CM035145.1, read as the reverse complement.
TACGTGAATAGTCACCTCGACATGAAAAGGTAAGAATTTCATAATAAAATTCATACTAATATTTCGTCCTTTCGATGAAGATCAACATAACTCTTTTGTCGATCTTGTGAGGTCTTTATATGTTGCCGGATCATTTGAATCTTTTCCGTAGTCATGTGTACTAATTCTGGTCCCAACAACATTGCTTCACCCACCTCGTCACAACATACTGGAGAGAGGCAATTTCTTCCATACAATGCTTCAAATGGATCCACACCTATACTTGCTTGATAACTATTATTGTAGGAGAATTCCACCGATGGTAGGTACTTATCCCAACTTCCTTTGAAATCTAGGACACTGAGTCTTAATAGATCTTCAAGAGTTTGAATAGTCCTTTCTGATTGCCCGTTCGTTTGACGATGATATGATGAACTGAATCGTAAATCTGTGCCCATAGCTTTCTACAAACTGACCCAAAATCGTGAAGTGAATCTTGGGTCTCGATCAGAAACTATGGATACCAACATACCATGCAATCTCACAATCTCATTCACGTACATACAAGCAATACGTTCAAGGGAATAAGTCTCCCATATCGGCAAGAAATGAGCAGACTTGGTTAATCTATCAACAATAACCCAAATCGCATCTATGCCTTGAGAAACCTTGGGAAAACCCATAACGAAATCCATGGTAATGTTTTCCCACTTCTATTTCGAAATCTCAAGTGGTTTCAATGGATCCTTTGGCACTTGATGCTCCGCCTTTACACGTGGACAAGTTAAACACCTCGATATAAACTCCGCGATCTCTCTTCATATTGCTCCACCAAAATGTATGTCGAATATCATGATACATTTTGGTACTCCCAAGATGGATTGCAAACGGTGTGTTGTGTGCCTCCATCATGATTATATGCTTCAAGTCATAATCGTTAGGAATGCAAAGTCTGGACTTGACTCGAAGTATTCATTCTTCATCGATTCTTGCTTCTAGAATAACACCTTCTTGTACTTTCTTCTTCATACGCATCAACTCTGGGTCTGTGGCTTGAGCATCTTTAACTTTATCAATTAAAGTCATTTCTACTCGTATATTTGATATCATCATGTGGTTACTTAGAGCCTTTAACTCTATCTCCATCATTTGTAAGTCGTATGAAATGGGTCTTTGTGTTAGCAACATCGCACTCGTACCTGCATACGATCTTCTACTCATTGCATCAGCTACCACGTTTGCTTTTACAGGATGGTATTGGATGGTATGGTCGTAATCTTTCAATAGCTTGAGCTAACGTTGTTGCCGCATGTTGAGTTCCTTTTAGGTGAAGAAATATTTAAGGCTCTTATGATCCATATAAATCTCCACTTTCTCCCCATATAGGCAGTGTCCCCAGATCTTCAACACGAAAACGACTGTTGCCAACTCCAGATCATGAGTAGGTTAATTCCTCTCATATTCTTTGAGTTATCGCGAGGCATAGGCTATGACTTTCCCATGTTGCATGGGAACACATCCTAACCCTTTGCCCAAAGCATCGCTGTAGATAACAAATCCATCCGAACCAGATGGTATTGTCAGAATAAGTGTCGAAATGAGTCTACTCTTGAGCTCTTGGAAACTATTCTCGCATTCCTCACTCCATATGAATTTTGTATCTTTTCAAGTCAGCTGAGTTAACGGAGTAGATTCAGAAAATCCTTCCACGAATCTCCGATAATAACCGGCTAAGCCCAGAAAGCTACGTACTTCGGTCACCGACTTCGGTTGCTCCTAACTTTGTAGTTGGACCTTTAACTCCTGAAGTTTAATAGGAGCCATTCGATATGGGGTTTTAGAAATGGGTTTTGTACCAGGTTCAAGGTCAATAAAGAGTTCAACTTCACGTTCTGGGGGTAGACTGGGAAGTTCTTCAGGAAATACGTCAGAAAATTCACTAACAACAGAAATATTATTCAAATCTGAAGTATTTTTGTTCAAGTCCATGACATAGGCTAAGAAAGCTTGACATCCATTTTTTAATAAACGAATGGCTTTATGGCTTGATATGACAGTGATTAACTTTAGTGGTTTGGTTGCTTCAATTTGAATAACAGGTTGGTTAAGAATATGAAAACTAACAACCTTATGAAAACAATCAATTTTAGCATGATGAGTGGTTAACCAGTCAATCCCTAAAATTACATCAAATGCAAGTATCTTTAAAGAGATGAGATCAACAGGTAATGTGATGGTCCCAACTTGAATCAAGCAAGATTTATAAACCGTGGATGTAACGAAAGTTTCTCCTAACGAAGTTTCAACAGATAAGTCAAAGTCTAATTTCTCAGGGGTCGAGTTCAAACGTTGAGCACAAGCAGGAGAAATAAAAGAATGGGTAGAACCGGTATCTAATAAGGTATAAACTTTGCAAGAGTTTATGTTTAGCTTACCCGTGATCACCTCGTTTGGGTTCCTCACGTTTTGGGCAATCACGACAAACGCTCTTCCAGGAACCACCGACTTTGACTTGTCCGGGACAGCCTTTGGAGTCACCATCCCTGCTGGACTTGGTTTCTCTACAGGACAATCTCGAGCTATATGACCTTCCTTTCCACAGTTATAACACACCTTGAATTATTGTGTGCAGTTTAGGTTGATGTGTCCCTCTTTCCCGCATTTATAACATACGTGACCAAGTGGTCGCTTCTCCTCCCCAAAGCGAGCTTGATGTCTTTGGTCGACGCCTTCACGTTGTCATTGTTGTACCTTCTCTTTTTAAATCTCCCCCCGACTCGCTTCTTCTACTATCATGGCCACGATTACCACCAGAGTGGTTACCGCTTTTGTTCGGATATTTTTCTCCCCGCTGGTTATTATTGCTCTGATGTCTGCTGCCACCGGTATGACCCTGGTTGTGGTGCCTCGGTTGAACAGAATCATTATCTCGCTCTAATAATTGATCCTTGTTCACAACATCTGAATATAGAGAAAATTTGTGAGCGATAAGGTATTGACGAATTTCGGGTTTCAAACCTCTTAGAAACATCCGCGTCATACGTTCCTCATTCTCTTCCAAATGAGGTGCAAACCTGGATAACTTTGCGAACTTAGCCTCGTACTCGGACACAGTCATGATGTTATGTTCCAGTCTGATAAACTCTACTTCCTTTATATGACGAATACTTTCAGGAAAGTACTTGTCATTGAACAGTTTTTAGAACGCTTCCCAAGACATATTGAGTGCGACTGATTGGGTACGCTTCACAAATTCCCACCAGTAATCTGCTTCACCATGGAACATAAAGGTGGCGAATGGAACCTTCTGTTCCTCCGTGCATCCCAAAACATCAAATATCTTGGTAATTTGCTTAACCCACGTTTTTGCCTTGATCGGATCAGGCTTTCCCAAAAACTCTGGTGGTCCCAACTCTTTGAACTGCTTAGCTGTGACAAGCCGTGCGTTGCTATTATTTCCACCCGTATTTTGTACACGAGTCTCCCTTGTCTGATTTTGCATGAACTGCAAAAAGCTTCTAAATATCACATCATTCATCGTTTGATCGGTGGTGTTGTTTACAAGAGGAGCATTGTTGTCATGTTACACGTTCTCCTGGTTGGTGATTAAAGGTGTCTCCACGGTCTCATTCACTCCATTGTTAACATTTTTTCAGCTGCCATTCTCAAATACTTCCATAAAACAATGGTTAATTAAAGAAATTGAAATTTCACATATTATCTCTATATTCCGACCGACCAATTAAACACATATAAGCTTAGGTAGGACACACTAGCGAAGGATTTACTCGTCACTCCCTTCCTAGTTCTAACCCTAGATTTCCATCAGAGATCATATCCCTAAGCTCTAATACCGACTGTGATGCCCCCAAAATAGGTCCATACAACCCATTCTGAGTCGCCAAATACATAGTACAGAAAATAACTACAACTTCATTATTACAATTGTCATGTAAAATATGACAACACATTGACGTCCCCAAAACAGGTATACATCGCCTATCTTGAGTCGCCAGATACATGGTACATAAATTTAAATACAACTTAATTATACAACAGTCGTGTAAAATACGATAAAACATAGCTGAGAGTTTAAACAAGAATATTATCATCTAGATAATATCCACACTCAATGGAGTCCTCATTACAATTATTATCACATTATTCCGTAGAATAGTGAGGACAACTAAAGCCACTTATACTGGATCATCACTCCATTCCCCGAATCGTCCCAGCTATATTCTCATTTCCTGAAGAGAACAATGAAAGAAAGGGTGAGCTCAACTAGCCCAGTAAGAAATATTATGACTAAGATAATGCGTATATAAAGTATCCTTAGTCTTCAACATAAGATAACAACCGATAGAATATAATAGACAACAAGTTTTAGATCAACAACTGCAATGAATAAGCAATCCATTAGAAGAGTCAAATAGAGCATAAAATCTACTATCTTCTATGATTTAAAAAGTTTTTCATCAACTTTATCACTGAGACTCAGCATAATAAATAAAATCAAATCATCCCTGCACCACGGCCAAGGATATTCATGTAATCATCAATGGTCATGATTATACCGAATAATCCACGGTCATAATCATACCAACAACTCATCCATCAATGAACTACAGAATGATGAGGACTTTTACCACATCATTCGTTACATTACGGTCATGATTATACCGAATAATCCCTAGTCATAATCATACCAAGTCCATCTATGCATGTAAGCCAAAGATGACTTTCATCACAATATAAGCATGAGGATGATGACAATGACATAATAATTCAATAAAACAAGTTCAAGGATAAATTTTAAAGATTTACAATTTAATTTATCCAGAAATTAATAACGTTCAAATTGTCAACATGATACTGCTTTGTGGAGTAAAATTCAAGAATAATATTCATGTACCAAAAATAATTTGGACAGAAAAGAAATGTATTTTTGCGGGTAAATAATACCCCGTGAATAGTACCCTGTGAATAGTACTTCGGGAATAGTACCTCGTGAATAGTACCCCGAAATGAAAAGTACCCCAAATACCCAGGTGAATAATATTCGGGTGAATAGTAATTTTGGTTAATAGTAACCTGTGAATAGTAACTCGTGAATAGTACTCCGACATGAAAAGTGTCCCGAATACCCGAGTGAATAATACTAGAGTGAATAGTAATTGGGTGAATTGTAACCCATGAATAGTAACTCGTAAATAAAATACCAAATAAAATGATATTTCATGATGAGTACAAAAGAAATGATATTTCACCCGCCATGCGGTAATCCAAGTAGACATATCATTTCCATAATTTAATAAAGAATGAATATAAAGGATCATTCACCATGCATGCGGTAATCCACATAGACAGGTTATTCCAACATAATAATAAAGAATGGAATAACAGAAGAATTCACCAGGCATGCGATAAACTGCACAGACAGGTTATTTCAACATAATAATAAATAATGGAACTAAAGTATGCGTGTCATACGCATGCATGTGATATTCCAAATGTAATAATAAAGAATGGGACCAAGTCATGCGTAATCCACACAGATAGGATATTTCAACAGAATAATAAAGAATGAAATCAGGTCATGCGTAATCCGTACAGACAGGATATTCCAATAGAATAATAAAGAATGGAATAATAGAAGAATTTCAACATGTATGCGGTACTTCGCATAGACATGTTATTCCAACATAAGAATAAAGAATGGAATAACAGAAGAATTTCACCATGTATGCGGTACTTCGTATAGGCAGGTTATTCCAACATAATAATAAAGAATGGAATAACAGAAGCTCTCTTCATGAATACAAAAGAAATAATACCACTTACCTTAGAAGAAAACTGGATACTGGAATAGTGAGGTAGAAAACTTCTCTTCTTCTTTCTCTCTATAATTTCTCTCTATAATAATTGCTCTATAGCTTTAGTGAATTGGTGAGAAATGAAGGAAGAATGAGCTTCTATTTATAGAAAAATATAGTTTCGATAATCGCACGTTTTGGGGCTCGAAATATTACAGTATAATACCTTCCTCTTTTTTTCATTTTTAATTTAGTCCTACAAGTATTATCAAACTTGCACCACCTCCCCTAATAGTAAATAATGCGAATTAATAGTAAATCATGTGACTCAATAGTTCTAATCATGTAAAAAAACTAATTACAGTATAGTAACTTCATCTATACCTCCATTTTTAATTTAGTCATACAAGTATTATCAATCTTGCACCAACTCCCCTAATAGTAAATCATGTGAATCAATAGTACACACATGTGAATAAATAGTTATAAGCATGTGAATTAATAGCAATTAATTGCTCATTTATCCGATTAATTACCCGATTGGTCAATATAACCTCCAGACATCAATTATTATCGGAATAGATGTCAATTTCCACTAACACTAATAATCCCAACACAATGAAAATATCAATTTCATCTTTAATCAACACGAACTTATTCAACATTAATATTATAACTCACAATATTTAACAACCAGGTCGTTCCAAGGAAAGAGGGGGCTTTCCGATAAGGATTTCTCCCTATTGGCTCGCAATTAGGTGACCAAACCTCTCCATGACAGAACTTCTAGACATTGTCAATATTGCAAATAATAATATGAATAACTTTGTCGTCTCAATTATTGATTTAATAATATAACATATTATACAGATGATATTGTGACAATAATTGAATTAATAATATGAGAGATATGATGCAGCAATTACTATAGTAATAATTGAGTATAACTGAGTGACTTCTTACGTAAGCATCAATAATCAATACCGTGTGCTACTATGCAACCACACGTATTACTGTACTTTTACTACCGGGTAGTTCAACAGTAATTTAACGGTAATACTTTTGCCGTTATTTTGATAAAAGATAATTTCGCTGCTTTCTAACTACGACATATACTTCGCCAGGCCCACTGATGATTGTGCTTGTCGTCTTGATATTCCCCGACAAAAAGAATATTCCCCGACCAAACGAATATTTTATAACAACTTGCATACTTTGCAAAAATTTATAAATATTACCCACAACTATAACATTATATCAAATCCACACCATAATATTAAAAAAATATTTCAAGAAATTTAAATCTTTATTCATAAATTTGGGGTCTCACAATCTCCCCTCCTTATGAAATTTCGCCCTCGAAATTTACGTACGTACCTGGTATGCCGAAGAGATGAGGATACCTCGACAGATTCTAACTCTTGAGGTATAACCTTTGAGTGTCGAATATGATCCTTCTTATCCAAGATTTTAACACATATCTCATCATTCGTTAAATCTTCTGCTATCTCATCTAGTTCTAATTCAATAATATGGTTCGGGTCGTCCACATAATTACGTAACATCGATACGTGAAAAATGTTATGAACATGCGACATACTTGGCGGTAAAACAAGTCTATAGGTCACAGTTCCTACTCGATCGAGGATTTCAAATAGGCCAATTAAATCGAGGGTTGAGATTTTCTCTATTCATCGACTCTTGCTTCTAGAATAACGTCTTCTTAAACCTTCTTCTTCACATTCATCAGCTCCGGGTGTGTAGCTTGGGCGGCTTTAACTTTATCGATTAAAGTCAATTCTACTCATATATTTGCTATCTTCACATGGGTCTCTAGAGTCTTTATGTAAGGCCCCAACTTTTTATAAATAAAGATTTAATTTTCTCTAATTATTATTTTGAAATAGTAAGGGGTTGATTTGATTAATGTGGTTAGTTATGTGTAAAATGCGCAAATATTTCAAATAAGCAAGTGGTTATAAAATATTCGTTTGGTCGTGGAATATTCTTACTGTCGGGGAATATTCGTACGACGGCGCAGCCTTATGTGGGCCCCATAACAAAAAGTGATTGGATGAAGAAAACGACAAGTATAAGTTGTTTATAAATAACGACGTAGTTATTACTGCTATTATCTTGTTGGAATACCTTTGGTTAAAACACGATGTCTGCGTTGTTGCACAAAGAAGACACTGGTATTGCACCAATTATTGATTCTTACGTAAGAAGGCACTACTCAATAATTGTTACAGTAATTACTGTTCAATATTTTATTTTATTGATTCAATAATTGCTACGTTGATATTTTATATTATTGTTATTTCAATAATTGTCACTACACATTATTTTCCATTATCAGATCAATAATTCATTTTATTTGAATAATATTATTAGATAACATTATTGGCAATGTCTAGAAAGTTTTGTCTAAGGAGAGGTTTGGTCACCTAATTGCGCGCCAGTAAGGAGAAATCCTTATTGGAATGCCCCCTCTTTCCTGGGAACAGTTTGGTTGTCAATATTGTGATTCTGTAATATTATTTGTGAATAATTAATTATTAATTTATATGATAAGGAAAATATTCATTTTATGTGGATATAGATGGAGAAAATTTTTAATGTGACAATTGTTAAAAATTGATATTTTATCTTTTCTAATAAAATAATTTATTTAAATATATTATTATATTATAATAATATAATAATGGTGATATTTTATAATGAATGTGTGATATATGAATAAATGAGGAGGAAGAGTATTTTTGTTACGAAAAAATATTTAACACATGTTTTGTGTGTTGATGGACCCCATTTTGACTGAAATTTGATTATAGCCTGCAAAATCGTCCGTATGTGGATTTCGGTCAATTTTTGTTTGGAATTTGAAAAAACTTTCTTCTGCAAAGTTGTAGAGAATTGAATTTCCTATAGAAGGACATAAGATTCGATTTTTTCTGATAAAAGGGCTATTTATTATGAATTATTGAAATTTCAGAATAATTAATTTTTGAAGTTTTAAATATTTTTTTAATAAAAACGTTTTTTGCAATTGAGTGGGCCCCACATATGTTGTAAACATGCTGAATTCAAGTCTAAGTGGGCGTAGGAAAATTTTAATATATATTAATATTTTATTAAATTTTCTACTGTGGTGTTCTAAGCATTTTCCTATAAATAGGGTGCTTAGGTTAGAATTGAAAATCACACCAGAAACTGAAGTTTTCCCTATCTATATTATTGAGCGTATTTTTGTGAGTATTTCGATACTGTGAGTGTTGCTATACGGTGCAAGTTCCTTCAAAGACTATATATCCAAAGATTCCAATGTAAATCTTCGCTTTTTTGAGGTAAGGGATGTTATTTTTTTATAAATGATATTATTTTTTTCAATATCATTATACCAGAATATTAGTAAGATTTTTCTTGTGAAATTCTTATCTTTTCATGTCTGGGTTACTATTCATGAGTTACTATTCACGAGTTACTGTTCACGAGTACTATTCACGAAGCACGATGATTTTTCTTGTGGAATTTCTACCTTTTAGTGTCGGAGTTACTATTCACGTATACGGTACTATTCACGTATACGACACTATTCACGAATACGACACTATTCATAGAAAAATTTAAAAAAAAATCTGTGTCCAAGATTGTCTGTTATGGTTTCTATCTTTGATTGGATCTATGTTTTGATCTTCATTTTTGAATTCTGCTCCACAATAGTTTATTATGGAGTATTTTTGAACATGGATAAACTGAAGTACGAATCCTTACTATATGTTCTTTTGTCTCACTGGATTCGTTTTCTTTAAAATATATTTTTCATCATCCTCAGTCCTAAATGATGATATTACTTAATATCTTTGGCATGTAATGCAAAGATGAATGATTTCTTGATGAATATCTTTGGCCCGTAGTGCAAAGATGAACAGGTGTTGAGATGCACATGACCAACTGATGAATATCTTTGGCCTGTAGTGCAAAGATGACTATTTGATTCAAGATGTATATTGATTGATGTTACATGGATAAAATATCGATGATGGACTTTTAAATTCATAGATGATAGTAGATTTCATTCTCTACTTAACTTTTCTAATGAATTATTGTTTCACCGCAGCTTGTTGATCTAAAACTTGTTGTCTATTGTATTCTATCAGATTTTTCCCTGTTGAAGACTAAGGATAATTTGTTGTACATTATCTTAGTCATAATATTCTTTACTGGGCTAGTTGAGCTCACCCTTTTCCTTTTGTTCCACTTTTCTTCTCAGGAGGCGAAAATATAGCGGGAACTAGTCGGGGTGTGGAGTGATGGTTCAAGATAGTTGTTTTAGTAGTATTCACTATTTTGTAAAATAGTGTATCAATAATTGTAATGAGGACTTTATTTGAGTGTGGATATTTTCTAGAACACAATATTTGTATTTAAACTCACAGTTTATGTGTTGTCGTATTTTGCACGACAATTGTATTAATGAAGTTGTAGTTGTTTCTTTACCATGTATTTGGCGACTCTGAATAGGTTGGGTGGATTGGACCTATTTTGGGGGCGTCACACTTTAACTCTATCTTCATCATTTATAAGTTATACGAAATGGGTTTTTGTTGTTAACAACATCGCGCTCATAAACACATACGATCTTCTACTCAACGCGTCAGCTACCACGTTTGCTCTTCCACGATGATATTGAATGGTATAGTCATAATCTTCAACAGCTAGAGCCAATGTCCTTGGCGCATGATACGTTTGTTTTGGTTGAAGAAATATTTAAGGGTTTTAGAAATGGGTTTTATACTGGGGTCAATACAAAATTCGATTTCACGCTCTAGGGGTAGGCTAGGAAGTCTTCAATAATACGTCAGGAAATTTATTAACAATAGAAATATCATTCAAAACTGTGACTCTGATCCGAGACTTGGATAGTACGTCACATTGATACCTATCAACTTGCCTTCGTCATTCACGACATCGCCTACAGAAAGTCTGGCTTCGGTGCATTCCACACAAGGAAGTCACCAGCGACATGCCCGAATCTCTTTATTTATGGCTTGATATGACAGTGATTGACTTTAGTGGTTTGGTTGCTTGAATTCACATAATAGGTTGGTTAGGAATATGAAAGCTAACAACCTTACGAAAAGCATGATGAATAGTTAACCAATCGATTCCTAAAATCGCATCAAATGCAAGTATTTTCAAAGAGATAAGATTGACAGATAACGTGAAAGTGTCGATTTGAATCAAATAAAAGAAAAGTGAATAGTAACCCATGAATAGTAACTCGTTAATAGTACTCTGACACGAAAAGTGCCCCGAATACCCGAGTGAATAGTAATCGGGTGAATAGTAACTCGTAAATAAAATACCAAATAAAATGATATTTCATGACGAGTACAAAAGAAATGATATCTCATACGAGTATAATAGAATATACGAAACTGCAAATAGATTTTCACCCGCCATGCGGTAATCCACGTAGATAGACCATTTCTACAATTTAATAAAGAATGAATACAAAGGATCATTCACCATGCATGCGGTAATCCACATAGATGTGTTATTCCAATGTAATAATAAAGAATGGAATAATGTAAGAATTCACTAGGCATGCGATAGATCGCATGACATACGAGTTATTCCAATGTAATAATAAATAATGGAACCAAAGTTATGCGTAATACGCACGTAAAGGATATTCCAACGTAATAATAAAGAATGGAACCAGTCATGCGTAATCCGCACGACATGTGATATTCCAATGTAATAATAAAGAATGGAACCCGAGTCATGCGTAATCCGCATGAGACATGATATTCCAAATGTAATAATAAAGAATGGAATAATAGAATAATTTCACTATGTATGCGGTACTTGATAGACAAAAGTTCCAACATAATAATAAAGAATGGAATTACGTAAGAATTTCACCATGGATGCGGTATTGCGAGATAAAGTTATTCCAACATAATATTAAACAATGGAATAACAGAAGCTCTCTTCATGAATACGAAAGAAATAATACCCCTTACCTTAGAAAAAAATTGGATATTAGAATAGTGAGGTAGCAGACTTCTATTCTTCTTTCTCTCTATAATTTCTCTCTATAATAATTGCTCTATAGCTTTAGTTAATTTGTGAGAAATGAAGGAAGAATGAGCTTCTATTTATAGGAAAATATAGTTTCGATAATTGCACGTTTTGGGGCTCGAAACATTACAGTATAATACCATCCTCTTTTTCTTCATTTTTAATTTAGTCCTGCAAGTATTATCAAACTTGCACCACCTCCCCTAATAGTAAATAATTTGAATCAATAGTAAATCATGTGACTCAATAGTTCTAATCATGTGAAAAAACAAATTACAATATAATAACTTCATCTATACCTCCATTTTTAATTTAGTCATGCAATTATTATCAATCTTGCACCAACTCCCCTAATAGTAAATCATGTGAATTAATAGTACACACTTGTGAATAAATAGTTATAAGCATGTGAATTAATAGCAATTAATTGCTCATTTATCCGATTAATTACCCGATTGGTCAATATAACCTCCAAACATCAATTATTATCAGAATAGATGTCAATTTCCACTAACACTAATAATCCCAACACAATGAAAATATCAATTTCATCTTTAATCAACACGAACTTATTCAACATTAATATTATAACTCACAATATTTAACAACGAATGTCGTTCTCGTGAAAGAGGGGCTTTTCGATAAGGATTTCTCCCTATTGACGTGCAATTAGGTGACCAAACCTCTCCTTAACAGAACTTCTAGACATTGTTAATATTGCAAATAATAATATGATTAACTTTGTCGTCTCAATTATTGATTTAATAATATAACATATTATACGAGATGATATTGTGACAATAATTGAATCAATAATATGAGAGATATGATGCAAAGAATTACTATAGTAATAATTGAGTATAACCGAGTGACTTCTTTACGTAAGCATCAATAATCAATATCGTAAAGCTACTATGCAACCACGCCAGACATTCACGTACTTTTACAACCAGGTAGTTCAACAGTTTTAATGGTAACATTTTCGCCGTTATTTTGATAAAAAGATAATTCTGTCGTTTTCTAACTACAACAATACTTTCGTTGTGGGGTCCACCAATAATTGTGCCATCGTACGAATATTCCCCGACAAAAAGAATATTCCCCGACCAAACGAATATTTTATAACAACTTGCATACTTTGCAAAAACTTATAAATATTACCCACAACTATAACATTATATCAAATTTACACCATAATATTAAAATAATATTTCGAGAAATTTAAATCTGTATTCATAAAATTTGGGGTCTCACAACACATATGCTGTGAGTTTAAATACAAATATTATCTTCTAGACAGTATCCAAACTTAAATAAGTCCTCATTACAATTATTGATACATTATTTTATAAAATAGTGAGGACTACTAAAACAACTGTCTTGAAACATCACTCCACACCCCAACTAGTTCCCGCTATATTCTCGGCTCCTGAGAAGAAAAATGGAATAAAAAGGAAAAGGATAGTAAAGAATATTATGACTAATATAATGAATAACAAATTGTTGTTAGCCTTCAATAAATCAGATAAAATATAATGGACAACAAGTTTTAGATCAATATTCGCAGTGGAAATAACAATTCATTAGAAGAGTTAAGTAGAGAATGAAGTTTACTATCTTCTATGATTTAAAAGTTCATCATCAATATTTTATCCCTGTAACATCAATCAATATACATCTTAAATCAAATATTCATCTTTGCACTACGTACGGGCCAAAGAAACTCATTTGTATCACCAGTTGGTCATGTTGATCTCAACACCTGTCCATCTTTGCACTACGGGCCAAATATATTCATCAAGTAATCATTCATCTTTGCACTATAAACCAAAGATATTAAGTTATATCACCATTTAGGACTAAGGATGATGAAAATATTTTAAAGAAAACGAATCCAGTGAGATAAAAAGACAAATATTAGGGATTCGTACTTCAGTTTATCCAAGTTCAAAAGTACTCCATAATAATCAATTGTGGAGAAAAATTCAAGAATGAAGATCAAAACATGGATGCAATCAAAGATAATAACCATAATAGACAACTTGGACAAAGAAAAAAAAATTTATTTTTTCTGTGAATAGTGCCGTATACGTGAATAGTAACCCCGACACAAAAAGGTAAAAAATTCATAAGAAAAATCATACTTCGTGAATTATACTCATGAATAGTACTGTATTCGTGAATAGTGTCGTATACGTGAATAGTATCCTCGACATGAAAATGTAATAATTTAATAATAAAATTTATACTAATATTTCGGTATAATGATATTGAAAAAAATAACATCATTTACGAAAAAAATAACATCCCTTACCTAAAAAGAACAATACTTCTGACTGGAATTGTGAGACCCCAGATTTTATGAATAAATAATTAATTTTCTCAAAATAATTTTTTTAAATATTATGGTGTGGATTTGATATAATGTTATAGTTGTGGGTTATATTTATAAATTTTGCAAAGTACGCAAGTTGTTATATAATATTCGATTGGTCGGGGAATATTCTTTTTATCGGGGAATATCCATACGACGGTACAATCATTGATGGACCCCGCAACGGAATTATTGTCGGATTGAGAAAACGACAAAAATACTTTATGAAAATAACGGCGGAAGTTTTACTGTTAATCTGTTGAAACACACTTATGTTAAAAGTACAATGAATGGCGCTGGTTGCATAGTAGTAGCTACGGTATTGATTATTGATGCTTACGTGAGAAGTCACTCAGTTATACTCAATTATTGCTACAGTAATTGATGCATCATATCTTTCATATTATTGATTCAATTATTGTTACAGTATCATCTGCATAATATGATATATTATTAAATCAATGATTGAGACGACAAAGTTATTCATATTATTATTTGCAATATTGACAATGTCTAAAAGTTCTCATCGAGGAGAGGTTTGGTCACCTAATTGCGCTACCAATAAAGAGAAATCCTTATCGGAAAGCCCCTCTTTCATGTGGGAACGACACAGGTCATTAAATATTGTGAGTTATAATATTAATGATGAATGTTATTAAAATTAAAGTTGTGTTCGGAGTTGAATTTGGAGACGCGGATGTGATATTTGAGTCTGGAACGACGAAATTAATAAAAATAGTCTATAAACACAAAATTTTCCGGGATTCACTATTTGGTCAAAAAGTCAACAGTTGACTTTTTTGGGAAAAGTCAAACTGCAAAATTTCAAAATTTATATTGTTGATAAAAATAGTTTCATTATGTTGGAATTGTTTGTGTTAGTGAAAATCAACATCTATTCCGATGATAATTGATGTCTGGGGGTTATATTGATAAATCGGGTAATTTATCGGATAAATGTGCAATTAATTGCTACTAATTCACATGCTTATATAACTATTTGTTCACATGTGTGTACTATTGAATCACATTCTTGTACTATTAGGGGAGTTGGTGCAAAATTGATAATACTTGCATGACTAAGTTAAAAATTGAGGTATAGATGGAGGTACTATACTGTAATTATTTTTATCACATGATTAGAACTATTGAGTCACATGATTTACTATTGATTCACATTATTTACTATTAGGGGAGTTGGTGCAAGTTTGATAATACTTGCAGGACTAAATTAAAAATGAAGAAAAAGAGGAAGGTATTATACTGTAATATTTCGAGCCCCAAAACGTGCAATTATCGAAACTATATTTTCCTATAAATAGAAGCTCATTCTTCCTTCATTTCTCACCAATTCACAAAAGCTTTAGAGCAATTATTATAGAGAAAATTATAGAGAAAAGAAGAAGAGAAGTCTGCCACCTCACTATTCCAAAGATTCAGCTTTTTTTAGGTAGGAAATATTATTTGTTGTACTCGTAGGGAGTATTATTTCTTTCTTATCCATGAGGAGAACTTCAGTTATTCCATTATTTATTATTCTCGTTGGAATAACTCAGATATCGCCAAGTACCCTATACTTGGTGACATTCTTCTATTATTCCGTCTTTATTATTCTGTTGGAATATCCTGTCTATGCGTTTTACGTCGGACCTGGTTCCGTCTTTATTATTCTGTTGGAATATCCTCGCTCGCATGCGTTTACGCTTGGGACACGGGTTCTATCTTTATTATTATTATTCATTGGAATATCATATGCATATGCGTTTTACGCCGGGACTGATTCCGGCCTTATTATTATTTTGTTGGAATAACTTTGTATATCTGAAATCTGCATGCATGGTGATTTCGTTGTTATTTCATTCTTTATTATTCATTGGAACATCCTCGCTTGGTGCGAATTTCACCGACTTCGATCCGTTATTTAGTATTCTGTTGGAATAACCTGTCTATTTGAAGTACCGCATATATGGTGATTTCTTTTGTTATTCCATTCTTTATTATACTCAATTGGTTAAAGTTTTGACTTCTATACTCCATGAAATTAGTGGAATATCCTTGATATTTGCGCTTCATCCAGTATCTTTTCATGGAAATATTCTTCTGAGCATTCTTGTATTTTACTCTACAAAACAGTATCATGTTGACAATTTGGACATTATTAGTTTCTGGATAAATTAATTCTTGAACTTGTTTTATTGAATTCTTATATCATTGTCAGCATCCTCATGTTTATATTTTGTTGAAAGTCAT
Source organism: Panax ginseng (assembly GCA_020205605.1). NCBI lineage: Eukaryota > Viridiplantae > Streptophyta > Magnoliopsida > Apiales > Araliaceae > Panax > Panax ginseng. Next base: position 128,177,173 of record CM035145.1, on the reverse strand, counting down.
CTATGGCCTGTAGTGCATAGATGGACTTGGTATGATTATGATCAGGGATTATTCGGTGTAATCATGACCGTAATGTTACAAATGATGTGGTAAAAGTCCTCATTGGCCCATAGTGCATTGATGGATAGTTTTTAGTATGATTATGGCTATGGATTCTCTTCGGCCAAGGGTGCAAAGATGAATTGTTTTATGGCATGATCAGGACCGTTAATGAAAACACGATTATCTTTGGCCTGTAGTGCATGGATAATTCGTGGTCATGATACTAAAAATATCCTTGGCACCAGAAAGGTGGATGAGTTAATGATGTGGATTATTTATTAAGTCGAGTCTCAAATGATAAAGTTCTTTGAAAACTTTTTTAAATCATAGAAGATAGTAGATTTTATATTTTACTTGACTCTTCTAATGGATTGTTTATTCCGCTGCAGTTTTTGATCTAAAACTTGTTGTCTATTATATTCTAACAGTTGTTATACTATTAAAGGCTAATGATAATTTATTCTGCATTATCTTAGTCATAATATTTCTTACTGGGCTAGTTGAGCTCACCATTTCCTTCACTCATCTCTTCAGGAAATGTGAACGTAGCTGGGACTAGTCGGGGAACAGAGTGATGGTCCTAGATGTTTGTATTAGTAGTCCTCACTATTCTGTTAAATACTGTAACAATAAATGTAATGAGGACTCCATTGAGTTTGTATACTCTCTAGTAAACAATATTTGTATTCAAACTCACAGCTCATGTTGCATATTTAAGATTGAATTTGTATTCTGTACCATGTATTTGGCGACTCAGAATAGGTGATGTATTCCTGTTTTAGGGGCGTCACAGGAATATCGGATATAATGCTGAGAAAAACTTGCACTGCTTATTAACTCTTAAAGTATCTAAATACTCAAAAAAATACGCTTATATTATAGAGAGAGAAAATTTCTGATTCTGGTGTGATTTTCAATTCTAACCTAAGAACCCTATTTATAGGAAAATACTTAGAACGCCAAAGTTGACTAACCTACTACCGGTGGCTTCCACCCATTGCTATTCACGCACACCACCATTGAAATTAATTATTTTTTCACAAAAAACAAAAGTGGGGCCCACCCATGTTTTTAATAAAAATACTTATTTCTAAAACTTCAATAATTCATAATAAATAGCCCTTTTATCCGAAAATTTTGAATTTTATGTCCACTCCATAGGAAATTTAATTCTGTACAACTTTGTAGAAAAAAGTTTTTTCAAATTCCAAACAGAAAATGACCGAAATCCACATACGGATGATTTAATACCTTTATTCCGACAAAATACTGGTAAAACACCTCAGCATTAATTCCTTCATTTCCTTATCATATAAATCAATAATTAATTATTCATAAATAATATTACAGAATCACAATAATGACAACCAGGTCATTTCCAGGAAAGAAAGGGCTTTCCGATAAGGATTTCTCCTTACTGACACGCAATTAGGTGACCAAACTCATTTTCTAGATAGAACTTTCTTAGACATTTTCAATAATGCTATCTAATAATATTATTCAAATAATATGAATTATTGATCTGATAATGGAAAATACTGTGCAGTGACAATTATTGAAACAACAATAATATAAAATATCAACGTAGCAATTATTGAATCAGTAAAATAAAATATTGAGCGAAGAATTACCGTAACAATTATTGAGTAGTGCCTTCTTACGTAAGAATCAATAATCCACAAATCTTTGTGCAATCTGCGTACCATCTTTAAGTAACCATGCGATCATCGTACTTTAACCACCAAGTATTCCAATGATTATTACTGATAATAACTACGCCATTATTTAAAAAGAAACTCATAGTTGTCGCTTTCTTCATCCGACAGTTTTCCGTTATGGGACCCATAAATGGCTGCGCCGTCGTATGAATATTCCCCGACAGCAAGAATATTCCATGACCAAACGAATATTCCCCGAAAATAATGAATATTTTATAACAACTTGCTTACTTAAAATATTTATGCATTTTACCCATAACTAACTATATTAATCAAATCAACCCCTTACTATATCAAAATAATAAATAGGGGAAATTCAATTTTATTCATAAAAAGTTGGGGTCTTACATATTTTTTCTTTCGTATTCGTAAAGGATGTTATTTTTTTTATACTCATAAAGGTTGTCATTCTATTTTTTATTAATATGTGGGAGTAACATGTCTACGCGGATTACTGCATACATGGTGAATAACCATTCGTATTCATTCTTTATTAATATGCGGGAGTAACTTGTCTGCGCGGATTACCGCATGCATAGTGAATAACCCTACGTATTCATTCTTTATTAAATTGTAGAAATGACATGTCTACGCGGATTACCGCATAACGGGTGAAAATTCATTTGCAGTTTTGTATATTCTTTCATACTTGTATGGGATATCATTTCTTTTGTACTCATAAGGGATATTATTTTCGTTCAATATTCATACGAAATACTCTGTAGTATGCAAGTAATATTATTTCATTTCTTATTCCTAAATCTTCACTTATTTTGATAAGTATTACTTCTATACTCCCTAAAATTAGTATAATATCCTTGAATTTTGCGCTTCATCTAATATCGTTTCACTGAAATATTTTTCTGAACTTTCTTATTAAATTTTAATCTTTTCATGTCGGGGTACTATTCACTTGAGTACTATTCACGGGATACTATTTACGACAAAATTGGTTTCTTTTCTGTCCAAATTATTTTTGATACATGAGTATCATTATTGAATTTTACTCCACAATTAGTTATCATGTTGACAATTTGGACATTCTTGAACTCTGGATAAATTGAATTATAAATATTTAAAATTTATCATTGATCTCACTTGATTGATTTCTTATATCATTGTCATCATCATCGTGCTTATATTGTGGTGAAAGTCATCTTTGGCCCGTAATGCATAGATGAACTGTTGATTGGTATGATTATGACCAAAAATTTTGTATTGGTATAATCATGACCTGTAATGTTACAGACAAAGATGTGGTAAAAGTCCTCTTTGTCCCGTAGTGCATAGATGGACAGTTGTTTGGCATGATCATGACCACTGGTGATACTAACGAATATCCGTGGCCCGTAGTGCATGAATAATTCGTTGATGTGAAATATTTATTGAGTTGTGTTACAGAGATAAAATATTGATGATTAACTTTTAAATCATAGAAGATAGTAGACATCATGCTCTACTTGACTATTCTAATGGATTGCATGTTCCGCTACAGTTTTTGATCTAAACTTGTTATCTATTATATCTATCAGATTTTAATACAATATTGTCTCGTAGAAAATATCAAAACTCAAAAGCATGAACGAAGACAAATGTTACTTCCTAAGGCTTTCCCCCCACCTAAGGGTCATAACCTAAAGCTTTGATACCAACTTGTGACACCCCCAAATCCCGGTACTTCATTACCTCAAGATTTGGTGTTCACTTAATCAAAAAATTCATACCTAACTACCCAATCATAATAAAAATTGAATAATCAACCTTCCCTTAAGGGATTATATTAATAAAAAAATCTCCAAGGTTATCTAACCTTTAAATACAATCATTCAAATGCGGAAATTAAATAAATTCTTTATTACATCAATCAAATTAAAGTCTGATAAATAACTGTCAACATATTACAAGTCTTTAATACTTGTTCATCTTTCCCTTTCCCTTACTGGTGCTAGGTACATCTACCTTCTCAATAGTTATATAAGCAAGAGTGAGCAAACAAAGCTCACTTGAAATAACAATGAATAAAATCTTTAAAACAACTGCCAAATAATAGGCTCAATAGAACTGGAAAGAAATAAGTTCTATTACATTCTGAAACATATAACTGAGGGTCTAATGACCATGAACCATGTCCAAAGTTATAAGTAATCTTTCAACTTAAACTTTAACGGTCATAAGACTATAAGGACTCCACGTACTTAGGGGGATCAGCCCTTCGTACAATGTATTGTGCACAAACATTTCAACGCTAAGCGTAAACCCCTAATAATAGGGTTGTTCATCTCAGTATTTAGATTACAAGTCCGTACCAAAGTAAGTTTGGTTTGGATACATTTCAAGGTAATTTGAAATTCAACGATCATCAACTAAGGATTAGTTGAATAAAAAGGTAATAACTCTATGTTAGGGAATAAACCATAATTGAATCAACATTGTATACTAAGTTCATGCTTTAGGAATAATCTAATAGCATACAGATTGAATAATATATCATACCTTGCTTTGAACAACATTTAGCTAAGGTTAAATCTTAGAATTGAATATTAAGCATGCATAATAAGTAATAACTTAAACGATAAACTTATTCATCAGAATAAAGATAATTGCATGCTAAATAACAAGTTTAGGTTTAGAAAAACATGCACAACATAATAATAGAACTAACTCAACGAAAGTGTTGAGTTAGGAAAACTTGCATAATTGTAATCGAACTAAAAATAATAACTTGTTCAACAAAACAAGTTAACAACAAGAATGACTTGGTCAATATAATCAAGATAAGGTAAGTAAACTTGCACAGTGAAAATAAATTTGCGCAACGGAGTTTTAGGGTTAGAAGAACTTGCCTTGCGTATAAGCTATACCGACTTAACTTGAATCACAATACCCTATATATATGTCATCATAACATAATTAGTCACTACCACATTATATATAACTAAGTACATTTATCATGTAAGTTTTGATTCTTAATCACACAATCAAATTACATTAGTAATAAAACTAGTTAAACATTAATAACATGTTCATTCTTAGTATAGAAATACTGAAATCACAACATAACAGTCCTACTATTAACACATAACACTTTTTTAGACTATGTGTAAATAAATCACACTGTCTGGCCATTCTGCTAACTCTCATATTCGCATGCTATACAATTTACATCAATAAACGTATGCTCTCTAGGCCGCATTTCGAGACCACGAGCCAACGATTGGGCGCCAATAACTACTGGCGGCGTTCTTGGCCGAACTCCGAACTTCTACGACCAACCTCGGCAACAGCATGAACAAAAAGCCAATTTGGCCTACAAGCTCCTTTCTAACAACCTAATTAACATGTAATACATACAGAGACTTCATATAAACATAATGTAAAGACTCTTAACATGATTCTACCCATAAAACAATCATAAACATCAAATTTAAAACACCCAATTACACTATTTTTGATAAAACTTCACTTTTGACATTTTCAGTGAAACTCATCACTGTAACTTTGTTTTTCAAACAAAACAATTAATTAAAAATACTTTGTTTATGTTTATTCATCCTTTTTCAATAGTTAAAGTTATAATTTAAACAACTACTAAAACCTTAATTTTATTTTTAAACTAAGCCATATTCATATAAACTCACTATAATATGGGTTTCTTCCCAAACTACAAAAATACATGAATTAATTGACTAATTCACATATATAACTTATGAAAAACAATTTTATAGCAAACAATTTATCATACAAAATCATAAACCACACACAATTTATCCTTCACAAAGATTTTACAGAGAATTCTTAGAAGAGAAAACAACTAAGGCTTTAAAGAAATTTAAAAGGGTTTAAATGATACCTTGTATTCTTAGAAGATGATAGATTTCTTCCTTTGATCAACAAGACTTCTTTTCTCCAATTCTTCTCACAAAACTCTCTAGGATTCTCTCAACTTCTCTCTCAATTTTTCTCTTCTTCTTTTCTTTTTCTCTTCTTCTGAGTCTTTCTCCTAACTCTATTCTAACTTACGTATTAACAAAAAGATAACGTATGGTAATAATATATATTAGTTATATAATATAAATATAGATATAACTGATATCAGTTATCTAAGTTTTGAAAATCAAAAGCCATAAGGCTTGTTTGGCTAACATAATAGAATTAATCAATTAATCCTTATACCTTGTTTGGTAAAACACATTAAAAATAAAGACTTAATATGCATTAAGTCTTGTTTGGCAAAACAGAATTAAACTCCTTTAATTTATTTTAATAACTCCTTTATAGTAAGGTTATTTGTTATACTTTTGTTTAATTAAATTTTAATAATCAATTTAATTAATTCTAATACTAATTTATTAAATTACTTAAACACATAAATCAATACCACATAATTATAATTTCCTTTATAATTATAACTTTATTTAATCAACTACCACTTCATTTTAACTACAAATTCAATTTAAAATGTAATAATTCATTTAATTATTATAAACTCTTTAACTTAACTATTAAATTAAATTAACAATTAATTTTCTCAACTCCTTAATTATTTACTTAACAAATAATTAACTAAATCAAATCAAATCAAATTGAACAATTATTTATTCAACAATAAACATATCTGTTAAATACTTATATAATTCAATAAATATTTAATATTATAATTTAAAATTATGGAATGTTACAAATTATCTTACTCATGATCTAGAGTTGGTAGGAATCATTTTTGCGCTAAAGATCTGGAGACATTACCTATATGGGGAGAAAGTAGAGATTTATACAGATCATAAAAGCCTCAAATATTTTTTCACCCAAAAAGAACTCAACATGCGGCAACGACGTTGGCTTGAGTTATTGAAAGATTACAACCATGTCATTCAATACCATCTTGGAAAAGCGAACGTAGTAGCTGACGCATTGAGTAGAAGATCATATGCGGGTACGAGTACGATATTGTCAACACAAAGGCCCATTTTGTATGACTTACAAAGGATGGAGATAGAGTTAAAGACTCTAAGTACCCACATGATGATGTCGAATATACGAGTAGAACCGACTTTAATCGATAAAGTTAAAGCTACTAAAGCTACAGAACCGGAGCTGATGTGTATGAGGAAGAAAGTACAAGAAGGTGTTATTCCAGAAACAAAGATCGACGAAGAAGGAATACTTCGAGTCAACTCCAGACTTTGTGTTCCTAACAACTCTGATTTGAAGTACAAAATCATGATGGAGTCACAAAACACACCGTTTGTAATCCATCTTGGGAGTACCAAAATGTATCGTGATCTTCGACATATATTTTGGTGGAACAATATTGTAACGCCCCCAAAATAGGTCCACACAACCCATTCCGAGTCGCCAAATACATGGTACAGAAAATAACTACAACTTCATTATTACAATTGTCGTGCAAAATACGACAACACATATGCTGTGAGTTTAAATACAAATATTATCTTCTAGACAATATTTAAAATCAAATAAGTCCTCATTATAATTATTGATACACTATTTTATAAAATAGTGATGACTGCTAAAATAACTTCCCTGAAACATCACTCCACACCCCGACTAGTTCCCGCTAAATTCTCGCCTCCTGAGAAGAAAAATAGAACAAAAAAGAAAAGGGTGAGCTCAACTAACCCAGTAAAGAATATTATGACTAAGATAATGTAGAACAAATTATCGTTAGCCTTCAATAAATCAGATAAAATATAATGGACAACAAGATTTAGATCAATATTCACAGTGAAAATAACAATTCATTAGAAGAGTTAAGTAAAGAATGAAATCTACTATCTTCTATGATTTAAAAGTCCATCATCAATATTTTATCCCTTTAACATCAATCAATATACATCCTGAATCAAATATTCATCTTTTCACTACGGGCCAAAGATATTCATTTGTATCACTAGTTGGTCATGTTCATCTCAATATCTGTCCATCTTTGCACTACGGGCCAAATATATTCATCAAGTAATCATTCATCTTTGCACTACAGGCCAAATATATTTAGTTATATCACCATTTAGGACTAAGGATGATGAAAATATTTTAAAGAAAACGAATCCCGTGAGATAAAAGGACAAAGATTAGGGATTCGTACTTCAGTTTATCCAAGTTCAAAAGTACTCCATAATAATCAATTGTGGAGCAAAATTTAAGAATGATGATCAAAACATGGATACAATCAAAGATAATAACCATAATAGACAACTTGGACAAAGAAAAGAAAATTTAATTTTTCTGTAAATAGTGCCGTATTCATGAATAGTGCCGTATACGTGAATAGTATTGTATACGTGAATAGTAACCCCTACACAAAAAGGTAAAATTTCATAACATGAATAGTGTCGTATACGTGAATAGTATCGTATACGTAAATAGTAACCTTGACATGAAAAGGTAAAATTTTCATAATAAAATTCATACCAATATTTCGGTATAATGATATTAAAAGAAATAACATCATTTACGAAGAAAATAACATCCCTTACCTCAAAAGAGCAGTACTTCTGACTGAAATATCGGATTTAATGTTGAAGAAAACTTGCACTGCTTATCAATTCTCAAAGTATCTAAATACTCACAAAAATAAACTCGATATTATAGAGAGAAAATTTCTAATTCTGATGTGATTTTTAATTCTAATCTAAGCACCCTATTTATAAGAAAATGTCTAGAATGCCAAAGCTGACAAACCTGCTACCGGTGGCTTCCACCCATTGCTATTCACGCACACCACCTTTGAAATTCAGCATTTTTTCACAAAAAACAAAAGTGAGGCCCACCCATATTTTTAATAAAAATATTTATTTCTGAAACTTCAATAAATCATAATAAATAGCCCTTTTATTAGAAAAATACGATTTTTATGTCTATTCCATAGGAAATTTAATTTTCTACAACTTTGCAGAAGAAAGGTTTTCCAAATTCTAAACAGAAATTGACCGAAATTCACATACGGATGATATTTAATACCTCCATTCCGACAAAATACTGATAAAACACCTTAACATTAATTCCTTCATTTATATCCACGTAAAATAAATATTTCTTTATCATATAAATCAATAATTAATTATTCACAAATAATATTACAGAATCACAATAATGACAACCAGGTCGTTCCCATGAAAGAGGGGGCTTTCCAATAAGGATTTCTCCTTACTGGCATGCAATTAGGTGACCAAACCCCTTTCCTAGATAGAACTTCCTTAGACATTACCAATAATGCTATCTAATAATATTATTTTAATAATATGAATTATTGATCTGATAATGAAAAATACTGTGCAGTGACAATTATTGAAACAACAATAATATAAAATATCAACGTAGCAATTATTGAATCAATAAAATAAAATATTGAACATTAATTACTGTAACAATTATTGAGTAGTGCCTTCTTACGTAAGAATCAATAATCTACAAATATTGTGCAATACCGTGTGCTTTTGTGCTACCACGCATATTACTGTACTTTAACCACCAGGTATTCCAACAGTGTTAACGGTAACAACTACGTCGTTATTTTAAAAAAAACTCATACTTTTCATTTTCTTCATCCAACAGTTTTTCATTATGGGGCCCACAAATGGCTGCGTCGTCTTACGAATATTCTCTGACAGCAAGAATATTCCACGACCAAACGAATATTCTCCGACAACAATGAATATTTTATAATCACTTGCTTACTTAAAATATTTGTGCATTTTACCCATAACTAACCACATTAATCAAATCAACCCCTTACTATATCAAAATAATAAATAGGGGAAATTCAATTTTATTCATAAAAAGTTCAGGTCTTACAACCTCCCCTCCTTATGAAATTTCGTCCTCAAAATTAACGTACATACCTGGTGTTTTGAAAAAGAGAGGATACCTCACTTTCATTTCTGATTCCAACTCCCAGGTCATTTCCTCAATAACATGGTTCCTCCACAAAACTTTGACTTGTGGTATAACCTTTGTGCGTAAGACATGTTCCTTTCTATCCAAGATCTTGACAGGTACCTCCTCGTACATAAAATCATCGGTTATCTCGTCTGGTTCTAACTCAATAATGTGGTTTGGGTCTTTTATATATTTACGAAACACAGATATGTGAAAAATATTATGAACACGAGACATGCTTGGAGGTAATGCAAGTCTATAGTCCACCTTTCCTACTTGGTCAAGAATCTCAAATGGATCAACATATTGTGGATTGAACTTTCCTCTCTTCCCAAATCTTGTAACTCCCTTCCATGGAGCAACACGTAACAATACATGATTCCCAATATTAAATTCTACGTCCTTTCGATGAAGATCAACATAACTCTTTTGTCAATCTTGTGAGGTCTTTATACGTTGCCGGATAAATGGAGAGCGTACGTAGTCATGCGTACTAATTCTGGTCCCAACAATGTGGTTTCACCCACCTCGTCCCAACATACTGGAGAGCGACAATTTCTTCCATACAATGCTTCAAATGGATCCACACCTATACTTGCTTGATAACTATTATTGTAGGAGAATTCCACCAATGGTAGGTACTTATCCCAACTTCCTTTGAAATCTAGGACACTGAGTCTTAATAGATCTTCAAGAGTTTGAATAGTCCTTTCTGATTGCCCGTTCGTTTGACGATGATATGACGAACTGAATCATAAATCTGTGCCCATAGCTTTCTACAAACTGACCCAAAATCGTGAAGTAAATCTTGGGTCTCGATCAGAAACTATGGATACCGACATACCATGCAATCTCACAATCTCATTCACGTACATATGAGCAATACGTTCAAGGGAATAAATCTCCCGTATCGGCAAGAAATGAGCAGACGTGGTTAATCTATCAACAATAACCCAAATCGCATCTATGCCTTGAGAAACCTTGGGAAGACCCGTAACGAAATCTGTGATGCCCCCAAAATAGGTCCACACAACCCATTCTGAGTCGCCAAATACATGGTACAGAAAATACGACAACACTTATGCTGTGAGTTTAAATATAAATATTGTCTTCTAGACAGTATTCAAACTCAAATAAGTTCTCATTACAATTATTGATACACTATTTTACAAAATAGTGAGTACTGCTAAAACAACTGACTTAGAACATCACTCCACACCCCGACTAGTTCCCGATGTATTCTCGCCTCCTGAGAAGAAAAATGGAACAAAAAGGGAAAGAGTGAGCTCAACTAGCCCAGTAAAGAATATTATGACTAAGATAATGTACAAAAAATTATCGTTAGCCTTCAATAAATCAGATAAAATATAATGGACAACAAGATTTAGATCAATATTCGCAGTGGAAATAACAATTCATTAGAAGAGTTAAGTAGAGAATGAAATCTACTATCTTCTATGATTTAAAAGTCCATCATCAATATTTTATCCCTTTAACATCAATCAATATACATCCTGAATCAAATATTTATTTTTGCACTACGGGCCAAAGATATTCATTTGTATCACTAGTTGGTCATGTTCATCTCAATACCTGTCCATCTTTGCACTATGGGCCAAATATATTCATCAAGTAATCATTCATCTATGCACTACAGGCCAAAGATATTTAGTTATATCACCATTTTGGACTAAGGATGATGAAAATATTTTAAAGAAAACGAATCCAGTGAGATAAAAGGACAAAAATTAGGGATCCGTACTTTAGATAATCAAAGTTCAAAAATACTCCTTAATAAACCATAGTGGAGTAAAATTCAAGAATGAAGATCAAAACATGGATACAATCAAAAATAGTAACCATAATAGACAACTTGGACAATGAAAAGAAATTTTAATTTTTCTGTGAATAGTGTCGTATACGTGAATAGTAACCCCGACACGAAAAGGTAGAAATTTTATAAGAAAAATCATACATCGTGAATAGTACCGTATTCGTGAATAGTATCGTATATGTGAATAGTAACCTCGACATAAAAAGGTAAAAAATTCATACCAAAATTTTGGCATAATGATATTGAACGAAATAACATCATTTACGAAGAAAATAACATTCCTTACCTTAAAAGAATAGTATTTTTGACTGAAATATCAGATATAACGCTGAAGGAACTTGCACTGAATAACAACTCTCAAAGTATCTAAATACTCACAAAATACGCTCGATATTATAGAGAGAGAAAACTTATTATTCTGGTGTGATTTTCAATTCTAACTAAGCACCCTATTTATAGGAAAATACCAGAACGCCAAAGCAGACTAAATTTAATATAGTAATATTTTAAAAAATTTCTACGCACACCTTCTTGACCAAATTATTAGCACACCACAAGTGGGGCCCACCAAATTTATCATTTTTCCACAACAACTAAACGTGGGGCCAACCCATGTTTTTAATAAAAATATTTATTTCTAAAACTTCAATAATTCATAATAAATAGCTCTTTTATTAGAAAATACGTATTTTATGTCCTCTCTATAGGAAATTTAATTCTCTACAACTTTGTAGAAGAAATTTTTTCCAAATTCAAAACAGAAAATGACCGAAATCCACATACAGATGATTTTTAATGCCTCCATTACGATAAAATACTGATAAAATTCCTCAGCATTAATTCCTTCATTTATATCTACATAAAATAAATATTTCTTTATCATATGTATCAATAATTAATTATTCACAAATAATATTACAGAATCACAATAATGACAACCAGGTGGTTCCCAGGAAAGAGGGGGCTTTCTGATAAGGATTTCTCTTTATTAGTGCGCAATTAGGTGACCAAACTCCTTTCCTAGACAGAACTTCCTTAGACATTGCCAATAATACTATCTAATAATATTATTCAAATAATATGAATTATTGATCTTATAATGGAAAATACTGTGCAGTAACAATTGTTAAAACAACAATAATATAAAATATCAACGTAGCAATTATTGAATCAATAAAATAAAATATTGAACAGTAATTACTGTGCAACAACGGGTATTACTGTATTTTAACCACCGGGTATTCCAACAGTGTTAACAGTAACAATTACGCCGCTATTTACAAAAAAAACTCAAACTTGTCGTTTTCCTTCATCCGACCGTTTTTGTGACGCCCTCAAAATAGGTATACATCACCCATTCTGAGTCGCCAAATACATGGTACATAAACAACTACAACTTCATTATTACAATTGTCGTGTAAAATACGACAATATATATGCTATGAGTTTAAATACAAATATTATCATCTAAACAGTATTCAAACTCAAATAAATCTTCATTACAATTATTGATAAACTATTTTACAAAATAGTGAGGACTGCCTGTCTAGACCCATCACTCCACACCCCGACCAGTTCCCGCTATATTATCGCCTCCTAAGAAGAAAAATGGAACAAAAAGGAAAAGGGTGACCTCAACTAGTCCAGTAAAGAATATTATGACTAAGATAATATAGAACAAATTATCGTTAGCCTTCAATAAATCAGATAAAATATAATGGACAACAAGTTTTAGATCAATATTCGCAGCGGAAATAACAATTCATTAGAAGAGTTTAAGTAGATAATGAAATCTACTATCATCTATGAATTTAAAAGTTCATCATCAATATTTTATCCCTGTAACATCAATCAATATACATCTTGAATCAAATATTCATCTTTGCATTACGGGCCAAAGATATTCATTTGTATCACCAGTTGGTCATGTTCATCTCAACACCTGTTCTTCTTTGCACTGCATGCCAAAGATATTCATTAGATAATAATTCATCTTTGCACTACAGGCCAAAGATATTTAGTTATATCATCATTTATAACTGAGGATGATGAAAATATTATAAAGAAATGAATCCAGTGAGATAAAAGATCAAAGATTAAGGATTCGTACTTCGGTTTATCCAAGTTCAAAAATACTCCATAATAAACTATGGCTAAATAAAATTCAAAAATGAAGATCAAAACATGAATACAATCAAAGATAGTAACCATAATATACATCTTGAACAAAGAAGAAAAAATTTCATTTTTCTGTGAATAGTGTCGTATTCGTGAATAGTGTCGTATACGTGAATAGTAACCCCGACACGAAATGGTAAAAATTCCACAAGAAAAATCATACTTTGTGAATAGAACTTATGAATAGTGTCATATATGTGAATAGTGTCGTATAAGTAAATAGTAACCTCAAAATGAAAATATAGAAATTTAACAATAAAATTCATACCAATATTTTGGCATAATGATATTAAAAGAAAATTTTTATTTACGAAGAAAATAACATCCCTTAGTTCAAAAGAACAGTACTTCTGACTGGAATATCGGATATAGTGCTGAAGAAAACTTGCAATGAATAGCAACTCTCAAAGTATCTAAATAATCACAAAAATACGTTCGCTAATATAGAGAGAAAACTTTTGATTCTGGTGTGATTTTTAATTCTAACTAAACACCATATTTATAGGAAAATACTTAGAACACTAAAGTAGACTAACATGGTACCTGATGGCTTTACCTGCTACTATTCACGCCCACCACTTTTGAAATAAAATTTTAGCACATTTCTCACCAACTAAAAGTGGGGCTCACCCATTCTAGAAAATTTCCAAAATGTATTAAATTTAAACAATAATCAGCAACTTCAATAATTCATAATAAATAGCCTTTTTATCAAAAAAAAAAATTCAAATCTCATGTCTATTATATAGGAAATTTAATACTCTACAACTTTGTAAAAGAATTTTTTTTCCAAATTCCAAATAAAAAATGCCCGAAATTCACAAACAGACGATTTTTAATACCTCCATTTCGACAAAATACTGATAAAACACCTCAGCATTAATTCCTTCATTTATATCCACATAAAAATAAATATTTCCTTATCATATAAATCAATAATTAATTATTCACAAATAATATTACAGAATCATAATTATGACAATCAGGTCGTTCCTAGGAAAGAGGGGGCTTTCCGATAAGTATTCCTCCACACTGGCGCGCAATTAGGTGATCAAACCCCTTTCCTAGACAGAACTTCCTTAGACATTGCCAATAATGCTATCTAATAATATTATTCAATGCTATCTAATAATATTATTCAAATAATATGAATTATTGATCTGATAATGAGAAATATTGTGCAGTGACAATTATTGAAATAACAATAATATAAAATACTAACGTAGCAATTATTGAATCAATAAAATAAAATATTGAATAGTAATTACTATAACAATTATTGAGTAGTGCCTTCTTACGTAAGAATCAATAATTCAAAAATATTGTGCAATACCGCAGTGTCTCTTTGTGAAACCACGCCAGACATCGTGTATTTTAACCAATCGAGTATTCCAACAAATGTTAATTGGTAATAACTACGCCGTTATTTAAAAAAAACTCAAACTTGTCATTTTCTTCATCTGACCGTTTTCCGTTATGGGACCCACAAATGGCTGCGTCATCGTACGAATATTCCACGACCAAACGAATATTCCCCGACAATAATGAATATTTTATAACCACTTGCTTATTTTGCAAAATTTGCACATTTCACCCATAACAAAAGCATTATATCAAATTAACACCTTATTATTCAAAATAATAATTAGAGGAAATTCAATTTTATTTATAAAAAGTTGGGGTCTTACAACCTCCCCTCCTTATGAAATTTTGTCCTCGAAATTGACGTACGTACCTGATGGATTGCAAATGGTGTGTAGTGTGCCTCCATCATGATTTTATGCTTCAAGTCAGAATCGTTAGGAATGCAAAGTCTGGAGTTGACTCAAAGTATTCCTTCTTCATCGATTCTTGTTTCTGGAATAGCATCTTCTTGCACTTTTTTCTCCATATGCATCAGCTCTAGGTCCGTAGCTTGAGCAGCTTTAACTTTATCGATTAAAGTCAGTTCTACTCGTATATTTGATATCATCACGTGGGTACTTGGAGCCTATAATTCTATCTTCATCCTTTGCAAGTCAGACAAAATGGGCCTTTGTGTTAACAACATCGCACTCGTACCCGCATATGATCTTCTACTCAATGCGTCAGCTACCACGATTACTTTTCCAGGATGATATTGGATGGTATGGTCGTAATCTTTCAACAACTCGAGCCAACGTCGTTACCGCATGTTGAGTTTATTTTGGGTGAAGAAATATTTGAGGCTTTTATGATCAGTATAGATCTCCACGTTCTCCACATACAGGTAGTGTCTCCAGATCTTCAGCGCGAAAACGACTGCTGCCAACTCCAAATCATAAGTAGGATAATTCCACTCATATTCTTTGAGTTGTCACGAGGCATAGGATATGACTTTCCCATGTTGCATGAGAACACATCCTAACCCTTTGCCTGAAGCATCGTTGTAGATAACAAATCCATCTGAACCAGATGGTATTGTCAGAACAGGTACCAAAATGAGTCTCCTCTTGAGCTCTTGGAAACTCTTCTCGCATTCCTCGCTCCATACAAATTTTGTATCTTTCCGAGTCAGCTGAGTTAACAGAGTAGCGATTCGAGAAAATCCTTCCACGAATCTCCGATAATAACCAGCTAAGCCAGAAAGCTACGTATAGGGCTAAGCAAGTAAACAAATTGGAACCGAAACCGCACCAAAAACCGCACGAACCCCACCAATTAAAACTGCACTAACGGTTCCGGCGTATGTGGCGGTTTTAGGTGGGTTGAATAACAAAATTTACGGTTTCGGTTTGGTTACTAGCCAAAACCACACGCATAAAACCAAAACCGCACCATGTGTGTAATACCCGAAAAAAAAAGAAGTATTTATGTTTGTGTTTTAAATATATTGTTTGAATTTTTTTTGTCTTTAAATTGGGTCAAAGTAGTCATTTAAATTATGCAGGCTAATAAATATTAATAAGTGATAGATAATATTATGTGGTTAAAATTTGGGCCTTAATATTAATTTAACCCAAATAGAAATTTATTAGGGCAACTTAATTAATAAATAGCTAAACCTAATATTACTTCATTATACAAACTGAATAAGAAGAGGTGGCTACTTTGGAGATAAAGGGAACAGCTACAAAGGGGGCTCGGGTGAAGAAAGACTAGAGATTTTGATCACTAGTAGGAAAATTTCATCAGTAATAAGTAAGTATATTATACATTATATAAAGTGGGGATAAATCACGTGGTTCCATATTAAATTATTAAATTTAGTATGTTATTTTTTTTCATCATCATGCTTGAAGTACTTTTGTAATTCAAGAACTAAGAGCGATCTTTAAAGATGGGAGAGTTTATTTATTAATGTAATACTTATACGGATGTACTTATTATTATTATCACTTTATTCCAATCATTGAGCGGAGGAGTAATGCATGATTGATTTTGGAGATCCTAAAATAATAAATTGATGATTTCTTTAAATAAAAAAAATATATAGCGATAATAATTAAAGTTTACGAAAACTTGCATAATTTGCAAGAGATGTTATACAAATAAATATGTAAGAATATATGGAATGAATTAAATCTTAATATTATAAGTAATTATATTTTATAGTCGTACCAAATAGAAGTGTTCATATTTTTTATAAATGTACTTACATTTAGTATTATTAATTTGTGTAATTAGTTCTGACGGAAGGAACTTAAAGAGTTATATTTGGAATATAAATTTTGGAGTATTAATAATTGATATAAAGGCGATGATTAAATGCATATTAAATAGATTATGAATTATTTTGGAATTATTGAATTGGATTATATTTAATTTGAGGTGAATATGTTTAGGTGATGAAAAACGTTTCGTATTTGATATCGTTGGCATTTGAGGGTAACATTTTGTGGAGTGTGCTATAAATGGTTTGGAAGTATCAGGTACGGATTCCGTACTCTTTCAGCGACATTCCTGATACATTTGATTTGTTCGTTTTGTCCCTTATTTTAAATTTCGTTATTCTTTCACATAATTGTTTCTTGTGAAATTCATATAATAGTTTTATTTTGGAGTTGATACATATGACTCGAATTTGTACTCTTTGAATTAAGTTATCATGTTTAATTAATATTTATTTTTGATAATTGTAGAGCGGTATATGTTGCTACCTTCTTTTGAGACATTGTGATTATAATTTGATTTTGTTCAACATGTACATATAGATCCCTTTTGTTGGTATTATGTCGCATGTGTTGTGATATGATATTTTGTTAGAATATACCGTAGAGTATACCTGAGCTATAACCACCTGTGGGGGTACCTGTAACACCCCCTTCCCGAAAAGGAAAGGGAGGTCACGAACAAAGCACAACAAACCTCAAAATAAGTAAACAGAGCACTAATAACTTCAAAATATTAATAATGATATTCATCAATGAAGTACTAAATATAATTCTCCAACTAGAATCAAAATAATCAAAACCAAAAATTTAATAAACCTAGATGGTCAAGGAAACACTCTCATCACACTAGCCCTTAATCACCACTGCAAACCTGCCGAAAGAAAAACACAGCATGAGCCAATTACCCAATACGGATACAGATATACAAAAGATATCCAACTGATATATAAAAATAATTGAGACAAAATACTGAACAAAGCCTCAAGTGTAAATACGGACGAAAATATAATCTCTAAAGATCTAAATGGAATATATCTGAATCAACAGAATTGACAAAACCAATAGAAGAATAAAGAATTAACGAACTGAAGTAACTAACTTAATGAACTGAATTGAACATGGATAAACAAAACTAATACAATGAAATAATAGGCTGAATCAAATGGTTGGGTGTTATTTCATACCGAGTGAGCTCAGAAATATACATTGCCACATAGGCAAGTCAAAATAATGCCACACAGGCAAGTCAAAATAATGCCACATAGGCAAATTAAAATAATGCCACACAGACAAATCAAACATTGGACCGCGAATCCAAATGTATGCAAATCGGATATGTGTGTTTGGCACAACATCACAAATCCGCAGAACAAAAAACTAGGGTTAACCCATACGCCTCCCACAACAAAACACCAAATGGCCAACTTCCCCCGGAGCCCAAAACGGAGACGCCGTGGACTAATCACACCGCCACGGAAAGTGTCATGTCTCTCGTGTCAAGACGACATGCCTGTGGTACCCCCACAGGTGGTTATAGCTCAGGTATACCCTACGGTATATTCTACCAAAATATCATATCACAACACATACGACATAATACCAACAAAAGGGTTCTATATGTACATGTTGAACAAAATCAAATTATAATCACAATGTCTAAAAAGAAGGTAGCAACATATACCGCTCTACAATTATCAAAATAAATATTAATTAAACATGATAACCTAATTCAAAGAGTACAAATTCGAGTCATATGTATCAACTCCAAGATAAAACTATTATATGAATTTCACAAGAAACAATTATGTGAAAGAATAACGAAATTCAAAATAAGGGACAAAACGAACAAATCAAATGTATCAAGAATGTCGCTGAAAGAGTACGGAATCCATACCTGATACTTCCAAACCATTTATAGCACACTCCATAAAATGTTACCCTCAAATGCCAACGATATCAAATACGAAACGTTATTCATCACCTAAACATATTCACCTCAAATTAAATATAATCCAATTCAATAATTCCAAAATAATTCATAATCTATTTAATATGCATTTAATCATCGCCTTATATCAATTATTAATACTCCAAAATTTATATTCCAAATATAACTCTTTAAGTTCCTTCCGTCCAACTAATTACACAAATTAATAATACTAAATGTAAGTACATTTATAAAAATATGAACACTTCTATTTGGTACGACTATAAAATATAATTACTTATAATATTAAAATTTAATTCATTCCATATATTCTTACATATTTATTTGTATAACATCTCTTGCAAATTATGCAAATTTTAAAAACTTTAATTATTATTTATGATATATTTTTTTTTTTAAAGAAATCATCAATTTATTATTTTAGGATCTCCAAAATCAATCACAGCATTACTCCTCCGCTCAATCTGATTGAATAAAGTGATAATAATAATAAGTACATCCGTATAAGTATTACATTAATAAATAAACTCTCCCATCTTTAAAGATCGTTCTTAGTTCTTGAATTACAAAAGTACTTGCTCATGATGAAAAAAAATAACATACTAAATTTAATAATTTAATATGGAACCACGTGATTTATCCCCACTTTATATAATGTATAATATACTTACTTATTACTGATGAAATTTTTCCACTAGTGATCAAAATCTCTAGTCTTTCTTCACCCGAGCCCCCTTTGTATCTGTTCCCTTTATCTCCAAAGTAGCCACCTCTTTTTATTCAGTTTGTATAATGAAGTAATATTAGGTTTAGCTATTTATTAATTAAGTTGCCCTAATAAATTTCTATTTGGGTTAAATTAATATTAAGGCCCAAATTTTAACCACATAATATTATCTATCACTTATTAAAATTTATTAGCCCGCATAATTTAAATGACTACTTTGACCCAATTTAAAGACAAAAAAAATTCAAACAATATATTTAAAACACAAACATAAATACTTCTTCTTCTTCTTTTTTCGAGTATTACATTACCTCCCCTTAAAAGGATTTCATTCCCCGTAATCAAAAAGAATGAAAAGTTAAGTAATTATCAAAAGATGCGGATACTCAAACTCGAATAGACTCTCAATCTCCCAAGTAGCTCTGCGTTAGGATGATTTTTTTTTTTCACAAAATTTTAACAAATGGGATTGTCTTCCTCCTCATAACTAACTTTTGACAATCTAAAATAATCTCAAGTTGCTTACTTCTTCAAAATTGTAGAGGACGAAAAATTGAAGGAACCTGATTTGGATTCACTCAATTCACATCGATGAATTAATTATAATTTTTCTAATGGATCACAAGACGATAAGTATTCTACTCGAAAATTCAACTAATCAAATTAGAATATGATTAAAGTTACAACTTCACTCTTTAAATATAAATATAGCTCAATATAAGAGCTACCAAAACTCTAATGGACTTTCCATTTTTAATTTAATCGATTATTTAATTATCTACTAAAATAATTTAACTTTCCAAACAAAACAAAGAAAAAAATAGTTACTTACCTTTTTCAATTTGAATATAATTGTATAAAATAAAGTTAATTAATATTTAATTTTAAAAAAATATGGGTTATTACATTTTTCACCCCTTAAAAATAATTCCGTCATTGGAATTTAAATAAGCTACAAAAAAATTTTAGTTACGACATAGCGCTACCATTTGTAACGATCAACGCGGATAAGTCTTCGATGCACGTAATTATCAATGTATTTGTAAAAGATTCGTCAGTTATCGTGCCAAGCCTTGGTAAGGTTCTTCGCGTTGCATCGAATTAGATCACATGATCCACCCTTGGTGCGGGCCGTCGCTAATATCTTTGAGTTTCATTCTTGCAAACGTACGTACTCTTTGGAACATAATTCAAAATCACAAAAAATTTTCTTCATCTAAATACGATTCGGATACCCAAAATATCTAAAATTATTTTTAAATTCGTAAAACGTTTATGTTCCATACATGACAAGGATTTAACAAATTATTTTTATTTAATTTACATAAAATCATATAAAACTCCAAGGATATCGGATAAACAAACAACTCTACAAATTATATCAACTTTTCGTTAATCCTCAAGAGCTTCAAAATATTCAAACCTCAATTCGAACTAGCTAGTTCTTAAATATTATTACACCAAAGAATATACTACTAAGATCTTTTTATCATCATATCAACTCTAAGTCAAATATTCTACTATCTGCATAAGCAACTATAAATATTCAAGATCTCTCAAAATTAATTGAATTTCATCACTTATTATTTAATCATAGAATAAATCAATCATCCGTTATTGCAAGCATTAATCCAATAACTTTCAATGTCTCCCCATACTATCACAGAGAAACTTCATAAAACATAACTTCAATATCCTACTAGAAAATAGCCACAAAATTGATCATTAACTCCAAATGATTAATCTAATTACCTCGAATATCAACAACTCAAATTACAAGAAATCATCTATATTTAATCATTTTCAATTTTTCATAGTATGCCATCAATACACAAACCTCAAATTATCCACAAGCTTAACATAAATCAAAACCTAACTCAAATCAAATCCTCAATTTAACGATCATAATAATTGTCACAAAAAAAAGAACAACTCTAACAAAAAAAATTCCAGAATCAAATACTCGTCGATATAAATACTCACATCATAATTGCATCTTATATAAGATCATTTCTTATCTATACAAAGTATAACTTTATTCACCTCAATGATTAAATCACAATGCCTAACTAATATCATTACTCAATCACCTTAACGAATTATTCCACTTTCCTCAAATCAACTACAAATCGAAAAGAAATCGACAGTTGGTCAAAATAGAGACCAACCATACAAAGAACACAATCGAATCAACTCCTACGTCTACCCAATGGTTTACCCACAACTCACAGGTCAAACCTAAATAGGTTTTCTACAAGAAAGAACCTAAGCTCTGATACCATCTCTGTAACACCCCCTTCTCGAAAAGGAAAGGGAGGTCACGAACAAAGCACAATAAACCTCAAAATAAGTAAACAGAGCACTAATAACTTCAAAATATTAATAATGATATTCATCAATGAAGTACTAAATATAATTCTCCAACTAGAATCAAAATAATCAAAACCAAAATTTAATCAACCCTAGATGGTCAAGGCAACACTCTCATCACACTAGCCCTTAATCACCCTATGAACTCTGCTTAAACCTGCCGGAAGAAAAACACAACATGAGCCAATTGCCCAATACGGATACATATATACAAAAGATATAAAACTGATATATAAAAATAACTGAGACAAAATACTGAACAAAGCCTCAAGTGTAAATACGGACGAAAATATAATCTCTAAAGATCTAAATGGAATATATCCTCTAATCAATGAAATTGACGAAATTAATAGAAGAATAAAGAATTAACGAACTGAAGTAACTAACTCAATGAACTGAATTGAACATGGATAAACAAAACTAATACAATGAAATAATAAAATTTGAATCAAATGGTTGGGTGTTATTTCATACCGAGGTGAGCTTCAGAATATACATTGCCACACAGCAAGTTAAAAATAATGCCACGCAGGCAAGTCAAAATAATGCCACACAGTCAAGTCAAAATAATGCCACACAAGCAAATCAAAATAATGCCACACAGACAAATCACACATTGGACCGCGAATCCAAATGTATACAAATCGGATATGTGTGTTTGGAACAACATCACAAATCCATGAATGTAAAAAACTAGGGTTAACCCATACGCCTCCCACAACAAAACACCAATGGCCCACTTCCTCCGAGCCCAAAAGCGGAGACGCAGTGGATTAATCACATCATACGCCACTTTTAAAGTGTCATGTCTCTCGTGCCAAGACGACAAGCCTGTGGTACTGTAATAACCCATATTTTTTAAAATTAAATATTAATTAACTTTATATTATACAATTGTATTCAAATTAAAAAAGGTAAGTGACTATTTTTTTTCTTTGTTTTGTTTGGAAAGTTAAATTATTTTAGTAGATAATTAAATAATCGATTAAATTAAAAATGGGAAGTCCATTAGAGTTTTGGTAGCTCTTATATTGAGCTATATTTATATTTAAAGAGTGAAGTTGTAACTTTAATCATATTCTAATTTGATTAGTTGAATTTTCGAGTAGAATACTTATACGTGCTGCAGTCCATTAGAAAAAATTATAATTAATTCATCTGATGTCGGAATTGAGTGAATCCAAATCAGGTTCCTTCAGTTTTTCGTCCTCTACAATTTTGAAGAAGTAAGCAACTTGAGATTATTTTAGATTGTCAAAAGCGGGTTATGAGGAGGAAGACAATCCCATTTGTTAAAATTTTGTGAAAAAAAAAAATCATCCGGAACGCGGAGCTACTTGGGAGATTGAGGAGTCTATTCGAGCGGAGTATCCGCATCTTTTTGATAATTAGGTACTTTCCATTTTTTTGATTCCGGGACGAAAATCCTTTTTAAGGGGAGGTAATGTAATACCCAAAAAAAAAAGAAGAAGTATTTATGTTTGTGTTTTAAATATATTGTTTGAATTTTTTTGTCTTTAAATCAATTCAAAGTAGTCATTTAAATTATGCGGGCTAATAAATATTAATAAGTGATAGATAATATTATGTGGTTAAAATTTGGGCCTTAATATTAATTTAACCCAAATAGAAATTTATTAGGGCAACTTAATTAATAAATAGCTAAACCTAATATTACTTCATTATACAAACCTAATAAGAAGAGGTGGCTACTTTGGAGATAAAGGAACAATTACTACAAAGGGGCTCGGGTGAAGAAAGACTAGAGATTTTGATCACTAGTGGGGAAAATTTCATCGAGAATAAGTAAGTATATTATACATTATATAAAGTGGGGATAAATCACGTGGTTCCATATTAAATTATTAAATTTAGTATGTTATTTTTTTTCATCATGCAAAGTACTTTTGTAATTCAAGAACTAAGAGCGATCTTTAAAGATGGGAGAGTTTATTTATTAATGTAATACTTATACTGGATGTACTTATTATTATTATCACTTTATTCCAATCAGTTGAATCTGAGGGAGTAGTCTGTGATTGATTTTGGAGATCCTAAAATAATAAATTGATGATTTCTTTAAATAAAAAAATATATATAGCAAAGAATAATTAAAGTTTACGAAAAACTTGCATAATTTGCAAGAGAGATGTTATACAAATAAATATGTAAGAATATATGGAATGAATTAAATCTTAATATTATAAGTAATTATATTTTATAGTCGTATCAAATAGAAGTGTTCATATTTTTAAAAATGTACTTACATTTAGTATTATTAATTTGTGTAATTAGTTCTTATTTTAAGGAACTTAAAGAGTTATATTTGGAATATAAATTTTGGAGTATTAATAATTGATATAAGGCGATGATTAAATGCATATTAAATAGATTATGAATTATTTTGGAATTATTGAATTGGATTATATTTAATTTGAGGTGAATATGTTTAGGTGATGAATAACGTTTCATATTTGATATTGTTGGCATTTGAGGGTAACATTTTGTGGAGTGTGATATAAATGGTTTGGAAGTATCAGGTACAGATTCCGTACTCTTTCAGCGACATTCTTGATACATTTGATTATTCGTTTTGTCCCTTATTTTAAATTTCGTTATTCTTTCACATAATTGTTTCTTGTGAAATTCATATAATAGTTTCATTTTGGAGTTGATACATATGACTCGAATTTGTACTCTTTGAATTAGGTTATCATGTTTAATTAATATTTATTTTTGATAATTGTAGAGCGGTATATGTTGCTACCTTCTTTTGAGACATTGTTATTATAATTTGATTTTGTTCAACATGTACATATAGAACCCTTTTATTGGTATTATATCGCATGTGTTGTGATATGATATTTTGTTAGAATATACCGTAGGGTATACCTGAGCTATAACCACCTGTGGGGGTACCACAGGCATGTCGTCTTGGCACGAGAGACATGACACTTTCCGTGGCGGTGTGATTAGTCCAAGGCGCCTCCGCTTTGGGCTCCGAAAGAAGTGGGCCATTTGGGGTTTTGTTGTGGGGGCGATGGGTTAACCTAGTTTTCTGCTCATGGATTTGTGATGTTGTGCCAAACACACATATCCGATTTGCATACATTTGGATTCGCGGTCCAATGTGTGATTTGTCTGTGTGGAATTATTTTGATTTGCCTGTGTGGCATTATTTTGACTTGCCTGTGTGGCATTATTTTAACTTGCCTGTGTGGCAATGTATATTTCTGAGCTCACTCGGTATGAAATAACACCCAACCATTTGATTCAGCCTATTATTTCATTGTATTAGTTTTGTTTATCCATGTTCAATTCAGTTCATTGAGTTAGTTACTTCAGTTCGTTAATTCTTTATTCTTCTATTAGTTTCATCAATTCTGTTGATTCAGATATATTCCATTTAGATCTTTAGAGATTATATTTTTGTCCGTATTTACACTTGAGGCTTTGTTCAGTATTTTGTCTCAGTTATTTTTATATATCAGTTGTATATCTTTTGTATATCTGTATCCGTATTGGGCAATTGGCTCATGCTGTGTTTTTCTTCCGGCAGGTTTGCAGGGGTGATTAAGGGCTAGTGTGATGAGAGTGTTGCCTTGACCATCTAGGTTGATTAAATTTTTGGTTTTGATTATTTTGATTCTAGTTGGAGAATTATATTTAGTACTTCATTGATGAATATCATTATTAATATTTTGAAGTTATTAGTGCTCTGTTTACTTATTTTGAGGTTTGTTGTGCTTTGTTCGTGACCTCCATTTCCTTTTCAGGAAGGGGGTGTTACAATGTGTGTGTATGTATGTATTATCTCTAGTAAATTCTAAAGTTACTTTTCACTTGAAAACGCTCAGAGAAAACCTGAGTCTTGCATTGTCATTTTTTCACCAATTGAAAGAAGATGTTAGAGGTTATAGAGTCAAAAATTAAGCAATTAGGTTTTAGAATTTTGAATTTGTTTGATGCGTTATTGGAGGGGCTTATAGCTGAGGGGCTAAATGTGACGCCCCCAAAACAGGTATACATCATCCATTGTGAGTCGCCAAATACATGGTACAGAATACAAATACAAACTTAAATATACAACATGAGCTGTGAGTTTTAATACAAATATTGTCTTCAAAACAGTATTCAAACTCAAAATAAGTCCTCAATACATTTATTATCACACTATTTCACAGAATAGTGAGGACTACTAATGCAACCATCTGGACTGTCAATCCATTCCCCGACTAGTCCCAAATATATTCTCATTTCCTGAATAGAACATTGAAAGAAAGGGTGAGCTCAACTAGCCTAGTAAGAAATATTATGACTAAGATAATGCAGAATAAATTATCCTTAGCCTTCAACAGTATAAAAACTAATAGAATATAATAGACAACAAGTTTTAGATCAACAACTGCTGCGGAATAAGCAATCCATTAGAAAAGTCAAGTAGAGCATAAAATCTACTATCTTCTATGATTTAAAAAGTTTTTCATTAATTTTATCGCTGAGACTCAGCTTAATAAATAATCCACATCATTAAATCATCCCTGCACTACAGGCCAAGGATATTCTTTAGTATCACGACCACGAATTATCTATGCACTACGGGCCAAAGATAATCGTGTTTTCATCAACGGTCCTGACCATGCCATAAAATAATTCATCTTTGCACCCTTGGCCGAAGAGAATCCATAGCCATAATCATACCAAAAACTGTCCATCAATGCACTATGGGCCAATGAGGACTTTTTTCACATCATTTGTAATATTACGGTCATGATTATACCGAATAATCCCTGGTCATAATCATACCACGTCCATTTATGCACTACAGGCCACAAATGACTTTCAACATAATATAAGCATGATGATGATGACAATTAAATAAAACAAGTTCAAGAATAAATTTTAAAAATTTATAAATTAATTTATCCAGGAACCAATAACATCCAAATTGTCAACATGATACTGCTTTGTGGAGTAAAATTCATTAATGCTCAGAAGAATATTTCCATGAAAAGATATTGGATGAAACGCAAATATCTAGGATATTCTACTAATTTCATGGAGCATAGAAGCCAAAACTTTAACCAACTGAGTATAAAAGAATATATGAAACTGCAAATGGATTTTCGCCCGCCATGCGGTAATCCACGTAGACAGATCATTTCAACAAAATAATAAAGAATGGAATAACAGAAGAATTCACCAAGCATGCAATAAACTGCACAGACAGGTTATTCTAACAGAATAATAAATAATGGAACCAGGTCATGCGTAATCCGTACAGACAGGATATTCCAACAGAATATTAAAGAATGGAACTGTGTCATGCCAGTAATCACGCATGCACAAGATATTCCAATGAATAATAAAGAATGGAATAACAAGTTAGAATTCACCGGGCATGCGATAGATCGCACAAACAAAAGTTAATCCAATGTAATAATAAAGAATGGAATAATGTAAGAATTTCACCATGTACGTGGTATCTTGGCATAAAAGTTATTCCAACATAATAATAAAGAATGGAATAACAACCCTTACGAGTATTGAAAGAAAATAACTCTCTTCATGAATACGAAAGAATAATACCCCTTACCTTAAGAAAAAGAGTATTCCGACAGGTAGGACGGAGATATACTTGAAGAAAACTTGCACTATTTTCTACGCTCAGAGCTTTCTTAAACTCTAAAGAAATACGCTCAAGATTATAGAAGAAGAATTCTCTAAATTTCTGGTGTGATTTTTAATTCTAACTAAGCATCATATTTATAGGAGAATGGAAAGGATATTATGATGCACTATGCAATAAAATATAATATATTATATTTATAATCAAATAAAATAAAACTTTATAAAAAGTATTCTGTTTTATATAAAAAGTTTTTTACTGTGCAAATAATATGCAGGCACTATGCAAACACTATGCATAATAAAATATAATATATTTTATTTAAAATCTAATAAAATAAATAACTTTATAAAAGTATTTTGTTTTATATAAAAAGATTTTACTATGCAAATACTATGCAGTACTATGCATAATAAAATATAATATATTCTATTTATAATCAAATAAATCAAAACTTTATAAAAAGTATTCGCTTTATATAAAAAGTTTTCTATTTTATTACATTTATAATAATAATAAAACAAAATTTATCACCATTATTATAATTCACAATAATAATCGACCGTGTCGTTCCTGTGAAAGAGGGCTATCCAATAAGGATTTCTCCCATATTATCAAGCCATGAATTAGGTGACCAAACCTCTCCTCGATGTAACTTCTAGACATCGTTAATATTACAAATAATAATATTAATAACTTTGTCATCTCAATTATTGATTTAATAATATATAAAATATCGATAATAATTGAATCAAATAACGTGAGATACTATGCAATAATTATCAGTAGTAATAATTGAACAAAACCGAAGTGACTTCTCACGTAAGCATCAATAATCAATACTGGTGCTACTACTCTAACACCCACGCCATATTCTTTGTACTTTACTACCGAGTAGTTCAACAGCTTTTAACGGTAAAACTTCCGTCGTTATTTTCATAAAAAATATTTTTGTCGCTTTCTCAATCCGACAAGAATTTCAGTTAGGGGTCCACCAATGATTGTACCATCGTATTTGGATATTTCCCGACAAAAAAAGAATATTCCCCACCAATCGAATATTATACAACAACTTGCATACTTTTCAAAATTTATAAATATTACCCATAACTATAACATTATCTCAAATCCACACCATAATTTTGGAAAAAAATATTTTGAAAAAAATTAAATCTTTATTCATAAAATTTGGGATTTTACACTTGAGCACTTGATGCATTGGTTAATGTTAATGCTATAATAGTAATAGTCTAATAGATTATTTTTCAAATTAGGTATAGTTAGGATTATATTCTATAAGTCCTCCCTACAATATATGAGATAGAATTTCATTTTATCTCCAGTATATACTTTAATTTTTGGGGAACTAGATAAACATTCTTGCTTGTTATCAAATATATGGTCTCCGTTGTTTTATATAGCGTATGTTTTAGTTTTAAAACATGTTTGATATAATTCTCATTGCCAACTTTGTCACTAAGTTAATTGTTCGATGTAAGTTTTATGTTAAATTTTATTGAAGGCTTAAACTTTTTTGTTGTTTCAATTGGTTTTGGAACAAAAACCGCACCAATTAAAACCGCACCGCACACTTTAAAACCGCACCGCACCAATCACAAACGATTTTGGGTGCGGTTTTGAATTTTTCAAACCGCACCTAAGCGGTTTCGGGTGCGGTTTGGACTTTAAACCGCACCAAACCGCACCATGCCCACCCCTAGCTACGTACTTCGGTCATCGACTTCGGTTGCTCCCAACTTTGTATTGCTTCAATCTTTGTCGGGTCAATAGATACTCCATGTTTTGACACTACGTGCCCAAGGAATGCTACATCCTCAAGCCAGAACTCACATTTCTTCAACTTGGCATAAATCTTGTTATCACGAAGCCTTTTAAGTACCAGCTTCAAATGGTGCTCATGATCTTCACGGCTTTTGGAATAGATCAGGCTGTCATCAATAAAGACGACAACAAACTGATCCAAATATTCTTTGAACACACGGTTCATCATATCCATGAAAGCAGCAGGAGCATTAGTCAATCCAAAAGACCTAACTAAGAATTCATAATGCTCGTACCGAGTTGTGAAGGCAGTCTTTAGAATATCCTCAATTTTAATCTTCAGCTGATGATATCCAGAACGAAGATCGATCTTTGAAAAGAATTATGCTTATTGCAACTGGTCGAACATGTCATCAATGCGAGGTAGCAGATACCTTTTCTTGATGGTGACATGGTTCAATTCCCGATAATCAATGTAAAGTCGCATACTCCCATCTTTCTTCTTTACGAATAAAACAGGAGCACCTCAAGGAGATGTACTAGGACGAATAAAATCGATGTCTAACAACTCTTGTAGTTGGACCTTTAACTCCTGAAGTTCAATAGGAGCCATTTGATATGGGGTTTTAGAAATGGGTTTCGTACCAGGTTCAAGGTCAATAAAGAATTCAACTTCACGCTACGGGGTAGACCGAGGAAGTTCTTGAGAAATCGTCGGAAATTCACTAACAATAGAAATATTATTCAAATCTGACGTATTTTTGTTCAAGTTCATGACATGGGCTAAGAAAGCTTGACATCCATTTTTCAATAAACGAATGGCTTTATGGCTTGATATTATAGTGATTGAATTTAGTGGTTTGGTTGCTTGAATTTGCATAACAGGTTGGTTAGGAATATTAAAACTAACAACCTTATGAAAAAAAATCAATTTTAGCATGATGAGTGGTTAACCAATCAATCCCTAAAATCACATCAAATGAAAGTATTTTCAACAAAAAAAGATCGACAAGTAATGTGATGGTCCCTACTTGAATCAAGCAAGATTTATAACTAGTGGATGTAATGAAAGTTTCTCCTAACGAAGTCTCAACAGATAAGTCAAAGTCTAATTTCTCCGAAGTCAAGTTCAAACGTTGAGCACAAGCAGGAGAGATAAAAGAATGGGAAGAAGCGGTATCTAGTAAGGTATAAACTTCACAAGAGTTTATGATTAGCTTACCCGTGATCACCTCGTTTGGGTTCCTCACATTTTGGCCAGTCACGATAAACGCTCTTCCAGGAACCGCTGACATTGACTTGTCCGGGACAGCCTTTGGAGTCACCATCCCCACTGGACTTGGTTTCACTATCCCACATTTATAACATACAACTGGTGGTCGTTCTCCTCCCCTAGAAATAGTTGATGATGGTGCTGACGTCTTCACGTTATCATTGTTGTACCTTCTCTTTTTGAAATCTCCACCCGACTCGCTTCTTCTACTATCATGGCCACAATTACCACAAAGAGGTTACCGCTTTTGTTCGTATTTTTTCCTCCCCGCTGGTTGTCATTGCTCCGATGACTGCTGCCACCAGTATGACATACTTTTATGGTCCCTCAGTTGAACATACTCTTTATCTTGCTCTAATAATTGAGCCATGTTCACAACATCTGAATATAGAGAAAATTTGTGAGAGATAAGGTATT
Organism: Panax ginseng; assembly: GCA_020205605.1. NCBI lineage: Eukaryota > Viridiplantae > Streptophyta > Magnoliopsida > Apiales > Araliaceae > Panax > Panax ginseng. Next base: position 128,145,724 of record CM035145.1, on the reverse strand, counting down.
GACGAATTTCAGTTTTCAAACCTCTTAGAAACATTTGCGTCATACATTCCTCATTCTCTACCAAATGAGGTGCAAACCTGGATAACTCTACGAACTTAGCCTCGTATTGGGACACAGTCATGTTGTTCTGTTCCAGTCTGATAAACTCTACTTCCTTCATATGATGAAAACTTTCAGGAAAGTACTTGTCATTGAACAGTTTTTGGAATGCTTCCCAAGACATATTGAGTGCGGCTGGCTGGGTATATTTCATAGATTCCCACCAGTAATTTGCCTCACCACGGAATATAAAGGTAGCGAGTGGAACCTTCTGTTCCTCCGTGCATCCCGTGACATCAAATATCTTGGTAATTTGCTTAACCCACATTTCTGCCTTGATCAGATCCGGCTTTCCCAAAAAATCTGGTGGTCCCAACTCTTTGAACTGCTTGGCGGTGACAAGTCACGCGTTGCTATTATTTCCACCCATATTTTGTATACGAGTCTCCCTCGTCTAATTTTGCATGAACTGCAAAAAGCTTCTAAACATCACATCATTCATCGTTTGATCGGTGGTGTTATTTACAAGAGGAACATTGTCGTCATGTTGCACGTTCTCCTGGTTGGTGATTAAAGGTGTCTCCACGGTCTCATTCACTCTGTTGTTAACATTTTCAGCTGTCATTCTCAAATACTGCCATAAAATAAGGGTTAATTAAAGAAATTGACATTCCATATATTATCCTTATATTTCGACCGACCAATTAAACACAAATAAGCTTAGGTAGGACACATTAGCGAAGGATTTACTCGTCACTCCCTTCCCAGTTCTAACCCCAAATCTCCATCAGAGATCATATCCCCAAGCTTTGATACCAACTGTGACGCCCCCAAAATAGGTCCACATAACCCATTCTGAGTCGCCAAATACATGGTACAGAAAATAACTACAACTTCATTATTACAATTGTCGTGCAAAATACGACTACACATATGTTGTGACTTTACATATAAATATTGTCTTTTAGACAATATCCAAACTCAAATAAGTCCTCATTATAATTATTGATACACTATTTTACAAAATAGTGAGGACTGCTAAAATAACTGCCCTGAAATATCACTCCATACCACGACTAGTTCCTGCTATATTCTCGCCTCTTGAGAAGAAAAATGGAACAAAAAAGAAAAGGGTGAGCTCAACTAGGCCAGTAAAGAATATTATGATTAAGATAATCTAGAACAAATTATCGTTAGCCTTTAATAAATCAGATAAAATATAATGGACAACAAGTTTTAGATCAATATTCGCAGCGGAAATAACAATTCATTAGAAGAGTTAAGTAGAGAATGAAGTCTACTATCTTCTATGATTTAAAAGTTCATCATCAATATTTTATCCTTGTAACATCAATCAATATACATCCTTAATCAAATATTCATCTTTGCACTACGAGCCAAAGATATTCATTTGTATCACCAGTTGGTCGTGTTCATCTCAATACCTGTCTATCTTTGCACTACGGGCCAAAGATATTCATCAAGTAATCATTCATATTTGCACTACAGGCCAAAGATATTCAGTTATATCACCATTTAGGACTAAGGATGATGAAAATATTTTAAAGAAAACGAATCCAGTGAGATAAAAGGACAAATATGAGGGATTCGTACTTTAGTTTATCCAAGTTCAAAAGTACTCCATAATAATCATTTGTGGAGCAAAATTCAAGAATGAAGATCAAAACATGGATACAATCAAAGATAGTAACCATAATAGACGACTTGAACAAAGAAAAGAAAATTTAATTTTTCTGTGAATAGTGTCGTATTCGTGAATAGTGTTGTATACATGAATAGTAACCTCAACAAAAAAAGGTAGAAATTTCATAAGAAAAATCATACTTCATGAATAGTACCGTATTCGTGAATAGTGATGTATACGTAAATAGTGTCGTATACGTAAATAGTAACCTCGACATGAAAAGGTATGAATTTCATAATAAAATTCATATCAATATTTCGATATAATGATATTGAAAGAAATAACATTATTTACGGGAGAAAAAAATATCCCTTACCTCAAAAGAAAAGTACTTCTGACTGGAATATCAAATATATAATACTGAAGAAAACTTGCACTGCTTATCAACTCTCAAAGTATCTAAATACTCACAAAATACACTCGATATTATAGAGAGAAAATTTTTGATTCTGGTATAATTTTCAATTCTAACCTAAGCACCCTATTTATAGGAAAATGCATAGAACGCCAAAGCTGACTAACCTGCTACCGGTGGCTTACACCCATTGCTATTCATGCACACCACCTTTGAAATTCAGTATTTTCCATAAAAAAACAAAAATGGGGCCCATCCATGTTTTTAATAAAAACATTTATTTATAAAACTTCAATATATCATAATAAATAGCCCTTTTATCAGAAAAATACGAATTTTACGTCCATTCTATAGGAAATTTAATTCTCTACAACTTTGTAGAAGAAAGTTTTTCCAAATTCTAAATAGAAAATGATCGAAATCCACATATGGATGATATTTAATACCTCAATTTTGACAAAATACTGATAAAACACCTTAACATTAATTCCTTCATTTATATCCACATAAAATAAATATTTCTTTATCATATAAATCAATAATTAATTATTCACAAGTAATATTACAGAATCACAATAATGACAACCAGGTCGTTCCTAGGAAAGAGGGGGCTTTCCGATAAGGATTTTGCCTTACTGGCGCGCAATTAGGTGACCATACCCCTTTTCTAGACAGAACTTCCTTAGACATTGCCAATAATGTTATCTAATAATATTATTCAAATAATATGAATTATTGATCTGATAATGGAAAATAATGTGCAGTGACAATTATTGAAACAACAATAATATAAAATAGCAACGTAGCAATTATTGAATCAATAAAAAAAATATTGAACAGTGATTACTGTAATAATTATTGAGTAGTGCTTCTTACATAAGAATCAATAATCCATAAATAATGTACAATATTGTGTACTACTGTGCAACCACGCGACATCGTATTTTTTAACCACCGTGTATTCCAACAAGTGTTAATTCGCAGAATAACTACGTCGTTATTTAAAAAAAAAACTCATACTTGTCATTTTCTTTATCCGATAATTTTCCGTTATGGGGCCCACAAATGGATGTGCCGTCGTACGAATATTCCCCGACAGCAAGAATATTCCACAACCAAATGAATATTCCCCGACAACAATGAATATTTTATAACCACTTGCTTACTTAAAATATTTGTGCATTTTACCCATAACTAACCACATTAATAAAATCAACCCCTTACTATATCAAAATAATAAATAGGTGAAATTCAATTTTATTCATAAAAAGTTGGGGTCTTACAAATATGAAGAGAGAGATCGCGGAGTTTATCTCAAGGTGTTTAACTTGTCAACGTGTCAAGGCAGAGCATCATGTCCAAAAGGTCCATTGCAACTACTTGAAATTCCATAATAGAAGTGGGAGCACATTAACATGGATTTCGTTACTGGTCTTCCAAAGGTTTTTCAAGGCATAGACGCAATTTGGGTCATTGTCGATAAATTTACCAAGTCTGCTCATTTCTTACCTATACGAGAAACATATTCACTTGAACGTCTTGCTCGTATCTACATAGATGAGATTGTAAGATTGCATGGTATGCCAGTATCCATAGTTTCTGATCGAGACCCAAGATTCACTTCACGATTTTGGGTCACCACTACGTAAAGCTATGGGCACCGATTCTGATTTAGTTCTCAGATATCATCCTCGACGGACAAGCGATGAGAGGACTATTCAAACTCTTGAAGATATATTAAGACTCTGTTTCCTAGACTTCAAAGGAAGTTGGGACAAGTACTTACCATTGGTGGAATTCTCCTGCAATAACAGTTATCAAGCAAGTATAGGCATTACTCCATTCGAGGCATTGTATGGACGAAAGTGTCATTCTCCAGTATACTGGGACGAGGTGGGTGAAGCAACGTTGTTGGGACCAGAATTAGTACGCATGACTACGAAAAAGATTCAAATGATCCGGCAACATATACAAACCTCACTAGATCAACAAAAGAGTTATGATGATCTTCATAGAAGGGACTTGGAATTCAATGTTGGTGATCATGTATTGTTACGTATTGCTCCATGGAAATGAGTTACGAGATTTGAAAAGAGAGAAAATCTCAACCCTCGTTTCATTGGCCATTTGAAATTCTCGACCGAGTAGGAACTGTGGCCTATAGACTCGCTTTACCGACAAGTATGTCTCGTGTTCATAATGTTTTTTATATATCTATGTTACGTAAATATGTGGAAGACCCAAACCACATTATTGAATTAGAACCAGACGAGATAGTAGAAGATTTAACGTATGAAGAAGTACCTGTTAAAATCTAGGATAAGAAGGAACATATTATACGCTCAAAGGTTATACCTCAAGTTCAAATTTTATGGAGAAACTACGATATTGAGAAAATGACTTGGGAGTTAGAATCTGAAATTAAAATAAGGTATCCTCACCTCTTCGACATACCAGGTACGTACATTAATTTCGAGGATAAAATTTCATAAGAAGGGAAGGTTGTAAGACCCCAACTTTTTATGAATAAAGATTTATTCTCTAAATATTATTTTGAATAATAAGGTGTTGATTTGATATAATGCTATAGTTATGGGTGATATGTGCAAATTTTTTAAAGTAAGCAAGTTGTCATAAAATATTCGTTTGGTCGGAGAATATTCTTTTTGTCAAGGAATATACGTACGACGACCCAATCATTGGTGGACCCCATAATGGAATAACTGTCGGATATAGAAAGCAAAAGAAATTACCTTTTTATAAAAATAACGGCAAAAGTTTTATCGTTAAACTATTGAAATATACGATGATAAAAAATACAATGTCTACGCGTTGTTGCCGCAAGAAGAGTACGGTATTACACAATATCTCTGATTATTGATGTTTACGTAAGAAGTCACCCAGTTTTATTCAATTATTGCAACAGTAGTTGCTGCATAGTACCTCATATTATTGATTCAATTATTGTCATAGTATCATATGCATAATATTTTATATTATTAAATCAATAATTGAGACAACACATTTATTCATATTACTATTTTTATTATTGACAATGTCTAGAAAGTTTTGTCGAGGAAAGGGGTTAGGTTATTTAATTACACGCCAATAAGGAGAAATCCTTATCGGAAAACCCCTTCTTTCCTGGGAATGATCTGGTTGTCAATATTGTGAGTTATAATATTAATGATGAATAATTGTTAAAAGATTAAAAATGTGTTTATTGAAGACAAGTGATTTGTGATAAATATGTATTCAATTTTTTTGATATAAATAGAGGGGTTTGTCAAGAGGAGTTTGTTATAAGTTGACTTATTATTCCATGGGGAGATATTGTAAGACCCCAACTTTTATAAATAAAGATTTAATTTTCTCGAAATATTTTTTTGAATATTAAGGTGTTGATTTGATATAATGTTATAGTTGTGGCTAATATTTACAAATTTTGCAAAGTAAGCAAGTTGTCATAAATATTCGATTGGTCGGGGAATATTCATTTTATCAGGGAATATTCGTACGACGGCACAATCATTGGTGGACCCCACAACGGAATTTCTGTTAGAGTTAGAAAACGACAGAAATATTTTTTTTATAAAAATAATGGCGAAAGTTTTACCGTTAACTGTTGAAATACCCAATGATAAAAGTACAGTAATACGCGTGATTGCATAGTACCACACAATATTGATTATTGATGCTTACGTGAAAAGTTACTCAGTTTTATTCCATTATTGTCATAGTAATTGCTGCATAGTATCTCACGTTATTAATTCAATTATTGTCACAATATTTTATAGTATTAAATCAATAATTGAGATGAAAAGATATTCATATTATTATTTGCATTATTGACAATATCTAGAAAGTTCTGTCGAGGAAAGGGGTTTAGTCACCTAATTGCGCGTCAATAGGGAGAAATTCTTATCGGAAAGCCCCCTCTTTTCTGGGAATGATCTTGTTGTTAAATATTGCGATTTATAATAATGATGAATAAATATTGTTAAAAATGTGTTTTGTGAAGCCTAGTGAATTGAGATAAATAGAGGGGATTATTATGAAGTATTTGTTGTAAGTTTGGCGTATTATTTGGACCCCCACTTACCTATTTTTTAAAATAATCGGTATAAAGTTATAAAGTATGTTAGTGTGTATATATATATATATATATATATGCCGTATAAGGCATCGTAGATATATATATATATATATATATATATATATAATTTTATTTAAAGTTTTCGTTTTATTAGAATATTTTATTGCATAGTGCTGCATAGTAAAATCAATTTTTTTAGAAAATCACCATTCAATTACTTATGAAGGTTTCATCATGTCCAAGTGATTTTCATATTCAAATAGTGCCCAGCCATTCTCCTATAAATAGGATGCTTAGTTTAGAATTGAAAATCACACCAGAATCAGAGAATTATTCTTCTATTGTGACGCCCCCAAAATAGGTATACATCACCCATTCTGAGTCGCCAAATACATGGTATAAAATTCAAATACAACTTAATTATACAATTGTCGTGTAAAATACGACAAAATATAAGCTGAGAGTTTTAATACGAATATTGTTTTCTAGACAGTATTCAAACTCAAATGGAGTCCTTATTACATTTATTATCACACTATTTCACTGAATAGTGAGGACTACTAATGCTAACATCTGGACCGTCACTCCATCCCCCGACTAGTCCCAGCTATATTCTCATTTCCTGAAGATAACAATGAAAACAAAGGGTGAGCTCAACTAGTCCAGTAAGAAATATTATGACTAAGATAATGCAGAATAAATTATCATTAGCCTTCAAAAGTGTTAACCTGATAAAATACAATAAACATCAAGTTTAACTGCAGCAGAACAAGCAATCCATTAGAAGAGTCAAGTAGAGTATGATATCTACTATCTTCTATGATTTAAAAATGTTTTTCATCAACTTTATCGCTGAGACTCAGCTTAATAAATAAACCACATCATCGAATCATCCCTGCACAACGGCCAAGGATATTCATGTAATCACCAATGGTCATGATTATACCGAATAATCCCTGGTTATAATCATACCAACAACTGTCCATCAATGCACTACAGGCCAATGAGAACTTTTACCACATCATTTGTAACATTACGGGTCATGATTATACCGAATGATCCCTGGTCATAATCATACCAATCTGTAGACACTCAAAATTTTCTCGTACACACCGCCAATAATATTGCGGGGAGGACAGATTCGCTTTCAATAGGAACCCCGGAAGATGCGCTTCATATCCATTCCGGATACTAGGAAGTTCAAAGATCAACCGGAACACACACTGGGAGTAACAATTCCAACCTCGAATATAACCCCGAGGCATGCAGATCCAATACCGGAACACACACCGGAGTAGACCGATTAATCTCGGAGATAACCACGAGGTATCCAATCTCAGTCCCAATCATGGGAATAGCCACCAACCTTGGTGATCACCCCAAGGAACGCAGTTTTGGCGATAACCCTGGAAATGCTTATTTCAAATGCAGCTAGCTTCAATCTCGGCGCTTACAACGAGATACTCAGTACCAACCCGGAGATAACATCGGGAGGACAGGCACACCTCAGATGACACTGAGGACCTTCAACAATGGCAAAGCGATTCAATCTCGGTGAAGCCTGAGCAACGTCTGCTGACGCCATTAAACCGATGATAACACCGGTGAGGGGCAACATCGTCATCTCACCAACGCGATGCCACTCCACGTCATGTCATCTCAATATTTCATACACACATCTCTACACAACGATGTCACACAAGAATCAAGGATAACCAATCCCGAGTGACTATTGTGCGGGGTAACGGATGGAAAAAATTTGATGCTTGAAGACCGGAGGGCATCGTCCCATCTTCAATGACTTCGTACAAACTCTAATCACATACCATTGTACAACTCTCGACAAAGGCGGTCTGAAATAGGTCCTGTATACCTCAATCGGATGCCTGGATTGCACTTCTAAAAGTTTAAACGGACATTACAAAGGTGCAGAAAGTGCACGTCTTCACGAGATGACCTGACCAAAAAACCCGGGGCAACCCGGGTAGCCTCTGGTACACCTGCGGCTCCACCCTCTATAAATAAAGGGCTTGGGGTGGCCATTTTACAAGAGAAAACGGTGAGGAAGCCCTGCCCAATTTGCTCTGTACTCACCCCATACTAAGTGTTTTCTCATTTTAAACACCTGTGAGCTCATATATAGCTTCTTTTGTACCTACAAAAGCCAGTGTTTACCCACTTTAAAGATATAAAAGTCTTTTTTGGCAGCCCACTGTAAGCCTTCTCACACACTTTAGAGTCTTTCTCTTCATCTTTGCATACACCCTTCTTCACGTTAAGAGTCGTGTTGCGTGTATTTGCCCGAACTTCGGTCCGTGGTTTTATTTCATTTTGTATATACATATATATTTATATATATATATATATATATATATATAGACTAACATTATCGAGTTATGCCTAGATTGAGCCTAGACTTCGGTCTGGAGCGTTTATTTGCTTTTATATATATATATATATATTAACCGTGTGTCGGACTCTGTTTGATGAGCCTGGATTTTACATCCGGTGCGTTTACTCGCTTATAGATATATAAATATATACTTAAATATATGAACTGTTGTCGAACTCTGTTCGATGAGCCTGGATTTTACATCCGGTGCGTTTATCGCTTATATATATATATATATATATATAGTCCATCTCTAAAGCAAACCTTAAAGAGCGAACCAAAGACGAACCGTCGTCTTTGGTGTCTATGGTGACAGTTCGATCCGTCGCCATAGCCATGTAGTCTTTGGTGACGGGTCAACTGCCATATATAGACACCAAAGATGACTTAGCCTTTGATTCGCTTTTTAAGGTTCGCTTTAGAGCCTCTCCAGATATATATATATATATATATATATATATATATATATATATTATTCTTCCCACAGAGTTCACTTCGTGGTGGTTGATCGCTTACATCTTTATTTACGTTACGTCCGCTTGGAGCTTCCTCCGTATATTGATAGTTTTTACAGACTTTATTTACATTTCGATCCCCATGGAGGTGCTTCGTGGTTGGTGATCATGTTCATATATATATATATATATATATATATATATATATATATATTTCCAACTTTATATATATACCGCTTCTTGCTTTATACAAATTATGGTATCATATGCTTTAGGAATTATGTGATCACAGATTCAGCCTATTGGATCTAGATTCGGTTCTCGTGATGGACATTTTCAGCTATAAGCAGCTTATAAATTATTCTGTGGTGTCTGAATTTCCTCAGATGGTTTCCATACCCACGAGGAAGTCTGCATTATTTTATGTATTATTTTCGTATGGATGCCTCACATCTGTAAAATAAAATCAATCAAGCAGAACACTTAATAAAATGTGAGTGTAAAAGGTCTCAATTACTATTGAGTATCAGGGTTTGAAAAACCCTTTTTATAAAACATCATTGCTATATCTTACTAAAACTGAATTTTTACATAAATTCAAACCCTGTGTATGTAGGTACGAACGAGACCTCGCACTACTTCCAAATAACAGCACATTGACCCACACACATACACATTCAGATAATAGTTTCTTGAAAAGAGGCGGTCACCGTGGTAACACGGATGTCGGGGGGTGCCTAACACCTTCCCTCCGCATAACCAAGTCCCCGGACCCTTAATGAATCTCGGTTTCACTGACCCGGGTAACAGTGTCACATCACTGGGTTAATGTGCAAACCTTTTATCGGTTGTGTTGGTACAACCATTTAAAAAACCAACTGAAGACTCTTAACAGTCCATCGTCGACATTATACATGTCGGACCTTTTTCACTTGTTATTTCAAACAAATCTCACCTAAAATGAGAACACCAAAGAACAAGTAACGGAAAGGGACATTTAAAAATTCCGACTCTGCTGGGGACTCCAGTAAGAGGACTTAAGCCACTATTACAAATCTTTTTAAAACTGTTATCTGCTTGTATGTGGATGTTGCATTTACATTTATGATGAATGTGTACAAATGCATTTACTTATTGCACTTAGTGCTTCGCACCATATCTGCTTGTGATATTAGTGCTTCGCACATGTCATCATTTTTATACGGTGAGACGCGATGTATGTGAATGTATGTTGTGTGGTCCCTCCACCAGGAGGCTATCCCGTCGGTGTTTGATTACTGGACTCGTGGGAAGACTGATTCCCCGAGGCTCAGGAAAGGCACCACCCAAATTTGCTCCAGTTGAAAGACCGGATTAACTTCCCATTGAGTAAATTGCGATGATTTGGGAACCTTCATGCCAAAAAGCCGCGATGAAATCCTAAGATAAACCCAAAACAGAGGAAAGTCTCTTCATTCTTTCTCATTTCAATTACTTGTAAATTCATTCCATATCTATCTCCATGTAATGAGAAATATGAAGAAATGTGTACACATACATATTTAAATTAACATGCTACAAACAGCTGACATCCGTTTTACAGGATAAAATTCCTAAAATGTGCACATCACATAGCATGTTATTATACACATTCCCTAAAGACTAAACTATGTAAGTCTTTTGCAGGGAACCAATCGGACCTACTACCCGGTCAAAATCTAAAAAGGCTACAGGCCTACAGTCAATCATGTTGTCATCCCAGACTGCATCGAAATTAATCCAGCCTCTTAAAGAATTCGACGGATTAAGCAAACAAATTATAGATTTGGCTGTTCTACTCAAAGAACTACACCAGTCTACTCAGGGTCCAAAAATACCCGTACATGCTGAATCCTCTACACAAGGAGGAAACCAGGTCATCACAATACCTGAACTGCAGTTGGATACAACCAACAAAACTCATGATGATGCCCATCCCACTGGAGATCCAGACACTGGTGACATAAAAAAAAGTCCTCCAAATGGAAGAGACCCTTCGTGCTATCAAAGGAATTGGAACACACGGGAGTGTGTCATATGTTGATCTTTGCATTTTCCCTGGTGTTCATTATCCAGAAAAGTTTAAAACTACTGACTTCAAAAATATGACGGGTTAGGAGATCCTTACACACATTTAAAGGTGTTTATTGGAGAACTTGGATCTTATACAGAGGACGAAAAGCTCAGAATGCAATTGTTCTAGAAAAGTCTAACTGGAGAAGCCCGTTCGTGGTACACAAGATTAGACAACTCAAAGATCCATAGCTGGGAAGAGCTAGCACACGCTTTCCTCACTCAATATAGCTTTCAGTCTCAGATGGCTCCTGATTGGTATCAAATTACAAAGATCAAGAAACAGTCTAACGAGTCATTCAGAGAGTATGATCAAAGGTGGAGATGTCTGGCTGCCCAAGTTAGTCCTTCCATGACATAATCAAAAATGGTCATGACTTTCATTGACATACAAGAAGCTCCTTTCTATGAAAGTGTTTTAGTCGGCATCGGCAAACCATTTTCTGAAATGGTCAAAACATGGGGAGATAGGTGAGATAGGCTTGAAGTCCGGAAAGATTCAAGACCTAGCTGCCCTTAAAGCTGTTGCTAATAACATCCAATCCGGAAAGTATGGAAACAACCCCTGGAGGGTCCATAAAAAGAAAGAGGAAGATGTTTCCCTGATACTACAAGGTCAAAAAGGCAATCATAACATGCCTATTCAAAGGAGAAACTACACTCCCTTTCAAGCACAGTCTGCGAACCCTCCAATACCAAAAGGTGGAGAAGCCAAACGCCCTCGAGTGTTCACACCCTTAGGGGACACCCTCGAGAACATTCTCAATCTTTTGACAACACTGAAGAAAATTACACATCTTCTTCCACCAGCCAGCCCGAATGGACGGGGTTTCAATGCTGCTCGGAAATGTGCTTATCATGCCGGGGCACCTGGACATGATACTCAGGATTGTTGGGCCTTGAAACATAAGATCCAAGACCTGATAGACAACGGTGAGATCGTGGTCACCAAACTAGATCAACCTCACGTTCAAGACAACCCCTTCCTCCACACAAAGAAGAAGAGGTCAACATGATCAATTGGAGCAATGGACAGAATTCCAATTTTAATTGTGAATCCTCCCAGACCCTCAAAGACGGTGTTGACAAATGGGATTATGCCAAGTTTCAGTTCACAATGTAACGAAAGATGAAAGCTTTAGGTAAGTAAATTGAACAATTGGCAGAATTGGTGACTTATCAGCAAGTGACACGTCAATTAATCAGCCAGGAGCATGCCAGTCTCCTACCTCTTATCATGAATATTCCCTCGTCACTTTCAGAAAATGAAATGCTGGAAGACAAAGTGACAAAGAGAGCAAATGCCAAAGCTCGTCGGGATTTTGCCAACAAAAGGGAATTTATATATCTGGGCCAACATATGGAGGAAATCCTTCAAATGTTAATCAATGAAGGAAGGATCAGTTACCTTCTACCTCCAATCAACCCCCGTTCAGGATGGTACAACTCTGATGGAGTATATCAATATCACTCCCATTCTCGCGGTCACAGCACAGAAGAATGCTGGGCACTCTGCCACCTCATCCAAAATCTAATTGACAGTGGTGTCCTACACCTAGCGGACGATAATAATGTGTTACGTGCAAGTTAGAATACAGGTCCTACTAAGTGGAAGAGTGTGATAGCAGTCATATCCACTGAAACTGATGGGGCTAACAGATTACTCACAATGCCAACAATTCAACTCAAGGGAAGCAATAATCCTTTGAAAGTGGCCGCTCCCGAGCCAATCAACTTGTCGTACAGAGCACAATACCCTATTGTTAGCTTGCGCAAGGTTCCGTGGAATTATGGAGAAGGTGGAGGATCTACCTCACATACCACTGCTGCAGTGTCGAAGGAAAATCCATTGTATCTTCCCCAATGGGTGATGAAGTCTACCACCAAATCAAAGGGGAAAATACCCATGGAGAAAATTGAAAAATTCCTCCGTACTATGGGTCATCATGAAGCCAAAGTGGTTTTAAGCTTGAGAGAAGCTCCACATCAGATTTCAATTTTGGACTTAGTCCTAACTTCCGAGGATCACCGGAAGATCTTACTAAAGGTTTTGGAAGAAGCCTATCTACCAACATCAGTTGATATGGAAAAATTTCAAACATCTGGTTGATCACATTTTTAACAACAATGTGATATCCTTCACTGAGGATGACATACCGCCCAAAGGGACTGGTCATTGCAAGCCGTTGCACATTGCGGTCTTGTCCTCCAGATACATGCTAGCTGGAGTCTTGATAGATGGAGGTTCGTCTCTAAATATCTGTCCATATGCTACCTTGGTGAAGATGAATATCAATCTCAACCGACTCCGGAGTAGCCATACCTTCATCAAAGCTTTTGATGGAGCCCGTCGGAATTCGGTCGGAGTAATTGAACTGCCAATCGAAATTGGTCCCCATACATTCTGCGTATCTTTCCACGTGCTCAAGATAGATTCGGGATACAACCTGCTCTTGGGAAGACCATGGATTCATATGGCAGGGGCAGTCCCCTCCACCCTTCATCAATAGTTAAAATACATTATCAATGACAGCCTAGTCACCATCAACGCTGAGCCGGAGTGTCCTACACAAAGTGACATACCATACATCAATGCCAATACAAATATTGAACCGATTAGTTTTCATGCCTTGGAAGTAAGCAATACCCAATACCATGCTATTGGAATGCCATTTCCTGAACCCAAGATTTCTGCCGAGGTAATGTCGGCTACTCAAGAAATGATGTCATTGGGTCATAAGCCAGGACAAGGGCTGGGTAAAGATCGCCAGGGTATCAAATACCCAATTCAATTAACCAAGCAAACTAGAACAGCTGGACTACGCTATTCTGCCAGTTCTAGTCATAGGAATCCTCATAAACATCAGCAGATTCCTTCAGCTTCAAACGCGCGGCGTTTATCTTCATCTTCAAACTCTGAGTCTGCACAACCTCCTATAAAGGTGCCAGCTATTGTAATGGCTAAGTTATTTCCCAAGCCGGTACCGGTGAAGGAGAAAGAAGTCTTTCTTCCAGATCCCCGAGTAGAGGAAGAGAAACAAAGAATTAAACAAGACGTCATCCGAATGATGTCGGGCATACGCATCGTCGTTCATGATGAACATACCAACAGATACACCACATACGATGATTGCCCAAATGTAATGGCCATCATTCGGGATAGGGAGGACGATGACAATCCCTCCATCACTGCAGTCCACCCGGACTTTGCCCTTGCCAATTGGAACAGCACACTCCTTGCATTGGTCATCAAGGGTAAAGCGGGCAGAAACTCTTTACATCATTCTGTAGATATGATAACTCGCTATTTTTTCATGCATGTATTAGCGCTTTATTTTGTCAGTATATGCTAACACTGTGTATGATCAAAACATTTTATATATACTAAGTGAAAACATATTTTGTTTCAGGACCCTGAATTTAGATGTGCCTGTACTTGCTGATATGGTGCCTCTTCTCCACAAGGATTGTTCCTTTGATGTAGAGATGAATTCAGCCTTGATGGAAATACAGGATGACATTGAGGTGCCTCCAGAAATTTAAGAATGGGTCAAAGACAAACCTAAACCCAACCTTGATCAAACCACTTCTTTCAATCTCAGAACCTTAGAAATCCCTAAGTTAATCCAGATTGGTTCAAACCTTACCCCAAACCAAAGGAATGACATGGTTACGCTATTAACCCAATTCCAGGATGTGTTTGCATGGTCTCATGAAGACATGGTGGGTTTATCCACTGACATTGTCCTTCATCGCCTTCCCATTAAAGAGGGATTTAAGCCAGTCAAGCAAAAGCTCAGGCGATTGAAACCTGAGTGGAGTTTAAAGGTGAAAGAAAAAATTATGAAACAATTTCAAGCTGGCATCATCATGGTGTCTATGTATCCTGAGTGGATATCCAATATTGTGCTCGTGCCTAAACCCAAAGGGAAGGTACGAGTTTGCGTGGATTACCGGGACTTGAACAAAGCTTGCTTAAAAGATAGCTTTTCCGTGCCATTTATCCACATTCTTATTGACAATACTGCACAATATGATATGTACTCCTTTGCTGATTGCTTTGCGGGGTATCATCAGATCATGGTTGATGAGGAAGATCGTGAGAAAATTGCTTTCATCACGCCTTGGGGAACCTTTTTCTATAAACGGTTGTCATTCGGCCTCATCAATGTCGGAGCCACCTATCAACGAGCTATGATGGCTCTTTTCCACGACTTAATGCACAAAGAGATCGAGATCTACGTGGATGACATCATTGTCAAGTCCCAGAAGGAGGGTGACCATATAAACCATCTCAGAAAGTTGTTCAACAGGTTGCGTAAGTACAACTTGAAGTTGAATCCAGCTAAATGCGCCTTTGGCGTTAAATCAGGCAAGTTGCTAGGATTTCTAGTAAGCCACAAAGGGATTGAGCTGGATCCTGCAAAAATCCAGGCCATCACGGAAATGCCCATTCCTCAAACAGAAAAGGAAATACGGGGATTTTTGGGAAGAATTAACTTTATTAGCAGGTTTATCTCTCAACTCACGGCAACCTGTGAGCCAATCTTCAAGCTATTAAGGAAGAACTCCTCCATGAAATGGAATGATGAGTGTCAAGATGCCTTCCTCACAATCAAGAAACAGCTAGTCAAAGCTCCCGTGTTAGTACCACCCAGGGATAATGTTCCCATATTCATGTACCTGTCCATAAGTGACAATGACATGGGCTGTATGCTGGGACAGAAAGACGATAGAGGCAAAGAACAAGCTATCTATTACCTCAGCAAAAGATTCAGCATCAGTGAACACAAGTACACTCTAATCGAGAAGATGTGTTGGGCTTTAGCATGGGTTTCCATGAGGTTACAACATTATCTCCATGGCCACACAACCCATCTCATATCCCGCGTGGATCCTCTCAAATACGTGTTAAACAAACCCATGTTAAATTGCCGGCTGTCCAGATGGCAGTTGATCCTACAACAATTTGACATCGTATATATGACTCAAAAGTCCATCAAAGGTCAAGGAATTGCGGCTCAACTGGCCGCCGCACCTTCAGGGGATTTTAAACCCTTGGAAACATATTTCCCGATGAAGGAGTAATGATAGTTCAAAGAACACCATCAAGATGCGATCTGCGCTAATCATGGAAGATGTATTTTGATGGAGTCATTAATATGGAAGGTTCCGGAGCCGGAGCGGTTCTAGTATCCGCACGGGAGCAAAGATATCCGTCATTGGTCAAATTGCGCTTTATCGATTACCAACAACACAGCTGAGTATGAAGGCTGTCTTATGGGGATAAAACTTGCCCGTTTAATGGGCATCGGGCTGTTAACTGTCTTTGGAGATTCAGAGTTGGTAATCAGACAATCCATCAGAATCTATCAAACCAAAGAGCTACATTTGCTGCCTTACCATCGGCAGGTTTTACAGATGATTTTGGAGTTCGAAGAAATCTCCTTTCTACACGTTCCTCGTAATAGGAATGACTTTACAGACGCATTAGATACTTTGGCCTCCTTAATTTGCAAATCAGACAAGGAACATTTGCCAAGCGTCACAATTGCCCTACACAAGGCACCAGCCTATGGGAACTACGTTGGAGAAGTATCAGATGAGCTACCTCCCATCCAGCATCCTTGGTATCAACATATCAAGGAATATCTACGAGATGGATCTACACCCGCGGAAGCGAGCCCTACTGAGAAAAGGCGGATCCATCGACTTGCTGTGAAATTCTACTTGAGTGGAGATGCACTCAACAAAAGAGATGCAGGACTAGGTCTCCTCAGATGTTTAGACAAAGATCAAGCCTAAAGGCTTATGGATGAAATCCATGGTGGAGTCTGTGGCCCCCACATGAGTGGCCCCCTCCTTGTCAAGAAGGTCCTCAGGACAGGACATTACTGGTTATCTCTCAAAGCTGATTGCAATGACCACGTTAGGAGATGCTATCAGTGTCAGATTCATGGGAATGCTATACACGCCCCTCCAAGGGAACTCCACAACATGAGTTCACCCTGGCCCTTCTCAATGTGAGGAATGGACGTTATCGGGCCCATTGAGCCTAAAGCCAGTAATGGACATCAATTTATCTTCACCATGATCGACTACTTCACCAAGTGGGTAGAGGCAGCCTCCTTCGCCAGGGTTACCAAAGAAGTCATCATTGTTTTCATCAGAAACAATGTCGTTTGTCGATATGGACAACCAGAGGTGATTGTGTCAGACAATGCTAAGAACCTCAACAATAAAATGATGGAGGAATTATGCAGTAAATTCCACATCAAACATCTTAACTCTATCATCTATCGTCTGAAGATGAATGGTGATGTTGAAGCGGCTAACAAAAACATCAAGATGATTATACAAAAGATGTCCGCCAACCACAAAGATTGGCCTGACCTATTGCCTCTTACTCTGTTAGCCTCACGTAACCTCAATGTACCTCCACCGGGGGCAACCCCTACGCGTTAACCTATGGGATGGAAGCAAAGTGCTCCCCATAGAAGTTGAAATGGAATCCCTCAGAGTGTTGATAGGCGCTTCGCCACCGGATGAAGACCAATGGGTACAAGACAGGTATCACCAATTGTCTCTAATAGACGAAAGGCGAACCGCAGCTATCTTCTATGGTCAGTTATACCAACAAAGGATCGCCAGATCCTACAACAGAAAAGTCTGTCTATGACAGTTTAAACAATATGACTTGGTTTTGAAGAAGATCATTGACAACCAAGATCAATCTAAAGGAAAATTCACTCCTAACTGGGAAGGCCCGTTTGTTGTCAAGGAAATATTGACAGGAGGCGCTCTCAGATTGCAAGAAATGGACGGTGATGAATTTCCACAACTCATCAATTCGGACGTCGTGAAATGGTACTATGTCTAAAGTTGTCCTCAAGCAAACATCCTGGTGTTGGACCATCAGATCACCAGTCATTCCGGTTCTTTAACGCTTTACCACATACAACTCTTCCACACTTTGCCCCTCGGGAAAACATACTTTTCAAGCCAGCAGCCTGGCTTCTCTGCGTTCCTACAACTTAGGTCATCCCACTATGGATTGAACCTCTTGCATTTACAGTTTGGCTACCCATACATGGGATCAAACTTCTCATACCTACAGTTTATCCTCAACCTAGGATTAAACTTTCTCCTCCCCGCACTCTGACCTGCACATGGGATAACGTTTTTCCACTCGCCTACGAGGGGAAACGTCGACGACCGATCTCCTCTTCAATAGGAGTACGTAGGCAACCATTTCATATGGCCCGGTCGTAATAAAACAAAAACAACAAAAACATTTCTACCCTCTTCTGCTTACAAAAATAAAAACAAATTCCTACACCATTTCTGCCACATACAGCGTTGAACCTCTCACACCAGGTTCGAACTACGCAGACCTGATCTCCTCTTCAATAGGAGTACATAGGCAGCCATTCATGGTGCGGTCTCACCCCCTACCAAAACACAAACCCTTGTCAGTTGGTACGGGGATCAAACATCAATCCACTACATTTCATCGGCTTCAGACCAAAGAGATGGAATTACCTAAACTCCTCCCAAATAGGAGATTCGGCGACTATCTAAGTTGCGGTCATACCTTGAAGAACAACACCAATACATAAGAGATGGAATTAACTAGGCTTCTCCTAAATAGAAGTACTGGCGACCATCTGTGGTATGGTCAATCTCAGAGAGGAAAGCCACACTCCTTTCCACATTTCCATACAGAAACCAGTCCCAAGACACCAAAGATGGTAGGGATACGTACAGATCAATGATCCATTCTGAACTGTCCAGAGACATCTCAATGTCCATCCATCCAGGAGGAATTCAGAATACATCAAGATCATATGCCCTGAAGCAGCAGGCAAAATATCAAGCAAGTAACAAAGCATATCTAAAAGGGAAGTGATCAAAAAAATATTTCCCTGCTATATATATAATGTTGTTTGATATATACAATGTAAACTGTACATGACAAAACGGCTAAGCTAGTCTGTACAGGAAAATCCAAGCCCATCTACAAATCAGCGTGTATGCGAGCTAACAAGCCCAACATAGCATCTCTCTCAGAAGAAGAAGGTAAAGCGGTGGTCTCCTGTACGAGAGTATCCACACGACCCAACAGATCTGTAGCCATCTGCATGGTGACCATAAGATCATCAATATATGCGCTCATCTCTGCAATCATGCCAGTGGTAAGGGACCTCACCGCGGTACTATCTGTGATGGCTACATCCCAGGAAGATATAGCACTATCCCGCTCAACTATCACTACATCTCTGGCTGATCTAGCCTCATCTCGCTCAACTACAGCGGCATCTCAGTGAGCTAATGACTCGTCTCTCTCTAATAGAGCTGCGTCTCTCCCATCAAGGGCAGTCAACATCATAGATCAAGCCTGATCTCTCTCTCGAAGGTCATCAGATGAAGACTCGCTTTCAAAGTATTGTCTTTGAATCTTTGAATCACAACAAAGGCTTGATCGGGAGAATCTAAAGAGATGCTTGGCAACCCAAAGACCGCTCCTCCTCGATGTGGGAATCAATGTCCTCCATGGGCTCTCCCTCATCTGACTCACTATCCAGTACTGTGGATATTACCGCAACCGATGCAATCTCTGTCTCCATCCATGCGGAATACTCTGCTGAACAGCCCGGATGGCTCACAGAAAAATTAGCTATCTCACGTTGATCCCACCATGCATACACACGGGATCGGTCCTCTGCTGAAAGATAGCGAGAGGCTGAACGCTGACCTATCGCCCCCTCGAAAGGATGAAAGTCCTGGCTCCGGTCAAATCACGACATCACGGCCAATGGGTGATAAGTAGTCACGCCCTCAAACCGGTCGGAGGAGGTAGTCCATACCTGGAGCATGAGTAATAAAGCTGTAGGGTGAGATGAGCCCCGAACACAGCAATATGACAAATGGATCTCTGATATCCGCCAAAAATATGGACCAAGACATAGCATCTATGCACTCCGATGGCTGAAAGAAGTATGACATGGCTATATCATGGGTGAACTAATACCCATGCTGTTTAAGAGTGCCATCGGTCTCAAATGTGACATAAATCATACATATAGCATGACCGAGTTGCCCGTAAACACTCTTGTCGGATAAGTACAGCTGTAGGTGGCTGACCACAGGGTCTCTACTATGATCATCGTTATAATGGTACGACCCTCCCTGAGAGCTCTCACCGCCATGATGACACCAATGTCTATCTCATCCATGTATCGTGGCATATAGACATACGACGATCGACATATATTAGATATATCAACCCGGATAAACGCCAATGATCCTCCGGTGCGGTAAAATCCCCGGAATGTCGTGAATAACTATCCTTAGAGCCAAATATGTCGAACAAAAAACGCTGGGATATAACGTGGCTCGATGTAAGCTCATCCTGCACCACTCTGCGCCTTAATCCAGTGAGGGTCATGAACCGTCGACTCATGTCCCCCAAAGCCATATATGCACGCAAGGTCTGCATCCAGAAGATCGTTAACCGTGCATACTCTTCTGTAGTAGAGTCAACTCACGGGTCCCGAATCGGAAAACTCCGCCTATCGATACCCAATGCTCTAGCATGCCATCCACAAACCCCGCGGGAACCTGAAACATCAATAAGGTTATGGTATGCTACAACAAATGATCTACGGTCACCCTGTCTGATGGTGACATGATATCATACCACGATCGCATACCCGATGCCACCAATGATGGTGGGGTATGATCAATACGGCTAACTGTTGAAGGAGACAACTGTACGGGCCGTGTCATAAGACCATCCAGGGGTCAATGTTGAATATCTCTGGACATACATACATATGCATAACATGATATATGCATAGTAGATAATAGATGGCAATATGATATAGGGAATGAAAAACTGTGCATACATTCCTAAGTATATCATCATCTAATACATCATCTCTATATAGCTACAAATACAGGGAAATGGGGCACAGACGCCCTACTACTAACAGAGGCCTATCAAAAGATATAGCAAGAATGGGGTACAGCCACCCAATATCTAACAGAGGCCTGTCAAAAGATATAATGAGAATACACATCAGAAGAAGACAATGGTGTCAATATCTACATCATCAATCATGTCCACCTGATGTAACTCCTCCTGAGTCACTGGATCGCTATCAACAGGGATGTCAGGCCTATATAGAGGAGGATCTGCACCGGCAAAACCGAATGGGTCATCTGAGGGGCCAGGGCCTGAGCTGGAAGGATCAAACGAAGTTGCCTCTGCCGGATCTCTGCCCAAATACCGGATAAATATGTATGCCTGGTCCAACTGTCGGGTCAAACTATCAATCTGTGTCATATGAGTTGGATCTCGGACACAAGCTATCCAATCTGTCATCATCACGGATCCTGGAACCATATCCCCCATGAACTGAGTGGCGCGGGACTGGGCTCCAATAGTACGAGGGAACCACCAATGCTGGAACGTCTCCTGAGTATATGGACCCTATGATAATGCAAAATAGTCAACCCCCAACAATGGGATATCAGTGACGGGTGATGATCTGACATACGCGATGGCGCTGACGAGAGACAAGATCGGCATACGAATCTCCCATGTGGTGCTCCTAATAGCACGCTCTCCTAAATAGAGCTCCCAGCCTCCATCTGTGAAGAGAGAAACTCTCCTGGTGGAAATCACATACTCGACTCCAGTCGAGTATCCATCCTTAAAACCGATGGTCAAGTGTTCCCCTGAATAGGGAATCCATATGATGGTGTCACCGTCAAGAACTCCAATTTGACACTGGCGATGAGTGAAACCCTCAACTACAGGGACCTCCGGCAAAATGGAATGATGTCATCGTCATCCTCGTGGATAGGTATCTAAACCTAACACACTCACAGGACGTAAGCACGGGAGCCTCTCGTAGGCCCAAAACTGCCAACACAATGGAAAACATTTGCGGTCAATAAATACTCTTAACCTATAAATGGGAAATGACAAGAGAAATACTCACCAGCAGAAATGGGTAAAATTCTAGCCAAGCCTCGGTCAAACCCTGTGAGCGCATACGCATGCCCTGTAGGAAATAGGCAAAGGTGTAGAAACCCCAATCATACTCTCCAATACGGTCCACATGACGTGTGGCACTGATCAAAGCGAACGACACTGTAGAAGAGTTATCTACTATGAAGCAGCCTCTAATGATCATCAGGAACAATCGCCGAAGAATGCGATCCCTGACTCTGAAATCATCAGGCATGGGCTCACTCAAAAGCCCGCTCATAGCATCTACGCTCAAAGGACCTGAACGGACAGTCCTGCCTTTGAGTGCCTCCGTCGGAACTCTTAACAAGGATCTGACGGCAGTAGGGATAATATTCGCCATGCAAGGCACTGGCTCCCCTCCAAACTCCATACCTGTGATTAATCGCCAATCCATCGGTGTCATCATCACCTCACAATCCAGCAGATGGAGTGACTAAGTCTGATAAAACCATCGCTCAGACAATACCCTGAGGTAACCCCAGGGACAACGACGGGGAAGGATGGAGAAGAATGCCCCGAATCCCCAATCCTGTACTACCGCTCTGTAATCAGGATGAAGAGCCTGATACATAAAGTGTATACTAAACCAATTCCCTCGAGGTCAGTGAAGCCGGAACTCGCGTAAAATGCGATCAAAGATCAAAGCCCTTTAATCCTCATCAATAGGAAAGAAGGAAGATCAAGATCTAACGTCATACCTCGTTAGCATGTAAGTACATCGAGGGATGTCTGCTCAAATCACCCAGAAGCTCTGGGTTTGCCACCTGAATACAAGGGAGCTCCCTATGGGGAACATGTGCAGCAGGAGCGGGATCCTGAATATCCTCATCCTCGTCCTCAAAGTCTGGAACATCATCCCAGACTAGACGAATCACGGCCTCTACCAATAGACGAGGTTGTCTGACAGAACGGGGTCGAGGCACTTCAGAAGCCCTCCTCCGTATACCAAAAGTGGTCCTACGGGAACTACTCGGATGATCCGGATCCATAATATCTGGACAACAAGTCTCCAAATCACCTCAGAAAGGGTGTGGTATTTCCTTACCTGAAGCTTTCTAGAATGCATTTTTATGACTATATGCATGCATGCATTTACTTTAACATGGAATAAAGTTAAAATGCATGACTACCTAATGCCTATATTTTAAAAAAATTTGACATAGTCCCCTTTGAAAATAGGACTATCCACATGCACATAGGCATGTCTAGGTGGCCATTCAGTAGCACACCTGCACCAAAGTCATATATATAATATATGCATTAAAAATCAAAATCATTCATGCATAAGGTTAACCTCAATATCAAGAGTACTTTGCATTTCTACCTTTTGCTCATTGGACCTCAAATATGACAAAAAATAGCATTAAAAGGTGCCAATTTGACTGTCTCAAAAGTTAAATTTTTTTACATCATTATGTTCAGCACGGTTTAATACTAACATTTACTATGTTGAATATTTTGTATCAAGTCATTTGTGCATACATAATCACTACTATGTGTTTAGATGCATTTCATGTGATAACTCAAAGTGCAACGGATAAAAATTGGAAAAAATACATGCATACGTTACCAGGATAGTGCAGAACACTTGTACGGTGACAGAATTTGCAGAAAGTAGCCCGAACTTAGCAGATCTGAAGGAGGCTCTCGGATTTTCCTTGGCGAAACAAGTTGAAAGTGACTTGTGTTACCAACCTGCTGGATTATATCATCCAAGGTTGGTATTTGGCTCATCTACGGGTCAAGTAGGTGCACCGCACAGACTATGTGGGCCCCACCCTCCTCCCTTTGGTCTAGTTCGAGTTGCAAAGGAGTTCTTGTGGACTGGAAAGGTTAAATCGGGAATAAAAACGCCACGCAATTGAGCAAAATAGCATGCAATCCTGGTCTTCTCAGATAAAACTTTGAGTCTATATATCGCGCATTGGTAGTCACCCGAACACGAGGTATACCCTGCCAATGATCTCATTTGTTACAAATCACATCCGGCAATACCTTGTACAGGTCCGATGCCGCCAACTCTGGGTCGTTACCCTAAAAGATCAACGTAATCCCCGATGGGGCTTACAACATGGATCCCCGACAGGGGTTACAACTTGGATCCCCGATGGGGGTTACAATGTGAGGCCCCGGTTGGGGATTAAAATGCACATTTTAGCCGTTGACACCCATATCAACGAAGGTCAAGCAGCCTTGACATTATCTCAGTCAATGGCGATTAAACCTATCAGAGCTATAGAGCTATTCGAGGATTTCATGCTCGATTCCTCATATTCCCTAGCGGATCCCCGGCAGGGGTCACAACGCAATGTTCCGTTGATTCACACGTCAACGAAGGTCAAGCAACCTTGAAAATCTACCCACAGAGTATCGGCCGTTGATTCACACATCAACGAAGGTCAAGCAACCTTGACAGTTTATCCCACAGGGTTTTCAGCCGTTGATTCACATGTCGGTGAAGTACACATCAACGAAGGTCAGGCATCCCTGACAACATTTATTGTTGGCAGTAAATTTAACAGAATCTTGACATGTCATGGCGATAACAACCAGGAAAGGTCAATGTTATCAAGGAGGATCGATGATGGAATATGGTATACACATCCTCAAACAGACCAAGCTTTATCCCCACAGATCTCTTACACATAAGAGGTACATCTTCAGGATCAAGTCGCTACCAGAAACCCAGGAATTTGGTGATATCCCCAACGTCAACATCCAAACAGATTCAGATTA
The DNA here is from genome assembly GCA_020205605.1 of Panax ginseng. Classification (NCBI taxonomy): domain Eukaryota; kingdom Viridiplantae; phylum Streptophyta; class Magnoliopsida; order Apiales; family Araliaceae; genus Panax; species Panax ginseng. The sequence continues at coordinate 128,120,814 of CM035145.1, read as the reverse complement.
CACATCAAATCTGGTCATCATTTTCAATCCCCAGTTGAAGCAACAGGGAGCTAGCAATCATCCCCAGCATGTTGGGCTACAACCTCATACACATGCATCATACATTTGCATCATGTTGCTACATATAGTACCATGTTTGTCTTATCACATTTTAAGTGTCTAGGATTCTTTATCCTACCCATGCATCGCCATGTATGAGTATGATAAAGAGGGGTGTGACGCCCTCAAAATAGGTATACATCACCCATCTTGAGTATCCAGATACATGGTACAGAATTTAAATACAACTTAATAATACAACTGTCGTGTACAATACGACAAAACATAAGCTGTGAGTTTGAATACAAATATTGTCTACTAGAGATTATACAAACTCAAAAGGAGTCCTCATTACAATTATTATCACACTATTTCACAGAATAGTGAGGACTACTAATGCTATCATCTGGACCGTCACTCCATTCCCGCACTAGTCCTCGCTACGCTTCTCATTTCCTGAAGAAACAATGAAAGTAAAAGGGTGAGCTCAACTAGCCCAAGAGGAAATATTATGACTAAGATAATACAGAATATATTATCGTTAGCCTTCAATGGTGTTAAATTGATACAATATAACAACCATCAAGTTTAACTCATGATTGGAACAAGCAATCCATTAAAAGAGTCAAATAGAGAATAAAATCTACTATCTTTTATGATTTAGAAGGTTTTTCATCACTTTTATCATTGGGACTCAACAATAAATAATCCACATCATCGAATCACCCTCTTTCTACTACCAAAGATATTCTTTAGTATCACGACCACAATTATCCATGCACTATGGGCCAAGAAAATTTGTGTATTCAATAATGGTCATGATCATGCCAACAATCGTCCATCAATGCACTACGGGCCAATGAGGACTTTTACCACATCATTTGTAACATTACGGTCCACGATTACAATCGAATAATTCACAGTCGGTCATAATCATACCAAGTCCATCTATGCACTATAGGCCACGAGATGACTTTCAACAAAATATAAACATGAGGATGATGACAATGATATAAGAATTCAATAAAACAAGTTCAAGAATTATTTTATCCAAGAACTAATAACGTCCAAATTGTCAACATGATCTTTGCTTTGTAGAGTAAAATTCAAGAATGCTCGGAAGAATATTTCCATAAAAAGATCTTTGGATGAAGCGCGCAAATATCGAAGGATATTCCACTAATTTCATGGAGTATAGAAGTCAAAACTTTAACCAACTGAGTATAATAAGGAATGGAATAACAAAAGAAATCACCAGGCATGCGATAGACCACACAGGCAGGTTATTCCAACAAAATAATAAATAATAGAATTAGGTCCGACGTAAAACTCGCAGACAGGATATTCCAACAGAATAATAAAGATGGAATCAATCCCGTGAGAACGCATGAGCATGTGATATTCTAACGAGAATAATAAAGATTTTAATCGTGTCCCACAGTAAAACGCATGAATATGATATTCCAATGTAATAAAAAGATTTAAACCAGTCCCAAAGAGAACCATGCAGACGTGATGTTCCAACGTAATGATAAAGAATGGAACAATGTAAGAATTTCACCAAGTATAGGGTAGCCAGCAGATACAAAAGTTATTCCAATGTAATAATAAAGAATGGAATAATGTGAAGTTCTCTTCATAGATAAGAAAGAAATAATACTCCCTACCTTTAGAAAAATTGGATACTGGAATAGTGAGGTAGCAGACTTCTCTTCTTCTTTCTATAATTTCTCTCTATAATAATCGCTCTAAAGATTTTGTGAATTGGTGAGAAATGAAGGAAGAATGAGCTTCTATTTATAGAAAAATATAGTTTTGATAATTGCACGTTTTGGGGCTCAAAAAATTTCAGTACAATACCTTAAACTTTTCCTTTATTTTTAATTTAGTCATGGAAGTATTATCAAACTTGCACCACCTCCCCTAATAGTAAATAATGTGATTCAATAGTAAATTATGTGAATCAATAGTTCTAGACATATGAAAATACTAATTACAGTATAGTACCTCCATCTATACCTCCATTTTTAACTTAGTCATGCAAGTATTATCAATCTTGCACTAACTCCCCTAATAGTAATAAGAATGTGAAACAATAGTATACACATGTGAACAAATAGTTATAATCATGTGAAATAATAGCAATCAATTGCTCATTTATCCGGTTAAATACCTGATTGGTCAATATAACCTCCAGACATTAATTATTATCGAAATAATTGTCGATTTTCACTAACACAAATAATTCCAACACAATGAAACCATTTTTATCAAAAATATAAATTTTGAAATTTTGAAGTTTGACTTTTCTCGAAAATGTCAACTGTTGACTTTTTAACCAAATAGTGAATTCCAAAAAATTTTGTGTTTATAGACTATTTTTACTAATTTCATCGTTCCGGACTCAAATATCACGTCCGCGTCTCCAAATTCAACTCCGAACACAACTTTAATTTTAATAACATTCATCATTAATATTATAACTCACAATATTTATCAACCAGGTCGTTCCTAGGAAAGAGGGGGCTTTCCAATAAGGATTTCTCCCTATTGGCGCGCAATTAGGTGACCAAACCTCTCCTTAACAGAACTTCTAGACATTGTAAATATTGTAATTTAATAATATGAATAACTTTGTCGTCTCAATTATTGATTTAATAAAATAACATATTATGTAGATGATACTACGACAATAATCGAATCAATAATATGAGAGATATGATGCAGCAATCACTGTAGCAATAATTGAGTATAACTGAGTGACTTCTCACGTAAGCATCAATAATCAATATCGTGTGCTACTATGCAACCACACGTATTACTGTACTTTTACTACCGGGTAGTTCAACAGTTAACGGTAAAACTTCCGTCGTTATTTTCATAAAGTATTTTTGTCGTTTTCTCAATCCGACAATAATTCTGTTGTGGGGGGGGTCCACCAATGATTGTGTCGTTGTACGAATATTCCATGTTAAAACGAATATTCCCCGACCAATCGAATATTATATAACAACTTGTGTACTTTGCAAAATTTGTAAATATTACCCACAACTATAACATTATATCAAATCCACACCATATTATTCAAAAATATATTTCGAGAAAAATTAATCTTTATTCAAAAAGTTGGGGTCTTACAAGGGGCATCTGTAGACACTCAAAATTTTTTGTACGCCTGTCAATAACATTGCAGGAGGACAGATTCAACTTTCAAGAAGGAACCCTGGAAGACAGTTCATATCCATTCCGGATACTACCGGAAGTTCAGCATCAACCCCGGAACACACATTGGGAGTAACAATTCCAACCTCGGAAATAACCCCGAGGCATGCAGATCCAATACCGGAACACACACCGGAGTAGACCGATTAATCTCGGAGATAAACCCAAGGTATCCAGCCTCAGTCCCAATCATGGGAATAGCCACCAACCTTGGTGATCACCCCAAGGAACGCAGTTTCAGCGATAACCCCAGAAATGTTTGTTTCAAATGCAACTAGCTTCAATCTCGGCGCTCACAACGAGATACTCAGTACCAATCCGGAGATAACACCGAGAGGACAGACACACCTCAAATGACACTGAGGACCTTCAACAATGGCAGCAGTCCAATCTCAGCGAAGCCCTGAGCAACGTCTGCTTTATCAGCCCAAACCGGTGATAACACCGGTGAGGGGCAACATCGTCATCTCGCCAATGTGATGCCACGCCACGTCGTCTCAATATTTCATACACACATCTCTACACAACGATGTCCCACAAGAATCAAGGATAACCAATCCTGAGTGACTATTATGCAGGGTAACGGATGGAATTTGAAGCTTGAAGACCGGAGGGCATCGTCCCATCTTCAATGACTTCGTACAAACTTTAATCCCATGCCATTGTACAACTCTCGACAAAGGCAGTCCAAAATAGGTCCTGTATACCTCAATCGGATGCCCAAATTGCACTTCTGAAAGTTCGAGCGGACATTATAGTGCCCGAGTGCACGTACTACGAGATGACCCGACCCAAAAAATCGGGGGCAACCCGGGTAGCCTTTGGTACACCTGCGGCTCCACCATCTATAAATAGAGGGCTTGGGGTGGCCATTTTGCAAGAGAAAATGGCAAGAAAGCCCTGCCCAATTTGCTCTGGACTCACCCCATACTGAGTGCTGTCTCATTTTAAACACATCTAAGCTCATATATAGCTACTTTTGTACCTACAAAAGCTAGTGTTTACCCACTTTAAAGATATATAAGTCTTCTTTGGCAGCCCACTGTAAGCCTTCTCACACACTTTAGAGTCTTTCTCTTCATCTTTGCACACACCCTTCTTCACGTTGAGAGTCGTGTTGCTTGTGTTTGCCCGGACTTCGGTCCATGGTTTTATTTCAGTTTGTATATACATATATATTTATATATATATATATATATTTATATATATAGACTAACATTATCGAGTTATGCCTCGATTGAGCCTGAACTTGATGCAGGCGTTTATTTGCTTATATATATATATATATATATATATATATATATATATATATATATATAAACTTTGTTCGATGAGCCTACAATTTCGATGCAGTGCGTTTAGTGCTTTAATATATATATATATATATATATATATATAAGCGAATAAACGCATATTGGATGTAAAATCGAGCTCATCGAACAAAAGTCCGACACACGATTAATATATATAAGTATATATATATATATATATATATATATATATATATATATATATATATATATATATATATATTTCGTCCCACTCGGAGTTCACTTACGTGGTGGTTGATCGCTCTTCTGACTTTCTTTACGTTTAAATCCTACACGGAGTTCACTTCGTGGCAGTTGATTATTTTGTATAGCTTTATTTACGTTTCGTCCCACCTGGAACTTCCTTCGTGGCAGTTGATAGCTTTTATAGCTTTATTTACATTTCTGATCCCCTATGGAGGTGCTTCGTGGTTGGTGATCATGTCTATATATATATATATATATATATATTTCCAGCTTTTATATATACCTACTTACTGCTTTCATACAAATTGTCGTATCATGTGCGCCTAGGAATCATGTGATCACAGATTCAAATTTATTGAATCTAGATTCTATCTTAGTGATGGACATTTTCAAATTTATAAAGACTTGTAAATTATTCTGCGGTGTCTGAATTTTCTCAGATGGTTTCCATACCCACGAGGAAGTCGGTATTATTTTATATATTATTTTCATACGGATGCTTCGCATCTGTAAAATAAAATCAATCAAGCCGAACACTTAATAAAATGGGAGTGTAAAAGGTCTCAATTACTATTGAGCATCAGGGTTTGAAAAACCTTTTTTATAAAACATCATTGCTATATCTTGCTAAAACTGAATTTTTACATAAATTTAAACCCTGTGTATATAGGTGCGAACGAGGCCTCGCACTACTTCCAAATAACACCACATTGACCCACACACAAACACATTCAGATAATAGTTTTTTGAAAAGAGGCGGTCACCGTGGTAACACGGATGTCGGGGGGTGCCTAACACCTTCCCTCCGCATAACCAAGTCCCTGGACCCTAAATGAATCTCGGTTTCACCGACCCGTTTAACAGTGTCACATCACTAGGTCAATGTGCAAATTTTTTATCGGTTGTGTTGGTACAACCATTTAAAAAACCAACTGGCGACTCTTAACAGTCCATCGTCGACATTATACATGTCGGACCTTTTTCACTTGTTTTTTCAAATAAACCACACCTAAAATGAGAACACCAAAGAACAAGTAACGGAATGGGACATTTAAAAATTCCGATGTCGACACAATAAATAGTACATCTATGCACGTAAGTCACAGATAACTTTTATCACAATATAAGCATGAGGATGGTGACAATGATATAAAAATTCGATTAAAAGCAAGCAAAGGATAAATATTTAAAGATTTATAATTTAATTTATCCAAAATTTAATATTATCCAAATTGTCAACATGATACTGCTTTGTGGAGTAAAATTCAAGAATAATATTGTATCAAAAATGATTTGGACAGCAAAGAAATTAATTTTTTTCATGAATAATTCTCTGAATAGTACCCGAGTGAATAGTATCCCGTAAATAGTACTTTAGGAATAGTATCCCGTGACTAGTTCTTTATAAATAGTACTTGTGAATAGTACTTTGTGAATAGTACCTATGAATAGTATTTTATGAATAGTACTTTGTGAATAGTACCGTAAAAATGAACTACTCATGGACAGTACTTGTGACGCCCCCAAAATAGGTATGCATCACCCATCTTGAGTCGCCAAATACATGGTACATAATATAAATAAAAACTTAATTATACAACACGAGCTGTGAGTTTTAAGACAAATATTATCTTCTAGACAGTATACAAACTCAATGGGTCCTCATTACATTTATTATCACACTATTTCATAGAATAGTGAGGACTACTAATGCTATTATCTGAACCGTCACTCCATTCCCCGACTAGTCCCTGCTACGTTTTCATTTCCTGAAGAGAACAATGAAAGCAAAAAGGGTGAGCTCAACTAGCCTAGTAAGAAATATTATGACTAAAATAATGCGAATAAATTATCATTAGCCTTCAATGTTGTTAAACCGATAAAATATAACAAACATCAAGTTTAATCTGCAATGAACAAAGAATCCATTAGAAGAATCAAGTAGAGAATAAAATCTACTATCTTTTATGATTTAAAAGGTTTTCCATCACTTTTATCATTTGAGACTCGACTTAATAAATAATCCACATCTTCCCCGCACTTTGACTAAAAGATATTTATTAGTATCACAACCATAAATTATCCATGCACTACTGAGCCAATGATATTCGTGTATTCATCAATGGTCATGATCATCCCAACAATCATGTCCATCAATGCACTACGGGCCAATGAGGACTTTTCCACATCATTTGTAACATTACGGTCATGATTACAATCAATAATTCACGGTCATAATCATACCAAGTCCATCTATACTACTGTGCCATAGATGACTTTCAACATAATATATAAACATGAGGATGATGACAATGATATAAAGAATTCAATAAAAAAGTTCAAGAATTAATTTATCCAGAACTATTAACGTCCAAATTGTCAACATGATACTTCTTTGTGGAGTAAAGTTCAAGAATGCTCGTAAGAATATTTTCATGAAAAGATATCTTTGGATGAAGCGCAAAATATCAAGGATATTCCACTAATTTCATGGAGTATAGAAGTCAAAACTTTAACCAACCGAGTATAATAAAGATTGGAATAACAAAAGAAATCACCAGGCATGCGATGAATCAAGACGTACATGTTATTCCAACGAATAATAAATAACGGAACCAAAGTCATACGTAAACGCACGCATGCAGATATATTCCAATGTAATAATAAATAACGGAACGGTCATGCGTAAACGCACGCATGTGATGTTCCAAAAGAATAATAAATAACGGAACTGGTCATGCGTAATTATACGATGTGATGTTCCAAATGTAATAATAAAATGGAATAATGTAAGAATTTCACCATTTATGCGGTATTGCCCAGATAGATTGTGTTATTCCAACATAATGATAAAGAATGGAATAATGTAAGAATTTTATCAAGTATAGGGTAGCCCACGATATCAAAGTTATTCCAATGTAATAATAAAAAATGGAATAATGTAAGTTCTCTTCATGAATAAGAAAGAAATAATACCCTTTACCGTAAAAAGAAACTGGATATAGGAGTAGTGAAGTAGCGAGAATACTTTTCTTCTTTCTCTCTATATAATTTCTCTAGAGTTTCAAAGAATTAAAAAGAAATAATGAAGGAATGAGCTTCTATTTATAGAAGAATGGACTGGATAGTAACTAATCCATGAACGGTCCAGATTGATTTACTTTTAATCGGACGGTCCATAAAATATAATATATTATATATATATATATATATATATATATATATAACATGTATAGAGAGAAAAAAAAAAAAAAAATTCTATGTGGAAACCCCGTGAATTGATCATCTTACTCCCTCTGTCCACTTTTCAAACTTCATATATATATAATACTCCCACTGAATACCATATTCTCCCAACCCCCACCAAAATCAACTACCACACACACACTCCTACACACACATAAACACACACACACATGTCAGATATATATATATATATATATATATATATATATATACGCATGTATACATTATAACTTTTTCATTTTTTTTAAAAATAAGTGGGGGGTCCAAATAATAAGCAAAATTTTCCTATAAATACATCATAAAAATCTCCTCAATATTTTTAACAACACATATCATCATTATTATAATTCACAGTATTAATCAACCAATCGTTCCTCAGAAAGAGGGGCTTTCCAATAAGGATTTCTCCCTATTGGCGCGTAATTAGGTGACCAAACCTCTCCTTGACAGAACTTCTAGACATCATTAATATTGCAAATAATAATATTAATAACCTTGTTGTCTCAATTATTGATTTAATAATATATAAAATATTGACAATAATTGAATCAAATAACGTGAGATACTATCAGCAATTCATCGTAAATAATAATTGAACAAAACCGAGTGACTTCTCACGTAAGCATCAATAATCAATACCGTGCTACTATGCAACCATGCCATTATTTTACTTTTAACACCGGTGTTTTCAACAAGCTAATGGTAAAACTTCCGTAGTTATTTTTATAAAGTATTTTGTCGCTTTTCTCAATCCGACAATAATTCCGTTAATAGGGTCCACCAATGATTGTGCTGTTGTATGCGATATAATATTCCCTGTTAAAACGAATATTCCCCACCAATCGAATATTATATAACAACTTGCGTATTTTGTAAAATTTATAAATATTACCCACAACTATAACATTATATCAAATTTACTCCATAATATTCAAAATGATATTTATAGAAAATTCATCTTTATTTATAATAGTTGGGGTCTTACAACCTCCCATTCTTATGAAATTTCACCCTCGAAATTAGGGTATGCACCTGGTATGTCGAAGAGGTAAGGATACCTTGATTTTATTTCAGATTCTAACTCCCAAGTCATTTCCTCAACATCGTGGTTTCTCCACAAAACTTTGACTTGAGGTATAACCTTGGAGCGTAGAATATGTTCCTTCTTATCCAAGATTTGAACAGGAACCTCTTCATACGTTAAATCTTCCGCTATTTCGTCCGATTCTAACTCAATAATGTGGTTCGGGTCTTTCACATATTTACGTAACATGGATATATGAAAAATGTTATGAACATGAGACATACTTTGCGGTAAAGCGAGTCTATGGGCCACAGTTCCTACTCGATCAAGGATTAAAAATAGGCCAATGAATCGAGGATTGAGCTTTCCTCTTTTTCCAAATCTCGTAACTCCTTTCCATGGAGCAACACGTAACAACACATGATCTCCAATATCGAATTCCACGTCCTTTCGATGAAGATCAGCATAACTCTTTTGTCGATCTTGTGAGGTTTTTATACGTTGTCGGATCGTTTGAATCTTTTCCGTAGTCATATGTACCAACTCCGATCCCAACAACATTGCTTCACCCGCCTCATCCCAGAATACTAGAGAACGACACTTTCTTCCATACAACGCCTCAAATGGAGCCATGTTAATACTTGCTTGATAATTGTTGTTGTAGGAAAACTCCACCAATGGTAAGAACTTGTCCCAACTTCCCTTGAAGTCAAGGACACAAAGTCTTAATAAATCTTCCAGAGTTTGAATAGTCCTCTCTGATTGTCCGTCCGTCTGAGGATGATATGCCGCACTAAATCGTAAATCCGTGCCCATAGATTTTTACAAACTAACCCAAAATCGTGAAGTGAATCTTGGGTCTCGATCATAAACTATGGATACTGGCATACCATGCAGTCTTACAATCTCGTTTATGTACATACGAGCAAGACGTTCAAGTGTATAAGTTTCTCGTATAGGTAATAAATGAGCAGACTTGGTCAATCTATCAACAATGACCCAAATCGCATCTATGCCTTGAGAAACCTTAGGAAGACTAGTAACGAAATCCATGGTAATGTGTTCCCACTTCCATTCTGGAATTTCAAGTGGTTGCAATGGACCTTTTGGTACTTGATGCTCCGCCTTGACTCGTTGACAAGTTAAACACCTCGAGATAAACAGCGTTATCTCTCTCTTCATATTACTCCACCAAAATGTATGGCCGAAGATCACGATACATTTTGGTACTCCCAGATGGATTGTAAATCGGTGTGTGTGTGCACCTCCATCATGATTTTATACTTTAAATCGTGGTCGTTAGAACACAAAAGTCCGGAGTTGACTCAAGTATTCCTTCTTCATCGATTTTTTCTTCTGGCGCATAGCACCTTCCTGCACTTTCTTCCTCATCCGCATCAGCTCCAGGTCTGTAGCTTGAGCATTTTAACTTTATCAATTAAAGTCGGTTCTACTCGTATATTCGTCATCATCACATTGGTCCCTGGAGTCTTTAACTCTATCTATATCCTTTTCAAGTCACACAAAATGGTCATTTCATACGACAATATCGCACTCAGATTTGCATATGATCTTCTACTCAATGCGTCAAGAACCACGCTCGCTTTTCGGGATGATATTGGATGGTATGATCATAATATTTCAATGCTTCAAGCCAACGTCGTTGTCGCATGTTGAGTTCCTTTTAAGTGAAGAAATATTTGAGGCTTTTATGATCCGTGAAGATATCCACTTTCTCCATACAAGTAATGCCTCCAACTTTTAAGTGCGAAGATAACATTTTAACTCTAGATCATGAGTAGGATAATTCCTCTCATATTCTTTGAGTTGTCTTGAGGCATAGGCTATGACTTTCCCATGTTGCATGAGAACACATCCTAACCCTTTGCCTGAAACATCACTGTAGATGACAAATCCCTCCGAGCCAGATGGTATTGTCCGAACAGGTGTTGAAATGAGTCTCCTCTTGAGTTCTTGAAAACTCTTCTCACATTCCTCGCTCCAACCGAATTTTATATCTTTCCGAGTCAGCTGAGTTAATGGAGTAGCGATTCGAGAAAATCCTTCCACGAATCTCCGATAATAACCAACTAAGCCGAGAAAGCTACGTACTTCGGTCACTAATTTGGGTTGCTCCTAACTTTGAATAGCTTCAATCTTTGCTGGATCAACTGATATTCCATGACTTGATACTACGCGCCCAAGGAATGCTACTTCCTCAATCCAGAACTCACATTTCTTCAACTTGGCATAAAGCTTGTATTCACGAAGCTTTTGGAGTATCAGCCTCAAGTGTTGCTCATGATCTTCACGGCTTTTGGAATAAATAAGGATGTCATCAATAAAGACAACAACAAAGTGATCCAAATATTCCTTGAATACTCGGTTCATCATATCCATGAAGGTAGCAGGAGCATTAGTCAATCCAAAGGACATGACTAGGAATTCATAATGCCCGTATCGAGTTCTAAAAGCCGTCTTTGGAATGTTATTGGTTCTAATCTTTAATTGATGATATTCGAAATGAAGATCAATCTTTGAAAAGAATTTGGCTCCTTGCAACTGGTCAAACAGGTCATCAATACGTGGCAATGGGTACCTATTTTTGATGGTGACATGATTTAACTCCCGATAATCAATACAAAGTCGCATACTCTCATCTTTCTTCTTCACGAATAGAACAGGAGCACCCTAAGGAGAAGTACTAGGACGAATAAATCCAATGTCTAACAATTCCTGCAGTTGGGTCTTTAACTCCTGAAGTTCAATAGGAGCCATTCGATATGGGGCTTTGGAAATGGGTTTTGTACCAGGTTCAAGGTCGATACAAAACTCAATTTCACGCTCTGGGGGTAGGTCAGGAAGTTCTTCAGGGAATACGTCAGGAAATTTATTAACAATAGAAATATCATTCAAAACTGGCGTATTTTTGTTTAGATCCGTGACATGATTTAAGAATGCTTGACATCCGTTTTTCAATAAACGAATAGCTTTATGGCTTGAGATGACAGTGATCGATTTTAATGGTTTGGTTGCTTGAATTCGCATAATAGGTTGGTTAGGAATATGAAAGCTAACAACCTTACGAAAATAATCAATTTTTGCATGATGAGTAGTTAACCAATCAATCCCTAGAATCACATCAAATGCAAGTATTTTTAATGAAATAAGATCGACAGGTAATGTGAGGGTACCTATTTGAACCAAACAAGACTTATAAACAGTGGATGTAATGAAGGTTTCTCCTAACAGAGTTTCCACAGATAAGTCAAAGTCTAATTTCTCTGGAGTCAAATTTAATCGTTGAGCGAAAGTAGGAGAAATAAAAGAATGGGTAGAACCGGTATCAAATAAGGTATAGACTTCGCTAGAGTTTATGATAAGCTTACCCATTATGACCTCGTTAGGGTTCCTTGCTTTCTGGGAGGTCACTACAAACGCTCTCCCTTGCACTATCGGCTTTAACTTTTCTGGGACGACCTTTGGTGCCTCCATCCTAGCTGAACTTGTCTTCGGTGAACGACAAAATTGGGCTAGGTGACCTTCTCTTCCATAATTATAACATGCTTTGGACGGCATCACACAGTTTGGACTGATGTGTCCCTCCCCTCCGTATTTAAAGCATATGATAGGTGGTCGTTCTCCTTCCTTAACAACGGTGTTTGGTCTTTGACGTCTTTCCATCATTGTTGAATCTCCTCTTCTTGAAATGTCCATTCTTATTGTTTTGACCCTGATTACCACCGAAGTGGTTACCATTTCTGTCCTGTTGATTCCCTCCACGCTTGTTATCACCACTTCGATAACTGCTCTCACTGGTATTATCATTTTGCCGGCTGCTTTCTCTTGGTTGCGTTGACTCGTTATCGCGCTCCAATAACTGAGCCTTATTTACAACATCTGAATACAAACACAGTTTATAAGAAATTAGATATTGACGTATCTCGGGTTTCAAACCTCTTAGAAACATCCGTGTCATTCTCTCCTCATTGTCAACCAAGTGAGACGCAAACCGGGACAACTCGCCAAACTTAGCTTCGTAATACGACATGGTCATATTGTTCTGCTCTAACTTGATGAACTCTACCTCTTTCATGTGATGAATACTTTCGGGAAAGTACTTGTCATTGAATAGTTCTTGGAACTTCTCCCAAGAAATCTTCAGTGCGGCAGGTTGAGTACGCTTTACCGATTCCCACCAGTAATCTGCCTCTCCTCGCAACATAAAGGTGGCAAAGGGAACCTTTTGCTCCTTGGAGCATCCCAAGACATCAAATATCTTGGTGATCTGCTTTATCCACGTCTCCGCCTTAAGTGGTTTTGGTTCTCCAATAAATTCCGGTGGTCCCAGCTCCTTAAACTGTTTAGCGGTGACCGTCCGAGAGTTGCCACTGTTTCCACCTGCATTTTGGACAGGAGTCTCTCTTGGCTGATGTTGTATGAATTGCAGAAAGCTCCTAAACATTCCGTCGTTCGCCATTTGGTTGGTGTTGTTGTTCACCTGAGGATTATTGCCTTCCTGATGCACATTATCCTGGGTGTTGATTTGTGGTGACTCAACGGTCTCCTGTGCTTCATTGATATTCTCAACATTCTCGGATGTCATTTTCAGATACTGCCACAAAATAAGGGTTAATTGACATGTAACATATTATCACTATACTCTGACCGACCAATTAAATACCAAATAAACTTAGGTAGGTCATACTAGCGAAGGAATTCTCCATCTCTCCCCTCCTAGTTCTAGTCTCACATCTTAGCCATGGATCATATTCCTAAGTTCTGATACCAACTGTGACGCCCCCAAAATAGGTATACATCACCCATCTTGAGTCGCCAAATACATGGTACACAATACAAATAAAAACTTAATTATACAACACGAGCTGTGAGTTTTAATACAAATATTATCTTCTAGACAGTATACAAACTCAATGGGTCCTAATTATATTTATTATCACATTATTTCATAGAATAGTGAGGACTACTAATAATATCATCTGGACCGTCACTCCATTCCCCGACTAGTCCCTGCTACGTTCTCATTTCCTGAAGAGAATAATGAAAGCAAAAGGGGTGAGCTCAACTAGCCCAGTAAGAAATATTATGACTAAGATAATGCAGAATAAATTATCATTAGCCTTCAACAGTGTTAAACTGATAAAATATAACAAACATCAAGTTTAACTGCAGCGGAACAAGCAATCCATTAGAAGAGTCAAGTATAGAATAAAATCTACTATCTTCTATGATTTAAAAGGTTTTTCATCACTTTTATCACGAGACTCACCTTTATAAATAATCTACATCTTCCCCACACTACTACCAAGGATATTTATTAGTATCACAACCACAAATTATCCATGCACTACGGGCCAAGGATATTCGTGTATTCATCAATGGTCATGATCATGCCAACAATCGTCATCATCAATGCACTACGCCAATGAGGACTTTTACCACATCATTTGTAACATTACTACCACGATTACACCGAATAATTCCTAGTCATAATCATACCAAGTCCATCTATGCACTATAGGCCACGTGATGACTTTCAACAAAATATAAACATGAGGATGATGACAATGATATAAGAATTCAATAAAACAAGTTCAAGAATTATTTTATCCAAGAACTAATAACGCCCAAATTGTCAACATGATACTCGCTTTGTAGAGTAAAATTCAAGAATGCTCGTAAGAATATTTCCATAAAAAGATATCGGATGAAGCGCAAATATCAAGGATATTCCACTAATTTCATGGAGTATAGAAGTCAAAACTTTAACCAACCGAGTATAATAAAGAATGGAATAACAAAAGAAATCACCGTGCATGCGAGAGACCGCATGCATATGTTATTCAAATAGAATAATAAATAATGGAATTCAGTGTCATGCGTAACGCACGCAAAGATGTGATATTCCAACAGAATAATAAACAACGGAACCGTCAGTCATGCGTAAAACGCATTTAATCGGATGTTCCAACAGAATAATAAATAACGAAACCAGTCATGCGTATTTATGCATGTGATGTTCCAATGTAATAATAAAAATGGAATAACGTAAGAATTTCATCATGTATGCGATTGATTGATGTATAAAAGTTATTCCAACATAATGATAAAGAATGGAATAACAGAAGAATTTCACCAAGTATAGGGTAGCCCACGTATACAGGTTATTCCAACAAAATAATAAAAAAATGGAATAACAGAAGTTCTCTTCATGAATAAGAAAAAAATAATACCCCTTACCGTAAAAGAAACTGGATATAGGAGTAGTGAAGTAGCAGAATACTTTTCTTCTTTCTCTCTATATAATTTCTCTCTCTAGAGTTTCAGTGAATTCGTAAGAAATAATGAAGGAATGAGCTTTTATTTATAGAAGAATGGACTGAATAGTAACTAATCTATGAACGGTCCAGATTGATTTACTTTTAATCGAACGGTCCATAAAATATTCTAATAAAACAAAACTTTAAAATAAAATATAATATTATATATATATTATATATATAAAACATGTACAGAGAAAAAAAATTCACGGGTGGAAACCCCGTGAATTGATCATCTTACTCCCTCTGTCCACTTTTCAAACTCCATATATATATATATATATATATGTAATAATAATACTCCCACTGAATACCATATTCTCCCAACCCCCACCAAAACCCACTACCATACACAAAGTCCTACACACACATAAACACACACATACACATGTTAAATATATATATACATATATATATATATATAATACGCATGTATACATTATAACTTTCTGATTTCTTTTAAAAATAAGTGGGGGGGTCCAAATAATAAGCAAAATTTTCCCATAAATACATCATAAAAATCTCCTCAATATTTTTAACAACACTTATCATGATTATTATAATTCACAATATTAGTCGACCAGGTCGTTTCCAAGAAAGAGGGAACTTTCCAATAAGAATTTCTCCTTATTGGCGCGCAATTAGGTGACCAAAACTTTCATTGACAGAACTTCTAGACATCGTTAATATTGCAAATAATAATATTAATAACCTTGTTGTCTCAATTATTGATTTAATAATATATAAAATATTGACAATAATTTAATCAAATAACGTGAGATACTATGCAGTAATTCTTATCGAAAGCAATAATTGAACAAAACCGGTGTGACTTCTCACGTAAGTATCAATAATCAATACCGTAATACTACTTATGCAACCACGCCAGACATCGCATTTCTTTAACACCGGGTGTTTCAACAGCTTAACGGTAAAACTTCCACCGTTATTTTCATAAAGTTTTTTTTCATTTTCTCAATCCGATGATAATTCCGTTGTGGGGTCCACCAATGATTGTCTTGGTTATGAAATATTCTCTGTTAAAATGAATATTCCCCGACCAATCGAATATTATATAACAACTTGCATACTTTGCAAAATTTATAAATATTACTCACAACTATAACATTATATCAAATTTACTCCATAATATTCAAAAATGATATTTATAGAAAATTATCTTTATTTATAATAGTTGGGGTCTTACAAATCCGGCATGAAAAACTTCAAATTTAACAAGAAAGTGTAGAAAACATCCTTGGAAACGATACTAGATGAAGCGCAAATTTCAAGGATATTCTACTAATTTTACGGAGTATAGAAACAATAATTTAACAAAATGAGGGTATAATCAGGAATACGAGAAGAAATAATATTCCTTACATACTACAAAGTATGGAAGAAAATGTTATTCCTTATGAATACTGAAAAAAATAATATCACTTACCTCAGAAGAAGACTGGATACTGGAATAGTGAAATAGTAGACTTCTCTTCTTCTTTCTCTCTATAGCTTCTCTCTCTATAAATGCTCTTGTGATTCTTAGTGAATTGGTGAGAATTAAAGAAGAATGAGCTTCTATTTATAGGAAAATATAGTTTCGATAATTGCACGTTTTGGGGCTCAAAATATTACAGTATAATACCTTCATCTTTTCCTTTATTTTTAATTTAGTCCTGCAAGTATTATCAAACTTGCACCACCTCCCCTAATAGTACATCTTGTGAATCAATAGTACAATCATGTGAAAAAAATAATTACAGTATAGTATCTTCATCTATACCTCCATTTTTAATTTAGTCATGCAAGTATTATTAATCTTGCACCACCTCCCCTAATAGTACATGCATGTGAATCAATAGTACACACATGTGAATAAATAGTTATAAGCATGTGAATTAATAGCAATTAATTACTCATTTATCCGATTAATTACCCGATTGGTCAATATAACCTGCAGACATCCATTATTATCGAAATTAATGTCGATTTCCACTAACACTAATAATCCCAACATAATGGACATATCAATTTCATCTTTAATCAACACGAACTTATTCATTATTAATATTATAACTCACAATATTTAACAACCAGATCATTCCCAGGAAAGAGGGGGCTTTCCGATAAGAATTTCTCCATATTGGCACGCAATTAGGTGACCAAACCTCTCCTTGACAGAACTTTCTAGACATTGTCAATATTGCAAATAATAATATGAATAACTTTGTCGTCTCATATATTGATTTAATAATATAAAATATTATGCAGATGATACTATGACAATAATTAAATTAATAATATGAGAGATATTATGCAGCAATTATTATAGCAATAATTGAGTATAACTGAGTGACTTCTCACGTATTCCGAATTCAATGGTTTCAATAAATTCCCTACAGTAGTTGGTTTTGGACGAGATCTAGAACCGTTCTCAACAGTTTGTGTAGCCATAAATCCTATTGTATTCATTGAGATCTGTTGACTTTGTATACCATTCCGTTGTAAATAAACGATCTTATCATAGATCCGTTGTGGTCTTGAAATTATATAATAATGGAAACAGCAACCCTAGTCGCCATCTTTATATCCGGTTTACTTGTAAGTTTTACCGGGATGCGCCTTATATACCGCTTTTGGGCAACCTTCTCAACAACTAAGAGATCCATTCGAGGAACATGGGGACTAGTTGAAGTAATGAGCCCCCCAATATTGGGGGGCTCATTACTTCAATTGAGAACTGTGTGCTACTATGCAACCACGCGTATTACTATACTTTTACCACCGGGTAGTTCAACAGTTTAACGATAAAACTTTTGCCGTTATTTTTATAAAAAGATAATTCTGTCGTTTTCTAACTACGATAATACTTCCATTGTGGGGTCCACCAAAGATTGTGCCGTCGTACGAATATTCCCCGACTAATCGAATATTATATAACCACTTACTTACTTTGCAAAATTTGTAAATAATATCCACAACTTTATTATTATATCAAATCCAAACCATATTATTCAAAAATATATTTCGAGAAAAATTAATCTTTATTCATAAAAGTTGGAGTCTTAGTGTAATACCCCCTTCCCGAAAAGGAAAGGGAGGTCACGTGCAAAGCACAACAAACCTCAAAATAAATAAACAGAGCACTAACAACCTCAAAATATTAATAGTGGTGATTCATTAATAAAGTAATAAGTACAATTCTCCAAACTGAGTCAAAATAATCAAAACTTAAAATTCGAATCAACCTAAATGGTTAAAGGCAAAAATCTCATCACACTAGCCCTGAATCACCCCTGCAAACTCGCTTAAGAAAAACACAAAGATGAGCCAATTGCCCAAAGATGTACAGATAAAGATATACAAAAGATATACAACTGATATACGAAAATAACTGAGACAAAATACTGAACAAAGCCTCAAGTGCAAATATGAACGAAAATATAATATCCAAATATTTGAATGGAATATATCTGAATCAACGTAATGAATATATCTGAATCAACGTAATTGACGAAACCAATAAAAGAATAAAGAAATAACGAACTGAAGTAACTAACTCAATGACTTGAATCGAATGAAACCAACAAAACTAATCCAATAAAATAATAAATTCAAAACAAATGGTCTTTGGAGTTATTTTATCTTTGAATGAGCTCGAAAATACACATTGCCACACGCATAAAGTCAAAATAATGCCACACAGCAACCAAAATAATGCCACACGAGCAAATCACACATTGACCGCGAATCCAAATGTATGCAAATCGGATAGGTGTGTTTGGCACAACATCACAAATCCATGAGCAAAAACTAGGGTTAACCCATACGCCTCCCACAACAAAACACCAAATGGCCCATTTCCTCCGGACCCCCAAAAATGAGACGCCAGTGGACTAATCACACCGCCATTTAAAAGTGTCATGTCTCCGTGCAAGACGACATGCTCATGGTACCCCCACAGTGGTTATAGCTCGTATACCCTACGGTATATTCTAACAAAAATACTATGTCACAACACATGCGACATAATACCAACAAAAGGGTTCTATATGTACATGTTGAACCAAATCAAATTATAGTCACAAGGTCTCAAAAAGAAGGTAGCAACATGTACCGCTCTACAATTATCAAAAATAATACTAAACATGATAACTTAACTCAAAGAGTACAAATACGAGTCATATATCAACTCCAAAATGAAACTATTATATGAATTTCACAAGAAACAATTATGTGAAATAATAACGAAATTCAAAATAAGGGACAAAACAAACAAATCAAATTTAACAAGAATGTCGCTGAAAGAGTACGAAATCCGTACCTGGATTAAGCAATGTAATGCCCAAATTTTATATTCTAAATTTGACTCGTTTAGACTCCTTCCGTTCAATCTAATTAAACAAAAATAATAATAAATACAATCAGTGAACTATTATTATTATTAATATATTACATTCCATAGATTCTGTGAGTATTGTTCATGAAATTACATTTACCCTACATTTGTTTCACAATAAATATGCATAAACTCATATTATGATTCTAAATAAAAAAAAATTAATTATAATCCTCCACCTCCGTTCTAATAAAGCTTGTTAGATAGTTTGTATAATTTTACTTATTTAATACCTATAAATTACATCAATTACGATCCATAAATCATAATTCAATCTGAATGTTTTTTTATAGATAATTAAAATCATGTTCTGTCCATATGAATAATTTAGTTCACCTCCCCTATTTCTAATTAATATATAACATACATATATTTAGATAAACAATAAGTCTTCCTGGAACATACATATATTTATATAATATACATATATATATATATATTTATTTAGATAAATTAGTCTTCCTGAAACGGAACCCAAACAGAAACTTTTGTAACTTTTATAATTAAATAAATAAACTTTATACTATATATGCATTAATACTATATATATATATATATATATATATATATATATATATATATGTTGTCATGTCAATTAATTACCACAAATCTTACTGCTACTCCTCCGAAGGATGAATGCATCAATCTTTAACAACATATTGATAAATCTTAAAAAGATACATACCTTATTAAAGGTATCTTGATTTTCCAACCCTCTTTTATTCTCCTAAGAAGGAACCACACAATTTGTATCATGCGCCTCCCCTTCGCTTCAATTCAAACAAAGAGACATATGAGAAAGACTAGGTTTTAGTTATTTATTTATTTCAATATTAACTCTCCTAATTTAAATAGGATTTATTATTACCCACAAATATAAATTAAACCCAATTAAAATAAAGGCCCAAATTAATGTTATCACTTACTTATTATGGTCCACAATAATTAAATACAATTTGCCCCAATTAAATGACAAGGTCCAATTAATACGTTTTAAAAACATAATAATTTTTATTATTTAATATTTTTTTTTCCCGGGTATTACACTTAGATCTATAATATTGAGCGTATTTCTTTTGAGTTTAAGGAAGCTTTGAGTGTAGAAAATAGTGAAAGTTTTATTCAATAATATATCCGCTATACCAGTCAGAAATACTCTTCTCTTGAGGTAAGTGGTATTATTTATTTTATATTCGCTTACGATATTATTTTTCGTATTTGTAAGAAATTTTATTTCGTTCAATATTCGCAAGAAATATTATCTTCGTTTAATATTCGTAAGGAATATTATATTTGTTCAACAGTTGTAAGGGATGTTATTTTTGTTCAATATTCGTAAGAAATAATATTTTCTCCCATACTATGTAGTATGTAAGTAATATTATTTCGTTTCAGATTTTGAATTCTACACTCATTTTGTTAAGTATTGCTTCTATACTCCTTAAATTAGTAGAATATCATTAAAATTTGCGTTTCATCTATTATCATTTCACAAGAATATTTTTCTGAACATTCTTGTTAATTTTTTAAACTTTTCATGCCAGAGTACTATTCATGGGTACTATTCATTTATACGGCACTATTCATATGTACGACACTATTCATACGTACGACACTATTCATACGTACGGGTACTACTCACGAAGTACTATTCACGGGGTACTATTCACGGGGTACTATTCACTTAGGTATTATTCATGAAGTACTATTCATGAGGTACTATTCACTTGGGTACTATTCACCCGGGGTACTATTCATGACAAAAATAAATTTCTTTCTCTCCAAACATTTTTAATACAATATTATTCTTGAATTTTACTCCACAAAGCAGTTATCATGTTGACAATTTGGACATTTTTAAACTCTGGATAAATTTTAAAGTCTTTAATATTTATCCTTGATTTCGTTTGATTAATGCTTATATCATTGTCATCATCCTCATGTTTATATTGTGATAAAAGTTATCTTTAGCCCGTAGTGCATAGATGGACTGTTGATTGGTATGACTATGACCATGGATTATTCGGTATAATCATGACCTGTAATGTTACAAATGATGTGGTAAAAGTCATTATTGGCCCGTAGTGCATTGATGGACAGATGTTGGTATGATAATGACCATGCGTTCTCTTTGGCCAAGGGTACAAAGATGAATTGTTGTTTGGCATGATCATGACCATTAGTGATAATACGAATATCCTTGGCCCGTAGTACATGGATAATTCGTGGATGAGATACTAATGAATATCCTTGGCCCGTAGTGCATGGATAATTCAATGATGTGCATTATTTATTAAGATGAGTCTCAACGATAAAATTGATGATAAACTTTTAAATCATAAAAGATAGTAGATATCATGCTCTATTTGACTCTTCTAATAGATTGGTTGTTCCGCTGCAGTTAAACTTGATGTTTATTATATTTTATCAGTTTAACACTGTTGAAGGCTAACGATAATTTATTCTGCATTATCTTAGTCATAATATTTCTTACAGGGCTAGTTGAGCTCACCCTTTTCTTTCATTGTTCTCTTCAAGAAATAAGAATATAGTTGGGACTAGTCGGGGAATGGAGTGACAGTCCGAGATGGTTGCCATAGTAGTCCTCACTATTCTATGAAATAGTGTGATAATAATTGTAATGAGGACTTTATTTAAGTTTGGATATTATCTACGAGATAATATTCGTATTGAAACTTAGTTATTGTATTGTCGTATTTTGCACGACAGTTGTATAAATTAAGTTTGTATTTAAGTTATGTACCATGTATTTGGCGACTTAGAATGGGTTATTTATTCCTGTTTTGGGGGCGTCATAGATGTACTAATTTATGGATCGTCGGTTGTGGATTGATTAGTAAATCAATTTGGACTGTCGGTTGTGGTTTTAATAGTAAATAAATATGGATTGTCAGTTGTGGTTTTAATAGTAAATCAATCTGGACTGTCGGTTGTGCTTTTAATAGTAAATCAATATGGACCGTCGGTAGTGGTTTTAATAGTAAATCAATATGGACCATCCATTTTAATAGTAAATCAATCCATGAATCAGTTACTATTTAGTCCATTCTTCTATAAATAGAAGCTTATTTCTTCTTTCATTCTTACCAATTCACTAAGACTCACAAGAGAAACTACATAGAGAAAAACTATAGAGAGAAAGAAGAAGAGTATTCTGCTACTTCACTATTGCAGTATCCAAACTTCTACTAAGGTAAGGGGTATTATTTCTTTCGTATTCATAAGGGATATTATTTTCTGTATTCATCCTTTAATCTGTGGGAATAATCTGTCTACGCAAATTATCGCATGCATGGTGAATAACCCTTTGTACTCAATCTTTATTTGTGGAAAAGATCTGTCTACGCAGATTACCGCATGAGGGTGAAAATCTATTTGCAGTTTCGTATATTATTTCTTTTCATATTCTTAAATCTAAACTTACTATGGTAAGTATTGCTTCTATAATCCCTGAAATTAGTAGAATATCTTTGAGTTTTGCGCTTCATCTGGTATCGTTTCATTGGAATATTTGTCTGAACTTTCTTATTAAATTTTAATATTTTCATTTGGGGTACTATTCACGAGGTACTATTCACTCGGGGAACTATTTATTCGGGGTACTTTGCATGACGGGGTACTATTTATTCGGGTACTATTCACGGGGTACTATTCACAACAAACGTGATTTCTTTTTGTCTAAATTATTTTTGATACATGAATATCATTCTTTAATTTTACTCCATAATTAATTATCATGTTGACAATTTAGACATTCTTGAACTCTGGATAAATTGAATTATAAATCTCTAATATTTATCATTGATCTCACTTGATTAATTTATTATATCATTGTCATCATCCTCATGCTTATATTGTGGTAAAAGTCATCTTTGGCCCGTAGTGTATAGATGAACTTTTTATTGGTATGATTATGACCAGGAATTGTATATTGGTATAATCATGACCTGTAATAATACAGACAAATGATATGGTGAAAGTTCTTTTTAGCCCGTAGTGCATAGATGGACAGTTATTTAGCATGAGCATGACCACTTGGCCCGTACTGCATGGATAATTCGTTGATGTGAAATATTTATTGATTGGTGTTACAGGGATAAAATATTAATGATGGACTTTTAAATCATAGAAGATAGTAGAAATCATGTTTTACTTGACTCTTCTAAAGGATTATTATTTTCGCTGCAGTTGTTGATCTAAAACTTGTTGTCTATTGTATTCTATCAGATTTTTCCCTGTTGAGGAATAATGATAATTTGTTCTACATTATCTTAGTCATAATATTCTTTACTGGGCTAGTTGTGCTCACCGTTTTCCTTTTGATTCCATTATTTTTCTCAGGAGGCGAGAATATAGCTGGGACTAGTCGGGGAGTGGAGTAATGGTTCAAGATGTTTTTATAGCATTCCTCCCTATTTTGTAAAATAGTGTAACAATAATTGTAATGAGGACTATATTTGAGTTTGGATATTGTCTACGAGACAATATCTATTTTGAAACTCAATTATTGTGTTGTCGTATTTTGCACGACAGTTGTATAAATAAAGTTTGTATTTAAATTATGTACCATGTATTTGGCAACTCAGAATGAGTTATATAGACCTATTCTGGGGGCGTAATATGCAGTGTGGATTGATTGTGTTGATATGACGTGAATGTGATGTTGAGGTGTCAAAATGATGATTTTGCCCCCCCCCCCCACCGGGGTTTTCTTCGGCTTTTGCGCAGATGTAACAGTCATTTCTCAATGTTATCTCTGAGATTGGGCTGTTGTGGATGCTGAATGTCCTCAGGGTTATCTCTGAGGTTGGCTTGACCTCCCAGGGTTATCTCCAGGGTTGAACTGAGTATCCCGAGGTTGTCTCTAGGGTTGAACTGAGTATCCCGGGGTTATCTCTGGGGTTGAAATTGACTTTTGTGGGGTTATCTCCTTAACTTGGACTGGATCCCTCGGGGTTATCTTCGAGGTTGGAACTTGATCTCCCAGGGTTATCTCCGGGATTGAAACTGAGTCTCTCGAGGTTATCTTCGAGATTGAAAACTGGATCTCCCGGGGTTATCTCCGGGGTTGAAACTGATTTAACTTCCAGGGTTATCTCTGGAAGAAGATTCTGCCCTCCTGCAGGGTTAGTAATAGGAATGCAAAATTTCGAGTGTCTACAATGTACTTCATCACATACAATGGAATTTAATAATTCTCCTTGGACTGCATATTTTTTTTCATCTTCTTCCTCCCTTGGCTGAACTTGATTCTTATGCGCCTTATGGGTGTTTTGTTACTGCAACCAACAATCCTCCAACCCCTTACAAAACACCACTATGATGTTTTCTTTTATGCTCTTAAAAAATACTTACTCTTTAAACGCTTTAGGAATGTTTTGTGGCTGTCTCCAATGCGAATCTTCACGCCTATGAATCTTATTATCATCATATACTGTTGATCGCAATGGAATTTGCTCTACACGCCTTGGAGATGGTTCTGTAAGTCTTGGAAAAGCATACTCCATCAGCTGATTCAACTGTTTTAGAACAAACCACTTCCTCATCACGGCTTTCAACTTTTCCCATATCTCGATCGGACGCTCTCCATAACTCATCTGCCTAATCACAAGTTGATCTCACTATGTAGCTGCATAATTCAAAAACTTTTGAATCTTAAGTTTGACCTTCCTCCGCTCAAAATAATCATGATAGTCAAACTCTCGCTTCATCTTTTTCTCCCATCTCAGATAAGTATCAGGGTCAACTCTGCCTTGAAAAGAACTCCTTCCATTTCCATAAGAACCCATATAATTGTATTCATAAATGTTTGCTGCAAAACAAAGGTTAGCAGATAAAACTTTTCCTCACACACTCTGTAAGACCCCAACTTTTTATAAATAAAATCGAATTTCCTCTAATTATTATTTTGATTAATAAGGTGTTAATTTGATATAATACTTTGGTTATGGATGAAATGTGCAAATTTTACAAAATAAGAAAGTGGTTATAAAATAGTCATTGTTGTCGGGGAATATTCGTTTGGTCGTGGAATATTCTTGCTGTCGGGGAATATTCGTCCGATGGCGTAGCCATTTGTGGGCCCCATAACAGAAAATGGTCGGATGAAGAAAACGACAAGTTTGAGTTTTTACAAATAATGGCATAGTTGTTACCATTAACACTATTGGAATACCCGATGATGATAAAAAACCGTGTGGCGTGGTTGTCGCATACAAGAAGACAACGGTATTGCATAAAGATTTTTTGAATTATTGATTCTTACGTAAGAATGCACTACTCAATAATTGTTACAGTAATTATTGTTCAATATTTTATTTTATTGATTCAATAATTGCTACGTTGATATTTTATATTATTGTTGTTTTAATAATTGTCACTGCACAGTATTTCCCATTATCAGATCAATAATTCATATTATTTGAATAATATTATTAGATAGCATTATTGGTAATGTCTAAGGAAGTTCTTTCTAGAAAAGGCGTTTGGTCATCTAATTGCGCGCCAGTAATGAGAAATCCTTATCGAAAAGCCCCCTCTTTCCTGGGAACGACCTGTTTGTCATAATTGTGATTCTATAATATTATTTGTGAATAATTAATTATTGATTTATATGATAAGAAAATATTTATTTTTATGTGGATATAAATGAAAGAATTAATGCTGAGGTGTTTTATCAGTATTTTATCGAAATTGAGGTATTAAAAATCGTCCGTATGTGAATTTCAGGCATTTTCTGTTTGGAATTTGGAAAAACTTTCTTCTACAAAATTGTAGAGAATTAAATTTCCTATGGAATAGACATGAGATTTGAATTTATTTGATAAAAGGGCTATTTATTATGAATTATTGAAGTTGCTGATTATTGTTTAAATTTAAAATATTTTGGAAATTTTCTAGAATGGGTGGGCCCCACTTTTGGTTGGTGAGAAATGTGCTAAAATTTTATTTCAAAAGTGGTGTGCGTGAATAGTAGCATGTAAAGCCATCAGGTAGCAGGTTAGGCTACTTTGGCGTTCTATCATTTTTCTATAAATAGGGTGATTAGTTAGAATTAAAAATCACACCAGAATCAGAAGTTTTCTCTCTCTATAATATCACACCTTATAACTGCTATGTTTTGTAATTTTGTAACTGGTTAAACTACATTAAAAAAATGATGATGTCCATGAGATGATATGATGTTGTTTAAACTTAAGATTTGAGATTTCAGTCCTGTATATGTGAATGATGGTAATGAGCAGAATTTAAACCAATTTAACAAGTTGTATTAAAAGAGGGAACTAAACCTATAAGGTTAGTATTAATGTAACTAATGAATGTCGTGAATACATATGGTATGTGTGTAGGACTTGTGGTGAACGAGAGTAGTAATCGTTTAGCCTACACACGAGGTAAATTGTCTAACCCTAACTTTATCTGAGAAAGTTCCTAAACCTTATTTCTTTACATAAAGCAAGTTCCTTATTCTATCTTGTTTATTATTGTTCAAGTCAAGATTTCATATTAGATGTTATCATTCTTTAAAAGTATGATTCATGTTATACAATACATATTCGATTGTATACATCTTGAATTTTTATTATTCAAATTGAATATCAATTATTGTTGAACCTTGTAAGACTAGCGAACCATTATTGATTCGACTAGTCCATAGTTGATGAACGTTTAAATTTTAGAACCATTGTTGAGATTATCCAAACCAAACTTCCTTTGGTGCGGACTCTAATGTCAAACTGAGATGAACAATCCTGTTATAGGGGATTAATTATGCTTTAGCGTTAAGATATTGTGCACAGTATGGTACTAAGGGTTGATTCCCCTAAGTACGAAAAGAAGAGTACATAGTCTTATGACTGTTAAAGGTTTCAAGTATAAACACTTGACAACCTAGGACGTAGTTCAAGGTCTTATGACCCTCAGAAGTTCTTTTGATTCTTGTTATTCATTCTTGATTCAAAAGCCAAGTTTTCTTATTTCAGAAGTCTTTGATTCATTCGTATGTTATTATTTTATTGTTATATTATTATACTTGTGGGCAATCGTGCTCACTCTTACATAATAATAACATTGCAGTTAAAAACGAAAGGTCCGACGAGCCTTCTACTAGCAAAGGCTAGGGCAAAGTTAACAAGTGATGAAGACTTGTTATTTATTTGATGTATTTATATTTTAGACTTATGTTAAAGTTGTGTAAGACTTATTATTTGTTTATGTTTCCGCATTTGAGATTTAAGGTTAATATAATCTGGGATTGATGTATTTACATTCAGATGTTGTAACTCCATAAGGAGAGTATTTCTTCTGTGTAATACTAATCGATAGGGCCTCATTGGTAAGTGCTACAAGATCTCGTTTCTATTTATTTATGGTTTTTCATTTATTATGGGTAGATAGATACATGATGTTTGGACAGTGAACACTAAATCCCGTGAAAATTGAAGTACCCGGATTTGGGGGTGTCACAGTACATGGAGATAATGAATGCTCAACAAAGAATCTACTACTTCTAGTTAAAACAGAGAATGTCCTATGCGATTCGATAAATAACAACTCAATAGTCCTTGACCAAGACAGAATAAAATTAAAAAGTACTCCCTCCGTCCCAAATTAACTGCTCAGTTTTGACTTTTTTAAGTCAAATTGACTATTTTTAGAATTAATAATTAAGCATATATAAATATATTTCTAAAATTATAAAAATTAGGATTAGTAATAAATTGTATATACTTTCTTTTGGTTATAATCTCTTCACCTATATTTTAGCAAAAATAATAAAAAGATTAGTTTTAAAAATGGTCAATTTGACTTTAAAAAGTCAAAACTGAGCAATTAATTTGGGATGGAGGGAGTAGTTTTTAATTTGTATTATTTAGAGTTGTGCATTTGAGAGAATTGAAATACATATAATTAAATAAAATAAGACTTGACATTAGTTCCATGTCTTATATTTAATTGAGATATTATATGGTAGAATGATTGAATTGTACGATAACTACTCACTGAAAAATTCTTTTATGATTAATGTTGACATCTATATTATCTAGAAAGTCGTTGATTGTTAAGGGGACTTACCCTTATTGTAGAATAAATATTATTTATTTAAATAAATTAAATAGTTTAATTTATTTATTTAAATAAGATTAAAATTGTTCTAATTGATTTATTCACAATCAATTTAATATGGAGAACTTAAAGGGTCAATAGTAAAAGAAAAATATTTATTTAAGAAGTAAATGGCATAATCGTAATAATAAGTTAATTATATTTAATTTAATCTATGGTGATAAAATAAATTAAATAGCTTAATATTTATTATTTAATATTTTAGAAATATTAAATATATATAAATTAATAAGAGGAGTCTTATTATTATTATTATTTTATTCCTAAAAATGTTTGGGAATTAATTAATAAAAGTAATCTCATAAGTGAATCTAATTAATTAAAAGAGTTTAATTAATTAAAATAAAACCTTATTCCTAAATAGTTTAGGAGGGTTGCCTACATCTTTAAATAAAAGGAGTCTTATTATGGGGGGGGGGGGAAATACACGCATTTTCAATAGTTGGGAGAGAACTTGCAATTTCTATAGAGATAGAAAATAGGGTTTTGCCAACACTCATCTTCTTGGATACATATTATTCCTTAGTAGATCATCTCTAGAGGCCAAACACTTGGGTGACTAACGTTGATCAAATAAAGGAATCTAAACGGTGAATTCAAGGAGAACACAAACGAATTGGAGGTGAACTTGTACATGAGAAAGCTTTGATCTATGAAGGTATAATTCTATATCTCCATGCATCTTCTTTATTAATTGATAATTACTCATAAAGTTTTTCCTAATTATAGTTTGTAAACATTTTAAATTCTATTTTACCATGCTTCTGTTGTTTATATGCAATTTGATTATATGTTCATGGATATTACAAACCTTACAACAATATCATTGTTTTACTATTCAATTTCAAAAATAATTTATCAAAAACAAAATATAGATGGTGTAAATTTCAAAATACCACAATATTATATATGGATCATCTTGTACTCCTCTTGTACGCCCTTTTAAATTTTCATGTAGGCTTTCCCAAAAATTTGTTGTGTCGCTTTTTCGGAATTGATAATCTGTGCTCAAGTTATCACTGCGAAATTCGTTAGCAAATAATCGAACAAACTGGAAATTTTTCCTTTACTTTTTTTTATACTCACGATTTTTTTAATATATATTCAACAGAAAATTAAAGATAAGTAACTCGCTAGAAAAACTTAGCTTTGATACCAAATGCTAGACTCCACGACACGTTTGCACGAGGTAATCGTCACCCCGATCGTTTCTAGCAAGCTATGAAGGTGAATCGCTCACAACACCTCAACCCCTCGCTTATATGTAAGCGGTAATCTTGGCACAATTGTTCACGCTAGAAAATCTGCATTGAATGGACACCAATGATACATTGACCCCTCGCTTATATGTAAGCAGTAATCTTAGTACAATCGACGATTAATGCGCTAGAAGATGCCACACACAACTATGAGTTGTTGTATGATAAATCAAAGTTGAATCTTAAACAAAACTAATAATTAACTCAAGAATTATTCAAAGAACAAAATAAAAGAATAACTTCACAAGTATATTGAATAATGAATAATGTGTTTCAATTACATCAATTTGGATCTCTATTTATACTACTCAAAGTAATCCTAATCATAATAACAATAGTAACAAATAATTCTAACCATAATAGAAATTATAAACTAATTTGGAATAGAAATCCCTAATTCTATAAAGCTAGAGAAACATATTTAGAAAGTAAACCTTAGCTAATAATAAATCCTAATTACAATAGAATTGTAAAAACTAAGTTTCTAGAATCAAAAAATATCACAATTGTTGGGTAATTATACTCCGTAATCCTTGTCGCGTTTGGAAATTATATTGGGTCAAACTCATTAATTGAGGCACAACTCTTTTATTGAATGTTCTTGAATAACTTTTAGCCCAATTACTTAAAATCATTTGATGAATTCCTGAAACTTGAATTTATTCGATAACGCTTGATGCAAGCCTGATCAGAATTGTATTAGAACTCCATTAGTTAGCTGAGATCCTCTTGTCGTGTCTAATTAATTGATTGAAGTAATTAGTCGAAAATCACTTAATCCAAAACTAAAATTTTAGAATTTGGGTGTAAACAGGCGGACGAGTCCCTGCGACTTTCAAAGCTACTGTTAGACCCTTGTTGGCTTGACACGAATTTTGACATGTGGGATGGATAAACAACAGGCCAAGGGCCTTAACACTTAGTCAGTGTAGGAAAAGATGGGTTGACACTCAAATTGTGCAGTAGCTTGGCGCAACAAGCGATAGATTTGGGCTTTGGCCAAACAACATGCCAAGGTTAGGCCATGACATTTATCTTGGGCGACAATGTGCGAGATCGTCTGACGACGTATATGACGACATGGGGTGTTAGGCGCACTTAGTAGTCGATCAAGGCATATGTCAGAACAATGTATAATCCAAGGGATCTACATTATTACTCCTCAAAAACACCTGATGTCTATTGGTGGCAACTGTTAGGTTTGTAATATTCATACACGCAATCAAATTGCACAAAATAAGCGAAAACGTGTAAAAATCAGAGTTTTAAAATTTTACAAACCATATACTCGGATCATCCTTTATGCATAATTAATAATTAAACGAAAAGACAACGAATAAAATCATACCCTTGAATATTCGAGCTTCCTCAGGTACAAGTTCACCTCCAAATCCTTTCGCGTTCAACTTGAATCCATCGGGTTTGGTTCCTTCCTTTGATTAACGTTAGCCACCCAAGTGTTTGGCCTCTAGAGGTGATCCACCAAGGAAGAAGAAATATTCAAGAAGAAGGGTGGTTGGCTAAACCCTAGTTTTCTATCTCCCATAGAAAAGGAGCGTACTCTCCAACTATTAGAATCACGTATGTAGATATCTGATATAAGACTCACAATCAGGTAACCCTGTTAAAATAAGGTATTATTTATTTAATTAAACTCTTTTAATTAAATGGGCTCCCTAATCTTATTAGGGACAATTAATTAAACTCCTTTAACTAATTTTCCCTCCTAATCCTATTAGGAATTAATGAGAGTACTTATATTAAATTAATTCCTAAACTCTTTTAGAAATTA
The DNA here is from genome assembly GCA_020205605.1 of Panax ginseng. Classification (NCBI taxonomy): domain Eukaryota; kingdom Viridiplantae; phylum Streptophyta; class Magnoliopsida; order Apiales; family Araliaceae; genus Panax; species Panax ginseng. The sequence continues at coordinate 128,088,828 of CM035145.1, read as the reverse complement.
AAATATTAATAATTGTAATAATATTAATAAGACTCCTCTTATTAATTTATATTTAATATTTCTAAAATATTAAATAATAAATATTAAGCTATTTAATTTATTCTATCACCATAGATTAAATTAAATATACTTAACATATTATTACGATTATGCCATTAACTTCTTAAATAATTATTCTTCCTTTTATGGTGTGACCCTTTAGGTTCTCCATATTAAATCGGTTGTGAATAAATCAATTAAAACAATTCTAATCTTATTTAAATAAATAAATTAAACGATTAATTTATTTAAATAAATAATATTTATTCTATAATAGGGATAAGCCTCCCTAGCGATCAACGACTTTCCAGATAATATAGATTTCAACATTAATCATAAAAGAAACCTTTGAGTAAATAGTTACTGCATACAATTCAATCCTTCCACCATACAATGTCTCAATTAAATATAAGACATGGAATTACTTTATCAAGTCTTATTTATTTAATTATATGTATTTCGATCCTTAAATGCATGACTCCAAATAATGCAAATCGAAACTCCTTTCTAATTTCATTACGCTTTGCCCAGGACTCATGAGTTGTCATTTATCGAATCACATAGGACATTTCTCTTCTTTTACTAGAAGCAGTAGATTCTTTATTGATCATACATTATCTCTATATACAACTTATTATACCCAAGTATACCCTTTGATATACCCTAAGGGTCTTAAGGAATAAGTCAAAGTATAACTCATCATACACAAGATACTATGATGATCTCAAGTCCAAGGATCACTTGTACTACTATCACTACAGAAATTCCTATTGACAGGCAAGTAAAACTCCATTAGGTATTCCTTAGCGAGCCACGTTCAGTGAACTTATTCTCTAATAAGCACCTATATACTTGCTTTAGTGTCTCCACATAAATGATCATGAGATCAATCATCCTCATCCAATGAGCAAGCAACGTATGTACCAATCTATCAGGATTCACTAATCCCCAATTTAGTAATCCAACAATTGGGAACTATTTTAGTTTTAAGCTTTCTAAGAATTTAGATCTCATTAGAATGATTATCATCATTATTCTAAAAGCATTGCTTACAACTATGGGTTTATCACATATTATAAAACAGCATCATGCAGATAATTAAAATCCTTTAATAAATTAATACTTTTTATTAATAAATAAATAAGATTGTTACAAAGTATATGCTTTATCATCAAACATGATTGGCTTGTGTGCATACTACTTTCAATCTCCGACTTGCACTAAAGCCAATCGTCATGGTATTTCATACCCTTCTTCTCTAAGTGACGATTATCCTGCTGTTGGATAAGCTTCAGTAAATGGATATGTAATGTTGTTCTTGAGAGTCCACTATCTCTATAGTGATTTCTCATCTTTCAATGATTCCTATAATCAAATGAAAGTGCCACAATACATGTTTAGATCCAAGATAAGATTTAGGAACTATTCCTAGTTCTGTAATGAACTTTTAATCCAAACAATTAACTTGCAGCTTCATTTATAGCTATATACTTTGTCTTTATCACTAAACTAGCAACTCTTTGCTGTTTGAAACCTTTTCAATTCACTGCACCACCGTTCAAGGTAACGCTTTACCTTAAAGTGGATTTTCTGTCGTCTTGGTTTGTCTGAAAAACTTGAGTCTATTAAGCCCTCGAGTTTTAATTTAGACCCACCATGAATATGATCACATCCTTAGTGCTGGTTAAGTACTTTAAGATATTTTTTACTGACTCATAGTGAACTTCTCCAGAATATGACTGATCAACATCAGGTCTCGTATATTTCATTGCATACATGATAGTTACTCATGCGATATCTCTTTTAGGAGTTTATGGGGACTATTAAGATAGATACACTCCAGGGCTCATCAACATGAGACATCCCATAGAGTTTGCCATGCTAAACGACTTTAGCATCAAATGAATATACGTTCCTTGGGTTAAGTCGAGCATCCTCTTAAATCTATCTATATAGATTTGCATCCCTAATTACGATATTCTTCCCAAATCATTCATGGAGGAATGTTTAGACAACTTTATCTTTATTTATTGTAGCATTGGTATGTTATTCCTTATCCATAGTATATCAACATATAATATTAGGAATGTCACGGCGCTTCCACTGACCCTTTTGTACACACTAAAACTCTTACCTCATCATATGTAACTCTGGATCATCATCTTCTATGATGTGTATCTCATCATCATCATCATCTATGATGAATCCATACCTCAAAGGTATCTTTGGTACTATTCCAGATTCTGATTGATTGTGGTACAATAGAATTATCTACTGAGTTCCTCTTATTTGACTTATAGTGATTTATGGTTCTTAAACTCTTCAAGATCTATTATCCTCCCACTAGCTCCTTCAATAATAAACATCTTTATCTTAAAAGGCAACGTGTTTCGCAACAAACACCTTTTGTTAAGTAGGATTATAGAATATATACCCTAAACTTACTTTAGGATGTCCCACAAATTTGTACTTGTCAAATCTTGTCCCAAACTTATCCTTTGAAACCTTTTCACATAAGTTGGACAACCCCTTATCTTAACATACTTAAGATTAGGAATCCTCCTTTTCCATAACTTTTATGGAGTCTTGGGGCCAAATTTTGAGGTTACCTTTTTCGTAGATATGCAGCTATTTCTAGGGCATGACCCCAGAAGGATACTGGAATATCGGTAAAATCATTATGGACTGTACCATGTCCAACAAGGTATAATTTTTCCTTTCAGATACGTCAATCAATTATTGCGTATCAGGAGGCGTCCATTGTGAGAAAACCATTTGAGATGATCTTGAAACTTATTGCACAAGTATTTATTCCTTGATCTAATCAAAGAATCTTAATACTTTGCCAATTTGTTTCACTTCTGAATTATTTGAACCTTTCAAATAATTCACACTTGTATTTCAGCAAATACATACATTCAACTCTTTGAATGATCATCTCCTTTTCTTTATACTAGTTTGTTCAATTCGCAAAATAATTTTTCACCTAAGTCAAGTATACAAAATCCATTAAGTAATATTTTGATTTATATACAAAATATTATTATTATAAATAGAACAACAATTGTTCTTAATTATAATATCAAAGATTTCATTGTCCAGCAATAAAATGGAAATAATGTTTCTAACGCTAGCTGGAATACAATAACAACTTATTGACTTAATAGATTTGCCCGTAGGCAATGCTAAACTATAAGTTTCTATGGCTAATGTGGCAACCTTTGCTTCATTTCCCACACATATGATTACTTATATTTTTTTAGCTTTCTACTTCTGCTTGGTCCCTTCATAAATCTATATTTATGATAACCAAAGTCGGTATCCAATACCCAAGTAGAACCTTGACTTAAAGAAAAATTTATTTCAAATCATGAACAAAATTGTATTTGTAACCGAAACTTCACTAAGCTTCTTCTGGTTAGCCTCTGTAAAATGCTTCTTGCAGTTTCTTTCCAGTGTCCAGGCTTATTAAAGTGGAAGCAAACTCCTTTGCTATCCGTATCAGTTTTGTTCTTATTATCCTTTGTTTTTGCCTTTCTATTTACCTTCTTTGAATCGTTCTTCTTTTCAGAAGATCCTTTGGCCCCTACCAGTAAGACTTGGTCTTTCTTGGTTGGAAAGTGACTCTCAACATTTTTCAACATGTTAAGCAAATCAGCGAGACTGATATCTAGCTTGGTCATATGAAAAATTCATAACAATTGTGAAAGGAGTCCAGGAGTGAGTGCAAGATCAAATCTTGGCTCAACTTTCCATCCATAACAAAACATGTTGTCCTAATTGATCAATCAAATTGATAATGTTAAGGACATGTGTCTGTACTGTAGTGTCATTGGTCATTCTAGATCGAAAGAGCTCCTTAGATATCTAATATCGATTAGTCCTACTTTCCTCACCATCAACTACTTGACGTGTAGGAGTATAGTAGGAGTATCCATAGTTTCAGGCTGACGCTGAAGCTTGTTACTCATGGATATGAGCATGATGCATTGAGCCAACTGTACATCATCTTGCCACTTTCTAAAAGTTGCAATCTCTTCCTCATAGGCATTGTTTGCAACCATTGCAGGAATAGGCATATTAAGGACATAAGATAGCTTTTCAGCTGTGAGAATTATTCTCAATTTCCTTAACCAATCTATTTAATTTGGTCCGGTTAATTTAGCATCTAATATGCTACGCAGTGATAGTAATTTAGACATTGTAAAATTCTGTAAATGAATTTGTAATTAACAACATTTTAGCATACATTCTTTTATTAATTACCAAAATAAATTAGGTCTTGTTTTAAATTGGTATCTCCCACTATTTTTATCAAACTATATTAACCTCACTTATATAGTTCGGCAAAATCTAATTAAAGATATGCTAGTGAGAATAAGGATCCCATTTCAAATGTATATAGCATTGTGGTGACACAACAAACTATATATAAATAAATAGGTAGACAACTCTTGTCAATTACATCAACTATGCAACTCCTTGTATTTTGCCTCTTAGATCATAATGGTCAAGTGTGTGCACATCCGAACTAAAATGATTTAAGTTAAGTCCAACCTAGCACTCTATATATTCAAAAAAGAAAAATATTGTCCTTGTGGTGACACAACAAAACAATATTGTTCAATTTTTTTTATAAGCATCAAATGTGATAAAATTAACATCTCAAAGAATTAAGATAAGCCTTGTGGTGACACAACAAACTTATAATAATTAATTGATACTCTATTATTTTTTATCATGCTAGAAGGCGACGTTCGATATTCCAAATATCTTTGAACGCTTAAGACTTAATATAAAAAATTTGAGGGTTTATTATTAATTTGTCTCATCTTGTTTAAGCGTATTGCATATATATATATAAAAATACGCGTCGTATTAATAAACATGCGAAGCATGTTTGCATAATATATAATATATATAGTATAAGCATGCACATATAGAATACTATATTCTACCTGGATTGATTATGGACTTTTATTCTAGTTTGGTTCACTAGAGCCACCAAGTAAACCAAAAGGTCAAACCCTAGGGGTGCAAGAATAAATATTTAAATATAACTATTATATTTAAACCCGGGCTCCATTACAAACGGGTCTTCAAGCGCTCCTTGTTCCTTGATCTCAAATTCTTCAAAATTAATTCTAACTATTCATATTACAAAACTATTTTAAAATAAATAGAAACCTTGATCAGCAGTCAAGGGGAAATACATAGGAGGGAGTTAGAATTTACATTAAGAAAAATTTAGAGAAGACGAGGTACGCAGACCTCATTTAATAAAACCCATATATTCATGCATCCAACTAAAATAAAATCCAATCATATTGATCAATAATCTATAATCAATCTCATTTATTATCATACACAATCACCATATGCATCAATAAATAACATTCATCTCATGAATAATAAACATTCAATATATATATTGATATCATTTAATGGGCAAATTTAGTTAGCATAAAATCTAATTTTGAATCAAAATAAACTCCTTTATTTTAATCCAAATTTAAATCAAAATAAACCTCTTTTATTTTAATTTATCCTATTTTGAATAAAATAAACTATTTTATTTTAATCAAAATCTTTAATCAAAATAAACTCATTTATTTTAATTAATTATGAAATCCAATTCCAAGTAAAAAAAACTCCTTTTATTAAAAGAAACACAGATTCTCTTTCATATTCACAAATAAACTCCTTTATTTTGAATAATATGAAATCTTATTTCATATCTAAATAAACTCTTTTATTTTGAATAATATAAAATCTTATTTCATATCTAAATAAACTCCTTTATTTAAGGAAATATGGAATCTAATTTCAACTCCAATTAGTTATTATGGAATCAAATTTCAACTCTAATTAGTTAGCATGAAATCTAATTTTAAAATTAAAATAAAACTTTTTATTTTAAGATTAAAATAAATTTTTATTTTAACAATATTATATATATATATAATTATTCTACCTTGATTCGCGCATCACCTTTGAAATACATGTTTGCAGGATTAAAGATTCTAAAAGGCTAAGTGAGCACGTGGAAGGTAAGAATCGATAACATGATATATTCATATTACTAACTAGCGAATGCAATGACATGCCACCACGCGGTTTTTAGATGCAGTGAAAAAAATTCAGTTCGCGAATTCCGAAGTATAGGATAAGCAAAATCACGTATTTTGCAATTTTTTTTTAATTTTATATAATAAAATTATGCCCAATTAAATTGTTATAAACACATATCAATATATATATATATATTAAATTAAAATAATTAATAATTCGCATAAAGGTTTGGCTCTGATACCACTGTTAGGTTTGTAATATTCATACACGCAATTAAATTGCACAAAATAAGCAGAAACGTGTAAAAATTAGAGTTTTAAAATTTTACAAACAATATATCCGGATCATCCTTTATGCATAATTATTAATTAAACAAAAAGACAAAGTCATACCCTTGAAGATTCGACCTTCCTTAGGTACAAGTTCACCTCCAAATCCTTTCGCGTTCAACTTGAATCTACCGGGTTTGGTTCATTCCTTTGATCAACGTTAGCCACCCAAGTGTTTGGCCTCTAGAGGTGATCCACCAAGGAAAAAGAAATATTCAAGAAGAAGGGTGGTTGGCTAAACCCTAGTTTTCTATCTCTCATAAAAAAGGAGCGTACTCTCCAACTACTGGAATCACGTATGTAGATATCTGATATAAGACTCACCTTATAAAGATATCAGGTAACCCTGTTAAAATAAGGTATTATTTAATTAATTAAACTCTTTTAATTAAATGGGCTTCCTAATCTTATTAGAGACAATTAATTAAACTCCTTTAACTAATTTTTCCTCCTAATCATATTAGGAATTAATGAGAGTACTTATATTAAATTAATTCCTAAACTCTTTTAGAAATTAAAATATTAATAATTGTAATAATATTAATAAGACTCCTCTTATTAATTTATATTTAATATTTCTAAAATATTAAATAATAAATATTAAGCTATTTAATTTATTCTATCACCATAGATTAAATTAAATATACTTAACATATTATTATGATTATGCCATTAATTTCTTAAATAATTATTCTTCCTTTTATTGTGTGACCCTTTAGGTTCTCCATATTAAACCGGTTGTGAATAAATCAATTAGAACAATTCTAATCTTATTTAAATAAATAAATTAAATGATTAATTTATTTAAATAAATAATATTTATTCTATAATAGGGATAAGCCTCCTTAGCGATCAACGACTTTCCAGATAATATAGATTTCAACATTAATCATAAAAGAAACCTTTGAGTAAATAGTTACTATACAATTCAATCCTTCCACCATACAATGTCTCAATTAAATATAAGACATGAAATTACTGTCAAGTCTTATTTATTTAATTATATGTATTTCGATCCTTAAATGCACAACTCCAAATAATGCAAATCAAAAACTCATTTCTAATTTCATTCTGCCTTGGCCAAGGATTACTGGGTTGTCATTTATCGAATTACATAGGACATTTCTCTTCTTTTACTAGAAGCGGTAGATTCTTTATTAATCATACATTATCTCCATGTACAACTTATTATACCCAAGCATACCTAAGGGTCTTAAAGAATAAGTTAAAGTACAACTCATCATACACAAGATACTATGATAATCTCAAGTCCAAGGATCACTTGTACTACTATCACTACAGAAATTTGTAAGACCCCGAATTTTATGAAATAAAAGTATTCAATTTTTCTTATAATTATTATTCAGTAAATGGTTAAATTGATAAAAAGTTAAAGTTAAGGGTGATATATGAAATTTTTTCAAAATACGCAAGTGGTTATAAAATATTCATTGTTATCGGGGAATATTCGTTTGGTCATGGAATATAGTTTTTGTCAAGGAATATTCAATGCAACCAGTCTAAACCTTTTGTGGGCCCCATAAATCTAAAAGCGATTGGATGAAAAAAGCGACAAGTATAAGTTGTTTACAAATAACTAGCGTAGTTATTACCAATTATCTTGTTGGAATACCCGGTGGTTAAAACACGATGTACGCATTGTTGCAAAAGAAGACACCTGCAGTATTGCACCAATTATTGATTCTTACGTAAGAAGACACTACTCAATAATTGTTACAGTAATTACTATTCAATATTTTATTTTTGATTCAATAATTGCTGCGTTGATATTTTATATTACTGTTGTTTCAATAATTGTCACTACACAGTATTTTCTATTATCAAAGCAATAATTCATATTATCCTGAATAATATTATTAGATAACATTATTGGAAATGTCTAGAAAGTTACGTCTAAGGAGAGGTTTGGTCACCTAATTGCTTGCAAGAAGGAGAATTCTTATTGGAAAGCCCCTCTTTCTGAGAACTATAAGTCACATTATTGTGATTACGTAATATTATTTGTGAATAATTAATTATTGATTTATATGATAAGAAAAATATTCATTTTATGTGGATATAGATGGAGAAAATTTTAAAGTGACAATTGTTGAAAATTGACATTTTATCTTTTTGATAAAATAATTTTTTATTATATTATTATAATATAATAATGATGATATTTTAATGAATGTGGGATATATGAGAATATGAGGAGGAAGAGTATTTTTGTTGCATTAAATGATTAACACATTTTGTGTGTCGGTGGACCCCATTTTTTTTTACTGAAATTTGATTATAACCTGTAAAATCGTCCGTATGTGAATTTCGGTCAATTTTTATTTGGAATTTAGAAAAACTTTCTTCTGCAAAGTTGTAGAGAATTGAATTTTCTATAAAAAGTCGCGAGATTCGAATTTTCTGATAAAAGGGCTATTTATTATGAATTATTGAAGTTCTAAAATTTCAAAATAATTGATTTTTAGAAGTTTTAATTATTTTATTCAAGAAAAACGTTTTTTTAATGATTAGTGGGTTGTTAAACATGTTGAAATCTGAATTCAAAGAGGCATAGGAAATTTATATAAAAATAATATTATTTTAATAAATTTTCTGCTATGGTGTTTTAAGCAATTTCCTATAAATAAGTGTTTAGGTTAGAATTGAAAATCACACCAGAAACTGAAGTTTTCTCTCTATTTCTCTCTCTATAATATCGAGCGTATTTTTGTGAGTATTTTAGTACTTTGAGTATTGCTATACTGGTCTTGAGTTAGATTCAAATATTATATCCGATATTCCATCTTCGCTTTTTTTGAGGTAAGGGATAGTAAGGGAAATTATTTTCTTCATAAATGATATTATTTCTTCAATATCATTATGTCGAAATATTGATTTAAACTTTTTATCAAATTTGGAACTTTTTCATGTCAGGGTTACTATTCATGAGTTACTATTCACGAATTACTATTCATGAGTTACTATTCACGAGTTACTATTCACGAGTACTATTCACGAAGCATGATGATGTTTTTTGTGAAATTTCTATCTTTTGGTGTCGGAGTTACTATTAACATATATGGAACTATTCACGTATACGGCACTATTCACAAATACGACATTATTCATAGAAAAATTAAGTTTTCTTCTGTGTCCAAGATTGTCTGTTATGATTCCTATCTTTGATTGGATCTATGTTTTGATCTTCATTCTTGAATTTTACTCCACTCTGGTTATTTATGAAGTATTTTTGAACTTGGGTTGTTTAAAGTACGAATCCTTAATATTATTCTTTTGTTTCACTGGATTCGTTTTCTTTAAAATATTTTGCATCATCCTCAGTCCTAAATGATGATATAACCGAATATCTTTGGCCCAGTAGTGCAAAGATGAATGATTTCGATGAATATCTTTGGCCCAGAGTGTAAAGATAAATGATTTACGATGAATATCTTTGGCTCGTAATGCAAAGATGACTTGTTGTTGAATATCTTTGGCACAGAGTGCAAAGATGACTTGTTGATGAATATCTTTGGCATGTAGTGCAAAGATGACTTGTTGATGAATATCTTTGGCATGTAGTGCAAAGATGACTTGTTGATGAATATCTTTGGCCCGTAGTGCAAAGATGAATTTATTAGTATGATTATGAGCGAGGAATTGTGATTTGGTATAACCATGATCTTTGATGTTTCGTAAAGACAGTGATGAAAATTATCTTCATCACGAATGCGAAAAGAAATTTAGAACTACAATTATGATTATGAGTTATTCACATGATTGTGGGCGAGAACTTGATTGATGTTACAGAGTTTAAACATTGTTGGTGGACTTTTAACATGGAGAAGATAATAGACTTTATGGTCTATTTGACTCTTCTAATGGATTGCTTGCGTTCATTGCAACTATGGTTGAAAAGTTTTATCATCTACCATATGTTCTAAATCTACGATTTATTACCGTGTTGAAGGCTATTGATAATTTATTTATCTTTAGTCATGATATTCTTTATGAGCTAGTTGTGCTCACCCTTCCATTTCACAATTCCTTTCGTGTAATAAGAGTGTAAATTTGGGTCGAAATGGGGTAACAGGAGAATAGAATGGTGGTCATCATTTAGTAGTTACATTTGGTGAATCAGATAGGGTGAGGCGAACCCAACATTGGAAGGGTGTTTTGCCATTATCATACAAGATGTCTAATGACATACAACCTCGTGTCATCATAAGACAGGGATGTGTTCATCCACTTGCTGAGTATATATACGAGCACTACCTATATAATCTTGGAGTTTGGTTGAAGTATAATTCTCAATTAGAGACGGTAGAGATAATAATATGTCAAGAGAAGACACACCATTGGGAAGAATATGATAGTAATCTTCTCGTTTTTCTTTGGGGTCTATTGGGTCAACCAAGGATAATTTTGTGGGCATATGATATCTATAATAACCTAGACGCATGGCCTCCCATGTACGAAGGTTTCCTTGAGCACTTTCCAAAGATTCTAATTACTAAAACAGTTTTCGACTATACCTTTATGTAAGGTGTCATTATGAGGTGATGTCCACAGTTGGGACATGAGTCACAGTTGGTATATATTTGTATTTAAACTCACAGTTTAAGTGTTGTCGTATCTTGCACGACAATTGTATTAATAAAGTTGTAATTGTTTTCTGTACCATGTATTTGGCGACTCAGAATGGGTTTGATGGAATGGACCTATTTTGGGGTTGTCACAAAATTCCTATTAACAGGCAAGTAAAACTCCATTAGGTATTCCTTAGCGAGCCACGTTCAGTGAACTTATTCTTTAATAAGCACCTACACACTTGCTTTAGTGTCTCCACACAAATGATCATGAGATCAATCATCCTCATCCAATGAGCAAGCAACGTATGTACCAATCTATCCGGATTCACAAATCCCCAATTTAGTAATCCAACGATTGGGAACTATTTTAGTTTTAAGCTTTCTAAGAATTTAGATCTCATTAGAATGATTATCATCATTATTCTAAAAGCATTGCTTAAAACTATGGGTTTATCACATATTATAAAACAGCATCATGTAGATAATTAAAAGCCTTTAATAAATTAATACTTTTTATTAATAAATGAATAAGATTGTTACAAAGTATATGCTTTATCATCAAACATGATTGGCTTGTGTGCATACTACTTTCAGCAACTTGGAAATTTTCATAAGTGTTATTATAGGGGGTGCTCCGTGAAGGTCACACATGTAAAACATGTGACCAATGGCACAATGGCACACATGTTTTGCACCTTTGGAAGACATTGATGGCAATATTAATAATTCAGTGTTCGAGATGGTGCAACATTCAAATGGTGAAGACCTAGGCGCAATGCTAGGCAAAAGAATGTTAAGGCTGGGCTTGACATACGTGGCTTAAGATCAAGGACTAATGGAAGAGTGGCTTGGTGACACACGAGGTGGGCTAAACGTGGGCATGGCATAGGCATGGCATGGCGTGCCAAAAAGGTTGCATGGGCTTGGTGCTAGTCAGTGCTGGGCTATGTTAGAAATAAAGGCAACACCATATGTTAGGCTACAAAGGGTGCCAAACAACGTTGGGCGTTGGGCTACGTGACAACAAAAAGTGTTGGGCTTTGCACAAGATAGTGCTAGACATGCTTGGCTGGGAAGCATGCAAGGCTGGCAAACAAAATGGTATTTGGCGATGCTTGGCATGATGATTTGATCTAACTTGACCGGGTCAAGGTGTAAGACCCCAACTTTTTAATGAATAAAATCAAATTTCTTCTATTTATTATTGTGAATAATAAGGTATTAATTTGATATAATACTTTGGTTATGGGTGAAATGTGAAAATTTTACAAAATAAGCAAGTGGTTATAAAATATTCATTTTGTCGGGGAGTATTCATTTGGTAGTGGAATATTCTTTCCAGCTCGGGGAATATTAAATGCACGACTTTTACCCCATTTGTGGGCCCCATAATGGAATAACTGTCAGATGAAGAAAACGACAAGTTTGAGTTTTTATAAATAACGGCGTAGTTGTTACCGTTAACACTGATGGAATACCTAGTGGTTAAAATACGATGTCTGGCGTTAGTTACATAAGTAGCACACAATGTTGCAGATGATTGTTGAATTATTGATTCTTACGTAAGAAGACACTACTCAATAATTGTTACGATAGATTCTTTATTCAATATTTTATTTTATTGATTCAATAATTGCTGCGTTGATAGTTTATATTATTGTTGTTTCAATAATTATCATTGCACAGTATTTCCCATTATCAGATCAATAATTCATATTATTTGAATAATATTATTAGATAGCATTATTGACAATTTCTAGAAAGTTCTGTCAAGGAGAGGTTTGGTCACCTAATTGCGCGCTAGTAAGGAGATATCCTTATTGGAAAGCCCCCTTCTTCCTGGGAACGGCCTGGTTGTCATAATTGTGATTTGTGAATAATTAATTATTGATTTATATGATAAAGAAATATTTATTTGATGTGAATATAAATGATGGAGTTATTTATGTGGTTATAAATGAAGGAATTAATGTTGAGGTGTTTTATCAGTATTTTGTCGGATTAGAGGTATTAAAGATCAAACCAGTGTTCTTGAGATATATTGCGTGAGTTATAATTTTTAATCCGACTGTTGGATCGTTGTGATTTTTGGATATGTTATACATATATAAGTTGAGTATATGTCCACAAATTTTGAACCGTTAAAAATGAACGTATGATTTGTTATGAATTTTAAGAGGTGGTAGTTCGTAAATTGTTGAACTTTGAAATTGATCATTTTGGTGGAAAATTCTAGAATTGGTGGGCCCCACTTTTGGTTGGTGAGAAATGTGCTCAAATTGAATTTCAAATGTGGTGGGTGGCAATAGTAGTAGGTAAAGCCATTAGGTAGTAGGTTAAGTCTGCTTCGGCGTGCTAATATTTTTCTATAAATAGAGGGCTAAGTTAGAATTACAAATCACACCAGAAACAAGTTTTCTTTCTCTCTATATTATCGAGCGTATTTTGTGAGTATTTAGATACTTTGAGAGTTGCTATTCAGTGCAAGTTTCCTTCAGCATCATATCCGAAATTTTATTCTGAAGTACTGTTTCTTTGAGGTAAGGGATGTTATTTTCTTCGTAAATGATATTATTTCTTTTAATATCATTATGCCGAAATATTGGTCTGAATTTTTTATCAAATTTGAAACTTTTTGTGTCGGGATTACTATTCACGTATACGGCACTATTCACGTATACGACACTATTCACGAATACGGCACTACTCACCGAAAAATAAAAATTTTCATTTTTGTCCAAGTTGTCTATTATGGTTACTATCTTTGATTGTATCCATATTTTGATCTTTATTTTTGAATTCTGCTTCAAAATGGGTTATTATGGAGTATTATTGAACTTGGATAAACTGTAATACGAATCCCTAATATTTGCTCTTTTATCTTATTGGATTCGTTTTCTTTAAAATATTTTTCATCATCCTCAGTCTTAAATGATGATATTACTAAATATCTTTACCCTGTAGTGCAAAGATGAATGCTTAACTGATGAATATCTTTGGCCCGTAGTGCAAAGATGAACAGGTGTTGAGATGAACATGACCAACCGTGTGCTACTGTGCAACAACACGCATTACTTTACTTTACCCTCCGGGTATTCTAACAGTGTTCACGGTAACAACTACGCCGTTATTTAAAAAAACTCTCTTTTGTCATTTTCTTCATCCAATCATTTTTCGTTATGGGGCCCACAAAAGGCTGCGCCGTCGAATGAATATTTCCCGACAGGAAGAATATTCCACGACCAAACGAATATTCCCTGACAACAATGAATATTTTATAACCACTTGCGTATTTTGAAAAAAAATTCATATATCACCCTTAACTTTAAACTTTTATCACTTTAATCATTTACTGAATAGTAATTATAAGAAAAAATTGAATACTTTTATTTCATAAAATTCGGGGTCTTACAATCTCCCCTCCTTATGAAATTTCGTCCTCGAAATTTACGTACCTGGTATTTCAAAGAGTTGAGAATACCTTGCTTTCATTTCGATTCCATCTTCCCCATCATCGTGATTTCTCCATTGCTCATCTCCTCGTATTTCGGATATCATTCTAGAATACGACTTCAAAACAAGGGTTAATTGAACAAATTAACATATCACATAATATCCCGATATTATGACTGACCAACAAATAAGCTTAGGTAGGACACACTAGCGAATGATTTACTCATCTCTCCCCTCCTAGTTCTATTCCCGGATCTCCGCCAGAGATCATATCCCTAAGCTCGATACCAAACCGACAACCCCAAAACAGTCCATTCCATCCAACCCATTCTGAGTCGCCAAATACATGGTACGTAAAACAACTACAACTTTATTACAACAATTGTCGTGCAAAATACAACAACACATATGTTGTGAGTTTTAATACCAACTATGACTCATGTCCCAACTATGGACAAGACTCCTCAAAGGATACCTTACATAAAGGTACAATCTAGAACCTGCTTTTAGAAATTAAAATCTTTGGGAAGTGCTCAAGAAACCTTCATACATGGGAGGCCATGCTTCAGGTTATGATAGATATCATATGGCCACGAGAATTATCCTTGGTTGACCTAATAGACCCCCAAAAGAAAAATGAGAAGATTACTATCATATTCTTCCCAATGGTGAGTCTTCTCTTGACATATCATTATCTCCACTGTCTCTAATTGGGTATTATACTCCAAACAAACACCAAGATTATATAGGTATTGCTTATAAATATACTCAGCAAGTGGATGAGTACAACCTTGTCTTATGATGACACGAGGTTGTATGTCATTAGACATCTTGTATGATAGTGACAAAACACCCTTCCAAGTTAAATTCACATCACCCTCAACATCTATAGACCATTGAATTCTATTCCTCATTATCCCCATTTCGACCCAGCTACACTTTTATTACCTGAAAGGAATTGTGAAGCAAAAGGGTGAGCACAACTAGCTCAGTAAAGAATATCATGACTAAAGATAAATAAATTTTCAATAGCCTTCATCAGTAATAAATCAGAGATTTAGAATATATGGTAGATGATAAAACTTTTCAACCATAGTTGCAGCGGAATGAGCAATCCATTAGAAGAGTCAAATAGACTATAAAGTCTATTATCTTCTTCACGTTAAAAGTCCACCAACAATGTTTTATCGCTGTAACATCAATCAACAGTTCCTTTCCACCATCATATGAATAACTCATTATCATAATTGTGATTCTAAATTTCTCTTCTCATCCAGGACGAAGATAATTTTCATCACCTGTCTTTACCTGAAACATCAAAGATCATGGTTATACCAAATCACAGTTCCTGTTCATAATCATACTAATAAATTCATCTTTGCACTACGGGCCAAAGATATTCATCAACAGTTCATCTTTGCACTACAGGCCAAGGATATTCAACAACAGGTCATCTTTGCACTACGGGCCAAAGATATTCAACAATAGGTCATCTTTGCACTACAGGCCAAAGATATTCAACAACAGGTCATCTTTGCACTACGGGCCAAAGATATTCAACAACAGGTCATCTTTGCACTACAGACCAAAGATATTCAACAACATGTCATCTTTGCACTACGGGCCAAAGATATTAATATCTCAAAGAAATATATAATCATTTCGGAATTTATATAATCAATAATTATAACCATGTTGATCAATTCATCTTTGCACATAAGATAAAGATATTCAATTATAAATTCAATGGTCATGATCATACCAGTCACAATTCAACTTTTCACTACTGGCCAAAGAGAACCCTAGTCATGATCATACCAATAATCTACCCATCTTTACACTCCAGTGAAAGAGAATTTCAACATCAGGGTTATAAAAATGTTATATATGATAATAAAATCAATATAATCAATATATAGTTTTAATCTCAAGAGTAATATTCATAAATCAACTATAATTTTGTTAGAAAAAGAAACCAATTTTGTAGTGAATAGTACCCGTGAATAGTAACTCATGAATAGTAACTCGTCGTGAATAGTAACTCGTGAATAGTAAATCGTGAATAGTAACTCGTGAATAGTAACTCATAAATAGTAACTTGTGAATAGTAACTCATGAATAGTAACCCCGACATGAAAAAGTTCCAAATTTGATAAAAAGTTTAAACCAATATTTCAACATAATGATATTGAAGAAATAATATCACTTACGAAGAAAATAACATCCCTTTCAATCCCTTAAAATCCCGTACTTTCCCTTACCTCAAAAGAGCAAGATTACTGATTTGGAATATCATTTGAACGAACTTGCAAACCGTATAAAGAACACTCAAGATATCAAAATACTCACAATAATACACTTGATAATATAGAGAGAATAGAGAAAACTTCAATTTACGGTGTGATTTTCAATTCTAACCTAAGCACCTATTTATAGAAATTGTTTAGAACACCAAAGCGTAAAATTTAATATAATATTAATATATATTATTAAGTTTCCTACGCCACCTTTGTAAATCTGAATTCACCATTAATGTCACATGCTAGACCCACTTAACTCACCAAAACGCTTTCTTTGAAAAAAATAATTAAAACTTCCAAAAATCAATTATTTGAACTTCTAACTTCAATAATTCATAATAAATAGCCATTTTATCGGAAAATTGAATCTCGCTGAATTTTTATAGGACATTCCATTATCTACAACTTTGCGTAAGAAAATATTTCCAAATTCCAAATGAAAATTGACCAAAAATCCACAAACAGACGATTTTACAAGCTATAATCAAATTTCAGTCCAAGAAATGGGGTCCACCGACACACAAAACATGTGTTAATCATTTAATGCAACAAAAATACTATTTCTCCTCATATACTCATATATCCCATATTCATTGTAAAAATATCATTATAATATTATAATAATATAATAAAATAGTATTTTATCAGAAAAGATAAAATATCGATTTTTTAAGAATTATCACTTTAAAAATTTTCTCCATCTATATCCACATATAATGAATATTTTTCTCATCATATAAATCAATAATTAATTATTCACAAATAATATTACAGAATCACAATAATGACAACCAAGCAGTTCCCAGGAAAGAGGGGGCTTTCCAATAAGAATTTCTCCTTACTGGCGCACAATTAGGTGACCAAACCTCTCCTTAGACAGAACTTTCTAGACATTGCCAATAATGCTATCTAATAATATTATTCAAATAATATGAATTATTGATTTGATAATGGAAAATACTATGCAGTGACAATTATTAAAACAACAATAATATAAATATCAACGCAAAGAATTATTGAATAAAAATAAAATATTGAATAAATTACTATAACAATTATTGAGTAGTGCCTTCTTACGTAAGAATCAATAATTGGTGCAATACTGCAGCTAATGCTTCAACGCCACAACATTATTACTTTTTACTTTACCTCAAGTATTCTAACAAAGTGTTAATCTGTAATAACTACGCCGTTATTTAAAAAAACTCACTTTTGTCGTTTTCTTCATCCAATCGCTTTTCGTTATGGGGCCCACAAAAGGCTGCGCCGTCGAATGAATATTTCCCGACAGGAAGAATATTCCACGACCAAACGAATATTCCCCGACAACAATGAATATTTTATAACCACTTGCGTATTTTGAAAAAAAATTCATATATCACCCTTAACTTTAAACTTTTATCACTTTAACAATTTACTGAATAGTAATTATAAGAAAAAATTGAATACTTTTATTTCATAAAATTCGGGGTCTTACAATCTCCCCTCCTTATGAAATTTCGTCCTCGAAATTTACGTACCTGGTATTTCAAAGAGTTGAGAATACCTTGCTTTCATTTCAGATTCCATCTTCCCTGTCATCGTGATTTCTCCATTGCTCATCTCCTGTATTTCAGATATCATTCTAGAATACAGCTTCAAAACAAGGGTTAATTGAACAAATTAACATATCACATAATATCCCGATATTATGACTGACCAACAAATAAGCTTAGGTAGGACACACTAGCGAATGATTTACTCATCTCTCCCCTCCTAGTTCTATTCCCGGATCTCCGCCAGAGATCATATCCCTAAGCTCTGATACCAACTGTGACAACCCCAAAACAGGTCCATTCCATCCAACCCATTCTGAGTCGCCAAATACATGGTACAGAAAACAACTACAACTTTATTACAACAATTGTCGTGCAAAATACAACAACACATATGTTGTGAGTTTTAATACCAACTATGACTCATGTCCCAACTATGGACAACACCTCACAGTGATACCTTACATAAAGGTACAATCTAGAACTGTTTTAGAAATTAAAATCTTTGGGAAGTGCTCAAGGAAACCTTCGTACATGGGAGGCCATGCTTCTAGGTTATGATAGATATCATATGGCCACAGAATTATCCTTGGTTGACCCAATAGACCCCAAAGAAAAATGAGAAGATTACTATCATATTCTTCCCAATGGTGAGTCTTCTCTTGACATATCATTATCTCCACTGTCTCTAATTGGGTATTATACTCCAAACAAACACCAAGATTATATAGGTATTGCTTGTAAATATACTCAGCAAGTTGATGAGCACAACCCTGTCTTATGATGACACGAGGTTGTATGTCATTAGACATCTTGTATGATAGTGGCAAAACACCCTTCCAAGTTAAATTCACCTCACCCTCAACATCTATAGACCACCGTTCTATTCCCTTGTTATCCCCCGCTCGACCCAGCTACACTTTTATTACCTGAAAGGAATTATAAAGAAAAAGGGTGAGCACAACTAGCTCAGTAAAGAATATCATGACTAAAGATAAATAAATTTTCAATAGCATTCATCAGTAATAAATCAGAGATTTAGAACATATGGTAGATGATAAAACTTTTTAACCATAGTTGCAGTG
Organism: Panax ginseng; assembly: GCA_020205605.1. Classification (NCBI taxonomy): domain Eukaryota; kingdom Viridiplantae; phylum Streptophyta; class Magnoliopsida; order Apiales; family Araliaceae; genus Panax; species Panax ginseng. The sequence goes on along the minus strand of CM035145.1, from coordinate 128,069,423 downwards.
GAACGAGCAATCCATTAGAAGAGTCAAATAGACTATAAAGTCTATTATCTTCTCACGTTAAAAATCCACCAACAATGTTTTATCCTCAGTAACATCAATCAACAGCTCCTTTCCACCATCATATGAAATAACTCATTATCATAATTGTGATTCTAAATTTCTCTTCTCATCCAGGACGAAGATAATTTTCATCACCGTCTTTACCCGAAACATCAAAGATCATGGTTATACCAAATCACGCCTCCTGCTCATAATCATACTAATAAATTCATCTTTGCACTACGGGCCAAAGATATTCATCAACAGATTCATCTTTGCACTACTGTGCCAAAGATATTCAACAACAGTCATCTTTGCACTACGGGCCAAAGATATTCAACAACAGTCATCTTTGCACTACAGGCCAAAGATATTCAACAACAGTCATCTTTGCACTACGGGCCAAAAGATATTCAACAACATGTTATCTTTGCACTACAAAGCCAAAGATATTCAACAACATGTCATCTTTGCACTTTACTGGGCCAAAGATATTAATATCTCAAAGAAATATATAATCATTTCGGAATTTATATAAACAATAATTATAACCATGTTGATCAATTCACCTTTGTACTTAAGCTAAAGATATTCAATTATAAATTCAATGGTCATGATTATACCACCACAATTTAACTTTTTCACCATCGCCAAAAGAACCCCTAGTCATGATCATACCAATAATCTACCCATCTTTACACTCCAATGAAAGAGAATTTCAACATCGTGGTTATAAAATGTTATATATGATAATAAAATCAATATAATCAATATACGCTTTTAATCTCAAGAGTAATATTCATTAATCAACTATAATTTGGTCGGGAAAAGAAACCAATTTTGTAGTGAATAGTACCCGTGAATAAGAACTTTCGTGAATAGTAACTCGTGAATAATAACTCATGAATAAGAACTTGTCGTGAATAGTAACTCGTGAATAGTAAGAACTCATGAATAAGAACCCCACATGAAAAAGTTCCAAATTTGATAAAAAGTTTAAACCAATATTTCAACATAATGATATTGAAGAAATAATATCACTTACGAAGAAAATAACATCCTTTCAATCCCTTAAAATCCGTGACTTTCCTTACCTCAAAAGAAAGCGTGAGATCTTGATTGGAATATCGCCGAATCGAACTTGCACCGTATAGCAACACTCAAGATATCAAAATACTCACAATAATACACTTGATAATATAGAGAGAGAAATAGAGAGAAAACTTCAATTTCTGGTGTGATTTTCAATTCTAACCTAAGCACCCTATTTATAGGAAATTGTTTAGAACACCAAAGCAGAAAATTTAATATAATATTAATATATATTATTAAGTTTCCTACGCCAACCTTTGTAAATCTGAATTCAGCCATTAATGTCACATGCTAGACCCACTTAACTCACCAAAAACGTTTTCTTTGAAAAAAATAATTAAAACTTCCAAAAATCAATTATTTCGGAACTTCGGAACTTCAATAATTCATAATAAATAGCCATTTTATCAGAAAATTCGAATCTCGCGAATTTTTATAGGACATTCCATTATCTACAACTTTGCAGAAGAAAATATTTCCAAATTCCAAACAGAAATTGACCGAAATCCACAAACGGACGATTTTACAAGCTATAATCAAATTTTAGTCAAGAAATGGGGTCCACCGACACACAAAACATGTGTTAATCATTTAATGCAACAAAAATACTATTTCTCCTCATATACTCATATATCCCATATTCATTGTAAAAATATCATTATAATATTATAATAATATAATAAAATAGTATTTTATCAGAAAAGATAAAATATTGATTTTTTAAGAATTATCACTTTAAAAATTTTCTCCATCTATATCCACATATAATGAATATTTTCCTCATCATATAAATCAATAATTAATTATTCACAAATAATATTACAGAATCACAATAATGACAACCAAGCAGTTCCTAGGAAAGAGGGGCCTTTCCAATAAGAATTTCTCCTTCTTGGCGCATAATTAGGTGACCAAACCTCTCCTTGCATGTAACTTTCTAGACATTGCCAATAATGCTATCTAATAATATTATTCAAATAATATGAATTATTGATTTGATAATGGAAAATAATGCGTGCGTGACAATTATTAAAACAACAATAATATAAAATATCAACGCAGACAATTATTGAATCAAAAATAAAATATTGAATAAGAATTACTTGTAACAATTATTGAGTAGTGCCTTCTTACGTAAGAATCAATAATTGGTGCAATACTGGTGTCTATCGCAACAACAACGCCAGACATATTACTTTACTTTACCCTCCCGTATTCTAACAATTAACTTGAAATAACTACGCTCTGCTATTTAAAAAACTCCCTTTTATCGCTTTCTTCATCCAATCGCTTTTCAGTTATGGGGCCCACAAAATTTCATACTGTCGTATTTGAATATTCCCAACGGAAGAATATTCCTCGACCAAACGAATATTCCCCGACAACAATGAATATTTTATAACCACTTGCGTATTTTGAAAAAAATTTCATATATCACCCTTAACTTTAAACTTTTATCACTTTAACCATTTACTGAATAGTAATTATAAAAAAAAATTGAATACTTTTATTTCATAAAATTCGGGGTCTTACAGTTGTCGTATTTTGCACGATAATTGTATTATTGAAGTTGTAGTTTGTTTTCTGTACCATATATTTGGTGACTCAGAATGGGTGTGGTGTATACCTATTTTGGGGGCGTCACACAAGGAGCAGTTGAGGTGTAGTTTGGGGCGCCAAACTGCACATGACATGGGGGCAGCGTGTCAGAAAGTGGGCAACAGTTGGCAATAACATGGAAGGCAGTTGTGGGTTGTTACCAGATAGTGGGGAATGTGCCAAGCAGCAGTTGTGGCAGTTACCTGTGGTGGGTAAGCTTCCAAGCAGCAGTTGAGGGCAATACTAGTAATGGGAAAACATGGCCAGACAAAAGGTTGCACAGCTAGGACCTAAGGAGTGCGTGGCTAGACTGAAGACACCTGATCATGGGCAGTTTTGGGGAACTACCACCCCTTTATTGGCAGTACCTTATTAGTTCAAACCTCTTGGAAGTTGGAGGTGTCAACTGACCACCAAGTTATAAATAGCTAGTGCTAGGTGCACAAAAATTATGGATGGTGTAGAGTCATCAAACAAGTAGGCTAGAGAGCTGAATTTTGTAAGCCTATGGGCAAATTCTTAGTTTATTGAGAGTGCAATAAAAGGTTTGGTGTTTATCCTGTAAATTCGTGTGTTGCTCAATGTTGCTTACACACACACACACACACACACACACACACACACACACACACACATATATATATATATATATATATACATTGTTCTAATTAGCAGATGTGACGCCCCCAAAACAGGTCCATTCCATCCAACCCATTATGAGTCGCCAAATACATGGTACAGAAAACAACTACAACTTTATTACAACAATTGTCGTGCAAAATACAACAACATAAATGCTGTGAGTTTTGATACAAATATATATCAACTGTGACTCTGAACCCAACTTGGATAAAGACATCACCATGACACCTTACATAAAAAATACAGCTTAAAAAGCTGCTTTTAGAAATTAAAACCTTTGGGAAGTGCTCAAGAAACCTTCGCATACATGGGAGGCCATGCGTCTAGGTTATGATAGATATCATATGGCCACGTAATTATCCTTGGTTGACCTAATAGACCCCAAAGAAAAACGAGAAGATTACTATCATATTTTTCTCAATGGTGAGTCTTCTCTTGACATATCATTATCTCCAACTGCTCTAATTGGAAATTAAACTCCAAAAAACACCAAGATTATATAGGTAGTGCTCAGTAAATATACTCAAGAAGTGGATGAGCACAACCTCGTCTTATGATGACACGACGTGGTATGTCATTAGACATCTTGTATGATAATTGGCAAAACACCCTTCCAACGTTGGGTTCGCTTTCACCCTAGTTGATTCACCAAATATAACTACTAAATGATGACCACCGCTTTATTCCCTGTTATCCCCTCACTTTACACAAATTTACACTTTTATTACCTAAAAGGAATTGTGAAGCAAAAGGGTGAGCACAACTAGCTCAGTAAAGAATATCATGACTAAAGATAAATAAATTATCAATAGCCTTCAATAGTAATAAATCAGAGATTTAGAACATATGGTAGATGATAAAACTTTTCAACCATAGTTGCAGCGGAACGAGCAATCCATTAGAAGAGTCAAATAGACCATAGACTTCTCCATGTTAAAAGTCCACCAACAATGTTTTATCCCTGTAACATCAATCAACAATTCATGTCCACAATCACGTGTATAACTCATAATCGTAATTGTAGTTCTAAATTCCTTTCCTCATCCAGGACAAAGATAATTTTCATCACCTGAAACATCAAAGATCATGGTTATACCAAATCACAGTTCATGTTCATAATCATACTAATAAATTCATCTTTGCACTACGGGCCAAAGATATTCATCAACAGACCATCTTTTCACTACATGCCAAAGATATTCATCAGAAATCGTTCATCTTTGCACTACGGGCCAAAGATATTCATCAATAAGTCATCTTTGCACTACAAGCCAAAGATATTCATCAACAAGTCATCTTTGCACTACATGCCAAAGATATTCAACAACAGGTCATCTTTGCATTACGAGCCAAAGATATTCATCAACAAGTCATCTTTTGCACTACACGCCAAAGATATTCAACAACAATGTCATCTTTTTCATTACGAGCCAAAGATATTCATCGAAATCATTCATCTTTGCACTACAGGCCAAAGATATTCAGTTATATCATCATTTAGGACTGAGGATGATGAAAAATATTTTAAAGAAAACGAATCCAGTGAAACAAAAGAGCAAACATTAAGGATTCGTACTTTAAACAATTCCCGTTCAAAAATACTTCATAAATAACTAGCGTGGAGTAAAATTCAAGAATGAAGATCAAAACATAGATCCAATCAATGATAGGTTTTGGACACGAGAAAACAAAATTTAATTTTTTTTGTAAATAGTGTCGATTCGTGAATAGTGAATAGTCTGATATCGTGAATAAAGTCAGAGTATCGTGAATAGTGTCGTATACGTGAATAGTAATTTCGACACTAAAAGATAAAAATTTCACAAAAATATCATCATGCTTCGTGAATAGTACTCGTGAATAGTAACTCGTAAATAATAACTCATGAATAGTAACTCGTGAATAGTAACTCATGAATAAGAACTCATGAATAAGAACCCCAACATGAAAAAGTTCCAAATTTGATAAAATTTCCAACCAACATTTTGGCATAATGATATTGAAGAAATAATATCATTTTAGAAGAAAATAACCTCCTTACCTCGGAAAGAATAAGACTTTTTGGAATATCGATATATAGTGCTAAAAGAACTTACACCGTATAGCAATACTCGAAGTACTAAAATACTCACAAAAATACGCTTGATATATAGAGAGAGAAATAGAGAGAAAACTTTAGTTTCTGGTGTGATTTTCAATTCTAACCTAAGCACCCTATTTATAGAAAAATGCTTAGAACACCAAAGCAGAAAATTTAATAAATAATATTATTATTTTTCTAAAACCTACTATGCACACTAATTGAATCAAGAGATCAGCCACCCACTCAATTAAAGTAACAAAAACGTTTTTCATGCAAAAGTCACTTAAAACTCCAAAAATAATAATAATAATCAATTAATCTGAAACTTCAATAATTCATAATAAATAGTCCTTTTATCAAAAAATTCAAATCTCGCGATTTTTTATAGGAAATTCAATTCTTTACAACTTTGCAGAAGAAAGTTTTTCCAAATTCTAAACAGAAATTGACCGAAATTCACATACATACGATTTTACAAGCTATAATCAAATTTCAGTCAAGAAATGGGGTCCACCGACACACAAAACATGTTTTAAACAACTTTTGCAATAAAAATACTCTTCCTCCTCATATACTCATATATCCCACATTCATTATAAAAATATCATCATTATTATATTAATATAATATAATAATATATTTAAATGAATTATTTTATCAGAAAAGGATAAAATATTAATTTTCAACAATTGTCACATTAAAAATTTTCTCCATCTATATCCACATAAAATCAATATTTTTCTTATCATATAAATCAATAATTAATTATTCACAAATAATATTACGTAATCACAATATTGACAACTGTGCGCTTCCTTCAAGAAAGAGGGGCTTTCCAATAAAAATTTCTCCTTATCGGCGCAATTAGGTGACCAAACCTCTCCTTGAGATGTAACTTTCTAGACATTGCCAATAATGTTTTCTAATAATATTATTCAGATAATATGAATTATTGCTTCGATAATGGAAAATAATGTGTAAAGGACAATTATTAAAACAATAGTAATATAAAATATCATCGACAATTAATTATTGAATCAATAAAATATCTTGATAAGAATTACTCGTAACAATTATTGAGTAGTGCCTTCTTACGTAAGAATCAATAATTGGTGCAATATCGCGTGCGTCTTCTTGTCGCAACAACAACGTATTCATCGTATTTTAACCACCGGGTATTCCAACAAAGGTTAATTGTAAGAACTACGCCGTTATTTATAAAAACTCCTTTTTGTCGCTTTCTTCATCCGACAAGCTTATTCTACATTATGGGGCCCATAAATGGTCATACCAAATGCATTTAATATTCCTCGACGTAAAGAATATTCCACGACCGATTTAATATTCCCCGAAAATGATGAGTATTTTATAACCACTTGCTTATTTTAAAAAAATTCATATATCACCCTTAACTTTAATTTTTATCAATTTAACCATTTACTGAATAGTAATTATAAGAAAAATTGAATAATTTTATTTCATAAAATTCGGGGTCTTACAACAGACATACAAATAGGGGGTGTGTGTATGTTGTTGGTTCAAACAGTGCGACGAACTGTGTTGTGCGGGTTGGCTGACTGATTGTGGGAGGCAATCAGGCCATCACAAGGCAAAAAATTTGAGGTCAAACCCCATCCCTGTGACAACTACCATATTTAATGTTGTTGCTACCTTTTGATCTCTAACTTCTCCCCCTCTTTTGGAAGTTGAAAAATTCACTTTCAAGTATTAATAAGATCCTATATTACTAGCATTGAGAAGTAGACTTGTAACAACCGATGCACTTGTTTTCTTTTTCGTGCTAATACTGCGTTTGTGAGTTTGGAGGGAAGGGAAAGTATAGGAAGGGAATGAATTATAATTTTTCCTTGTCATGTTTGTGAGTTTTAGAAAGGAAGAGAAATGATGAGATGATTATTATAATTTTCTTGTTTGTGAATTTAGAAGGAGGGAAGGGAAGAAAAAATAATTTTATTTTTAAAATTATTACTATATTACCCTTCTATATAAATATAATGAATGTTTGATTTAACAATGTCTAGCTATTGAATTATTTTGTTCAAGTTACACATGCTTCGTAGGTTCTATCCCCAATAGGAAAGTGAACAATGCCTCGATATCTACCACATTAAAACTGATCTTGAACTGGTACGGCCCGATCACAACGTCAAGTTCAATTACTCCAATAGTCTGCCTTTACTTAATAGGGCGGAATTTTCGAATACTTGGACCGTCATCATCTTTCTTTTCATATCCCAATGCCCCAGCCCCAGGGCCTTTACACTACTCAACGAGAGATTTAAGTTTAAAATTTTCATGCACGAAATAATTTCTGTTTAAAAATAAACTTCGTAGCTTCATGGGATGGGATGGGATGGGATGGGGTGGGGTGGGAACGTTGGGAAAAAGAGAAAATTTTTAAAAATTGGGAGTTATAAAAATTAGAGACAAGATTTTCACATTATTTATTTTGAAAGATTATTTTTTATAATATAAAATATTTCATTTTGCCATCCCTCCAAATCCTCCCACTTTTGAGCCAAAAATAAAATTAATTCTACCTCCAAATCTCTTCCCTTCCTCCCTAAAAAAAACTCACAAACATAAGATTTGAAGAATTTTTAATTATTTTCCCCTCCCCTCCCCTCTCCTCCCCTCCCCTCAAATAAAAATTTAAAACACAATATAAAAGTATGATTTCTATTATTATTATTACAAATACATGTATGCGAAATTCTATTACATTGCCATTCCATACTAAACATTATAAATAATATTCTCTCCGTTTTAAAATTAGAGATAAAATTTAATTTTTGAGATCAAACGATCACATATTAAACTTCAAAATTAGTGTGACTCTCAAAATTTAAAATGAAATAAATTATATGATTAATAGTTTTTGTTTAATACTCACTCCGTCCCAAATTAATTGCTCATTTTTGACTTTTTTAAGTCAAACTGACTATTTTTAGAATTAATAATTAAACATATATAAATATATTTCTAAAATTATAAAAATTGGGATTAATAATAAATTGTATATACTTTCTTTTGGTTATAATCTCTTCACCTATATTTTAGCAAAAATAGTAAAAAGATTAGTTTTAAAAATGGCCAATTTGACTTTAAAAAGTCAAAACTGAGTAATTAATTTGGGACGGAGGGAGTACTATACAATTATAATAAATATATAAATTAAAATTAAATAAAATTATATTAATTTGAAGTTTAATATGTTGTCATTTGACTTCAAAAATTAAATTATATATCTAATTTTAAAACTAAACAAATAATAATAAAAAAGTAAATAGTATTTTGTACACGTACATATACGTATTTATGTCTATACAATTGAAAGAGTGACAACTGAGAATTTCCCAGCCACAAACAGAGGAAAATAAAAGAATGATTTCATTTTTAAACAAAAGAAAGTAGAGAGAAATTCCACATAGTATAAAATAAGGATAAGAGATATGACAATATCCAAAACTAAGTACTCACAACCACAATCCAAGTTTCATGACTACTCCATGTCAGCACAATCATCTGCCACGTCATCAACACCAGCCGATCAAAAACTCGGATCAGATTCCCCATTTCCCATGTAGACCAATCAAAACACAAGAACTCTAATCCTACGTGGCAAGTCCAATCCACCAGCACAACCATTTAGTCGCTCATTATCTCACCACCTCTCAAAGGCTCATCATTCTTGCATTGCCACAAAAAACACTAAACTTGCCGGAAACTCCACCACTGGAAAATGGCTTCCCTAGCGGCGTCTACGGCGGCTGCCTCAATCGGAGTGTCGGAAATGTTGGGGAACCCTCTAAACTTCTCCGGTGCATCGAGGTCGGCTCCATCGGCATCTAGCCCGGTCACCTTCAAGACTGCTGCGCTTTTCGGTAAGAAGAAGGCTGCGCCAAAGAAGGCTGTTGCGGCTACTCCGGCCAGCGATGAGCTCGCCAAGTGGTATGGTAAGTGATTCACTAAGATAACTGAAGTACTAGCTCTTTGTACAATTTTTTCCGGCCTACTCAACATTCAATAACTTCTTCCTACCCATAAAAAATGACCGAAGTAAAATAATATATATATGGATAATAATTTATAGTATATATTTGCTATAGATCTCTATAAGTTATACATTATCTATATCATTAATAATAAAAAGGATCCTAAAAAAACATAGATTTGACTTTATTCTAGGGTTTAGTGTTTATTAACTACAGTTTAAAGTTTATTAACTAGAGTTTTGAGTTTATTAACTAGAGATTAATATGGTTAATAAATCTTAAATTCAGTTAATAAATTATTTAATAAATCCTAATCATAGTTAATAAATACTAAACTCTACAATAAAGACAAATCTTTATTCTGGTTAGGGTTCGCTACTATTAATAGCGGATGATATGTATTTTTTTATGGTCCGTTACTAATAATTAATAGCGGACGTTGATATTCAGTTTCTAATTATAATTATTTCTAATCAAATTCAAATGAAAAATATAATATAAATTATATAATGTCTATTTTAAACTCAAAAGAGGGTCTACTATTTTTAGGAAAAAGAGAGAATTTTTAATATACTTATCTGGGGTCTATTGCGGATAAAATAGAAACTTATTTAAACTTTTTTTATTATTTTTGTTTTTCTTAAATTTTATGAAAAATATACTTATTATATTTATTTATATCGGTACACATGCTATAAAATACATTATTACTATTTATAGATTTTATAAATGAGATTTTTTTTTTGGTTTACTAAATAAATTTTGGTTTTTCAGGTCCTGACAGAAGAATTTTCTTGCCCGAAGGTCTATTGGACAGATCTGAAGTTCCCGAGTACCTGACCGGAGAAGTTCCCGGAGAGTAAGTCTTGCTGTACCTTTGCTTAACTTTTAGGCCTTGATTGGTGAACCGAAAAAAGAAAAGAAAAGCTTACCTAATAATGCAAGAGGGATCGGGCTTTTCCGATCGGGGTAGTGATCGGCTGGAAATTTTTTTATTTTTTATTTTTGTTTTTGACTACAAAATAATTAATATGATTTATTAGAACTGAAATTTTTATAAAATACAGTGATTTAGATGTCATTTGGATACACGTAAAAAACAGGATTGTACAGACTGTATAATCCTGTTTATTGTATATATCCAAAAGACACCTAAATCACTGCATTTTATAAAAATTTCAGTTCCAATAAATCACATTAATTATTTTGTAGTCAAAAGCAAAAAAAAAATAATAATAATTCCGGTTGATCACTACTTCGGTCGGAAAATCCCGATCCCCCTAGACTTTCTGATAATGCAATGAGTAATTCTACACTGATCGGTTTTTAGTGACATTTTAGTGACTGGTTGATGTGGCACGGCCACATCAGTATGAGAGAGAAAGTGATTGATGTTCTTTAAATCTCTTTTTCTTATGTGTACTGTTTTTTTGTTCTAAAATTAATATATATATATATATATATATATATATATATATATATTAATCTAATTTAAAATTAAAAATATATTTTTATTTTAAGACTATAATATTTGGTGACAAGATTTGAGCTGTTAGATCAAATTTAACCGACGTGGCATCATCTGGCCACATTTTGAAGGAGACTGGAGGGGATCTGACCCCTCTTCTTCACATGCCCAATTTCAATCACTTTCTCTCTCATACTGATGTGGTTGTGCCACATCAGCCGGTCACTAAAATGTCATTTTGACATTTTGGAGTGGATATGCGAATTTCTAAAATTTAAATTTTTTGTGATTTTTTTATTTAGTTTTTATTTTATTCACTACAGTCATGAATATTGATGCCTCCGTCCAATAATATATGATGTTTTAGATGATTTCATTTTTTTTAAAATTATTTATCGCTTTATATAATTTTGGAGAATTAACTGCAATCTTTCTTAAATTACTCTTCATTGGAAAATATTACAGCTGAGAGAGAGGATCAGATAAGTATGCTAATTATGAGAATTTAAAGGTATTATAGATAATTGATATTATATTTAATGTTATACAATAATTTTCTTAACTTTTATACACAACTCTAAAAGGTCATATATTAAATTACGAATTTTTTGTTTTCGAAATGTATTGAATGCACCACAATTTTAAGTTTTAGAACTACAAGTTTACTCTTTTTGTGAAACAAATGAAGAAATAGACTGTTTTACTTTTCCTTTGTTATATAAATGTCATAGAATTGCAACTCTCAACTATACGAGTACAATTTGTTTATATAACTGTCCAATTTGAACTGTCTGAAATCTACATCTATAAATTTTCTTGGTTCGTAGTAAAATAGAATTATATATGAGTTAGCTGTAGAAAACTAAAACTCCAACTTGATAATGAACTTAATTTATGTTCTTGCAGCTATGGCTATGATCCTTTTGGCCTTAGCAAGAAGCCAGAAAACTTTGAAAAGTAAGCAAGGCTAATAAACCTTTCCACTCTACCTTTCTTATGGAAGGATTTGTCATTTGTCCCAAATTGATGACACTAAATGTGGGCAGATACCAAGCATTCGAGCTTATCCATGGCCGGTGGGCAATGTTGGGAGCCGCAGGCTTCATCATCCCTGAGGCCTTCAACAAATATGGAGCTAACTGTGGCCCTGAAGCTGTTTGGTTCAAGGTTATTTCCATCTCTTACTATATATGCTTATTTTACACGAACTCTTCATTTTTCCCTCTTTTTTTTGGTTTCCCAAGGTATTCCCAGTTCACACTTTTAGCTTGTCCATGACTATTCCTCCGAGATACGATCAAGCGTCGAAACGGAGACATTTCTCAAAAAAGTTACTCCAAACCGAGACCACTTGCTTAAGCGACCAGAGCCCCATTCACTCGGACCAACTTTCGTTGGTTCTTCATTTTTCCCAAAGCACCTATGTCCGACCCTCTAGTGTAAAAAATTGACGGAATTGAGGAGTACATTCAAAATATAGTGTCCAACCGAACACACCACCTAGCATGCGTAACATAGATGTCAAAGCTTCAAATTTTATTATAAGCGATATATAATATAGCGAATTTTTTATGCAGACTGGAGCTCTACTCCTTGATGGGAACACCTTGAATTACTTTGGAAAGAACATTCCTATAAATCTTGTTCTTGCTGTTGTTGCTGAGGTTGTTCTTCTTGGTGGTGCAGAGTACTACAGAATTACCAACGGCCTGGTACCTTTTACTCCCTACGTTTGATTACTAGTATGAAAAGTGTCGCTATAGATATATAGCGACGGTTTATAAGATCTATAGCGACGGTTTTCAAAATATCAATTTCTGTTGTGCAGGATTTATCAGTTTTCTTTAGTTATTTGCGCCTCTTGCGGGCCATGGACAAAAAGCTGTCCCGCATACTAAAATCAAATAAGTATTTCTTAGTGGTCGTGTTTTGTCAATATATTTACAGGATTTGGAGGACAAACTTCACCCAGGAGGTCCATTTGATCCATTGGGCTTAGCAAATGATCCAGACCAGGCTGCAATCCTAAAGGTGAAGGAGATAAAGAATGGGAGACTAGCAATGTTTGCAATGCTCGGTTTCTTTATACAAGCTTATGTTACCGGAGAAGGTCCTGTTGAAAATCTTTCAGCTCATTTGAGTGATCCCTTTGGTAACAACTTGCTCACCGTTCTCGGCGGCGCCGCCGAACGAGCCCCTACTCTCTGATTTTCCTTTTTTTTTGTCTCTGCTTGTCTTGTGGAAATTTCAAATGTATTGTACAATTCTCCGTGGCATTTGAAGGCAATTAACCATGATCCTGAGTAGTTCAAAAAATTATGCGTTACCACTTTATAGAACTCTCTACATTTATGGTTAATTATAGTTGCAATATTATAAGAAGGTTCACCTTGAGATTCTCTTGGTATTTAGGGGAATTTGATTCCAGACAATTCAAAATGAGTACGAGTATTTGGTAGGTAACTAACTCGTTTAAATGTTTAAGCTATTAGAAAAAATCACAAGTCAACTCTCTCCCCCTTCACGTGCGGATTCGGTTACTATGAAGTTAACTTCATGTAAGTTGGTCAATTAATACGTCTGAACACACGCGAGAGATATGTGGAGAGACAAATTATATGCATATGCATTAATATCAATATTAACAACAATGTGTAGTAAGAAGACTTAATTACAAGACATTGCACAATATACACATTCATATAAAGGACAATGTACGGTCAGGAAGATTTGAATACAAGACCTTGTATATTTTGAGCTCATGTTAGGTAACCATTGAAGTTATTAGAAAGTAACAACAACAATGTTATCAACAATAGTTAGTTCGTGTCTAATTTATAAATGAGTTGTATTTATATAGTACAAAATTGTATTTCAGATGACATTTAGTATACAATATAATACAATTTTGACTCTCCAATCTTCAAATTATTTTGAGAAAATATTAAACACAAACGTTGATAAGTATCGATACCTACGTGAGAATAAAGAGTGGTCATGAAAAGATAAGCAATATAGTTCACAAGTTACTACTTTATGTAGAGTATTTACAGCCACAATTTCACAATAAACACTTGTAGCATATATTGTCAAATGTGGTCCACCAAGATATATTTTTAGAACTTCAAATGTATTGTATCATTTTTAATACGTTACATTTAAAATAAAACAAGCGTTTGAATTTTTAAACGTACTAAACACATAAAAATTTAAATTTTAAAAAATTAAATATTTTAAAAAAAATAACAATTTAATCAATTGAAAAAATCCATCGGAGGTATATACCCTTAACTATACTTTAAAAGGACAGTAAATATTAGATGTTTTAAATGCATATATAATTGGACTGTTCATAAATATTAAAAAAAAATACATTCATTTTACTTTGATTTGCATTTCTATCCCCTCCTCTCCTTTTCTGTCTAATACAAATGTTTGGTACTCTGAAATTCACCTCTTTTTTTTCTATTTGAGTACTTATTCTTCCGAGTTATACAATTAAGGCACTGAACTTTTCATAATTCTTCCAACAAAATCCAACAAATTTAAAGGTCAACTAAATCAGCACAAGATACATGCACACAAAAAATACTTGCACCTGCTTCCTTTAGAAACCATTTTAGATTATACTCCATGTAAAAACTAATAGTTATATAGTCTGATTGAAAATTTGAAAAAAATCAAAACCCTAATTGCAAAAATTAGAATAGTAGGAACTCGATCCATAAAAGGAAGTGTCACCATAATAAATGAAGAAGGTTAAAATATAGTATCAATTCTTTACAAATACAGGCTGTGGACAAAATGTATGCATTTCCAGGAAAGCTTTTAAACAAATTTTTTATTAAAAAAATCGAAAAAGAAAAAACTATAAATCGAAAGGTACACCTGAAGAAGCAGATTACCACTGTAGTTCGTTTACAATCACAACAGAACTCCAAGAACAGCAATGGCCAAATATAGAAAGGGGTCTAGCGGAGGTTAGCTCGTCGTATGCTCTTCTCATCAAGCCGGCAATGGTTCCTCCATAACTGTTATAAGCATTGGTGCAAGGGGAAAGACAAAAAAATCCAGTAAAAATGTAAATCTAGCATGCAGTACATAGAGTATTATTCAGAACAGGGGGGAATATATATATATATATATATATATATATAGAGAGAGAGAGAGAGAGAGAGAGAGAGAGAGAGTCCGAGATCCCGGACTCTATAAAATACGGACCATTTTTTTTTTTTTTTTTGAAACAACTAAAAAAAAAATAAATTATGGAACTGGAATTTTTATATATCTGATGTTTTGGATACCTATATTAAAAAATGTATATGTGTACAAATCACATACATTTTTTTGGTATAGGTATCCAAACACACCCAAAAACTTTATTATGTAAAAATTCCAGTTCCATAATTTTATTTTATTTTTTTTAAGTTGTTTCAAAAAAAAAAAGCAAAAAAATAAATAAAAATGGGTGCGTATTTTTTGGGACCTCGTCAAAAAGTCCGGACAGATCTCAGTGTATATATATATATATAGGGGAATGATCGCTATGGGCACGTTATTCCAAACTATTCCATTATCCAAATCCAAATTGTCCAAAATTAGATTGAATGGTTAAGGTGAGAGTCCAGCCGCTACTCCCTCTAGCGGCTAGAGAAATTATTTTTTTGTTGGCCGCTACTCCCACAAGTGACCAGGAGAAAAAAAAATTGCTGGTCACAAGAGGGTGTAGAGGCTAAGAGAAATTTCTAAAATACCCTTACCCTTAGTTAGATTTAAATAGTTTCAATGTACAAAATAGTTGTATAGATAATTTTTTAAGTAATAAAAACTAACATTATCAACTATATATAATGTATTTATTTCTATAAATAATTTTTATAAATATTAAAATTTAAAATTATTAATTATATTCAATGTATTTATTTGTATGAATAATTTCTTAAGTATAATTATTAAGATATAAAACATTAAAAATTATTACTTAAGAAATTATTCATACAAATAAATACATTGAATATAATTAATATTTTTAAATTTTAATATTTATAAAAATATTTATAGAAATAAATACATTATATATAGTTGATAATGTTAATTTTTGTTACTTAAGAAATTATTCATACAAATAAATACTTTGAATATAATTAATAATTTTAAATTTTAATATTTATAATATTTATAGAAATAAATACTTTATATATAGTTGATAATGTTAGTTTTTATTACTTAAGAAATTATTTATACAACCATTTTGTACATTGAAACTAGTTAAATTTAACCACCAAGGGTGGGGGTATTTTAGAAATTTCTCCTGGCCTCACTCAAAAAAAAAATTCTCCTAACCACTAGAGGGAGAAGCGGCCAGCAAAAAAATAATTTCTCTGGCCGCTAGAGAGAGTAGCGACTGGGCCTTCACCTTAGCCATTCGATCTAATTTTGGATGGCTGGTTGAATAATAGTTAGCTGGAATAGTGTCCATAACTAACGTGTGTCATGGATCATTTCCCAATATATATATATATATATATATATATATATATATATATATATATATATATATAGGTATCCGAGAATAACCTTTTCTTGCTGAAGAAACTCCAACAGAAGCATCCTGAGCTATATCTGCAACCACCTCAGTTGCAACCGGTGCTTTGGTAGGTACATCTGGAAGGTCCAACTTCTCTTCATTTTCTTCTACAGATGGAACCGAAGTAGGAACTTCTGGTAGATCTTGAAGGGACATCTGTACAAATAGGAATGAGTTCTCTGTAAGTCAGAGTTTCTTAAAATGATATTTGAAACATAATTTTACAAGCCATACAAATATAGCTACAGAGGAATATACCATTGATCCTACCAGTATGAACTATGAACTATGAACTAAGAGCTTTACTCGGGTAAAGTGGCTTTGAGCTATTGCATTGGCAAAAAATATAATCAAACCTAAGTACCAGTCAGCTTAGAATTTT
Organism: Panax ginseng; assembly: GCA_020205605.1. Lineage (NCBI taxonomy): Eukaryota > Viridiplantae > Streptophyta > Magnoliopsida > Apiales > Araliaceae > Panax > Panax ginseng. The sequence goes on along the minus strand of CM035145.1, from coordinate 128,052,515 downwards.
GCCTTCCAAATATATCTAAGGCAACGTTCTACCTCTTAAATCAAAACTTAACATGCAACACGTGTAACTGGTAAAAACCGACCAACAACAATGTGTAACTAATAAAACCAACATGAAGAGAATATGTCAATGCAAAAACCTTAACACCTACCCAAAGGGTACAGGGAGGTAGGGAGAGTGCGAGAGAGAGAGAGAGAGAATTACATATACTCCCACACAGGGAGTAGTATTCAAATGCACCTGACCCTCACTACAGGCGAATGCATCACCCGAAAAGAGGATTACTCAAAAGGCAGTTTCTGTAAAATTTTGTATGAATCTCACCTCAAGGGAATATCTCACTCAAAAGGACTTACCAAGTAGGAACTTTTGAGTTCCTAAGCAAGACTTGCCAACAGAAGACCAAACTTTTATCCCAACAATGCTGGATTGGGTCTTCACACGCATATGTATTGTTCCCACATTGACTCAAAAATCTCCTCAAAATTTCTACACTATAAGAGATCATCTATTTCACATAACATGAGACACATTTACTCGGTCAATTTGGTCTACTTAGTTCTCAAAAATCAAATCAAACCAAATACTTCAGTTTCATACGTTGGAAAACCGAATTGAACCATTAAAGTTGGAGAAACCAACCATTTTCATCAATTTCAGTTGGTTTCCCTAAGATCACTAACTCCGTTACTTGTGAACATGAAAGAACACATGTAACTGAGTTCACCTTGAATTTATATTTTTGCTTTCAGTTTTTCATGAAGAGCTTACACAATTGGTTTTATTTCAATCAACTAACACAGTCAAATACAAGCAAGAAAAAAAAACAATGAATACACTATATTATACTTGAACATACCTTTTGATATACCCTAAGAGTCCTAAGGAATATGACAAAATATAACTCAGAATACACTCAAGTCCAAGGATCACTTGTACTACTATCACTATAGAAACTTCTATTGTCAAGCAAGTAAAATTGTTCTTTAAGCGAGTCACGTTCAGTGAACTTATTGTCCAATAAGTACTTACATACTTGTTTTAGTGTCTCCACACAAATGATTATGAAATCAATCATCCTCTTCAACAGAGCAAGCATAATATGTACTAATTTATCCAGAATCAGTAACCCCACATTAGTGATTTATCGATTAGGAACATTTTAGTTTTGAGCTATCTAGAATTTAGATTTCATTAGCATGAATGAACTCTTTATGATTCTAAAAATATTGCTCCAAAACTATGGGTTTATCCTAATTAATTCAACCAATTAATCATGGATAAAGAAATGATTTTTCAATAGTGCCTAGCTTCAACTGATGATAAAAAAAAAACAGATATGTATATTGCTTGACAAAATATATATTGAAATTACAAGATTCATAACACATTCCACCAATCCCATGATCCTATTTATTGGAAGTAGGAACTGGCTATTGGATAATTCTACAGTTTATATCTAGAATTATTATCACTAGACTAAACAAAGTAGAACACAACACTTGGGGCCAGATAAAGTTATTATTAAAAAAAGGACAGGAAAACTAACTCAACTGCAAAAAGTGTATGCAATTTATATATAAAATTAAACATTTTTCCCCAATATATTGAAGCTTGAGAGCTAACTGAAAACATACACATACCTGAGTTTCGAGATTCTCAAATTCTGCTAAAATTTCCTCTTCATCCTCTGCTGAAAGCTTCTCTCCCAAAATTTCATTAATTTCCTTCAGAACAATAAAATACGCAGAAAAGAAGAGATAGTTAGATGAAGGATGCATTGATATTTTTTCCCCTTTTTTGGCCAAGTAGATGAAGGATACATTTTAATAGAAAATAAAGGTGGCGTAATTTTCATGAAGATGAGTGGGGAAGCAAAGGAAAAGGAACAATCAAATATATTAATGGTTATTAACTCAAAATAAGCACAATAAAAACTTCTGTAAACCGAGAGCACATTCTTGCCATAAAATGATTTTATGTAGATGCATTGTATTCTGCTATAAGATTACTCTAATACCAAAATGTGAGGTAAGATCCTCTTGGTGTTCATAATAATAAATCAATTTATGACATGACCGTTACATTGAAAAAAATTATTTGAATATTTGTTACCATGGATATTTCTAATTGACTCAAAAGTCAGATGACAACAATATAGACTCCATATTTCACAATAGAAGGGATCATCATCAGTCACAGTGAAAAGTACTTAAAAACAACATGACCATGTATGTCTAATTTGTTGAAATTCACAAATAGGCACCAAGTTTTTGTTTTTTTTGTTCTTTCAAATAACTAACTAGGCACCGAGCTGAAAAATATGAGCTTCACCAAGTCCAAGAATATCAAAACTCATTCAAGAACTCTTTTCCAAACTTAAATATTGCACATCCATTTTAAGGGCATGGAGGAAACATCCCTATAATACATTGTAAGCTTTTCAATGGCCCATGTGCATACAAGGTGGGGTAAAAATATTAAAGAGAAACACTACGATGGTGCAACACGCCGAACAAATTGAAAAGTTAGCTTGATAAAGTAGAATAAATAATCCTCCCACAGACTAGCTTGGACATAATCTGTAGAAGCTGCTAAAATATTCCACCAGATATATTTACTCTTTGATTCTTCGTCAATGTGACCATTCCAATAATAAAACATCATTATAAAAATGGGAGCACAAACTAAGCATGACTACTGAAGTTGAGCCAGAATTTGAAAAAGCTATAACAAAATAAAGATAGTCAAACCCACATCTTGGTAAGCTTTTGCTTCAGCAGTATCATCCATCAGTTTCTGAACATCCTCCAAGTTTATCTCGCTTTGTATAGCTTTGATTGCATTATTACCTGTCTTCAGACTCTCAAAGACAGCCTTCTGTTTGCTTGCCAATTCAATATCTGCCAACTAAACCAAACTGTATAACTAAAGTATTCACACATCCTAGTGGACCATTTGAACCATTTGACCATATAAATGGTTAGTAAAGAGAAAAATAAAATAATTAAATAAATAAACAAAGAGAGGAAGAAAACTAACACAGCTATCTAATGGAGCCTAACACTTATGAAATACTCACTTGCTGCTCGACATTGATGAGCCAGGCATCAACTTGCTTCAATAATTCTTCTTGCACCTTCTTCTTCTTCAATGCTAACAAGGCCCTCTCTTTCTTCTTTTCACGAAGCAAGTCCTTTGCAGCTTGCTTTTCAGCTTCAATCACAACATCCAGCTAAAAAGAAGTACAAGACAGAAAGGAGTAATATATCTAAAACAGTCAGAGAACATAATCAACATATTATGATTTTGAGACTAGGGAAAATCAGTCATTGGCAAAACAAACTTCTAATCTTTCAAATAGTTTAGATGTTGTAAAGTTTTCTAGAAAATCCTGCACTGCCTATAGCTCATATAGCTTCCACAGGTAATAGATATGTTTGCTGGTTAAATAATTCATCCAGGTCGCCTACAGTTGCAGATGATTAACCTTTAAAAAATATATATAAAAAATTATAGCCTATTCAATTGCAGGCAGAAAAGTCACCACTATCTAGCCTAAGAAGAAGAGAAAGCAGTTGAGAAAGATTTCCAAACTCGGAAAAGCAGTTATAGATTCTATTAGAAGTATTGCTATGGTAGGGCTGGGGCTGCGCAAACAGCAGGTTCCTCCAACTGTAAGAACATGTGTTTGGGTCATGAGGGCAGCCAGCTGGAACATTTAGAACATGCAAGGACAAATGTACAAGTATTGGAACTTTGAAGGCTAGAAATTTCTAGTTCCCATTAAGTGATCCTACAATACATCTCTTAAATTTCCAAATGTAAGGTCAAACTAATGAGTCTTGAAAGACTACTAACTAAACCTTTCCACATTAAGGACACATATCTAAGCAACAAATAGCATTGCAAAATGCATGACGTGCAGTTGTTTCTGAAAATAGTAAAAAGTATGTAGTCAAAGAAAGAGCACAAGGAATTCAGCACAAAACAAAAGGCAGAATTTTTTTCGGGTTATAAGAAGAGATTTATTAAATGAAAAGAGAGAATACAAGCATAAGGGGATACGGAATCCACGTACCCTATAATATGCTATTACATATTTATATTTAAAAAAATAAAAAATAAAACACTAAAAATAGGCAGTTTTCCAATCTCTACAAAGATTAGACACACAACCCAAAAGGTACCCATGACAAAAGTCCATAATGAAGAAAAGAAAAAGATCCTATCTTGCACAAATTTGAAGCTTAATAGCTAACTCTAAAAAGTCAAAGACGAAGTAAAGACCAATGGTCCAAAAATCTAAAGTGTTGAAAGAACAATTTATAAGGGCAAAACACCTATCATGTAAGAGATAAGTTAATAGTAAATAAAGGATAATTTACAAATACAGAAGAAATAGCAAATAAATTAAGCACCAAGGGTATGTGTATCCTAAAGCACATATAAGAAATAGGATGGCTCAAGAAGCAGGAAAATGGACCTTTAATTTCCTAAATAATAAATATATGCTACTGATGCACAATAAGTTCACAGAAAATGGGAGGGGAAGAAGAAAAAGATGTGTCATCAGTCATGTTACTATGTTAGTGAATGACTGAATAGCCACATGCAAAATATGACATTTCCTATCATAGTATATAGTCTATTGCAGCTGGACATCAAAGATACGGCTCAACTCAAATATACAAATCAATCATTAAAACTTGGGAAATGACATTTGCGCTTCCCCAGTTGCACTCCACTGTAGAACATAATTTTTTCTTCATTTTAACCTTGCAGTGGAATGTAAATAAATAATTTGGAGTGCAAATATCAGTTCCCCAAAATTTTGATTTTTTGCACTAGTTAAAATCCTTATTCTGGTCAAACTAAGCCTAAATATCAAACCTTCCTTATAATTTTTCTGATGAATAACATGAGAGCACTTAAATATTGACCCTAAATTACATTAATAATCCAATTATCTTTTAAGAAAGATAAATAGTATCTAACGCATAATTCATAGACAAATAAAATTGTGCACGTTCTCTTGTCATTGCATTCCATATCATGGAGTGTCTGATTTAACTTAAGTTACATGGAATCGAATCGGATGGAATGTCCAGTCAAACACGGGTAGTTTGAAGAATCCGATTATCCGACACAAGTACTCCTCAATTTTGCCAATTTTTACACTAAAATGAAGTGTCCAACAGCCATACCTTTGTCCAAGTGTCAAGTGTCGGACGAGGTACTTGGGGCAAAGCAAAGAGCCCTTATAACATAGGATATAATTGCCAAGATAGGGGGATTGTTGTGTTATTTTACATAAAAAGTTTTTGCTGTTAAATGACAATAAAGCAGAAGCATATTATGAATCACAGTTATAAAAGATGAGGATAAAGAATTAAAGACAATGATAGAGAGAGAGAGAGAGAACTGCTATCATTATATCATAACAATAACCAACTTAATTATGTACTGGTGGCTATGTGCCTAACCGGTATTTCAAATATTTACTAACCACTGATTTAGAAAAATCGCTACAGTGCATTTTTAAGCACCAAAGAGAAAACGATAAGCCAATTCATTCCACTGATCGAGCACTGCTCTAAAATCGCTAGGCGGTAGAAGGGGCGCCTAACGCCTAGGCGGTAGAGGGGGCGCCTAGGGCGGACTAGACGTTTTCTTAGGTGGTCTCATTTATTTATTTTTCTATTGTATATACTTGTTATAGTATACAAAGCTTATAAATTATGTAATTTTTTACATGAAAAATTATCAAAAAACAATCTGAAGGCTTAAAATATTTTCATTTCAAGTATTGTAGATCTTCAAAACCTTTATTAAATCGATGCGGTAGAGGTCTTGGTTCCGCCTAGACGAGGGCCTAAGCACCAAGCCAAATATAGGTTGTAGAGGACCTACCTAACATGTGGAGATTAAATAGACCTAGACAAGGATTTTTAGAACATTGTGATCGAGTCAGTAAATTACAACTAGGAAAGCATATAGTACTCATCAATACAGTGTAACCTTAAAATTGTATTAGTCAAAGCTCAACCAAATCATGATTCAAAAAAATTTCCATACCCATGAACGCTAAGAAGAGTTCCAATGTTGTGGCAATACCGCCTAGAAGGGTTGGTAGTCCTTTAGCACGTTCTCATACAATGTTTTAGTTACCAAATACTCTCATTGACCTAGCGAACCACATATTGATACTTTTATACTTAGGAAGCAGGGATTCGTCATTATCCAGACGCACTGGAGCCTGGATACTCCGATTATCGGGGACTCTTAGGACCGTAACTTGTGTGTTTTGATTTATGAGTATTGTTGTTATTTTTATGACTTCAAACATTAAAGTTCTATTGTTTTTTGGAATTTTTGTTTCTCTTGTAGTATCTATATTGTTGAATAGGTAAGCTTCGCCAAAAATTCTAGTAATCTTTAAAAATCAGATAAAAATCTCATCATAATTCAGTGAAAGCTATCCTACGTTGCTTGAAATTCACATTATCAAATTGAAATTAGAGAGCCAATTGCTAAAACTTCAAGTAAAATTCCATCCATTTTAATATCTCAGGTGCAGAATATACTCTCAAGTTCCACCAACATAAAAAAATAGGGAACCGATAAATCCACAACAAAAAATATTATTTTTACAAAAAAAAGTCATAGATCCATAGACGGTTTTCACCGACTATAGTAACCAAGAATAGTAATCCTCGGAATTTTTAAACAAACCAAGAAGAGAATGATATTGAAATAAGTACATAAAGGGGAAAAAATAGTAACCTTTTGTTGATACTGAGCAAGCTTGCGCCTTTGGGTCTTCAGAGAGAGAATTGCTCGATCGACGTCAGTGACCTTCGGTTTCTTCACGAATATGTTACCCATTTATCACCCCAAAAATAAAATTCTTAACTAGGGTTTGATACCAACCCAATCAAACAATCCGCTCTCACACTTCAGCAAGGATTATACAAGTGAGAGCGGATTAGAGTTCAATTCTTCAGACCTGGAATTTTCAGGTTTAGGTATTCACTTTCCCGAATCACGAATTCTCAGTCCTCTGATTTGCTACTAGCGATTGAATTTATTAGTGGGTTTGAGTGATTTCAAGGTTGAAGAATGAGGGGGACGCAACAGTCGTCTACATTCGGGATTTATGAATCTAATTTTATAAATTACAGGCTTTAACAGGTAAGAGCTAATCCTAAAGTTAATTTTCGTGGGGGTTAATTAAAACATCAAAAATTGGGGGAAATTCAGACGACTACCTCAATTTTATGGTAAAACTAACTTTTAAAATTAACATAGAGACACTTGTATTTATAAGCCTAAATGGAACTGTTAGATATTTTCATCCAAACTAACCACGCGTGAAATACAATCTCTACTAACTCGTGTTCGTGGGACAACTTAAGAGATCTTAAATATTCTTACTATTTTTCTTAGGCATTTTTTACTTGAAAATTGATATTTTTATAATATTTTTTGATATTTTTATAATAAAAAGATCGTTATAAATGTATAAAGGTTGTGAAAAGAATCGTTATATGATATTTAGATTTGGTGAAAAAATCCCTCCCAAATAAATGTTTGTGGATGAACTCTATTAGAAGTAGGAGTGATCATTCGGTTATAATCGAACCGAATAAGCTATTCGATTATAACCGAAAACCGAATTATTGATAATTTTACTATCCAAATAATAATCAAATTTGAAAATAACCAATTATCGAATCTGAATTATCAATTATAATTTCGGTATTCTTGATAATAACCAACCAACATCCAACATAAATTAATCATTAACAAATTAATCATCCAAAGAAATTAACCGTTAACTTAATTGTCCAACACAAATTAACTATCCAAAGAAGAAAGTAACTTAACAAAGCTAACAACAACATCCAACATAAACTCATAAAGTTTAAAAATACAAGAACAACAAGCCCAAACACTTTTACGATGATCATGTCATTACAATAACCCAAAGTTCTTTAAATTATATAACAGTCGAGTACAAGCAACATTAGCATCAACATCAATAAGCTCCAGTCTCCCAATAGCACTATTGGCATCATATGATCAGATTTCAACACCATAAGATCACCTTTAATTGCAAGAACACAAATAACTTGCCATTAATGTTCACATATTTCTGAATTTTTTGACAAAAAAAAAGAAGAAACAAAACATATTTTTGATATGGACTACAACAATAACAATAAAAAAAACAAATTGTATCGATAGACCTTACTATCTATCGCTCTATCTAAATGATTTGTAAGGCATCATAACTCAGCAAGGATGAAGCCATTTTATCTACAGAACATTGTTTAACAGCTTTCCAACACCCAAAATTGATTTGCAACTAATACAACTTAAAATATGATGATGAGATCTCCTACAAAGTCTGAACAACACTCACACACTGCGACATGTACTTGGATCAAAACTAAAATAAAAATGTATGAACAACACACATACTCAGTTTTAAAAACTAAAACCTAGATGAGGGTAAGTTTTACACAATTTTGTAATGTAAGGGTCCAAATGAGGGATATCAAAAATAAACATTAAAAATGCATTCCCTAACTGAAAATATGCAACTATGTTACAAAATTGACACACATACTCAGTTTGTATCCTCAGGAGACCAACTAGTCTAAAAAGAACCTTTGCTCGACTTTAAAGGTGCTAATTGTAGGCATATTAAGAGAAAAGGAAAGCATGTTAAGTATTACTTCTTCAAAATTGAAGTTGGCACGAGAACATAAAACCATATATTCAAGACAGGGTAATCGTCTTTTTCCCTATATTCAAGATAGTGACATAGTAATTAATACAAATCTACACATCTGCTTTTGTAATTCCAATATGTAACATAAAAGACAATACTTTGGTGTTTTATTTTGTAAACTGGAATAATAAAACTACCCAATAAAAGAATAATTTTAGCAGTCAAAAATCACAACACACGTGAATCAAAATGCAGACAAAAACCAAATTTCCCATACTTAACCAAATCCTCACTTTTCTTAAAAAATGATGAATCACTATTCACTAACACTAACCCAAAAAATATATAAAAACATATATAGAATGACATATACAAAAGATTAAAACTAACAGAAGTACAGAACAGATATGCATTAATATTATTTCTTTAGTAGACTAAAAGAGGGAGGAAGTCGAGAACATACCAAGTTCTTAGAGACTTAGACTTAGAGTTAGATAGACAGTGAGACGGCGAGAGTCGCGAGACAGATAGTGAGAGCCGAGAGTCGGAGGCCTCGCCGGATATTGAGACGGGGAGAGGTAGACGCCGCGCTGTAGATTAAGACTGTCGAGTAGTGGAGACTCGGGAGTCGAGAGGCAAGAGGCTGAGGAGTGAGGAGTGAGGAGTGAGGAGTGAGGAATCGAGATCTCAATTCTCAGATCTGGCCTCTGGGAGCGGGCTAGGGCTTAAGGGCAAAATAAGAGGAAACAAGAGTACTGAATACTGATAGATAGTTATATTATAGATAATATTATAAAATTAATTTTTTAAGTATTAAAGTTCTGTTGGGAGAATGCATATTATGATTTGATGTTTTAATGTATATGCTCATGATTATTTGTAAAGTCCTTCAAGTAAGATATGTACAAGGACTTAGTGATAGATCAAATTTGTTAGGTTGATCTAAGCTCTTAACGTGTATCATTCTTTTAATGGAATGTATAGATAGAAAGATCAAAGGCATTAGGTTGATCTTGAGATGTAATAGATAGAACTTGAAGAAATCGGAGTGTATAAATCGATCAACATTGCGAAGTCGAAGCGAAGCGTGTAGAGCTTAGAAGATGCGTGGTGTGCACGCCTTGAAGAACCTCTTCGAAAATCGTAGAGTGGTCCCAATGTTTGCGAGACCAACTCAGCGATCGTAGTGTCTTTGAAGGAAGCGTAGAGTTTACAAGTCAGCGATCGTAGAGTGCTCTCGAAAATCGTGAGAGCTACAACTCAAATGAGCAAGCGAAGATCGTAGTATGCAAAGGTTTAAGGAGAATCGTAGTGCTCTCGGTGATAGCATCGGACGGACCAGGGCGACAAGTCAAAGATCGACAATGATCCGAGAATACCACGATCTAGATCGTAGAGCATCTGTCTTGTGTCGGAAAAGCGTCGAGCCTCATGATTTATGTGGAAGGCATGATTCCAACATAAGAGGAATGGATTCTAAACGTTGCGATACTCACCGGTCCCAAAGACACAAGAAAATATCCTTAGTATGCAACAAAGAGGCGTATGAAGAAGCTAAGGAAAGTACCATTGGTAAGGGGAAAACACCTTTTGGTGTTAGGTGAGAAAGCGATCTGCGGTGTCGGTGGGCGAATCATGCGATTTGAAGATGTGCGAAATGTCTCCATCAAAGATCGAGAAAAGGTCAAACGCATTTAATGCCTCAGCGGATGGATCCAGCGGATAGTTTTCAAGATCACATATATGCAAATCAAGCGGATGAGAGAGAAAAAAAGCAAGCATTGAACAAACAACGTGAACAACTCTCAAGCTCAACTCTACGATCGAGAATTAGCAAAGCTTGCTCATTTACTCGATTCTTTCGAACAAGTGCTTAAACAACAATGAGTAGCAACCATCATCGAGAACTCAACATCTATCGATCAAGCGAAGAAGAGTACCAAGTCTGCTTTGGACTTGAAGAGTTCTAAGTGAGCGTAAAGAGAGCCAAGTCTCTTTGGACTTGAAGAGTTCAAGAGTGAACTAAGAAGTTCTGAGGCTATTTTGGTCTAGAAGGAATATGTGTGATTGAGAAGTTGTAAAAGACATCCTTAGTGGATATCCTACTCGTTGAGTAGAAGAGTGGACTAGGAGCTTTAAGTGCTCTGAACCACTTAAAAATGGTATGTCTTTTACATTCATACTATAAGCTATATATACTTGCATAAGCTACTATAAGCGCCTCACTCTCATAACTCCTTTGCTTTGTAAAGAAGATTAAAACAAACATCAATTCCGCTAAGTTTTAATCATCATCAAAGAACAAGTTTAAAAGCGAAAAGATTTTTTAAATATCTATTCAACCCCCCTTCTAGATAACTATTGTGCCAACTAGGAACTAACAATTGGTATCAAAGCGGGGTTCTATTATACACTTACAAGCTTTAGTAGATCGATGGCACATGTACCAAGCGAATCTAGAAGCTGGAGGAGGCGAAAGCCACCCGATGTGCAACAAGGATAAATTTGCAAAGCTGGAAAGTCGGGGATGCAAGCATACATGGACTCGATAGATGAAGATCTATTTGAGACCAGTTCAAAATGGGCCCTATATTCCAATGAAGCTTGCACCAACCAGCGATGATCCAAACAGAATACAAATCAAGGTTAAAGAAGAGTGGATGAACAACGAGAAGAGAGCATCGAACTTGACAAAAAGGCCAAGAACATCTGTTCCAATCCTTAGAAGATGATCTGTTTGAAAATGTTGTCAACAACAAAAAAATAACTAAGGAGGTTTGGGAAGCATTGTTGATCATGCACGAAGGAAGGCCCAGAAGAAGTCGGAGAAAACAAACAATCTCTCGACACACGGCGATATGAGATGTTTGCTCATGTTCAAGGAGAAAGCGTGGCGCCACCTATGAGAGATTCAGCGTTACGCTCGACTCTCTCTGAGAGCATATGGGAAGATCTATCCTAACAAAGATCGATCATAAAGTTCATGAGAGCCCTACTAGAGAGCAAGTGGGATGCCAAAACCACTTTATATAAGAAATCGAAAGAATCTTCACGAGATGATAGTTCAACAACTATATGGAAATCTCTGACATACTGAGCTGGAGTGACTCAACTCGTGAAAAAACCTATCGAGAAGGAAGAAGGAAGGATAATAAGGTGTTGCTCTCAAAAGCAACTGAAAGTGCATCAAAAGGTCGACAACGAGATTGACTACGATTATGATGAAGACGATGATGAAGACCTTGCTATCTTTGGTAAAAAAATTGAGAAAGGTTCATGCGTCGAGGAAAAACCGACAAGCGAAGAAGGTCGACAACTTCTGACCGAGGAGAAAAAATAAATGATCTATCTTACAAGCTGCAAAAGCTGGCCACTTCATTGCCAAGCTGCAACAAACCTCTAAGAGAAGAACTAAAGAAGAAACAACATGCAAAGAAGGAATACAAAGGAAACAAAAGGCCTCGGAAGAGAGACAAAGGCACAGTAGGCTGGAGGATCATGGGCGATTGAACAATGACTCTCAATCTTGACTCAGGAGATGATGAAGAACCACAAATGGCTAATCATGTTAATGGCCAAACATGCAAAAAGGACAAACAAAACCTCAACATTCATGATGTAAGTCTCGATGAGGTATTTGACTTCAACTCACTGATGTAGACATAAATGATTTAAGAAGCGCTTTGCATGCATGCATAACCAGCGATCTCTACATCAATACATGAAGTGGTTCGAGTTTTGTCTAAGGATCATTCACTTCTTGAGAGAGGAAGAAGAAAGTTCAAGAAGAGCTTGAAACAACCCTTCTAAGTACTAATCTTCTCTCTCGAAGCTTGAAATTTGAGAATGAGACCTTAAAAGCAGAACAAACACACTCGATGCACAAAGAGAGTCTAATCTAACCTCTAAAATTGAGGAACTAGAAAAGACTATCTCTGCATGGAACAAATCCTCATCATCCATGGACTCCTGCTCTCTAGTCGGAGGAAGCACATTCGATAGAAACGAGGCTTAGGCTTTGGGGAATCCATTTGAGCCATGTGTGTGTGAAAAAACAAAAGAAAACTAGCACTAGTAATGCCTCAAGTTTTAGTAGAAGCATTACCTTTGTGAAATCCTCACGGAAGGAAGAACAAGTTCAACCTTGTCCTCTCTGTCTCCATTCATACTCAAAGGAGTAAAGGATCTCATGCTTTGATGCAGGATTCATAAAAAAGAAGAGTAACCTAACCTCTACTCACCACCCTCGAAGAATCGTGAAAGTCAAGCAAGACCAACTCTCTACGAATCAACTTGGGGAAGATGCAGTGAGAGGTAAAGGCACACTCATCACTATTTATGAAATCCAAGGACACGTGGAAGAATGAGAATCAGTTTAACAGAAGGACAACTAAAGAACCACACAAGTCCAAATGGAGGATGAATCATCATACACACACAGGCATGCATCATACTAGATGTTTTATATGCAATAAATATGGTCACAAGGCTGCCAAGTGTTATTATAATTCCATGCATGTAAGACCCAAGATTAAAAAGATTTGGGGTCCCCAAAGGCACTAACAAAGAAGGACCCATGCAAATATGGGTACCAAAATGAAGGTTCAATATTTTGACAGGAAAAGAGCTCCACGATCACCACATGGTATCTGGACAGTGGATGCTCAAGGCACATGACCGGGAACAAAGCCCTCTTATCTAACTACATAGAGAAGGAGGGTCCCTCAGTCATCTTTGGAGACAACGGCTCGGGCAAGACAAGAGGATATGGCTCTGCTGGCAATGGTGCAGTATCTTTCAGCAAAGTAGCATATGTGGAAGGTCTCCAACACAACCTTCTAAGCATCAGCCAACTCTGCGACAAGGGTCATCAAGTGACATTCCTCAACAACCAATGTCAAGTCGAGAGATTTGAAGACATCTGTTAAAAAAAGCTAGCAAGGACAAGAGAAGGAAATGTCTACACGTGGATCTTGGTCAACTAAGCTCGAGATGAGACAATATGTTTTACGGCAAAAAGCATATGAAGAAATGAGTTGGCTATGGCATAGACGCGGTTGTCTCACTTAAACTTCAAGAGCATGTCAAACGGCATCAAAAGATCTAAATGGTTGGCCTACCTAAGTTCAACTTAATAAAAAAAAAAGCCCATGCAATGCACATCGACTTGGAAAGCAAACGAGAAGCTCATTCAAAAGCAAAGCGCCAACTCTATCGACAAGCCCTGCGGTTGCTTCACATGGATCTATTTGGGCCAATTCAACAACTAGTCTTGGAGGAAAAAGATACTCTCTAGTTATAGTCGACGACTACACGATTCACATGGGTATTCTTCCTAACTTCAAAGGATGAAACGAGCTCCCAATTAATCAAGATGTTGAATGGGTGATGAGCGAAAGGAGGAGAAAATCAAGGCCATAAGGAGTGATCATCATGGCGAGAGAATTGACTTCTCGAAAATGGACCGATTCTGCACGAGACAATGGGATCGATCATAACTTCTCGACTCCACGAACTCCTCAACAAAATGGAGTAGTGAAAGAAAAAACAGAACCTTGATAGAAGTGGAAGAACTCTACTTGCGGCGACTCATACTTTGAATATTACAGGCGGAAAGGCATCAACCTTTGCATCTTACCTTGAAACAGATCAACGATACACTCTACGATCGAGAAGGCGCCCTCTGAAGTATGGAAAGGAAGAAAGCCAAGTGTCGACTACTTTCATGTTTTTTTGTTTGTGCATGCTACATTCTCAACAATGGAAAGCGATGCGACAAAATTTTATTGAAGTCGAGACGAAGAATCTTTCTTGGATATACCACGAGAGATAAAGGCTTACAGTGTTCAACAAAAAAGACCTTTGAGTGTTGAAGTCTCAATTCATATCATCTTGATGAAACAGACTCGAACAACCACGATTGCTTGAAGACACTACGATAGATAGTCTGAGACACTACTGAATGAAATCGTCGAGGCCCAACACTACGATCGTGTGCGGCGATAGAGTGAAATCGTTGAGCAACAAAATGAGATCGTAGAGAGTCTATGCAAGAGCGATGTGAACCTCCACACCAAGAAGAAGAAATAGATCTTGAAGACTTAAGACAAAGAAGGCATCGGGACGGATGTCCCCAGCCGTGTAACAGATGGGCGGAGATCACACTCGAGGATCTAATCATTGGAGATCAAGTGCTAGAAGTCAAAACAAGAGCTGCTTTACTCAAAATGAATGCTTTTATCTAAGCTTCCTATCTCAAATAGAACCAAAGAAGATAGAGGATGCTATGGAAGACTCGGGTTGGATAGAAGCCATGCGGGAAGAACTCAACCAATTTGAGCGAAGCAAAGTATGGAGATTGGTACCAAGACCAAAAGAGTCATCTGTCATTGGAACCAAGTGGGTCTTGAAACAAAATGGATGAAGATGGAGTTATAACCGAGAACAAAGCAAGATTAGTGGCAAAGGGCTATTCTCAAGAAGAAGGCATTGACTACGATGAGACATTTACTGTTGCGGACTAAAGCCATCGAGAATCTTTCTTGCCTTTCTTTGCTCACATGAAGTTCAAAGTCTTTTCGGATGGATGTCAAAAGTGCATTCCTAAATGGAGAACTCCAAGAAGAAGTCTATGTAGAGCAACCTCCAGGTTTCATCAATCCATCTCTTTCCAATTATGTTTATAGATTAGACAAAGCCTTATATGGTCTTAAACAAGCACCTAGAGCATGGTATGAAACACTAACTAACTTCTTAATTGAAAATGGGTTTACTAGAGGTAGAGTAGATACCACACTGTTTCTTAGAAAGCATAAAGACAAAGTCTTATTAGTTCAAATATATGTTGATGATATTATTTTTTGGTTCTCTTGATGAAAAGTTATGCAAGAGATTCTCTAGGTGATGATGAGAGCAAGTTTGAAATGAGCGTGATGGGTGAAATTTGAATTTCTTCCTTGGTTTGCAAGTAAAAGCGGTGATGAAGGAATTTTCATAAACCAAGCCAAGTACATCAAAGACTTACTCAAAAGTATGGCATGGAATCGACCTCTCCCCATGAAAACACCAATTGCTCCTGCAACCAAGCTTGACAAAGATGAAAAGGGTAAAAGTATTGATATAACTTTCAATCTGGGTATGATAGGTTCTCTTTTATACCTAGCGCGCGATGAACCGGACATAATGTTTGCAACATGCATATATGTGCTAGATTTTAGGCTAACCTAAAAGTCACATTTATCTGCTTTGTAAAGAGGATCTTGGTATCTCGAGGTACACCTTACTTGGGGCTTTGGTACCCCAAGGAATCCTCATTTGAACTAACGGGATACACAGAGATCTTTGATTTTGCGGGATGCAAAATAGATAGAAAAAAGTACCGATGGCTTTTGTCGATTGCTAGAAAACAGACTTGTGTCTGGTTTAGCAAAAAGCAAAACTTCGATGTCTACTTCAAGCTGCGGAAAAATGAATACATTCTTTTTGGCGGCATTTCTTTGTCTTTCGAGATCTATGGATGAAAAATCGACTAGTGACTATGGGTTTGATTTCAAATCTATTCCCATTCAACTTTGTGATAACACAAGTGCCATAGCAATAACTCATAATCTGTTATGCATTCTAGGACTAAGCATATAGAAATAAGGTATCACTTCATTAGGGATCATGTGCAAAATGGAACTATATCTTTACAATATATCCCTACTTGAAAATCAACTTCTTGATGTTTTTACAAAACCTCTAGATGAATCCAGTTTAATAAGTTAATAAGTGAGCTAGGCATGCTAAATCTACAACCATAAAATATATGCTCTAGATTGTGCTAACCATAACTTGAATCTGAAAATTTGAACTCAAAATCGTAGACATGATCGAGGAAGTCCCACGATCGTAGAATTTGAAGAGACAAAAAACCACCTCAGCGATCGTAGCAAAGACTCGACCATCGTAGAAGCGAGACTCAGCGATGACAAAAAGCCCATCAACAAAAAGCAAGAAATAAATCACAGTGATGATAAGCTTCAAAACATAGCAATCCCTCGATAAGCGCCTCGAGAACAAACCTAACCCTTGACTCACTTCAAGAGGTTGGCCCTTCTGAGTTACCTTAAAAAGAATGCTATGACAAAAACTCATCACAAGGACGGGACAAACTCGACGATGATGCGTCGAGACCACGCGAATCGAATCGGATGAGACTCGATGAATGATGGAATGGACTCGGATCGAGACGAAATCTTTGGAAAGACTCTCGGCGATCGTGGATCGAGACTCGACAAATGCAAAGCACTCAGCGATCACTAAACTACCTCAATGATCGTAGTCCTCCCTAAGGACACCTCGACTCTGAAGGAGCGAGGGCAAATCGATTACAATCCTTATCGATCAAAATCGTGAGAGCCAAGCAAAAAAAGTCGACACTGTCCCACTAAGCGAAAAGAGAGAGGAAGTTACAAGTACAAAATTGAAATCGTATTTTTGAAATCGAAAGTTCAAAAGATTATCTCTCATCCTCTCTCTCAAGCGAAGCCCTAAATCGAGAAAAAGCTCGGTCGTATCTCTCTTCCAACTACAAAATCAATGGCGGCATCGAGTGTTATCTCAGACTCTGAGACTCTGTTTTGTGAGTTCAAAATAGCTCGACCTAAATTTCACAAGACTCTGGCGCTCTTTTGAGAAGAAAGCGGTCTCGAAGAGGCTTTGGGCACGAACACTTTGATATATCCCAATTGGTGAAAGAATTCTACATGAATGGTGTGTTCAAACACGACACTATCACTATGAGAGTAAGGAATGAGGAAATCAGTCTGAAGGCTGAAGACATCAATCTTGCCCTAGGTCTCAGAAATGAAGGGCATCCATTCTTAGATAAGCGTAGACTTCGAGAGGGACTTAGAAGAATGCATCACAAAAACTCCCCTCTGTGAAAAAGTGCAAGAAGAAGGAGTTCCCACAGGTATGAATTTCTAGCCAGATATAGTTGGGAAATGTATATCTTTGAGCTCGGTCATGACTCTGTGAATGAAGTTCAACTTAGGCTCATGGCGCCCATGAGTTATGGAATACTGACTCAACTATGGAGCCCTATTGCTCGATTGGATTGGTAAGTGGATTACCAACTCAAAAAAGTCAAAAAAGCCCTCGAAGATGCTATATGGGCGATTCATAAGCATTATTCTACATACACCTGGGTGACAAAATTGGGGATGAAGAAGGAGAAGCTATCAACCCAAATAGGCGAATGACCCGACAAATTGTTTGAAAATTGGAAGAGAAACCCGGTGAGTATGTTGAATGATGGCGAAAATCCGATTGGAAGAAGCGGGGATCTGAAGGACTCGGGCTTTCCGGAAACATGTACGTTGTCGGGGAGATCGAAGAAGAAGAAGAAATCAACAAAGAAGAACCCTCTGTCCTTACGAAAAAAAAAGAAGGGCAAGAGGAAGCTAAGGACTAGGCTGGTAGAAGAGAGCCTCGAGGATCTACCAGCGATATACCTATAGAGTCCTCGATATAGAGACTACGAGGATGCTAAGAAGAAAGCGACAACAAGATGAAGCGAGATGAGGATCGAGGCTACCATATCCCGGATCTGAAGAAGAACAAAGTTGGTCATAAGTCCAAAAGGCCATCGATCGCTCCTCAATCGTAGAGTCTCTCTTTGTTAAGTAGAGACCGGACCAAGCATGGCGAGGCAAGGAGGTAGGCTACTTTAAGCATAGTGGTACATTGAGCAGGACAAAATTGAGAATCAAAAAGTCCACGAAGTTGTGGCTAAGCCTAGTAAATCAAGGAGAAAATTTGGTTAAGAAGTACATTCTTGAAAATGAAAAAAGTGCTCAAGAAGGAAGCAAAGAGTATGGTTGCCAAGAAGGAAGGCATCGAGCAAGTCAAGTCGAGGGCGTTGCTCGGTGAGGGAGATCCACAAAATTCTCATGATAGAGAATACACCGGTGAGGGGAGATGCACGAAACTCAAGATGCTCCACTTGAGGGGAGTTTATGAGCTTACAAGAAGATGATCAAGTTGAGGGGAGCCTCGAAGATATCTCCATGGCGAAGAAGATGTCCTGCCGAAATGAAGAGGAACCGGTAAAAGATCATCAAGCCCCCATTGAGATAATGGAGTCCTCCAACGAAGAAGAGAGAAGAGGAAGAAGATGATGATGACCTTGGATCACTTTGGTGTGGGCGAGAGATGGGTATAGAAGCTATCTCTACAATCGGATGTTCTCATACCTACCCATGATGCCATACCATCAAGCCCAAATCCTAAACTCTTGGGATCACATGTTACGGAGTTTCAAAGTATATCCGACCATCTCGGTGTTGGCTCATGGATTCCCGGGAGATTCAATTTTGCCAAAAGTTGATTACCAACAACTCTTCCTCAAAGGATAAACTTGAGTCTTGTCTATCCCTACCCGATTCGAATTAATCACTTGCCATCATCCTCATTTAGTCGATTCTATGAATTCCCTCGATGGTTGGAAGTGATTCTTAATCCGATAAATCAATTTCGATTCTGAGAATCCCAAAATTACATGGCGAGGAAACAAATCTGATCGACCTCATTTTGCTCCCACAAACCACCACCTCTACGATTCCTGACTCTAGCCCCATCGTAGAGTCCCAAATTGAAATCGTAGAGCCACATATTCCAGACATCGACACTCAGGCCCCTCCATCAGACATACCATCCTCCTCCTCTAATGACTATTTTAGTCTTGATCTTGCTCTCTACTCACTGCAAGATCAATCCCAAAAACCAACCCCTCCATTCAACAATCCTCAAACCAATGATACTCTCCCAAATCTGCCCACGAAGGATGACTTGAAGGAAGCATCCAAGAACATGGTCAAGAACATAGAAGAAAGCCTGGAATCTCACTCCGACCTCATTCATATCCGGCTGAATCAAATGATCACAGCTGCAAATAATTTTCACAGCACTATGAAATCTTGAGCTTACAAAAAGGCGAGGGAAATTATCGAAATTCTTAAGAGCATGAAGGAAGAGATGAGATTCACTTCGAGATAGCCACCAAGCAAAGAGAGGTTGTTCTTGAAATGCGAGAAAAATCAAAGTTCAAAATAAACTTATCTTTGGAGAACATCATCAACTTGAAAGCTTCGGTCCAAGAATTCCGAAAATCTTATGTCAATCGAGGAGCAGACGAGAATGATATTGTTCTCACTTTGCCCTCCAAACAAAAGAAGCTAGATCTGAAAAAGCGGATCAAGGAAAGTCGAGAGGACATTGCTCGGACACAAAAGCCAAGCTGAGCGAGCTTGTCGAGGGTGAATCGACTTTTCTGCGGACATTCAGACCCTTGATCTTGACATAAAGGGGAGAATAAAGGAAAAGGAGTTCAAGGAGCACGGGGAGATCGAGGCGGCGGGGAGGAGGTCAAGGAAACCAAGAAAGGGAAGAGACAATTTTCACGAAGCCCTCCTGCAAGAGCAGTTCCACCAGCAGACTGCACGATCAAGCAATCGGACTCAGCGATCGATCGGCGAGGAAGTCTTGATGGCTCGACCTTTAAGAAATCAAGGGCCAAATACCGACTCACCAAATGTGACCACCACGGGCCTAAGAATGCCAATTGGAGATCCGGCATTCATGAATAGGCATGATCACAACTTAGATAGATAAGTAAGTCAAGTCAGTGAAATTTGGAAGAGTTAGCGAAGAGATGAAGCTAGCGGGAAAAAGAAGAAATGAGAGGAGTATGCTAATCCTCGAGGAAAAGGGCAAAGAAATAGAGATAAGTTGAAACTTTAAATTCTTATTGATGTAAAGCTAAAGCTGCAATATTTCTTGAACATCAATAAATTCATGCTTATTCTCTAGAAATTTCAATTTGCTCCTTTGAAATACTAAGTCATGTTTAAATTTCACTGCAAATGCATCTAGACACTAATAATCATGACAACAAATCTCCTTGGTTATGTCGACATCAAATAGGGGAGATTGTTTGGGAGAATGCATATTATGATTTGATGTTTTAATGTATATGCTCATGATTATTTGTAAAGTCCTTCAAGTAAGATATGTACAAGGACTTAGTGATAGATCAAATTTGTTAGGTTGATCTAAGCTCTTAACGTATATCATTCTTACGTAATGGAATGTATAGATAGAAAGATCAAAATTTGTTAGGTTGATCTTGAGATGTAATAGATAGGCTTGAAGAAATCGAGAGTGTATAAATCGATCAACATTGCGAAGTCAAAGCGAAGAAATGTAGAGCTTAGAAGATCGTAGTGTGCACCTTGCTTGAAGGGCCTCTTCGGGAAATCGTAGAGTGGTCCCAATGTTTGTGAAACCAACTCAGCGATGATAGTAGTGTCTTTGAAGGCGTAGAGTTTACAAGTCAACGATCGTAGAGTGCTCTCTCAAAATGTGAGAGAACTCTGACTCAAGCAAGCGAAGATCGTAGTATGCAAAGGTTTAAGAGAATCGTAGTGCTCTCGGTGATAGCATCGGACCGGGCACCAAGGCGACAAGTCAACTGATCTGATCGTAGATACCATGATCTGATCGTGAGAGCATCATGTCTTGTGTCGAGAAAACGTCGAGCCTCATGATTTATGTGGAAGATGATTCCAACATAAGAGGAATGGATTCTAAACGTTGCGTATACTCACCGATCCCAAAGACACAAGAAAATATCCTTAGTATGCAACAAAGAGGCGTATTGAAGAAGCTAAGGAAAGTACCATTGGTAAGGGGAAAACACCTTTTCAGGTGTTAGGTGAAAAGCGATCTGCGGTGTCGGTGGGGCGAGAATGCGGTTTGAAGAAGATGTGCGAAATGTCTCCATCAAAGATCAGAAAGGTCAAACGCATTTAATGTCTCAACGGATGGATCCAACGGATAGTTTTCAAGATCACATATATGCAAATCAAGCAGATGAGAGAGAAAAAAAAGCAAGCATTGAACAAACAACGTGAACAACTCTCAAGCTCAACTCTACGATCTGAGAATTTGCAAAGCTTGCTCAGCTACTCAGTTCTTTCGAACAAGTGCTTAAACAACAACTGAGTAGCAACCATCAAGAACTCAACATCTATCAATCAACTGAAGAAGAGTACCAAGTCTGCTGGACTTGAAGAGTTCTAAGTGAACTGTAAGAGAGCCAAGTCTGCTGGACTTGAAGAGTTCAAGAGTGAACTAAGAAGTTCTTAGACTGCTGGTCTAGAAGGAATCTGTGTGATTCAGAAGTTGTAAAAGACATCCTTAGTGGATATCCTACTCGTTGAGTAGAAGAGTGGACTAGGAGCTTTAAGTGCTCTGAACCACTTAAAATGACTGTGTCTTTTACATTCATACTATAACTGCTATATATCTCTGCCATAAGCTATATATAGCGCCTCACTCTCATAACTCCACTGCTTTGTAAAGAAGATTAAAACAAACATCAATTCCGCTAAGTTTTAATCATCATCAAAGAACAAGTTTAAAAATGAAAATTTTTTAAATATCTATTCAACCCCCTTCTAGATAACTATTGTGCCAACTAGGAACTGAGTAAAAAGAAAGAGATAATCAACCACACGATGCACACGATGTCTTGTTCTTAGTATACATCCAGGGCAAGGGCGGAGTCAGGAATTGTTTCCATCCTGGGCTATCAAGTACCAACCATATACACAAGAAATTGTCCCACCAAGTTCCAACCATATACAACCCAGCTACTACAGCGCACAACTGCTGTTACTGCCCATCCTATACCATGATCAAGTTGTTAGTTTTGTCACTTTCTAGATTACAGACCACACATTCGATTGAAACAAAATTTTGATATATTGTAGAGGGAATGGTAAGGTATTTTTAAAAATATAACTCGTCCATTTCGAACATTATAGATCAGTCTAACAAAGTCCTCAAACTGCTCTATTGAGACAATTTTTAAACCGAACATGAAAATGACTTTTATTCCAAAACAGAATTTTACCCTATTTAAACTTATAAAAATCACTTCATTTAATTAATAAAACATGTGTTAAGAGTTCTTGTTTACTATCTCAACTTAATTTCTTGATTTGAGCTTAAGAATCTATAAGAAATAATTTATCGAACATGATAAGTGCATTATTTTTGTGGACAAAGTTCATAAGCATTTGTACATGTTTCTAAACCATAATTTCCCTCTTTATTACTCCGCACAACAACAACTAAGCTCCTTCTTTCTAAAATCCCAACATTACCTCAATAACAGTCTCAATTTCGCATAAAACAGTCCATTATTGCTTCTAAAGTCAAGAATTAGAACTTACATTGCTATGATGGTTCAATGGGTTGAATCTTATGTTTATGTTTATGGGTCAACTATAATCCTCCTCGTTGCTGTCTGATATCCGAATCAAGTCCCAATCTCAATTACTCTTAAGGTTAGTTGCCGAAACTAAAGGAAATTTGGACATAGATTTTGGGGAGGTTGGGTTCGGCAATGAAGATAGAGAACTTCACCCGGGCTACAGCCCACCCCAGCCCAAATGTGTCTATGCCCCTGATCCAGGGTATACTGTTATGTCCAATCTCAAACTGCATCTTCCAGGACTTGAGATCCTATCACTATGACAAACCTCTCCTTCAATAAGTGGAGAAATATTTACAAAGTTTTGTATACAAACTTTCAACTGTTGATTACAACTTTTTGTCTCGAATAGTAGCTATGCGTTCTTTCCTCAAAGTAAGTTGTATCAGGATATTAAGATTATTACTCCTCACTACAAGAAAAAGGCCTATCTGCGACCGCCTATCCGCGATCGCAATCGGTCGCTGATAACCATCTGTGACCGCTTGCGGTCACTGATAGGCATCGCATAAAACTGGTCGTTGGAATGCACATCAACAACAACTATTAGCGACTAACTTATCTGCAACCGATATTAGCGACCGAGATTCGCTAATCTGGGTTAGCATGGTTCAGGGCCAAAGACTGACGTGGGCCACGTGTCAGCAACCGCCAGTAGCGACCGAAGCAGTCGCTAATACCCTAATCCAACTAGCAGTCGCTAATGAGTATCAGCGACCGCCTGCGGTCGCTGATGTATAAAATAAATAAAAATATTTTTTCTTGTTTTACAGATTTCCCAAAAAATTGTACCTGCTTTATATCCCAACACACAACAGACAGTATATACAAACTTCCAACTAAGTTTTATATAACCCAACACATGCACAACAATATAAACATCCATCCATATACCGACAAATACACCAAAATAGTATAAACTATATAAACATTAAAAAACCAATATGAACTGAAGAAATATAAATAAATCTAATCTTTAAGTAACATATAGTCATCCAAAGAATGAATATAAAAGTAC
Source organism: Panax ginseng (assembly GCA_020205605.1). Lineage (NCBI taxonomy): Eukaryota > Viridiplantae > Streptophyta > Magnoliopsida > Apiales > Araliaceae > Panax > Panax ginseng. The sequence continues at coordinate 128,028,434 of CM035145.1, read as the reverse complement.
AAGGCTCATAAATAACTAGAAAACAAGACTAGGTCGGTTGTCATGCATCATTGTCCAAATTAGTTTCTCATTGATCACCTTGTAATTAACAAAATAATAAAACAAGTTACATATATAGTATATATGTTGATACATGTATTACGATTTGATCTTAGAATGTTTTTCCCTTTCTTCACAATTAACTCTAGAGACCTAACTCCCCATTGACCTCATTAAGACTCTAGTCTTGGACTAATAATCACTCATTTCCTCACAAACACAATAAGATACAAACTCAAATACCCTTTTAAGAAAAGTTGATTCGTTTTATGAAAAATGCTTCTTATAACAAGCAAAACATAATAACACTTAAAGTGTTAACAAATAGTAAAAATATTAGTCAAACACAACTACTCGCGGATAGATCTCTCAAAATTTTATTTGAATAAAGCTCAAGATCAGGCTCACAAACACAAATATCAATATGATATATTGATTTAAACAAAGTACTTGTGTGCAGTTTTTGATGTGTAAATATAACCTTGTGGGTTTATATCAAAAACTAATGCTGATTGTATTTCCAAGCTATGCCACTTAAAGTTAAGTATTTAAGATATAGAGATTAAGATTAAATACTTGAATGACAGTCAGTCAAGTATAAAAGATATATCGAGTTGATTCACAAGACTTGACAAAATAGATATAGGACTCAAATGTATAAATTAGAAATATGTTAAGTACACTACTTGAGTAGAGATGGAATCAATACTTTACAGTAGATCTGTTAGTAAAACATAACAGACACTATATATATATATATATATATATATATATATATATATATATTAACTTATCTCAAAAAACTGCACAAATAAATTTGTTAAGGCTAGTACTCTGTACTATGTCCTTAAGACAATTATGCCCTCCGTATAGTGCTTAGAGTTAATAGCACTTGTCTTCCAGAATACAGTGACAATCGTATGATATAGTAGCACTCCAAATAACATACACAACGAATCAAAATAAAATGTTTTGAATTCTCTCTTTAAAATAACTTTAACTGACTAATGAAATTAAGACTAGAATGCTTTATGCTTCGAAAAATTGAGTTAATGAAAATAGAAGCATGCCCTATCTATTTATAGGAGGATAAGTGACCCATCAGAAGGGACACAACTTACTAAAAAGGTGACTGTAATCCAAACCGACGTAATTTTAAAGCGTAGCAGAATAGACACGTCTGTTCGGACCCATAAAATGATGTAGTTTTAGCCTTAGTGGAACCAAAACTACGTAGTTTTAGACTTAGCAGAAAAGACGCGATAAAACATCATAGTTTTGGGGCGTCCATTCAGGATACCGCTTCTCAAAACGACACAGTTTTGATAATAATAATATTTATCAAAACAACACAATTTTGACAATAGAACTAAAATAAAATTTAAATTAAATTTTAAATAAAAAATATTAATAAATTTTGTCCAAAACGTTATATACAAGGACCCATAACCACGATTCAGGTCGGTCGGCGGCGGCGACACGCGTGTGGGATCGAACCAAGCTTTGGCTAGGTCATCTCCCTTCCACAAAAGTGGGGTGCACCTTGGGGCCCAAACCCAAGAGCAACTTTCATGTATATAAACCTATTTAATCTTTAGTTCTTAACCAATGTGGGACTTGGCTTTCCACATATATTTATTATCATTTATCATTTTCAAGGGTTATCTTTGGGAGTTAATATCTCATTCATTACTCTATGTATTTGAGCTTCCAAATACTTAATTTAATCTACTCATAGAGTAGAACACATTGATATGTGGATTCACTTAAAATAATTATTAAAACCCACTTTAATTTTGGCTCAAATTCTAACAATCCGCTACATGAATGATATTGATTGACAACCTTATGCAAATGTTATGCAGACTCTGAGAAAAAGATAGAGAATTGGAAATCATCTTTATTGAGAGAGGTAGCTTTTGGCTTTGAACCTTCCCTTGTGAAAGATTATCGGGTTTACTGGTTGTCCAGTGAACGTGATATCTTGAAATGTCCAACCGTTTATATAAATCAAGACAATAATAATTCACACAAAATATTTCCAAACATTATTTGTGTGAGACCCCAAATTTTATGAAATGAAAGTATTTAATTTCCTTATAATTATTATGTTATTTAGTAAATGGTTAAATTGATAAAAGGATTAAAGTTAAGGGTGATATTTGAAAATTTTACAAAGTATGCAAGTTGTTATAAAATATTCGTTTGGTCGGGGAATATTCTTTTTGTTGGGGAATATCCGTATGAAGGCACAATCATTAGTGGACCCCACAACGGAAGTATTGTCGTATTTAGAAAACGACAGAATTTTCTTTTTATAAAAATAACGGCGAAAGAGTTACCGTTAAAACTGTTGAACTACCCGGTAGTAAAAGTACAGTAATACGTGTGGTTGCATAATAATACACGGTATTGATTATTGATGCTTACGTAAGAAGTCACTCAGTTATACTCAATTATTGCTACAGTAATTGCTGCATCATATCTCTTATATTATTGATTCAATTATTGTCATAGTATCATCTGCATAATGTTTATTATTATTAAATCAATAATTGAGACGACAAAGCTATTCATATTATTATTTGAAATATTGACAATATCTAGAAGTTCTGTCAAAGAGAGTTTTGGTCACCTAATTGCGCGCCAATAAGGAAAAATCCTTATCGGAAAGCCCCCTCTTTCCTGGGAACGACCTGGTTGTTAAATATTGTGAGTTATAATATTAATGATGAATAAGTTCGTGTTGATTAAAGATGAAATTGATAGTTCTATTGTGTTGGGATTATTAGTGTTAGTGGAAATTGACATTTATTTCGATAATAATTGATGTCTGGAGGTTATATTGACCAATCGGGTATTCGGGGCACTTTTCATGTCAGAGTACTATTCACGGGTTACTATTCACCTGGTTACTATTCACTCTAGTATTGTTCACTTGGGTATTTAGGATACTTTTCGTGTCAGAGTACTATTCACGGGTTACTATTCACCCAGTTACTATTCACTCTAGTATTGTTCACTCGGGTATTTGGGACACTTTTTATGTCGGGGTACTATTCTCAAAGTACTATTCACGGGGTACGATTCACCCAAAAAATATATTTTTTTTCGGTCCAAAACATTTTTGGGTACAATATTATTCTATGAGGAGATGTGATAATTTTTCAGACCGCTGGTGGAAAGTTATAATAGTAAATCAATATGGATCGCTGGTTTAAAGTTTTAATAGTAAATCAGTATTGATCGTTGCTTTAAGTTTTAATAGTAAATCAATATGGACCGTCCGTTTAAAAGTAAATCAATCTGGACCGTTCATGAATTAGTTACTATTCAGTCCATTCTCCTATAAATAGAAGCTCATTCCTTCATTATTCTTACGAATTCATTGAAACTCTAGAGGGAGAAACTATAGAGAGAAAGAAGAAAAGTATTCTGCTATTTCACTACTCCAGTATTCAGTTTTTCTAAGGTGAAGATATGTGATGAAAATTATCTTCGTCCTGGGTGCGAAGAGGAATTTAGAATCACAATTATGATTATAAGTTATTCATATGATTGTGGACATGAATTGTTGATTGATGTTACATGGATAAAACATTATTGGTGGACTTTTAACATGGAGAAGATAATAGACCTGATGGTCTATTTGACTCTTCTAATGGATTGCTCGTTCCGCTGCAAATATGGTTGAAAAGTTTTATCATCTACCATATGTTCTAAATCTCTGATTTATTATTGATGAAAGCTATTGATAATTTAATTATCTTTAGTCGTGATATTCTTTGCTGGGCTAGTTGTGCTCACCCTTTTGTTTCAATTCCTTTCAGGTAATAAAAGTGTAGTTGGGTCGAGCGGGGTATTAAGAGGATTAGAACGGTGGTCTATAGCTGTTGAGGTTCTCCCTAAATAGTATGGAAATAATTTTATTGAAAACTTTAGATAAGTATGTCGTATTGTATATGTCATTTGATATTTAATTTTGGTGAATCGAATAGGGTGAGGTGAACCCAACTTTGGAAGGGTGTTTTGCCACTATCATACAAGATGTCTAATGACATACAACCTCGTGTTATCATAAGATGTGGTTGTGCATCCACTTCTTTGAGTATATCTACGAGCACTACCTATATAATCTTGGAGTTTATTTGAAATATAATTTTTACTTGGAGACAACGTACATAATTATATGTCAAGAAAAGACTCACCATTGGAAAGAAGATGATAGTAATCTTCTCATTTTTCTTTGGGGTCTATTGGGTCAACCAAGGATAATTCTGTGGACATATGATATCTATCATAACCTGTAGACGCACGGCCCGCCATGTATAAAGGTTTCCTTGAGCACTTCCAAAAGATTTTAATTTCTAAAAGCAGGTTTTTTGGTATTTGCATTTTTATATAAAGTACCATTGTAAGGTTGTGGTCGAGGCACCGTGAGAGTTACATACATTTGTATTAAAACTCATGACTTATCTCGTTGTCGTATTTCTACATCTACGCTTCAAATGATTATAGAAATGAAGTTTGTATTTGATTTTTATAGTACGATATCTGGCGACTCAAGATGGGTCGTGTGGACCTATTTTGGGGGCGTCACAATTTGGTTCTCATGGTTTTGTTCATTTCGGCCCCGAACAATCCCAGATTTATGAGTGCTTTAGAGAAGTATAGCCTTATCTTTCTCATAGAATTGGCTCAGTTCACACTCACATAGGTGATTCTTAATAAGAGTATCATGTCATACCCTACTTGTTTATCAAGATTTAAGAATCATTAAAAGTATAGCTTATCTTGAAATCATTGCAGGTATCACTATCTCGTATCATAGGAATGAACAGAAGAACCTAATTTCTTCATAGTGATTTGGTTGAATCATTTAAAATTTATTTTTCCCTTTGAACCTAGATCTTGGGATCTCTAGTCAACTAGGTTGGGTTTCCATCATGACAATCCTTATTTATAGGTTTTAAACCCATTCCCCTCGAAGTTATTTTTACTTGCTCTCTAGTCAAACCTTTAGTTAACGGATCCGCTATATTTCATTTAGACTTTATGTAATTAATAGACATAATGTCATTAGAGAGAAATTATTTTATGGTATTATGTGTACGACGAATATGTCTAGACTTACCATTATACATGTGACTCTGTGCCCTTCCAATTGCTGATTAACTATCACAATGGATACAAATAGGCGGCACATGTTTAGGCCACATATGAATATCTTTTAAAAAGTGACGAAGTCACTCAGCTTCTTCTCCAGCTTTATACAATGCAATAAACTCAGATTCCATCGTTGATCGAGCAATGCATGTTTGTTTAGAAGATTTCCATTATACTGTTCCTCCACCTAGTGTAAGCACAAAATAACTTGTGGATTTAGAGTCTTTTGTATCCGATATCCAATTTTCATCACAGTATCCTTCGAGTACTGCTGGATATCTTAAGTAGTGCAATCCAAAGTTTTGACTGTATTTTAAATACCTTAAAACTCTTATAATCTCTTTCTAGTGATCTTGTACTGGATTACTTGTAAATCTATTCAATTTATTGACAGTTTGTGCTATGTCAGGACGTGTACAATTCATTAAGTACATACGGCTTCCAATTATTTATGTATACTTAGGTCGTGATATGCTCTCTCCTTTATTTTTAGAAAAGTGTAGATTTATATTTACTGGCTTTCCCACAGGATTGCAATCATATTGATTGAATTTCCTGAGTATTTTCTCAATATAGTGTGATTGTGATAACACTAACTCATCCAATGTTTTAGAAATTTTAATTTCTAATATTACATCGACAACACCCATATCTGTCATGTCTAATGTATTATTTAACATTCTCTTGGTAGTTTTAATGATTTCATTATTACTACCCATAATGAGCATATCATCTACATAAAGACAAATAATGACATACCATTTCTCAGTGTTCTTGACATACACACATTTGTCATACTCATTTATTTTGAAACTATTTAACAACATTGCATTGTCAAATTTTCCATGCCATTTTTAGGTGCTTGTTTTAATCCATAAAGGGACTTCACAAGCCGACATACTTTCTTCTCTTGTCTTGGAACAATAAACCCTTCTAGTTGTTCCATGTAGATTTTCTCTTCTAAATCTCCATTTAAGAAAGTTGTTTTCACATCCATTTAATGTATCTTTAAATTATATATAGCTACAATGGCAATTAACATCCTAATTGAGGATATTCTTGTTACAGAAGAATAAGTATCAAAATAATCTGAACCCTCCTTTTGGCCGTATCCTTTGATTACAATTCTTACTTTATATTTGTCTATAGATCCACCTGCGTTCATTTTCTTCTTGAATATCCACTTATATCCAAGAGGTTTAAAGCCTGGTGGGAGATCTACTAATTCCCACGTATGATTGTGCATAATGGATTCTACTTCACTATTTATAGCCTCTTTCCAATATGAAGCTTCAGGACTCGTCACTGCTTCTCTATAAGTTTGAGGCTCATTTTCTAACAAATAAGTTAGAAAATTCAGACAATAAGATTTTGATGTTCTAGCACGTTTACTACATCTAGGTTCATCAATATCTTTTACCTCATGATCACTATTACTAACAGTGTCATAAGTTCTTTTGTTTGAACTTGTTTCTTGTTTATTAGAATTTGGTTCTTCTTCTTTTTTATTAGGAAATATTGTTTCAAAGAATTCAGCTTCTTTTGACTCAATAATATTATTTTCATGTATTTCCTCTATTTTTAATTTATTAACCACAAATCTATATGCACTGCTATTATTAGCATAACCAATGAATATACAATCTATTGTTTTTGGTTCTATTTTCACCTTTTTGGATGGAGGAACCATTACTTTTGCTAAACACCCCCACACTTTTAAGTGTTTATAAGAAGGTTTACGTCATTTCCATAATTCATAGGGTGAAGCATTAGACTTCTTTTGAGGTATTCGGTGGAGAATATAATTTTCTAAAAGAATTGCTCCCCCCACAAATTCTGAGGTAGCCCAAAACTTAATAATAATGCATTCATCATTTCTTTCAAAGTTCTATTATTTCTTTCTGCAACACCATTTTATTGTGGTGAATAAGGTGCAGTTGTTTGGTGTATTATACCATGTTGTGAATAAAATTCAAAAAAAAAAATTCATATTCCCCACCTCTATCACTTCTAACAATCTTGATCTTCTTATCAAGTTGGTTCTCAACCTCATTTTTGTAATGTATAAACATTTTCAAAGCCTCATTTTTACTTCTCAATAAGTAAACATAACAATATCTTATACAATCATCTATAAAAGTAATAAATTACTTCTTACCTCCTCTTGTTTGTATATACTTTAAATCACAAATATCAGTATGTAATAATTCAAGAGGTTCTGTACTTCTTTCAATTGATTTAAAAGAAGATTTTCTAAGTTTTGCCTCAACGCAAACTTCACATTTATGATTGGAGTTAATCTCACATTTTTGCAAACATTCTATATTAATTAATCTACGTATAGTATTATAATTAACATGTCTTAATCTACCATGCCATATATTAGAAGACTCAATCATAAAAGCAGAAGATGTAATTTTATTAATATTGGAAGGAACAATAGTCATTACATTCATTTTGAAGAGCCCATTGCTTATATATCCATTTCCCACATACATCCCATTTTTAGTTAGGACAAACATGTCCGATACAAAGACCAATTTAAATCCCTTTTGACTAAGAAAGGATTCTGACACTAAATTCTTCCTAATATCAGGCACATGGAGCACATTATTGAGGGTGAGTTCCTTTGCAGAAGTCATCTTCAGAACCACTTTTCCTTGTCCAACAATTTTGGATCAGGAAGAATTCCTCATATACAAATGTTCTCCATTCTCAATTTATTGATATGTGGAGAACATCTTCTTATCAGAACACACATGTCGGGTTGCTCCAGTATCTACCCACCATTCCCTGGGATTTTCAACCATGTTAATCTCAAAAACAACCGCTGAAAGGTTCATTTATGAAACATCTTAAAGAAGAGCATCCACTTCTGTTACATTAGCTTGTGCGGACTTCTTATTCTGGTCTTTGAGTTTACGACAATCCTTTGCCCTATGTCCGGGCTTGTCACAGATGTAGCATTTGCCTTGGAACTTCTTATTTGTTCCTTGTTGAGGCCTATTGTTGGAGTACTTTCTCTTTTTAGACTTCGTACCTTGTTCCACCACATTGGCTTTATATTCTACAAAGGTCCTTCATGTTATCTTTTCAGAGGCACAGTTGTCCTCTTCTATTCTTAATCTTACAATTAAGTCTTCAAGTTTCACCTCGTTGCGTTTATGCTTGAGATAATTCTTAAAGTCTTTCCACATTGATGGTAATTTTACAATAATTGCAGCAACTTGGAAAGATTCACTTAAATACATAACTTCTGCATGTATTTCATGCAGGATTACTTGTAATTCTTGGACTTGGTTGATGACAACCTTGGAATCCACCATCTTGTAGTCCAAAAACCTGCCAACTACGAACTTCTTCGTGCCAACATCTTCTGTTTTATATTTCTTATCCAAGGAATCCCATAGATCTCTTTCTGTTTTGAGAGAACTATACACATTATATAATGTGTTGTCCAATCCATTGAGGATATAGTTCCGGGATAAGAAATCAGCATGTTTCCATGCATCAATAGAGACAACAACTTTCCTGTCTATTTCATCTTCTTTGAGAACAGGGGGATCTTCGTGAAGAAACCTCGCCAAGTTCAGAGTAGTAAGATAAAATAACATCTTTTGTTGCCACCTTTTGAATTCTATACCATTAAACCTTCCTGGTTTTTCACCATGGTTCACATGTACATTTGGAATTATTAGTGTAGAAGAAGAACTGATTATAATAACAGAATTGGTAGCCATATTTCTTGAATATATATATATATATATATAATTGTCTTAAAATTGATAGTTAAACATAACATAAACTATATATATATATATATATATATATATATATATATTAACTTATCTCAAAAAATTGCACAAATAAATTTGTCAAGGCTAGTACTCTGTACTATGTCCTTAAGACAATTATGCCTTCTGTATGGTGCTTAGAGTTAATAGCACTTGTCTCCAAGCTTACAATGTCAATCGTATGCTATAGTAGCACTCCAAATAACATACACAACGAACCAAAATAAAATGCTCTAAACTCTCTCTCTCTTTAAAATAACTTTAACTGACTAGTGAAATGAAGACTATAATGCTTTATGCTTCGAAAAATTGAGTGGATGAAAATGGCAGCACCCCCTATCTATTTATAGGAGGGTAAGTGACCTATCAGAAGGGACACAACTTACTGAAAAGGTGCCTTTAATCCAAAACGACGTAATTTTAAAGCATAACAGAATAGGCGCGTTCGTTCGGACCCATAAAATGACATAGTTTTAGCCTTAGCGGAACCAAAACTATGTAGTTTTAGACTTAGCGCAGAAAAGGTACGATAAAACGATGTAATTTTGGGGCATCCGTTTAGGATACCGCTTCTCAAAATGAATAAATAATATTTATCAAAATGACACAGTTTTGACAATAGAACTAAAATAAAATTTTAAATAAATTTTGTCCAAAAAGTTATATACACCCAGACCTAGACCCACGAGCCCGAGCCAAGATGGCCGGTCGATCGGCGGTCGGCGGCGCACGCGTGTGGATTCGAACCAAGCCTTGGCTAGATTCTCTCCCTTACACAAAAGTGGGGTGCCCCTTGGGGCCCAAATCCAAGAACAACTTTCATGTATATAAACCTATTAAATCTTTACTTCTTAACTAATGTGGTACTTGGCTTCCCACATATATCGATTATCATTTATCATTTTCAAGTGTAATCTTTGGGAGTTAATATCTCATTCATTACTCTATGGATTTGAGCTTCCAAATACTTAATTTAATATACTCATGGAGTAGAACACATTGATATGTGGATCTACTTAAAATATTTATTAAAACTCACTTTAATTTTGACTCAAATTCTAACAAGATCAAGTCCTCCAAGTATGATAAATGTTAAGGTTAAGGTTTAAAGCACAATACTTTATTACATAATCAAAATATATATTATCAATTGAGAATAATCAATATTTAGGAAATATGCCAAGTATGCAAGTATGTCAATTTGATGCTTTATAACTTGTAATAAATGCAATTTCAAGTATAATATGATTTAAATTAGGGGAGCAGTATTTTCACATGTAATTTTGATATTTTCACATGGTCTTCTCTCACAAAAGAGTAGAGTGAGTCCCACCTTTATGTGAGAGGAGCATATGTGGAAATATCAAAATTACATGTGAAAATATTATTTTCCTTTAAATTAATATGCTCAAATACTTGAAATTTAAGTGTACCTAATCAAGTATGGTATGCATGTAGTTTAAAAATACTTGAAAAGTTTTTGTATGTATACTGAATCTAGTTTAGTATTTTCTTTTGATATTTCTTTTCTAAGAGTATTTAATATACCTATTCTTTCTCAAATTATATATATTTCTTGAATGTAACACATATGTGGTATCTTAAATAAAGACAAGTTAGGAGAGAATTTAATCTTTAATCACCATAACCGACATTTAACAATATATAAAATCAAAACAATAGTATATATACTTTTAAGTAGCGTAATATTCACACTTAAATACTTAATTTGATCTCAAGTGAAATCGAATGTAAAAGTTTAATGCTCAAACTTGAGTTTTAGATAAAGCACTTTAGAGCTATAAAGAGAGTTGTAGAAAAAAAAATTAATAAATCACATTGATAACAATAAGATGGAACATGTATATATTGTTAGTACTTACATTTATGTGGATTCCTATTTGATTTGATGATGATTGTGCTATAATATATATTTGTAAAAAACAAGAATGTTTTCTAAATTCCTTATGAAATTTCTATGTAAAATAGTTAGAGATCTAATTTTTTAGGTAGATCCACAATCGCAGTATATAACCATGCATTCTTTGTAATAGCTGAAGTTGATCAAGAAAACAAGTACTTCGTTGAGTGAAAGCTGAGTTCACTCTCAGATCGCAGAGTAACATAAACAAGTATTCAGAAGGAACTTTGAGATTGTTGAATGAAGAGACAGATCGTAGAGCCATATCGCAGTCACTAAAAATCATAAAACCAACATCTTTGAGTAAAGATACTTAAAAAACTGAAGATTAACTCTACGATTCAAGACAAAGTTATCAAAATTTGTAGAGTACAAAAGTTTGACACGACAATGGCAGGTTTATGACAAGAGTCATGTTGTCCAATTTCGCAATTAGCAAGTACGTGCAAGTATACACGACCAACAAGTAGTACAATAATAAGAAATTTGTCGATCCCACAAGGAATTATCACTAATAATTACCAATTACCAACATTGTATCAAATCAACCTTATTTAAATAGATGATTTAAGATTGTGAAATAAAAATAAAAATTATTAAACTAAAATTTAAATTATTGAACAAAGATTAATATCAAATTAAGATGTTAGGACTACAATATTCACTCTCATTTTAATTAAATAACCACAACAAATCGTTAATCGAGAATTCAAAATTATTTATAAGCCACTTTCGAAGGTCAAATAAAAATATACATTATAAATAAACTACTATATTCATATGTGAAATAAATTAGAATAAGATTCATTAAACTTGGATTCTCCCAACAGTTACATGCAACATATAGGCATATTCATATTTTATACACAAATCACGTTATTCAATCCTAAGAAGAAGAATCTAGACGCATGTAAGACCCCAACTTTTATGAATAAAGATTAAATTTTCTCGAACTATATTTTTGAATATTATGGTGTGGATATGATATAATGTTATAGTTGTGGGTAATATTTACAAATTTTGCAAAGAAAGCAAGTGGTTATATAATATTCGATTGGTCGGGGAATATTCATTTTAACAGGGAATATTCGTACGACGGCACAATCATTGGTGAACCCCATAACGGAAGTATTTTCGTAGTTAAAAAATGACAAAATTCTCTTTTTATAAAAATAACGGGGAAAGTTTTACCGTTAAACTGTTGAACTACTCAGTAGTAAAAGTACAGTAATACGCGTGGTTGCATAGTAGCACACGGTATTGATTATTGATGCTTACGTGAGAAGTCACTCAGTTATACTCAATTATTACTACAACAATTACTGCATCATATCTCTCATATTATTAATTCAATTATTATCACAGTATCATCTACATAATATTTATTATTATTAAATCAATAATTGAGATGACAAAGTTATTCATATTATTATTTACAATATTGACAATGTCTAGAAGTTCATCGAGGAGAGGTTTGGTCACCTAATCATGCGCGCCAATAAGGAGAAATCCTTATCGGAAAGCCCCCTCTTTCCTGGGAATGACCTGGTTGTTAAATATTGTGAGTTATAATATTAATGATGAATAAGTTCGTGTTGATTAAAGATGAAATTAATAGTTCCATTGTGTTGGGATTATTAATGTTATTGGAAATTGACATTTATTTCGATAATAATTGATGTCTGGAGGTTTTATTGACCAATCGGGTACTTAATCGGATAAATGAACAATTAATTGCTATTATTTCACATGCTTATAACTATTTGTTCACATGTGTGTACTATTGATTCACATTCATGTACTATTAGGGGAGGTGGTGCAAGATTGATAATACTTGCATGACTAAGTTAAAAATGGAGGTATAGATGGAGGTACTATACTGTAATTAGTTTTTTCACATGATTATACTATTAAGTCACATGAATGAACTATTAATTCACATTATTTACTATTAGGGGAGGTGGTGCAAGTTTGATAATACTTTCAGGACTAAATTAAAAATGAAAAAAAGAGGAAGGTATTATACTGTAATATTTTGAGCCAAGATGGGTGATGTATACCTGTTTTGTGGGCGTCACAGTTGGTATCAAAGCTTAGGGATATGATCCTTGGCTGAAATGTGAGACAAGAACTAAGAGGGGAGAGACGAGAAATTCCTTCGCTAGTATGACCTACCTAAGTTTATTTGGTATTTAATTGGTCGGTCAGAGTATAGGGATAATATGTTGTATGTCAATTAACCCTTGTTTTGTGGTAGTATTTGAAAATGGCATCCGAAAATGTTGAGATAAGCAATGAAGCACATGAGATTATTGAGTCACCAACGATCAATACTCAGGATAATGTGCATTAGGATGGAAATAATCCTTAAAAAAATAACAACGCTGACCAAATGATGAACGATGGGATGTTTAGAGGCTTTATGCAATTCATACAACATCCGGTGAGAACGGCTCCTGTTCAAAATGCAGGTGGAAACACTGGCAACTCTCGGACGGTCACTGCTAAATAGTTCAAGGAGTTGGGACCACCGGAGTTTATTGGAGAGCCAAAACCACTTAAGGAGGAGAAGTGGATAAAGCAGATCACCAAGATATTTGATGTCTTGGGATGCTCCAAGGAGCAAAAGGTTCCCTTTGCCACCTTTATGTTGCGAGGAGAGGCAGACATCGGTGGGAATCGGTAGAAAGCGACTCAACTCCGCCGCCTTTCAAGATGTCTTGGGAGAAATTCCAAGAACTTTTCAATGACAAGTACTTTCCCGAAAGTAATCGTCACATAAAAGAGGTAGAGTTCATCAAGCTAGAGCATAACAATATGACCGTGTCACAGTACGAAGCTAAGTTTGCCGAGTTGTCCCGGTTTGCGTCCCACTTAGTTGATAATGATGAGAGAATGACGCGGATGTTTCTAAGAGGTTTGAAACCCGAGATACGTCAATACTTAATTTCTCACAAACTGTGTTTGTATTTAGATGTTGTTAATATGGCTCAGTTATTGGAGCGCGATAACAAGTCAACTCAACCAAGAGAAAGCAGCCGACAAAATGATAATACCAGTGGTAGCAGTCATCAAAGCGGTGACAACAAACGTGGAGGGAATCAACATGCCAGAAATGGTAACCACTTCGGTGGTAATCATGGCCAAGACAGTAAAAATGGACATTTCAAGAAAAGGAGATTCAACAATGATGGAAAGACATCAGCACCCGTTATTAAGGAAGGAGAACGACCACCTATCATATGCTTCAAATGCGGAGGGGAGGGACATATCAGTTCAAATTGCGTGATGCAATCTAAAGCATGTTACAATTGTGGAAGAGAAGGTCACCTAGCCCAATTTTTTCGTTCTCCGAAATTAAGTCCAGCTGGGATGGAGGCACCAAAGGTCGTCCCAGAAAAGTCAAAGCCAGTAGTGCAAGGGAGAACGTTTGTCGTGACCTCCCAGAAAGTGAGGAACCCAAACGAGGTCATCACGGGTAAGCTAATCATAAACTCTAGCGAAGTCTATACCTTATTTGATACCGGTTCTACCCATTCTTTTATTTCTTCTACTTGCGCTCAACGTTTAAATTTGACTCAGGAAAAATTAGACTTTGACTTATCTGTTGAAACTCCGTTGGGAGAAACCTTCATTACATCCACTGTTTATAAGTCTTGTTTGATTCAAATCGGTATCGCACGCTACGTTACGTCGATCTTATCTCCTTAAAAATGCTTGAATTTGACGTGATTCTAGGGATTGATTGGTTAACTACTCATCATGCTAAAATTGATTGTTTTCGTAAGGTTGTTAGCTTTTATATTCCTAATCAACCTATTATGCGAATTCATGCGACCAAACTATTAAAATCAATCACGGTCATCTCAAGCCATAAAGCTATTCATTTATTGAAAAATGGATGTCAAGCTTTCTTAGCTCATGTCATAGATTTAAACAAAAATACGTCAGATTTGAATGATATTTCTATTGTTAATAAATTCCCTAACGTATTTCCCGAAGAACTTCCTGGCCTACCCCCGGAGCGTGAAATCGAGTTTGGTATCGACCTTGAACCCGGTACAAAACCCATTTCCAAAGCCCCATATCGAATGGCTCCTATTGAACTTCAGGAGTTAAAAACCCAACTACAGGAATTGTTAGACATCGGTTTCATTCGTCCTAGTACGTCTCCTTGGGGTGCTCCTGTTCTATTCGTGAAGAATAAAGATGAAAGTATGCGACTTTGTATTGATTATCGGGAGTTAAATCATGTCACCATCAAAAATAGGTACCCATTGCCTCGCATTGATGACCTGTTTGACCAGTTGCAAGGAGCCAAATTCTTTTCAAAGATTGATCTTCGTTTCGGCTATCATCAGTTGAAGATTAAAACTGATGACATTCCAAAGACTACTTTTAGAACTTGGTACGGGCATTACGAATTTCTAGTCATGTCTTTTGGATTGACTAATGCTCATGATGCCTTCATGGATATGATGAACCGAGTATTCAAGGAATATTTGGATCACTTTGTGGTCGTCTTTATTGATGACATCCTCATTTACTCCAAAAGCCATGAAGATCATGAGCAACACTTGAGACTGATACTCCAAAAGCTTCGTGAAAACAAGTTATATGCCAAGTTGAAGAAATGCGAGTTCTGGCTTGAGTAAGTAGCATTCCTTGGGCACGTGATATCAAATCATGGAATATCTGTTGACCCGGCAAAGATTGAAACAATTCAAAGCTGGGAGCAACCTAAGTCAGTGACCGAAGTTCGTAGCTTTCTCGGATTAGTTGGTTATTATTGGAGATTCGTAGAAGGGTTTTCTGGAATCACTACTCCATTAACTCAGCTGAATCAGAAAGATACAAATTCGGTTGGAACGAGGAATGTGAGAAGGGTTTTCAAGAACTCAAGAGGAGGCTTATTTCAGCACCTGTTCTGACAATACTATTTGGCTCAGAGGGATTTGTCATCTACAGTGATGCTTGAGGCAAAGGGTTAGGATGTGTTCTCATGCAACATGGGAAAGTCATAGCCTATGCCTCTCGGCAACTCAAAGAATATGACAAGAATTATCCTACTCATGATCTAGAGTTGGCAGCTGTTGTTTTTGCGCTTAAGAGTTGGAGGCATTACCTGTATGGAGAGAAGGTGGAGATCTATATGGATCATAAAAGCCTCAAATATTTCTTCACTCAAAAGGAACTCAACATGCGGTAACGACGATGGCTTGAGCAATTTAAAGATTACGATCATACCATTCAATACCATCTTGGAAAAACGAACGTAGTAGCTGATGCATTGAGTAGAAGATCATATGCGGGTACGAGTGCGTTATTGTTAATGCAAAGGTTCATTTTATATGACTTACAAAGGATGGAGATAGAGTTAAAGACTCCAGGGACCCATGTGATGATGGCGAATATACGAGTAGAACCGACTTTAATCGATAAAGTTAAAGTTGCTCAAGCTACAGACCTGGAGCTGACGCGTATAAAGAAGAAAGTGCAAGAAGGTGCTATTTCGGAAGCAAGAATCGATGAAGAATGAATACTTTGAGTCAACTCTAGACTTTGTGTTCCTAACGATTCTGACATAAAGTATAAAATCATGATGGAGGCGCACAACACACCGTTTGCAATCTATCCTGGGAGTACCAAAAATGTATCGTGATCTTCGACATACATTTTGGTGGAGCAATATGAAGAGAGAGATAGCGGGGTTTATCTCAAGGTGTCTAACTTGTCAACGAGTCAAGGCGGAGCATCAAGTGCCAAAAGGTCCATTGCAACCACTTGAAATTCCAGAATGGAAGTGGGAGCACATTACCATGGATTTTGTTACTGGTCTTCCCAAGGTTTCTCAAGGCATAGATGCGATTTGGGTCATTGTTGATAGATTGACCAAGTCTGCTCATTTCTTACCGATACAAGAAACTTATACACTTGAATGTCTTGCTCGTATGTACATAAACGCGATTGTATGATTGCATGGTATGCCAGTATCCATAGTTTCTGATCGAGGCACAAGATTCACTTCACAATTTTGGGTTAGTTTGCAAAAAGCTATGAGCACGAATTTACGATTTAGTTCAGCATATCATCCTCAAACAGACGGGCAGTCAGAGAGGACTATTCAAACTCTTGAAGATTTATTAAGACTATGTGTCCTTGAATTCAAAGGAAGTTGGGACAAGTTCTTACCATCGGTGGAGTTTTCCTACAACAACAGTTATCAAGCAAGTATTGGCATGGCTCCATTTGAGGCGTTGTATGGAAGAAAGTGTCGTTCTCCAGTATGCTGGGATGGGATGGGTGAAGCAACGTTGTTGGGACCAGGGTTGGTACGTATGACTACGGAAAAGATTCAAACGATCCAACAACGTATAAAAACCTCACAAGATCAACAAAAGAGTTATGCTGATCTTCATCGAAAGGACGTGGAATTCAATATTGGAGATCATGTGTTAGTACGTGTTGCTCCATGGAAAAGAGATATGTGGTTTGGAAAGAGAGGAAAGCTCAATCCTCGATTCATTGGCCCATTTTTAATCCTCGATCGAGTAGGAACTGTGGCCTATAGACTCGTCTTACCGCCAAGTATGTCTCGTGTTCATAACATTTTTCACATATCTATGTTACGTAAATATGTGAAAGACCCGAACCACATTATTGAATTAGAACCGGACGAGATAGCAGAAGATTTAACATATGAGGAGGTACTTGTTAAAATCTTGGATAAGAAGGATCATATTCTACGCTCTAAAGTTATACCTCAAGTCAAAGTTTTGTGGAGAAACCACGATGTTAGGGAAATGACCTGGGAGTTAGAATCTGAAATGAAATCAAGGTATCCTCACCTCTTCGACATACCAGGTACGCACCCTAATTTCGAGGACGAAATTTCATAAGAAGGGGAGGTTGTAAGACCCCAACTTTTATGAATAAAGATTAAATTTTCTCGAAATATATTTTTGAATATTATGGTGTGGATATGATATAATGTTATAGTTGTGGATAATATTTACAAATTTTGCAAAGAAAGTAAGTGGTTATATAATATTCGATTGGTCGGGGAATATTTGTTTTAACAGGGAATATTCGTACGACGACACAATCATTAGTGGACCCCACAATGGAAGTATTGTCGTAGTTAGAAAATGACAAAATTATCTTTTTATAAAAATAACGGCGAAAGTTTTACCTTTAAACTGTTAAACTACCAGGTATTAAAGTACAGTAATACGTGTGGTTGCATATTAGCACACGGTATTGATTATTGATGCTTACGTGAGAAATCACTCAGTTATACTCAATTATTGCTACAATAATTGTTGCATCATATCTCTCATATTATTGATTCAATTATTGTCACAGTATCATCTACATAATATTTATTATTATTAAATCAATAATTGAGACGACAAAGTTATTCACATTATTATTTACAATATTGACAATGTCTAGAAGTTCTGTCAAGGAGATGTTTGGTCACCTAATTGCGCGCTAATAAGGAGAAATCCTTATCGGAAAGCCCCCTCTTTCTTGGGAACGACCTGATTGTTAAATATTATGAGTTATAATATTAATGATGAATAAGTTCGTGTTGATTAAAGATGAAATTGATAGTTCCATTGTGTTGGGATTATTAGTGTTAGTGGAAATCGACATTTATTTCGATAATAATTGATGTCTGGAGGTTATATTGACCAATCGGATAATTAATCGGATAAATGAGCAATTAATTTCTATTACTTCACATGCTTATAACTATTTGTTCACATGTGTGTACTATTGATTCACATTCATGTACTATTAGGGTAGGTGGTGCAAGATTGATAATACTTGCATGACTGAGTTAAAAATGGAGGTATAGATAGAGGTACTATACTGTAATTAGTTTTTTCACATGATTATACTATTAAGTCACATGAATGAACTATTAATTCAATTTATTTACTATTAGGGGAGGTGGTGAAAGTTTGATAATACTTGCAGGACTAAATTAAAAATGAAGAAAAAGAGGAAGGTATTATACTGTGATATTTCGAGCCCCAAAACGTGCAATTATCCAAACTACATTTTCCTATAAATAGAAGCTCATTCTTCTTTCATTCTCACCAATTCACTAAGTCTCATAAGAGCAATTATTATAGAGAGAAAGAAGAAAAGAAGTCTGCTACCTCACTAGTCCAGTATCCAGTTTCTTCTAAGGTAAGGGGTATTATTCTTTCGTATTCATGAAGAGAGTTATTTTCTTTCAATACTCGTAAGGGTTTTTATTCCATTATTTATTATTATGTTGGAATAACCTGTCTGTCACAGTACCACATATATGGTGAAATTCTTACATTTTTTCATTCTTTATTATTACATTTGGAATAACTTTTATGCGTGTAATGTCTATCGAATGCACGTGAATTACATTGTTATTCCATTCTTTATTATTACATTGGAATATCCTCATCTAAAATGCGGATTACGCATGACTGGTTCCATTCTTTATTATTACTGTTGGAATAATATATGCATCTGGATTCTGCGTGACACAGTTCCATTCTTTATTATTCTATTAGAATATCACATCTATCTTGAGTTCTGCATGACACGTTCCATTCTTTATCATTACATTGGAATAACTTGCATGCAATGCAATTACATGCGCTGGTGAATTCTTTTGTTATTCCATTCTTTATTATTACATTGGAATAACTTTGTCTATGTGGATTACTGCATGCATGGTGAATGATCCTTCATATTCATTCCTTATTAAATTGTGGAAATGATCTCATCTCACGTGGATTACTGACATAAGCGGACAAAAATCCATTTGCAGTTTCATATATTCTATTATACTCAGTTGGTTAAAATTTTAGCTTCTATGCTCCATGAAATTAGTAGAATATCCTGAATATTTGCGCTTCATCCAGTATCTTTTCATGGAAATATTCTTCTGAGCATTCTTGAATTTTACTCCACAAAACAAAGATCATGTTGACAATTTGGGCGTTATTGATTTACGGATAAATTAAATTATAAATCTTTAAAATTTATCCTTGAACTTGTTTTATTGAATTCTTATATCATTGTCATCATCCTCATGTTTATAATATGTTGAAAGTCATCTGTGGTCGGTAGTGCATAGATGAACTTGGTATGATTATGACCGAGGATTATTCGGTATAATCATGGTAGTAATGTTACAAATGATGTGGTAAAAGTCCTCATTGTCCGTAGTGCATTGATGGGCCGATTGTTGGCATGATCATGACCATTGATGAATACACGAATATCCTTGGCACATAGTGCATGGATAATTTATGGTCGTGATATTAATGAATATCCTTGGCCGTAGTGCAAGGATGATGTGGTTTTTATTAAGGTCGAGTCTCGTGATAAAAGTAATGAAAACCTTTTAAATCATAGAAGATAGTAGATTTTATTCTCTACTTGACTCTTCTAATGGATTGCTTGTTCATTGCATTAAACTTGATGTTTATTGTATTTTATCGGTTTAACATCATTGTTGAAGGCTAATGATAATTTATTCGCATTATCTTAGTCATAATATTTCTTACTGGGCTAGTTGAGCTCACCCTTTTTCTTTCATTGTTCTCTTCAGGAAATGAGAACGCAGCCGGGACTAGTTGGGGAACGTAGTGATGGTCCGAGATGGTGGATGTAGTAGTCCTCACTATTTAGTGTGATAATAAATGTAGTGATGATTGAATTTGAGTTTGGATATTGTCTATGAGGCAATATTCGTGTAAAAACTCTCAGCTCATGTTGTATAATTAATTAAGTTTGTATTTGTATTCAGTACCATGTATTTGGCGACCCAAGATGGGTGATGTATACCTGTTTTGTGGGCGTCACAACGCATATTATCATATTTAGGTCTAAACACTATAATCTACTATCCAATTTCATATAGGTTACCAAGATAATCGTTGGTCAAACAATTAAAACATGAAACACATAATATGATAAACAATTCGCATATAATTAACGATAATCAAAAAGAGAGTAAATTAATTCAAACTACATATTGGGTTCCATTGTAATCTTAAAATAAAATTTGGTCCATATATGGATTACAAAATTTAATTAACATCCTTGGATTACAAAAATAAAAGGAAAATATTAGAGAATAAAAACTATAATAGTGTAGTCATCGATCTCGGAAGCTGTACCTTCAATTCTTCCTCTCCTTCGCGTGTTCTCCCTTATGTTCATCGCCTCCAATTCTGATAAGCAATCCTTGTTCCAGTATGTTATAACAACTGCAAGAAGCGTATTTATAGGATCTCTCGATGTGACCTAACAGATGTAGTATCAAACTCATCAAAACGCAGTGTCCCAATTCTAATGAACTAGCCCTTCTAATGAGCCAGCGCCTCGATGCCTACATGTAGTGCCTCAGTGCTGTCTTTCTCTTTATCGAGCGCTTAAGAGCTCCATCCTAGCATCTCAATGCTAACCTTGCTTCCTGCATACGCACCTTCTCTATGTGTTTCACCCCAGCGCCCCACGCTACGCCCCAGCGCCCCACGTTGTTGTAATGTTAGGGCCTAAGCGCCCAAACCTGGCGCCTCAGCGCTGCTTAGCTTGACTTTGACGAGAAAATAATATGTTTCATATCCCGACTCCACTTCTCTGCTCCCGCTTCTTTTTCCTAAACAAACACATTAAAACACATAAAAAGTAACCGAAAATATTCTAGAACGCACAATTCATCAAGCTAAAAATATTTAATTAATATGTATAAAACTCACTCATTAAATACCCCTAAACTTGAATCTTTGCTTGTCACACTGATAACAAAAAATATAAAAATTTAGACTCTAACAATTAACCAACTCGAGCAATGAATCAATCTGAAATTCAAAATTGGCCTAAAAGATTTCATGTAATGATAACTCTAGGAAAATTTCAAAATAATGCAATGTCTAAAATTCAAACATACTTATTAGTTTTACTTTGCTCTTAACCCTTTAAGTTTGTATGTGTGTGTGTGTCCATATGTTCCAAAATAGTCATAACTCGGATAAGCTCATGTAACCAAATGCTTTACAAAAGATTTCTAACAATAAATGATTTTCAATGTAAAACTATATATCCTTATTTTTCACATCATTCTTCACTAACGAAGGCAAAACATACACTAGAGAACCAAAAGAATTTTTCAAACATGTCAAGTGCGTTAAGATCATTATTAATGTTCTCTACACCCCTTCCCAAGTATATCACTAAACTTTTTTTTCGTAAGGGAGTGCATTTTATTCTCCATCTCACATGTGCCTATAAGCGAGTGCGTTTACGCTCCATCTCACTTTATGCATGTGTTTATGAGTGAGTGCATTTTACACTCCATCTCAACCCACCACATGATTTGCTATTTCAACTTGGGAAGGCTCAATCTTATTAAATAATCCAAGAAAATTACCTAAATCATTTCCTTCAAGTTATATGTCGCCTAGGATTTCGCTTTGAGTTATGTTCAAATAACTTATAGAGTATACTAATATCTTCCACAAGTATTTAGTCAGATAAACTTTCTCTAAGTATATAACTAGCTCAAGCAAATGGATATGCTATGTGCTCAAAAAGTGTAAAGGATCGCAAGCAATGCATTAACCAACCAAAAAGTTAAAATATAGATTAAGCATATTCATCAATTTTCCACGAGTTATTAACTAATTAATCATAGTCTTATCATTGGCCATAGTCTTATTCAAATCAAAATCATTTCCCAAGTAACACTAATTAAAAACAAGAACATAATATCTAAATGCATATCAAAACAAAAACATGAATGAATACCCCCAAACTTAAAACAAACATTGTCCTCAATGTATGAAATATAAAAAGTAAAGACAAAGGATTTCCTTAAGAATATGTCATTTGTCATCTTCATCGTCCTCCCCGTTTGGTACGTCTGGGGTGTACTCCGGGAACATCGGAGGATTCGAAAAATTGAAAATGTTTAGGGTCGAACAATTGGCGAACATTTGTCTTAACTAACAAAATGTTTCTTATCAACAAAACGTCTCCAGCAAGCACAGTTTGAAACCTCTCTGCGGCCTCTTCACTAACAAAACGTTTCTTATCATAGGCCTTAAAGGGTTTAGAACTCTCTCCTCTTTGTTGTTTAGAAGATATGATACATACACTACGTTAATCAACCCAAAAAGAATCAAAGAGAACAAAATCCAACCACATAACATAATCAAGCAAATAATACTCCTCACAAAGTACCCAATCTACCAAAAACCAACATGCACCTCCCAAATTTTTGAGGGAAATTAAATCTTTATAGATGAAGATATTGCGAGCTTTTACTACCTTGTATCCGCTTGATGCACGTTGAGATTGGTGCTTATAGGAATGTGAGAGTTAGGGATTGAATGGAATTAGGAGAATTTTTGGAGATGACGATTAAGGCTTGAATTTGAAAAGGATAAGGAATTGAGAATTTTTCCTAATTTCATCCGTCTACTATTATTTTTTTTCTAACTGAACTTGTAGAGCCACGACGCTCTTACACAATGCCTAGGCGCTCGAGCATCAGAAAGCTTAGTTGAATTCAACGCTTTGGCGCTTGAATGGTAGTGTGTTAAGATTGGGCTAGTGTTGTGACGCTCTAAAGCAGTGCCTATGCACTTAGGTTGCAGTGTACGTGGCTTTGTGCAGTGCCTCAGTGCTCCATGGCTACACCTAGGTGCTGTGACGAATGAGATTTTTGTAAATTTATTTTTTAATATTTATTGAATTAAATAAATATTTTTTAATGATTTAATTATTGAATTAAATAATTAATTGATGCAATTGTGGTAGATTAATTTAATTATATGTGTTACATTTATTAAATTAATGTAGAGAATAATTATTATTCAAGTATGTAATTATGTGAGCTTATTGAATTAACTGAATTATTTAATCAAGCATGATGTTATTTAATTAATTTAATTATTAATTAGAGAGTTAACAATTTGATAATTATTTATTAATGAGAAATTTAATTATGTGAATTTATGAGAAATTATTATATTTTATTTAAAATAAATTAAATAAAATATTGGATTTATTTTATAAGAAGTGTGACATTTTCAAACTATATGATAAAGCTTTATTAAATTAAGTGATTTTATAATCTACTCTTGCTAGCTAAACATGGCCTTAGAGGGAGTTGAGAGCAGTTACCCATGATGGGTAACTGACCACAACGCGTCAGTTCATTTGAATACGACGTCTTCTTTTTCTTTCTTCATTTTTTTCCTAAGTCTAGAAAAGTAGAAACAGAGAGAGTTTCAGAGAGTGATTGAGAACTGTTGAGAGAGAATTTTGATTGAAGAAGAGTTGAGAAGAAATTATTCCCTACTAATCTATACTTATTCTCAAGGTAATCTCCTCTTCCCAAATTCTATTTTACGTCATTAAGTTTTTATAAGAAAATGGCTTTCAAAGTTTCTGTAAAGCCTCTGTGATTGAGAAAGGAGTAATATTTATGAGTTATTTATGGGTTAAGATGTATCAAATCGTATTTTATATATATTGCATAATTCCATATCATCAGTTTCATAATATTACATCGTATATGATTTCTACAAAATTACAGAGTATGGGTTTTGGCCTTATGGCCTTATACGTGATATTTTATGTATTGATCGTATATTATCCCTAAATTTTACACTCATATATTATTATGCATGTTGATACGAAGAGACCAAAGTTTAAATAAACGGATTCGGTGTTATAACGAACCCGTAGTGACAATTTTCATGTTTTATTTTCAAAACCTTCAAGAACATCAAAGTCAGTGAAATTATAGATTTTAACTTAGTGATTATGTGTTTTAATGGGTTAAAACCATTCTATAAATGTTGGGTTATGTTTATTCATGAATTATAACATGTGGGTATGATTAATTTCGTGTAGTAGTAATTTAATTGGAGTTTTTGGGCTGTGTTCTGCAATTTTCGCGAATTGCGAGCGAGTTTCTGACTTCGTCATGTGCAGTACCACCAAATCAACGCCTTAAGGCTGCAATATATGACAGATATCCAGGCCCATGCGGATACATTAATGACACAACAGTATGAAGACTTAGTACAAAAGTGGCGTAGCCATATTGGCCTCTCTGAATGTCTAGAAATGAAATATTTTTAATATTCAAGTCTAAGCAACGTGATAAAGAACTTGATTTAATGAACATAAAACTATGTTATAAGTATAATGAGATGTTAAAATAGATACTTAACATGTAAATAACATAATTACATGTGGATTGAATTATTGAATACATAATTAGCTTGTTATTCATGATGTGTAAATTATGTGACAAAGTGGTAAATTAACTAAGTATAGATTAATAATCAAGTAGACAAAAGAGAATGAGTTTATGATGATTAGTTAAGTTATAATTAATGGGTATTGTGAATATGAATGATATGTAGGATTAAATTCAAAGAGCGTGCTTAGTTAAAGTGTAATCTACGCATTTGAGGCAAGTTTCTAACCCTACTTGTCATTATTGTTCAAGTTTATTATTTACCTCGAGTAAATTATCATTACTATTATTCAAGTTCAAATATTATATTAAAGATTGATTATCTTTTCAAAGCATGATTCAGTTATACAATAATTGTCCTATTGTATACTTTTGAGATTATTATTCAAATTGAATATCATTATTGTTGAACCTGATTAGACTAGTGAACTTTATTGATTCAACTAGTCCTTAGTTGATGAACGTTCTAAATTTCAGAACCCATATTGAATTATCCAAACTAAACTTCCTTTGGTGCGAACTCGAATGTCAAACTAAGATGAACAACCTAAGAAAGGGATTTACTTATCGTTAGCGTTAAGATATTATTGCATGATGTGGTACTGAGTGATCCCCCCCAAAATGCAGTAGAAAGGTCCATAGTCTTATGGTATTATTAAGGTTTCAAATATAACCCTTGATAACCTATGACATAGTTCAAGGTCTTATGACCCTCAGAATTCTTTTGATTCTTGTTATTCATTCTTGATTCAAAAGTTGAGCTTTTATTCAGATGTCTTTGATTTACTCGTATGTTATTATACTGTTATTTCATTATTATACTTGTGGGAAATAGTGCTCACTCTTGCTTAATAATAACATTGCAGTTAAGAACGAAAGAACTGATGAACCTTCCACTAGTAAAGGCAAGGGTAAAGTTAGCAAGTGATGAAGACTTGTTATTTTATTAGATGATGTATTCATGTTTAAGACTTGAGTTAATGATGTTGTTAAGACTTATTTGTTTATGATTCTACACAGATGTTTAAGGTTAGTTTAACCTGGGATTGTATTATTATTCAGACGTTATAACCCTTAAGGGGAAGATTTTTATTCTATCTATTGCATGGCTTGCATTTTTATGGGTAGATAGATAGATGATATTTGTACAGTGAACACCAAATCCCGTGGAATTGAAGTACCCAGATTTGGGGGTGTCACAAGTTAGTATCAAAATCATGAGGTTATGAACCTTAGGTGGGGAACAACCTTAGGTAGTAGCCTTATAGAAAGAAGATAGTGATGGAAAACTCTTATCGAGTTATAAGAAATGAATTTATGTAATTAATTAAAGATAATAAAAGACCTTATGTGTTTATGTGTTAAAGTATCGTTAGATGATACGACTTAGTAACTAAAACTTAAAAATTTTGTTGTCGGGATGTCGAATGTTGGAGAAGCTAGTCAAGTGGGGAGGAAGAACCCCAGTACTTATAGTACCTCTTGAGGAGGAACCCAGTGTACCTATAATCTTGGCAGAGGAGGAGCCCCAGAGACATTCATGTCGTTAGGGGAAGCATTTGGTGAGTGAGAGGGAGTCATCTCCATTGATCATCGTTGTTGGTCGGGAGCATGAGGCAGAGGCGATCTGAGGAGGATCATGAGGAGGAATTTGTTGAGGAAGAGGAAGAGGAAGAAGAGGAGTTACCACGGTACACCGTTGATCTTTGAGATGTATGACACGTTATCTGACCAAGTAACGTGGAGTTACGAGACGAGGTCCGAGTTTTGGTGAGCGGCGGTTATTGACATATATTACTCTGAAAGCAAAAGGAGAGGAGATATCGACTCTTCACTCTCATTGGAAAATATAGAATGGGATTTGGTCCATGAGAAGGTCAAACCGAAGATAAGACCAGGAGATAGAGAAACTGAAGAAGGCCCAAGGAAACCTCCGAAAGAAATTTGAACATAGCAGGAGGAAAGGTGGGTAAGAGAATCGCGTCGAAGTGATCGTCATGCGGAGGATGATAGTCGTCTGAAAGCGAAGATTGGAGAAACGTACTCTACACTTAACAAGGCAATGAGTGAGACCCAAGATCGAGTTTTGAGGTACCCAATCCATTTCGAAGGACTACCATTGTACATGATGGATCGCAGGATGATGTATCGCATCTTAGAAGAGGAGCGTAGCAAGGCTATTCAGCACCTTAACCGGCAGTGATATGATTTGCTTAATTATGTAAAGAACTTAATTAGTTTTTAGATGTAAATTCTGACATGTTTATGAACAAAAGAATATTTGAATGTTTTAATCCTGTGGATTCTTTATTCCAGGATAGTTGATGTAAATAGCAGTTATGCTATCGTTTAATGTTAAAACTTTTGATTTGAATGAAAATATATCAAGTTGTTTGAGATGATGTATTAAATGAGTATGTTAAATTGTTAAGTAATGCCTTAACTATTTAGAGAAATAAATAAAGTTCTAATAAAGCGTTTATTTAACAGAAAAATGCCGCCAAGGAGAAGACAACAACGTCAACCGGCTTAGGAAGAGTCAACCAATAATAACAATAATGCCAACGCTTAATCCGTGCGGCGATTGGTTAACTTCTTATTGGAGGCATGAATAACCAACCTCAAGCTCCACCAAACACAACGTTTAAGGACTTCAAGGCAGTGGGACCGCCAGAGTTCAAAGGTTCCATGAACCCAATCGAGGCTCAAACGTGGGTTATGGAAATGGAGAAGGTTTTCGACGTTTCTAGGGTTAGAGAAGACCAGAAGACCGCTTTAGCAATGTTTATGTTGAAGTCTGAGGCTAGCTACTGGCGGAAAGCAAACAAAGTGCGAGGAGGTGAAGGCGTGATTACGTGGGAAAGATTTAAAGAGATGTTTTTCGAAATGTATTTCCCAACTAATTCGCAGAATCAGATGGAGGTTCAATTTCTGGAACTGAAGCAGGGAAACATGAGTGTACCTGACTACGCGGCTAAATTCAACGAGTTGGGAAGGTTCGCCCCTACCAAGTACACACTGACGAGAGAAAAGCCAGAAGATTCGAACAAGGACTAAAGCCTTGGGTGTACAGCAAGGTATCAATGTATCAGCTAAACACATTTTCTGGAGTACTGGAAAATGCCATCCTCGCTGAAGGAGGAAGCGATGCGGTGACCAAGTATATTCAAGATCAAAAGAAGAAGAAGAATGAAGGTGAAACTAATAACAAGGCCAGTGGAAGTGGCACAGGAGGTGGAAATTTTACTCAGAAGAAAAGGTGGAACGACAGCTCATCATCGGGGAATCAGCAAGGTAATCAGAAGAAAAGAATTGAAGCATGCCCGACCTGCGGGAAAGCTCATCTGGGAGTATGTATGAAAGGGAAGCGAGTGTGCTACAATTGTGGTCAGGAAGGCTACATAGCACCAAACTGTCCAAATTCAAAGAAGGGTGCTTATTTCAACTGTGGTTCGAAGGATCATCTAGCAAGAGACTACCCTAAGAAGGGATCAAGAGGAGCAGTACCACGAGGTAACCGTGGAAATAACAGTGGAAATGCCTTAACCATCACCGGACCATATGCAACAAACCGACCGACCTCCAGAACTTTCAATATGACGGTGCAGGATGCAATCCAGTCTCGTGATGTGGTGTCAGGTATCATTCCAATCAATGAAATTAATGCTTATGTTTTATTTGATTCGGGTGCTACTTGTTCCTTTATATCCGAAGACTTTGCTAATAGTTTAGATTTGCTTATGGATGAGTTGGAATATCCCATGAATATAGAAATTGTGAATAGAGAGATAATTCATGTTAAGTACGTGTTTAAGAACTGTAGAGTGAATATTAAGGGTAATATCATGAACATAGATCTTATCCCTATTCGACTTGGAGAATTTGACGTTATTTTGGGAATGGATAGTTATTCAATTACTGAGTACATAATTGATTGCCAAAAGAAGCGTATTAACCTTATGACTCAAATCGAAAGGTTGTATTTTATGGTAGCAAATCGCCTAGACAAGCGAGTTGTCTGACGATGATGTAGGCCAGGAAGTTATTAAGACAAGGATGTGTAGGATACTTAGCTTACATAGTCGCAGTCGAAAAGAGAATCCGAAGGTAGAAGAGATACCGATTGTGAGGGACTTCGTCGACGTATTTCCAAAACGATTTCCCAGGACTTCCACCGGATAGAGAGGTAGATTTTGTGATCGATCTGGCTCTGGGAACCGCTCCAATATCGAAGGCACCATACCGAATGGCACCTGTAGAGATGAAAGAACTAATGGTACAACTACAAGAATTGTTGGATAAGAAGTACATTCAACCGAGTGTATCACCATGGGGAGCGCCGGTGTTGTTTGTGAAAAAGAAGGATGAATCGATGCGACTCTGCATTGACTACAGAGAACTGAATAAGGTCACGATTAAGAACATATATCTATTACCGAGGATCGACGACCTGTTTGATCAATTGAAGGGAGCGAGATACTTTTCCAAGATAGACTTGAGAAACGATTATCATCAACTGAAGGTGAGGCCAGAGGATGTACCGAAGACAGCATTCAGAACGCGATATAGTCACTACGAATTTTTAGTAATGACGTTTGGTCTTATGAATGCTCCTGCAACATTTATGGGACTAATGAATGGTGTGTTCAAGCCATTTTTGGATAAGTTTGTAGTGGTATTTATAGATGACATTTTGGTCTATTTGAAAACCAAGGAAGAACATGAAGAGCATTTGAGATTAACATTGGAAGTATTGAGAAGGGAAAAGTTGTATGCCAAGTTTTCGAAATGCTAATTTTGGATTGAACGAGTGCAATTTCTTGGGCACGTGATCGATAAAAATGGAATTTCAGTAGATCCATCCAAAGTCGAAGCCGTGATTAAGCTCGGGATCAGTAGAGAACGCCCGTCGAGTAAGAAGTTTTCTCGGATTAGCAGGATATTATAGAAGATTCATTCAAGACTTTTCCAAAATCGCAACTCCGCTAACGAATTTAACTCGGAAAGCTGTGAAATTTGTTTGCACGAATAAGTGTGAGGAAAGCTTTCAAGAATTGAAGAAGAGGTTGAGTCTGGCACTGTGTTATCTCTCCGGATGATCTGAAATTTTGTTGTTTATAGTGATGCGTCGCATAAAGGATCAAGTTTTGTGTCTTGATGCAAAATGGCAAAAGTCATTATGTATGCATCACGACAATTGAAGGATTACGAGAAGGGGTATCCGACCTATGACTTGGAATTAGCTGCAGTTGTTTTTGCTTTGAAGATTTGGAGGCACTACCTCTACGCGGAGAAGTGTTAAATATATACGGACCATAAGAGTCTGAAATATATTTTCACGCAGAAGGACTTGAATATGCGTCAA
Source organism: Panax ginseng (assembly GCA_020205605.1). Lineage (NCBI taxonomy): Eukaryota > Viridiplantae > Streptophyta > Magnoliopsida > Apiales > Araliaceae > Panax > Panax ginseng. The sequence goes on along the minus strand of CM035145.1, from coordinate 127,997,871 downwards.
AGAAGGTGGTTGGAGTTAATTAAGGACTACGACTGTGAGATTTTATACCATCCGGGTAAGGCGAATGTCGTTGCCAATGTCTTAAGTAAAAAGGGTCGGGAGAAGTTGATGATGTTGACTGCTCAGGACGAGCTAATTGTAGAAATGGAGAAACTAGAATTGGAAGTGAAGTATCCTATGGAGATTGATGAGAAAATATTTCAGATGCAATCTGGTACAACCCTACTGGATAAAGTTAAGGAGGCTCAGCTTCAGGACGAAGAATGTAAAAAGGCGACAAAGAAGATATCTGAAGGAACTGAACCGAGATTTAAGATGGATAAGGAAGGAATACTGAGATTTGAGAGTAGAATTTGGGTACCACCAGTACAAGAAATTAAGGAAGACATTTTGAGCGAGGCTCATAATTCACGATATTTGATTCACCCTGGTAGTACCAAGATGTATCAAGATCTTCGACAACATTTCTGGTGGCCGAATTTGAAACGTGATGTTGCAGAATGTGTTGCCAAGTGTCTGACCTGTTAGAAAGTGAAAGCGGAACATCAGAGACCGAGTGGATTGCTACAACCGTTAGAGATCCCAGAATGGAAATGGGAACATATTACAATGGACTTCGTGGTTGGCCTTCCGACGACTCATAAAGACTACGACGCAGTATGGGTTATCGTTGACCAATTGACGAAATTCGCACACTTCTTTCCGATCAAAATCAGATTCAACTTAGATCAGTTGGCAAGGTTATATGTGAAAGAGATTGTTTCGAGGCACGGAGTGCCAGTGTCAATTGTTTCGGATAGAGATCCGCGCTTTACATCGAATTTCTGGAAACGTCTTCAGGAATGCATGGGTACGCAATTGCGAATGAGTACAGCTTATCACCCTCAAAAAGATGGACAGAGCGAACAAACAATTCAAATGTTAGAAGATATGCTAAGAGCCTGTGTGATAGACTTCAAAGGAAATTGGGATGATCACTACTAGCTTGTAGAAATACTGGCTACAACAACAAGCTTACCACGCTAGTATTGGCATCTTAGCACGGTTGCGTTATACTGTGAGAAAATGCAAAACTCCGCTTTACTGGGATGAAGTTGGTGAAAGACAATTGCTAGGGCCAGAATTGGTACAACAGATGGCAGAAATAGTCAAAGTGATCCGAGCACGACTGGTAGTAGCTCAAGACAGAAAGAAGAAATACGCTGATCCACATCGTAAAAATATTGAGTTTGAGGCGGGCAGATATGTGTTCTTAAAGGTCTCTCCCTGGAAGGGAAAGATCAGGTTCGGAAAGAAAGGGAAATTGAGCCCAAGATTCATTGGACCATTTGAAGTACCGAGAAGAATCGGAGAAGTTGCGTACGAGGTAGCCTTACCTCCAGCACTCGAGAATATCCACAACGTCTTCCATGTTTCTGTATTGCGACCATACAAAGCCGATTACAAGCATGTGATTGAATACGAACCCCTGCATTTTGAGAAAGATTTATCTTACGAAGAAATTCCTGTCCAAATTGTCGACCGAAAAGAACAAGTTCTCAGAAATAAATTTATACCTTCTGTTAAGGTAATTTGGAGGAACCACAACGCTGAAGAGGCTACGTGGGAACTCGAAGAAAATATGATGAAGAATTATCCTCATTTATTTACTTAATTATGTGTAAGCGATTCTGGGGATAGAATCTTTGTAAGGGGGGGGGGGAGAGAATGTAACGGGTCGAATTTATTGAGTCGTGATTCTGGGGACAAAATCCTTTTAAGGGGGGAAAGATGTGATGAACGAGATTTTTGTAAATTTATTTTTTAATATTTATTGAATTAAATAAATATTATTTGATGATTTAATTATTGAATTAAATAATTAATTGATGCAATTGTGGTAGATTAATTTAATTATATGTGTTATATTTATTAAATTAATGTAGAGAATAATTATTATTCAAGTATGTAATTATGCGAGCTTATTGAATTAAATGAATTATTTAATCAAGCATGATGTTATTTAATTAATTTAATTATTAATTAGAGAGTTAATAATTTGATAATTATTTATTAATGAGAAATTTAATTATGTGACTATGTGAATTTATAAGAAATTATTATATTTTATTTAAAATAAATTAAATAAAATATTGGATTTATTTTATAAGGAGTGTGACATTTTCAAACTATATGATAAAACTTTATTAAAGTAAGTGGTTTTATAATCTACTCTTGCTAGCCAAACATGGCCTTAGAGGGAGTTGAGAGCAGTTACCCATGATGGGTAACTTTGCACACAACGTCGATTCATTTGAATACGACGTCTTCTTTTTCTTTCTTCATTTTTTTCCTAAGTCTAAAAAAGTAGAAACAGAGAGAGTTTCAGAGAGTGATTGAGAAGTGTTGAGAGAGAATTTTGATTGAAGAAGAGTTGAGAAGAAATTATTCCCTACTAATCTATACTTATTCTCAGGGTAATCTCCTCTTCCCAAATTCTATTTTACGTCATTAAGTTTTTATAAGAAAATGGCTTTCAAAGTTTCTGTAAAGCCTCTGTGATTGAGAAAGGAGTAATATTTATGAGTTATTTATGGGTTAAGATGTATCAAATCGTATTTTATATATATTGCATGATTCCATATCATCAGTTTCATAATATTACATCGTATATGATTTCTACAAAATTACAGAGTATGGGTTTTGGCCTTATGGCCTTATACGTGATATTTTATGTATTAATCGTATATTATCCCTAAATTTTACACTCATATATTATTATGCATGTTGATACGAAGAGACCAAAGTTTAAATAAACGAATTCGGTGTTATAACGAACCCGTAGCGACAATTTTCATGTTTTATTTTCAAAACCTTCAAGAACATCAAAGTCAGTGAAATTATAGATTTTAACTTAGTGATTATGTGTTTTAATGGGTTAAAACCATTCTATAAATGTTGGGTTATGTTTATGCATGAATTATAACATGTGGGTATGATTAATTTCGTGTAGTAGTAATTTAATTGGAATTTTTTGGGTCATGTTACGCAATTTTATGAATTGCGAGCAGTTTCTGACTTGCATGCCGTCGTGCAGCCATCCAATGCCTTAAGGCTGCAAATACATGGCACATGGATGTCCAATAAGCCATGGCCAGCCAGTGCTGCAACGTAAGACTTAAGTACAAAAGTGGCGCCAGCAGTTGTGGCGACCCCAATCCGGATACTTGAAACCCGAACTCGGTTCTCCACGATACCATTTCTTTAAGTGAATAATACTAAATAATAATACATTCGAACTTAATTTACATACATCAAAGTTTACTTCCCAGTGCGTGACCTTCGAATACATTCCTTACAATATCTGACAATAGATTCCATTGTCTTACTAACTATAACCATTAACTCATACTAAATCTCATTCGAATAGCTTTTCTTTTCCCTTGTTCGTACACGAGCCTTGAGTTTGATCGTCACGTGCTTGAAAACATTTAATTTAAGCAAGGATGAGCATTTGAGTGCCCAGCAAGTAATAGCAATTATAAATATAAGCTGAAAGAATATAGGTATTCTTTTTACATAACACTTCAACAACGAAGCAAAAGTTGTGAAGTAATCCGTACTGATAAAAGATTCACATAACAACTCTCTTTCAAATTCTTGAAATGAGGCTCCACCCATGAATAGGGTTTAAGAAACATACTATGAACATTGTTTTTTTCATTTTCGAAAAGGTTTAGCAGAAATCCATCCGCAAACCGCTCTAGCTTACGGGTACGGAGGGTGATCGGCCAGTTGTACCTGTTGATCAATACTACATAACTCTGAGCGAAATTCATCGTTTTATTACATCGCCTACCTCGAGCATAAAAATCTTCCCATATAGGGATGTTCATACATGCACAGTTCCAAACCCAAAGGTTTTAATCTTGCTCAACAATAATATGTAATTCAACATATATATATACGGGTAATTGACAAAGGTGTATCAACATGTGAATAAATGCCATGATTATCCAAGTGGGGACACTTGTATAACCATTTAGAAATCAACTTAACGAATATATATACGAGTTAACATGTTGATAATCAAAGCGTACATAATGCATGCGGGAATATAATAATTACGAAACTTCTTACTCATGTCCATTGCATAAAAAGGAAATGCAAAGGTAAGATACTTGCTGATTCTTGATTACAACTCTCAACTTAGGTTTTATCTCTTTATCACAACCTATCAATAATCGGATCATTAGTTCGATTAGAACAATATATCATAACACATAATCTTTGTCTATTACGATTAAAGACATAGTCTAATCACGTCATCACATAATCGCAGTGATCATACTTTTAGTTCATATTCTATACTTGAAATATTTTTATACATTTTTCAAATATCTCATCCATGCTCTTACAGAAGTCTTTTCTTTTTATTATAGGGTCTGACATTTGTTGGCGTACCGACAGCTTTATCGGGTAAATACTGAGTCTAAGACTCTTATTCTATACCTCAACATCTGTAAATATCAGAGATTTTACTTTTAATCATTTTCGAATTTTCCAGAAATTGAAAAATTTAAAATAAATAAAATCTGTCACTCAAGGGCTTATAGTGATATAAGCTTTACTATGGGTGCTCTTCATCAAATCTTCACTTCATAACTTAGGTTCTCAAGTCGACTAGTTTGGTACATTTATAACTTTCAAACATCGGAATCATAATTAAATGATTTAAACATTAAACAATTCCATTATCATTAATAATTAATTTATATTAAACTATTAATGAAACCATTGCCAAAATATAAAAGTTATTTATAATAACTCAAACTATTTTTAAAACATTTATATTACCCTTAAATGATTTTTAAAACAATTAAAATCATTTTTAAATAATCACCATTAATATATAAATATTAATGTACTATTCATCAAATATTAAAAGTCATTAATTATAACTTAAAATATTTTTTTAAATCCTTAATATCCTCTTTAAATGATTTTAAATAAATAAAACCATTTTTAAACTATTTATTTAATATAAATATTAAATAAACTTAATATCACAAATCATTAACTAAATATCATTAATATATAATTATTAATGAAATTATCTTCTATATATTAAAAGTTATATTTTATAACTCAAAATATCTATAAATACTTTATTTTCATTTAAAATGATTTTTAAAATATTAAAATCATTTTTAAACTAATTATTTAATATAATCAATAAATAACTTTAATATCATTAATATTAATTAATTAATGAAATTCATCACAAAATATTAAAAGTCATGAAAAATAACTTAAAATATTTTCTTATACCATAATATAATTTTTCATGATTTTTCATGAATTAAAACTATTTTAAATCATTTATTTAATATTATAATTAAATAAATAAATACCTTTATATTCCAAAATATTAAATATTTATGAAATATACTCAAAATAATTAAAAACTATTTTTCTGGACTTTAAAATATTTTTTAGAATTTAATAAGTATTTTAATAATTAAAATCTAAATTTTCTAATTTTTAAATCATTTTCTAAATTACGAAAATAAAATAAATAAAATCCGTCATTAAAAGGCTATAGCGACGAGACAACCGTCGCTATAGGTGTTCTTCATCTCAAAACAACATCGAAAGAAATTATTCGAGAGGCTACTTTGACCATGAATAACTTTTTTTGTCTTAATGAATATGGGAAATCTATGAATTGGGTCTTGTAGAGAAAATACGAGAATACAATTACCAACAATCATAACCTCTAAAAACATCGATCTGGGAATCGTTACCATCAAAGTAGTATCGGAAAGTCGTTCTTCGTGAAGAAACGATTCGTGATGCCTCTTTGGACCTCTATAACTTGATGATCGTGAAATTTTTACGTGATCTATCAATTCCAGTGTGTAGAAAACATGTAGGACTACAACTCCAACACTTAACATCATCATAACAACAAGAAATCAAGCATTTAAAGTATGGTCAAATCTTGTCAGAAAAATTAACACTTAGAAAATTAAGGTTACAGTTTTTGCTTTGAATTGACCACTTTGACCTTAAATAACTCTTAATCCGTAATATATATGGACCTGATTTTTTTTGGAGGTTAAATACCACATAAAAATATACACATATCAACCTTTAAACAACAAAAACAGTAAATAATCACAGAGATATAAGTCTTGACATTTGCCCAAAAATCACAGAATTCGGTTTTTCCAACTTGCTCAAATCTTCAAATTTTAGCACTTTGATGTTATGGGTTCATGATTTTACAACCCGAACATTAATAGACTCTCTATTACACTACTTTAAACAATCAATTGCATCAATTAACATCGAATCGAAGGATTTCTAGAATTTAGGATTTCCTACCTTTTCAAGCTTGATTTTTGATTTACGACTTCTTGATGCTTGATTTGTTGTTTGTGATGGTTGGGCTTTGTTTAGAGAGCTTATATGCTACAATAATTCGTAGGTTTTAGAGAGAGAAGCTTTAGGATGAGAGTTGGATGAATTTTAGTGTACAAAATATATTATCTCTCTCCAATCTATATATAAACCAAGTTAGATGCATTGGATGCTACTCAATGGTTGATTGAATCTGCATAATTGAGTCTTGGATGCTTAATTGGTAGGGTAAGTATGTTTGCCATGCTTTGCTAGCAAGATTCCTCCATAATACACTAATAAGCCAAAAACGGGCATTTTGGTAATTTTGCATATAATTTCATGGGGCATTTTTGTACATAGCAATTAAATGTAGTATTTAATCACTAGATGGTAATTCTTATCATTTACCAATTACTTCTTATCCTTTGGTAAATTAAAACATTTATACCATTAACATCGTAATTAAACTTAGATAATTTTAAATTAGGGTTTTGATTGAAAAATTAGGGTTTTCTAATTAGGGTTTCTTAACGCCATCAATTAGGGTTTCTAATTGACCATTAGGGTTCTCTAATTATATGTGTATGTTACTAACACGGTCATTACGATCTCTAACTTCAACCGATTAGGGTTGTAATAATTAGGGTTTGTCCTGATTATCGACATCTGAGATGATAATTAGGGTTTTCTTCTAATTATCGACATCTTATACACAATAACCTTCATATACACAAATCATTACTCATTCATATCTCATAATGCGAGGTTTAATAATTAGGGTTTCACGGAATGCGGTAATATCTATGACCTAATTGGTATCGTTCTTTCAATATTATCTGTCATGCACATTATACGATTACATAATTATTGTCTTTGTAAAATCATTATAACAATAATATAATATTATTATTCTCATCTCTTGATCACAATCCCAATTCGAGGTTTTGGATCTCATATCGACTTCTCTTTTCTTACACAACATCAATAATCAAGTTAAAATAATTAACTTAAATATTACGAACAAATCATATAATAAAATATTTATTATATAATTCTAATTATCACTTCATATATTATTTCCAATCATGTTATCATGGAAAATAATTAATAAAAATATTTCTGCTTCCAGAAATTAATTACCATAAAATATAATTTGTAGTAATTAATAATTCCAAAATTATTTCTAATTTTTAAAGAAATAAATATATTCGTATTTATCGTTCACATTACTAGACACTTATTCTCGTCATTAAATAAAAAAAAATTATATCATAAAATTTCTTATTTATTTTATTTAGGAAATCTCGGGTTATTACATTCACCCTCCCTTATAAGGATTCGTCCCCGGAATCACCGCTTTAAAACTCATATGCGAAGGGTACATAGCATATAATCATTGTGCGTAGATCTCGATCATACTTGATCGAGGCCGATCTTCTAACTATTCTCCATAACGCTTGTCTTTCGATAAGCGAAATTTGATTTCTAAAGAACTCAAATTCCTTCTCAAAAATTTCTTTATGAAATAATTTACTATCTATATAGCTATATTTTATACGAGAAAATCATATAAAATATTGAAGTTATTCGAATAGAACACGGAGTTCCATTTCCAAATACCACAAGATCCTCAATGCTTTCGATATCTTGAGCGACCATAATGAAGACACTTACGGTTTATTTAGTTTATCGCCCTATATCTTCTTGTCATTTCTCGTATTCACATTCCTTATCTCACTTCTCCTTCTTGAATAATCTTTCACCTTATAATCCATTGATTCACAAATAAAACATTATTATACATTCTTGAATTGGGATAATTGGAAGAGATATGTCTCTTACGCCCACAAACTTTCTTTTTTTTATCTCATTTCCCTTTTATCGTATAGGTGATAAAAGTTATCTTTTGCCCTTTCCGTTATCCTAACTATCATAAACGCTTTTCTTGAGTCACTTAATCCTCTATACCCTAGCAATAGGATTTCCTTAAAGTCTTTGGCGTTAAACGTTTGATTATCTGGTTGATCTTCCACAATGGTTTTTTTTTTTTTCGTCACGGTGGCATAATCATAAATTATTCTTCATTTCCTTAGATTCTAAGCCTCATCGTATACGTTCAACATATAACACAAAATTTTCTACTCAAATACTCATGTAATCAAAATATTGGATTTGAAACTTGGTTTACTATATTAACCAATATTCAGATAAATATATGCTACTTTTATAACAACTTACTTCATTAATCCAACTTGTGACACTCATGGTACTTCCAACCATAGCACCTCACATTAATAGAACTTAACATACCATAGCACATATTGCTTTAAACATCGCCAATTATCCCTTTGTGACTACAACGAATGGGGATTTAAAATCTTGACCAACACAAAGGTTGAAATATAGTTCATTACTTATCACACATATTACATAACATAACCCATACTACTTATCTACCAAGCCTTTCTTCTCTGGACATTCATTAAGCTCGATGTCCTTCCATTCCACAATTAAAACATTCACCTTTCTTATAGTTGGGGCAGCGAGGAGAGGTATGTCCCTCACAAAGCAAATATAACATATATCTTCTTCCCTTTCTTCTTATCGGGTTTTCCTAAGTCGGGGATCTTCTATCTTTCTTTTCCCTTTACCTCTCGGAGCTGAACACGATGTGTTGCTTGAGGCTCCCATCTGGTCAATTTGGATTTTGAGCTTATCTTGCTCTTCCATTGTTTCTTTTAATGCTTTTCGCAGTTGAATATTAAGCAACTTTTCTATCTCCCACAACCTTTCTAGTGAAGAAACCTTGTTCTCCAGATCCTGCACCTCCGTTGATGCTTGAGCAGCTTCAACTTTAGTGTCTGAATCACTATTTGTCAAATCCACCATTTCTGGATCTGATACTACGTTTTCCACTATAGCCACCTTGTCCGATTTGGGTTCTTGGTAAGCTTCTATTTCAGCTGTTGGCCTCGATATTAGCTCGGGGGTATGGATCTGATCCTTCTTATTCCACATATCTTTTCCACGGACATCTACATACATAAGTTACCACGATTAGCATATAGTATATATACCACGACAATCAAGAGTTTTATATCGTTGTCTCTTATTTTGTTTGACGATAAATTTATTCAATTCTCATCAACGCCTATCTCTCTCTGAAAGCGCGCCCATCCACTCAGCGTCGAATCGTATGAAAGGCGATGTCTAAAGCTGCTCAAGGTATATATATCCTTGTGTCTTTGGCTTCTATCTCAACCTTCAAATGTCTGTCTGTATCTCCTCATGCTCCAACCTCCTCGTAGAACTCTGCTAACTCCATCTCGTGTTCGGTGGAGCGTCGTCCTTATCTATTGTTTAGAAATCGGAAAGTACGATTACGTACCTCACTTTTGCTCGACTCTAACCTTTAAGTCATCTTTCCTAACTAACAAATCTCTTATCACCTCACTTTATGCATGTACTCCTCGCTAGAGTCCATCGTCTCTTGGGTCAAGGAATTACTATTTTGACTTTCGTCATCCATCCTATGACCACAATAAGCGAGACAACATCATTCTTGAAATAAAATATATTCATCATTACAATGAAGTAATATTTTATTTAGTACCACTAAAACTTCGATGAATCTCTTTAACTCATCATATCCTATAACTTCTTAACTTTAGAGTACTTAAGTCTCTTGGTTCATTGAATATTTATCTTAACTTTAGATCCTCCATTCTACTAAGGTTATAACCTAGGTTTACGCATTCTAAACGTTTATAACCTATACTTTGATACCAACTTTGTGGCGACCCCAAATCCGGATACTTGAAACCCGAACTTCGGTTCTCCACGATACCATTTCTTTAAAATTGAATAATACTAAATAATAATACATTCAAACTTAATTTACATACATCAAAGTTTACTTCCCAGTCGTGACCTTCAAATACATTCCTTACAATACGACAATAGATTCCATTGTCTTACTAACTATAACCATTAACTCATACTAAATCTCATTTGAATAGCTTTTCTTTTCCTTGTTAGGTGCACGAGCCTTGAATTCGATCGTCGCATCTTGAAAACATTTAATTTAAGCAAGGATGAGCATTTGAGTGCCCAACAAGTAATAGCAATTATAAATATAAAATTTGAAAGAATATAAGTATTCTCTTTACATAACACTTCAACAACGAAGCAAAAGTTGTGAAGTAATGTCCGTCTTGATAAAAGATTCACATAACAACTCTCTTTCAAATTCTTGAAATGAGGCTCCACCCATGAATAGGGTTTAAGAAACATACTATGAACATTGTTTTTTCATTTTTCGAAAAGGTTTAGCGAAAATCCATCCATAAACCGCTCTAGCTTCTTACGAATGCGGAGGGTGATCGGCCAGATTGTACCACAGATATTGATCAATACTACATAACTCTGAGCGAAATTCATCGTTTTATTCTCATCACCTTGAGCGCAAAAATCTTCCCATATAGGGATGTTCATACATGCACAGTTCCAAACCCAAGGTTTTAATCTTGCTCAACAATAATATGTAATTCAACATATATATATACGGGTAATTGACAAAGGTGTATCAACATGTGAATAAATGCCATGATTATCCAGTGAGGACACTTGTATAACCATTTAGAAATCAACTTAACGAATATATATACGAGTTAACATGTTGATAATCAAAGCGTACATAATACATGCGAGGGAATATAATAATTACTAAAACTTCTTACTCATGTCCATTGCATAAAGGAAATGCAAAGGTAAGATACTTTTTTGATTTCTTGATTACAAATCTCAACTTAGGTTTTATCTCTTTATCACAACCTATCAATAATCGGATCATTAGTTCGATTAGAACAATATATCATAACACATAGTCTTGTCTATTACGATTATTACATAGTCTAATCACGTCATCACATAATCGCGGTGATCATACTTTTAGTTCATATTCTATACTTGAAATATTTTTATACATTTTTCAAATATCTCATCCATGCTCTCTTCGAAGTCTTTTCTTTTTTTATAGGGTTTGACATTTGTCGGTGCGTCTGAAACGACTTTATCGGATAAATCTTGAAGTCTAAGACTCTTATTACATACCTCAACATCTGTAAATATCGGACATTTTACTTTTAATCATTTTCAATTTTTCCGAAATTGAAAAATTTAAAATAAATAAAATATCATCACTTTCAAGGGCTTATAGTGATATAAGCTGTTACTATATGGGTGCTCTTCATCAAATCTGAACTTCATAATTAGGTTCTCAAAATCGACTAGTTTGGTAAATTTATAACTTTCAAACATCGGAATCATAATTAAATGATTTAAACATTAAACAATTCCATTATCATTAATAATTAATTTATATTAAACTATTAATGAAACCATTGCCAAAATATAAAAGTTATTTATAATAACTCAAACTATTTTTAAAACATTTATATTACCCTTAAATGATTTTTAAAACAATTAAAATCATTTTTAAATAATCACCATTAATATATAAATATTAATGTACTATTCATCAAATATTAAAAGTCATTAATTATAACTTAAAATATTTTTAAATCCTTAATATCCTCTTTAAATGTTTTTTAAATAAATAAAACCATTTTTAAACTATTTATTTAATATAAATATTAAATAAACTTAATATCACAAATCATTAACTAAATATCATTAATATATAATTATTAATGAAATTATCTTCTAAATATTAAAAGTTATATTTTATAACTCAAAATATCTATAAATACTTTATTTTCATTTAAAATGATTTTTAAAATATTAAAATCATTTTTAAACTAATTATTTAATATAATCAATAAATAACTTTAATATCATTAATATTAATTAATTAATGATATTCATCACAAAATATTAAAAGTCATGAAAAATAACTTAAAATATTTTCTTATACCATAATATAATTTTTCATGATTTTTCATGAATTAAAACTATTTTAAATCATTTATTTAATATTATAATTAAATAAATAAATACCTTTATATTCCAAAAATATTAAATATTTATGAAATATACTCAAAATAATTAAAAACTATTTTTCTGGACTTTAAAATAATTTGTTAGAATTTAATAAGTATTTTTAATAATTAAAATCTAAATTTTCTACTTTTTAAATCATTTTCTAAATTACGGAAAATAAAATAAATAAAATCAAATCGCTAAAGGCTATAGCGACAGAATAAACGTCGCTATAGGTGTTCTTCATCTCAAGAACAACGTTAGAGATTATTCGAGGGGCTACTTTGACCATGAATAACTTTTTTCGTCTTAATGAATATGGGAAATCTATGAATTGGGTCTTGTAGAGGAAATACCAGAATACAATTACCAACAATCATAACCTCTAAAAAACATCAGATCTGGGAGAAATCGTACCTCAAAGTAGTACATGTCGAGATGTTTCTTCGTGAAGAAAACGATTCGTGATGCCTACTTTGGACCTCTATAACTTGATGATCGTGAAATTTTTACGTGATCTATCAATTCCAGTGTGTAGAAAACATGTAGGACTACAACTCCAACACTTAACATCATCATAACAACAAGAAATCAAGCATTTAAAGTATGGTCAAATCTTGTCAGAAAAATTAACACTTAGAAAATTTACGGGCTACCTGAATTTTTTGGCAGTTAATCTTCAATCAACCCACTTTGACCTTAAATAACTCTTAATCCGTAATATATATGGACTTTGATTCTTTTTGGAGGTTAAATACCACATAAAAATATACACATATCAACCTTTAAACAACAAAAACACTAAATAATCACGAGATCTATAAGTCTTGACATTTGCCCAAAAAATCACGTATTTTGGTTTTTTCCAACTTGCTCAAATCTTCAAATTTGAGCACTTTGATGTTATGGGTTCATGATTTTACAATCGAACATTAATAGACTCTCTATTACACTACTTTAAACAATCAATTGCATCAATTAACATCGAATCGAAGGATTTCTAAAATTTAGGATTTCTACCTTTTTTTCTTTGATTTTGATTTACGGCTTCTTGATGTTTACGATTTGTTGTTTGTGATGGTTGGGCTTTGTTTAGGGAGCTTATGCTACAATAATTAGTAGGTTTTAGAGAGAGAAGCTTAAGGATGAGAGTTGGATGAATTTTAGTGTACAAAATATATTATCTCTCTCAATCTATATATAAACCAAGTTAGATGCATTGGATGCTACTCAATGGTTGATTGAATCTGCATAATTGAGTCTTGGATGCTTAATTGGTAGGGTAAGTATGTTTGCCATGCTTTGCTAGCAAGATTCCTCCAATAATACACTAATAAGCCAAAAAAGGGCATTTTGGTAATTTTGCATATAATTTCATGGGCATTTTGTACATAGCAATTAAATGTAGTATTTAATCACTAGATGGTAATTCTTATCATTTACCAATTACTTTTATCCTTTGGTAAATTAAAACATTTATACCATTAACATAAATAATTAAACTTGATAATTTTAAATTAGGGTTTTGATTGAAAAATTAGGGTTTTCTAATTAGGGTTTCTTAACGCCATCAATTAGGGTTTCTAATTGACCATTAGGGTTCTCTAATTATATGTGTATGTTACTAACACGATTCATTACGATCTCTAACTTCAACCGATTAGGGTTGTAATAATTAGGGTTTGTCTGATTATCGACATCTGACGATAATTAGGGTTTTCTTCAATTATCGACATCTTATACACAATAACCTTCATATACACAAATCACTTTACTCGGTCATATCTCATAAATCGAGTTTAATAATTAGGGTTTCACAATGAGGGTAATATCTATGACCTAATTGGTTGTCATTGCTCAATATTATCTGTCACTTTATACGATGATACATAATTATTGTCTTTGTAAAATCATTATAACAATAATATAATATTATTATTCTCATCTCTTGATCACAATCCCAATTCGGGGTTTGGATCTCATATCGACTTCTCTTTCTTTACACAACATCAATAATCAAGTTAAAATAATTAACTTAAATATTACGAACAAATCATATAATAAAATATTTATTATATAATTCTAATTATCACTTCATATATTATTTCCAATCATGTTTTCATGGAAAATAATTAATAAAAATATTTACCTTACTAAAATTAATTACCATAAAATATAATTTGTAGTAATTAATAATTCCAAAATTATTTCTAATTTTTAAAGAAATAAATATATTAGTATTTATCGTTCACATTACTAGACACTTATTCTCGTCATTAAATAAAAAAAAAAAATATCATCATAAATTTTCTTATTTATTTTATTTAGGAAATCTCGGGTTATTACATTCACCCTCCTTTATAAGGATTAAAGTCCCCGGAATCACCGCTTTAAAAACTCATATCGCGAAGGGTACATAGCATATAATCATTGTACGTAGATCTCGATCATACTTGATCGAACTGATCTTTAACTATTCTCCATAACGCTTGTCTATCTGATAAACAGAAATTTGATTTCTAAAAGAACTCAAATTCCTTCCTCAAAATTTCTTTATGAAATAATTTACTATCTATATAGCTATATTTTATACAGGAAAATCTATAAAATATTGAAGTTATTCCAAAAGAAACCTGGAGTTCCATTTCCAGCTGCCACAGTATCCTCAACTGCTACGATATCTTGAACGACCATAATGAAGACACTTACGGTTTATTTCGTTTATACCTTATATCTTCTTTGTCATTTCTCGTATTCACATTCCTTATCTCACTTCTCCTTCTTGAATAATCTTTCACCTTATAATCCATTGATTCACAAATAAAACATTATTTATACATTCTTGAATTGGGATAATTGGAAGAGATATGTCTCTTACCTTACAAACTTTCTCTTTATCTCATTTCCCTTTTATCGTATAGGTGATAAAAGTTATCTTTTGCCCTTTCCGTTATCCTAACTATCATAAACGCTTCTACTGAGTCACTTAATCCTCTATACCCTAGCAATAGGATTTCCTTAAAGTCTTTGGCGTTCGACGTTTGATTATCTGGTTGATCTTCCACAGCTGGTTTTCGTTTTCGTCACGGTGGCATAATCATAAATTATTCTTCATTTCCTTAGATTCTAAGCCTCATCGTATACGTTCAACATATAACACAAAATTTTCTACTCAAATACTCATGTAATCAAAATATTGGATTTGAAACTTGGTTTACTATATTAACCAATATTCAGATAAATATATGCTACTTTTATAACAACTTACTTCATTAATCCAACTTGTGACACTCATGGTACTTCCAACCATAGCACCTCACATTAATAGAACTTAACATACCATAGCACATATTGCTTTAAACATCAGCTATCCCTTTGTGACTACAACAGTCGGGATTTAAAATCTTGACCAACACAAAGGTTGAAATATAGTTCATTACTTATCACACATATTACATAACATAACCCATACTACTTATCTACCAAGCCTTTCTTCCTGGGACATTCATTCGCCGATGTCCTTCCATTCCACAATTAAAACATTCACCTTTCTTATAGTTGGGGCAGCGAGGAGAGGTATGTCCCTCACAAACGTATAAATATAACATATCTTCTTCCCTTTCTTCTTATCGGGTTTCCTAAGTCGGGATCTTCTATCTTTCTTTTTCCCTTACCTCTCGGAGCTGAACACGATGTGTTGCTTGAGGCTCCCATCTGGTCAATTTGGATTTTGAGCTTATCTTGCTCTTCCATTGTTTCTTTTAATGCTTTTCGCGATTGAATATTAAGCAACTTTTCTATCTCCCACAACCTTTCTAGTGAAGAAACCTTGTTCTCCGGATCCTGCACCTCCGTTGATGCTTGGCGACTTCAACTTTAGTGTCCGAATCACTATTTGTCAAATCCACCATTTCGGATCCGATACTACGTTTTCCACTATAGCCACCTTGTCCCGATTTGGGTTCTTGGTAAGCTTCTATTTCAATTTGTTGGCCTCGATATTAGCTCTGGGGTATGGATCTCGATCCTTCTTATTCCACATATCTTTTCCACCGGACATCTACATACATAAGTTACCACGATTAGCATATAGTATATATACACGAATCAAGAGTTTTATATCGTTGTCTCTTATTTTGTTTGACGATAAATTTATTCAATTCTCATCAACGCCTATCTCTCTGCCGAAAGGCAGCTCCATCCACTCTGCATCGAATCGTATGAAGGCGATGTCTAAAGCCTGCTCCAAGGTATATATCCTGGTGTCTTTGGCTTCTATCTCAACCTTCAAATGTCCTATCAGATCTCCTTACTGCTCCAACCTCCCTCGTAACTCGCTTTAACTCCATCTCGTGTTCGGTGAGCGGCGTCCTTGTACTTCATTTCAAAATGCGGAGAGTGCGATTACGTACCTCCTACTTTGCTCGACTCTAACCTTTAAGTCATCTTTCCTAACTAACAAATCTCTTATCACCTCACTGTCTGTGTACTCCTCGCTAGAGTCCATCGTCTCTTGGGTCAAGGAATTACTATTTTGACTTTCGTCATCCATCCTATGACCACAATAAACGAGACAACATCATTACTGAAATAAAATATATTCATCATTACAATGAAGTAATATTTTATTTAGTACCACTAAAACTCGATGAATCTCTTTAACTCATCATATCCTATAACTTCTCGCCAGAGTACTTCGTCTCTTGGTTCATTGAATATTTATCTTAACTTTCGTCCTCCATTCTACTAAGGTTATAACCTAGGTTTCGCATTCCTAACGTTTATAACCTACAGCTTTGATACCAACCTGTGGCGACCCCAAATCCGGATACTTGAAACCCGAACTCGGTTCTCCACGATACCATTTCTTTAAGCTGAATAATACTAAATAATAATACATTCAAACTTAATTTACATACATCAAAGTTTACTTCCCAAGTAACCGTGACCTTCAAATACATTCCTTAAATATCTGACAATAGATTCCATTGTCTTACTAACTATAACCATTAACTCATACTAAATCTCATTCAATAGCTTTTCTTTTCCTTGTTAGGTGCTCGAGCCTTGTGTCGATCGTCGAATCGAAAACATTTAATTTAAGCAAGGATGAGCATTTGAGTGCCCAAAAGTAATAGCAATTATAAATATAAGTTGAAAGAATATAAGTATTCTCTTTACATAACACTTCAACAACGAAGCAAAAGTTGTGAAGTAATCCGTACTGATAAAAGATTCACATAACAACTCTCTTTCAAATTCTTGAAATGAGGCTCCACCCATGAATAGGGTTTAAGAAACATACTATGAACATTGTTTTTTCATTTTCAAAAGGTTTAGCGAGAATCCATCCATGAAACCGCTCTAGCTTACTGCAGATGCGGAGGGTGATCGGCCAGTTGTACCTGTCAGACGAATCTATACTACTCTCGAACGAAATTCATCGTTTTATTCATCGCCTCGAAAGCAAAAATCTTCCCATATAGGGATGTTCATACATGCACAGTTCCAAAACCCAAGGTTTTAATCTTGCTCAACAATAATATGTAATTCAACATATATATATACGGGTAATTGACAAAGGTGTATCAACATGTGAATAAATGCC
Source organism: Panax ginseng (assembly GCA_020205605.1). Taxonomy (NCBI): domain Eukaryota; kingdom Viridiplantae; phylum Streptophyta; class Magnoliopsida; order Apiales; family Araliaceae; genus Panax; species Panax ginseng. The sequence continues at coordinate 127,979,876 of CM035145.1, read as the reverse complement.
ATGATTATCCAAGTGGGGACACTTGTATAACCATTTAGAAATCAACTTAACGAATATATATATACGAGTTAACATGTTGATAATCAAAGCGTATATAATGCATGCGAATATAATAATTCGAAACTTCTTACTCATGTCCATTGCATAAAGGAAATGCAAAGGTAAGATACTTTTTCGATTCACCGATTACAACTCTCAACTTAGGTTTTATCTCTTTATCACAACCTATCAATAATCGGATCATTCGCTCGATTAGAACAATATATCATAACACATAAATCTTTTCATTACAATTAAAGACATAGTCTAATCACGTCATCACATAATCGCAGTGATCATACTTTTAGTTCATATTCTATACTTGAAATATTTTTATACATTTTTCAAATATCTCATCCATGCTCTTACAGAAGTCTTTTCTTTTTATTATAGGGTTTGACATTTGTTTGCGTCTTCGACGACTTTATCGGGTAAATCTTTAGTCTAAGACTCTTATTCTATACCTCAACATCTCGTAAATATCGGACATTTTACTTTTTAATCATTTTCAATTTTCCGAAATTGAAAATTTAAAATAAATAAAATCATCACTCGAGGGCTTATAGTGATATAAGCTGCTTACTATGGGTGCTCTTCATCAAATCTGGACTTCATAACCTAGGTTCTCAAGTCACTAGTTTGGTAAAATATAACTTTCAAACATCGAATCATAATTAAATGATTTAAACATTAAACAATTCCATTATCATTAATAATTAATTTATATTAAACTATTAATGAAACCATTGCTAAAATATAAAAGTTATTTATAATAACTCAAACTATTTTTAAAACATTTATATTACCCTTAAATGATTTTTAAAACAATTAAAATCATTTTTAAATAATCACCATTAATATATAAATATTAATGTACTATTCATCCAAATATTAAAAGTCATTAATTATAACTTAAAATATTTTTAAATCCTTAATATCCTCTTTAAATGTTTTTTAAATAAATAAAACCATTTTAAACTATTTATTTAATATAAATATTAAATAAACTTAATATCACAAATCATTAACTAAATATCATTAATATATAATTATTAATGAAATTATCTTCTAAATATTAAAAGTTATATTTTATAACTCAAAATATCTATAAATACTTTATTTTCATTTAAAATGATTTTTAAAATATTAAAATCATTTTTAAACTAATTATTTAATATAATCAATAAATAACTTTAATATCATTAATATTAATTAATTAATGATATTCATCACAAAATATTAAAAGTCATAGAAAATAACTTAAAATATTTTCTTATACCATAATATAATTTTTCATGATTTTTCATGAATTAAAACTATTTTTAAATCATTTATTTAATATTATAATTAAATAAATAAATACCTTTTATATTCCAAAAATATTAAATATTTATGAAATATACTCAAAATAATTAAAAACTATTTTTCGGACTTTAAAATAATTTGTTAGAATTTAATAAGTATTTTTAATAATTAAAATCTAAATTTTCTACTTTTTAAATCATTTTCGGAAATTACAGAAAATAAAATAAATAAAATCCGTCGCTAAAGGCTATAGCGACAGACAACCGTCGCTCTAGGTGTTCTTCATCTCAAGAACACTGTCAGAGACAGTTCAAGGGGGCTACTTTGACCATGAATAACTTTTTGGTCTTAATGAATATGGGAAATCTATGAATTGGGTCTTGTAGAGGAAATACCAGAATACAATTACCAACAATCATAACCTCTAAAAAACATCAGATCTGGGAGAAATCGTACCTCAAAGTAGTCATCGAGCTGTTTTCCGTGAAAAACAGATTAAGTGATGCCTACTTTGGACCTCTATAACTTGATGATCGTGGAATTTTTTACGTGATCTATCAATTCCGATTATAGAAAACATGTAGGACTACAACTCCAACACTTAACATCATCATAACAACAAGAAATCAAGCATTTAAAGTATGGTCAAATCTTGTCGGAAAAATTAACACTTAGAAAATTACAGGCTACCTGAATTTTTTCGTTAATGCCAACCCCACTTTGACCTTAAATAACTCTTAATCCGTAATATATATGGACCTGATTTTTTTTGGAGGTTAAATACCACATAAAAATATACACATATCAACCTTTAAACAACAAAAACAGTAAATAATCACAGAGATATAAGTCTTGACATTTGCCCAAAAATCACAGAATTCGGTTTTTCCAACTTGCTCAAATCTTCAAATTCGTGCACTTTGATGTTATGGGTTCATGATTTTACAACCCAGAACATTAATAGACTCTCTATTACACTACTTTAAACAATCAATTGCATCAATTAACATCGAATCGAAGGATTTCTAGAATTTAGGATTTCCTACCTTTTCAAGCTTGATTTTTGATTTCTGGCTTCTTGATGCTTCTGATTTGTTGTTTGTGATGGTTGGGCTTTGTTTAGGGACTGATATGCTACAATAATTCGTAGGTTTTAGAGAGAGAAGCTTAAGGATGAGAGTTGGATGAATTTTAGTGTACAAAATATATTATCTCTCTCCAATCTATATATAAACCAAGTTAGATGCATTGGATGCTACTCAATGGTTGATTGAATCTGCATAATTGAGTCTTGGATGCTTAATTGGTAGGGTAAGTATGTTTGCCATGCTTTGCTAGCAAGATTCCTCCAATAATACACTAATAAGCCAAAAAGGGCATTTTGGTAATTTTGCATATAATTTCATGGGCATTTTTGTACATAGCAATTAAATGTAGTATTTAATCACTAGATGGTAATTCTTATCATTTACCAATTACTTCTTATCCTTTGGTAAATTAAAACATTTATACCACAACATCGTAATTAAACCCGATAATTTTAAATTAGGGTTTTGATTGAAAAATTAGGGTTTTCTAATTAGGGTTTCTTAACGCCATCAATTAGGGTTTCTAATTGACCATTAAGGTTCTCTAATTATATGTGTATGTTACTAACACAGTCATTACGGTCTCTAACTTCAACCGATTAGGGTTGTAATAATTAGGGTTTGTCCTAATTATCGACATACAGCAGTAATTAGGGTTTTCTTCTAATTATCGACATCTTATACACAATAACCTTCATATACACAGTCACTACTTTCGGTCATATCTAAATCGAGTTTAATAATTAGGGTTTCACAAATGAGGGTAATATCTTTATGACCTAATTGACCGTCATTCTTCAATATTATCTGTTACATACATACACACGAGACATAATTATTGTCTTTGTAAAATCATTATAACAATAATATAATATTATTATTCTCATCTCTTGATCACAATCCCAATTCGGGGTTTGGATCTCATATCGACTTCTCTTTCTTACACACAGATCAATAATCAAGTTAAAATAATTAACTTAAATATTCGAACAAATCATATAATAAAATATTTATTATATAATTCTAATTATCACTTCATATATTATTTCCAATCATGTTATCATGGAAAATAATTAATAAAATATTTACGCTTACGTAAATTAATTACCATAAAATATAATTTGTAGTAATTAATAATTCCAAAATTATTTCTAATTTTTAAAGAAATAAATATATTAGTATTTATCGCTCACATTACTAGACACTTATTCTCGTCATTAAATAAAAAAAAAATTATACGCAAATTTTCTTATTTATTTTATTTAGGAAATCTCGGGTTATTACAAGCGCTACTCTGCAGAATGTCCAGAAATGAAATATTTTTAATATTCAAGTCTAGCAACGTGATAGCAACTTAATTTAATGAACATAAAACTATGTTATAAATATAATGAGATGTTAAAATAGATACTTAACATGTAAATAACATAATTACATGTGGATTGAATTATTGAATACATAATTAGCTTGTTATTCATGATGTGTAAATTATGTGACAAAGTGGTAAATGAACTAAGTATAGTTAATAATCAAGTAGACAAAGAGAATGAGTTTATGATGATTAGTTAAGTTATAATTAATAGGTATTGTGAATATGAATGATATGTAGGATTAAATTCAAAGAACGTGCTTAGTTAAAGTGTAATCTACGCACGAGACAAGTTTCCTAACCCTACTTGTCATTATTTTTCAAGTTTATTATTTACCTCGAGTAAATTATCATTACTATTATTCAAGTTCAAATATTATATTAAAGATTGATTATCTTTTCAAAGCATGATTCAGTTATACAATAATTGTCCTATTGTATACTTTTGAGATTATTATTCAAATCGAATATCATTATTGTTGAACCTGATTAGACTAGTGAACTTTATTGATTCAACTAGTCCTTAGTTGATGAACGTTCTAAATTTCAGAACCCTTATTGAATTATCCAAACCAAACTTCCTTTGGTGAGGACTCGAATGTCAAATTGAGATGAACAACCCTGCAAAGGGATTTACTTATGCGTTAGTGTGACGACCCCAAAATAGGTCCATTCCATCCAACCCATTCTGAGTCGCCAAATACATGGTACAGAAAATAACTACAACTTTATTACAACAATTGTCGTACAAAATACAACAACACATATGTTGTGAGTTTGGATATAAATATATACTAACTGTGACTCATGTCCCAATCGTGGATAGCACGTCACAATGACACCTTACATAAAGGTATAGTCAAAAACTTTTTTAGAAATTAGAATTTTTGGGAAGTGCTCAAGGAAACCTTCGTACATGGGAGGCCATGCTTCTAGGTTATGATAGATATCATATGGCCACAAAATTATCCTTGGTTGACCCAATAGACCCCAAAGAAAAACGAGAAGATTACTATCATATTCTTCCCAATGGTGAGTCTTCTCTTGACTTATCATTATCTCCACTGTCTCAAATTGAGAATTATACTTCAAACAAACACCAAAATTATATAGGTAGTGCTCGTAAATATACTCAGCAAGTGGATGAGCACAACCCTGTCTTATGATGACACGAGATTGTATGTCATTAGACATCTTGTATGATAGTGGCAAAACACCCTTCCAACGTTGGGTTCGCCTCACCCTCAACAGCTATAGACCACCGTTCTATTCCCCTATTATCCCCCACTCGACCCAGCTACACTTTTATTATCTAAAAGGAATTGTGAAGCAAAAGGGTGAGCACAACTAGCTCAGTAAAGAATATCATGACTAAAGATAAATAAATTATCAATAGCCTTCAACAGTAATAAATCAGAGATTTAGAACATATGGTAGATGATAAAAAATTTCAACCATAGTTGCAGCGGAACGAGCAATCCATTAGAAGAGTCAAATAGACTACAAAGTCTATTATCTCTCCACATTAAAAGTCCACCAACAATGTTTTATCCCTGTAACATCAATCAACAGTTCCTTTCCACAATCATATGAATAACTCATAATCATAATTGTGATTCTAAATTTCTCTTCTCATCCAGGACGAAGATAATTTACATCACCTGTCTTTACCTGAAACATCAAAGATCGTGGTTATACCAAATCACAGTTCTTGTTCATAATTATATTAATAAATTCATCTTTGCACTACGGGCCAAAGATATTCATTATCATTTCATCTTTGCACTACAGGCGAAAGATATTCAACAACAGGTCATTTTTGCAATACAAGCCAAAGATATTCAACAACAGATCATCTTTGCACTACATGCTAAAGATATTCAACAACAGATCATCTTTGCACCACTGGCCAAAGATATTCAACAACAGGTCATCTTTACACTACGGGCCAAAGATATTTATTAACAGTTCATCTTTGCACTACTGGCCAAAGATATTCATTAACAGTTCATCTTTGCACTACTGGTCAAAGATATTCATCAACAATTCATCTTTGCACTACAGGCCAAAGATATTAATATCTCAAAGAAATATATAATCATTTCAGAATTTATATAAACAATAATTATAACCATGTTGATCAATTCACATTTGCACTTTAGCTAAAGATATTCAATTATAAATTTAATGGTCATGATCATACCAGTCACAATTTAACTTTTCACTACTGGCCAAAGAGAACCCTAGTCATGATCATACCAATAATCTACTCATCTTTACACTCCAGTGAAAGAGAATTTCAATATCAGGGTTATAAAAATATTATATATGATAATAAAATCAATATAATCAATATATAGTTTTAATCTCCAGAGTAATATTCATAAATCAACTACAATTTGGTTAGAAAAAGAAACCAATTTTGTAGTGAATAGTACCCGTGAATAGTAACTCATGAATAGTAACTCATGAATAGTAACCCTGACACAAAAAAGGTAGAAATTTCACAATAAAATCTATACCAATATTTCGGTATAATGATATTGAAAGAATAACATTTCTTAAACTTATAAATAATTTATTTTAACTATTTACACTTTACTAAATAATGCATTTAATCATCATAAAATGCCAAACTTATAAGGTTTCATCACCAATAACCAAAACCCTCATCAAAAATCTGTATATACCACATATACGATTCTCAAGCCATAAAATCATATTTTCCAATTTTCTTCCTTCACATAACATATTTAACTCATTTATTCATAACTAGTCCATTTTCATGAAAAATACCAAATCAGTTCTAAAACTATTTCTTTTCTGGGATTTAGCAGAATATAGTCTCATATTGAACATATATTTTTCTTAGAATTTTTAAAATTCATTTACTATTTTTCATATGGCTAAAATCGCCGAATATTTAGACATTTATCATAAATTATACTTTTATCCAAAAATTCCGAAATTCATAGAGTACACTGATATTATATAGATGTACTCCCAATAAAAATTTCATCAATTTTGGAGTTAACCATAAGGAGTTATAAGGCGTTACTTTTAAAATAGTCTTTTCTCATAAAATTCATAACTCTTAATCTATACATCCAAAAATCACCATTTTTGAACACAATCAATAAAACTCATCAACATATCATTTCAAATTTTTCCAGAATTTTCTGAAGGTCAGAAGAAGTACGAACTGAAAAACATAATAACTCTTAAAATCTCTTACTATCCCTTACCTCAAAAGAGTAGCACTTCTGACTGGATATCGGATATGACGCTGAAGGAAACTTGCACTGATGAATCTCAACTCACCAAGTATCTAAATACTCACAAAATACACTCAATAATCTAGAGAGAGAAAGAGAGAAAACTTATTTCTGGTGTGATTTTTAATTTTAACTTAGCCCTCTATTTATAGGAAAATTTTAGCAAACTTGACCTGCAACCTGATGGCTTTACCTGCTACATTTCCCACCCACCACATTTGAAATAAAATTCAGCACATTTCTTCACCAACCACAAGTGGGGCCCATTCAATTCTAGAATTTTCCACCAAAATGCTAAATTCGGATACTTCAACAATTTCTGAACCATTCACCTCTTAACAAATCATATGTTCAATTTTAACGGTTCAAAATTTGTGGACATATACTCAACTTATATATGTATAACATATCCAAAAATTACAACGATCCAACTACGGATTAAAATTATAACTCACACAATATATCTCAAAAAACCTTTGGTTTAATTTTTAATACCTTCATTCCGACAAAAAAATCTTGATAAAATACCTCAACATTAATTCCTTCATTTATAACCACATAAATAAATCTATCATTTATATCCACATCAAATAAATATTTCCTTATCATATAAATCAATAATTAATTATTCACAAATAATATTACAGAATCACAATTAGGTGACCAAACCTCTCCTTGATGAAACTTTCTAGACATTGCCAATAATGCTATCTAATAATATTATTCAAATAATATGAATTATTGATCCGATAATGAGAAATATTGTGCGTTGATAATTATTAAAACAACAATAATATAAAATATCAACGCAACTATTGAATCAATAAAATAAAATATTGAGCAATAATTTACTATAACAATTATTGAGTAGTGCCTTCTTACGTAAGAATCAATAATTCAAAATATCTTGTAATACCGTATCTAACTATCACTGCGAACAACGCGTATTACTTTATTTTACCAACCGGTATTCCAACGATTGTTAATTGATAATAACTACGCCGTTATTTATAAAAACTCAAATTTGTCGTTTTCTTCATCCGAATAAGTTATCCGTTATGGGGCCCACAAATGGTTGCTACATGGGTAAATGCGAATATTCCCAAGCGGAAAAGAATATTCCACGACCAAACGAATATTCCCCGACAACAATAAGTATTTTATAGCCACTTGCTTATTTTGAAAAAATTTCATATATCACCCTTAACTTTAATTTTTTATCAATTTAACCATTTACTAAATTGGAAAATTGAATACTTTTATTTCATAAAATTCGGGGTCTTACAGTTAGCGTTAAGATATTGTGCCGCATGTATGGTACTAAATTTGATCCCCTAAGTACGAGTAGAAAGGTCCATAGTCTTATGACTGTTAAAGGTTTCAAGTATAACCCTTGATAACCTAGGACATAGTTCAAGGTCTTATGGCCCTCATAATTCTTTTGATTCTTGTTATTCATTCTTGATTCAAAAGTTGAGCTTTTATTCAGATGTCTTTGATTTACTCGTATGTTATTATACTGTTATTTCATTATTATACTTGTGGGAAATAGTGCTCACTCTTGCTTAATAATAACATTGCAGTTAAGAACGAAAGAACTAATGAACCTTCCACTAGTAAAGGCAAGGGTAAAGTTAGCAAGTGATGAAGACTTGTTATTTTATTAGATGATGTATTCATGTTTAAGACTTGAGTTAATGATGTTGTTAAGACTTATTTGTTTAAGATTCTTCACAGATGTTTAAGGTTAGTTTAACCTGGGATTGTATTATTATTCAGATGTTGTAACCCTTAAGGGGAAGATTTTTATTCTATCTATTGCATGGCTTGCATTTTTATGGGTAGATAGATAGATGATATTTGTACAGTGAACACCAAATCCCGTGGAATTGAAGTACCCAGATTTGGGGGTGTCACAAGTTGGTATCAAAGCTGTAGGTTATGAACCTTAGGTGGGGGAACAACCTTAGGTAGTAGCCTTATAGAAAGAAGATAGTGATGGAAAACTCTTATCGAGTTATAAGAAATGAATTTATGACTGTTAAAGGTTTCAAGTATAACCCTTGATAACCTAGGACATAGTTCAAGGTCTTATGACCCTCAGAATTCTTTTGATTCTTGTTATTCATTCTTGATTCAAAAGTTGAGCTTTTATTCAGATGTCTTTGATTTACTCGCATGTTATTATCTATAATCGTTATTTCATTATTATACTTGTGGGCAATAGTGCTCACTCTTGCTTAATAATAACATTGCAGTTAAGAACGAAAGAACTGATGAACCTTCCACTAGTAAAGGCAAGGGTAAAGTTAGCAAGTGATGAAGACTTGTTATTTTATTAGATGATGTATTCATGTTTAAGACTTGAGTTAATGATGTTGTTAAGACTTATTTGTTTATGATTCCACACAGATGTTTAAGATTAGTTTAACTTGGGATTGTATTATTATTATTCAGATGTTGTAACCCTTAAGGGGAAGATTTTTATTCTATCTATTGCATGGCTTGCATTTTTATGGGTAGATAGATAGATGATATTTGTACAGTGAACACCAAATCTCGTGAAATTGAAGTACCCGAATTTGGGGGTGTCACAGGTGCTCTAGTTACAGAATGCCAAGCCAAGGCCAGCGCCTCGTGAAAGTAGTATACACACAAGTCAATCATGTTTAATGATAAAGCATATACTTTGTAACAATATTATTCATTTATTAATGAAAGAATTGTTTAATTAAAGGCTTTTAACTTATCTATATGGTGCTTTTAGAATTCTTTTAGAATCATATGCTTATCTACATATGTGATAAACCTATAGTTTTAAGCAATGTTTTTAGAATCATGATGAGATCATGCTAATGAGATCTAAATTCTTAGATAACTTAAGACTAAAATTGTTTCAAATCATTGGATTACTAAAAAATGGATTAGTGAATCCGGATAGATTGATACATACGTTGCTTGCTCATTGGATGAGGATGATTGATCTCATGATCATTTGTATGAAGACACTAAAACAAGTATGTAGGTACTTATTGGAGAATAAGTTCAGTAAACGTGGCTCGCTAAAGAATACCTAATGGAGTTTTACTTGTTTGTCAATAGGAATTCATGTAGTGATAATAGTACAAGTGCTCCTTAGACTTGAGATCATTATAGTATCTTGTGTATGATAAATTATACTTTGACATATTCCTTAAGATCTTTAGGGTATATCAAAGGGGTGTAACAAGTTGTACATGGAGATAATGAATGATCAACAAAGAATCTACCGCTTCTAGTAAAAAAAGAGAAATTTCCTATGTGATTCGATAAATGACAACCCAAAGAGTCCTTGGCAAAGCGAAATGAAATTAGAAAGGAGTTTCTAATTTGCGTTATTTGGAGTTGTGCATTTAAGAATCGAAATACATATAATTAAATAAAATAAAACTTGACAGTAATTTCATGTCTTATATTTAATTGAGACATTGTATGATGGAAAGATTGAATTGTACGATAACTATTTACTCAAGGGTTCTTTTATGATTAATGTTGAAATCTATATTATTTGAAAAGTCGTTGATTGCTAAGGAGGCTTATCCTTATTGTAGAATATATATTATTTATTTAAATAGATTATTAGCTTAATTTATTTATTTAAATAAGATTAGAATTATTCTAATTAATTTATTCGCAACCGATTTAATATGAAGAACCTAAAGGGCCATAAAAGGAAGAATAATTATTTAAGAAGCAAATGGCATAATCGTGATAATAAGTTAAGTGTATTTAATTTAATCTATGGTGATAGAATAAATTAAATAGATTAATATTTATTATTTAATATTTTGAAAATATTAAATATAAATTAATAAGAGGAGTCTTATTATTATTATTTAATTCTTAAAGGAGTTTGGGAATTAATTAATAAGAGTACTCTCATATATTCCTAATAAGATTAGGATGCTAATTAATTAAAAGAGTTTAATTAATTATTCCTAATAAGATTAGGAGCCTAATTAATTAAAGGAGTTTATTTAATTAAAATAAAATCCAATTTCTTAATTATTAAGGAGGGTTGCCCATATCTATAAATAAGAGGAGTCTTATTATGGGTGAGGGTTGATATTTTTCACAACACACGTGAATGATTTTTCCAAGAGTTGAGAGAGTACGTATTTTTTATAAAGATAAAAAAAACTAAGGTTTTGCGAAACACCCATCTTTTTGAATACTTTTTCTTTCTTGGTGGATCACCTCTTGAGGCCAAATATTTGGGTGGCTAACGTTGATCAAAGGAAGGAATCAAACCCGATGGATTCAAGTTGAACGTGAAAAGGATTAGAGGTGAACTTGTACCTGAGGAAACCAATTCTACAAGGGTATGAATTTAATCTTCATCTATTTTCATCTAATTAATAATTTCACATAAAGGATGATCCGGGTAATTGGTTTGTAAAATTTTAAAACTTTATTTTTACGCTTCCGCTTTACTTTGATGCAATTTGATTGTGTTCATGAATATTACAAACCTAACAGTGGTATCAGAGCCAAACCTTTATGCAAGTTATTAATTGTTCAGATTTGATATGTATGTTGATATGTGTTTGGAACATTTTTTTGGCATAATTATTTGTATATAATAAATTTTTTTGGGGAAAAACTGCATAATTCACGAACTAGAAAAAGCGATTACGACACCTTTGGTGCTTAGCAACGATTCTGATGTAATCTGGTATTTATGGCGTACGGTCCGGTTCGGAAGGGTGACCCGGTCATGGGCAGCTTATGACACCCCCAAAATAGGTCCACATAACCCATTCTGAGTCACCAAATATATGGTATAGAAACCAAATACAAACTTCATTAATACAACTGTCGTGCAAAATACGACAACACATGTGTTGTGAGTTTTAATACAAATATTGTCTTGTAGACAATATCCAAACTCAAATAAAGTCCTCATTATAATTATTAATACACTATTTTACAAAATAGTGAGGACTGCTATAATAACTATCTTGAACCATCACTCCACACCCCGACTAGTCCCAGCTATATTCTCGCCTCCTGAGAAGAACAATGGAATAAAAAGGAAAAGGGTGAGCTCAACTAGTCCAGTAAAAAATATTATGACTAAGATAATATAGAACAAATTATCATTAGTCCTTAACAGGGAAAAATCTGATAGAATACAATAGACAACAAGTTTTAGAATACAACTGCAGCGGAAACATCAATCCATTAGAAGAGTCAAGTAGAGCATGATATCTACTATCTTCTATGATTTAAAAGTCCATCATCAATATTTTATCCCTGTAACATCATTCAATAAATATTTCAAATCAACGAATTATTCATGCACTACGGGACAAGGATATTCGTTAGTATCACCAGTGGTCATGATCATGTCAAACACCTGTCCATCTATGCACTACGGGCCAAAGATAACTTTCACCACAAACCTTATCTGTAACATTAAATGTTATGATTATACTTGTAAGACCCCAACTTTTATGAATAAAGATTAAATTTTCTCGAAATATATTTTTGAATATAATGGTGTGGATATGATATAATGTTATATAAATGTGGGTAATATTTACAAATTTTGCAAAAAAAAGCACGTGGTTATATAATATTCGATTGGTGGGAATATTCGCTTTTAACAGAAATATTAAATGCGATGGCACAATCATTAGTAGACCCCCTACAACGAAAGTATTATCGTAGTTAGAAAATGACAAAATTATCTTTTATAAAAATAACGGTGAAAGTTTTACCGTTAAACTATTGAACTACCCAGGTAGTAAAAAATACGATGTCTGCTGTGGTTGCATAGTAGCACGATATTGATTATTGATGCTTACGTGAAAGTCACTTAGTTATACTCAATTATTGCTACAGTAATTGATGCATCATATCTCTCATATTATTGATTTAATTATTGTCACAGTATCATCTGTATAATATATATTATTATTAAATCAATAATTGAGATGACAAAGTTATTCATATTATTATTTGCAATATTGACAATGTCTATACAGAAGTTACATCGATGAGAGGTTTGGTCACCTAATTGCTTGGCAATAAGGAGAAATCCTTATCGAAAAGCCCCCTCTTTCTTGGGAACGACCTAGTTGTTAAATATTGTGAGTTATAATATTAATAATGAATAAGTTCGTGTTGATTAAAGATGAAATTGATAGTTCCATTGTGTTGGGATTATTACTGTTAGTGGAAATAGACATTTATTTCGATAATAATTGATGTCTGGAGGTTATATTGACCAATCGGGTAATTAATCGGATAAATGAGCAATTAATTGCTATTATTTCACATGCTTATAACTATTTGTTCACATGTGTGTACTATTGATTCACATTCATGTACTATTAGGGGAGGTGGTGCAAGATTGATAATACTTGCATGACTAAGTTAAAAAATGGAGGTATAGATGGAGGTAGTATACTGTAATTAGTTTTTTCACATGATTATACTATTAAGTCACAAGAATGAACTATTAATTCACATTATTTACTATTGGGGGAGGTGGTGCAATTTTGATAATACTTGCAGGACTAAATTAAAAATGAAGAAAAAGAGGAAGGTATTATACTGTAATATTTCGAGCCCCAAAATGTACAATTATCGAAAATATATTTTTCTATAAATAAAAGCTCATTTTTCTTTCATTCTCACCAATTCACTAAGCCTCACAAGAGCAATTATTATTGAGAGAAATTATAGAGAGAAAGAAGAAGAGAAGTTTTATACCTCACTAGTCCAGTATCCAGTTTCTTCTAAGGTAAGGGGTATTATTCTTTCGTATTCATGAAGAGAGGTATTTTCTTTTAATACTGTAAGTAAGGTTGTTATTCCATTCTTTATTATTATGTTGGAATAACTTTGTCTATCTGGCAATACCGCATACATGGTAAAATTCTTCATTATTCCATTCTTTATTATTATGTTGGAATAACTTTTCACGTCTGATACCTGCAGCATACATGGTGAAATTCTTACATTATTCCATTCTTTATTATTCTCATTTGGAATAACTTTGTCTGCATGCTGATCTATCGCGTATGCACGGTGAATTCTGTTGTTATTCCATTCTTTATTATTCATTTGAATATCACATGCATGCGATTACGCATGACACAGTTCCATTCTTTATTATTACATTGGAATATCACATGCATGTGGGTTACGCATGACTGGTTCCATTCTTTATCATTCTGTTGGAATAACTTTTGCGTGCGCAGATTACGCGCGTCTGATGAATTCTTACATTATTCCATTCTTTATTATTACATTGGAATAACTTTGTCTACATGTGGATTCTGCATGATGCATGGTGAATGATCCTTCGTATTCATTCCTTATTAAATTGTGGAAATAATGCATCTCGTGGATTACCGCATGGCGGACAAAAAATCCATTTGCAATTTCATATATTCTATTATACTCAACAAGTTAAAGTTTTGGCTTCTATACTCCATGAAATTAGTAGAATATCACGGATATTTAAGGCTTCATCCAAAGATCTTTGCATGGAAATATTCTTACGAGCATTCTTGAATTTTACTTCACAAAGTAGTATCATGTTGACAATTTGGGCGTTATTGATTTCTGGATAAATTAAATTATAAATCTTTAAAAATTTATCATTGAACTTATTTTATTAAATTCTTATATCATTGTCATCATCCTCATGTTTATAATATGTTGAAAGTCATATGTGGCCTATAGTGCATAGATGGACTTGGTATGATTATGACCAGGGATTATTCGGTATAATCATGACCGTAATGTTACAAATGATGTGGTAAAGACTCCAGGGACCCATGTGATGATGGTGAATATACGAGTAGAACCTACTTTAATCGATAAAGTTAAAGTTGCTCAAGCTACAGACCTGGAGCTGACGCGTATAAAGAAGAAAGTGCAAGAAGGTGTTATTTCGGAAGCAAGAATCTATGAAGAATGAATACTTTGAGTCAACTCTAGACTTTGTGTTCCTAACGATTCTGACATAAAGTATAAAATCATGATGGAGGCGCACAACACACAGTTTGAAATCTATCCTGGGAGTACCAAAAATGTATCGTGATCTTCGACATACATTTTGGTGGACCAATATGAAGAGAGAGATAGCGGGGTTTATCTCAAGGTGTCTAACTTGTCAACGAGTCAAGGCGGAGCATCAAGTGCCAAAAGGTCCATTGCAACCACTTGAAATTCCAGAATAGAAGTGGGAGCACATTACCATGGATTTTGTTACTGGTCTTCCCAAGGTTTCTCAAGGCATAGATGCGATTTGGGTCATTGTTGATAGATTGACCAAGTCTGCTCATTTCTTACCGATACAAGAAACTTATACACTTGAATGTCTTGCTCGTATGTACATAAACGCGATTGTAAGATTGCATGGTATGCCAGTATCCATAGTTTCAGATCGAGGCACAAGATTCACTTCACGATTTTGGGTTAGTTTGCAAAAAGCTATGGGCACGAATTTACGATTTAGTTCAGCATATCATCCTCAAACAGACGGGCAGTCGGAGAGGACTATTCAAACTCTTGAAGATTTATTAAGACTATGTGTCCTTGACTTCAAAGGAAGTTGGGACAAGTTCTTACCATCGGTGGAGTTTTCCTACAACAACAGTTATCAAGCAAGTATTGGCATGGCTCTATTTAAGGCGTTGTATGGAAGAAAGTGTCGTTCTCCAGTATGCTGGGATGGGATGGGTGAAGCAACGTTGTTGGGACCACAGTTGGTACGTATGACTACGGAAAAGATTCAAACGATCCAACAACGTATAAAAACCTCACAAGATCGACAAAAGAGTTATGCTGATCTTCATCGAAAGGACGTGGAATTCAATATTGGAGATCATGTGTTAGTACGTGTTGCTCCATGGAAAAGAGATATGTGGTTTGGAAAGAGAGGAAAGCTCAATCCTCGATTCATTGGCCCATTTTTAATCCTCGATCGAGTAGGAATTGTGGCCTATAAACTCGTCTTACCGCCAAGTATGTCTCGTGTTCATAACATTTTTCACATATCTATGTTACGTAAATATGTGAAAGACCCGAACCACATTATTAAATTAGAACCGGACGAGATAGCAGAAGATTTAACATATGAGGAGGTACCTGTTAAAATCTTGGATAAGAAGGATCATATTCTACGCTCTAAAGTTATACCTCAAGTCAAAGTTTTGTGGAGAAACAACGATGTTAGGGAAATGACCTGGGAGTTAGAATCTGAAATGAAATCAAGGTATCCTCACCTCTTCGACATACCAGGTACGCACCCTAATTTCGAGGACGAAATTTCATAAGAAGGGGAGGTTGTAAGACCCCAACTTTTATGAATAAAGATTAAATATTCTCGAAATATATTTTTGAATATTATGGTGTGGATATGATATAATGTTATAGTTGTGGATAATATTTACAAATTTTGCAAAGAAAGTAAGTGGTTATATAATATTCGATTGGTCGGGGAATATTTGTTTTAACGGGAATATTAAATGCGACGACACAATCATTAGTGGACCCCACAATGGAAGTATTGTCGTAGTTAGAAAATGACAAAATTATCTTTTTATAAAAATAACGGTGAAAGTTTTACCTTTAAACTGTTAAACTACCAGGTATTAAAGTACAATAATACGTGTGGTTGCATATTAGCACGCAGTATTGATTATTGATGTTTACGTGAGAAATCACTCAGTTATACTCAATTATTGCTACAATAATTGCTGCATCATATCTCTCATATTATTGATTCAATTATTGTCACAGTATCATCTACATAATATTTATTATTATTAAATCAATAATTGAGACGACAAAGTTATTCACATTATTATTGGCAATATTGACAATGTCTAGAAGTTCTGTCAAGGAGATGTTTGGTCACCTAATTGCGCGCTAATAAGGAGAAATCCTTATCGGAAAGCCCCCTCTTTCTTGGGAACGACCTGGTTGTTAAATATTATGAGTTATAATATTAATGATGAATAAGTTCGTGTTGATTAAAGATGAAATTGATAGTTCCATTGTGTTGGGATTATTAGTGTTAGTGGAAATCGATATTTATTTCGATAATAATTGATGTCTGGAGGTTATATTGACCAATCGGATAATTAATCGGATAAATGAGCAATTAATTACTATTACTTCACATGCTTATAACTATTTGTTCACATGTGTGTACTATTGATTCACATTCATGTACTATTAGGGGAGGTGGTGCAAGATTGATAATACTTGCATGACTGAGTTAAAAATGGAGGTATAGATAGAGGTACTATACTGTAATTAGTTTTTTCACATGATTATACTATTAAGTCACATGAATGAACTATTAATTCACATTATTTACTATTAGGGGAGGTGGTGCAAGTTTGATAATACTTTCAGGACTAAATTAAAAATGAAAAAAAGAGGAAGGTATTATACTGTAATATTTTGAGCCAAGATGGGTGATGTTTTGTCGTATTTTACACGACTGTTGTATAATTAAGTTGTATTTGAATTTTGTACCATGTATTTGGCGAGTCAAGATGGGTGATGTATACCTATTTTGGGGGCGTCACAATACCAATACAAATTTCTTGTCATAATCATACCAATCAACAGTCCATCTTTGTACTACGGGCCAAAGATGACTTCCAGTATAAGCATGAGGATGATAACAACGATATAAAGATTCAATCAAGTGAGATAAAGGATAAATATTAGAGAATTCTAATTCAATTTTATCCAGAGTTCAAATATGTCCAAATTATCAACATGATAACTATTTGTGAAGTAAAATTCAAGAATGGTATTCATGTATCAAAAATAATTTGGACAGAAAGAAAATTAAATTACATTGTGAATAATCTTAGTATATATGAATAATCTTGTATGAATAGTGTCCATGAATAGTATCGTATGAATAGTACCCGGACATGAAAAGTTTAAAATTTAATAAGAAAGTTCGCACCAATATTTCAATTGAAATGATATTAGATGAAGCCTGAAAACTTAAGGAATTTCTAACCATTTAAAAGTGAATTATAGAAGCAATACTTACCATAGTAAGTTTAAATTTAGGAATATGAAATGAAATAATATCCCTTCCATAATATGGAGTATGAAAGAAAATAATATTTCTTACGAGTATTGAAATAAAATAATATCATTTACCTTAGCAGAAACTGAATTTGGCTGGAATATCGGATATTATTCTGAGAAAATCTTACACAAAAAGCTACACTCAAAATATCCTTATACTCGAGAAAAATACTCACAATACTATAGAATAAGAATTTATGATATTGAAGGTGTGTTTTAGGAATGAGGGATTTATAGTGCAGCACGGAGGAAAGGATAAATAGATCTGCCTAATTTTCCTGCTAACCTTTCCGGCCAAACTTCTGCCTAACTCTTATTTTTCAAGGTTGAGGCCCACCCTTTGAAATCAAGCTTGCAGGAAATTCTCACATTTTACAATGGTTGGGGCCCACACTATTTGAAAAATAAGTTTTTCAGGCAATTTCTCCACCAACCATTCTTAGAAAAAAAAACAAAGCATTCAAATACTTTTGCCCACTTCCGTCCCTTTTATCACATTCATATATATATATATATATATATATATATATATATATATATATATATATATATATATATATATATATATATTATCTAAACAATTATAATATATTATAATAATATATTTGAATGAATATTTTATCGGAGAAAATAATTGAAATTCCATAGAAAAATATGTCAAACTTTCAACAAATATCTTAGGCTAATTTCCTTCATTTATATCAAAATTGAACCAATATGCACCACATAATAATTATTCATAATTAATATTCTAAGCATCACAATATTAACCACCAGATCATTCTCAGGAAAGAGGGTGTTTTCCGATAAGAATTTATCCTTATTGGTGCGTAATTATATAACCTAGCCCCTTTTCTTGACAGAATTTTCTGGACATTGTCAATAATGCTAACTAATAATATGAATAATTGTGTCGTGTCAATTAATATAAATTATTGTATACTATGATAATAATTGAATCAATTATATGAGATATTGTGCAACAATTACTGTAGCAATTATTGAATGAAAATGAGTGACTTCTTACGTAAGAATCAATAATCAGAAATAATGTGCAATACCGTGTGCTACTATGCAACCACGCGTATTACTGTATTTTTATCATCGGATATTTCAACAGTTAACGATAAAAGTTTTGCCGTTATTTTTTATAAAAAGGTTATTCATGTCGCTTTCTATATCCGACAGTTATTCCGTTATGTGGTTCACCAATGATTGCGTCGTCGTACGAATATTCTCCAACAAAAAGAATATTTCCCGACCAAACAAATATTTTATGACCACTTTCTTACTTTGCAAAGTTTGTACATTTCACTCATAACTTAAGCATTATATCAAATTAATATCTTATTATTCAAAATAATAATTAGAGAAATTAAATCTTTATTCATAAAAAGTTGGGGTCTTACAGCAGTGCCTGATTACAGTATAATCAGGGAGATGCAACGTCGTCCTTAATTTTTTTTTTAAAAACTGCTGATGTGGCGTCGTAGCACCTGATGCTAGTACATTCAGGGTGCTACAACACCGGTACCCAGAATTAAATAAAAATTTATTTTTTATTTGAATTTTAATTAAGATAAATGGTTTATTTTAATTAAAATTGGATACACTGTTTTTCAGTAATTCTAAATTAGAAATAAAGGAGTTTATATTGATTTAAAATTGGATTAAAATAAAGTTATTTATTTTAATTGGAATTGGATTCCACGTTCAATTGAATAAAACAGTTTATTCAAAAGTTTTATATTAATTTGGAATTGGATTTCACGTTCGTTTGAATAAAAGAGTTTATTCAAACGTTTTATATTATCTTGGAATTGGATTTCATGTTTGTTTAAATAAAAGAGTTTATTCATATATGGAATATGATTCCATGTTTCGTAGAATAAAGAAGTTTATTCACATATGGAATAAGATTTCATGTTTCCTAAAATTAAAGGTGTTTAATTTTAATAAGGAATATGATTCAACATATTTTATTTTTCCAACAATTTTAAGTTAAAATAAAGGAGTTTATTTTGAAACTTGAAATTGGATTCCTTGTTAATTAAATTAAAGTAATTTATTTTAATTTAGAATTTGATTAAAAATAAAGTAGTTTATTTTTTATTCAAAATTGGACAAAATAAAATAAAGAAGTTTATTATGATTTTGATTAAAAATAAAGGAGTTTATTTTGTTTCAAAATTGGATTTTATGCTAATTAAAATTGTCCATTAAATCGATATCAATGTATATATTGAATGTTTATTATTCATGAGATGGATGTTATTTATTGATGCAAATGTTGATATGTATGATATATAATAAATGGGATTGATTATGGACTATTGACCAATGTAATTGGATTTTATTTTAGTTGGATGCATGAATGTATGGATTTTATTAAATGGGGTCTGTGTACCTCGTCTTTTCTAATTTTTCTTAATTTAAATTCTATCTCACTCCTATGTACTTCTCTTTGACTGCTGACCAATGTTTCTATTTATTTTAAATAGTTTTGTAATAGGAATAATTAGAATTATTTTGAAGAATTAGAGATCAATGAGCAAAGAGTGCTTGAAGACCCGTTTGTAATTAATAAAGCTCGGGATTTAAATGTAATAGTTATATTTAAATTTAATTTTTGCACCCTATGTTTGACCTTTTGGTTCACTTGGTGGCTCTAGTAAACCAAACTAGAATAAAATCCATAATCAAGAATATAGTATTATATATGTGCATGTTTATACTATATATGTGTGTGTGTGTGTGTGTGTGTGCATGCGCGCTAAACAAGTTGAGACTAATTAATAACAAACCCCTCAAAGATTTGATATTAAGTCCTAAGCGTTTAAAGATATTTAGAATATCGAACGTCGCCTTCTAGCATGATAAAAATAATAGAGTACCAATTAATTATTATAAGTTTGTTGTGTCACCACAAGGCTTATCTTAATTTTTTGAGATGTTAATTTTATCACATTTGATGCTTATACAGAAATTGAACAATGTTGTTTTGTTGTGTCACCACAAGGATAGTATTTTTCTTTTTTAATATATGGAGTGCTAGATTGGACTTAACTTGGATAATTTTGATTCGGATGTGCCACCACTTGATCAAAATAATCTAAGAGACAAAATAAAAGAAGTTACATGATGATATAATTGACAAGAGTTGTCTACCTATTTATTTATATATAGTTTGTTATGTCACTATAAGGCTATATACATTTGAAATGAGATCCTTATTCTCACTAGCAAATCATTAATTAAATTTTGCTGAACTATATAAGTGATGGTAATATAGTTTGAAGAAAATAGTGGGAGATACCAATTTAAAACAAGACCTAATTTATTTTGATAATTAATAAAAGAATGTATGATAAAATATTGTTAATTATAAATTCATTTACAGAATTTTACAATGTCTAAATTACTATCACTGTAGAGCATATTAAATGTTATTTAACTGGACCGAATTAAATAGACTGGTTAGAAAATTTGAGAATAGTTCTCACGGCTGAAAAGTTATCTTATGTCTTTAATACGCATATCCCTGCAATGGTTGCAGACAATGTCTTTGAGGAAGAGATTGCTACTTTTAGAAAGTGGCAAGATGATGCACAGTTGGCTCAATGCATCATGCTCGTATCCATGAGTAACGAGCTTCAGCGTCAGCATGAAACTATGGATGCTCCTACTTTACTCTTGCACATCAAGTAGTTTATGGTGAGAAAAGTATGACTGATAGATATCAGATATCTAAGGAGCTCTTCCGATCTAGAATGACCGATGACACTATAGTACAGACACAAGTCCTTAACATGACAAATTTGATTGAACAATTATGACAACAGATTTTGTCATGGATGGAGAGTTGAGTCAATATTTGATCTTGTACTCACTCCCGGACTCATTCTCACAATTGTTATGAATTTTTCATATGAACAAGCTAGATAACAGTCTAGCTGATTTTCTTAACATGTTAATGAAAGTAGTATGCACAAAAGCCAATCATTTTTGATGATAAAACATATACTTTGTAACAATCTTATTCATTTATTAATAAAAAGTATTAATTTATTAAAGGCTTTTAATTATCTACATGATTATGTTTTATAATATGTGATAAACCCATAATTTTAAGCAATGCTTTTAGAATAATGATGATGATCATTCTAATGAGATCTAAATTCTTAGAAAGTTTAAAACTAAAATAGTTCCCAATCGTTGGATTACTAAATTGGGGATTAGTGAATCCGGATAGATTGGTACATACGTTGCTTGCTCATTAGATCAACTATAGGAGCTCTTCCGATCTAGGATAGTTGATCTCATGATCATTTGTGTGGAGACACTAAAGCAAGTATGTAGGTACTTATTAGAGAATAAGTTCACTGAACGTGGCTCGCTAAGGAATACCTAATGGAGTTTTACTCACCTGTCAATAGGAATTCCTGTAGTGATAGTAGTACAAGTGATCCTTGAACTTGAGATCATCATAGTATCTTGTGTGTGATGAATTAAACTTTGACTTATTCCTTAACACCCTTAGGGTATATCAAAGGGTATGCTTGGGTATAATAAGTTGTACATGGAGATAATGTATGATCAATAAAGAATCTACCGCTTCTAGTAAAGAAGAGAAATGTCCTATGTGATTCGATAAATGACAACACAAGAGTCCTTGGCGAAGCGAGAATGAAATTAGAAAGGAGTTTCTAATTTGTATTATTTGAGTTGTGCATTTAAGAGTGAAATACATATAATTAAATAAAATAAGACTTGACATGAATTCCATGTCTTATATTTAATTGGGACATTGTATGGTGGAAGGATTGAATTGTACGGTAACTATTTACTCAAAGGTTCTTTTATGATTAATATTAAAATCTATATTATCTGGAAAGTTGTTAATCGCTAGGGAGGCTTATCCTTATTGTAGAATAAATATTATTTATTTAAATAAATTAATAGTTTAATTTATTTATTTAAATAAGATTAGAATTGTTTTAATTGATTTATTCACAACCGGTTTAATATGGAGAACCTAAAGGGCCACACCATAAAAGAAAGAATAATTATTTAAGAAGTAAATGGCATAATCGTAATAATAAGTTAAGTATATTTAATTTAATCTATGGTGATAGAATAAATTAAATAGCTTAATATTATTATTTAATATTTTAGAAATATTAAATATAAATTAATAAGAGGAGTCTTATTATTATTATTATTATTATTATTATTATTATTATTATTATTATTATTATTATTATTATTATTATTATTATTATTATTTAATTCCTAAAGGAGTTTGAGAATTAATTAATAAAAGCACCATCATTTATTCCTAATATGATTGGGAGCCTAATTAATTAAAAGAATTTAATTAATTGAAATAAAACTCAATTCCTTAATTGTTAAGGAGGGTTGCCCACATCTATAAATAAGAAGAGTCTTATTATGGGTGAGTGTAGTTGTTGACTTTTTCACAACAGACGTGATTCCAAATGTTGGAGAGTACGCTCCTTTTCTATAGAGATAGAAAACTAGGATTTAGCCAACCACCTTGTAAGACCCCAACTTTTATAAATAAAGATGAATTTTCTATAAATATCATTTTTGAATATTATGGAGTAAAATTGATATAATGTTATAGTAAATTGGGTAATATTTATAAATTTTACAAAGTACGCATGAAGTTGTTATATAATATTCGATTGGTGGGGAATATTCGTTTTAACGGGAATATTAAATAATGGCACAATTATTGGTGGACCCCACAACGGAATTATTGTCGGATTGAGAAAATGACAAAAATATTTTATGAAAATAACGGCGGTTTTTACCGTTAACTATTGAAACACCGGTGTTAAAAGTAATGATGTCTGGCGTGGTTGCATAGTAGCACACGGTATTGATTATTGATGCTTACGTGAGAAGTCACTCGGTTTTGTTCAATTATTGCTACAGTAAGTGTTGTATAGTATCTCACGTTATTTGATTCAATTATTGTCAATATTTTATATATTATTAAATCAATAATTGAGATGACAAGGTTATTAATATTATTATTTGCAATATTAACGATGTATAGAAGTTACATCGAGGAGAGGTTTGGTCACCTAATTGCGGCATGATAGGGAGAAATCCTTCTTGAAAGCTCCTCTTTCACAGGAATGACACAGTCGATTAATATTGTGAATTATAATAATTATGATAAATGTTGTTAAAAATATTGAGGAGATTTTATGAAGTATTTGTTTAATTTATGGACCCCCCATTTACCCATTTTTCAAAATAATCGGTAGAAAATTTCTTAATTTAATAAAGTGGGGCCAACGTATATTGAAATGGGGGGAGGGAAATGGAATGTCACGGGTGGATTTAGGGGGGGGAAGGATTTTTCAGGAGGGTGTTTTGTTATAATATATATATATATATATATATATATATATATATATATATATATTTGCATGTGCTATTTATATATATTTATATATATATATATTATATAAAAGTTTATATATATATATAGGTTTGTCTGGATGGAAAAAAAAGAGGAGGGGGGGGAGTGATTAGTTTTTATTATATATATATAGTTAGTGCACACTTTATACTAAGAAAGTCACATATTACATATATATATATTTATATATATAACGTTATTTTATTAAAAGATTTTGTTTTATTAGAATATTTTATTACACTACATAATAAATCAATATGGACCGTCCGTTTAAAAGTAAATCAATCTGGACCGTTCATTATTTAGTAACTATTCAGTCCATTCTTCTATAAATAGAAGCTCATTCCTTCATTATTTCTTACGAATTCACTGAAACTCTAGAGAGAGAAACTATAGAGAGAAAGAAGAAAAGTATTCTGCTACTTCACTACTTCTATATCCAGTACTCTTCTTTCTAAGGTAAGGGGTATTATTTCTTTCGTATTCATGAAGAGAAATTCTGTTATTCCATTCTTTATTATTCTGTTGGAATAACTTTGATATCTGTGAAATACCCTATACTTGGTGAAATTATTCTCATTATTCCATTTTTTATCATTATGTTGGAATAACTTTGTCTGTCGCTGCACCGCATGCATGGCGATTTCTGTTATTATTTCGTTCTTTATCATTCCGTTGGAACATCCTGTCTATACTTTACGCATGACCTGGTTTCGTTCTTTATTATTTTGTTGGAACATCCTGTATGTGCTTTACGCATGACCTGGTTCCATTATTTATCATTCTGTTGGAACATCACATGCATTGATTCTGCATGCATAACCTCGTTCCGTTATTTATTATTACATTGGAATAACACATGCATGCGATCTATCGCATGCACGGTGATTTCTTTTGTTATTCCATTCTTTATTATACCCAGGTTGGTTAAAGTTTTGACTTCTATCTTTGGGGTCATCCTTACACTCTAAATTAACCTCACTTTCACTTTACAAATTTAAACAATTAGCACAGTAGTAAGCAATGATCGATCCCACAGAGAGTGATTTATTTTATATTTATCCTATGATTTCTATTGAAAAGGGGATTTTGAATTAATTAATTAAATTAACAAGAATAAACTAATAAGAATAAACAATAAATAAAAAGCTTTAGTTCTTCAGTTCAGTATCACCTTTTTATAACAATAGATTATAAAGTGTAACATTATTTACCCTTCAATGAAACTACTAGCCCTAGATAACAACAAGCTCTGTTACCCGAAACTCTCCTTAGATTGTCACTCAATGAAACAAGCTCTTCACAAGATTCTAACAATTATAAAACCTAGAACAAGCTCTCTAGATTTAATATAATAGCAGCATTAAGAACTAGGGAATTAGACTATTCCAAGCAACAAACACATAAGCTCAGATTGTTTAACTTGTCTTCTGATAATCATAGCAATACTCAAAAGCTTGTCCACAATCATGTATTACTAATTACTACTTATGATTAGGAACAATATCAATTACACATAATATTATTCCTTGATCTAGCATATGATATTCGTTAACCAACTCAATCCTGCAGAAATCAAATCAGTTAAGCCAAATAGCATTCAGAAATTAAATCAGATTATCAAGAATAAATTTCATGTGAGAAGGAATAAATAATAAATACTCAATTAACCATTAATTATAAATAAGGTTCAACATCCCTTAGAACTGAATAAAAATAACTTAGCTCATGTCTTCAATCCTCCAATGTTGTAGATGAGAGAATGTAGTAGATGATTGAATGAATAAAACCATGACTCTCATCCTCTATTTATAGTGCTAGACAAAGTCCTAAATCCTATAGGAAGTAGAAATCCAAATCCTAAAAGGAATTACAAATCATAACTAGTTTCCATAAAGAAATAGTATCCAATTTAGAAATAAATCTTAGTCTAAAGATATCCTAATTCTAATAGAAATATCAATCCAATTCCATGTAGAAGTCTGCCAAAATCTGCATTTAGAAACTTTCCAAACATCTATGATTTCATAATTTTCCCGCTCAAATTTGTTGGGGCGAATTTCCATTTCCTGCTGCGACGTCCTTTGGTAAAATAATCATAACTTTTGATCCTGGAGGAGTTACGGGGCCTGCTACCTATAAAAATGAAGATATCGACGAGATCTACAACTTTCATTCTTTTAGAATTGACAGATTCTGGCTGCATCAAGGTCGAAATCAGGCTCCAAGTGACTGCTGTGTAAATTGCACCTTCCAAACTTTGATGTTCAACGTCCGTTTAGTAAAAAGATCATAACTTTTTTATATGAACTCCGATTAGGACGGTTCAAAATGTTTTGGAAAGCTAAAGAAGAGCTCTACAATAAAATTCAAGTCCCAAGCCTAGACCATGCATCCAATTTAATGCTAAAAACCCTGCAATTTTCTCTTTTTTCTCATTTCAGCTCCAATTCATCCTGAAATCATTAAACACATTAATAAGCTTATATACACATGAAACATGCAATAAAACTAAATATAATGGAATCAAAATAAATGAGTAATATGCACTCATCAAATTCTCCCACACTTAGCCTTTACACGTCCTCGTGTAAATCAAATGTTTGATTTCCAGAAAAATTCTATTCAACCATCATGTCAAAAGATTTCAAGGTACAAATCATGATTATCAACACTAAATTTGCAAAAATCTAATCAACGCCTTATCAATCAACTCACAATTACCAACCTTACCATTTCACCAATGAATTTCATTAAATCAAACTATAACCACATAAGTAACTTTCCCAAAATCATCATACTTACTTAACTTAGTTACCATGGAGCAAAAACCATGCACACTGACTCACAACCAAGAATAAATTTTTCTTGCTTTTCAAGTTTTTTCATAGAACCTTCTTTTTAGCACAGATGAATGTATTTTCATGCTTCTTTTTTTTTCATATATATTTTTTTCTTTTCTTGACGTGTGCAATGTCTCCTTTTCTTAGGCTTTTCAGAGTTACCCATTAGCGAACTTTCCACCAACGACTCCCAAACCAGATGATCTTAGGGCGCTTGGTGTAGAGACACCCCTAAGGCTTACTTATTCAAGTAACAAAGGCCACAAAAGTCGACTAGTCAAGCTGCTTTTATCCATCGCACTTTTCAGCGTGAATACCGATGCTTCCCGAGGCTTGGATACCTAGTTATTTCGCACAATGGACATTGAAGCAGATTTTCAATTTTCTTTTTTTTTCTCTTTTTTTTTCTTTTTTTTCCATTCATCATTATTTCACATGGTTCTGCAACAACATAAGCAAGTTAAACAGTTCTAAGTCGTGAAATCAGTGTACATAGATAACTCCATAAATAACTTAGCCAAATAAACATGCTTCTCATATTCAAGTACTCATGTATCACAAATTCAATTCAAATCAATTACTATGGATCATGGCTTAGTTGTCACCATTCATTAACAAATTAAGCATCAAACAGATTCTGAATTTTAGCATCAATTTTCAATCTTTGACTTTAACCTTCGAACACATAGGAAAATAGAACCATGGAACCAAAATTTTTAAAAAGTTTCAAAACATTAATTTTTTAAATTTCCCATCAAAATCGGATCAATATTCCTAAATAAAATAAAAACCTAAATCTTCCCCCCACACTCAAACCTTAAATTGTCCCCAATGTAAGAAAATCATGCAAAGAAGAAAATACTACTAGCTAACATGCAATAAAAAAAACTAAAAAGTGAAGGGATAGAAAAATCAAATTTGAGATCTTGGGTTGCCTCCCAAGCAGCTGCCCTTGTTTATTGTCATTGGCTTGACATCATCCTTCTCATTCTATGTAATTGGACTTGTGAACTTCAAGTGGACTGGTAACATCTTCAATTCTTCATTAGGAGCATCCTTCAGATCCTGATTTTGCTCCATTCTAGCCCTCAAATCCTCCTTGTATAATTGTATTTGATCAAAAGATTCCTGCACTATAGAGTCAACAACATCAGTAGAAAAAATAGAATTAATATTACCAAGATACCTTTTAACTTCATATATGCTGAACTGGACATGTGTGTCGTCCAATTCCATGTGTAAGGACCCATGGTGTTTATCATTCTGTGTTGTTGTTGGTACAAGGAAAGTATAATCATCTATGTCATCCTTATATAAATCTGTAGGAATTATTAATTCTTCCATCTCTACCTCTTGTTCATCCTTTTCAGACTTTGAATACCTGATTTCTTCTTCAAATTCAGCAGTAGTCTCGAGCACTTCCAAATGGTTTCCACTAGTGAACTCCTCATCATCTTTAAGTTCTTGTTCCCTATTCGCCATTTCTTCTAGGAATTTTTCATTAGACTCTCTATACCACGTTGAATTCTTTCCAACTTTCCAATTCCTTGTTAAAACTTTGGGAAAAGGTAGTTTCGGTTCATAAGCTGAAAGAGGTGGAAATTTATGTTTGATTACATCACTGCTTCTTGTTTCACTATTATCGGACTTGTTTTGTATTAACTTTCCTTGTTGCTGATCCTCTGCACCACATCTCAATGTTATGGCACTTACATTTTCAACAGTTTGAGAAAGTGACCTTCCTACTGTGGTTGCAAGCTGACCAACTTGGTCCCTCAAATCTTTAACAAAAGTTCTTGTCTGACTCATGAACTGTTGTGTTTGGATCATAAATGCCTTGAACATATCCTCTATAGATGTCCCAGAATTGATAGGTACTTCTTGGTTTTTTGTGTGGTACTGAGGTTGAGCTTGCTGAAAACCTTGCGTATTCCTTGTAGCCATTTGTCGAAATATAGCCGTTAATTCAGAAATCTGTTGTTCCAAGTCTCTCGTCTTTTACCCCATTTACCCTTTGTGGTGTGTGATCCATCTTAGTTCCATCTTTACCGTGAGTTAGTTTGCCATGTTTGCAATTAAGTTCCTTGCCGCTTCTAGAGTCTTGTCTACCAGTGCTCCTCCACTTGCTACATCAATCATGCTTCTTTCCATTGGTTGCAACCCCTCATAGAAGTACTGGATCAAGTAATGTTCATCAATTCCATGAGGTGGATAGCTGGAACATAACTTCTTGAACCTTTCCCAGTACTCATAGATATTCTCTCCATTGAACTGCCTGATTCCACATATCTCCTTTCTTATATCGGTAACTCTTGATGCAGGAAAATACCTCTCCAAGAATAACCTTTGCATATCAGTCCATGATCGTATTGATCCTGAAGGTAGATAGTATAACCAATCTTTAGCCAAATCTGCTAATGAGAATGGAAAAAGTCTAAGCTTGATCTGTTCCTCTGCCACTCCTTGTGCTTTCATCATGGAACACACCACATGGAACTCCTTTAGATGCTTATATGGATTTTCACCTGTAAGACCACGAAAAGTAGGCAAAAGATGAATTAGTTTAGAGTTAAGTTCAAAAGCAACATCTAAAGTAGGATACTCAATACAAAAAGATGGTTGAGTCAGATCAAGAATAGCCAGTTCTTTCAAAGTTCTGTTATTTTGTGGCACCGCCATCTCTTTCACTTCAAATGATGGAACAAGAGCTTCTTTTATATTTACATTTTTCTCTATCTCTTGATCAAAATTTAAGTCAATAAAGTTAGGGAATTGAGTCATAAAACAAAAAAAAAAGAAAATAATAAAAATAAACGAAAACAAAGAATAAACAAAACAAATAACACTACCCGGCAACGGCGCCAAAATTTGAGAGCTGTCGTTTACACTCCTAAATTAACCTCACTTTCACTTTACAAATTTAGCACAGTAGTAAGCAATGATCGATCCCACAGAGAGTGATTTATTTATATTTATCCTATGATTTCTAATGAAAAGGGGATTTTGAATTAATTAATTAAATTAACAAGAATAAACTAATAAGAATACACAATAAATAAAAAGCTTCAGTTCTTCAGTTCAGTATCACCTTTTTATAACAATAGATTAATAAAGTGTAACATTATTTACCCTTCAATGAAACTAATAGCCCTAGATAACAACAAGCTCTGCTACCCGAAACTCCCCTTAGATTGTCACTCAATGCAACAAGCTCTTCACAAGATTCTAACAATTATATAACCTAGAACAAGCTCTCTAGATTTAATATAATAGCAACATTAAGAACTAGGGAATTAGACTATTCCAAGCAACAAACACATAAGCTCGGATTGTTTAACTTGTCTTCTAATAATCATAGCAATACTCAAAAGCTTGTCCACAATCATGTATTACTAATTACTACTTATGATTAGGAACAATATCAATTACATGTAATATTATTCCTTGATCTAGCATATGATATTCGTTAACCAACTCAATCCTACAGAAATCAAATCAGTTAAGCCAAATAGCATTCAGAAATTAAATCAGATTATCAAGAATGAATTTCATGTGAGAAGGAATAAATAATGAATACTCAATTAACCATTAATTATAAATAAGGTTCAACATCCCTTAGAACTGAATAAGAATAACTTAGCTCATGTCTTCAATCCTCCAATGTTGTAGATGAGAGAATGTAGTAGATAATTGAATGAATAAAACCCTGACTCTCATCCTCTATTTATAGTGCTAGACAAAGTCCTAAATCCTATAGGAAGTAGAAATCCAAATCCTAAAAGAAATTACAAATCATAACTAGTTTCCATAAAGAAATAGAATCCAATTTGAAAATAAATCTTAGCCTAAAGATATCCTAATTCTAATAGAAATATCAATCCAATTCCATGTAGAAGTCTGCCAAAATCTGCATTTAGAAACTTTCCAAACATTTAAAATTTCCCAATTTTCCCGCTCAAATTCGCTGGGGCGAATTTCCATTTCCTGCTGCAACGTCCTTTGGTAAAATAATCATAACCTTTGATCCTGGAGGAGTTACGGGGCCTGCTACCTATAAAAACGAAGATATCGACAAGATCTACATCTTTTATTCTTTGAGAATTGACATATTCGGGCTGCATCAAGGTCGAAATCAGGCTCCAAGTGACTGATGTGTAAATTGCACCTTCCAAACTTTGAGGTTCAACGTCCGTTTAGTAAAAAGATCATAACTTTTTCATATGAACTCCGATTAGGACGGTTCAAAATGTTCCGGAAAGCTAAAGAAGAGATCTACAATAAAATTCAAGTCCCAAGACTAGACCATGCATCCAACTTAATGCTAAAAACCCTGTAATTTTCTCTTTTTCCTCATTTCAGCTCCATTTCATCCTGAAATCATTAAACACCTTAATAAGCTTATATACACATGAAACATGCAATAAAACTAAATATAATGGAATCAAAATAAATGAGTAATATGCACGCATCATATACTCCATGAAATTAGTGGAATATCCTTGATATTTGTGCTTCATCCAGTATCTTTTCATGGAAATATTCTTCTGAGCATTCTTGAATTTTACTCCATAAAGAAGTATCATGTTGACAGTTTGGACGTTATTGGTTCCTGAATAAATTAATTCTTGAACTTGTTTTATTGAATTCTTATATCATTTTCATCATCCTCATGTTTATATTATGTTAAAAGTCATCTGTGGCCTGTAGTGAATAGATGAACTTGGTATGATTATGACCAGTGGTTATTCGGTGTAATCATGACCGTAATGTTACAAATGATATGGAAAAAAGTCCTCGTTGGCCCGTAGTGCATTGATGGACAGTTGTTGGCATGATCATGACCATTAATGAATACACGAATATTCTTGGCCCGTAGTGCATGGATAATTTATGGTCGTGATACTAAAGAATATCCTTGGACGTAGTGCAGGGGTGATTCAATGATGTGGATTATTTATTAAGCTGAGTCTCAGCGATAAAAGTATTGAAAAACCTTTTAAATCATAGAAGATAGTAGATTTTATTCTCTACTTGACTATTCTAATGGATTGCTTATATTGTATCAGTTTAACACTGTTGAAGGCTAACGATAATTTATTCTGCATTATCTTAGTCATAATATTTCTTCTTGGGCTAGTTGAGCTCACCCTTTTGCTTTCATTGTTCTCTTGTGAAATGAGAATGTAGCGAGGGACTAGTCGAGTGCAGTGTAGACGGTCGGATGAAAGCATTAGTAGTCCTCACTATTCTATGAAATAATGTGATAATAAATGTATTGAGGACTTATTTTGAGTTTGAATACTGTCTAGAAGATAATAATTATATTAAAACTCACAACTTATGTTGTATATTTAAGATTGTATTTGTATTCTGTACCATGTATTTGGCGACTCAGAATAGGTGATGTATACCTATTTTGGGGGCGTCACAGTTGGTATCAAAGCTTAGGGATATGATCCCTGGCTAAGATATGAGACTAGAACTAGGAGGGGAGAGACGGAAAATTCCTTCGCTAGTATGACCTACCTAAGTTTATTTGATATTTAATTGGTCGGTCAGAGTATAGTGATAATATGTTACATGTCAATTAACCCTTGTTTTGTGGTAGTATCTGAAAATGACATCCGAGAATGTTGAGAATATCAATGGAGCACAGGAGACCGTTGAGTCACCACAAATCAACACTCAGGATAATGTGCATCAGGAAGGCAATAATCCTCAGGTGAACAACAACACCGACCAAATGGCGAATCTACGTAATGTTTAGGAGCTTTCTGCAATTAAATAACAACATCGAGCAAGAGACTCCTATCCAAAATACAGATGGAAACACTGACAAATCTCGGACGGACACCGCTAAACAGTTCAAGGAGCTGGGACCACCGAAGTTTATTGGAGAACCAAAACCACTTAAGGCAGAGACGTGGATAAAGTAGATCACCAAGATATTTGATGTCTTGGGATGCTCCGAGGAGCAAAAGGTTCCCTTTACCACCTTTATGTTGCGAGGAGAGTTAGATTACTGGTGGGAATCGGTAAAGCATACTCAACCTGCTACACTGAAGATGTCTTGGGAGAAGTTCCAAGAACTATTCAACGACAAGTACTTTCCCGAAAGTATTCGTCACATGAAAGAGGTAGAGTTCATCAAGTTAGAGCAGAACAATATGACCGTATCGCAGTACGAAGCTAAGTTTTTTGAGTTGTCCCGGTTTGCGTCTCACTTGGTTGAAAATGAGGAGAGAATGATGCGAATGTTTCTAAGAGGTTTGAAACCCGAGATACGTCAATATCTAATTTCTTATAAACTGTGTTTGTATTTAGATGTTGTAAATAGGGCTCAGTTATTGGATCGCGATAACGAGTCAACGCAACCAAGAGAAAGCAGCCGGCAAAATGATAATACCAGTGAGAGCAGTCATCAAAGCGGTGACAACAAGCGTGGAGGGAATCAACAGGCCAAAAATGGTAACCACTTCGGTGGTAATCAGGGCCAAAATAATAAGAATGGACATTTCAAGAAGAGGAGATTCAACAATGATGGAAAGACGTCAGCACCAGTACCCGTTGTTAAGGAAGGAGAACGACCCCCTATCATATGCTTCAAATGCAGAGGGGAGGGACACATCAGTCCAAACTGCGCGATGCCGTCCAAAGCATGTTATAATTGTGGAAGAGAAGGTCACCTAGCTCGATTTTGTCGTTCACCGAAGACAAGTTCAGCTAGGATGGAGGCACCAAAGGCCATCCCAGAAAAGTCAAAGCCGGTAGTGCAAGGGAGAGCGTTTGTAGTTACCTCCCAAAAAGCAAGGAACCCGAACGAGGTCATCACGGGTAAGCTTATCATAAACTCTAGCGAAGTATATACCTTATTTGATACCGGTTCTACCCATTCTTTTATTTCTCCTACTTGCGCTCAACGATTAAATTTCACTCCGGAGAAATTAGACTTTGACTTATCTATAGAAACTCGGTTGGGAGAAACCTTCATTACATCCACTGTTTATAAGTCTTGTTTGGTTCAAATCGGTACCCTCACATTACCTGTTGATCTTATTTCATTGAAAATACTTGCATTTGATGTGATTCTAGGGATTGATTGGTTAACTACTCATCATGCTAAAATTGATTTTTTTTAAATAAGGTTGTTAGCTATCATATTCTAATCAACCTATTATGTAAATTCAAGCGACCAAACCATTAAAATCAATCACGGTCATCTCAAGCCATAAAGCTATTCGTTTATTAAAAATGGATGTTAAGCTTTCTTAGCCCACGTCCATGATCTAAACAAAAATACGCCGATTTTGAATGATATTTCTATTGTTAATAAATTTCTGACGTATTCCCGAAGAACTTCTGGTCTACCCCGAGGCGTGAAATTGAATTTTGTATCGACCTTGAACCCGGTACAAAACCCATTTCCAATGCCCCATATCGAATGGCTCTATTGAACTTCGTGGAGTTAAAGACCCAACGAGAATTGTTAGACATTGGCTTTACTCATCCTAGTACTTCTCCTTGGGGTGCTCTGCTCTATTCGTGAAGAAAAAAAAGATGGGAGTATGCGACTTTGTATTGATTATCGGGAGTTGAATCATGTCACCATCAAAAATAGGTACCCATTGCCACGTATTGATGACCTGTTTGACCAGTTGCAAGGAGCCAAATTCTTTTCAAAGATTGATCTTCGTTCTGGATATCACCAATTAAAGATTAGAACCGATGACATTCCAAAGACGACTTTCAGAACTCGGTACGGGCATTGTGAATTCCTAGTCATGTCATTTGGATTGACTAATGCTCCTGCTGCCTTCATAGATATGATGAACCGAGTATTCAAGGAATATTTGGATCACTTTGTGGTCATCTTTATTGATGACATCCTTATTTATTCCAAAATCCGTGAAGATCATGAGCAACACTTGAGGCTGATACTTCAAAAGCTTCGTGAATACAAGCTTTATGC
Organism: Panax ginseng; assembly: GCA_020205605.1. NCBI lineage: Eukaryota > Viridiplantae > Streptophyta > Magnoliopsida > Apiales > Araliaceae > Panax > Panax ginseng. The sequence continues at coordinate 127,944,410 of CM035145.1, read as the reverse complement.
CAAGTTGAAGAAATGTGAGTTCTGGCTTGAGGAAGTAGCATTCCTTGGGCACGTAGTATCAAGTCATGGAATATCTGTTTACCCGACAAAGATTGAAGCTATTCAAAGCTGGGAGCAACCCAAATCAGTGACCAAAGTACGTAGCTTTCTCGGCTAAGCTGGTTATTATCGGAGATTCGTGGAAGGATTTTCTCGAATCGCTACTCCATTAACTCAGCTGACTCGGAAAGATACAAAATTCGGTTGGAGTGAGGAATGTGAGAAGAGTTTTTAAGAACTCAAGAGGAGACTCATTTCAGCACCTATTCTGACAATACCATCTGGCTCGGAGGGATTTGTGAGTACAGTGATGCTTCTGGCAAAGGGTTAGGATGTGTTCTCATGCAACATGGGAAAGTCATAGCCTATGCCTCAAGACAACTCAAAGAATGTGAGAGGAATTATCTTACTCATGATCTAGAGTTGGCAGCTGTTGTCTTCGCACTTAAAATTTAGAGGCATTACTTGTATGGAGAGAAAGTGGAGATATTTACGGATCATAAAAGCCTCAAATATTTCTTCACTCAAAAGGAACTCAACATGCGACAACGACGTTGGCTTGAACTGTTAAAAGATTATGATCATACCATCCAATACCATCCTGAAAAAGCGAACGTGGTAGCTGACGCATTGAGTAGAAGATCATATGCGGGTACGAGTGCGATATTGTCAACGCAAAGGCCCATTTTGTGTGACTTTCAAAGGATGGAGATAGAGTTAAAGACTCCAGGGACCCATGTGATGATGGCGAATATACGAGTAGAATCAACTTTAATCGATAAAGTTAAAGTCGCTTTCAAGCTACGCACTGGGCCCGATGCATATGAGGAAAAAGTGCAAGAAGGTGCTATGCCGGAAGTAAGAATTGATAAAAAAGGAATACTTCGAGTCAACTCCAGACTTTGTGTTCCTAACGACCCTGATTTAAAGTATAAAATCATGATGGAGGCGCACAACACACTATTTGTAATCCATCTTGGGAGTACCAAAATGTATCGTGATTTTCGTCATACATTTTGGTGGAGCAATATGAAGAGAGAGATAGCGCTGTTTATCTCAAGGTGCCTAACTTGTTAACGAGTCAAGGCGGAGCATCAAGTACCAAAAGGTCCATTGTAACCACTTGAAATTCTGGAATGGAAGTGGGAGCACATTACCATGGATTTCGTTATTGGTCTTCCCAAGGTTTCTCAAGGCATAGATGCGATTTTGGTCATTATTGATAGATTGACCAAGTCTGCTCATTTCTTATCGATACGAGAAACGTATACACTTGAACATCTTGCTCGTATGCAGATAAATGAGATTGTAAGATTGCATGGTATGCTAGTATCCATAGTTTTTGATCGAGACCCAAGATTCACTTCTTTGGGTTAGTTTGCAAAAAAGCTATGGGCATGGATTTACGATTTAGCTCGGCATATCATCCTCAGACGGACGGGCAGTCGGAGAGGACGATTCAAACTCTTGAAGATATATTAAGACTCTGTGTCCTTGACTTCAAGGGAAGTTGGGACAAGTTCTTACCATTAGTGGAGTTTTCCTACAACAATAGCTATCAAGTAAGTATTGGCATGGCTCCATTCGAAGCGTTATATGGAAGAAAGTGTCGTTCTTCAGTATGCTGGGATGAGGTGGGTGAAGCAACGTTGTTGGGACCGAAGTTGGTACGTATGACTACGAAAAAGATTCAAACGATTTGACAACGTATAAAAACCTCACAAGATCGACAAAAGAGTTATGTTGATCTTCATCGAAAGGACGTGGAATTCGATATAGGAGATCATGTGTTGTTAAGTGTTGCTCCATGGAAAGGAGTTACGAGATTTGGAAAGAGAGGAAAGCTAAATCCTCGATTCATCGGCCCATTTTTAATCCTCGATCGAGTAGGAACTGTGGCCTATAGACTCGCTTTACCGCCAAGTATGTCTCGTGTTCATAACGTTTTTTCACATATCCATGTTACGTAAATATGTGGAAGACCCGAACCACATTATTGAGTTAGAACCGGACGAGATAGCAGAAGATTTAACATATGAGGAGGTACCTGTTAAAATCTTGGATAAGAAGGATCATATTCTACGCTCTAAAGTTATACCTCAAGTCAAAGTTTTGTGGAGAAACCACGATGTTGAGGAAATGACCTGGGAGTTAGAATCTGAAATGAAATCAAGGTATCCTTACCTCTTCGACATACCAGGTACGTACCCTAATTTCGAGGGCGAAATTTCATAAGAAGGAGAGGTTGTAAGACCCCAACTTTTATAAATAAAGATGAATTTTCTATAAATATCATTTTTGAATATTATGGAGTAAAATTGATATAATGTTATAGTTGTGGATAATATTTATAAATTTTGCAAAGTACGCAAGTTGTTATATAATATTCGATTGGTCGGAGAATATTCGTTTTAACAGGGAATATTCGTACAATGGCACAATTATTGGTGGACCCCACAACGGAATTATTGTCGGATTGAGAAAATGACAAAAATATTTTATGAAAATAACGACGGAAGTTTTTATCGTTAACTGTTGAAACACCCGGTGTTAAAAGTACAGTAATACGCGTGGTTGCATAGTAGCACACGATATTGATTATTGATGCTTACGTGAGAAGTCACTCAGTTTTGTTCAATTATTACTTCAAAGAAGTCTTTGCGTAGTATCTCACGTTATTTGATTCAATTATTGTCAATATTTTATATATTATTAAATCAATAATTGAGACGACAAGGTTATTAATATTATTATTTGCAATATTAACGATGTCTAGAAGTTACATCGAGGAGAGGTTTGGTCACCTAATTGCATGGCAAATAATAGAGAAAATCTTTATTGAAAGCCCCTCTTTCACAGGAACGACACAGTCGATTAATATTACGAATTATAATAATGATGATAAATATTGTTAAAAATATTGAGGAGATTTTATGAAGTATTTTTTTTAATTTATGGACCCCCCATTTACCCATTTTTCAAAATAATCGGTAGAAAATTTCTTAATTTAATAAAGTGGGGCCCACGTATATTGAAATGGGGGGAGGGAAATGGAATGTCACGGGTGGATTTGGGGGGGAAGGATTTGTCAGGAGGGTGTTTTGTTATAATATATATATATATATATATATATATATATATATATATATATAAAAGTTTATGCGGATGGAAAAAAAAATGGGGGAGGGTGATTAGTTTTTATTATATATATATAGTTAGTGCACACTTTATACGGCGAAGTCACATATTACGTATATATATATATATATATATATATATATATATATATATATATATATATATATATATATATATATAACGTTATTTTATTAAAAGATTTTATTTTATTAGAATATTTTATTACACTGCATAGTAAATCAATATGGACCGTCCATTTAATAGTAAATCAATTTGAACCGTTCATGAATTAGTTACTATTCAGTCCATTCTTCTATAAATAGAAGCTCATTCTTTCATTATTTCTTACGAATTCACTGAAACTCTAGAGAGAGAAACTATAGAGAGAAAGAAGAAAAGTATTCTGCTACTTCACTACTTCTATATCCAGTACTCTTCTTTCTAAGGTAAGGGGTATTATTTCTTTCGTATTCATGAAGAGAAATTATGTTATTCCATTCTTTATTATTCTGTTGGAATAACCTGTATACGCGGGCTACCCTATACTTTGTGAAATTCTTCTGTTATTCCATTCTTTATCATTATGTTGGAATAACTTTTGTCTATCTGATACCACATGCATGGTGATTTACATTATTATTACATTTTTTATCATTCCGCTTTGGAACATCATATACATGCTTTACGTATGACTTTCGGTTCCGTTCTTTATTATTCTGTTGGAACATCCTGTATGTGCTTTACGCATGACCTGTTTCCATTATTTATCATTATGTTGGAACATCATGTCTGTGCGGTTACGCATGACCTGGTTCCGTTATTTATTATTTTGTTAGAATAACCTGTTTGTGCGGTCTATCGCATGCCTGGTGATTTCTTTTGTTATTCCATTCTTTATTATACTCAGTTGGTTAAAGTTTTGACTTCTATGCTCCATGAAATTAGTGGAATATCCTTGATATTTGCACTTCATCCAATATCTTTTCATGAAAATATTCTTCTGAGCATTCTTGAATTTTACTCCACAAAGAAGTATCATGTTGACAATTTGGACGTTATTGGTTCCTAGATAAATTAATTCTTGAACTTGTTTTATTGAATTCTTATATCATTGTCATCATCCTCATGTTTATATTATGTTGAAAGTCATCTGTGGCTTGTAGTGCATAGATGAACTTGGTATGATTATGACCAGAGATTATTCGGTGTAATCATGACCGTAATGTTACAAATGATGTGGAAAAAAGTCCTCGTTGGCCCGTAGTGCATTAATGGACAGTTGTTGGAATGATCATGACCATTAATGAATACACGAATATTCTTGGCCCGTAGTGCATGGATAATTTGTTGTCGTGATACTAAAGAATATCCTTGGCCGTAATGCAGGGGTGATTCAATGATGTGGATTATTTATTAAGTTGAGTCTCAGCGATAAATGTGATGAAAAACCTTTTAAATCATAAAAGATAGTAGATTTTATTTTCTACTTGACTCTTTTAATGGATTGCTTGTTCCGCTGCAATTAAACTTGATGTTTGTTATATTGTATCAGTTTAACACTATTAAAGACTAATGATGATTTATTCTGCTTTATCTTAGTCATAATATTTCTTACTGGGTTAGTTGAGCTCACCTTTTCTTTCACTGTTCTCTTCAGGAAATGAGAACGTAGCAGGGACTAGTTGAGGAACGGAGTAACGGTCCAGATGATAGCATTAGTAGTCCTTACTATTCTGTGAAATAGTGTGTTAATAAATGTATTGAGGACTTATTTTGAGTTTTAATGTTGTCTAGAAGACGATGTTTGTATTAAAACTCACAGCTCATGTTGTATATTTAAGATTGTATTTGTATTCTATACCATGTATTTAGCGACTCAGAATAGGTGATGTATACCTATTTTGGGGGCGTCACAACCCTTCTTCTTGAAAATTTCTTCTTCCTCATTGATCGATTTACATGATCAATGAATACGTGCAAGTATACACGGTCAACAAGTAATAAAGTGAAAGTAGAGTATCGTTCCCACGAGGAATTATTTAATAAAAATTACCAAGTACTAACTCTTAACTAAATTAATTTTATTTAAACAACCAATAATTGTGATTTTTCTAATTAAGAAAACTAAATTAAAATAATTAAAAGAGATTATTCTAAAAGAAAGCAAATAAACAACTAAAATTTGAATGAATTCAGATAAATAAGGATTAAGACTTCAATATCCCCAATTATGAATTATAAATCAATTATTCAACTATTCCAATTATTATGTCTACTGAATTGTTAACAGGAATTCTCAAGTGCCAAAAGCCCTCTCTCGAGTGATCAATTGCCTTCTATTTAACCCAGATTAATTTTGCTATATCTCTATGCAAAACAATTAAATTAAACTCGTTACAATCCCAATTCCTTATGTGCTACATGCGGCAAATAGATATTCTCATTCTATTCACAAACCTAATTATTCACTGTGCAAATAACTAAGTCACATGTCACCATGCCCAGTTCTAACCCTAGAATTCCTTTCTCGATTCCTTCTAGAGTAACAAGGTAATTACTGATCAGATAATTAATCAATAAGCACAAAAGCAAGATGAACAATTAACTTCAACATAAATAATTAGAATAAATCAAATAATCAATTCATAATCATAAAAAGTTCAATTGAAATCTTAATGAAAGAGTTAGTTCATAATTAATGAATTAAAATCAAGAATCCACAATTGAATAGACATTAAAAGATAAAAGTAAGAGAGAGAGAGAATATAATCTATTATCGGTAGCCTTGAGACTCCTCTTTCGCTCTTTGCTTTGAATCTTCAATGGTCTCCAAGTTGCTTCAATCTCCAAAACTAATAAGAACTAGGGTTATGTTCTAATCTAAAGGAGTGTTTAATCTAGTCTAATATATGTAATCTCCTCCAATTTTATGTCTTACATCATGTATTTATAGATTACAAGTCTAATTTTGAGCTTAGGAACAAACCCAATCAATTTGGAGTCTAAAAGGTGTCAAAATTTGCCCAAAAGCAGCGTCGAGGCCCAACCAACCTCTTCCCCAGTGCCCAGTCTTTGGGCTTGATCTCACCTGCTTGCTCCTTAGCGCCCGGCGCTGTCCATAAAACCAAAAAATAGCGCCCAGCGCTCATCCCCTTTTTCCAACATTTTCTACTCCGACGTCCTTTGGGAAAATGGCCATAACTTCTTCGTTCGAACTCCGATTTTGATGATTTAAGATGTTCCGGATAGAGGAAAAGTAGATCTACAACTTTCATTCTTTGAGTTTTTCGAAATAAGGTCAGGAGATATAGTCAAATTGGCTCTGAAGTGACTACTGTGTAAATGGCCGAAAACGCGAATCTAGCCACCCCAAACGTCGATCCATGTAACTTTTGTCCCAATTCCTACAAAATAATATAAAACATGCATGAATAGACACAAACACATAAAAACATCCTAAAAGACTTGAGAACAATAATAAATTAAGCCCAAATATATCCAATTCATGTGTATAAAACTCACTCATCAAATACCCCCAAACTTAAACCTTTGCTTGTCCTCAAGCAAAAACACAAAAATGTTATGCAATGCAATGTAATGAAACTAATCTATATGCCTACGAATCCAACAGTAATGATAGAAACAAGTCTATTCAACCAATACCTTAGAAATCAAGTAAACATGATAATACATCATATTAAAACAAATCGGTAATTTCCCGATCAATCATCAAATCTTAGGCATTATCAACGATATATAGTGCGTGTGTGCTCCACAACAATGCTAAGCGATATAAAATCAAATTTAAGACATAATAGATATCTTGAAGGCATCATACGGTGCAAACTCACAAAATTCACGAACAAGCTAAATCCAACAAAATTAAACATCCACCAGTTCGAGAGTCCAATCAGGGATACTTATGCTTTACTTTTCATTATGGGGGCTTTTTGCTCTTTTCCCGTTTTATTGTTGTTTTTTTTTTTTACTTTTTTTTAACCATGACTATGCAATGTCTCATTCCATTAGGCTAACAGTGTCACCCCTTAGCGAGCTTTCGACCAACGACTCCCAGACCATATAAGACCTTAGGGCGCTAGGTTTTAAGATACCCCTTCGGGCGTACTTACTCAAGTAACAAAGGCCCCGAAACAAAACTAGCCACGGTAATTTTTTTTTTTTTTCTTTTTTTTTCTTTTTTTTTTTTTTTTTTTTTTTTTTTTTTTTAGCGAAGCTTATATATCCCAAATTTTCCCCCCAAACTTAAGTTTTTATCTAAATTTAGCCATCTCCGCCTATTCATGTCTTTCATTCCTTCAAACTAGTATTATCCTTAAAAATCCATTATGTATCAATTTAAACTTAATCGATTAACATAAATTTGTTATTAACGTCTTAACCTTGATTATACCGATTTCAAGCAGGAAAGATTCAATTCATAACAAGAAATCACATCAAAGCCTTAATATTCAATATTATACTTATCTACTTAACTCCGGTCTCATCATTGGCCAAATAGACTTTTACTATCTAACAGTTGGAATCATGCAAATATAAACTAAACGCAACAAACACGATAAAAACTAACTACTATTTTTGCGATTTTTAAATTTTTTTTTAACAAAAAAGCTAAATGCAAAAACTAAATGTAAATAACTTAAAACATAACGAACTACAATGTAAATAACTAACTATATGCAATACGACACTAAAATGCCCCCAAACTTAAACTAGACATTGTCCTCAATGGCTCTGATAGAAAAAAATTAAAGCGAGGACTTCCACGAAAATATAGCAATCTTCCTCCTTGTCATTAAGTTTGGAGAATAGGCTAAGCACATGGAACAAATTGGGCACCACTCTTGTATTTGACTTGAATAACACAGTAAAACCATGATAGAAGCAATTTTATTAAATCCTAAATAAATGCAAATTCCAAACTACTAATATAAAACTTAATAAAAATTAAAAATAAAAATTGAACTTGGGTTGCCTCCCAATAAGCGCTTGTTTCTGAGTCTTTCGGCTGACTTTATGCAGTCAATGTTATCAATTCCTCTTGAAAGTTGAGGAACCCTCCATCCATCGAAAATAATATAGCTTTTGGTAGGTTCCCATTTACGATAGCCATTGTATTAAAGTCACCTAGCATGCTTTCTTTAGATAAGATCACATTCAAGAACGTCCAGCATCTAGGTGGTTTCTCCATTGTGTCTGCGAATATATTCTGGCATAGAGGCTTGTCAGACACAACAATTTCTTCTTCTATCTTCTCCACTTTCATCGCACCATGGTTTGAAGGTGTACTTGCTTTTACATCACGAGAGTATTGCGATGAAGCGACATGACTACCAATCGGACAAGGTTTTGTAAATCTAACCGGACTCTTGAACTATGGAGGAGAAGGCACTTGAGGCATAAATAACATTGGCTCATCATCATTGGTTCTCACAATTAGTTCTTCACCAAACCTTGTTGTCATTATCCCCACTTGTCTCCTCTTTTTCATCTAAGTGGCTCATCCGGTTTAGATTTGGCTCGGGCTCACCATCGGGCTCATCATCGATCTCTAATTATCCATGTCATAGAGCCAAGTGTATTGAAGATTTATTGTTCAACGCATGTCTTTATCTGTCCCAATTGATTTTCCATATTCTTGATCGATGCATTACGACTTTGTATACTCGGCTCCATTTGATTAAGTTTCTTTTCATGTTCCTCGTGTTTCTTTTGAAAGCTTTAATAACTTTTCCAAGGCTTCCTCCCAATTTGAATGTTCTTCCTGTTGTAGTGGAGGTGGACACGAGAAATCCGGTGGGTATGTTGGACTTGGAGCATAAAATTGATCTTGATTGTTACTCCATGAAAAATCCGGGTGATACCCCAAACTTGTTCATAATTATCATATACATCTTGATTGAGGTAGTTACCACCATCTTTGTCTTAGGCCCAAGATTGATGGTGCATTGATTACTCGGGTGATTGCCAGCACAATAGTCACACATAACTGCCATTCTTCGACTCTGTTGGGATGCGATAACGTCCAACTTCCTCGAAAGTTCTTTAATTTGTGCTGACATTGCGAAAAGTGTCGCGAGTCATCGATCTCCATTCCCTTGGTTGAGTCACGTTAGTGTATGGCCATTGATCATAAAGTCATCCATGGTACCTAAAAAGAGAAATATAGGAAGAGAATGAAAAATAAAAAAAAAAATAAAAATGTTTAAATTAAGACTAATTTGATTGAAATTAATATTGGTAAATAATTATTAAATTAATTCCCGACAGCAGGCCAAAAAAACTTGTTGATCGATTTAGAATCAATGAATACGTGCAAGTATACACGATCAACAAGTAATAAAGTGAAAGTAAAGTATCGTTCCCACGAGAAATTATTTAATAAAAATTACCAAGTACTAACTCTTAACCAAATCAATTTTATTTAAACAACCAATAATTGTGATTTTTTCTAATTAAGAAAACTAAATTAAAATAATTAAAAGAGATTATTCTAAAAGAAAGCAAATAAACAACTAAAATTTGATTAAATTTAGGTAAATAAGGATTAAGACTCAATATCCCCAATTATGAACTATAAATCAATTATTCAATTATTCCAATTATTATGTCTCTTTGAATTGTTAACGAAAAATTCTCAAGTGCCAAAAGCCCTCTCTCGGCGATCAATTGCCTTCTATTTAACCTAGATTAATTTTGCTATATCTCTATGCAAAAACAATTGAATTAAACTTCGTTACATCCCCAATTCCTTATGTATTACATGCGGCAAATAGATATTCTCATTCTATTCACAAACCTAATTATTCATTTGTGCAAATAACTAAGTCACATGTCACCATGCCCGATTCTAACCCTAGAATTCCTTTCTCGATTCCTTCTAGAGTAACAAGGTAATTCTTGATCGGATAATTAATCAATAAGCACAAAAGCAAGATGAACAATTCACTTCAACATAAATAATTAGAATAAATCAAATAATCAATTCATAATCATAAAAAGTTCAATTGAAATCTTAATGAAAGAGTTAGTTCATAATTAATGAATTAAAATCAAGAATCCACAATTGAATAGACATTAAAAGATAAAAGTAAGAGAAGAGAGAAGAATATAATCTATTGTCGGTAGCCTTGAGACTCTCTTTCGCTCCTACTTTTGAATCTTGATGGTCTCCAAGTTGCTTCAATCTCCAAAACTAATAAGAACTAGGGTTATGTTCTAATCTAAAGGAGTGTTTAATCTAGTCTAATCTATGTAATCTCCTCCTATTTTATGTCTTACATCATGTATTTATAGATTACAAGTCTAATTTTGAGCTTAGGAACAAACCCAATCCAATTTGGAGTCTAAAAGGTGTCAAAATTTGCCCAAAACGCGTCCAGGCCCAACCAACCTCTTCCCCCAGCGCCCCAGTGCTGGGCTTGACGCTCACACACTGCTCCTTAGTGCCCCGGCGCTGTCCATAGGCCAAAAAATAGCGCCCCGGCGCTGTCCCCTTTTTCCAACATTTTTTGCTCCGTCGTCCTTTGGGAAAATGGCCATAACTTCTTCGTCCGAACTCCGATTTTGATGATTCAAGATGTTCCGGAAAGAGGGAAAGTAGATATACAACTTTCATTCTTTGAGTTTTTTGAAATAAGGTCCGGAGCTATAGTCAAATTGGCTCTGAAGTGACTACTGTGTAAATGGCAAGCCGAAAACGCGAATCTAGCCACCCCAAACGTCGATCCATGTAACTTTTGTCCCAATTCCTACAAAACAATATAAAACATGCAGGAATAGACACAAACATATAAAAACATCCTAAAAGACTTGAGAACAATAATAAATTAAGCCCAAATGTATCTTGAGATAAAACTCACTCATAAATTAAGCTTGTTCTTCATATCTTTTCGCTTAATTAATAATTGTTCATATTCCGGCTATATGGTTTGTAAAACAATCTTAAAAAAAGTTTATTTTAATATTAAAATAAAAGAGTTTATTTTAATTTTAAAATTAGATTTTATGCTAACTAATTAGAGTTGGAATTAGATTTCATGATAACTAATTGGAGTTGAAATTGGATTCCATGTTTTCTTAAATAAAAGAGTTTATTTAGATATGAAATAAGATTTCATATTATTCAAAAATAAAGGAGTTTATTTTTGAATAGGAAAGGGAATCCGTGCTTCCTTAAATAAAAGAGTTTATTTAGATATGAAATAAGATTTCATATTATTCAAAATAAAAGAGTTTATTTGTGAATAGGAAAGAGAATATGTGTTTCCTTTAATAAAGGAGTTTTTTAGAATTGAATTCCATAATTAATTAAAATAAAGGAGTTTATTTTGATTAAATATTTTGATTAAAATAAAATAGTTTATTTTATTCAAAATTGGATAAATTAAAATAAAATAGTTTATTTTGATTTAAATTTGGATTAAAATAAAGGAGTTTATTTTGATTCAAAATTAGATTTTATACTAACTAAATTTGCCCATTAAATGATATCAATATATATATTGAATGTTTATTATTCATGAGATGCATGTTATTTATTGATGCATATGGTGATGTGTATGATAATAAATGAGATTGATTATGGACTATTGACCAATGTGGTTGATTTTTATTTTAGTTGGATGCATGAATGAATGGGTTTTATTAAATGGGGTATGCGTACCTCGTCTTCTCTAATTTTTTTTTTAATGTAAATTCTATCTCCCTCCGATGTACTTCCCCTTGACTGCTGATCAAGGTTTCTATTTATTTTAAATAGTTTTGTAATAGGAATAGTTAGAATTAATTTTAAAAGAATGAGATATCAAAGAGCAAGGAGCGCGTGAAGACCCGTTTGTAATGGAGCCCGAGTTTAAATGTAATAGTTATATTTAAATATTAATTCTTGCACCCCTAGGGTTTGACCTTTTGGTTCACTTGGTGGCTCTAGTGAACCAAACTAAAATAAAAGTCCATAATCAATCCGAGTAGAATATAGTATTCTATATGTGCATGCTTATACTATATATATATATATATATATATATATATATATTATACAAACATGCTTCGCATGTTCATTATTATGACGCGTATTTTATATATATATGTGCATGTGCGCTAAACAAGATGAGACAAATTAATAACAAACCCCTCAAATATTTTATATTAAGTTGTAACGTTCAAAGATATTTGGAATATCGAACGTCGCCTTCTAGCATGATAAAAACAATAAAGTATTGAACATTTAATATGAGTTTGTTGTGCACACACAAGGCAAGTATTAAATATTTAAGATGTTTTTATTACATATGATGTTTATAAGGAATTGAACATTACTGTTTTGTTGTGCACACACAAGGGCTGTAGTTTTCTCTTCACTTATATGAAAATATTGGGTCTGACTTAACTTAAATCATTTTAGTTCGGATGTGCACACACTTGACCATTATGATTTAAGAGGAAAAATACAAGGAGTTACATAGTTGATGTAATTGACAAGAGTTGTCTACCTATTTATTTATATATAGTTTATTGTGCACACACAAGGCTATATACATTTGAAATGGGATCCTTATTCTCACTAGCATATCTTTAATTAGATATTACCAAACTATATATATTGAGGGTAATATAGTTTGAAGAAAATAGTGGGAGATACCAATTTAAAATAAGGCCTAATTTATTTTGATAATTAATAAAAGAATATATGCTAAAATGTTGTTAAGAATAAATTCATTTACAGAATTTTATAATGTCTAAATTACTATGACTGCGAAACATATTAGATGTAAATTAATCGGACCGAATTAAACGGATTGGTTAAGGAATTTGAGAATAGTTCTCATGGCTGAAAAGCTATCTTATATCCTTAATACGCCTATCCCTGCAATGGTTGCAGATAATGCCTCTGAGGAAGAGATTGCTACTTTAGAAAGTGACAAGATGATGCATAGTTGGCTCAATGCATCATGCTCGCATCTATGAGTAACGAGCTTCAACGTCAGCATGAAACTATGGATGCTCTTACTATATTCCTGCACATCAAGAAGTTGATGGTGAGAAAAGTAGGACTGATAGATATCAGATATCTAAGGAGCTCTTCCGATCTAGAATGACCGATGACACTACAGTACAGATAAAAGTCCTTAACATAATCAATTTGATTGATCAATTAGGACAACGGGTTTTGTCATAGATGGAGAGTTGAGCCAAGATTTGATCTTGCACTCACTCCCGGACTCCTTTCACAATTGTTGTGAATTTTTCATATGAACAAGCTAGATATCAGCCTCGCTGATTTTCTTAACATGTTGAAAATGCTGAGTCACTTTCTACCAAGAAAGACCAAGTCTTACTAGTAGGGGCCAAAGGATCTTCTGAAAAGAAGAACGATTCTAAGAAGGTAAATAGAAAAGGCATAAACAAAGGATAATAAGAACAAAACTGATACGGATAGCAAATGAGTTCGCTTCCACTGCAATAAGCCTGGACACTGGAAAGAAACTGCGATAAACATCTTGCAAAGGATAACCAAAGAAGCTTAGTGAAGTTTCGGTTACAAATACAAACTTGTTCATGATTTAAAATAATTTTTTTTTAAAGTCAAGGTTTTACTTGGGTATTGGATACCGACTTTGGTTATCATAAATATAGATTTATGAAGGGACCAAGCAGAAGTAGAAAGCTAAACAAATATAAGTAATCCTATGTGTGGGAAATGAAGCAAAGGTTGCCACATTAGCCATAGAAACTTATAGTTTAGCAATGCCTACGAGCAAATCTATTAAGTCAATAAATTGTTATTGTATTTCAATTCTCGTTAGAAACATTATTTTTATTTTGTTGTTGGACAATGAAATCTTTGGTATTATATTTAAGAACAATTGTTGTTCTATTTATAATAATAATATTTTGTATAGAACTGGAATATTACTTAATGGATTTAGTATACTTGACTTAGGTAAAAATAATTTTGCATATTGAACAAATTAGTATAAGAAAAGGAGATGATCATTCAAAGAGTTGAATGTGTGTATTTGATGAAATACAAGTGTGAATTATTTGAAAGGTTCAAAGAATTCAGAAGTGAAACAAATTGGCTAAGTATTAGGATTATTTGATCTGATCAAGGAATACATACTTGTGCAATAAGTTTCTAGATCATCTCAAATTGTTTTCTCATAATGGACACCTCCGGATACGCAATAATTGATTGATGTATCTAAAAGGAAAAATCGTACCTTGTTGGACATGGTACGGTCCATAATAATTTTACCGGTATTCCAGTATCCATCTGGGGTAATGTTCTAGAAAAGGTTGCATATCTACGAAAAAGGTAACCTCAAAATCCGGCCCCAAGACTCCATAAAAGTTATGGATAGGGAGGATTCCTAATCTTAAGTATGTTAAAATAAAGGGTTGTCCAACTTATGTGAAAATGTTTCAAAGGATAAGATTGGGACAAAATTTGACAAGTGTCGATTTGTGGGACATCCTAAAGTAAGTTTAGGGCATATGTTCTATAATCCTACTTAGCAAAAGGTGTTTGTTACGAAACATGCTGCCTTCTAAGATAAATGTGTTTATCATTGAAGGGACTAGTAGGAGGATAATAGAATCTTGAAGAGTTCAAGAACCACAAAACACTATAAGTCAAATAAGAGGAACTTGTAGATAGACCTATTATACTACAACCGAATCGTAAATCTGGAATAGTACCGAAGATACCTAGGAGGTATGGATTCATCATGGATGATGATGATGAGGTATGTATCATAGAAGATGATGATCCAGTTACATACGATGAGGTAAGAGTTGTAGACACTCAGAGAAATGGATTGAAGCAATCTTCTCAAAAATGGAACATTCATTTTGATATGATAATCAAAAGAGTTTGATTTTATCAAAAACAAGAATGAACTTAGTGTGTAAAAATGGTCAGTGGGAGCGCCGTGACATTCCTAATATTATATGTTGATATAATACGGATAAGGAATGCCATACCAATGCTACAATTAGTAAAGATAAAGTTGTCTAAACATTCCTCCACAAATGATTTGGGAAGAGTATCGTAATTGGGGATACAAATCTATATAGATAGATTTAAAAGGATGCTCGGCTTAACCCAAGGAACGTATATTCATTTGATGCTAAAGTCGTTTAGCATGGCAAACTCCAAGAGATGTCTCATGTTGATGAGCCATGGAGTGTATCTCTCTTAATAGTCCTCATAGACTCCTGAAAAGAGAGATCTCATGAGTGACAATCATGTATACAATGAAATATACGAGACCTGATGATGATCGGCCATATTCTGGAGAAGATCACTGTAAGACAGTGAAAAACATCTTAAAGTACTTTACCGACACTAAGGATGTGATCATATTTATGGTGGGTCTAAATTAAAACTAGAGGGCTTAACAGACTCAAGTTTTTTTTAGACAGACCAAGACGACAGAAAATCCACTTTAAGGTAAAGCGTTACCTTGAACGGTGGTGCAGTGAAATGGAAAGGTTCCAAACAGCAAAGAGTTGCTGGTTTAGTGATAAAGACAAAGTATATAGCTATAAATGAAACTGCAAGTTAATTGTTTGGATAAAAGTTCATTACAGAACTAGGAATAGTTCCTAAGTCTCATCTTCGATCTAAACATGTGTTGTGGCACTTTCTTTTGATTATAAGAATCATTGAAAGATGGAAAATCACTATAGAGATAGTGGAATCTCAAGAACAACATTACATATCCATTAACTAAAGCTTATCCAACAGCAGGATAATCGCCACTTAAAGAAGAAGGGTATGAGATATCATGGTGATTGGCTTTAGTGCAAGTGGGAGATTGAAAGTAGTATGCACACAAGCCAATCATTTTTGATGATAAAGCATATACTTTGTAACAATCTTATTCATTTATTAATAAAAAGTATTAATTTATTAAAGACTTTTAATTCTCTACATGATGCTGTTTTATAATATGTGATAAACCCATAATTTTAAACAATGCTTTTAGAATAATGATGATGATCATTCTAATGAGATCTAAATTCTTAGAAAGTTTAAAACTAAAATAGTTCCCAATCGTTGGATTACTAAATTGGGGATTAGTGAATCCGGATAGATTGGTACATACGTTGCTTGCTCATTAGATGAGGATGGTTGATCTCATGATCATTTGTGTGGAGACACTAAAACAAGTATGTAGGTTCTTATTAGAGAATAAGTTCACTGAACGTGGCTCGCTAAGGAATACCAAATGGAGTTTTACTCACCTGTCAATAGGAATTCATGTAGTGATAGTAGTACAAGTGATCCTTGAACTTGAGATCATCATAGTATCTTGTGTATGATGAATTATAATTTAACTTATTCCTTAACACCCTTAGGGTATATCAAAGGGTATGCTTGGGTATAATAAGTTGTACATGGAGATAATGTATGATCAATAAAGAATCTACCGCTTCTAGAAAAAGAAGAGAAATGTCATATGTGATTCGATAAATGACAACTCAGTAGTCCTTGGCCAAGGCAGAATGAAATTAGAAAGGAGTTTCTAATTTGTATTATTTGGAGTTGTGCATTTAAGAGTCGAAATACATATAATTAAATAAAATAAGACTTGACAAAGAATTCTATGTCTTATATTTAATTGGGACATTGTATGGTGGAAGGATTGAATTGTCGGTAAACTATTTACTCAAAGGTTCTTTTATGATTAATGTTGAAATCTATATTATCTGGAAAGTCGTTAATCGCTAGGAGGCTTATCCCTATTGTAGAATAAATATTATTTATTTAAATAAATTAATAGTTTAATTTATTTATTTAAATAAGATTAGAATTGTTTTAATTGATTTATTCACAACCCAGGTTTAATATAGAGAACCTAAAGGGTCACACCATAAAAGGAAGAATAATTATTTAAGAAGCAAATGGCATAATCGTAATAATAAGTTAAGTATATTTAATTTAATCTATGGTGATAGGATAAATTAAATAGCTTAATATTTATTATTTAATATTTTAAAAATATTAAATATAAATTAATAAGAGAAGTCTTATTATTATTATTTAATTCCTAAAGGAGTTTGGGAATTAATTAATAAAAGTACTCTCATTTATTCTTAATATGATTGGGAGCCTAATTAATTAACAGAATTTAATTAATTAAAATAAAACTCAATTCCTTAATTGTTAAGGAGGGTTGCCCACATCTATAAATAAGAGGAGTCTTATTATGGGTGAGTGTAGTTGTTGACTTTTTCACAACAGACGTGATTCCAATTATTGGAGAGTACACTCCTTTTCTATAGAGATAGAAAACTAGGGTTTAGCCAACCACCCTTCTTCTTGAAAATTTCTTCTTCCTTGGTGCATCACCTCTAGAGGCCAAACACTTGGGTGGCTCACATTGATCAAAGGAAGGAACCAAACCCGGTGGATTCAAGTTGAACGCGAAAAGGATTTTGTTGGGAGAATGCATATTATGATTTGATGTTTTAATGTATATGCTCATGGTTATTTGTAAAGTCCTTCAAATAAGATATGTACAAGGACTTAGTGATAAGATCAAATTTGTTAGGTTGATCTAAGCTCTTAACGTGTATCATTCTGTAATAGAATGTATAGATAGAAAGATTAAAGCTGTTAGGTTGATCTTGAGATATAATAGATAGGCTTCTAAGAAATTGTAGTGTATCATCTGATCAACATTGCAGAAGTCAAGGCAGAAACGTAGAGCTTCGAAGATCGTAGTGTGCATGCCTTGAAGGACCTCTTCGGAAATTGTAGAGTGGTCCCAATGTTTGCCGAGCCAACTCAACGATCGTAGCATGCTAAAGGAAACGTAGAGTTTACAAGTCAACGATCGTAGTGTGCTCTCGAAAACGTAGAGTTAGAACCTAGAAAGCAAAGATCGTAGTGTGCAAAGGTTTAAGAGAAATCGTAGTGCTCTCAGCTGATAGCATCAGATCAAGCGCCAAGGCGACAAGTCACTACGATCTGAATCGTAGAGTATCACGATATAAATCGTTGAGCATCATCTATCTTATGTTAGAAAACGTCGAGCCTCATGATATGTGTGAAGACAGATTCCAACATATGAGGAATGGATTCTAGACGTTGCAGTACTCATCAGTCCCAAAGTAATATGAAATATCCTTAGTATGCAACAAAGAAGCGTATTGAAGAAGCTAAGGAAAGTACCATTGGTAAGGGGGCAAAACACCTTTTCAGGTGTTAGGTGAGAAAGCAGTCTACTATGTCAGTGGGCTAGGATGCAGTTTTAGAAGATATGCAGAAATGTCTCCATCAAAGATCAGAAAAGTCAAATGCATTTAATGCCTCAACGGATGGATCCAACGGATAGTTTTCAAGATCACATATATGTAAATCAGACAGATGAGAGATAATCAAACAAGCATTGAACAAACAACGTGAACAACTCTCAAGCTCAACACTATGATCTGGGAATTTAAAAAGCTTGCTCAGCTACTCAGTTCTTTCGAACAAGTGCTTAAACAGCAACTGAGTAGAAACCATCAAGAACTCAACATATATCAATCAACTGAAGAAGAGTACCAAGTCTGCTGGACTTGAAGAGTTCAAAGTGAACTGTAAGAGAGCCAAGTCTGCTGGACTTGAAGAGTTCAAGAGTGAACTAAGAATTTCTTAGATCACCGGGTCTAGAAGGAATCACGTGATTCGTGGTTGTAAAAGACATCCTTAGTGGATATCCTACTCGTTGAGTAGAAAAGTGGACTAGGAGCTTTAAGTGCTCAACCACTTAAAACGATCGTCTTTTACATTCATACTATAACTGCTATAGCTGCCATAACTGCTATAACTACCTCACTCTCATAACTCCACTGCTTTGTAAAGAAGATTAAAACAAACATAAATTCCGCTAAGTTTTAATCATCATTAAAGAACAAGTTTAAAACGAAAAGATTTTTTAAATATCTATTCAACCCCCCTTCTAGATAACTATTGTGCCAACTAGGAACTAACAATTGGTATCAAAGCAGGTTCTATTATACAGCTTACAAGCTTTAGTAGATCCAATGGCACACGTACCAAACGAATCTAGAACTGGAGTAGGCAGCAAGACACCAATGTGCAACAAGGATAAATTTGCAAACTGGAAAGTAAGGATGCAAGCTTATATGGACTCAATAGATGAAGATCTATTTGAGACTGTTCAAAATGGGCCCTATATTCCAACAAAGCTTGCACCAACCACTGATGATCCAAACAGAATACAAATCAAGGTTAAAGAAGAATGGACAGACAACGAGAAGAGAGCTGTCCAACTTGACAAAAAGGCCAAGAACATCATGTTTCAATCCTTAGAAGACGATCTGTTTGAAAACGTTGTCAGCAAAAAAATAGCTAAGGAGGTTTGGGAAGCATTGTTGATCATGCGAGAAGGAACTGAAGAAGTCAGAGAAAACAAACAATCTCTTCTGACACAGCAGTATGAGATGTTTGCTCATGTTCAAGGAGAAAACGTGACTGCCACCTATGAGAGATTTAACGTTCTGCTCAACTCTCTACGAGCATATGGGAAGATCTATCCTAACAAAGATCTGATCATAAAGTTCATGAAAGCTCTACCAAGCAAGTGGGATGCCAAAACCACTGCTATAAGAGAGTCAAAGAATCTTCACGAGATGACAGTCCAACAGCTATATGGAAATCTCCTGACATACGAACTGGAGCTGACTCAACGAGCTAAAACCCTATCAGAAGGAAGAAGGAAGGATAAGGGTGTTGCTCTCAAGGCAACTGAAAGTGCATCAAAGGTCAACACTGAGATTGACTCTGATTATGATGAAGACGATGATGAAGATCTTTCCATGCTGGTAAAAAGACTGAGAAGATTCATACGTCAAGGTAAAACCAGTAAGCCAAAGAAGGTCAACAACTACAGCAGCCAGGAGCTAATAAATGATCTATGCTACAACAGCAAGAAGCCTGGCCACTTCATTGCCAACTGCAACAAACCTCTAAGAGAAGAACTAAAGAAGAAATAGCATGCAAAGAAGGAATACAAAGGAAACAAAAGGCCTCAGAAGAGAGACAAAGGCCTGGTAGCTGGAGGATCATGGAGCGATTCAAACAATGACTCCAATCCTGACTCAGGAGATGATGAAGAACCACAAATGGCTAATCTATGCTTAATGGCCAAACATGCAAAGGACAAACAAAACCTCAACATTCATGATATAAGTCTCGATGAGGTATTTGACTTCAACTCACCTGATGTAGACATAAATGATTTAAGAACTGCACTGCATGGCATAACCACTGATCTACATCAATACATGAAGTGGTTCAGAGTTTTGTCTAAGGATCATTCACTTCTTCAAGAGGAGAAGAAGAAATTTCAAGAAGAGCTTGAAACAGCCCTTCTAAGTACTAACCTTCTCTCCAAGCTTGAGGCTGAGAATGAGACCTTAAAACAGACAAACACACTCAATGCACAAAGAGAGTCTAATCTAACCTCTAAAATTGAGGAACTAGAAATGACTATCTCTACATGGAACAAATCCTCATCATCCATGGACTCCCTGCTCTCTAGTCAGAGGAGCACATTCGACAGAACAGGCTTAGGCATTTAGGAATCCATTTCAGAGCCATGTGTGGAAAAGACAAAGAAAATTAACACTAGTAATGCCTCAAGTTTTAGTAGAAGCATTACCTTTGTGAAATCCTCATAGAAGGAAGAACAAGTACAACCTTGTCCTACTGTCTTCATTCATACTCAAAGGAGTAAAGGATCTCATGCTGGTCTGGGATTCATAAAAGAGAAGAGTAACCTAACCTCTACTCACCAACCTCAAAGAATCGTAGAGTCAAGCAAGACCAACTCTACGAATCAACTAGGAAGGTACAGTAGAGGTAAGGCACGCTCATCACTATTTATGAAATCCAAGGACATGTGGAAGAATGAGAATCAGTTTAACAGAAGGACAACTAAAGAACCACACAAGTCCAAATGGAGGATGAATCATCATACACACACTGGCATGCATCATACTATATGTTTTATATGCAATAAATATGGTCACAATGCTGCTAAGTGTTATTATAATTCCATGCATGTAAGACCCAAGATTAAATAGATTTGGGTCCCCAAAGGCACTAACAAAGAAGGACCCATGCAAATATGGGTACCAAAATGAAGGTTCAATATTTTGACAGGAAAAGAGCTCCACGATCACTACATGGTATCTGGACAGTGGATGCTCAAGGCATATGACAGGGAATAAAGCTCTTCTATCTAACTACATAGAAAAAGAGGGTCCCTCAGTCATCTTTGGAGACAACGGCTCGGGCAAGACAAGAGGATATGGCTCTGCTGGCAATAGTGCAGTATCTTTTAGCAAGGTAGCATATGTAGAAGGTCTCCAACACAACCTTCTAAGCATCAGTCAACTCTGCGACAAGGGTCATCAAGTGACATTCCTCAATAACCAATGTCAAGTCAGAGATTTGAAGACATCTGCTGTAAAGCTAACCGGGACAAGAGAAGGAAATGTCTACATAGTGGATCTTGGTCAACTAAGCTCAGATGAGATAATATGTTTTCTGGCAAAAGCATCTGAAGAAATGAGTCATCATGGCATAGACGGTTGTCTCACTTAAACTTCAAGAGCATGTCCAAACTGGCATCAAAAGATCTAAGTAGATGGCCTACCTAAGTTCAACTTCATAAAAGAAAGGCCATGCAATGCCATCGGCACTTGGAAAGCAAACCGAAGCTCATTCAAAAGCAAACCGCTTGACTCTATCGACAAGCCCCTCGCAGCTTGCTTCACATGGATCTATTTGGGCCAATTCCAACAACTAGTCTTGGAGGAAAAAGATACTCTCTAGTTATAGTGACGATTACACACCGATTCACATGGGTATTCTTCCCAACTTCAAAGGATGAAACGAGCTCCCAAAGAATTAAGATGTTCGATTTGGTGATGAACGAGAAAGGAGAAAATCAAGGCCATAAGGAGTGATCATGGCGAGAATTCAACTTCTCGAAAATGGACCGATTCACACATGCATAATGGGATCGATCATAACTTCTCAGCTCCACGAACTCCTCAACAAAATGGAGTAGCTGAAAAAGAGAATAGAACCTTGATAGAAGCTGGAAGAACTCTACTTACGCTTCATCCTGCTCAATACGTCTGGGCGTGAAGTCACAACACCGCATGCTACACGCAGAATAGATCACTAATACACTCTACGATCAAGAAGACGCCCTACGAACTGTGGAAAGGAAAAAAGCCAAGTGTCAGCTACTTTCATTTTTTTGGCTGTGCATGCTATATTCTCAACAATGGAAAGCAGTACCTGACAAAATTTCAGCCCAAGTCAAACGAAGGAATCTTTCTTGGATATGCCACAGACAGTAAGGCTTACAGAGTGTTCAACAAAAAGACACTGAGTGTTGAAGTCTCAATTCATATCATCTTCGATGAAACAGACTCAGACAACAAAGTACTGCAAGACACTACGATTGATAGTGCAGACACTACGAATGAAATCGTCGAGCCCAACACTACGATCGTAGTGCCAGATAGTGAAATCGTCGAGCAAGAAAATGAAATCGTAGAGAGGTCTATGCAAGATACTGAACCTCCACACCACAAAGAAGAAATAGATCTTGAAGACTTAAGACAATAAGGCATCAGGACAGATGTCCCAACCGGTAACAGATGGGCCAGAGATCACACTCAGGATCTAATCATTGGAGATCCGAGTGCTAGAGTCAAAACAAGAGCTGCTACTCAAAATGAATGCTTTTATCTAAGCTTCCTATCACAAACAGAACCAAAGAAGATAGAGGATGCTATGGAAGACTCCAGTTGGATAGAAGTCATGCAGGAAGAACTCAACCAATTTGAACGAAGCAAAGTATGGAGATTGGTACCAAGACCAAAGAGTCATCTTGTCATTGGAACCAAGTGGGTCTTCAAAAACAAAATGGATGAGGATGGAGTTATAACCAGGAACAAGGAAAGATTAGTGGCAAAGGGCTATTCTCAAGAAGAAGGCATTGACTATGATAAGACATTTGCACCTATTGCCAAACTGGAAGCCATTAGAATCTTTCTTGCCTTTGTTGCTCACATGAAGTTCAAAGTCTTTCAGATAGATGTCAAAAGTGCATTCCTAAATAGAGAACTCCAAGAAGAAGTCTATGTAGAGCAACCTCCAGGTTTCATCAATCCATCTCTTCCAAATTATGTTTATAGATTAGACAAAGCCTTATATGGTCTTAAACAAGCACCTGGAGCATGGTATGAAACACTAACTAACTTCTTAATTGAAAATGGGTTCACAAGAGGTAGAGTAGATACCACACTGTTTTTTAGAAAGCATAAAGACAAAGTCTTATTAGTTCAAATATATGTTGATGATATTATTTTTGGTTCTACTGACAAAAAGTTATGCAAGAGATTCTCTAAGTTGATGCAGAGTAAGTTTGAAATGAGCATGATGGGTGAGCTGAATTTCTTCCTTAGACTACAAGTAAAGCAGACTGATGAAGGAATTTTTATAAACCAAGCCAAGTACATCAAAGACTTACTCAAGAAGTATGGCATGGAATCGACCTCTCCCATGAAAACACCAATTATTCACTAAACCAAGCTTGACAAAGATGAAAAGGGTAAAAGTATTGATATAACTCAATACAGAGGTATGATAGGTTCTTTTTTATACCTAACTGCCAGTAGACCAGACATAATGTTTGCAACATGCATATGTGCTAGATTTTAGGCTAACCCTAAAGAGTCACATTTATCTGCTGTAAAGAGGATCTTCAGGTATCTCAAGGGTACACCTTACTTGGGGCTTTGGTACCCCAAGGAATCCTCATTTGAATTAATAGGATACACAGATGCTGATTTTGCAGGATGCAAAATAAATAGAAAGAGTACCAGTGGCACCTTTCAATTGCTAGGGAACAGACTTGTGTCCTTGTTTAGCAAAAAGTAAAACTTCGATTGTCTACTTCAACCAAGAGGTTTGAATACATTCTTCTACAGCGACTCGTTTCGAGATCCTATGGATGAGAAATTAGCTAGCTGACTATGGGTTTGATTTCAAATCTATCCCCATTCACTGTGATAACACAAGTTCCATAGCAATAACTCATAATCTTGTTATGCATTCTAGGACTAAGCATATTGAAATAAGGTATCACTTCATTAGGGATCATGTGCAAAATGGAACTATATCTTTACAATATATCCCTACTGAAAATCAACTTGTTGATGTTTTTACAAAACCTCTAGATGAATCCAGATTTAACAAGTTAATAAATGAGCTAGGCATGCTAAATCTACAACCATAAAATATATGCTCTAGATTGTGCTAACCATAATAGATACAAAGGTTGAACTCAAAATCGTAGACATGATCAAGGGAAGTCCACGATCGTAGAACTGAAGAGACAAAACCACCTCAACGATCGTAGTAAAGACTCAACCATCGTAGAGCAGACTCAACGATGACAAAAGCCCCATCAACAAAGCAACAGTAAATCCTGTGATGATAAGCTTCAAAACATAGCAATCCCTCTGATAAGTGCCTCAGGAACAAACCTAACCCTTGACTCACTTCAAGAGGTTGGCCCTTCCTGAGTCACCTTAAAAAGAATGCTATGACAAAAACTCATCACAAGGACCCGGACAGACTCGACGATCGTAGATCAGACATACTTATGAATCTTTGATGGACTCGACGATCGTAGATCGAGACAAGACGAATCTTTCGATGCCGGACTGGATGATCGTAGATCAGATATGACGAATGCTGGACAGACTCGACGATCGTAGATCAGACTCGACAAATGCAAAGCACTCAACGATCACTAAACTACCTCAACGATCGTAGTCCTCCCTAAGGACACCTCAGCTCTGAAGGAACCAAGGGAAAATCAGTACAATCCTTAACTAACAAAATCGTAGAGCCAAGCAAAAGTCGACACCTGTCCCACTAAGCGAAAAAGGAGAGAGGGAAGTAACTAGTACAAATTGAAATCGTATTTTTGAAATCTGAAGTTCAAAAGATTATCTCTCTCCCATCCTCTCTCAAAGAAAAAACCCTAACTTTCGAAGAAAGCTCAATCAATCTCACTTCCAGTTAGAAAATCAATGGCGTCATCCAAAGGTTATCTCAGAGTCTGAGACTGACTGCTTTTGACGAATTCAAAAGCAAATCAACCTAAATTTCACAAGACTCTGGCAAGGCTCAAGAAGAAAGCGAGGTCTCAAGAGGCTTTGGGCACGAGACACTGATATATCCCAAATCGGGTGAAAGAATTCTACATGAATGGTGTGTTCAAACACGACACCATCACTACGAGAGTAAGGAATGTGGAAATCAGTCTAAAGGCTGAAGACATCAATTTTGCCCTAGGTCTCAGAAATGAAGGGCATCCATTCTTAGACAGCGTAGACTTCCAGGAGGGACTTAGAAGAATGCATTACAAGAAACTCCCCTCTGTAAAAGGGTACAAGAAGAAGGAGTTCCCACAGAGGTATGAATTTCTAGCCGATATAGTTGGAAAATGTATATGCTGCAAGAGCTCAGGTCACGACTCTGTGAATGAAGTTCAACTTAGGCTCATGACTGCCATGAGTTATGGAATACAACTCAACTATGGAGCCCTATTGCTCGATTGGATTGGCAAGTGGATTACCAACTCAACGAAGTCAAAAAGCCCTCAAAAGATGCTATATGGGCGATTCATAAGCATTATTCTACAGTCTGCCATGGGTGACAAAATTGGGGATGACGAAGGAGAAGCTATCAACCCAAATAGGCGAATGACCCAGCAGCTGTTTGAAAATTAAAAGAGGAACCCAGCTGAGTATATTCGAATGATGACATAATCCAGTGGAAGAACTGGGAATCTGAAGGACTCAGGCTTTCCAAGAAACATGTCTGTGGTCAGGGAGATCAAAGGAGAAGAAGAAATTAACAAAGAAGAACCCTTCGTCCTTACCAGAAAAAGCAAGGGCAAGAGGAAGTTAAGGGCTAGACTAGTAGAAGAACCTCAAGGATCTACCACTGATATACCTGTAGAGTCCTCTGACATAGAGACTCTGAGGATGCTAAGAAGAAAGCAGCAGGAAGATGAAGTAGATGAGGATCAGGCTACCATATCCCAGATCCTGAAGAAGAACAAAGTTAGTCATAAGTCCAAAAGGCCATCAATAACCTCAATCGTAGAGTCTCTACTGTTCGTAGAGACCAGACCAAGCATGGTAGGAAAGGAGGTAGCTGCTTCAAGCATAGTAGCTGTTGAACAGGACAAAAGTGAGAATCAAGAAAGTCCTGCAGCTGTGGCTAAGCCTAGCAAATCAAGGAGAAAGCTGGTTAAGAAGTACATTCTTGAAAATGAAAAAGTGCTCAAGAAGGAAGCAAAGACTATGGTTGCCAAGAAGGAACTGTCCAGAGCAAGTCAAGAGGACGTTGCTCCAGCTGAGGGGAAGATCCCTAAAATTCTCATGATAGAGAATACACCAGCTGAGGGGGAGATGCCTGAAACTCAAGAAGATGCTCCACTTGAGGGGGAGTTTATGAGCTTACAAGAGGATGATCAAGTTGAGGGGGAGCCTCAAGATATCTCCAAGGCAGAAGATGATGTCCCTGCCAGAAATGAAGAGGAACCAGTAAAAGATCATCAAGAGCCCATTGAGATAATGGAGTCCTCCAACGAAGAAAGAGAAGAGGAAGAAGATGATGAT
Source organism: Panax ginseng (assembly GCA_020205605.1). Classification (NCBI taxonomy): domain Eukaryota; kingdom Viridiplantae; phylum Streptophyta; class Magnoliopsida; order Apiales; family Araliaceae; genus Panax; species Panax ginseng. The sequence continues at coordinate 127,917,470 of CM035145.1, read as the reverse complement.
GACCTTCAGATCACTAGTGTGGGCAGAGATGGGTATAGAAGCTATCTCTACAATCAGATGTTCTCATACCTACCCATGATGCCATACCATCAAGCCCAAATCCTAAACTCTTGGGATCACATGTTCTGGAGTTTCAAAGAGTATCCAGCCATCTCAGTGTTGGCTCATGGATTCCTAGGGAGATTCAACTTTGCCAAGAAGTTTATTACCAACAACTCTTCCTCAAAGGATAAACTTGAGGTACTGTCTATCACTACCCAATTCAGAATTAATCACTTGCCATCATCCTTGTGACGCCCCCAAAATAGGTATACATCACCCATCTTGAGTCGTCAAATACATGGTACAAAATTCAAATACAATCTTAAATATACAACATAAGCTGTGAGTTTTAATACAAACATTGTCTTCTAGACAACATTAAAACTCAAAATAAGTCCTCAATACATTTATTAACACACTATTTCACAGAATAGTGTGAGGACTACTAATGATATCCTTTGGACCGTCACTCTCGCTCCCCGACTAGTCCCCTCGCTACGCTCTCATTTCACAAGAGAACAGGTGAAAAAAAGGTGAGCTCAACTAGCCCAGTAAGAAATATTATGACTAAGATAAAGCAAAATAAATTATCTTTAGTCTTCAATAGTGTTAAACTGATACAATATAACAAACATCAAGTTTAACTGCAGCGGAACAAGCAATCCATTAAAAGAGTCAAGTAGAAAATAAAATCTACTATCTTTTATGATTTAAAAGGTTTTTCATCACTTTTATCATTGAGACTCAGCTTAATAAATAATTCACATCATTGAATAACCCCTGCACTACGGCCAAGGATATTCTTTAGTATCACGACCACAAATTATCCATGCACTAGGGGCCAAGAATATTTATGTATTCATTAATGGTCATGATCATACCAACAACTATCCATCAATGCACTACGGGCCAATGAGGGCTTTTTCCACATCATTTGTAACATTACGGTCATGATTACACCGAATAATCCCTGGTCATAATCATACCAAGTCCATCTATGCACTACAAGCCACAGATGACTTTCAACATAATATAAACATGAGGATGATGATAATGATATAAGAATTCAATAAAACAAGTTCAAGAATTAATTTATTCAGGAACCAATAACGTCCAAATTGTTAACATGATACTTCTTTGTGGAGTAAAATTCAAGAATGCTCAGAAGAATATTTCTATGAAAAAATACTGGATGAAGCACAAATATCAAGGATATTCCACTAATTTCATGGAGTATAGAAGTCAAAACTTTAACCAACTAAGTATAATAAAGAAAGGAATAACAAAAGAAATCATCAGGCATGCGATAGACCGCACAGACAGGTTATTCCAACAGAATAATAAATAACGGAACTAGGTCATGCATAAACGCATGCATGAGGATGTTCCAATGAGAATGATAAATAATGGAACCGAATCATGCGTAAAAAGCCGCAGAATGAGGATGTTCCAACAGAATAATAAAGAAGCGGAACCGAGTCAAATGCGTAAAAAGACGATTTCGGGATGTTCCAACAGAATAATAAAGAATCGGAACCAAAGTCATGCGTAAAAGCACGGACATGATGTTCCAACAAAATAATAAAGAAAATGAAATAATAATGTAAATCACCATGCATGCGGTGCCGTATAGAGCGAGGTTATTCCAACATAATGATAAAGAATGGAATAATGTAAGAATTTCACCAAGTATAGGGTAGCTTGGCATATCTGAGTTATTCCAATGTAATGATAAAGAATGGAATAACAGAAGTTCTCTTCATGAATACAAAAGAAATAATACTCCCTACCTTAGAAAGAAGAGTACTGGATATAGAAGTAATGAAGTAGCAGAACACTTTTCTTCTTTCTCTCTATAGTTTTTCTCTCTAGAGTTTCAGTGAATTCGTAAGAAATAATGAAGGAATGGGCTTCTATTTATAGAAGAATGGACTGCATAGTAACTAATTCACGAACGGTACAAATTGATTTACTTTAAACAGACGGTCCAGATTTAAAACAAAATCTCTTTTAAATAAAATATAATATATTCTATTTATAATCTAATAAAACGAATAACTTTATAAAAGTATTCTGTTTTATATAAAAAGATTTTACTATGCAAAACACTATGCAGACACTATGCATAATAAAATATAATATATTCTAATTATTGTCTAATAAAACAGATAACTTTATAAAAGTATTCTGTTTTATATAAAAAGATTTTACTATTAGTCTAATAAAATGAATAACTTTATAAAAGTATTCTGTTTTATATAAAAAGATTTTACTATGCAAAACACTATACAACAATTACTATAGCAATAATTGAACAATACTGAGTGACTTCTCACGTAAGCATCAATAATCAATACCGTGTGTTACTATGCAACCACGCCAGACATTCGCACTTTTAACACCGGTGTTTCAATAGTTAACAGTAAAACTTCCGCCGTTATTTTTATAAAAAAATTTTTTCGTTTTCTCAATCCGAATGATAATTCCGTTCAATAGGTCCACCAATGATTGTGCAGTTGTACAAATATTCCCCGTTAAAACGAATATTCTCCCACCAATCAAATATTATATAACAACTTCATGTACTTTTGCAAAATTTATAAATATTACCTGAACTATAACATTATATCAAATTTACTCCATAATATTCAAAAATGATATTTATAGAAAATTCATCTTTATTTATAAAAGTTGGGGTCTTACAACCTCCTCTTCTTATGAAATTTCGCCCTCGAAATTAAGGTACGTACCTGGTATGTCGAAGAGGTAAGGATACCTTGATTTCATTTCAGATTTTAACTCCCAAGTCATTTTCTCAACATCGTGGTTTCTCCACAAAACTTTGACTTGAGGTATAACCTTGGAGCGTAGAATATGTTCCTTTTTATCCAAGATTTGAATAGGGACCTCTTCATACGTCAAATCTTCCGCTATTTCGTCCGGTTCTAACTCAATAATTTGGTTCGGGTCTTCCACATATTTACGTAACACGGATATGTGAAAAACGTTATGAACACGAGACATATTTGGCGGTAAAGTGAGTCTATAGGCCACAGTTCCTACTCGATCGAGGATTAAAAATGGCCGATGAATCGAGGATTGAGCTTTCCTCTCTTTCCAAATCTCGTAACTCCTTTCCATGGAGCAACACGTAACAACACATGGTCTCCAATATCAAATTCTACGTCCTTTTGATGAAGATCAGCATAACTCTTTTGTCGATCGTGTGAGGTTTTTATACGTTGCCGTATAATTTGAATCTTTTCCGTAGTCATACGTACCAACTCCGGTCCCAACAACATTGCTTCACCCACCTCATCCCAGCATACTGGAGAATGACACTTTCTTTCATACAACGCCTCGAATGGAGCCATGCCAATACTTGTTTGATAACTGTTGTTGTAGGAAAACTCCAACAATGGTAAGAACTTGTCCCAACTTCCCTTGAAGTCAAGGACACAGAATCTTAATAGATCTTCAAGAGTTTGAATCGTCCTCTCCGACTGCTCATCCGTCTGAGGATGATATGCCGAGCTAAATCGTAAATCCATGCCCATAGCTTTTTGCAAACTAACCCAAAATCTTAAAGTGAATCTTGGGTCTCAATCAGAAACTACGGATACTGGCATACCATGCAATCTTACAATCTCGTTTATATACATACGAGAAAGACGTTCAAGTGTATAAGTTTCTCGTATTGGTAAGAAATGAGCAGACTTGGTCAATCTATCAACAATGACCCAAATCGCATCTATGCCTTGAGAAATTTTGGGAAGACCGGTAACGAAATCCATGGTAATGTGCTCCCACTTCCATTCTGGAATTTCAAGTGGTTGCAATGGACCTTTTGGTACTTGATGCTCCGCATTAACTCATTGACAAATTAGACACCTTGAGATAAATAGCGTTATCTTTCTCTTCATATTGCTCCACCAAAATGTATGACGAATATCATGATTCATTTTGGTACTCCCAGGATGGATTACAAACGGTGTGTTGTGCGCCTCCATCATGAGTTTATACTTTAAATCAGGGTCGTTAGGAACACAAAGTCTGGAGTTGACTCAAAGTATTCCTTCTTCATCGATTCTTACTTTCGGCATAGCACCTTTTTGCACTTTCTTCCTCATACGCATCAGCTCCAGGTCTGTAGCTTGAGCAATTTTAACTTTATCAATTAAAGTCGGTTCTACTCGTATATTCGCCATCATCCAATGGGTCCCTGGAGTCTTTAACTCTATCTCCATCCTTTGCAAATCACACAAAATGGGCCTTTGCGTTGACAATATCGCATTCGCACTTGCATATGATCTTCTACTCAATGCGTCAGCTACCACGTTCGCTTTTCCAGGATGGTATTGGATGGTATGATCATAATATTTCAACAGATCAAGCCAACATCGTTGTCGCATGTTGAGTTCCTTTTGAGTGAAGAAATATTAGAGGCTTTTATGATCCGTAAAGATCTCCACTTTCTCTCCATACAAGTAATGCCTCCAAATTTTAAGTGCGAAGACAACAGCTACCAACTCTAGATCATGAGTAGGATAATTTCTCTCATATTCTTTGAGTTGTCTTGAGGCATAGGCTATGACTTTCCCATGTTGCATGAGAACACATCCCAACCCTTTGCCCAAAGCATCACTGTAGATGACAAATCCCTTCGAGCCAGATGGTATTGTCAGAACAGGTGCTAAAATGAGTCACCTCTTGAGTTCTTGAAAACTCTTCTCACATTCTTCACTCCAACCGAACTTTGTATCTTTCCGAGTCAGCTGAGTTAATGGAGTAGTGATTCGAGAAAATCCTTCCACGAATCTCCGATAATAACCAACTAAACCGAGAAAGCTACGTACTTCGGTCACTGATTTAGGTTGCTCCCAGCTTTGAATTGCTTCAATTTTTGCCGGGTCAACAGATATTCCATGACTTGATACTACATGTCCAATGAATGCTACTTCCTCAAGCCAGAACTCGCATTTCTTCAACTTGGCATAAAGCTTGTATTCACGAAGCTTTTAGAGTATCAGCCTCAAGTGTTGCTCATGATCTTCACTACTTTTGGAATAAATAAGGATTTCATCAATAAAGACGACCACAAAGTGATCCAAATATTCCTTGAATACTCGGTTCATCATATCCATGAAGGCAGCAGGAGCATTAGTCAATCCAAAGGACATGACTAGGAATTCATAATGCCCGTCTGCAGTTCTCGAAGCCGTCTTTGAATGTCATCGGTTCTAATCTTCAATTGGTGATATCCTAAGCGAAGATCAATCTTTGAAAAGAATTTGGTTCCTTGTAACTGGTCAAACAGGTCATCAATACGTGGCTATGGGTACCTATTTTTGATGGTGACATGATTCAACTCCCGATAATCAATACAAAGTCTCATACTCCCATCTTTCTTCTTCACGAATAGAATGAAGCACCCCAAGGAGAAGTACTAGGACGAATAAAGCCAATGTCTAACAATTCCTCTACAATTGAGTCTTTAACTCCTCGAAGTTCAATAGAGCCATTCGATATGGGGCTTTGGAAATGGGTTTTGTCTGCAAGGTTCAAGGTCGATACAAAATTCAATTTCACGCTCTGGGGTAGGCCAAAGTTTTTCGGAATACGTCGAAATTTATTAACAATAGAAATATCATTCAAAAAACGGCGTATTTTTGTTTAGATCTGTGACGTGGGCTAAGAAAGCTTAACATCCATTTTTTAATAAACGAATAGCTTTATGGCTTGAGATGACCGTGATTGATTTTAATGGTTTGGTCGCTTGAATTTACATAATAGGTTGATTAGGAATATGATAGCTAACAACCTTACGAAAAAAATCAATTTTAGCATGATGAGTAGTTAACCAATCAATCCCTAGAATCACATCAAATGCAAGTATTTTCAATGAAATAAGATCAACAGGTAATGTGAGGGTACCGATTTGAACCAAACAAGACTTATAAACCGTGGATGTAATGAAGGTTTCTCCCAACGGAGTTTCCACAGATAAGTCAAAGTCTAATTTCTCCGGAGTCAAATTTAATCGTTAAGCGCAAGTAGGAGAAATAAAAGAATGGGTAGAACCGGTATCAAATAAGGTATAGACTTCGCTAGAGTTTATGATAAGCTTACTCGTGATGACCTCGTTCGGGTTCTTTACTTTTTGGGAGGTAACTACAAACGCTCTCCCTTGCACTACCGGCTTTGACTTTTCTGGGACGGCCTTTGGTGTCTCCATCCTAGCTGAACTTGTCTTCGGTGAACGACAAAATCGGGATAGGTGACCTTCTCTTCCACAATTATAACATACTTTGGACGACATCGCGTAGTTTGGACTGATGTGTCCCTCCCCTCCGCATTTGAAGCATATGATAGGGGGTCGTTCTCCTTCCTTAACAACGTGTACTGGTGCTGACATCTTTCCATCATTGTTGAATCTCCTCTTCTTGAAATGTCCATTATTATTGTTTTGGCCCTGATTACCACCGAAGTAGTTACCATTTCTGGCCTGTTGATTCCCTCCACGCTTCTTGTCACCGCTTCGATGACTGCTCTCACTGGTATTATCATTTTGCCGGCTGCTTTCTCTTGGTTGCGTTGACTCGTTATCACGCTCCAATAACTGAGCCATATTTACAACATCTAAATACAAACACAGTTTATAAGAAATTAGATATTGACGTATCTCGGGTTTCAAACCTCTTAGAAACATTCACGTCATTCTTTCCTCATTTTCAACCAAGTGAGACGCAAACCGGGACAACTCGGAAAACTTAGCTTCGTACTGCAACATGGTCATATTGTTTTGCTCCAACTTGATGAACTCTACCTCTTTCATGTGACGAATACTTTTGGGAAAGTACTTATCGTTGAATAGTTCTTGGAACTTCTCCCAAGACATCTTCAATCTGACGAGTTGAAGTACGCTTTCTGAATTCCCACCAAAGAATCGCCTCTCCACGCAACATAAAGGTAGCAAAGGGAACCTTTTGCTCCTCGGAGCATCCCAAGACATCAAATATCTTGGTGATCTGCTTTATCCATGCTTTCGCCTTAAGTGGTTTTGGCTCTCCAATAAACTTCGGTGGTCCCAGCTCCTTAAACTGTTTAGCGGTGACCATCCGAGAGTTTCCAGTGTTTTCACCTGTATTTTGGACAGGAGCCACTCTTGCTTGATGTTGTATGAATTGTATAAAACCTCTGAACATTCCATCGTTCGTCATCTGGTCAGTGTTGTTGTTTGCCTGAGGATTGTCGCCTTCTTGATGCACATTATCTTGATTATTGATCTGTGGAGACTCAACGGTCTCCTGTGCTCCATTGCTATTCTCAACATTCTCGGATGTCATTTTCAGATACTGCCATAAAACAAATGTTAATTAACATATAACATATTATCACTATACTCTGACCGACCAATTAAATACCAAATAAACTTAGGTAGGTCATATTAGCGAAGGAATTCCCCATCTCTCCCCTCCTAGTTCTAGTCTCACATCTTAGCCAGGGATCATATCCCTAAGCTTTAATACCAACTGTGACGCCCCCAAAATAGGTATACATCACCCATCTTGAGTCATCAAATACATGGTACAAAATTCAAATATAATCTTAAATATACAACATGAGCTGTGAGTTTTAATACAAATATTATCTTCTAGACAACATTAAAACTCAAAATAAGTCCTCAATACATTTATTAACACACTATTTCACAGAATAGTGAGGACTACTAATGCTATCCTCTGGACCGTCACTCCGTTCCCTGACTAGTCCCTACTACGTTCTCATTTCACAAGAAAAAAGAAAGAAAGGTGAGCTCAACTAGCCCAAAGAAGAAATATTATGACTAAGATAAAGCAGAATAAATTATCTTTAGTCTTCAATAGTGTTAAACTGATACAATATAACAAACATCAAGTTTAACTGCAGCGGAACAAGCAATCCATTAAAAGAATCAAGTAGAAAATAAAATCTACTATCTTTTATGATTTAAAAGGTTTTCATCACTTTTATCATCGAGACTCGACAATAAATAATTCACATCATTGAATAACCCCTACACTACGGCCAAGGATATTCTTTAGTATCACGACCACAAATTATCCATGCACTAGGGGCCAAGAATATTTATGTATTCATTAATGGTCATGATCATACCAACAACTATCCATCAATGCACTATGAGCCAATGAGGACTTTTTTCACATCATTTGTAACATTACGGTCATGATTACACCGAATAATCCCTGGTCATAATCATACCAAGTCCATCTATGCACTACAGGCCACAGATGACTTTCAACATAATATAAACATGAGGATGATGACAATGATATACGAATTCAATAAAACAAGTTCAAGAATTAATTTATCCAGGAACCAATAACGTCCAAATTGTTAACATGATACTACTTTGTGAAGTAAAATTCAAGAATGCTCAGAAGAATATTTCCATGAAAAGATACTAGATGAAACGCAAATATCAAGGATATTCCACTAATTTCATGGAGTATAGAAGTCAAAACTTTAACCAACTAAGTATAATAAAGAATGGAATAACAAAAGAAATCACCAAGCATGCGATAGATCGCATGAATGAGTTATTCCAATGTAATAATAAATAATCTGGAACCAGTCATGCGTAAACGCATGTATTGTGATGTTCCAACAGAATGATAAATAATGGAACCAAGTCATGCGTAAAAGCACGCATGTGGATGTTCCAATGTAATAATAAAGAATGTAACCCGTGTCATGCGTAAAAAGCACGCATGTAATGTTCCAATGTAATAATAAAGAACGGAATCGGTCATGCGTAAAAGCACGAGCATGATGTTCCAATGAATAATAAAGAACGGAATAATAACAGAAATCACCATGCATGCGGTACGTCACATAGACAAGTTATTCCAACATAATGATAAAGAATGGAATAACAGAAGAATTTCACTAAGTATAGGGTAGCTTAGCATTATCTGAGTTATTCCAACAGAATGATAATGAATGGAATAACAGAAGTTCTCTTCATGAATACAAAAGAAATAATACTCCCTACCTTAGAAAGAAGAGTACTGGATATAGAAGTAGTGAAGTAGCAAAACACTTTTCTTTTTTCTCTCTATAGTTTTTCTCTCTAGAGTTTCAGTGAATTCATAAGAAATAATGAAGGAATGAGCTTCTATTTATAGAATAATTGACTGCATAGTAACTAATTCATGAACGGTCCAGATTGATTTACTTTAAACGGACGGTCCAAATTTAAAACAAAATCTTTTAAATAAAATATAATATATTCTATTTATAATCTAATAAAACGAATAACTTTATAAAAGTATTCTATTTTATATAAAAAGATTTTACTATGCAAAACACTATGCAGACACTATGCATAATAAAATATAATATATTCTAATTATTGTCTAATAAAATGATAACTTTATAAAAGTATTACATTTTATATAAAAAGATTTTTACTATTAGTCTAATAAAACCGAATAACTTTATAAAAGTATTACATTTTTATATAAAAGATTTTACTATGTAGCAATTACTATAGCAATAATTGAACAATCTTGAGTGACTTCTCACGTAAGCATCAATAATCAATCTGCAGTATGCTACTATGCAACCACGCCAGACATCGCATTATTTCTTTAACAAGGGTGTTTCAATAGTTAATGGTAAAACTTCCGCCGTTATTTTCATAAAGTATTTTTGTCGTTTTCTCAATCCGATGAATAATTCCGTTATGGAATCCACCAATGATTGTCTTGGTTATGCGAATATTCCTGTTAAAACGAATATTCCCGACTAATCGAATATTATATAACAACTTAGCGTACTTTGCAAAATTTATAAATATTACCTGAACTATAATATTATATCAAATTTACTCCATAATATTCAAAAATGATATTTATAGAAAATTCATCTTTATTTATAAAAGTTGGGGTCTTACAATCCTCATTTAGTCAATTCTATGAATGCCCCTGATGGTTGGAAGTGATTCTTAATCCAGTAAATCAATTTCCAGTTGCAGAATCCCAAAATTCTGTAACTAAGGAACCAAAAGCAGTCAACCTCACTTTGCTCCCACAAACCACCACCTCTACGATTCTTGACTCTAGCCCCATCGTAGAGTCCCAAATTGAAATCGTAGAGCCACATATTCCAGACATCGACACTCAGGCCCCTCCATCAGACATACCATCCTCCTCCTCCAATGACTATTTTAGTCTTGATCTTGCTCTCTACTCACTGCAAGATAAATCCCAAAAACCAAACCCTCCATTCAACAATCCTCAAACCAATGATACTCTCCCAAATCTGCCCACGAAGGATGACTTGAAGGAAGCATCCAAGAACATGATCAAGAATATAGAAGAAAGCCTGGAATCTCACTCCGATCTCATTCATATCCGGCTGAATCAAATGATCACAGCTGCAAATAATTTTCCTGGCACTATGAATGTTGAGCTTACAAAGAAGCTAAGGGAAATTATTCAAGAAATCCTTAAGAGCATGAAGGACAGAGATGAGATTCACTTTCAGATAGCCACCAAGCAAAGAGAGGCTATTCTTGAAATGCAGAAAAATCAAGAAGTTCAAAATAAACTTATGCTGGAGAACATCATCAACTTGAAAGCTTCAGTCCAAGAATTCCAAAAATCTTATGTCAATCAGGAACGACAGAATGATATTGTTCTCACTGCCCTCCGAAACAAAGAAGCTAGATTTGAAAAAGCATCAAGGAAATTGAGAGGACATTGCTCGGACACAAAAGCCAATCAACGAGCTTGTCGAAGGAGAATCAACTTTCTGCAGACATTCAACCCTTGATCTTTGACATAAAGGGGAGAATAAAGGAAAGGAGTTCAAGGAGCACAGGAGATCGGGGCATAAGCGGAGGGAGGTCAAGGAAACCAAGAAAGGGGAAGAGGACAATTTTCACGAAGCCCTCCTGCAAGATAATTCCACCAACAGACTGCACGATCAAGCAATCAGACTCAACGATCTGATCAGGAGGAAGTCTTGATGGCTCAGCCTTTAAGAAATCAAGGGCCAAATACCAGCTCACCAAATGTGACCACCACAGGCCTAAGAATGCCAATTGGAGATCCAGTATTCATGAATAGGCATGATTACAACCAAACGATGAAAGTCCGGAGTGAAATTGGAAGAGTTAGCCAGAAGAGATGAAGCTAGCAGGAAAGGAAGGGCTGAGGAGTATGCCAATCCTCCAAGGAAAAGGTCAAAGAAATAGAAATAATTTGAAACTTCAAATTCTTATTGATGTAAAGCTAAACTGCAATAGTTCTTAAACATCAATAAATTCATGCTTACTCTCTAGAAATTTCAGCTGCTCACTGAAATACTAAGTCATGTTTAAATTTCCTGCAAATGCATATAGACATTAATAATCATGACAACAAATCTCCTTGGTTATGTCAACATCAAATAGGGGGAGATTGTTGGGAGAATGCATATTATAATTTGATGTTTTAATGTATATGCTCATGATTATTTATAAAGTCCTTCAAGTAAGATATGTACAAGGACTTAGTGATAAGATCAAATTTGTTAGGTTGATCTAAGCTATTAACGTGTATCATTCTGTAATAGAATGTCTAGATAGAAAGATCAAAGCTGTTAGGTTGATCTTGAGATGTAATAGATAGGCTTCGAAGAAATCGTAGTGTATCATCTGATCAACATTGTAGAAGTCAAGGCAAAAATGTAGAGCTTCGAAGATCGTAGTGTGCATGCCTTGAAGGACCTCTTCGGAAATTGTAGATTGGTCCCAATGTTTGCCGAGCCAACTCAACGATCGTAGCATGCTGAAGGAAACGTAGAGTTTACAAGTCAACGATCGTAGTGTGCTCTCAAAAACGTAGAGTTAGAACCTAGCAAACAAAGATCGTAGTGTGCAAAGGTTTAAGAGAAATCATAGTGCTCTCGGCTGATAGCATCAGATCAAGCACCAAGGTGACAAGTCACTACGATCTGAATCGTAGAGTATCACGATATAAATCGTCGAGCATCATCTGTCTTATGTCAGAAAACGTCGAGCCTCATGATATATGTGAAGACAGATTCCAACATATGAGGAATGGATTCTAGACGTTGCAGTACTCATCAGTCCCAAAGTAATATGAAATATCCTTAGTATGCAACAAAGAAGCGTATTGAAGAAGCTAAGAAAAGTACCATTGGTAAGGGGGCAAAACACCTTTTCAGGTGTTAGGTGAGAAAGCGATCTGGCGTGTCGAGTGGGCGAGTAATGCGCTTCGAAGATATGCAGAAATGTCTCCATCAATGATCAGAAAAATCAAATGCATTTAATGCCTCAACGAATGGATCCAACGGATAGTTTTCAAGATCACATATATGTAAATCAGACAGATGAGAGATGATCAAGCAAGCATTGAACAAACAACGTGAACAACTCTCAAGCTCAACACTATGATCTGAGAATTTGAAAAGCTTGCTCAGCTACTCAGTTCTTTCGAACAAGTGCTTAAACAGCAACTGATCAAGAACTCAACATCTATCAATCAACTGAAGAAGAGTACCAAGTCTGCTGGACTTGAAGAGTTCTAAGTGAACTGTAAGAAAGCCAAGTCTGCTGGACTTGACGAGTTCAAGAGTGGACTAAGAAGTTCCTAGACTGCTGGTCTAGAAGGAATCTGTGTGATTCAGAAGTTGTAAAAGCTATCCTTAGTGGATATCCTACTCGTTGAGTAGAAAAGTGGACTAGGAGCTTTAAGTGCTCTGAACCACTTAAAAACGACTGTGTCTTTTACATTCATATTATAACTGCTATATCTGTCATAACTGCTATAACTGACTCACTCTCATAACTCCATTGCTTTGTAAAAAAGATTAAAAC